>JAUPFV010000002.1:160634812-162034559 GCA_036936605.1 Limnanthes douglasii subsp. nivea
AATAGTATTTTAAGACTCCTCTTTATATATATATATATGTAATTTTTTAGTTTTAACAAACTCGAAGATCTTCTAGTAGATAGTATTAGACTACTTTATATATTATGATTTAAATATTAATCTAAAAATGATTGAAAATATTTGTTAAGTCAATAATTTTAACTTCATTGTCATAAATTTATATGAAAACTGTATAAATAATTTCACTACATGTTCATAGCTTTTATGACAAAATATCTCAAAAACTTGAAAATATTTAGTGGAAATCTAGTTTTTAGACCTATATTTTTTCAATTAAAGACTTATTATCACGGTGACATATTAAATTACAATAATACATCGAGAACACTACCATATTACTACATTTGAGCTCCATGTTTATCACATATTGACACATATCATGATAAACTAATAATGTGCTACTCATTCTGACGGAAAGCATGAGCCGTATTAGATCAAACTTTGTTCGGTCATGATGGTATATTACTTTCCATGGTGAAAATAAAGAATATTCTAATGTTATTTAAAGTTATAAAAATAAATATTTATGTCAATTTTTTTCCTTATAGATGTATAGTTTTTATACAAAAAATTTCATGCAGAAATAAATTTAAAATCTTATATAAAAAAGAGGGTCAAAACGATTTGTGTATATCTTTGTTTTACTTATTTTTTTATAATTTAGTATCATGATCTCATTTTAAAAATAGGTTATTGGATATGACAAAGATATATTATAATAAGGTTGGAAATTGTCCGGTCCATAAGATTCGAACCATTAAACAACTAACGCTCGCTAAGTGAAATACTTATAAGCCCAAAGAAAAATTCAACTAAAAGCAAAGACATAAAAAGGAAATGAGTTATAAAACAACTAAGTAAATAAAAATTAGCATAAAGATATATTAATCCACAAGAATACTAATTGTATTAAGTGGCCATAAAGATATTGGCATTCAAAAGAGTTGTAACTAATGAAACTTATGAGTTATGATCATTCAACAATTATAAGTCAAATGAGTATTAAATGTAATATCCCTAATATAAAAGACGTTATGTAGCCCTCTACATAAATGGGGAAGAACTTAAGTAATAAGTTAATCAACATTTTATCATACCAAACTGGGTGGCTCCATTAGAGAAGAAAAATTCCCAAGCAATTTTAATCCAAAAACCAAAAAACGATAAAGTGATTAAGACAAATCATGAATGATTAATATCAAGAAAAAAACTTGATATGGTGCTATGAGTAATAACAACCGGCGATATGGTGCTATGAGTAATAACAACCGGCGTGACAAAGAACAAGATCCATCAACCATCGTCTGAGTAGTTCTAGCTATAGAATTTCAGTAGCTCACAAGATAACTACGCGAGAGGCATGCAAAAATACTAAATAAAATATAATAAATTACGTATTCGACTCCTCAACCAAAGTGAAATAAAAGATCAGAAACTTGAGGTGGAAATCGAAAGAAAAGATGAATGAGATGATATTGACCATTACATGGCTAGATATCGCTATCAAAACATCACCAACATACACAATATTTCTTTTAAAAGTCAAACAACGCAACCACCACACAATAATGGGAATGAAGAAAAAATAACTCTGACAGTAAACCCCCTCATTCGGAAGAATAATCAAGGCTTCATTGCACCCCCAAGAACCACTTAAGATCAATAATAAATATTCGGGATTAACGCATTGGTCCAGCCAAACCACCAACAGGTTCCCCAACAATTCATATTAGCTCAACCATGTGTACATTAAATAGGTTACCATAATAACTATAAGACCTCAATGGCATAAATTAGGAGTAAATATTGGTAATCATCACTATCCAACGTCTCCCATACAACTATCATACCCGTAATACTATCCACCCGCACCTTTGGCTTACCCAAATATGCAACCGGGACCCCGAACAACTTCTGTAGCAATCAATAAGAATAATTCATATGGCACACTTTAGATTACATGAAACAACATGCCCCACGATGATGCTACACCATCATGAACCAACATGTGGATACTATGGCAGTGGAACTATGCAGTTCCCTAGTATACCAATATAGTTTTGATCGATAAAGAAAACCGGTCCGACCACCACACAGTGTTAAGGGGTAGGTAAACATAAACCTATCTTTTATGAAAACTATGGCGAGTATACATAGTATAATTCTCCTCTGGAACACATACCATCAACTCATTTCATTAATACCCACAATATAGATAAATTCATTAATAAATGTGATTCAGACCACTAAACGGAGATTTTTAAGAGTGCAACGTTGAGATGCCCTTATAGTGTATAATAGTATGAAGTACAAAGTACTCGTCCACGAAACCACTATATTGGCTCCAATTCTATCAAATGAGACGCAAACTATATCATCCATTACAAAAAAAACTAATAAGAGATTGTGAGCATTTATATAACAATTTTTAAAAACCAAAGATAAGCTTCAGGATTTACCCAATAAGACAACATGTCTTCCATATCGACAAGGGATATTACAAGGATTCTTATCTAATATGATAAAAAACATAAATCTTATGTCTTTGAAGAACTATTAGCTCTACTAGAGTGCCATATTAAGGTGTAAGAAATGAAAACATAAAGATGGGATGAAGATACGACTATCCCAACAACGTAATCAAAAAGCCACCGGCTAGCATGTCTGAACAAACCATTATCCAAGGAATAAGTTAATTACAACCCTTATCATGTCACTACCAAAAGAAATTATTATGAAGAATCATCCAAGAAAAAGTACTAACCAATGAATAAGGTATCAAAGAAGTTTTTGAAGCAACAAAATAAATATTTATAACAACCATGATCACAAACGAAGATCCAAACGACCTCCACAAGGCCTATTTACTGAATTAACTGAGAGCCTTAGAGTTATCAATAAAACAATTAAATATGTTCTTAGATACAAAAAAACAGAAAGATTTCATGGCCCTAGAAAATAAACACAAGTAAAAAAAATTACAAATTTCATAGCGGTGTAGGACACTATACAAGGGATTGTTAAGAATTATATGACTATGCTTAAAATATGATTTCTGAGGAAAAACTATCATATTTTGTTAAGAGAAAGATAAAAACGAGTACACAGGTATAAACGCTGACATGAATACAAAGACAAAGAAGTGCAAGAACTAGTCGAGGAGCCATGGAGGCTTGACAACAATGTCATCTCTGACATAAAGTCAAATAAATACTTAAATCATGAACCCAATAAAAACTTTATCTGTGTCATTTCTAGCATAGACCATTTTTAGGAATTACCAATCATTCGAGAAAAATATACATCAAAATTTTAGACATACAACACCATAGACATACATCACCAAACTTTTACTAGAAATCCATATCCAATACTAGCATTTTCCGATAATGATCTTATAAGGAATATCAGGACTCCATGGTGATGCAGTACTTATGAATGTTGAGTTAGAAGAAATATAGAACAAAAACGTAAAACATTTCATCAAACAAATATACAATAAGATGCGAGATGTCCTAGAATCAATCCATTTACAAGGAATCTTAACAGGCTTTATAGGTGAAAATAAAAAAATAGTGGGTGAATTAAACATGGACGCTGTCCCTGGAAGACTATAATTCAACAAGAGAGTATACTAACTTTATGTGATTTTACTCTCAAGATGGAAAACTTCAATCATTCAAGAGGTTGACAAACTCATCACCATCGAGAATATTCGGAAGGCTAACTACCTAGTTTGGATGGAAAATATGGTGCTAATGAAATATAATAAGGACACGTAGAGAATGTACATAGACTTCATTGACCTTAGAATGACATGTCAAAAATATCATATTACATTACCATGAATCGATCAACGAGTAAATGCTACATATGGAAACCGAATATTATCCTTCATTGATTCCTACTCCATATACAATCAAATTTAAATTCACAATTACGACTAGGAGCATATAATGTTTATAACCAAAATGTGTCTTCATTGATATAAAGCAATGTCACCTGTCAGCGTTTGGTGCATAATATTTTTAGAAATCAGACAAGAAGAGACTTACAAGCTTACATAGACAACATGTTAGTCATAAGCAAAGAAGACAAAAAAGCACATAGTTGAGTTAACCGAAACCTTCTCTAATCTCAGAAAAGTCGACTTAAATGTAAACTTGAAGAAATGTGCCTTTGATGTTCAATCGGGAAAGTTAGTTAGCTACATGGTTAACGGAAAATCCTTTATATTAAAATTCACTCAATTGAAAATTTAGCAATGATAGCTCTTCAAAGAATACTAAACAAGTACATACGATTACATGCAAATTGAATGCTTTTAACGAATTCATCTCCAAATATTTGATCAAGTGTCAACCATTATTTCTAAGTTACGAGAGAAGCATGAAAATTCAGATGGATACCACCCATGAAAAATATTTTCATAATATAAAGAAATTTCTTTCATATTTAGAATACTAACCAAGATAAAGTCATGGGATTTTTTGTATGCGTACCT
The DNA here is from genome assembly GCA_036936605.1 of Limnanthes douglasii subsp. nivea. Lineage (NCBI taxonomy): Eukaryota > Viridiplantae > Streptophyta > Magnoliopsida > Brassicales > Limnanthaceae > Limnanthes > Limnanthes douglasii. The sequence goes on from JAUPFV010000002.1 coordinate 160,639,338, forward strand.
TAAAATATTGGATTACATTATTAGCACCATTCTAATACAAATGAAAGTGCAAGTAAATCTATACCAAGTGTTGAAAATATATATTTACAGATGAAGAAGTTAGCCTTAACACTCGTGGTGGCGACAAGAAAAATGCGGTCTTACTTCCAAACTCATACCATTATCATCCAAACATCATTTCTGTGAAGAAACCATACAAAATCCAGATGTTACAGGACAACTAACAAAGTCATTTGTCAAACTAGGAGACTATGACATTAAGTAGGAATCCTAAACTGAAATAAAGGCTCAAGTCTTAGAATAGTTTCTCATGAATTTGAAAGAACGATACATCCAAAAGACCAAACATAGTCCATAGTAAGTGAATACCAATGAAAGAAGCAACAAATAAGGTTCTAACGCATGAGTTAAACTTATATGTCCAATGGGAGAATTTCTGACATATGCCATTAAGTTTGGTATTCTGCTCAATGAGGTAGAATACGAAGTTTTATTTGCAAGATTACAGCTAGTTAACATATGTGTGCCAAATGGATCTAGTTAATTACAGATTCACAGCTTATAGTCAACCAAGTATTTGGCCAAGCTGAAGCAAAGAAAGACAACATCAATCAATACTTGAAAGAGTGACGATGATAAATGTCCTTCTTTGAGCATGTGGATTTTGAGCAAGCACCAAGAACATAAAATGAAAAACCAAACCCCTTCGCATTTTAACATGCACAAATACTGGGTAATAAGTTATTTTACATGATAAATTATCCGTCATAATCCAAGAAAGTTCATTACAATTGTATACACATCATGGATTATGATAATTAAAAGGGAAGAAGAATATGATAGCTGAAAAACTCTTATAACAAAGTACCTACCAAAAAGTACATTATTGGAAAGCAAGGCTGAAGCCAAAAAAATTAAGGTGAAAGAGCACATTTTGTCTAGTGCCTAGGTACATTGTATAAGCGGGATTGACAAAACCACTACTCGAATTTCTTGGCTCATACGAAGCATATTTTGTTATTGATGAACTCTGTGACGAAGAAGGTAGTGCACATTATGGTTACAAAACATTAAACAAAAGAGTCCTACTCCAAGACTACTATTGGCTTATAATAAAGTTGGATGTAAAGAAGAAAGTTAATAGTTGTGCCAGCTGCCAAAGTTTCTCTAATTCAATCTAAGTCCTAGCAATTTAATTGGAAACCATATATGAAGCAATACCATTTGATAAGTGGGGTTGTGAGATCTTTTCCTCCGGCTTTGATAGTAAAGAAATATATGATTTTACCAATTTATTACTTTTTTAAATATGAAAAGGTAAAACTAATGGTTGACATCACATCCTAAAAAGTAATCAGTTTTTTTGACTCGCACATGTGCTACCATTACAAATACCCCAAGTTATAACAAGATACAGGGGCACTCAATTCCAGAATGAAAAAGTAATTTGGTATTTCTAAAAACGAGTATTAAGCAGATTTTCTCATATTATTTTCACCCACAGACTACTGGCTAAGTAGATCTAACTAATCGAACCATATCTGAAGGGACCAATAAGATGCTTGAATCAACAACAGTAACCAAGCCATATTTCTAACAAGAATTTCTATTGTCCTATAGAACCACTCCATGTTCAACAACAAACAAATTATATTTCCCTATAGTGTATGGAATAGATGTGGTTGTCATACCCAATATGATTATACTTTCTTAAATAATCTCCAACGATAAGGAAGAACTAAATAATAACACAAGACATACCAAACTTGATATTATATAAAAGAGTCAATGCTCGTCTTTGGTCTGAACACTGCAAGACCTTCATGCAAAATAAATATAATTCAAAGGTTTCTATTTTGTAGCTTCAAACCAAGATATTAATTATGGAGAAGAGTATTCCTATAAACAAAGAGAAATGCATAGGTAACCTCACCCAAAATTAGGAAAACCTATAATGGAATCAAAAGGTCAATCCATAAACTTTTATTTACTAGATGAGAAAGAAAATTAGCTTCGACAACTCAGAAATGAGGAGTACTTCAAGATTTATCATCCTTCATAAGTTATAATATTTTATGTAATTGTTCTCTCACAATAACATGAGTGGTGTAGTATTTTCCTATTTTGTGATGTGAGTAAGGTTTTAATGAGACACTTAGTATTCAATAAGATGTGTATGCATTAACATTTTATGATGCAAGAACGAGTCTATGGATTCAGCTAAAGATAAAAAAATATATACATTGAGAATAATTCTACAACATTAAGTTTGCAGCTCTAATAGTAATGCTACACAAATCTATACAATCAAATTCAAACTTGTATAGCTTCAGAATTTACTATAATACATGATATATTCAAAGTACATCATATACCACGTTATTCAATCAACAAAGAAGTTGGGAGAAGTCTGAAATCTTAAAATCTCTTCAGCATCTCTAAGCTACGACATTCAGTCAAGAAACAAATAAGGATAAATTTGAAGTCTTAAATTCTCTTCAACATATCTAATGCTACGTCATTCAATCAAAAAATAAGAAAGGATAACTATGAAGTCTCAAAATATATTTAGCATATCCAATGTTATAATACTTACTTAACGAAGAAGATAACATCAAACTAAAGTATTTAAAATATCTTTAGTACATGTACAGACGTTTTAATCCTTTAACAATACATATAATACTTGATGCATCACTAGATAATTGAAAATAAGTCTAGTACTTTAGGAGTTAATAATATCCCAATAAAAAAGAAATAAGAGGTAAGACTTGACCATCAGCAATATCCAATACCCTAATCTCATGTTCTCTTTTACAAATTCTATGGATTTCTTAAAGAACCAAGTATTGGATGCTAAAATAACATAAATATGAATCATGACCCCTTCTCAATACTAAAGCAAACCATATATTATGTTTTTTTTCAAAATAAATAAATTTTGGTTACTTTAGATATAACCCAACAAAGGAACCACGTGTCTCTTTGAAGCATATCAATTAATTTGGACAAGCAAAACTTTAAGCAACAATGAATGCATGTATACATATTAGCGAACATACTGCTGTAGTTGCACAAACCCATGACTATATGTCCTTTTTGGACAAACGGGAACGAGCTTTATTTGGGGTTCGCTTATCTGAATTAGGAGTTACGACCACTCAAATTGAACGCGTCGAAGAAGCCCAAAAAATTTCAAAACCATCATGGAGCCTTTTGATTACATTTACGTCCGAAAACACACCGTTTAGGCCCTTTATGTTGTTTTTGTTAATTTTCTATAATTTTCAAATTTTATTAGATTTTAGTAAAATACTTAACTAGCTCCAATCACTTTAAAATTGGGCTGGGATTTATGTTATTTTGTAGAGAATAATATGTACTTTTGGCGTAGGGTTTCGATTAGTTTTATAAAAGTCTCTCAATCCCTACTTTTGTCGTCAGACTTTTGATATCAAATTTTAGTTTTCTCTAAGTATCTTATACTATAACCTAGGATTATGGTTTATTTATTCTTTGTTTCCACTTTACTTTTATTGTGTTTGGAGTCGTTTTTCCTATCTCTCATATTAGCGCCACCATATTGGTATCAGAGCGACACAACTCCTGCAACATGGGTTACAGAGGTCTGCCAACTAAAAGATCCTTGCGCGGGAATTCCACTCTTCCAATCGCAGAACCGATCGATCGGGATGAGTTCGAAAACCAAATTATCTAGGTGGGTGAACATATGTGTTTTCTAGGAAACCAGATGAAGGATGTACATTATGCACGACAAAGGTTATTGAACAACCAAACCAACGGATTTCGAGCTCCAGGTTTGAGCAACCAGCCGCCAGAATCTGAGAGAGAGACCAACCACAAACAGAATCGGTTTGATCCTTGGAGAGAACAAGGTAAAAGTTAATATTACCCTCAAGACTGTCGTGAATAGGTCTTTGAGTAACTGCCACCAAGAGATTCTGATCCGAACGCCAGTAACCGGTGATAATCTAGATTTAGACTTGAGATCCTAGAGTTCCATGGGGGTTTCGTACCAGAGGAGTTCTTAGATTGGATCTCCTTAGTTGAAGAGATCCTTGATTTTAACGAGGTTCCGGATGCAAAACAGGTACAGTTGGTTGCAACTACGTTCTTAGGCCGAGCTGCATCTTGGTGGAAACAGTTAAAGCAGACCGATTCAAGGCAACGTAAGCCAAAAATAACAACCCGAGCTAAATTTGTGAAGCACTTGAGGGCTGCATTTTTGCCTTATAATTATGTGCGTATAATGTACTAGCAGTTCTAAAACCTTAAAAAGGGTGAATGACTATTGATGAATACATTAACGATTTTTTCAAGCTGCAAAACCGGTGGATATTGCTGATTCGATAGATCAATTAGAATCTCGCTACATAGAAGGGATAAGACAATATTTGTAGGACTAACTAAACATGTTCGACCCTGTGAATGTGTCCGAAACACATCAACGTGAAGTGCATATGGAGAAATCCCTTTCACAAAGTATTTATAGAGCATATACTGCCAGAACAAATACAATACCGTTTTAAAAAAAGACGGTTCCAGGTCCTAGGCCATCAGTACCAACTATCATGCAGGTACTTCATCGCAGGTCATGTGCTACAATTATCACGAACTAGGGCACGTTGCTTTGAAATTGTCCAAAATTATGACAATAATTGATGGGTTTGTTCACCAGAGCTCCTGATTTCGATATGGAAAGTGAACCACTGTTTGATGATGAAGTGGAGGAAACTATTGATGAGGTTCAGGAGGACCAGGTTACTGGAGGAGATTTTGGGCCGAAATTGGTTTTTAGACGTGTTTGTTTTACACTTAAGGCAAATGGTGAAGGGAAAGATTGGCTACGAAACAATATTGTCGAGTCGACTTGTACTATTCAGGGAAAGGTATGTAAATTCGTTATTGATTCAGGGATATACATTCTCTAAATTTACTATAATATTCGAAGTGCTACGTTCTCTAAACGCACTATAATGTTCGAAGTGCTACACTCTCTAAACACACTATAATATTCGAGGTGCTACGCACAACATTATTCAAAGTGTCACATTATATAAGTGCCTTATTTATATTTAAGGTGTTAACATTGTTTAAACACACTAATGAATGATAAAAACAGTAACATTATAACTGATAATCAATGCTTTAAAAGGACTAATGAGATACTCAACCATGCCTTCAAAAAGTTTATTCATTCGATTATTCAATCCGTTAAACCCTGAGGAAAAGCTTGTTTTTTCCTTTTATAAAATAATAATGTTATTCCTTATTATATACTTTCAAATTATTAAGGGGTACTATATTAAATCTAAAAGTAACCCGAATAAAACTCAAGCAATCTGAATTCCATTTGATAACCATAAGCAACTTCAAAAAAATTGAAAATTTTAAAGCTCTTTCGGTTTATCTCAAGCATCAAATAAAGATTCTCTGATATGACACTCGTGTGATTAATTTCTGTTTGAGGGTAATTTTATAAAGTGTTTTGGGAATTTAATGTTTAAGGTAGAGAGTAGTGAGATAATTAAGCTGTGTGCTAACTGGTAAATTCTGATTACCCTCATTAATGAAAGTGGTTGAGGTATTTATACTTAATTAGTGACCCATGGGCCTGTTGGGTCAGTTTGTGGAGTCGGGTCGAGTTTAAGGACCCATTAGTAATTTGGTGCGAAGTGACTAACATCTAGCTTAGTCATATTCCACTACATTAGTGTTGTTCGGTTTCACCTGATAGTAGTTTGGTCCGAACTACCTATCGGATAAAAAAAATATTAAGTAGCTAAAATATCCGACCTTATCAGACACAACATCCAAATAACTCTAAAAACATGCTATTTGTTCATATGTTGTTTTCATTTCAACAAAATAGAGCTTTTTATCCTCAAATGAGGTTTTGGCCGACAAAGGGTTTTTTACATAGGCATGAACGTGATCAACACAAATTAATTGAGAGATATGTCTAAAGTTAGTTCGACTAGAGTGGAATACAACTTACCAATATATTTAAAGACTTCTATGAGTCCAACCAAAAATGGCTGCAATACCATTTGGTGTACTTTATTCGACATCAATCTCCATAAATGCTTCGATGTGCACCTTATATGCATGGGCAAGTATTTACGAATAAAGAAACATTGATGATCAACGCAAGTTAGATAGTAATTCCTTAATTATTTTGTAAGGAATTTCGCGAAGAAGATTAACAGATCTTTTCTCTTCGGAATTTTGGATAGCTAGTAGCATGTCTTTTATACATTCATTCTCAGCAGCGGTAACACCAAGATTTTTCTCTTCATCGAATTGAGCTTTGAGAGTAGTCATATCCTCTATCAGTTTTTTCTCTCTTCCTCACTCTTGTTAAGTGAAACTTGAAGACCATCAAATTTTTGCTTCTAGTAAATAACTCTTCAGAATGCTTATATTTAAGTTGATCTATTTTATTTTGGTCAGAAGTGTTGAGCTTTTCCTTCTCTTTTTTGGTGCACACCCATGAGGTGATTCTTGAGATAGAATGAGCACTTTGATGAATTCTTATTTGGCCATTTGAAATCCATAGAATTGTTTCTCCGCGAGTCCACCATAGATGTTCCTCATACTTTTTTCAGCACCGTCAATTTTCTTGTAGCGAACCATCTCTTTTGCAATATATTCTAGTTGATTTTGAGCAGTATCGATTTCTTGGGTTAGTTTTTGTGCTTCAGCACCAGTATCTGCAAAGGGTTGAAGAGCAGGTGCAACTTCTTCGGATGGCTCTTCGGCAAGAAAGACCATTAGATTGGGAACATGTATAAGAGCAATGGAGGATGGAGGCAAAGAGGCCTCTGGTGAAATTGTTTCAAAAGGAAAAAGAACAGACCTTTTAGCAAAATCTTGCAGTTGGTCTTGAAGATCTTGAACAAAAAAGGATCTTCAAATCTGAAGAGCTCTTGAGATTGATCAAAGTTGATGAAGCTATCATGATCAAAGTTATCATCACCTCAATCATTGTCTGCAATAGTTTATTCTTGTTGAGTGCCTCCCTCTTTAACACCATCTCCATTTTCTTTTTCCTGATCTTCCTCAACCATAATTTCATCAGCATTGGACGGTACCTCATTAATGGTTTGCACTATTTTATTTTTTGCTCTCTTTTGAAGAGTCGTTTTACTTGTGCTCTTCTATTTTGTTGCGGCTACTATTTTCTTCCTTTTTCAAGAAGGTTCACCTTTTACTCTCTTTTTTACGATGGCGAGATTCTTTTCTCTTCTTTTTTTCTCTTTAAAATTTTCAGTATCGGATCTTCTGAAGGGATATCACTAGATGTGCTAGTTGTCTTTTTATTCTTTTTCGCCTTCTTAATATGGGGAAGGTGGTTCTCCGATATGTTTTGAACAGACAAAAAGACTATGAAATCAGGGGCCACTAGCCTTTTAACAACATACAGAGGATTTGGTGGCTCCATTAGATTCTCAGGAAGAGAGTCTCCCACATTGATTATCCATTGGTGACTATTGAGAAAGTTGATAGGTTGAAAGGTTGTGTGAAATACATTGCCTCGTTCTTTTTCAGCATAGGCTGCAAGCTTGATAAAAATGTCTTTGGTATCTTTTCGATGAAGCTTGTAACGCCTCAAAATTTCTAGATATAACACAACACTTGATGACAAATAAGTATAAACTAAATTGAAGATATGATTCAAATCATAAAATAAAAGACTTATTGTTACTTGTCCATAGAGGTTCAACTTTGATGGGTTGGCTTTGGAAATTTCTTTACCATTTTCCCAAGCTCCTGAGAGGAAGACAAATTTTTGTTTCCAAAATTTGTCTGCTTCCAATAAGTCGTCAATGATATTCAAATCATAATCTAATGTTAGATAGTAAAATGGAAGTACCGGTCTATTCGACAATTTGGCCAGGGAGATGAAGTCTTCGATGCACAAGGAAATTTGAGCCAATCGAGAAGCCATGATCACAGAAAGTAAAGTGAACCATTGATTGGGTGTCACTTTACTTGGGCACATATCAAGAATCTTGAAGTATTCTACTATCATGGGGTCCAATGAAAATCGAAAACCCTAATTGATAATCTCTGGGTAGACTACCAGCTCATCCTTTTTGCAGTCCAAAGGGGTTTCCCCTTCTTTCGGGAAGACTAAGTATAATGTTGTCCCCTGTTCCCTATTGTTTTAAGCTCATCTTCTTGGCTCTCTTGGTAATATGTGTAAGAAATTTTTTTAAAAGCTAAAATATATTATTCATCGAGAGGCTTTAGATTTTCACTGACTGATGCAGCCAGCTCTTTGGAAATCGTTACATGAGATTTCTTTCTTCTTATCCTAGAAGCTTCTGTCTTTGAAACATTTTTCATTGTTTTACTCTCTGATTTTTTCGAATATTTTTCTCTTGTATCAGCCTCGTTATTTTAATATGTGGCTTCATAATCTATTTCCTCCTCGGACACCTCATCCATGAGTCAAGGTGGGTTACTTGAGGGATTCTGTTGAGACATTATTGTTGTCTTAACAATCTCCCTCAAAGGAGGAGAAGAGGTTGATAGATTCAAAGTGATATCAACATCGTCATCCATGACTATGAAAGTTTTTCTTTTTGGCATTTGAGGATGTTGAGTTTTTATTTCCTTGCGCAATAGGCAAATGGGCCTAGTATCGACTAGAGAAGAAGTCTCTTTTTATCTCCCTAAAGAAGATTTGGTCACCTTGAAATTGATTCGAGGGATTTTAGGTGATGACTCAGTTATAGAAGGAGAAATTCGAGGTGTGTGAGTTTTAGATGATTGACTTTTTTCTGGAAGAGAAGATGATGAAAAGACAAGAGTTTTGTTAGGATCGAAGTTAACTTAGTGTACTGTCTCTGTGGAAAATAAAAGAGCGTTGCTTATCAATCCAACTTTTTTGTATTCATCTGCCCTTTCACTTATACAAAAATAATGGTACGCTCCGAGAAGACATGTTTATTTGAGGAGGATGAATTTCTAGGTTTTTTGGCTCTTGGCTTTTTAAGTTTTGGATGCTATCTCATAAACAAATTTAAGGATTGGATGGTGGATCGATGTTTTCTGGTGAAATTAGCAAAAAGATGAAGGTAGCCAGTGAGCTCTCTCTTTCTCTCTCTAAAAAAATATTGTGAAGCAAAATAAGATATAGAGACGTATTTATACGAAAAGTTGGAAGAGAGGGAAATGGAAGAGGTGGAGGAGGCAATTGGGTAGAATTCTAAACGGTTGTGTAAAGAAGAATTTGACACATGCTATGCGATAGGCTTAGTGGCAGACCTAGTGCCTAGGATATCATCACATATCTGATTTGTACTTCGAACGATTATGAACGTTGGAGGGAAATGACCTTGTATGAAAAGATCCGAAACTTTGAGAAAACATGGATAAGACTTTGCAAAAAAATATAGACAATAATTTTGAAGCAGTTCAGATTATGGATAAATGGAATTTTCTTCACCTTTAAAGATTTCCTAAGCTAATTAGTTTTTATTCATTTACTTTTATAAGAACTAAGGGGGCTCCTGATAAAGAAATAGAACTTTGAGGACTAAAATGTAAAGAAATAAAACCTTTTATGACATATTGTATAATAATAGGAGATATTTAAACCTTTATGTTTTGATGAGGGACTACTATGCAATTAGACCCTTTTTTGTAATTGTTTCAGTTAAAGCTCAAGTCTTTACACTTCTATATAAAAGGCAAGGCTGAACTAAGAAAGCTCTCTCACTTTTGAGATTAACTGCTTTCATCTCTTGACTTTCTCTCTCTAGAATCTACTTCTCTCTACAACCTTTTACTTTTCTCTACTTTACTTTGTGAAACCAGATAAACACTTATCAAATGTGATTTCCAAAGAAGCTGTGTAAAAGCTATCCTTGAAAACTAAAGATCACCCCATCCCTTACAAACTCGCTTGGTTAAATAAATGTAGTGAGGTAACAATCTCTAAACGATGTCTGGTGTCTTTTTTTGTCGGTAACTATAAGGATAAGGCATGGTGCGTTGTCATTGTTGTGGATGTTTGTCACTTATTGTTAGGCCGACTATGGAAATATGATAGAAGTGTCACATACGATGGCAGGAAAAACGTTATAGTTTCATATGGAATAATGTTAGATTCATATTAACACCAATTAAGAAGGTATCCCCAAAACCTACACTTATTGTATCATAAGAGTCGGGTAAGAACTTTTTAGCTCGAAAAGCATTTATAGAGCATGCTAGTGATACATGAATGTTTATCTATTGGTGGTTAAAAAATTTAATGATGATCCACTTGCTGGGATACCTGAGCGCATTCGACCGCTATTAGATGAATTTGTTGTTATGTTTCCCGATAATATTCCTACAGGTCTTCCTCCATTAAGAGACATCCAGTACCAGATTGACCTAGTATCGGGTGCTAGCCTACCAAATCGACCACATTACCTGATAAGCCCAAAGGAGCATGAGCAACTCCGTAGATAGGTGGAAGAATTGTTGAGTAAAGGCAACATCCGTGAGAGCCTCAATCCTTTTGCGGTTCCTACACTACTAACACCAAAGAAGGATGGCTCAATGAGGATGTGTGTGGATAGTAGGGCTATCAAAAAATCACCTTCAGGTATTAGATTCTTATTCCTTGCCTTGATGATTTACTATATCAGTTGAGTGAGGCTGTAGTGTTTATGAAACTGGATTTGAAGAGCAGGTATCACCAGATTCGTATTCGCATGGGAGATGAGTGGAAAATATCCTTCAAGGTCCAAGAAAGTCTGTTTGAGTGGATGGTCATGCCATTCGGCATTTAATGCTCCTAGCATGTTCATGAGGGTTCTGAACCAGGTTTTTCGTCCATTTATTGGAAATTGTTTAGTTGTGTACTTTGACGATATTCTGATATATAGTACTATGGAAGAGCTACCCCTCCAATACTTACAGGAAATATTGGTTCTTTTGGGACGTGAAGAATTTTATAAGGGACTCGATAAGTGTTCCTTAAAGAGCAGGTATCACCAGGATTTTTGGGATCAAATTCGAGTTTTCTCTAAGTCTCGTATACTCTAACCTAGGGTTGGGGTTTATTTATTCTCTCTTTTGTCTTATTTTTCTTCTATTTGCAACCGTTTGTGCTATATCTCAAATTTTTGCCACCACATACACACACAGAGACCTACGCACTAGCCATAACAAATATAAAATGAGTAACATATTTTCATAAACAGAATTAACCAAGTGATTCTAATATGGTCAATAATTTTATCCATGATTGGAAAGATAATATAAATAAATATAACAAAAAAACACTTACTTCATGTCTAAGTCCTATTTTCCTTCTAGCCATATCAAGGATAAACATGTCAACGCTGACCCTCTCTTATTAGTTGCAGCAAAAAATCATTGAGCAGATTAGATAGATGAATATGAGCAGTTTGAGTTGTATACTTTCCAACAACTGTTTCATCTGCAACTAGTTCTTTTACAGACTCTTTATTGGATATATTATCTCTACGACTAGCAAAACCAAATTACTTCTTAAGTTGTTTCAAATTCTATATAAACATTATATATTCATGAACCAACTAAGTCTTAGGTTTTGGTTATCCCTACTTCTTTATTTTCCTAATGAATTTTGGTCTTTGTCATCTAAAGTAGCCTTACCTACATCTTCATTTTGCTGTGGTTGATATTATTCAGCCTAAGTTTCTCCCACCACCTTTGAGAATATTACCTTCGGGACTTCAATATGAACATCTACAATTACTTTTATATCTTTGGATGGTGTTTCTCGAGCCTTGACCGATATAACCCATCCTTATTTTATGTATCTTCGCTTCAACATCTTCAGCCAAGCCAATCCCGCAAGAAACAAATTGGTTTCTTGGTTACAAGACTCATTTAATCTGGCCTCAAACACGGTTACCCTTAGGTTCTTCATTGACTTAAAGTTAAATTATGGAAACAACTCACCCAAAGGACTGCTCTTGGTCTTAGATGGCGTCGATATTTTCTTTTTTGATGGAAAATTACCCATCATTTTAATAATTAACAACTTATCTCCAGAAGTTACCACCAACCTTCTTTCATTATTACGGTATGAACTTAATTCACAACTGAACCCAACTTTTGGTCTTTCCAAATCAGTCAAAACCTTTGACAGAGAAGAAACACTCTCTTAGTTTTTATTGTTTTAAAGGAAACAACAACCATCAATTATTCCACAACCTCAATCTGTAGTACCTGTTGTGGGGTACCATCATTCTCCACACCAAAACCACGATTTGAACGGTTCCCTATTTTTTTTGAATTTTTTAGTGGGTTAAGGTTTAGCTTCGACCACTATAAGTTTAATTTTTCTACAACTCATGCGTTGTTATCATCAGTGAACCCTTACTCCATGAGCGTTGTTTCTTCTTTATTTTCATCATATTCCTCTAAGGTTTTGGTACACCATTTTTATTTTTCATAATTATGGAAGCAACCCACTTACGTGGAGGTTGTCTTGCCTTGTCCATTTCTAAATAAGAAACTTTTTACTTCTACTACGTGTCATAAATTTACTTGTATTTCTTTTAGGAGTTATATATGCACCCAATTCCTCCTTGATTGGGAATTTACCTATACAGGATTGATTGGCCCATATGCCACAAAGAACAAGCATATTTGATGATAATGGCTTCTTGAAGCACTTATCAAAGGCTTCGACCTATTGTAACATCATATTATACATTCACTCTAAACTTTAACATATTGCTTATAGTCCAAATCAGGTCCTATAGAAAAAGAAACCAATTACACACGATGAGTGTTTCACCTATTAAGTAAAACAAATATAACTCATTCAAAATCCTTATTTCTTACTTCCAGATTCAAGATATGGGAAAATGCCATAACATCCTATTCACCGTGATTATCCCAACATTAGACACAAACATACTTATTTTTCTATACTTCGTTACAATATTGTAGGTCATCGAATAAATTATTGAGGACCTTAGACAAAAAGTAAAAGTATAGAATGTCCTTTTTACCAACTAGCTTGTTTACGATAATGAACTTGTCGCGGTTGAAACCGTCAGAAAACTCATAAGCAAGAATAATGTTACCCATTAGAAGCCTTCAAAATTTGGGTTCCATATATTAAGGACATAATCTGGTGACTTCAATGAACTGCGATATATATTAGCTTAACAGAAATCGTAGATCGTCTTTCAGTATATATGTGAAGAATACAGACTCTTTCACCTCGACATCAAAGGACGTCTGACCTCGGTCAGAAAGATAATCTTCATATTAGATGGAATACACCAAACTCTTAACTTTTTATCTTGCTTTGAAGGCTCTACACATTTATATATATTATATAAAACATGTTTGATTTTGGCTTCATCAAGTTTACCTAGACATTTGAGGTATACTCTTGTCCATAAACTTTCGCATAAAGCAAGATTAGTGACATTTCCTCATTTAAAAAAGTCTCATTGGGATTCACATAAATTTTCATTATGGGAATATTTGTTACTTTCGTCGATTGATTGTCTCAGTATGACATCCAAATGGGTTTTTCATAAGATTCATCTATTTTATCATGCATACACCAAAGGGTAAAACTTTAATTTTATTTATCTTAATGATTTATCTTGAGGATATTTGTAAAAAGATTAAGCTTTTAAGAAGCGGTAGAGACTCACAATGATAAAGGTTAAAGATTTAGACGGAAACGAAAAAGAACAAGATTTTGGATTATAACATGGAATAACTTTAATGGAGAACAAACATAAATTTCATCGAGGACAAAATAATTTTTTTTTATATAGACTAAGAATCTAATCCTTCATTTTTACATCCAACACGTTAAAAGCATGCATGATTAACGTCTTTGATGGATCAAGCTAAACGACAAAAAGGCTTCAAATCCATGCTTGCTTAGTTCCACCTTAACTGCAATCAATCTATGTGTCAATCACATGACGCATATACGTTGAATAATTAACATCAGGTCCTTAAATTTCTTTTGCTTCATCGATTTCTTTAATTAATAACCATGGGTTTCTATTCTTGAATTCTTAAAGTTATGGCAGTTCAGTAATTTACTTTATTTGGTTTCGTCAATGATAAAAAATAGTAACATTATAAATGATAATAAATGCTTTAAAGGACTAATGAGATACTCAACTATACCTTCAAAAAGTTTAGTCATTCGGTTATTCAATCCGTCAAACCCTGAAGAAAAGGATGTTTCTTCCTTTCAAAACATAATAATGTTATTCTTTCTTGCATACTTTTAAATTACCAAGGGGCTACTGTATTAAATCTAAAAGTAACCCGAAAAAACTCAAGCCATCTTAATTCCATTTGATAACCATAAGCAACTTTAAACAAATTGAAATTTTTAAAGCTCTTTCGGTTTATCTCAAGCAGCAAATGAAGATTCTCTCATACGACACAACATCCAAATAACTCTAACAACATGCTATTTGTTCATATATTATTTTCATTTCACCAAAATAGAGCTTTTTATCCCCAAATGAAATTTTGGCCGACGAAGGGTTTTTTACATAGGCATGAACGTGATCAACATAAATTAATTGAGAGACGTGTCTAAAGTTAGTTCGACTAGAGTGGAATACAACCTACCAATATATTTAAAGACTTTTATGAGTCCAACTAAAAATCGCTGCAATACCATTTGTTGTACTTTAAGATTGAATATTCGACATCAATCTCCATAAAGATATCAGCATTCAAAAGAATTGTAACTGACGACACTTATGGGTTATGACCGTCCGAAAGTTAAGAGTCAAGCGATTACTAAATATAATATCCTTAAATGTAAAAGACGTTATTTATTCATAGATGGGAATAACATAAATGATAAGGTAATCAACTTTTTACCATACCATATTATAGATGTTTTTAGGCTTGATTTTGATTGAATATATGCAAATACACACCGTTCAATAGGTAGATTTATACATAATACACAAGAATTTATGATGCTAGTTATTATAGAAGACTTAAAGACTATTCAACATGGTATAATACAAAATTTATATTAGTTGACTCATTTATAAATTGTTTATGTTCCATATCGCTCGTCTATCAATGTTAATGTGACTTTTTAGATTATTTATGATGATTTTTCACTAGGATGTAATCAACATGTTTTAACAAATACAAATATGTTCTGTTTTGTAGAGAGAGAAACAAAATAGTTAAATATTTTCTTAAGATATAAAAAAAGACAATGAGATAAGGGTTTTAAACGTTAAATATGAAGTTGAGAGAAATTGATAAAAGTTATGAAAATAATTGAGTTGATATTTTGTGCATGCGTTACTTTTTAAGTTTTATTTTGGAAGTAATTAGTCATTTGGATATCTAGTTTCTAGAGAGATAGTCCTTTGATTAAAAAATATTTGGTGAAAATCCATTGATTATCAATTTTTGATAAAGTTAATCCCTACGTGTGTTGACTTTTTATTTTTTATAAAATTAGTCAATTGACTATCCATTATAGATAAAGTTAATCCAACAAGTAAACACGTGCAAATGACTAAATTTTTTGAAAATAGATAGTCAACGGGTTAACATCAGACGATTTTTACTCGATGAACTATATGTCTAAAAAGTCAATAGTTAAAAAAAACTACTACGTACGATTTTCAGTCAAAAGATGATATATACAAAAACAAATATATTAAAAAAACTAATTACTCTTCAAAATGTTTTAATTTTATGATTTTTGTGTGTTTTATTCATTATAGTTTGAAAATAACTAAATTATTTTCACACACTAATTCATAAATAATATTTTCTTATCAATAAAAAAATGTACATATAACCTTGTTCATTATAACCTTGTTCATTGTTAAGAAATATTATATAATAACGAGAAGATTTTCATAAAATACATCAAGATAATATTGTCGAGGTAATTTATAATTTTGATTTTTCAATTTATTTTTTCACACTCACGATTAGAAATTTATAAATTTAATGAGAGGTGATATTGCTTTTATAATTTTATTTTTTTAAATATATTGGGTGTATATAATATATGAACTTTTATATATATGTATATTAATAAAATTGACATATAAGATTATATTTCATATCTCGTTCATTTATTTTTTTTATAATTGATCTATTTCATTGTTTTTATGATATACAATAGATTTGTGTATGAATATTATTTTTATTTAACACTAATATATTTGATAAATAATATTTTTTTAAAATATATTTCAATATAAATATAATAGGAGATCATAAAATATTAACAATTTTTTGATTATATATAATCAATTTTGTTTGAAAAATATTAGCAACACATATTATCATATGACAATTTAGTCGCTAAAACTATAACGATAATTTTTTGTCAAATAAAAAAACGTTACGTAGTATGTTATATATAGATAGATATAATGCTGAATCTAATATGATATATATTTTTTAATTTTATGATCGATTAAGTTAGAAAGTCAAAATAAACTTATTTGATCATAATTTTCATAGATAAATATTTAAAATACATAGATTTTAGGCTTCTTTATAGTTTGGATTTTTTAGGTTTAGTAATTGATATTTTTATTCGTGTATTTCTTCATTATTGTTTTTTTATAATAATACATTTTGATCGAAAATAAAATATAATAATTTTTTTATACGATAGAAGTGAAATTTGCGATTTGTTGGGATAATTGTTTAGAGGCATATCACATAGACTCTTGAGATCTTGTTATGTAAAAAAATAGAAAAATATTGTTTGAATTCTTTTTTCAGAACTAAGTTGGCAAGTCTTTGTTATTAAGATAAATGTGTTTGATTTTATCTATGTAGAATAACTTATAATATCGTTCTCAATAATACTTGGTAGTAAATCATTGGATACAATGTTTTAAATTCATTATAGCACCAAAATATAATTTTTGGCCAATTGAATGTAACCTTTATCATCGATGTTGGAGGTCATTGTTCCATCTATATGATCATGTACTTTGTACATCGTGGTGTGAAGTCGAAACAAAAATGATTCAAGATGAATATGTTGCATTTGTTTCATCGAGAGTTATGATATTATTCAACACGTATGCAACCGCATACGCTGGATGAAGTGAATTCATCTTCTTTCCATGAGTCATGTATGTCTTATTTGATGGTGATGATGATTCTTATTTGATGGTGATGATGATTGGTTTATGGATCAATAAAATTAAAAAAAGGTTAAAAAATGATTTGATAAATTAATTAAATAATATAAAATATAATTCGAACTATTCCCCGATAAACTATATAAAAATAAACTCAAATATAAGAACCTAGACGTATTTTGATAAGCTATATCAAAATAATTTCAACCGTAAAAAAACCTACTACTTGTTTAGACGAATATTGAAGAAAACTGCGCGTTAGAGCACTGCAAAACTAGGAGGGGGCGCATAAAGATTTCTTCTTGTAGATCACCGCTAATGAATACATTGTGAACATCCATATGATGTATTTCCCACTTCTTAATAACTACAATATTAAGAAGTACAAAATGATAGTGAGCTTGATAAGTGGAGCAAATGTTTCAGATTAATCGAGACCCTCTTGATGCTCATTTCCCATGATGACAAGTCACAATTTGAACCATTCTATTTGTCAATAAGAGTGATTTTTAGCCCGGTATACCCACTTGCACGGTAAGACTTTCTTGTTCAAAGAAATGTGAAACATATTCCACCTGTTATTTACCTTTAAAGATGTATTTTCCTCTGACATTGCTTTCCGTCATTCCGCAGACTGAACAACCTGTTTATAAGACTTAGGTACCATATTTTTATCAATAGAAACCATAAAGCCCTGATGTTATGTAGAGAATTTCTCATATGAGATATATCCGTGTAAAAGATACTTACAACTCTGAGTATCTCGTTAACCCGTGTACATGTGATAATCACGCAACCGCACATTATTGTTCTTCACCCGTTGTCCACGTCCAAGATGTTCAACTTCACCCTCAAACTGGATCAGTGGAGCCTCCCTCATGGGGTTGGACGCGGCCGTATCAGTTAGGGCCACAGGCTGGCCATAGTCGAGGTTAGGTGAGATGGATGAATCAATTAATTATATGCCAAATATGGATGATGAAATTTTTGGGTTAGAGACTAAATTCAATGGAGGTGGAGCTTGTGTACCACCCATAGGTTTTGCTGTCGTAGTTGTCGGGACATACATATGCTCTTCAACAATATATGACAATGACTATGTAGGTTTAAGACTTGTAATGATAGTGAATTCATGAAAATGAAAATTATTTTCACAGAATATAACATCAAGAGATAATTTATTTGCCAGTGTTCGGGCAATATATGCGACATCCCTTTTGTCGAAAAAGGTATCCATAAAAAATCAAGGAGTACTTTTTGATGCAAACTTGACACCACCACGATTCTAATTATGAACATAACATCTGAAACCAAATACCTGAATGTGATTCATATGTGGAGCTTTATCAAATAACTATTCAAATGAAGTTTTTCCTTGTAAGAGAACCGATGGAGTGCGATTAATCAAGTAGGCAGTAGTAAGAATAAATTCGCCCTTAAATTTGATAGGCAATGAAGCTTAAACCGTAAAACATGCCCAATATTTAAAATATGCATATGCTTCTGTTTAACACGCTCATTCTGTTAGGATGTCCCACTACATGAAGTCTCAAGAATTATCCTATTATTTTAAAGAATGAACCAAGACATTTAAAATCCATCCCATTATCACTTCAAACACGTTTTATAAGGCGATTCAATCCTACGATAAAATTGAGAGAAAATAGTCGTAACATTCGACTTAGACCTTAACATATAAACCCAAATGCAACGAGAAAATCATCCACAATAAGTTAAAAAAAATAAGTAAAGCCATCTAAATTAGGTGTACATTAATATTCCAAAACATAAATATGAATAAGTTGGAAGACATCGGTAATCTTATTTAAGCTCCAAATAAAACTACTACAAATATGTTTAGCTCACAGACAAATATCACAATTATTATTCTTTAAATTACTAAATTTATCACTTCATGCTGCATGAAAGAAATATAATACTTTAGAAGACGTATGTCTAGTTGTTTATGCCATATGTTAAACGAACTCTCTTGAGAGGAAATATGCACGCTGCACACATCTACATGTTAAAAGTCGAAAAGTCCACCAACCTACCTACCTGCACCAATCACCTTATTCGTTGCTTGGTTATGAATAATGCATATTTTTCTCAAACAAATTGGATAATCCAGTTAGCCTCATCAATCAATTGAGATATAGAGAGCAAATCAAAATTCAAATCTTGCACAAATAAACTAGTCTCCAACATCAGAGTATCATTTAATTGCACAGACCATGCTTTCGTAGCGACAACCTGTTTCCCATCCGACAGACAAATCCAGCAATCCCGAATATCACAAATATTATTGAAATATTGAAAATTACTTATGATATGACTTATAGCACCTATGTCATTTATCAAATTTTGGTGATATGAATACCTGATAGTTGTTCAAATGAACAATCTTTCACAAAACGTGCAAATTTTTAAATTTATCCGACTATTCTATAGTAAGAGATGACACCACCTACCCCTCACGCTTGTCATTTTCGTGTATAATACTCAAGGAAGCAACATGGCCAATGTGGAGATCGTAAGGAGAAATTATATGACGTTGTGGTGCAATCCACGAAGATTCCATTAGCTTGATACTATGTTTGTATGAATAAATTATGTTTTTGTATGGGTTTACTAGGAAGGAAATAGGGTAAAAAGCACTGTTAGTCCTCCATGTTTACCACTTGTATCAACATAGTCCATTTCGTTCACTTCTGCATAAAACTCATCCCCTTCGTTTTAAAATTTTATAAATATAGCCCCCCCCCCCCCCACATATAAACCATTTAAGAACTGACACGTGGCACTCAAATTCTAAGTTTTGTATCACTTTTGGTCCCCAAATCCCAAGTTTTGTATGACTTTTGGTCCCCCAGAATATGCAGAGGGACTAATCGTGCAAATTTTTAAAATGAATGGGTTGAGTTTTATGTAGAAGCGAACGAAAAGGACTATGTTGATACAAATGGTAAACATAGAGGACTAACAGTGTTTTTTAGCCAAAGAAATAATATATTTTCCATATATATATATATATAGAGAAAATTAGGATACCTTAATATTACCGCATAGATACGCCATAAGAAAAAAGGGGAATTACCCCTAAGGTACCTACTCAACTATTTTATTATCATCTAGTACCCAAGGTTTGATCAATTGTCACTTAATACCCAACTTAACTACCTAATTATCACATAGTACCTAACTTTATTTTAATACCCTAACTACCCTCACCATTCATGAACAACCACGTAACCAAAAATTTTCTTTCCTACTTTTTCTTTTTATTTTATTTTTATAAGATCCGTATCTTTCGAACCGGAGCTCAAAAAAAATAAATGAAAGTACCATCATTTTTGTTTTTTAAAAATGAAAAAAACTAGATCCATTGATCATATTTTTTGATTTTTAAAAAAAATAAAATTTCACCAGTAACAATTCGCATCATATCATGAGAATTGTTCAGGAAATCCTGAAAGTTGCAAACAATTCGCATCATATCATGAGAATTGTTCAGGAAATCCTGAAAGTTGCAAACAATTCGCATCATATCACGAGAATTGTTCAGGAACCTCAGAGTTGCAAACAATTCACGTCATATCATGAGAATTGTTCAGGAAACCCAAAGTTGCAAACAATTCGCATCATATCATGAGAATTGTTCAGAAATCCTGAGAGTTGCAAACAATTCGCATAATATCATGAGAATTGTTCAAGAAACACAGAGTTGCAAACAATTCGCATCTTATCATGAGAATTGTTCAGGAAATCCTGAGAGTTGCAAACAATTCGCATCCTATCATGCGAATCGTTCAGAAATCCTGAGAGTTGCAAGCATTTCGCATCTTATCATGAGAATCGTTCAGAAATCCTGAGAGTTGCAAGCAATTCGCATCTTATCATGAGAATCGTTCAGAAATCCTGAGATTTGCAAGCAATTCGCATCCTATCATGAGAATTGTACCAACGCGTTTTTTTTGTTTTTTTACCAGCGCGTATATTTGGTCGGGGGTATTTTTGTCCAAATTTCGATTCGAGGTACCAAGTGACACTATCCAAAAAGCGGGTACCAGTGGATAATTACATAGTTGAGAAGGTATTTACTGGTACTTTTCTCAAGAAAAAAAAGGACTATGATACAATAATATAAAAAAAATATTTAAAAAATTATTCAATTGATCTATGGGATTGTGAAGTTTTGTTTACGATGAAAAACCATATATATATATTAGTTTTAGTCTCAAATAACAATTACACATAATCCTATAATATTTTTTCATAATACTATAATAATGAAATATAATCCTATAATATATTAAGCATTTTATAATAATAATATGGAATTATATTCTAGATTAAAATAATAATATGCAATTATATTCTAGTTCCTAACCTATTATACTCGGTATCTTTAATCGCATATTATTCTATTATGCGATGGTATTTTGGTAGATTTTATGCTGCAAATGATTTTTCGTTTTTTCAAATGGTTATTAGTATTTTTAATTTATCCAGTTGGTGTTGATAACGATTTTTTATTAATAATACAATTTATTTTTGGGAAATGTCACACTAAATACCTTCTCACCAAACTTATTGTCATCTAGTACCCCAACTATTTTATATGCCTACTAAATATCCATCTCAACAAAGTAATTCCGTTCTAATACCCAGCTTATATTTTCCTTCCTCAAATACCCTCAAATGTGTTAGATTATTTTCGAACCACAATTCAAATTTTGAATTTTCAATAGTACGACCTACTGTGCTATTTTGAAAAGTAGAAATGAACCTATACTTGTATCTGAAGAAACCATTTCCAATCAATCTCTCTTCTTTAAACTCATTTCCTTCTTCATATCAGAGATAAAGGTAAGTGTTTATCAGTTTTGTTATGCAATTTACCTGTTCTTGAAGCTTTTTTTCATGGTTTTTCTTATTTCCTTGTTGTTTTGATTTTCGAAAATTTTAAGTTTACAGTCTTATTTTTGTTCTGGATGTTGTTAAAAACAGTAGCTTCGATAGTTGGTGTTTGTAGATTTCAAAGATATCAAGTTTACAGCTTCTTTAATGGTGTTTTAACTCTACCTTGGTTTTTGTACCTCTGTTGTTGAAGACGACACTGTTACGTTCTGCATGAGGTAACTGTCGCGCGAATTAGGTATTTTCGATAGTGTACGCGATTCATTGTTTTCATAACATTATATCTCGCGCATTAGTTTGTCTTGCTGAACAGAGTGTACGTGTAACGCGATTGAAGTCTGCAGTTGGTCAAGCTAACACGAGCCCTGTTGTAGTATAATCTTTATCACGTAAGTTATAACATCTTCTTGCGCGATTGATATCTCTAATTATTCTTGCGCGAGTTATAGTTAAGGCAAGTTGACTATATCGCGTACGTTAATAACGGCTTATAACATTCCTTGGCAGCCAACGCAAATCCCATCTCCTTGTCTAGCGCGATACATTATACACTCGTAACGCGAGTTACCGTATATACAAACACCCCGACACCCAGCTTTTCTTACGCGATTCAGGGCAACCCCTTCGACCGGGGTGTATTAGGCTTTTCATTTGCAGCCTCCTAGATGTCTAAGCAAAGAGTTTGTATTTTTAAATATTTGAAGCAGACCTCAATCGTTCCTTTTAGCTCGTTTGAAAACTTTGAAGAAGTCGAGAAATATATTGAAGGTAGATGGGATGATATTGTTAAGGGTTGCTACACTATTTCCTACTCCTGTTGCGGTGAAAATTATTGTTTGTTTACTAACGAGACTGATTTCATTGGTTTGACTATTTATCTCGATGTCGAGCGTTTGAAAAGCGTTAGCTTCTTCATAGAACAACCAATAGTTGAAACAGATGCGCATGACCTTGGTAAACAGCCTACTGCAAGCTTTGTAGAACACTGTGTTGATCATTTACTAAGCGGGGAGAGTAGTAATGGTTTAATCGGTTCCCAACATAAAAAAAGACATCTTGCGACTACTGGTTGGGTGGATGCTATCACAGGGGTTGGTCAGACATTCGCTGATGGTGCCTCCCGTTTAAGGTTATCGTTATGCCGCTATGCTTTAGAGCTAGGTTTTGCTTTCAAGTATATGCATAATACATCCACTAAGATCACTGCTTACTGTGTCAACAAAAAGTCAGGTTTTAAATGGAGACTTTATGCATCAATAGATTCTAGCACTGGTTTTATGATGATCAAGCGCTTTGCCAACACCCATTCATGTAGCCCGGTTTTTTCCAAGAAAAAAGTAGGCATTTGACGTCGGATTTAATTGCGGATGAAATACACGAATCAATTATGACAAGTCATTCTTTAACAGCAAAAACTATTCAGTCTTCTGTCAAACAAGACTATGGTTTAGATATTCATACCGGTTATCGTGGAATGCGTTAGAGAAGGCTAGGAGGGAAGTTTTCGGAGACAGTAATACTTCGTTCGGGTTGCTGAATTCATACTTTAGAAGATTAAAAAGTAGGGATATTACTACCGATTGTCATTTGGAGGTTGGTTTAGGAAATGTCTTCAGGATGTGTTTTGTGTCTTTCGGATCATGCATTCAAGGCTTTCACTCATGTCGACCATTGCTGTACGTGGACGGAACCCATTTAAATAGCAAGCATGGTGGTGTCTTGCTGTCTGCAGTGGCCAAGGACGGCAATAACGGTGTGTTTTTTACTTTCTTCTATATGTACATCTATAATATTCAGATACAGCATGTATCGCGCGTCATTATATTTTAACAACCCATGCGTCGATGTATTGTTTAGGCACATAGTTAGTTAGCCCGGGGCTTGTATCGCGCGTGATACCATGGCATGTTAGCGAGGTTTAACTTAACTGCCCCCAGATTTAGTGTACATCTATACTATTGCTATTATAATCAACATCACGCGAAATACGCTATCCCTATACATTTTTGATATAGCCTGTACCGCGCGTAATACATTTTGGAGAATATACTGACGCCCGAGAGTTAACGTTACACTAGATAGTACTCACTTGTTGCGCGACTTAGGTATTTCCTATAACGCAATACGCAATTGCTATTATACTCGGACCATCGCACGACCTAATATCAACACACCACGCGTAACTTGTTGATACATCAAATGAAACGCGCATGAACCTCTATATACATCGATGCATAATTCACTTACCAAACCTATTTTCATATTGCAGGCATTTTTTCAGTTGCTTTTGGTATTTTTGGTGGAAAAGATTCGGATAACTGGATGTGGTTCATTGAATGTCTTAAACCCCATTTGTTGAACCGTCAAATCACTTTTATTTCTGACAGACATTCTGGTATTATCAATGATGTTTCCGTTGTTTTTCCAAGCTGCTTTCATGCTTATTGTATATATAATTTGGTTAATAATTTGAAATCAGCTCTTGAAAACACCAACTGCGAGTATAAGAAGAAAATGTTGAAGCAATTCAAAGGTTGTGCTTACGCTCCAACTGTTGAACTTTTTAACGAGAGACTTTCCAAGTTTTTAAGTAGAGCTAGTACGAATGTAAAGGCGTTCATCGATAATCTTCCTCCCGATAAGTACGCTCAACCATTCGTCATTGGCAAACGTTATGGAGCGATGGCATCATCTGCTGCAGAATCCTTTAACAATCAGATTAAAACGTTTTGCAATTTACCAATTGTTGAAATGATAGACAAGATTAGAGTTATGCTAATGACTCAGATCTCCAGACGTTATTCAGAAGGGTTAACCTGGAACAGTTATTTATGCCCCGAATATGAGAAACAGTTAAAGGAGAATGTTCAAACTAGCCGAACCTGGGTGGTATCTAAGTCTTCTGCAGGTTCATTCGAAGTTTATTCTAACCCAGTTATGGTTGTCAATATACTTGAATTTAAGTGTTCCTGTGGTTCATGGCAGCAAGAGTGTTTTCCATGCGCTCACTCATTGGCTGCAATATCATCAGTGAACGAAGATCCTATGACTTTGGTTGAACCATTCTATAGGGTAAGTAATTATAGATCCACCTATTCGTTTAGCATACCTGCCATAACCGATTTTGGTGAAAGTTCGTCATCTAATGAATCTGAAGGACCTGTTGTTCTACCTCCGAACGTAAAAAGGAGAGCTGGAAGGCCAAGGAAGAAGAGGATTCCATCTAAAGGAGAAGTATCATCTACCCACTTGCGCTGCGGCCGTTGCTTTAAATTTGGGCACAACCGAAGAACATGTGATATGACAGTATGATTCAGTTGTTTCAGCCAGCATTCCCGGTAGTCTTATATGATACGCAATTCTCTGGATATTAAACTCTAAACTGTTTGTTTGTTTTACAAGTATCACACGCGAATCATGTTAGATACCTTAAGCGATCCCAAGCAGACTAAGATTCTAGTTTTTCCTTGTTTGTGATACATTCGCCCCGCGCGAATCATGGATGATAGTTAACGCGATTCACTACCCACTAAACTTTAATGTGTATGCTTGTTTGTTTTACATTCCCCTCGCGCTAGTCTTGTATGATATCTTGAGCGATTCATTGCAGACTAAACTATGATGAGTTTACTCTTTTGTTTTACAATCGACACGCGCGAATGGTGTTCCATCTCTTAAGCGATTCACTTCGTTGCAAACTTCAATGTGTTTCCTTTATGTTTTAGCACTCACGTCGCGCGGAGCATGCTTGATATCCTTAGTCTCATCACTGCACACTAAAATTTAATGTGTATGCTTGTTTGTTTCACATTCTCCACACGCGAATCATGTATGGTATCTTACGCGATTCCATATAGCGAAAACTTCTACGTATTTACTTGTTTGTTTCCCATTAGCCCCACGCGATTCATGTCATATATCCTAAGCGACTCATTGAAGACTAAACTTTGATGAGTTTACTCGTTTGTTTTACCTTCGACACGCGCGAGTCCAATGTGTTTGGTTATTTTTTCACACTCACCGTACGCGAAACGTGCTTGCTATGTTTAGCAATTTACTGCACACTAAACTTTAGTTTGTATACACTTTGGTTCACATGCGTCCCGCGCGAATCATGTGTGGTATATTACGCGAGTCAATGTAACGTAAACTTTGACGTCTTTACTCTTTTGTTTCACATTGGCCACGCACGACTCATGCATGCTATACTAAGCGATTATCTGCCCATTAAACTTTGATGAGTTTACTCGTTTGTTTTACTCATGGATGATATCTTAAGCGAGTCACTGCGGCGAAAACTCCAATGTGTTTGGTTATTTATTTACACTCACCGTGCGCGACACGTGCTTCCTATGTTAAGCGATTCACCGCACACTAAACTTTAGTGTGTATACACTTTGTTTCACATTGGCCACGCGCGACTCATGGATGATATACTAAGCGATTCACTGCCCAGTAAACTTTGATGAGTTTACTCATTTGTTTTACCTTCGACACGCGCGAGTCCTGCGCGCAACGTGATTGATATCTTAAGCGATTCACTACACCCTAAACTTTAAGTGAGTACACTGTGTTTTTCCTACTCCTGGCGTGAATCATGTCTACTATCGTACGCGTTACAAGTATTTAAAACTCCATAAAAGTATAGAAACAAAGACTGAGTTCCAATTATAGTTTAAAACTTCCAAAAGTAGTACAGGAAACAAGTAGTGCAGAAAGAAAAGCTTAACTAAACTCGATCACAGAGGGCCTACAAGTGCTCGGATACTAAACCCTAACCAAAACACAGGAGAAAGAAAAAGGGTTTACAAATTACAGCAACAAAAAACAACAACAGTTTAAAACAACAGAACCATAATCTAATAATCCGAAGAGTTACCCTCCTCGGAAGTGTCCTCCCCATCGTCATCCTCTTCGTCCTCGTCCTCGTCCTTGTCCCTGTCCGTCCCTTCATCTTCATTCTCTTCATCCTCTTCCTCGTCCTCCTCCTCTTCGGTTTCGTACCCCCAGTAATCATCATCCGAGGAGTCCTTTGAAGACTTCCGGGGAGTTATCTTCCTCCTTCTCCAGTTCTTCTTCAGGTTCTTGACTATCCTTCGTCTTTTCGGATACGAGTCGGTGTCTGAATCTTCTTCCGGCAATGAGAGGGAGTACTCAGACTCAGCCGGCGAAAGAGACGGACTAAAAGGAGTCCACTCCTCGTCGGAGGAGTACTCCGTAGTCGTCTCCCGCTTGTAGTTCAACTCAGACCGCCTAGAACTCTTATCGGAATAAGAACCTTCCGACCCTTCATTACCGTAGGAGTCACCACTGCTCATCGTCGTCTTCTGGTTTGCTACGGAAGAGAAAGAGTTTTAAGAATTTGAAAAGTCTAATTGATAACCATGCAAGCAAACGCGATACGCCTATTTAAATAATTTATAGAACAACACGTACCCTAGGTAACATTTAATGTACATGCAATGAGTGCTTTATCTACCCTAGTCACATCCTTCATTAATAAACCCAATACAATTAGTGAAAAGACATCCTATTGTCTTTTCACTAGCTATTAAGTACGACGCGATTTAAATTTAAATTTGAATCACGACAACCAAAGCCAACTCTCCATTGTCATTGATTAATTCTGATTATTAATTTTTTAAATTCCAGATTTTTTAATTTTACCATTAACGAAATATTATTATGTGTACTGACCCGTTACCAGTCGCGTATCATGTTGTTAATAGAGAACTTATATCGCGTCAGCTAGCATAATTTTTTGAATTGCCATGTACCCGGTATGTGGGAATCGCGTACTTGGCACGCGTGGTGCTAGATACCGTTTCGATCTCTATTAATTCGCGTACGTGTTAATAATGTCTCGCGTACGTGACAAACGATTTTAGAGAATTCGTCTACGTTATTCATAATTCGCGCACGTGTCAATAGTGTCTCGCGTGCGTGTCAAGCAACTTGATAGGACCTGTTACGATCTTCAATACAATTCGGACACCATGCTATACGTTTAATTCCTCCGACGCGAGGTACTAACGCATTTTTAGTTTTTGGGTTTCTATTAGGAGTTGGTATCTGGGATGCGAGTCTCGCGCACGTGCCAAGCGACATTTCATAGTCTGTTTTGATATACCTAAGTCGCGTGAGTTTAAAAAACGGCTCGCGTACGCGTCACGCTATACGTTCGCTTACTCAGACGCGAGTTACTAACGTATCGGTTACTCCAGTATACCTTTATACCACCTTACATCTTCTAAGGCCTACTTTTTCAAGTAGGTCTAGCTGTGACCAGACGGTAGCTGTGATTATCTTCTCACACTAGAATAGTATGTCTTACGAAAATATATGTCAATGTCTTCTGAAGCTAGATGTAAAGTTGTAGTAAAACAATTGCGCGAGGTATTCGTTTCTTTTGACGCTAGGTAGTTGATTTTAACAATGTTAAACAATTGCGCGAGATGGGTAGATAGGACCCGATACGTTCTATATTTAATACATCCAAATATTCATAACATTACCAAATAAAGTCGAAGTTTTTCACTACCCACAAAAGTCGTACATTGAAAACATTACAGAATACATTCCTTCAAATCTGATTTAAAGAGTACATTAATCTTCGAATAAACCAGTTGGTGAGCAATTAACAATTGCATCTTCTCTATGTGCGATGGATTCCTTTAGATAGATAATCATATCTCTCGATATCCAATCATTATCTTCCCACTGCCATACGTTTCCTGCCTCTAAGCGCAAATCTAAACAAAGATCAGAAACACGTAGCAAGGGTTCTAATTTTAGTTCTTTGTACCTCGCAGCGGCGCTTTCTCGTGTTTGAACGTGGGGGCCGACAAATCCAAGCCTCCCGTAGTCAAAGTACATCCTGCATAAAAATTGGTCCTAAAAATTGTCTTTCTTTGCATCCGAGCTTGTGGTCTTCACGTACTTCACCGCTTGGAGCAAGTGTTGGTCTTCATCGACGCACCAACTCATACCTATTTCCTATTTGAAGTGTTTAAATTGTTTAAGAGTATACAATATGTAGTTTCATGGAGGTATATATAAGGGAGAAATATTAGGGTTGTAAGTAGGCGGGTAATATTTTCTAGCTTATTTTTTGGCGGGAGGATTAAAGTTAAGTAATAATTTTTGGCGGGAGTATAACATGTCACCCATCAGGCGTATTTACTTTCGGTATTGCATTCGTAAATCGCGCAACGTAACATATATCGTTGTGGTTGTAATTAGTAACACGCGTGTTATATAGTGTCAAACCTTCATGTTGCGCGAGCTATTCACACCACACAAAGTCATGTGTTGGTCGGTAATCCCTTTGTCAACATCCTTAAGAAATTTGGTTTGTTACAGTTATATCGCGCATTCTATACAACATACAACGCATATTAATTCAAAACAACCCCCCTATGCCTAACACTTCGCGCGAGTTACAAAAAACACGATACGCTAATTACGTTACACCTCATACGCGAGACAATTGTGGTTACAAGTCCTACAAAACATTTCTATCTGGCGCGAGTCACATTGGAAATACAATGCTACAAATCGGATGCCCTTAAATTAGTGTTCTTGTCGTTCAGGAAGTGGTTGAAGATTTCTGCACGTGCTCTAGCTGGCATACACTTGCTATATTTCTTGCCTACGAAGCCGTGCTGGATAATATCTTTCACATACTGACAGACGAACACTCCACAGTCAAGCGTATCTTTTTTTTGCCGTGGGATTTTGATAGCTGCTTTAACTTTGTATCCATTCTTCACACGCGGTATGTATCTCTTCCTCATACAATAGTTGAGCTTGTCAAATAAGAAAAATGTTAGTTTCGTTTTTTGAAGTTAAATGTGTAATATTAATGTCGCGAATCACTTTACATTAGGACGCGAGATCCATCCTTTTACACGTGATTCGCACACAGACTGACGCGAGATGTATAAGGAGCCTGCAAACAATGAACATACATCGTCACACAATAATGTTTCGTACTACTTACCAAAGCATCGCTAGTTTTCTAGTGTTGTCTGGAGTGAATTTGCTAAGAGGGGCCAGGGAATTGTAGTTTTTTGCCGAACCATTCTCCAAGTCTATTACCAACAACGTCCAGTGGTTAGTACCGTTTTCATTTATGGTGCATACCGGAACAAATGCGATAAACGTGTCTTTTGCGCTCTCAAATACTGCGTCAATAACGTTTGTAACATCTGCTCTTTTGGCTAGTAATGTCTGTAATAGAACCATTGTACAACATCAATATCAAACTTCTCATCACTTCAAATGTGTATTTATTAATAAGATACTAACCGTTGCCACTCCTGATATCTGAATAGCATTTTATTTACAATTGTACTCGTCATTCAGTCCTTTAAAAGGTACGGTCCAGTTTGAATCTTGAAGCAGCTTATATATCCAGGCATCGATGATCTGCACGACGTAAAAATCATAGTTATATCTAGAGTAGTTGTTCATTATTTGTGTTCTATCAAGTTTCTAAGCTTTACCTTGAAATCTAGCTCCCCTTCGTTTGCTACGACCATTAGTTCTGTGACGCTAACACTTAGTCGGTATAAAAATTCATGCTCTGCCAAATACCATACCTCAGAGTCTAGTTGATCTTCGTTTTGTTGAATTCGAAGGACCTTGCGGTATTGACGAACATCTATTAAGTTCGTAGTAGCTGTTTCTTTTTCCCAAGTTTGTTCACTAGTTCCCGCCTCTTGCGTCTGTGTAAGTAAATCCCAATTTGGATTTATATTATCTACTAACTGCGAAACAACATAAACCTGGTTAAATAACCATCCCCAACTTACAAATCAGTATAGTACTGTTATCATAGTTAAGAACATACCATTGTAGGTGCATCTCGTAACAGACTTTTCGACGCACTAATGTCCCCCGACTTTCCTCCACTCGAGTGTATGGCCGTCACCTTATCAATTTCGTCAAAAAATGATTGTGTACATAATACGAATGCATCATCGAGGTTTGGAAGATCAAAACAATATGCGTCCACTTCCACTGTTGGTTGCACTGGTTCTCTGGTCTCCGGCTGCGTTAGTACTTCCAACTTCACTTTGCGTTGCGCTTCCAACTTCGTTTGCAACTCGTTCTTTGATTTTACAGCAGTTCCCACTTCCACCCCGGTTTCAGTTTTGGGTTGTCTAGTAACACTTGCTGTGCTAGGGACATTTCCTTTCTGTAGCCTTCTCTTTCTCACATAACAGACCTGTAAAAAATGCAACCAAAAGCCTCGGTTTTTTTATATAAGGGGACTCGCGTCCTGATGCAGCACTCTTAACTCACGCGGCATGAACCACATGATGCTGTATATCGCGCATGACGAAACTGGCACATGCCTTTTGTCGGATGCCAAGATGCGCGAGGTACTCATCCATGGTAACATGGCCGTCTCGTAATGTCGCGTGATACAGGGCAAATGATCATAACCTCGCGCGAGTCATACAATACGGGAACCATATGACTATAGTTACATTTTCCAACTCGTACAGTTGCAATACATAAATCGCGTGAGGCACACGCGAACCTCTGCATGCAATAACGCGACTCATATTAGACAGTTGTCAATGGGGCACTTTAGGTTTGCCCTATGGTTTCTGTATATATCAGAAATTACTTAGACAACTTCGTTCGAGCATTGATTTTGATCTTACAACATCCTCCTCCATTAGATAGAACATAATGACTATAACATAACATTTCCGGAACTCGAAAATTTAAAAACATCTCTATCGTATTAAACAACATTTAAAACCCACTATTTAAATTCGAAGTTTGGAAAACAACAGCGTGGCCAAATTAAAAACAAATGTACTTTAACATAGCTATAAGAAGTTGAATCTTAATAACTTAAGATCCACTTACATCTTCATGTCCATGCTCCCCGGCCTTCGGCGCACTTGTCGGAGTTTCATGTGGAGCACTTCTATTCATTTCCGTCCCAGTATTTTGCTCACCAACATTTGGAATTGCCACATCTACCTATGTTCCTTTTGAACCAGCATCAACACAAACTGTATCAGCTGCAGGTTCGGCCCGATTATGTTCTCCTACAGTCTCCTTCCCATCAACATCTACCTGTAACTATTATGTCGTTTTAGCTGCAACCTCAAGAGGTTCTGCATCTATTGGTATTTGTTCAGTTGCTGCTGCCACAATAGCATTTTGCACTTCTTGCTCTTCAAACCCTTTAACAGTTTCTGAGGTTACATCAATTGCTTGTGCTTCGATGGGTTTTGGCTCGTGCTGCACACCTTGGTCTTCAAACTCTTGTGCAGTTTCAGCCACAAGAAAAGTTGGTTCTTCTTCATTGGGTATAATACCAATTTCCCCTTCAGCAGCCGCTCCTACTGCCTCAACCGTGGATTTGACTGCACCGACATTAATCTGTACCTCAACCGTCGACGGGACAAGCCTGCATTTGTCAACACCCAAAACATACAAACTTTTTTGTATTTACCTGCCCCTCCCCCGATGTCTCATTAACATCAATCGGTCCTTCAGGAGATTCAGATACCTTACCTTCCTCAACCGTCGCACCTCCGTCCTGTACCAACTCTTGTTTGTCTTCTTCATTGTCATTAGCTGTAGAACCCTCTATAATTACTTCATCTCTATCAAGTTTTTTCTCTCCTTCTTCTAACCTTTTCATCCCGTGTTTTCTTGAGACATAAACAATGGTTTTAGGAACCTCCTCCACTGTTTCCGATACATCGACCCCTTTCACTGGGGACTCCTCCTCTACCGAACAGAACGGTAGCACACAAACCTTTTTTAGTGCTTCATTAACATCAGCTTCTTCATCTTCTTGGTCACCTTTAAAAGCTTGTTCTTGAAGCTTCGAAGTCAACAAAGCAACCTCCCTTTGGAGTTCTTCAATCTGTGGTGAAATTCAAGAAGTATTAGGCAAATTAATGAAAATGGAATATTACAATTTATTACCTATCGAACGACTTACTTGTCTATTATTTTGGGCCAGAGAAATCTTTAGCCTTTTGTTTTCTACGGAGTACCTATATTTGACATTGGTTCTCTTCTTAACATACTCCATTTTCTTCAATAAAATATTACAAGCGCTTGCCTTGTAAACTTTCATCCTCCTCGTCCGGGTGCTTGAGCTGCCCTCTTTCTGGGGTGTATTTTTTTGATGATCCATCCACCCCTGCAGCTGCTGCCCGTAATCCTCATCCCCTCCCTGGTAATCTAATGTACCAGAGCCCTGTCCAATCTCCACCCTATTTGTTTGCTCTCCTCTACTATACTTGGCCCGTTTCCCTCCTCTAGTGATCACCGATTTTTTCCTTTTTCCTTTTGACATGCTTACACACCCTGTCCCGGCCTCCCCCGACCCGAATGCCAGTTCTTCAGCTTCCGTCAGCTCGAGCTCCCCATCAAATACCTGCAAATCAACGTTAATGTTTCATCTAACACAGTACACGCACGAACACGACGCGCATCAGTAAACAGAAGTTCTGACATAACGCGAATCTTGGGTTTACTTATGTCCCATGTCGCGCGACGGATTACATTTCACCATTGTCACGCGAATCACATGTAACAAGGCCCCTCCATAAGGGTCTCTAACGCGACACATGCATTCACTAACTAGGTCCTGTTATTTTACCATCCCAAACCTCATGTCGCGCGACATATACGCGATGCACTATGAATCGTGTCGCACATACATCGCGCTAGAATTCCGCTACTTCGCGCAACATACTATGACAACATATTAAAACAGCAATAACTTACCTCCTCATCTGCCAGCTTCCTCACCCTTTTAACAACCGCTATAGTCGCCTCCTTGCATTCCAGCCCCCACCATTTGTAGCATCTAGGTACCATGTTTGGCCTCACCAGATCTGCACCTAGCGTGGTGTGCTCCATTATGAAGGGCTGCAAGGTAAAGCCAGACTCGTATCACTTTCATAATAGAACAAAATAACACACTAATTGTTCGATACAAACCAACAAAACTGCTACGCAGCCAATGACGTGATCGGGTGTCCCTTTATCCAAACAGTTTACCATCGACTTCGTTAGCTTCTCAACAATGGCTCGGGACAAATCATAATCATTAATTTTGTTCATGTCTTCTACGTAGGAAACCATTGTCCAGACCATGATATCTCCAGACACAGAATAGAATAGGGTTGAACAAATGAATAGTATTAAAAGCTTCGCAACGTCGGTCACGGATTCCTCACTACCATCCTTGGCCGCTATTTCTATTGCATCCTGTGTCGAAACAGACGATAGTTATTGCATTTTATATGCCAAAACATCGCTAGATCTAATAATATGTTATTCGTACCTTTATCAACGCATTTGAAATAGCCTTTTGGTTTGACGGTCCACTTTTCCTAGCACGTGGACGCAAGAAATATTTATGCATCAGTGCAGACTCGTTCTCCGCACCATCTTCAAATCTTCCACTGAAAGCCCCTAATCTGTTCATAGGCATTTCCTCCGTTCCGTGTTTAAGACCGAAAATTGCTTTAACATCCTTCGTTGTAAGCTTCACCCGCTTTGAACCTATTCTAAAACAGCAGTTCTTTGGTGAGTATCTCTTTATAATCTCCTCTAGAACCTTGTTAAGCCGCTTCTTCGGCACGTCTTCGTTCCTTGTCTCAAAGGAAGTTTTAAGCAAAGTATAAAATGGCGTGTTCTTTGTAGCCTCAATATGCTCCTCGGTGACTATATCTTTCTGCAGCAAATTCAATATGCTCACCAGACTAGACCTGTAAAAAGTACCTTTGCCCATTGCAGAACCTGTTTGAACAAAACAAAACACACGTAAGAATCCCAACTGCACTGCCTACTTATACTATATCTAGCGACACAGTAGATACACAACGCACGTATCATTACCAGGTTGAAATCCCCAACGATCATATAACTACTGCTTACGCAATACATCAACTAAACTCGCGCAAGGGCATACAATCGGTAAATTGTCCTTATCTCACACAACCTAGGCGCGAATCATGCTAACCAGAAACCAAATAGCAGGGAGAGCCTGCTAACTGACTTGCCACACGCGAATTAGGTTATACGATGAACCCAGTACAGACACATATTTCACGTTTCCCAATCAACCATTTCCATCAATATGAATTTCAAAACCATTTACTGCCCTAACAAAGCATTCATATAACATACGCGTAATAGAACCACGAACTACTCTGCCCGTAATCAAAGCTACCAAAATTAATCCAAACCGATAATAATCCTACGCGAGACACATAACTATTTCTGTGAAAAACAACTACAACAGCACCCAGTTTACTACCTCGCGCGACTAGAAACCAAATAGCAGGGAGAGCCTGCTAACTGACTTGCCACACGCGAATTAGGTTATACGATGAACCCAGTACAAACACATATTTCACATTTCCCAAGCAACCATTTCCATCAATATGAATTTCAAAACCATTTACTGCCCTAACAAAGCATTCACATAACATACGCGTAATAGAACCACTACTCTGCCCCTAATCAAAGCTACCAAAATTAATCCAAACCGATAATAATCCTATGCGAGACACAACACTATTTCTGTGAAAAACAACTACAACAGCACCCAGTTTACTACCTCGCGCGAGGCAGCAACCTGATTACAGTTAAGAGTCTCCCACTCTTTCTTCGACTAACGGAGGCACTCGCCGGCCGGAGAAACTAACACGGTACGTATTGACATCATCGAACTGTAAACGAAAACAAACTAACCTTGAATGTCCTTTGACGGGGGTTCGAAATCTGGTGCACCGGTGGTTTATGCTTCGGACGACAAAAAATCGAGGCAGGTTCTACACAATGTTGCTTCTACCTTCGCCGGAGTGTTTAGTCAGTCGTTCGCCGGAGGTTCTTAGTAAAAAAGGAGACGGTTCGTTTACAGGTTTCTTTTTGGGTTCTAATTGTTCTCTGACTTTCTTCTAAAGTTTTCTTGTCTTTTTGGTATCTTAAAGTTTTTGGGATTTTGGGGGAAAGTACAAATTAGAAAAATAGTAACCTATTTTCTCTTTCTTCTAGTATTAGGGCTATTTTGATAAAAATATAGTCCTCTTACTACTGGTCTAATGGACTTATATTTGGGTACTTATTTAGGATTAGATACTTGAAAAGATATTTATGGGTACTTTTCCCTTTATTTTTTATGTATTTATAATATTAAAGCTTAATTTAAAAATAAATGATGATAATGAGTAAATATATAAACAACTATAAAAACATTTTTGAGTTAAAAGGAAAATCTGAATCATTATTCATTTAAGTACAAGAAAAAAGAGGCAATTTTCTTTTCTATGTTTACTCAGTTGAATTGAAGAAGCAAAACCCCTCGGCTATTAGTGGTGTGGGAATTTACTTCTCTCCAAAAGAATCAAATATCTCTCTCTAGTCAAACTCTCTCATGTATGTAGCCTCTGCCTATAAAAATAGAAATTGGACGAGGTTAACCAAAACGTACCTTTCTTAAGCTCATCGGCTCCTATTTTTCTCTTCTTCTTTTTTCACCTAGAAAAAGACAAAACGCCAAAACCAAACACGACATAAATAAAAAAGCGACAAGATAGAAATTTTAAAACTCTCTGTTTCCCATTGACCGAAAAGTTCAATCCCTTCATTCTTCCTCCACAACCAGAATCAGAACCGGAACCGGAACCAGAAAGGTAATATCTCTGAGGTTTAAAACTTAAAACTTGCTTGGCTATTGGCAATTTGGGTTTTATTTCTATGGACTACAGGAATAGAAATGTGAATGCCTCGTGAATTTTTGTCGGAAATTAAATGGGTTGGCCATTCCAAGAACCATATATTGTGTTTGTACTCAAACGTATTTCTGGGCTTTTATTTGTTGTGTTTTGTTTATATTAATGTGATGACTTTTATTAGTTAGCAAGTCTTAGTGATTTATATATTAAGTTTTTTTCTAAGACTCCCAGTCTTGTTTTTAAGTTTTTAGTTTTTAGTTCATAAAAACGAGTATATTTGATATAATTTCTATGATTCTTTTGTTTGCCAATGTGTGTGTGACTGTGTCTATATATATATATATATCTATATATATATATATATATATATATATATATATATATATATATATATATATATATATATATATATATATATATATATATATTATCAGATCTACTTTTATATGAATTTGATTTTCCTTAATAGAACGAACCTGGAATGGGGATTTCATTTTCATGTCCGTTCCGGCAGTGGAGCGACATACTCGAGTCTGTAGTAGTGAAGTCCATGAATTCGGGGGACGAAAATTGCATAACTCCAGTTCGAACTGTAAGCCTTAAGAGTTTAACAATCTCAGAAGCATTACGATCTGGAAAGATGATGGTGGAGGAAGAGGAATCCGTTAGCTTTGGTAGGAAATTTCAACTGGAGACAGTTGAGTCTCCTAAAGAAACCAGAATCTCAGATCTATTACCTGTCTTGGATCCGAGCAACCCCAAACACGAGGCGGCTATAAAACTACAGAAAGTTTACAAAAGTTTTAGAACTCGTAGAAAGCTTGCAGATTGTGCTGTAATAGTCGAGCAAAGCTGGTAACTACATACCTTTCTTTCTATCTTTCTATTTACCATCATTTCACTTCTTCAGTCAGCTCATTGTGTCTTTATTATATTTTGTAGGTGGAAACTCTTGGATTTTGCTGAACTAAAGCGGAGTTCAATATCTTTCTTCGATATTGAGAAACACGAGACAGCCATCTCGCGCTGGTCAAGAGCCAGAACACGAGCTGCCAAGGTCAGTTCTTTATCAAAATAAATATGTTGCTTTTTCCTTATTTTATTTTCTTTTTTGACTTTCTCTCTTTGCAAAATAATTATACCTTTGTATTTGAAATCAACAGGTTGGTAAAGGTCTCTCCAAGAATGACAAAGCTCAAAAACTTGCTTTACAACATTGGCTCGAAGCAGTAAGTAAACCATTTGTTAACAATTAATAGACTTTTCATTTCTTCTCAGATTCTTATGCTCTAATTTTGTGAAACAGATTGATCCACGGCACCGCTATGGACATAATCTACATTTTTACTATGCCAAATGGCTCAATTCTCAAAGTCGAGAACCTTTTTTTTACTGGTAAATATCTCGTCTACTTAATCCTCTTCTTGCTTCTCTATATTACTGACTTACTAAAATGTGTTCTGAAAACACAGGCTTGATATCGGAGAAGGGAAAGAGATACTTGTCGAAAAATGCCCTCGGCCCAAACTTCAACAACAATGCATCAAATATCTCGGTCCCGTATGTACCAATTCTCCTTTTCTATAATTTGTATTTATAAGTGACATTTTTTTCAGCTCTTTTTTAACTTATTTTATGACGGCTGCTGATATTTATATAGATGGAAAGAAAGGTGTATGAGGTTGTTTTAATAGACGGGAGGTTTGTCCACAAGCAGACAGGCGAGTTCGTTGACATGACCGGAGAGGATAAAGATGCTAAGTGGATTTTTGTCCTTAGCACTTCAAAAATCATGTATATCGGGAAGAAAAAGAAAGGCACATTTCAACATTCGAGTTTCTTGGCTGGAGGAGCCACAATTGCAGCTGGTAGGTTAGTTGTTGAAAACGGTCTCATCAAAGCAGTTTGGCCTCATAGCGGTCATTATCAACCGACCGAAGAGAACTTCAAAGACTTTATCTTGTTTCTTCAAGAAAATGACATTGATCTCAAGGATGTCAAGGTTGATTATATGTTTTTCATTTGAATTTTATTTATTACCCCATAAATAAATGATAGTCCTTATCCTGAGATCTTTCTCTATTCATTATGCTCAGATGAATCCAGTGGATGACGAAGAAGTTTCATTTAATAAACTAAGAAGCAGTAATCATCTTAGAAACCACTCGTCTGAAGAAGATTTTACGGAAACATTAGAGTTTGTCGAGACTAATGAGATTATTCTCGAAGATATACAGAAAAGTCCTGCGACACCAAAATGTGGTGAAGTATCGTTCGAGAGAGTTGATTCGGAATATCGATCTGTTGAACCGAGGCATAAGAAAATCTCAGGGACAGAGGAAAATAACTGGGTCCCCAAGGAAGAAGAAAAGAACCAAGTAGTGAAGATACGGGAAGAATCCATTCTTCGCAGGATAAACTCAAAAAAGGGAACAAAGTCATTTCAACTAGGGAAACAATTATCGTGCAAATGGACAACGGGAGCAGGCCCACGTATTGGTTGTGTAAGAGACTATCCCTCGGAGCTTCAGTTTCAGGCTCTGGAGCAAGTCAACTTGTCTCCAAGAAGTGCGGCTATCTCCAGATCAGAGTTCAACATTCGAAACTCCACTGGGATGAGTCCTAGGGACTCTGAAGAAGAAATGACACCCAAGCAGTCATTTTCGATTCAAAATAAGATTCAACGGATAAGAACACAGGCTTCTCTATTGTTAAGAGGAACATCACTCCCAGCAATAATGATGAATTCATGAGCAATATCAGATTTTGTTCCTCTCAATTAGGACACTTTTTCTTCTTTTCCCTGTCCATAGAGAAGAAGAATATTAGGCATTCTTTTTACAAAATTTACATTCTTTGATATTATTTTCTTCTTTGTAGAACTACTTGGGGCAAGATTGCTCAAATTCAATACAATTCTTTTCACAAAAAGTTGTTTTTTCACCTCATAGCTTGGACTTATTCCTTGTATCTTACTCCACAAGGTCACCTACTTGCCCTCAACATCAAGGTCCTGTTTGGATGGGAAAAAACCTCAAGAAAGAAAAAGAAAAGGAAAATATACACACACATATATAATATTTATCAAGAAAAATAGTAATAATAACTTGAATGTAAAGTCCTAGAAAATTAACTAATTTTTTAAGTTTGAAAGAATAAAGACCACACGCTATTATCTTTTGGTTTAATTTCGGTGTCCACATGCCATGCTGATATATCAGCCATTTCAGATCAGACCATTAAAAGTCATTTTCTTCTTCATTTCTACGGAGCTGCCATGGAAGCTTTAAGCGCTTGTACTGTGACATCACTCCACAGACCAACAATCATTCCCAATACCCATTATTTAAAACCCAGGTTCTTTGATTCCTTGAACAATCCCAAACGCACTTCTTGTTTTTCATCCATTAGTAGAAATCCACCATCAGAATCCAAGCTTTTCACTACTCTAACCTCGAACCCGGTTTCGACCGAGTCAACAGACTCAGCTGGAGAGAAATTCGATTGGTATTCCCAGTGGTACCCGTTGATGCCACTGTGTGATCTCGATAAGAGAGTACCACATGCGAAGAAAGTTTTAGGCATTGATGTGGTTTTGTGGTGGGATAGGAGTGAAAATGCGTGGAAGGTGTTTGAGGATATGTGTCCTCACAGGTTGGCTCCTTTATCTGAAGGAAGGATTGATCAATGGGGGAGGTTGCAGTGTGTGTATCATGGCTGGTGTTTTGATGGCTCTGGTGATTGTAAATTGATTCCTCAGGCACCTCCCGATGGCCCACCGGTACTACCATATTCGTTCATTAGTAACTTCTGGACCTTTTTTTTTTTTTTTACTTTCGAGTTATACATGGATGTTTATCTGTTTCCTTTTTCATTCTGGTTTTGGATTTTTTGTCGATGTTCTGTGTATTTAAGATAAGTGACGATATTTGTGACTTTCTGTGTATGAGTACTGTATTATTTAATATGATCATCTATTTATGAATGGAATATTTCGACTTAGGATGATTGCGTGTACTAAAAGCAATATATTACATTTTGCGGCTTTTATAATACGTGCTCGTATGGGTTGATATCTTGAGCACACTTGCAAAAGTTCAAAATTTGTCTAACCACTCGGTCAAATTATGTAGGTTCATGCATCCAAGAAAGCATGTGTCGCTGTGTATCCTAGTACCGTGCAGCATGAGATTGTGTGGTTTTGGCCTAACAGTGATGCAGTGTACAAAGATATCATCAAAACGAAGAAACCTCCATACATCCCCGAACTAGAAGATCCCTCATTTACTAAATTGATGGGAAATAGAGATATTGCATATGGGTATGCATTGATACAACCACCTACTTTCTTTACAACGTGTTAGCTCCTTTGAAGAGAACGTATGTTTATTGAATTGTATTTGATATTTTTAACAGCAAATCTTCAAATGAACGTTGGATAAAATTTCAGGTATGATGTATTAGTAGAAAATTTGATGGACCCTGCTCATGTTCCTTATGCTCATTATGGATTGATGCGAACTGGTAAACCCAAAGGTAAGAACTTGCTTGGTAGCCTTTGTTTCTTCCTTACACCCTATTTCTGATATGTAAACAAGATGTGGCGAAGAGTGGAATATTGCCCATCTTATAAAAATAAAAATACATTTAGCTGATAATAATTTAGTCCTCCCACAAAACTTCAGTTTTGTTTCGCTTGATAATCTTATAATAAAAAAAAATTGTTTCTATTACTTCCATTTCTGCTCTTTGTCAACGTAAGTTTAAGCTTCATCATCGTCCCTAATATTGAAGTAACTTGGCAGAGAAGGTTGATAGAGAAGGAGGTCGGCCACTTGAAATAAGTGTGAAGAGATTGGATGAAAAAGGTTTCGTTGCCATGCAGGAATGGGGATCCTCAAACTTTGTAGCACCTTGCATCTATCGTGCTTCTTCTGACCCTCCTCTTGTGGATCAAGAAAATGGCTCTGTACCATCAGCCGAAACCAGTGAGGTTATACACAATTGATACATACTTTCAACCAACCTAATTACAGACACTAAATGTTTTAGTCTTCTACTCCATGTTATGATTATGTCACCTAATGTATATGACTGATGCAGACGACACCGCCTGCACGGAGATTGTCTCTAATTTTCATTTGCATTCCAGTGAGTCCGGGTAAG
Organism: Limnanthes douglasii subsp. nivea; assembly: GCA_036936605.1. Taxonomy (NCBI): domain Eukaryota; kingdom Viridiplantae; phylum Streptophyta; class Magnoliopsida; order Brassicales; family Limnanthaceae; genus Limnanthes; species Limnanthes douglasii. The sequence goes on from JAUPFV010000002.1 coordinate 160,681,318, forward strand.
AGCAGACTGATATGGACATTTCCCAGAAATTTTGGGATTCTGATTGATAAGATTCTTCCAAGATGGTTATTCCATGTTGGGCAGAACCTAATTCTGGATTCAGATTTGTATCTTCTTCATTTAGAGGTGAACACTTTTTACATCATTCAAGGCCATCATTAATTTTTGCACGGAAATTCTAGAGGTGATTTTTTTTCGTGTCTGCCTACCGTGCTTCTGTCAACCACGAGTAAAACGATTCTACGATTGTTTAAATTGACAAATATATAAATTTGTTTTGGCTAGAAAATTTTGTTGTTTAATTATAGCCTTCTATAGCAAAGTTTATAATAATTACGGACTCTTTGTGTGATCTATTAGGAGCGTAAGATAATGGAGGTGGGACCTGTGAATTGGCAAAAATCCTGTTACGTCCCAACAAAATCAGATGTACTAGTGGTGAGTTTTAGACGGTGGTTCAACAAGTATGGAGGCGGTCAGGTTGACTGGAAAGGGAAGTACAGTGGAGCACTTCCACCATCACCTCCTAGAGAAGAGCTTCTGGACAGGTAAACTGCCTATTGCTATATAAACAATACGTGTAAGATGATATTCAGAGTCTCAAAGTTTCAGGGGCGAAAAGCAAGAAACTATAATCTAATGGTATATTTTGGAATACCAAATAGGATTAGAGTGATAGATTGGATTCAAATATCGGGTTTTAGAATCTGATCCCAAGCTTCTGGCTTGCCAACGATCGAGCTACTTAAACACCGGTCCAAAGAGGCTCGTCTCGAGCTTCATTATTAGACTGGAAATTTTTGTAGCAAGTTTTAAGAAATTTTTTGAGCTTGAGCTCGAGTTCCTAGCTCCTTTAAATAAGTAAAATATATTTATTTAGAATACCCCTAAGGAATGTTGAGGCAAACATTTTAGAGGGAATAAGTATGTTGTAATTATATTAAAAGGATTATCTCTAAATTTTTTGTAAATCTTATCTTCTAAGAGTTTTCAAACGTGTTTGATGTTCAAGCTCTAGCTCAAACTCGCACCGATAAATTACGAGCCGGGCTCAATAATCAACACAAATTTGAGCTGAGCCAAGCATTAAAAAATCGACCCGAAACGGAGGCTTGATCTTCAGTATTTTTGTTCGAGCAAAGGTCGAGCTGCCAGGTATTCAGCTCCGCTCGATTCCAGCCTACGTCCCGTATAGACTTTGACTTGTCAGGACTAATTTCGCCCATGATTAACTAGTCACATGTTGACGCCAAAAACCGGATTGGACTTTCTAATCCTAGGACTAGTTAATCTTTCTATATATCAGCAACGACAGGATCGGAACTTGACAAAACTGTCTTTGTTATATGTAGGTATTGGTCCCATGTGGTGAACTGCCGCAGTTGTAATTCTGCTTACAAGGCCCTAAACGCGGTTGAAGTAATCTTACAGGTCCTCTCTGTTGTGTTGATTGGGATTGTAGCTGCAGCAAAGCCAGGCTTGTTGCCTACTGCTGCAAGAACCGCGGTGGTCATTATGGCAGTCATATGTTTTGGGGCTTCCAAATGGTTGGCTCATTTCATTTACAAGAATTTCCGGTACCACGACTACAATCATGCCGTTGTTTAAAGATATTACTGTTTGAAATAAATTTTACCCGCCATATAAACTCAGGTAGTGTAAATATGACATAAAGTAATGGATTGCTCCAGTATTTAAAGGATCGTCTAAACATCACTAAACCTATGTAAACTGTAAAACAAGGATTGGAAATGAAGTGGGTGGAAGTGAAAGAGCCATAGAGTATAAATATAAATCTTCGGAAAAATGGTTTTCAATAATTGAGTGATAAAAAAAATGAATCACTCGTGTTTTGATTGTCTTATTTTTAGTGCATTTCTTTTTTCTTCTGACTCAACTTTTGTTCTATTGATAAAACATCGGACGGGACAACTTCACAGGTTGTAGGTCCATATAAACCAATTATATAATTGGAGTATCTAAAAGTGTTTATACATGTTATTTTTTGAGTTTAAATAAAACTTGCCCTTTTTTTGTTTTGATCTGTTTAAAATTCCATTGAGTTGCGTGAAGTTTTGAACATTTTTTTTTGGCTATCAATTTGGATTTTTAAAAGTTTGCTCGTAATCTAAGAGTATTTTGTTTGCAATTATTAGTTTTTGTGACAAATAGTTCATGAATTATTCATTTTTAATAGATGTAGTTTTTTAATTTTTTGTTTTTATAAATTTAGTTTCCTTAATAAACATGCACGAATGCTAACTTTATCTAGAATGGATAGTCTAAGAACTAGCGGTGGACTTTTGAAAGTTTACGAACTACGTGTCATCAAAATGATAGTCCAGGGGCAGAGACTGCCAACGGATTTTTGAAAATCCATAGACTATCTATCACCAAAATCAACAGTACAAAGACTAGTTCTGTTCAATACCAAATTACATGGTCTCGTGGTGGAACTTCCCCAACGACTATAAAGTTTCTGTAAGACTAATTTCGAACCTTTACCTAAACACAAATACTTTCGTTACGTCAATTTCAAGATTTTTCGATGCACAAATTTTATAAAAGAACAAATTTATAGACACATTGGTTCATGATCCACCCATACCAATTATTTCAAAAATACTCATCAATAAACGAGTTACAAAACTACTTCACTTATTAAATTAGTATGAACATTCCTCTCATAATTAAATGAGATAAAATAGATCGAACATGGAATATTAATACTTAATTATTATTTTTGGGCGAAACTTGCTTCTTCTCAAGTTTAGCTTTGGTATGTCCTAAGTTATTATTCAAACACCATATTAATAATAACAAACACCACATCAATTAAACTTGCCAAGACAAAACATCAATTAAACTTGCCAAGTTTGTCTTGTTTGGCCATCATTTTTGTTTTGGCATGGTCTTCTTCTAAATCAGGAACGCTTTTGTTGACACGATAAATTGAACAAAATACTCAAAGTATTGGTTCTCATTTTTCCTATATCGATTATTAGATTAAATTATTTTAAAATGAATGTTTTATTTTTTTTTTCTTTAGTAGTTTGGTTTGATGATTTGGGCATATGTCTATCTGTAATGAATCTACTTAAAACCTATACTTTATTAGTATAAAAAAATAAATATAATTTGGAGTATTTTGCTTCATAGTCAACTAGTATTGTGTATGATGAGTCCGAATTCTGCTTACTCATCGGACAAGGACAGATCGGACCAAGGCCTCCGGACCAGACAAACCACTTCGAACACTTAGCCCATTAAACAGTTCGGACTATGACAAAAGTACTAAAAAACCTAAACACTTCTTGACTAAGCTACTTGATCTCCTACTTAGAGCTCATGGATCTTTAAACATGACCCGGGTCCATTAAACATGACCCGAAAACCCATAAGGCCCAAATGTAAGGGTATAAATACCCAACCACCTGCATTAAATGTGGGTAATGAAAATTAAATACAACCAGGGTGCTTAATTCTCCCTGTACTTTCTACTCTAAATATAAAACACCCATACACTTCCACAAACCTCCAAAAAATTAAAAATTTACCCTCAAACGATAATTAACCACACCAAATTGGCGACCACAGTGGGAGGAGAAGGTGCGTGAATCAAGCATTCGAAACCAGCAAGAAAAGTCAGTCCGAATGGATCCGGACTCCCCGGAAGTACCACCAGCTTTGCTCGAAGTGGTGGGTGAAAATGATGAGTACACTATCGAAGAGCGCGATATGTTAAAAGGTGAAATAGAAGCTCTAAGGGCAGAAAATGCTGAGATGGGCATGAAAGAATAGTCAAAAGCGTCGGTTTCTCATCATACCGATAACCCCAGAGAGCATGAGCCTTCAAAGACTCATGTGAGTACCAAAAAGACCCATGCCAGCTCCAAAAAGTCTCACCGGTCTAAGCCAGTGGAGAGTTCCGACTCAAGCTCAGGATCTTCTGATAGCTCTTCGGATGATGAGGGAGTTGAAGAATCCTTATCCTCTAGCAGTGATGAGGGTTGAACTAAAGAGAAGCAAAAACAGATCAAAAAGTACTCAAGGAAAAGGGATAGACATGGAAAGATGAAGAAGAATATTGGTAAAAGGTCATCTCATAGCCGGAGGCATGTGGACCGGATGCTGATGGATCCTTTCGCTTTCCACGATGAACCAGGCATCTTTGCTACTCCCAATGAGGATACTGTGTTCAGTCGTGGCAGAAATTGGAGGCAATCTCCATTATCTTCCAAAATTCTGTCCGGAAACCTCCCTAAGAGGTTTGACAGCACTAAAATGGAAAAGTACGATGGCAGTACTGATCCGGACAACCATTTGGAACAATTTAAAAACTTCATGATGAACTTTGATGACGATGATAAGCTACTTTACAGAGCATTCTCCCAATCATTTACGGGGAGTGCTCTAAAATGGTATAACAGCCTACCGCAAGGCTGTATCAAGAATTTTGATACCTTTTAGGTAGCCTTTCGAAGGCAGTTCGTTGGGAGTAAAGAACTAAAGGGCAATGGAGATACAATAATCCATTGTGCCCAGGAGCCAAATGAATCCTTAAAGGAATATATAAGTCGTTTTGTGAACACCAAGAATGGGTTGGCTGATTGCTTCGAGCAAGTGGCAATAGCATCCTTAAGACATGGATTGAACCCTGGTAATTTGGCTGATTCAGTGACCAGAAAGAAGGCCTTGACTTGGGGAGGGTTGCTGAATCAGGTTGGAAAACAGATCAACGTTGATGAAACAAAGAAAACCAGGGTGCACAGGCAGGTGAGGTCTACCCCGGTGGCACCAAATCCCAATTAGAATCAGTCCGGGAACAAGGCAAAAGAGACCGGACAGGGGCATGGTAGGGCCAAAGCCCAGTCTCAGCCAGCTGCTCCTGCTCAGAGTCAGCAATCCAGAAACAAGAGAGGGCCTTGGGTCCAACCGGAGTGGTTCGCAGAATTGAGAGAAAGTGTGGCCACCAAATTTGATAAAACAAATGTAGAAGTGCACTATAGAAGACCGGCCACACTCCAATCTCCTAGAGAACATCGTAATAATTCCTTCTGCCAATATCATAATGATATTGGCCATACCACTGATGATTGTATAGCTTTGAAGCAAGAAGTTCAAAATTTGATTGAAAGGGGAAAGCTGGGGGCTTATGTCAAAAGAAGAGGAGGTAACAGGCCTGACAATACTCACCGGGTTGGACCAAGTAGTGCTGCTCCGGAGGGAGCCATGGTTATAATCGAGAGGTTTGATGTGGAATCTGAATACTTGGATCCTGATCCAACACGAAATAGAGTGGGTGAAATTGAGGAATCTTCTAGAACGGTCTCCGGACTCATCAGGTTTTTTGAGTCACTGACAATTTTCGGAGGAGATACTATGACAACTCCTACTGCTTCTTCGAGGAAGAGGCACGTTCATACTTTGGCCACCCAGCTAGAAGGGGGCATGACTTCCTATCAGTCGCAAATTCTATTCCCCTTCATCGTTTTTGATGAAGATGATTTGAGAGATATAGCTGGCCCTCATGAAGATGTTGTTGTCATAGGAGCATCCATTGAAGGCAATGGCATAAGGCGAATTTTGGTGGATACTGGAAGCTCAGCCAATATCCTTTTCTTAACCACATACAAGAGAATGAAAAATCCAGCTGTAATTCAGAGTTCAGATAGATCAATTGTGGGCTTTACTGGAAGCTCAGCAGATGTGATCGGGGAGTTCGAAGAAGAAGTTTTGTTGGGCAAGGGCCCTTTTAAGAAGATGGGCATGATACTTTTTATTGTGGTGGATTGTCCCACTTGCTATAATGTTATTTTAGGGAGGTCTTCGCTCTCTAGGATGCATGCAGTGGCTTCAACAGTCCACCAATGTTTGAAATATGCTGTTCAGGGACAGGTGGGAGTTGTCTGGAGCAGTCAAAAGGTTGCAAGGGAATGTTATGCTACAGCTCTGGCTCCCCAAACGCTGGGGGCAGTTCGTATCAACGAGCAATAGCAATTTGAGGGGCTTTCTAGGGGTGAGGGTGAAATTGATGACCCCAGAGAGCCCCCTGGTGTGTTAATACCGGTCGAAGAGGTAGAGACACATTGTATAGAAGAAGGAAAAAGTGTCAAGATAGGATCTAAGATGCCACCTGGTCTGAAAAGTGAGATGCTAAAGTTTTTGAAAAACTATCAGCATGTTTTTTCTTGGTGCAATGTTGATGTTACTGGGGTTCCAGCAGATGTGATATCACATCACTTTATCCGTCCGGAAAGACATAGCACCAGTGGTTCAAAAGAGAAGGGCATTTTCCAAAGAAAATGCTGATGTTATTGTACAAGAGGTTGATAGGCTCACAAAGATGGGGCATATCAAGGAGTCCCAATATCCTTTGTGGACTGCCAATCCGGTCCTGGTAAAAAATAAAAATGGCAAGTGACGCATGTGCATTGACTTCACAGATCTCAATAGAGCTTGCCGAAAAGATTTGTATCCAGTCCCCCGGATTGACCAATTGGTAGACTCCACCTCTGGGAACAAGCTACTATCCTTTATGGATGCTTTCTCCGGATACAATCAAATCCAAGTAGATCCGAAGGATCAAGAGCATACCACATTCGTCACTAGCAGAGGTCTTCATTGCTACAAGGTAATACCGTTTGGGTTGAAAAATGCTGGGGCTACTTATCAGAGGTTGGTAAACAAAGCTTTTGCTGATCAGATTGGAATGAATATGGAAGTATACATCGATGACATGATGGTAAAGAGTGTGGATGAGCAATTGCACTTGGCTAACCTCCAAAAACCTTTTACCAACTTGGTGAAAGTAAATTTGAAGTTAAACCCAGAAAAATGTGTGTTCGAAGTGCAATCCGGGAAGTTTCTGGGCTATATTATAAGTGAGCATGGGATACAGCCCGATCCGGACCAGCTTAATGCTCTGTTCCACATGGAGCCTCCTCGAAATATTAAAGAAGTACAACGACTAACGGGGAGGTTAGCTGCTTTAAACAGATTTATCTCAAGATCTTCGGACAGGTGTGCCCCGTTTTTTCAAACCTTGAAGGGTGCAAAGGGATTTGATTGGACCTCGTAGTGTGATGAGGCTTTTAATGAGATTAAGAAGCACATATCCTCCCCCAAAACCTTGTTTAAACCAATTGATGGGGAAACACTCTTCGTATACTTGGCAGTTTCAAGTTGTGCCATCAGTGTTGTGTTGGTGAGAGAAGTGGATAATTACCCCCATCCAGTCTACTACATCAGCAAAAGTTTAATAGATGCTGAAAGGCGTTATTTGAAACTCGAAAAGTTGGCGTTAGCTCCGGTAATAGCTGCAAGAAAGATGAGGCCTTATTTCCAGGCTCATCCTATCATCGTCCGGACTTCTTTTCCCTTGAGGAATGTCCTCCAAAAGGCAGACATTTCAAGTAGGATGACTAAATGGTCGGTAGAATTGGGGGATTTCGACATTGATTTCGCTCCTCGAACAACAGTTAAGGCCCAAGCTGTGGCTGATTTTTTGGTTGAATTTCACTCTGACAGAGATTCAGAGCAGGCTACTGACATGAAAGATAAAAAGGTCTGGGTCATCCGGACGGATGGTGGGTCCAGCACTATGGGATGTGGTGCAGGGGTGTGTTTGACTTCTCCATATGAAGACAAAATGTACCAAGCTATATGTTTTGCTTTCAGGGCTTCCAATAATGAGTCTGAGTACGAAGCGGCTATAGCTGGTTTAAAGTTAGCCTATATTTGTGGGGCTAAGAGGGTCAAGCTACTGAGCGACTCCCAGCTTCTTATCCACCATGCCCAAGGTCAATCTGAGGCTAAAAAGGAGCAGCTAGTGAAGTATTTACTTCTTCTTAAAAATGAAGCACTCAAGTTTAAAAGCATTATTTACGAGCATATACCCCGGACAGAAAATGAGTTGGCAGATTCGTTGGCAACTATAGCATACACGGAGTCGTATCCATGGATCCATGTCCTGGAGAGCCCCTCCATTCAACTTAATATGGGTAAAGAAGAAGAAATTTTTGAAGTACAGGTGAAACAACCTCAGGATTGGAGATTTCCTCTCCTGCAATACCTCTCCGACGGCATCGTGCCTCCGGACAAATCACTAGCAAGAAAACTTAAACACAAGGCCCATGGTTTTATCATACTAAGAGACATTCTGTATAAAAAGTCTTACAGTAAACCTCTTCTGCGCTGTTTGGGGGACGGTGAGTCTCAGGTAGTCCTCTCTGAATTACATGATGGTGAGGGATCAACTCATTGTGGATTCAGGGCTTTAACAAGGAGAGTTTTATTGGCCGGCTACTATTGGCCATCTATCATGAAAGATGCTAAGGAGCTGGTAAGAAGATGTGACCCATACCAAAGATACAGCAACGAAATTCCTGTCCCGGCCATTCTTTTAGAGTCAATTTGTGAGCCTATACCTTTTGCTCGATGGGGGTTGGATTTAGTGGGGCATCTCCTTATGGCATCCGGAGGGCGCAGGACTATAATCGTTGCTATAGATTACTTTTCAAAGTGGATTGAAGCAGCCCCTCTAGCAGGAACAACATCAAAAGCTGTCATAAAATTCATTTTATCCAACATCTGTTGTAGATTTGGTGTCCCACAAAAGATAACAACAGACAATGGGCCACAGTTCGACAATAGGGAAATGGAGAGTTTTTGTGCCTTAAGGGGTATACAACATTATTTCTCTTCACCTTTCTACCCACAAGGAAATGGCCAGGTTGAAGTAGCTAACAGAACTATTATGTCCGGTTTAAAGAAGAATTTGGAAGGGGCTGCTGGGAAATGGCCTAGTTATTTACAAGAGGTCTTGTGGGCCTACCAGACAACACCTGGGGCTGCAACTCAGGAGTCACCTTTTGCGTTGGTCTATGGGATGGATGCAGTGGCTCCCATAGAGGCAACTCTCCCATCATTTTGTGTTCACCACTTCTCCGAATGCGCTAACGAAGTGGCAATCAGAGGTTAGCTCGATCTAGTGGAAGAAAGACGAGTTAAAGCTCACCTTAGAGTTGCACACAATCAGGGTTTGATGAGAAGCAGATTTGCTTCTAAAGTTAAAAGAAGAGATTTCCAACCGGGGGACAAAGTATTAAGGAAAGTCTTCTTGCACACTAAAGAAAAACAGCTCAGAAAATTGGCCCCAACCTGGGAAGGACCTTATATGGTTGTTGAGAGGCTTAAACCTGGAACATATTGGCTAGAAGACAAGGATGGAAGAGTTTTGACCCACCCTTGGAATATCGAGCATCTCCGGTTGTACTTGGAGTAGCATTTGTGTAAATATTTACTTGTTTGAACATCCATGTAAATATTTGGGGGCATACTCTTTCCTCCATGGTGGCACGGGGAGGTTTTAATGAGGTGTCCAGCCTTTTAAATAAAATTTGATGCCTTCTTAAAAACTTTTCTGAAGTGTTCTTTCTTTTGTCACACCATCCGGATTGAAATAAAAGAGTGATGACCACTTAAACATTTGTCATTGCAGAATTTAAACACTCTCACTATGAAATAACTAAGGGCTATTTAAACTCTAGCCATCAAAATTGGAACACACTATGAAAGAAGGTGAGAATTGTGCAAAACAAGGATATTCATTAAAATAATTTAAGTGCCTTGGCCTTCCAAGGACTTTCAAATTGTCAAAACAGAATAAAGGATCTATCCGGTCAGAAACCGGACACACTTACAAAAAGAATGCCTTGGCCTTCCAAGGACTTTGGTTCAAATAACATGAAAAGTAAAAAGTAATTCGTAAACTAAGGCTGAGCCTTTGAAGATGGCTCAGCTTCATCTACCTTCTTCTTCCCCTTAGGATCGTCTTTTTCTTCGTTTGGGCTCTCCCCAGTGTTTTCTTCGTCATCGGATGAAGATGTACTAGAGAAGCCAATCCGGTCGCCTTCGGCCATTGTATGATATGGGAGGTCTTCGACCTCTACATGAAGCCATAAATCCCCTAGGTTCCTCTTCAGAAATTTCTCATGGAAGAGCAAGACCATGTCTGATCTTACCTTGGCATACATTTTCTCTTGAGTGTCGATCACGTTGTTGGCATAAGCATCGATCTTGGCTTGGATTTTGGCCTCCTGCTCCCTTAGCAAACTAGCTTTCTCCTCGGCAGCTTTGGACACTGTATTCTCAAGTGCAATTTTGTCATTGGTTAAGTTGGTAATGATTTGGTCTTTGGCCTTGGTCTCCCCTTTTGAGGTGTCAAGATCTTTCTCCAGTCCGGACAGTTTCTCCTGGAGCTCTGTAATAGTGTTCTCTAGTGTGGTGACTTTTGTGGTACTCGCTTCTTGGTTCCTCTTCAACTCTTCGTTTTCTTCCTTTAGAGTGGCAACATTCGAAGTGGCAGTAATAAGGTCGTCGGACAACCTCTCTTTGTTAGACTTAAGGTCTTTGATAATGTCTGCCTGATTTCGAACTTGTTTTTCCAACACGAGCACAGGCTGAACATTGCTTAATAAAGGGTGGGCTATGGCATCCCTTTCAATTGAAACAATAAAGGTCTTACCATTGAAAGTGACTGTCTTCGAGGTGCTCGGAGGGAGGTAAGGCCCAGCAAAATCGTCTCTGGGGAGATTGATGAAGTACTCACCAAGCCCACCAAGACCAGTGATGTCTACCCCATCAATGTTAAGATCTCCCCCTTCGACCTCATCGGTTTGGAAGTCACCAGGTATCTCCTCCGCTTGTGTTGGGTCAGTGGGATCAGCTTGGGAAGGAGGCTCTGGAGCCCGGAGAGAAAGCTCGTCACCCTTAGAGGTCTTTTTCTTCTTGGCCTCCCTGTCTTTGCTTTCACCTCCCCGTTTACGATTTCTTTTGGAAGCCCTTGGAGGTTTTGGGGAGTGCACTTCTTGCCTTTCAGTCTCCTGCTCCACCACTTCCAAGAGAGCAGCATCAATTTGGCTGGGGACTGGCCCCTCCGGATTTATTGGAGCATCCTCCTCCACCTCAGTAGGGTTAGCTCCACCCACCACCTTCTTGCCTTTCTTTTTACCTTTCATCTTGCTCGGCCTGGCAAGTAGAGTGTCCCATCTGGTTCATGCGTTCTTTTGAGCACTACGTCCGGAGGAGGCTGGCTGGTAAGCTCTTCCCAAGTTAGGTCTCTCCGACCTGTGGTGTTCCAAAGGTGAGACCTGGCTAAGTTGCCCCATGTGAAGGCAGCATGGAACCGATTCCCCCACTTCTCAGCGGCCCAAGCATTGATCTTGGTGCAAGTGATCTGCCCGGCTTTCAAATGGTCACTGAACTCCTTGGGCAGTTCTGGTAAGGCAAAAGTAAGACCAATTAGTTTAAACTAACTTTAAAAAAAAAGACAAAAATATAAAGCAGGAGACTTACGATCACTCCTCCACCTGCTTGTGAGAAGACTTGGGTTCACTCCGGACTTGATCTTCTTTCCATTCTCCCAAGTACCACTAACAAACAGAAACTGGGTCCTCTAATTCCTCTCCGCCTCTAATAAGTCATCTACAGCTTTGAGATTATCCCCCATATTGAAATGGTAAAAGGGGATGTGGTGGTTTCTGCAAAGACTGGCCATAGTAGCAAACTCCTCCGTTGGTAGAGGAATCCCGGAGAGCCTGGAAGCCATAATGTAGGACATGAGAGTGTACCAAGCATTGGGGCTCAGCTGGCTCGGACAGAGCTTTATCAGATGGAAGTATCTGACAATTTCTGGGTCCAAGGGGAATCTGAGTCCCCAATTGAACAACTCCGTGAAGATGACAATTTCGCTCAATTTGCAATCCATGGGAGTCTCTGGGTTTGTGGGGATCCTTATCTTTACATTCTCCGGAATTCCCCACTTCGTACGCATCCGACCCAGTTCAGCTGTGTGGATGAATGCGTAGTTAATCTTTTGTAGAGCGAGGAGGTACTTGACATTGACCTTGTGAAAACAAGGCCCCACCCTTCCTTCAAGACTCTCCGGCAGATCCGGATGCCTCAAACACAACTTCTCTTTGCCTTTGTCTTTTTTGGCAACAACAGCACTACTGGTCTGTCCGGATGGCTCAGACTCAAATGGAGCCTCTTCGATAGAGTCCTCCAATACTTCCTCCATGATCGACTAGGGGTTTTCAGTAGCAGTGGCAGGGGGTTTAGATCTGGCTCAGCCTGGTCTCCGGACTGTTGAGCTTCGGTGTTTCCTTGGTTTCTGGCCTCCGGTTGGGGCTCTGATACATATGGTTCTCTTTGAAGACTTGGACTACTACCCTCCGGACCGGACAGTCTGTCCTTAGGAGCTCTGATGGGCACTTCTGATCCAGTGCTGCTGTCTTTGGCACCCGATTTTGAAGGAGTGCTCTTAGGGGCCCGACCCTTGATCAGCCGGCCTTTTCTCCGGACAGCTAACTTTTGAGGGGAGGTTTCAGTGTCTGACCCCATTGCTAAGAAGGGGGAGGGCTTTTTGAGGCTGGTAGCAGTTACCCCTGGCTCAACCACAGGTTTTGATTCTTGAACCGAAGAACCAGAGATAATGGGGGAAAGATTAGTTTGAAACAATTTTTTCGGCTTGATGCCTTTTGAGGAAGAAGAACCTTGATCTGATTCTATGACTGAAGTCACTGGCTTGTCGATGGGCGAAACGGGTAATCTTGCTGCAATGCGTCTTTTCCTTTCGACCTTTTGTGTCTTTTCTAGTTCAGAGAGGTTGACCCACCCATCTTTGATCAGAGCGTTCCTCGCTGTAAACATAAACAATATGGGTAAAGTTTTGCTTTGGAGAGAAAAAGCTTTAAAAAGTTGCAGAGTAAATATGAGAGTGGTAGTGAAACAGTAGAAAGTGCTTTAATTTATAGTAAATATGAAAAAGGAGTTTGATTCTTAGGAGAATTCGAAAAGATAGATAATGATTAAAAGACGGCGATGATGTCACCCTCTTTAAATGAAGAGGTTGCTTTTCGAAGAAGGTGGGTTCGAAATTCAAGGTGAAAAAACGGCTAAAGCAACCAACCAGAAAGCGACACGTGTCCCATACACTCTGGCAAAAAACTGTTTGGATTCACAAAGCTTTATCAGTCCGGGTAAAACCACGAGATACGCAAGTCTGTCCGGATTAAAACTACCATCGACATCGGACTGTTTTTCAGGTTTTTGACAAAGGTATTTGAACAAACACCTCAAAAGGGGCTCCTGATGAGTCCGAATTCTGCTTACTCACTGGACAGGGACAGATCGGACCAAGGCCTCCGGACCGGACAGACTACTTCGAACACTTAGCCCATTAAACTGTTCGGACTATGACAAAAGTACGAAAAAACCTAAACACTTCTTGACTAAGCTACCTGCTCTCCTACTTAGAGCTCATGGATCTTTAAACATGACCCGGGTCCATTAAACATGACCCGAAAACCCATAAGGCCCAAATGTAAGGGTATAAATACCCAAACACCTGCATTAAATGTGGGTAATGAAAATTAAATACAACCAGGCTGCTTAATTCTCCCTATACTTTCTACTCTAAATATAAAACACTCATACACTTCCACAAACCTCCAGACAAATTATAAATTTACCCTCAAACGATAATTAACCACACCAGTGTATGAAATACATGGTCATTGAATACAAATTCAAAGAAACCGAACTGAAATAAAAGACTGAGTTTGGTTCTGGATATTAATAAGTATCTAAATGGTTTAATAACAAAAATAGTTACGATTTTTTATTCGAATCGTTTTAAAACTGAAACCGAACGATACCCAGATAGAACCGAGCCAGGAATACTAACTAGTTTCAAAATCGAAATAAAATCTAATGGTTTGTTTATTTTCTCTTTTGAAGTCACACTTTCAATTCTTTGAAGGAACTTCATTCCTACTTAGTATTTCATATTTTAAGTTTTATTTCAAGCAAATCTTTGATCCTAGCCTAAATTATTTTTTTACCACATGATTTATTCTAAAATCAGCTGAAATTGAGTTTATGAAGGTGTTAAAATTATTACCGTCTCAAGTATGTTTATAACTTCGTTAGTTAAATTAATCTATAATATGTTTTTAATTTAATATTTTTAGAATTTGGTGTTGGTATTGTACGAACATTGGATTTATGATTTGTTTGAATTTGTTTCATCTTCAAAATTCACCCAACCATAGTCGCAATTGTTAATATTGTTGAAATAAATTAAATTTCTCGTTTTGTTTCAAATATTAGTGAGAGGAATTCAACAAATTTGACCTAACTAGGTCTAAGTTATAAAAAAATTCGAAATGATCTATTTTAGTTTGATTTGATTTAATAATTTATGCCAAATATTGAAGGTGATTTCAGACCTTAATAAAAAGAAACGTCTGTCTGTCTGTGTACCGAAATATGAAATGGTTATTAGTTTAAACCTTTGATATTTAGTATATAGGCTGATTTGCTATGATTTTCATTTGAAAGTTTATAAAAATTTTGATTGTTTGCGACTCTAATTGTCTTTTGTGTCCCTGGTTATAAAGTTCTCAATATAAATTTTTCGATTGTTTGCGACTCTAATTGTCTTTTGTGTCCCTGGTTATAAAGTTCTCAAGAAAGAAAGAAAACCCTCGCTTGATCCATTTTTCACTTTCAACGTTATATAAGTTTTTACAATTTTGTTTTGGCGGTAGAAATATATTAACGGTTGCTTGAAGTACTGACTTATACTAATAGTAGTATTTGAGTACAATTGGTCATTTACTGTTTTGGTTTATGATCTTTGGCTATTAGCATTGATTTTTTGTTTTACTTGCAGATATTGTGAAATGTTAAATAGTGCATCACATCCTGTATACAAGTTATTTCACATTTGAAATATAATGAGTTCTTGTTCTCCTTATTGTCATTGTTTGTGCATTTTTCACTCTAAAGTTTAATCTGAGAAATGCAACTGCATTGTTGGTATGGTGTTGTTGCATTACCATTTTAATTAACTGAATCACAAGACTAAAATGTTAATATGATCTTTTTGTTTTACTTGCAGAAATTATTAATATCTTTATTATTTTTTAATGACTTTGTATCATGTTAAGTTACATGTTATTCTTTTTTTAACTCTTGCAAATGTACAAACAAGTCTATTGATCCCATTAATGGAGATGTTAACTTTGAACCCGAATGTGTGACTAGTAACTAAAACAAAAGGAAAGAGTATGGAGAAGAATATGAAGGAGGATCTATTACATATAGTATAACTATTATTGCACATATTAGTTGTGGTTTTGGTGTGCTAGGTTTTCTCTTTTGTTACTAGTATAACTACTATGATACTGTTATTATCTATTGCAAATATTATATCTATGTTTCTTAAATTTATACACCAAAATAATAGATATTGTTTAGTTTATTGTTCTTCAGGAGTTCACTTCTGCTTTTGGTCTGTCAAGTTTTCTCTTTTGCTAACTACTATGAATATGCGATAATGATAATGTTAATTATTAGGAGTAGTGTTCAGGTTATGTGATCGAGACTAGTTTTATTTACGCAGGTGAATTGAAGTCTGATACATACATATTTTCTTGGACTGAAGTATGAAGGTTATGTTTGTGAGGTGAAGTCTGAACTTTAAAGATTATGAAATTTCGAAATGTATAACTTTTGTACCAGTTATTTTGAAATGTATAACTACTATTTATGTAGGTGATTAGTGTTGGCTGAAGTTCTTATTTATTTTTATAATAACCGTGTTTTTTTATTGAGGTAATTCAGTTTCATTTAGGATTCATTGGTTACAAAGTAACAAGTTGGAATCGAACCCAAATAGAACCGAATTTTTGGTTTTTTAATTGAATACCCATAAAGAACCAAACCGAGAAGAATCAAACCGAGAACCCAAAAAACCAAGAACCGAATTAGCCGAATCAAACCGAATAGCATGCCTATGATTACAATCTTGTAGTGGTTACTTACTAAAAATATATTTTTTGTTTAATAATTTTGTTAATACATACATACATTAAATCATCATGTTTAGTATTTAGTTGTTAATTCAATTAATATGTTATTATTTTTTTACATAAATTTTTCCATTAGCCATCAAGTATGACCCTTAAAGTATTTAAAAAATAATTAATAATCAATAAGGTATGTTTATATGTATATTATGTTGTTATTATTATTATTCATTATTATTCGGAGTACCATTGTATTTTTCACGTATAATATTCTTCGATATTTTTGTTTTTTTTCTTCAGAAGTTCGAATCTTGATTATTGTTTTTTTAATTCAAAACTCAAATTAAGTGGAAAATTTTAAGGTAGGTTTGATGAATTTATTTCTATGTTATATAATACTTAATCAAGTATGTATAATAACTTATTGATACCATCGAAGAACATGAATCTAAAGGAAACAAATGAAGATGTAATTGATTTTTCACTATTAATCAGGTAGGTATAATAACTTATTGATACCATCAATGAATAGTTTATACTTTAAAATGTTTAAAGAGATTAACTATTAAACAAAACATTTATTTCAGATTTTTCACTATCCAAAGATCTCGCCATCGTCGTTATAACATTTAAACATTTTAAAGTATAAACTATTCATTGAAATCTGAAATAGTTTTAACCGTAGTAGTTCTGAAATAGTTCACTGAAATAGTATAAATGTTTTTCACAAGAAACATAACCGTAGTAGTTCTGAAATAAACTATTCACGACAATAATAACTTATTGATACGAAAATGTTTTAAAGAGTTCTTCAGTTTCACATCACCATAGTTCTATTGAAAAAGGTAAGATAAAATTTTTAGGATCTAATATATCTCAAAATAAAGAGAGTATACGAGATAAATTCTTATAAGTAGGCATGGCATATTTTTATTTTTTATAAAATAAGACAGGAAAATATAAAATAAGGCATAGTAGATTTTGATTTTTGCATAAAGCAAGGCACACATTTAAAAGATAGTAGTATAGATTTTTATTTTTTCATAAAATTCGCTTTCTTAAAAAAGACGAGTACATAATACACAAATAATGATAAAAGGTGAGATATAGCTTGACTATTCATACTCAGCTAGTCTTGCTTGGATCCGGTACTCATAATCAACCTCACTTCATCATGCTCAGTTTGTCACGTCATGCTCAACTTATCAAGTCATAATCGGCCTCAGCTCGTTATGTTCAGATTGGTTACTAAGCTCGACTAGTTATAATCAGTCTCACGTCGTTATGCTCAAATCAGTTCATCATGCTCATCTCGTCTAGTGATGCATAAATCGGCTAGTCATACTCAACATAATCTCATCATGTTCAACTTTATTCGTCACCCTCGGCCTGGTTAGTCATACTCATATCGGCTAGTCATAATCAGCCTCACTTTGTTATAGTGAGCTCATCTCGTCATGATCAGCTAAGTTATTCATGCTAAGCTCGATTATTCATGCTCAGCTCGTCTCGTCATGCTCAGCTCGGTTCGTCATAATTAGTCTTAGCTCGTTATGCTCAACTCGGTAAATCATGCTAAGCTCGATAGTCATGCTCAGCTCGACTAGTCATAATCAGCCTCACATCATCTTGCTAAACTTATCCCGTCAGGTTCAGCTCGGCTAGTCATGGTCAGTCTCACCTTCAACACCTCATCTCCAGTACCTCATCTTCATAAGGGATATTTATGATAAAAAATAATTTACTGAGAAACATTACTACATTTTATTATTTCAATATGTAATGGATATAGAGTAAATATGGAGAGAAAGATTCTTTGTAACTTGTTTAAATAGTATTAAAAGTTTTGGTGTAAAGGCATATAATTTTTATACATAATAATTCTCCTCTTGATTGTTTCTTGTGATTTTAGGCTTATTCACCGTTTTGGTATTTGATTAGGTTTTAGCCTCATCAAAGTGACGTTATATGTGAGAAATATTTTGTTTAATAGTTTCCTTAAAACCAAAAAAATATTTGTAGGAGTATATCACGATTGTCATGTGTAAGTATGCAGTTATCATGAATATGAGTTTTAGTGCACGCATATGTGTTATTTGGTCTTGTATGTTCTACTGTAAACATTGTTAAAATATACATATTTGGGTGTTTATGTTGTATGAATTCAGTTATAAATAATGCAATGTATATCTATGTGTGTAATCATTTTTATACATGTTGTGTGAGGTGCTATACGTGTTTTTTACATATAGATAAAAAAATATGCGTGCTCGCTACTACGGTTATTTCGTGCGCTACTACATGTACTAATTTATACTATGTAAATTAATAACATTTATTGTAAATTAATATGTTAATTTATAACATACACTTACTTGTAAATTAATAACAAGTAAAACATATATACATTTCTAACATAACTGTAAACGATTGGTTTACTTAACGCATATATGGTAATGTATTGTGGGTATATAATAACTAATTGTAATTACTAAGATTACTAATAAAATATAAGAAGGTGATATCGAAATAACAATTAAGGATTGAAAAGAATTAAACATGTAAGTATATATGATATTATATATTTTTCATATTTAAAATATCTTAAGGATTTGTTTTCCATATAAACGCATTTAAATTGTTTTTCATATTTATTTATGCTAATAGCATATCTAAAGGTTTTTTTTTTCTCTATATTTTCCATCCTTTGGTATTTGTAACTCCCATAATTTGTAATTTAAAAAACATAGAGATAACAGTTACTGGAAATTTGATTTTGTTAGTACGGTAAGATCAATAAAGAAGTAAGAAACTAATAACGCATGTTTTAATAAATGACAAGGATAATAACACACGTGGTTATTTCGATAACAAACTCGATCTCTACCACATGACTTGCCGGTGATTTCTTCGATTCACAATCACCAACCGAATCGTAACTATTTTGACTTCATAGGGATATGGACTGATCGTTTGGGAAGAAAAACGATGAAAAATCTTGAAACTCACTTAGTAAAGGAGATCGAAGAACACCAACGCTTAAAGACGATATATCATTTTGATATCAAAGAAACTAACCGAAAATGCTCTTTGGTGCGGGTTTATCAATACTTAATTAGAGAAGAAAGCTATTGCGACACCTTTTCCTTCAAAAACAATTTCTTTTGATGTTTAGAAAAATGAGAAACAAAACATTTCCCATGGGCCGTGCCAATTTGATGAGGCTAAAAACCTAATAAAAAACCAAAGAAGTTTTTCTATATCGAAAAAGAGTATGCCTTTACACCTAGAGTTTAAATTTTATTTATAAGAGTTACAAAGAATCTCTCTCTCCCTCTCTCCATACTTACTATATATCCATTTTCTATTAAAATAATAAATATGTAGTAACATATTTTTGTAACTTATGTTTCATCATAGGTGTCATTTATGAAGATGAGGTGCTGAAGATAAGGTGCTGAAGGTAAAACTGATTATGACTAGCTGAGTTGAGCCTAATAAGCCAAGCTGAGCATAATAAAGATGTGAAGTTGATTATGACTAGCTAAGATGAACATGACTAGCCGAGTGTGCATGGTGAGCCGAGCTAAGCATAACGAGCCAAGACTGATTATGACGAGTCGAGCTGAGAATGAGGAAGTAAGGCTGATTATGACTAGCTGAGCTACGCATGACTAACCGAGATGAGTTTGACAAATCGAGATGGGCATGACAAGACGAGCGACGCTTGACGAGGTGAGATTAATTATGACTAGTGGAGCTAAGCCTGACTAGTTGAACTAAGCATGATAAACTGAGGGAAGCATTATGAGATGAGGCTGATTATGAGTACCTGAGCTGAGCATGACCAGGCGAGTTGAGCATTACGAACCAAACTAGACGAGCTGAGCATGATAAACCAAAATGAGCATGATAAACCAAACTGAGCATGACGAGCTGAGCTAAGAATGACAATGTGAAGCTGATTATAACTAGCCGAGCTGAGCATGACTAACTAAGCTGAACATGACAAAGTGAGGCCGATTATGACATTACGAGCTTGATAGTTTTAAAAATACCTCCCCGGAGGGGGGGGGGAGGGGTAACGAGTCACGTATATTTTCGGGACCATAATTCTAGATATAGAAACACGAGAATACTAGAGAGAGAATATGCCAAAAGTGGAAATAACATACTATTATTCACCCTTCCCCAAAAACATAATATTCTTTTATATAGTAATGATGGTGGGCCTAAGAGCCACATGGTTTATATCCACTTATGACTAATTTACCCCATTATTGTACTTATCTTAACCACATTTAATATTTGTTATATGAAACACCCTAAATGTTACATATTGTTTATGTATATATTACAAGACTTATACAAATCCAAAGTACCCCAATATTCTACCAATCCGACCCATAGTTCAGATAAATATCACCCTTATCAGTAGTCCTTAGTCCTTGCGTAAGTTTTTGAGTGAATACTAACTCATACGACATTTCAGATATGTCCGATTCGAATTTACCTTGCATTCGTGATTTTAATCGGATTAGCTTGGACCACGTCCCCGTCGGAAGTTTCTATCACACAGATTATTATCTTGATAATTTTTTAATTATGCGTGGTTTTATTTGTGTACACGTGTCTCTCAGCCAGTCGAGCTATGGCATAGGTTCTTAAGAATAAATTCTCGATGTTTTACCAAGTTAGAAAACCTTTCCATTTTCCTATGCGCGTGGTTTTAGAAAACATAAGGGACTAGTGATGTCCAACGAACAACTTATCTTTTGATGGGTAATACTAGTGACGATCACACGAGACCAAACAAAACATAGGACAAAGCCCATAAAAGGAAAATGTCTCATTGGTCGAAGGAAAAATAAGTACACAAAGACTAAAGCTTCATCATTAACAAGTATTCTCGTGGAAACGTTTGCGTCAACTGTGCAGCAAGATTTGGGTACCCCTTGGTAGGTTAATCTAGACCATATCGGGTCTCCAGTAGTGTCCAAAAAACCATGACCCCTCAAACAATTCAGAGAGGGAAGCTAGAGTGACATAGTTGATGAAACCCTCGAAGAGATCGAGGGCCATAACACTGCTCGTGACAATCATGGTAATGAAAATAGTCATCAGACTGTTGAAATAGGCCAACATAGAATGGAAGCCGAAATACCAGTAATAAAGAAAAATACTTCTACAAGAAAGAAAAATAGGTCATGTGTGGAGCTCTCTTTATAAATTGATGCAGTGCTTAAAAGTAACATTCACAAAGTAGAGAACCATCATCTTATCACACTCTATAAAGTGAACTATTGGTACTTTATGGAGTCCTAAAAAGATAAATTGTGGGACCGACGAGGAATCTCTTCGGTTGGTTTCTCAACGTAGGAGAGACCTCATTGTCGTCTGAAGACCATGAGTTGATAGTCTTCCCTATTACTGTAAGGTTCTTCGAACTGGTAGACATATGCCCCAGCCAGGCCAATCTAAACTTGTAGTTTACACTGATGGCTTACATCATGACCTAGATTTCTGGCATTAGATTCTCAATAAAAAAAATTGCAGGCTTCAACACCGTGTCAAAGAAACCTTATGGTCCCTTATACTCACTTAACATAGGGAATAAATTCAAGGTTGTTGATGACCTACTAGATGCTCACAAAAAATGGAAGCAGAATTTCTTTTATATTTCAAAGCTATGAGAGATAGGATTCGAAGTCACAATAGAGAATCCACATCGTCTCTCTCTAAAATGGAAGAGCAAAGGTAACTTACCACATATTCCGATTTTTTTCTAAAATTCTTTTTTTTGCCTTAGAAAACAGGAATGATTGGATCATTCGAAGAACACAAAAAGGTTCTCAAGAATCTTTTTACCCAGCTAAGTGCTTGGGCCAAAACGGCCTCGTCCAACGAGTTCCATCGGTGTGTCACCCCAAAACATTAGGAAAAGAGCCACGTCTGAAGGGGTGATCTGACAAACACCCTCTCTCTGGACCAACTCATGACGTTTCTTAACAAGACCAAATTTTTAAAAGGTTGGAAGCATTTGATGTGTAGTTTTTTTTTCTAGCTAGGTCTAAGGATCTGAGCCACTGAGTCCGAAAAGGCAATAATAAAAATACGGGGAAGAAGAAGAAGAGCAAGGGAGTAGTTGAAGTTTTCTCTATGGAGGATGATGCAACCGGTGAAAGTGATGACTCTAAGAGATGATAAAAAAAGAATTATTCGAAAAAGAAATGCAAGCAAGCGACAAGTGACCAGAGTGAGAAGATAAGAGTGGAATATTTGCCTCTAGTGTACCTTAAAGTTGGGAAGGATAACCCGCCATCCTCCAAACGGATCATGGTTACCGAATCAGATATTATGCCAAGTTCTCATAGAATCCTGCAAAATAATGTAAGAAAGCAAAAAGGGTTTATATTCACAAATCGACTATATGAGCTTCTCGTTAAACCTTCATACGCAACCATGTTAGGAATGAGTATGGAACCGATCATTACATAAACTAAAGAAAAAATTTACAAATTCTTTATATTTACTCTAGATACAATTTTAGGTTCTCAATATTCTGTGGGTGCCGAAGTTGTCTTCACTTTTGATCTCTCAATCAATACGTTCTGAGCTTCACCTTATCAGTTACTGTATATGGGCCTTCCAAGTTCAGTGCCAACTTCCCGAGTCATTTCTCCTTGGCATGTAAGAAATGTTTTCTTAAAACCTTGTCTCCCACTTTAAACTCTTGTTCTCTGACCTTGAACACGTATATGCTTATCATTGGTGTTTGAAAATGTAAAGACTTTAGTTGTGCTCATATTCATTTTTCCTCGATTAAATCGAGTTCGGCTCGCCTTTCCTCATTACTATATTCTTCGTAATAGTTTTCAATATGATACGAAGAAATATTTTCCTAGGATGGTGTCACAACATCTATCCCATAACACTTCTTGGAAGTAGTTTGGCCATTTTCCATCGCTCCCATTGGCGTACGTTTGAAAAGATGATGAGAAGCATTCTTGTATACCTCACGAAAAACAAAAATCTCTCATGTTCTTATTATCAAAGTGTAGACTGTTGTCCATCGCCAACCTCCTCGGAATACCAAAATAACAACATATGTTCGACAAGATAAATTTAATCACATCATTCACCTTCATCCTAGAAAATTTCTTAGCTTATACCCACTTGGAAACACAATCCACTACAACGATTGTAGTTTTTCATCCGCCGCGTGCTATCGGGAATGGTCTGACCATATCATTGCTCCATCGGTAAAAATGCAGTGCCTCGAAGATGGTTTCAAGTGGTGCCTCGAAGATGGTTTCATCCGCCGCGTGCTATCGGGAATGGTCTGACCACAACAGGTGATTGCGGATTATTTCCTTGTTGGGATATTGAGGCAAAATCCGACGAGGCAAAATATTATGCATGCGTCTCTTCTACGTGTATCTTTTTCAACTTGTGCTAGTAAAGTATCGACGGTCATGGCATACTTCTTAGCAATATTGTGCCTCAAAATTGCAGGGATGAGTCTGCACCTATATGCAGCGTAAGCGACCAACTTCTCACAACCTTTTAAATCGATTTTCGTTTGTACAAAATGCATAATATACTTTCCGAGTCTCTCCCCAACTTTCTATCGGAAATTAATGATCATATCTATGTTTACTCGCAACTGTTTTGCTTCCCATAAAATACAATCTAAATAAGGTCCATAACATATCAATTTTTTTTATGCACCGCTGTATCATTCGGTTGTACCATTTCGAAGCACGATCTTTGAATGTTTGGGAGAAATCCCGGCACTGTAACTTGTCATCCTCAAAGTTTATCATGAAAATTTAAACAGTGCAATGTGGCTATCTTAGTGCTGAGTCTCATCAAATGTTTTGAACCTTGAAATATCAAAACACTTCGGCATGTGCCCTGATAAAATATGAGTAGATAAAGGGGTAAACCTCCAGTTATGGCCCGACTTATACAGGTTTTCCCCATGACCTTTATTCACCACCGTATATAAATCCTGATTGGAAGTGTTCACAAACTGGTTACTCACTCTGTAACAAAATATCGGACTACTTGAATGGAATTAAACGTGGGTTCTCGCTTGCTGTTTATCCTTGACTTCGTATACCAGCGTCTACTTATCAGTATTATCATGCACCTTTTTCGGACTCTTACCCCGATGGCATGTCCGATTATAATCCGAATATTGCTTCACACTCTGGATCCTAAAGGTCCTCTTCTGACGATGATTAGTTTTTGGGAAAGAAGATTTATCTGAGTTGTAAATAGAGTAGTTAGTGAACTTCAGAGAATCAACGCGACATCTGGTCTTTCTCTATGTTTTAGAAACTTAACGACCTTCTTGCATATCCTTATCACGTTTATCGTTCAAACGATGACCGTACTCAGTTCGTTCTCTTCAGAAAAAAAAAATCTCTATTCTAACCTTAGGTCGGACATTGTTAGCAAACGACTCAAAAATATTTTCTATAGCACAATTTTAGCAAGAGAAACACAAGAATACTAGAAATAGAAATTTCCAAAAATAGAAACAAAGTAACAATTATTCACCCTTCCCCAAAAAATAAAGTTCTTTTATATAGTGATGGTGATGAGCCTAAGGGCCACATGGTTGGTCTACTTATGAACCATATTTAGTATATATTACAGATAATTACCCTGAGTATTATACATTTGTTTGGCATATTTTACAAGACTTATACAAAGCTAAATTACCCCGATTCTATCGACCCGGCCCACGATTTGGTGGAATCTCACTCTTATCAGAGTTGAGCATGACTAGACGAGTTGAGCATGACGAAGTGATGCTGATTATGACTAGCTGAGCCGAGCAAGACTAGCCGATATGTAACTCGTATTTTATCACTATCTGGGTTTATATCCTCATCAAAAACCATCATAAGCCATGACATATTTTCTTTTCTAAAAAAATTCACGAGGCATGACAAAATTTCACTTTCTTACAAGGATGATGAATTTTCCATCTTTAAATCAATGATAGATTTTGATTTTTTAAGAGACATGATAGATTTTTAATATTTCAAATAAATAAAGAAGACATGTTAGATTTTACATCATTTTATATGTTAAATTTTAGCTCCTAAATTACATTTCCCTACGTTGGCAAGTTTACTATAACTTTATCAGAAATTGTGTTTAGTTTTCAAATATATATTAGAACAACTATTTATTTAATTCAAATAAAAAAATGATAAGTATCAAAGATCTCCAAAGCAAGACGTGGGGCATATGAAGTTTTTATTTTTCGGAATTTATGGTGATTGTATCAATAATTATATAATAAAAATAAAAGAGAAGATTTAATGATAATGGAGCAAATATTATGTTTAGAATTCAATAAAATAGCCAATTAGTAATATTGAAATTT
This sequence comes from Limnanthes douglasii subsp. nivea, assembly GCA_036936605.1. NCBI lineage: Eukaryota > Viridiplantae > Streptophyta > Magnoliopsida > Brassicales > Limnanthaceae > Limnanthes > Limnanthes douglasii. Next base: position 160,706,602 of record JAUPFV010000002.1, read on the forward strand.
CTTAAAATTCTAAAGATTTTTTTTTATAAATCCGAACGTAAATTTTCTTCTCTTTTAACAATGAGTATAAATTTTGACAATGTTTATATTGTTCTATATATATTTGGAATCACCTATATTTTTATACTATATATTGTTTTCTTTGCGCACATTATATTAATTATATATTATATGTTATTGGTTAAGAAATATTGAATTAGATAGTACCTATTTTGATGAATATTGTTTCATCTTTCATAAATTTGATTATTTTTATCTTAATATATTTATAAGAATGAATCACATAAATTTATATAGTTTAGTATTTGTGTTTTGAATTTAGATTAAAACATGTCTTGTCATACTTAAGATTTTGAGTAAAACATGTTAATTTTTTTAAGATTTTAGATAACATAACTTAGATTTTATATGATTATATATATATATATATTCTCATGTGATTGGTGCCTAAAAAACTAGATAATTTGTTATTCAAGCAATAAAACCAGACATGCAATATTTCACACAATTGGTTCCTTATTTAAGACACGAAATAACATATTTTGAATTATTCTTCCTAAAACATATTTTGAATCATTATTACCATGATATATTTTGAGATGTTATTAGCATACTAAATTTTGAATTATTATTAGCATGAAATATTTTGAAGTGTTTTTAGTATGATAAATTTTGAGTTTTACTTAATATGATATATTGTTTTATTATTTTATTTATAATATGTTAGATTTTGCGAAACCATGTTAAATTGTACATGTTAGATTTTGTGAAGGCATATTAATTTAGATTTTGTGAAGATTTAAATTAAGACTTATTGGATTTTATAATATTTTAGTTTATACATGTTAGATTTTATGAAGATTTTAAAGACATATTAAATTTTATTAGATTTTAGGTAAGACAAGTTAAGTTTTATAAGGTTTTAGTTAAGACATGTTAGATTTTGTGAAGATTTTAATAAAGACATGTTATATTTTAGAAGATTTTAATTAAGACATGTTAGATTTTGTAAAGATTATAGTTAAGACATGTTAGATTTGATAAAATTAGTTAAAACGGGTTAGATTCTGTGAGTAAATGAAAATTAATTGTAATATGATAAACGTAATCTTAAAAATTAAGAAGCAATATCTATCACACTCGGATCACACACAAAACAAAATAAAGAACATCAAAAGTAAAAAAACAAGATTTAACGTGGTTTGACTATATTGTCTACATCCATGGATGCCGCCAGAGAAACGTTTCTCGCTATGATAGAAGAATGTTACGTATTTTAGTGTCTTATTTTTTATAACATTAGTAGTATTTTTATAGACATCACCATGCCAACACTGAAAGGTACACTATGAACACAAACTACATTACGGAAATAAATTATACTATGAACACAAGAAAGACAAGGTACATTGTGAACTCTTATGTAACCCATATTTCAATTCAAATTAGTAAAAGAAATGTCTCCTTACATTATTAAATCCCAAACATTCATGATCTGAAACCTCATGACTATTCTGACTCATTCTCAACAAATATTTCCTTTGAGATGAATATACGTTTTTACTCACAACAAAGAAAATTTCCTTCACCGGGCTCACTAAATGGCCATAACACATTTACCTAATGTTGCAAACACTAATCCAGTTTAGACACTCTTTAAACTTATGAACTGATACTATTTTGGTCATTATGTTTGTTGGATTTTCGTGTGTAAACACTTTCTTTAAATCAACAAAATTCCTTTGATATTATGTCACGCATAAATGATATTTGGAATCTATGTGGTTTGTACGCTCATGGTACATCTACTTCCCTGTAAAGTGTATAACGCCTTGACTATCATAAAATTATTTTATGGTAGCTTGATCTAAGACCAAATCTACCATCAAACCTTGAAACCATATTGCCTAATTAGGTGCCTCCATTAGAGCCATATATCCGACCTATGTTGTAAACAAAGTTACATTATCTTGCAACTGTGCTTTCTAACTAATCGTACTTCAAGCTAGAGTAAATACATATCATATTAAAGATCTTATTTTAACCATATCCCCATGCTAAATCAAAATAAACAAAACCAACCTCTGAGTATGCAATATTATTCAACGGTCCACCAACATCAGTTTTGGTCTAAGTTAAGCCAATATTTGCAGTATTCTTAAGATACTAAAGTATCTATTTCACTATCTGTCAGCGTTCTTTCCCAAGATATCCCACGTAGCTGATGGCACACTAACCATATCTGAAATATCTGAAGGTTTGTGCACCATTACAGACATGATGTTGTCAGCTACACTTGAGTATGGAACCGTTGACATTTGTTCCAACTTAGCATCAACCTTGGTCGATCTTGCTGCAGACAACTTAAAATGAGTGGCAAACGAGATGCTAAATGTCTTTGCATCAAACTTGTTGAATCCTTGTAGTACTACTCAATGTAGTTTCATTGAGAAAAATTTAACGATCCCATACTTTTATTCTTGGTAATCTTCATCCATAGAATCTTATTTTCGGTACCAAGATCCTTCATTTTAAACTGGAAACTAAGCTTTTTCTTTATCTTAACAACGTAGCATGCTACAAACAGCAATGAACATATCATCCACATACGACAACAAGTAAATATAAGAATCGTCTCATATATTTTGATGACACATATAAATATTATATGGACGCCTTGTGAACCATATTCGCACAATGAATGTATCAAATTGTTTGTACCATTTCCTAAGTGATTTTTTCAAACCATATAATGACCTTTTCAACAAAGAAACCTTGTCTTCCATTTTAGGTTCAATACATCCCTCTGGTTTTCTATTGTAGATTAGTTATTTCAATTCATAATATAGAAACAAAGTTTTCACATTTATATTCTCATGATCTAAGTATTTCAAAACTATTATGGCTAACAAAATTCGAATCAAATTATATTTCACTACTAGAATAAACACATTATTGAACTTGATTAATTCCCTTTAAGTGAAACTCTTAAAGACCAATATTTCTTTGAATCGAGGTGCCTCAACCCATGGGTTGGCTTATTTTTTCTTAAATACCCATTTGTAACCTAATACCTTCTGTCATATAGACAAAACAACAAGCTTCTATGTCTGATTCTTATGAAGTGATTCACTTTCTTTTCATATAGTACTGATCCACTAAACTGTTTTTGAAATCACTATAACTTCCTTATAGATATTAGGTTCTTGTATCTCTACTTCTTCCGCAACTGACATAGTATATGGAAATAGGTTTTCATATCTTTTTGGTGGTATAATCTCTCTTCTTATCTTCCTAATTGTATTGTATAAGGTTTTTTGTTCTGGAGAAAACCTAGAGACCTGAAGTTGTACACCATAACCTATATCCCTTCATTCCAGTAGCATATACTAGTAATATGCACATTATCATCTCTTGCATGAGCTTACACATGACAATCGATACCCTCAACTGTTTGTAATCAACCAAAGATCCAAAACCAATCTCAGAATGAGTCTTAGAATCAATAATCATTGATGAAGATTGATTAACCTACTAGTACACTATTTTGATAGTTTAGGCCCAAAAGTTATTTCCCATACTCGAATGCGGGAGCATATATCGTTTTGCATCACAAATTATTTTGTTAATTTTTTTTTACCGTCTTCTTTTGTGGAATTATTTAACATACGCAATGAAGCACTATTCTCTCAACATTGTAGAACTCGTTGTAATCAGAAATGCAAATTTCTAACCTATTATATGTTGTAAGACATTTGATCTTTTTTGGTCTGTTTCTCGATCATTGTATTTTATTTGACAAAGGTTGAATATGCCTTATATTTACTTTTCAGAAAATAAACCCAAAATATCCTTGTACAATCATTGATCATACTCATGTAGTATTTGGCTTCACTCTCCAATGAAATTATGTTTGGGACCCAAAGGTTTGAGTGAATGTAAAACACTATTACTTTAGTATTTCTTACATTCTACTTGTTGAATTTCACTCTAGTTTGTTTACCAAATACACGATATTTTACTTTATGTAGTTTCAACAAATCTGTGTTTTGTAAAACAGGCAATCTTTTTCACTTATGTGACCAAGATGCCAATGCCACAATTGATTATGATCCGGTCGAATTCAGTTATTACTCTCTAATGATGCTACTTCCACATAACCCACCACAACACTCTTATATAGAATTTAAAGCTTATTTTGCAAATTTCCTTTCATTCAGATCATCGAGCCTTTTGTCACATTGATTAGACCATCGTTTGCATGATACTTGTAACCCGAGAGTCTAGTGTTCCAAGATATATAAACGTTCTCTTTAACCCAAGAATATGCAAACACGTCACGATTCTGACAATATCATCAAACATCATGATCCTGATGATACTGATCCCACCAATAGTTAACGAATAATTGTTTCCCAACTAAACAATTTCTTTCATTGGTTTATGAATATCAAACCATTGCTCAAACTGGCATGCGTGACATATAGCACTAGTATTTAGTACCCCGCGAGTTTTCTCACAATCTAAACCCATAGGCAACACATCTCATATACCAGTGTTGCCACTATCTTCAAAATCGTTCACACCTTATATCAGATTCATAATATGTTTCTTTTGATCTCCCTTTTACCTTTTAGTTTCATGCAATCTCTCATATAATAACCATGCTCACCGCATTCATAATAGTTTGAACTCTTGCCTCTTTGTTTCGATCCAAATCATTTTTCTTCTTTGAAGAACTCACCTTGTGAATAGATTTTGCTCTAGTTATAAGATCTTCCCATTTAGCCTGATTGTCTAGATGTAGTTATCTTAACTCCATTGATTCCAACGCCCTTTTGATATCCGACAGAGCTAGTTTATCCTTACCAGACATGATAGTATCCATCAAAATCTCATCGAATGTTGGTAATGTTCTCAAAACAAATAAGGTTTTATCCAAATCGTCGATTATGATATCAATATTCTTCAAATCTATAATAATTGACCTAAAAGTGTCAAAATGTTCAGTTATGGACATACATTCTTACAACTTGAAAGCATACATACCTTTTTTCAAGTATAAGCTATACACAACTCATTTTTCTGAGTAAAGTTCTCCTAACTTCTTCCTTGCGCATGCAATAATATTCTCACCACTAATCTCGTGAAGAAATTAGTCCTTTACAACATTCAGAATCCAACAAAGAGACAATTCTTGGAGATCTTTTTTCTCATATTCTTTTATCTTTTTTGGTAACTTATTCTCCACAGCCTTCCACAAACCTTGTAGTAACAAAGAAGATTTCAACCTAATATTCCATAATGAAAAGCTGTATCCCCCATAATATCTGATTTTGTATTTTGCTAAGTTATATGCCATTGCTAGCCTCCAATAACAACAACATGCGCTTTGATACCAATATGTTAGAAATCAAGATGAAATATCTATCACAATCGACTAATACAAAAAAAATAAAAAGCAAAAAAGAAAATAACACAAGAAGTTCGATAATAATGTCTACATCCACGGACGCCGCTAGATAAAAATCTTCCATTATGATAGAAAAATGCTACATATTTATGTGTCATTTTTATATAACCTTAGTAGTCTATTTATAGGGGAATAAATCTACATCATATAATGGATTTTTAAATAATAAACCTAATTGGCTTAATAGCTCAATTAATAACAACTATAAACATCACTATTTTGATAGTGAAAGGTATACTGTAAATTAAGGTACACCGTAAACACAAGAATCATAAGATACATTGTAAACTCTTATATCACCAATACTTTATTTTAATTAGCAAAAGCAATGTCTTCTTCCATGATATATATATATATATATATATATATATATCCCAAATATTTATGATCTAGAGCCTTGTGGCTATTTGAGTCATTCTCAACACGTAACATTCAAAATATTTTATGATTTCTTTCCTTATGTGGGTAAACAAAAATTAACTTTAAAATACAAAAATTAACAATTCAATTTTCTTATAAAAAGTAGAAAAATAATTAACAATTTTTTGTTTCTGTACATTTGAATAATCCAATATAATATACATCAAATATATAATGTCTTGTTCAAATAAATATAAACAAAGAAATATATAAATATGAATCCATAATAATATTTGCAGAAGAAAACAAATCTACAAATCTTCAAATCTATTATTCCTTGTTTATATATGCAAAGATTGCAAGATAAATCCAATTATGTGAATCTATATTCTTAAAAAAAACTTGGCATGCAAAGAATTATGAAGAAATATGATAGATATTGTAAAAATTCAATCCAAAAAATTTAGAAAAAAACACAGAATTTTGTGAATTAGTTTTTTTGGATAATATCTTTGGTTAGGAGAAGCTTTTCATAAGTTTTACACAAGTTTTTTATTTTGTGAAAAAAATTAAAAGTTTTTTATCCATAAGCTTTCTGATTTGACAAAAGTTTTTCACTATCTTTTTTATTTTTATAGAATTGTTTATTTGATTTGGTTAAGAAATTTTGAAGTTTCTTATCGATTTGATTTTGGATAAGTTTTGAAATCGAAGAAGAAAGAACAATACAAAAAATGAAATTTTAGTCATGGACCTGCGTCTATGATTTAATATTTTTCTTCGATGATTTTTTTTCCCATAAAGTTTGGAGAGAATTCATTAATTAATTTTTTTACACAGAATCAGTATCCGTGGAGAGTTGAAGTATGAAAACGAGAAGTAAAAAAGACCAAAACAAAGAAGATCGAAGTTTATCTTAAGAGTATTTTTTATATTTATTATAAAAAATATCCTATGAGTCAAAACTTTTCCTCAAGACACGTTAACGGTAAGTTATAATATTTTGAGTGCGTGAATAGTCACGAGCCCATATATATATATATATATATATATATATATATATATATATATATTAATATTTAGTTTTTAAGTCAAAATCAAATTAAAATTTAGATGACAACAAGTGAATATTGGTAGAACATATGTATAAAAGAAAAATAATCAAATTATCTTATCTAGAAATTTATAATTCTAAACGATAATTTTATTTTTTGTTTCTTTTAATTAATTATTTTTAAAATTCAAATGATCATATCTAAATAAAAAAGTCTTAAAAAACATAAAATGATCAAAATGTTTGTTTTCAAAAAAAATAATCAATTTATATATGTATTTCAATTCTTTTAAAAAAAATTGATTTAAATTCAAAATAAATAAATCATATATTTTTTCATCAATGTGTAAAAAATCTCAAAATATATCGGATTCAATATTTTTTATTTTCTTTAGCAATTTGATAGTGTACTTTTATTATTTTTCATATTTAAGTCTCAAAATATTCATATTAAGTAGTTAAATTTAACATTTAGATTTTAACTCAAACATTAATATGTTCTTGTCAATGAGAGAGGTCTAAGTGTCAAATATGTTTAGATCTATAGATGATAATCAATAAATATTGGCATAACTTATATTGTAGTTATTTCTGAAAATAAAAATTCAAATTATCGTATGTCGAAATTTTGAAGTTTAAGAATAATTTAAACTATCGACATACTTGTTATTCCGAAATGTAAACGACTCAAACAAACTATTCTATGGTTATTTTAACAAAATTTAATTCGATTTAAAGAAAAAAAACGAATTGCACCCTTTTTTTTATTGATTTTCAATAAATATTATCGGTCTCTCCATTTTTTTATTCATTTTTGTAATATAAATAATTTGATAGTTTCAAATTAGTTTTCAATATTTAAATATCGATTTATAATCATCTATGAAGCAAAAGTTATCATAAATAGAAAACATAAATTTTATTGAAACAATATCGATATAAAATGTTTAAATTTTTAACTAAATTTTTTTTCATGTTTAAACCTATATTTAAATGACTATTCTATTATTTTCATAATGGATAAAATTAAATTAAATAAATCATAAACACTTCAACATACGATTAGAACATTGTAATAAACATAAAAATAGATTAGGTAAATACATTATTAGCAATGACTTATTTAATTTTTGTACATGTAACTAAATTTAGTTTCCAAAATAAGGAAAAATAAAATAAGATTAAATTTAAAAAATATAATCCACCTATATTTTACAAAAAGTTGTTGAGAATTTATGAATCAGTATACTAATGATGTATTTAATCATTGTAATAAGAGGATCAAATTAAAGTAATCAAGTTAATTATACAAATAGAAATTTGACTAATAGGTGAAAACCCATTATTATATATAAGTGTTGGTACCGGGTTGAATTCATGTTTTTGAAGATTTAGATCCAAATATCAACCCTTAAGAATGAACTGATAAGTTCATGGACTAATAGATAGAAAGATAATCCAATTAAGTTAAATATTATATATAATTGCATAATTTATATAAATAAGACATGGGATCGGATTCCTTCACCACTCGTACAATTTTGTTTGTCGCTTCGTTCACTGGAAAAACCATATAAAATTCTAGTTTCTTTATCTTCTACGTTATGCATGTCTTCTTCTAGATCGGTCCAGTGTAAAACCAGAGGCTTGTAAATCGATTTAAAACGTATAATAAGATTAAATGAACATAATAACAAAGTACTCACAAGAACAAGATCAAGAACACAAACAACACAAATATAACGCATACAATCAATCACTGCTAGGACGAACAACTTGAGTAGTAAGTTATATCCATATTGTATTCTTTATATTGTAATAGATGAACACAAGGAAAATTTTGTTATTTATTTATAATAAATGTCTAATTTGTTGATCTTACTTACAAAACTATTTTTTTATTTATAAAAATATAATTGAATAAATAACTTAACAACGTAAAACAAATCCGTTGTGAAACATTTTAAGAAGTTTTGGGAGACATATAATAATGTTTAGGTTTGAAACTCTAATCATTAGGTACATTTCATAAATATATGGTATTAACATGTTGTAAAACTAGATACCATTACGCTAACAAAATCTAGGATGCCAGATTTGGCAACTCATGTGTTACGCATTTTTTGCAAATATTTTTATTCATGTATCCAATATCAAGAAAATGTTGACAAATGTAGTGTAATTGACTTTTGCAACCAAACAGAATTATAAACTAATATCTTTGGCAGTTCATTAGCCAATCTTTCTCACAATCCATGAAATTCACCAAGACCAAATGCAAATCCTGCCATTATGTTGGCAAATAAAACGAGAAATATATATGCTCATGGAGAATCCCACATAATGCATCATGGATATGTCGCATTTTTTTTATATTTACGTTTCACAATTGAAAATTATTTACATAATTTTTCCAATTTTTTTGTGTAATCTGTTTGGCCTAGTATACTAATGATTGATTTTTTCTCTTTAGTGTTTGTTAAATTTGTGTTGTGTTAAGAATATATTTGTGAAACATTAACTTTAGATGTTTTTTTATATAAGTTTTCAACCTAAGCTACTAATGCTTAGTATATAACAAAATTTTCGAAACTTATACACAACACATTTTGGCACCTTATATACTACTAATTTCACACACTATTAATGTACGGTTTTACATATGTATTAAACCACGTTTTGTAAATGTTTTGATCGACTATAGTATTCATAGGCTAGGTTAGAAAATGATAAAAACAGACATTTAAAGTTAATATATCACCAAAATATTCTTAACACAACACAAAAAACAATAGATTCATCGGGAACAACCATATATTAGTGGTTAGAATGACAACAAATAATTCGTCATGGTTTTGACGACATATTGAACTATAGCCACAAGATATGTATCATTTTGAAAGTATGTGAAAGTCTAGGTTTTTATATATTCTAGTTTCTCACGTACGAGAGCTTATATATTACAAGTTTAATACATTTTTAATATAAGGTTTCTCATATGTATTAAGTCGGGTTTCACAAATGTTTTCATAGACTTTAAAATTACCATGCTAGATTACAAATGATAAGAACAAATATTTAATATTACTGTTTCACCAAAATATTCTTCACACAACACAAAAAAATGGAAAAAAACTGATAGAATGACAAAAATAATTCGTTAGTGCTTTAATGACAATAAACCCAAGGTATGTGGAGAAATACATATCATTTTGTAAGAATGTAGAAGTTTAAGTTTTTCGAATTTTAGTTTCTCACATTTTATAGCCTATATATTGCACGTTTCACATATTATTAATTATTAACATAAGGTTTTTTTATATGTTTTAAACTAGGTATCTTAAAGTTAATATTTTACCAAACATTTCATACCACCACTAAACAAAAACAAATAAAAAAAACTAATAGACTAGTAGTGAGAATAACAAAAAATAATTTGTTAGTAGTTTGGCGACATAATAAATTTTTTATTCGCCACGTATGTCGCCAAATACTACTAAAATTTTATAGTATAGTTTTGTGGAATACAATATGAAATTTGTGAGGAAGGTGACGATTTTATAAATTGAATTTTCTATAATCTAGTGAAATATGTTGAAATTCCCCAATAGATTCGTCAAATCCGACGAATTCATAGGACATATGCAAAAGGTAGGTTACCACTTTTACAAATGTGAATCTGTAAAACATGTGTTGCCTCACTTTTGCAAGTCAAATATATTATATTTTAGAATATATATGTTATCAAGGTTATACAATTCAAATATAATTTCAAGTTTCATACTTAAAAATACTATATTTTGCAATAGACTTTATACCGCATGAAACCGTGAAAAAACTTAATTTGTAAATTATGTATGTGAAACTCTAACCAAGTTAACTATATTGTGATTTACAACACACATACACCCCCTCTCCATATACCCATCTACCCACACGCGCACATACACCCTCCTCCCCACACACATACCAACGCTCACCCAACCACACATACATATATGTATGTGCACATGTGCGCGCTCGCACACACCTCCCATACGCATACAACTATTCACACACGCGTACGTGCACGGGCATGCACACACAAACATACGCAATTTTTTTTTTCAATTCACTTGTAGTGTGATTCGATAGCCAAAATCGACTTGTACATGGGTAAAAAAAATCCATATGTAATACTAAATAATAACAATCTACCTTATAAACTGAATCAAATTCAAGTTTATTATATTTTGAAAAGAGAAAAAATTAAAAAACACTCAACACCATTGACCTTTGGATTTTGGATTGATAGTTGGAGAACTAAATATAAATCGAAAAGATTTTTTTAAAAAATTGGATAGTTATAACTATGTTTAGTATCTAATTTATACGTTGAATTGGTGAAAATATAATTTTCTCCGAAATATAATTATGTTTAGTGATTTTGACATTTTTTATTTACTACCATTACGTTTTTACAGCGACACTATTCTACATGTTATAATCATAACCAGTGTTTTGAAAATACAATGAGAAACCGCTTTAGACAACCATATGCAAACATCATCTAACCAAATTTTAAATTAAATTGTATTAGAAAGTAATAATTTGTAGATTGCTTGAGAATGCCAACACTATAGGATACAGACTTACACGATTTCGCATGCGTGTGAATTTTAATTGGATCATATTTTATAAAACAATCTTTATAATCTTTTATACCTATTTTTTAAATTAAAGTATTATTTTGTAATATAATTAATTATATAGATATATATATATATATATATTAATAAATGCAAAAAAAAATATCACCAAAAATATTTAACCAAACTATACTCTTATTTAATATCTAAATTATTATTTATTTTTATCTAATAACTATTTTTTTATAAATAACTCGTACTGAATATCCAATTTTTATAGTAATACATTAATTACCCTCTACCAACTATATAAGCTTATTTTATTAGAATTGAAGAGTGATAATGTGAGAGTTGTGTTCTAGGATTTTTTTAGTGGTATATTTTTGTTTCTCAAATTAAGAGGAATCTGAGTTTAAATGGGCCTCATAAATGGAGTCCAAGATTTAGGATAAGATTGTTTCTATAAAGCCTGATTTTTGTAATCCTTTGGACCGATTATTTGAGCAATACTAATTGTTAAGTTTTTATATTAAAAAAATTATTTTTTTATAAGATGCTTTTCCTCTTATTTGACATTTTAAACATTTGAAATTTGGGTAACCACCTCTCTTTTGCGCTGGTATCAGATTTTAACCTACTACAAACTCATACATTTTATATACTCTGGTGGTTTATAAAAAATCGGTTTTCTGATAAGAGTATCAGAGGATCAGAGTGTCTGTCAGTATCATCGGGGTCAGTCCATCGACTTAGAAATTAGTTTTCTCAGTTATTGTACTAACTTTTCAGAGTTTTGAAGTTTATGGTTGTTTTATCTTAGTATACAACGAGAGCCAACATAGTATTATACTAGCTTTCTCTGTTTTGCGTTATTTTCTCAATCAGGTTAGTTGTTTGGTTATTAGAGTATAATAGCTTCTACTTCGTTCTTTTTTTAGAAACATAATGTATAATAGTTATTTTGTAATAAGTTATAAACTGTTTTATAATGTATTTTCTTTAGTTATTAAATCTGTTTAGGGTGTGAAATATACATGGAATCGATTTTAGAGTTTTTAGGCATGTCTTTGTTTAAATTGTGAGTTGACAGGAAGAAAATACGAGATTTGTGAATTTAGACATTATATTTATATGTACATAAACATGCGAGTCTAGTAAGGAATATTGTTTCTTAACCGTGTGATTCCTTTGGAATACACCATGCGAGATGTTTAGAAAAGTCAGACGTGTCGCATATCGCATGTGCGAGACATATGATTTCTATTAGGAAATATTGGTCATTTTCTATTATGCTATTCTTATATGTACTCCTAATTTTTTCTTAATTGTTTAATGCATGTAACATATGTCTAAGCTACGAGTGTGTATTTTCAAACATGGTCACCAAACTGCAATTGTTTTTCTTACCGACTTTGAAAATTTTGAAAGTATTCAAAAGTATGTTGAAAGTAGATGGGATGAGTTGGTGAGAGGTAAGTACATTATTACCTACTACTGCGGTGTTAACATGAATTGTTTATTTAATAATAAGACAGATTTTATGGGTTTGGTAGTATATCTTGATAACGAGCGTTTAAAACGTTTTAGTTTTCTTAAAGAACAGTAACTCTTCTATAAGGTTGCTGTTGAAAATTGTAGAGAACCTAGCATAAGTTTGGGAGAAGCCTCAAATAATCAATTAATTAGTAAGGGGGAGTAGTAATATTTTAGGTATTTCAGATCATAAAAAAACAACTTGCTACTATTGGTTGAACTGATGCAATTACAAGTGTTTTAAAAGTTTTTTTATCAAGGTGATGCAGCTTTAAGGTTATCTTTATGTCGTGATGTTTTAAAGCATGTTTTTCATTTCAAATTCATGCATTATACAATAAGTAAGATAACTGCTTATTGTGAAAATAAAATCTCAACTGGTTGTAAATCGAGCGTTTATGCATCACTCGATTCCACCATCGACTTCATGATCATTAAGAGGTTTATCGAATGGCATACATGCAGTCATATTTTTGGCAAACAACATCAGAGACATTTGGCATCAAACTTCATTTCTACAAAAATTCATTATTCTATTAAGATATGTCATTATGTGACATTGAAAAGTATATAATCATCTATTAAACAGGACTGCGGTTTAGGAGTTTGTTACTGTCTCCCATGAATGTTTTAGATAAAGCAAAGAGGGGAGTTTATGAAGATAGTTTTAGTTCTTTTACTTTACTCAATGGATAATGCAAACAATTGAAGCGTCTTGATATTACTACAAATTTTCATTTTGGAATAAATTGTTGGGAACATGTTCAAGTATTGTTTAATAACATTCAATTCGTGTTTTCAAAGTTTTCATTCCTTTCGTCCGCTTTTATTTGTCGATGGAACGTTTTTAACCGACAAACATAGAGGTGTATTGCTATCTGTCATAGCAAATAATGGTAACAATGGTTATTTTCATGCTTTTTTCATAGTTTGGTGACCTACGAGTTTAGTTATAATCATAATGCGACTCTTTTGTAATGATCAGGTGATTCTAGTGTTGACGACAATCAGAGTTCTTGTAAATTAGGCATGTTATTTCTTTGTATACCAAACTGTGTGAGTTCTTGTATATGTAACCATGCTAGTTTTGGTATACTTAACATGTGACTTGTCATATAACAGACCATGCTATTTTTGGTGAAGCATGTTATTTCTTGTTTATTATTATATTACACCAAATGTGTGAGTTCTTCAATATTTAACATTTTGTTTGTTTGTATACTGAACCATGTGAGTTCTTGTATATTTTTCACCATACTAGTTTTGGTATATTAAACACGCAACTTGTCATATACTAAACCATGTGATTTCAGGCATATCAAACATATTATTTCTAGTATTATTTACGACGCGATTCTAGTGCAATAGACACCATGCGAGACTTTTATCCCCAATTTATTTTATCTTATTATACATGTATATTTCATGTTGCATTTGGTATTATTGGTTGTGAATATGATGACAATTTGTGACGACTTTTTGAAAGTTTGAAAATTCATTTGTTTGAGCGTTAAATCAATTTTATTTTGGACCGTCATTTGTTATTCATTAATGTTGTTTCTGTTTTGTATCCAAAATCCTATCATGGTTACTGTATTTTCGATCTTGTTTGGAATTTGAGGTACCATCTTAGTCTTTTTAACACAAAGTGTAAATCGAGGATGATAAATATGTTTAATCAATGTGCTTATGCTCCAACTAAAGAGATTATAAATGAACAATTTGAAGATTATATATCTGAAGAAGACCACAGAGTTCTTAAGTTTCTCGATAATTTACCTCGGGATAAATATGATCAAGCATTTGTTGAAGGGAAATGATATATTGTTATGACATCTTATGCGGTTGAATCCTTTAACAATTAGATTCAAAAAAATATTGGCTACCCATTTTTGAATTATTTGAAAAGATTAGAGTTTTACTTATAACTCACATTTCGTGATGTTATTCAGAGGGGCTATGTTGGAGTACTAAATTATGCCATGAATATGAAATAAAGCTAAAGCAAAATGTCAAACTAGGTCGTGCATGGCTAGTCCATACAACTTCAGCATTTGTTTTAAAGTTTTTTCAAACCCTGTAATGGTTGTTAATTTTTTAGATTTCAAATGTTCATGTGGTGTTTAGAAAGAATAGTGTTTTCCATGTTCTCACGCTTTAACTGCAATACATTCGACTAAGAAAGATTTTATGATGTTAATAGAGGCATTCTTCATTGTTATCAATTACAGGTCAACGTAGTCTCTTAGCATGCCAGCTTTAACCAATTTTGGTGAAGGATCAAGCTCTAATTATTCGTCAGAGCCGGAAATTATGCCTCCCAACATGAAAACACGAGCTAAAAGGCCTACGAAGAAGTGTATTATGTCCATAATAACATGACTTGTGACGAACTATTTTAAATATTAAAAATATAGCAATTCTCCATGTTTGTAGTTTTAATTTCATGAAGTTTATACTTCTTTTTTGCTTAAAGTCTTTTTTTATTTACTTATATGCTAAACCAGGATTGAAAATATTTGATAGCAGATTTAGAGTCTACTAACTTTCGATTCCTTGGTTATCGAAGTTGTGAATTTATTATACATTAAACATGTTGTTTATTGTATATAAAACAAACCCTGTGATTTCTTGTATATTAAACCATTCGATTTAAGTATCTTAAACATGTTAGTTCTTGTATTTCCAATCATTCGATTTCAAGTATGGTTGTTAAGCTTTTTGTCTTGACTTCATCTGTCAATGAAACTTAATATGTTTCTTCAATTGAATTTTTGCAAGGTTAACATGTTTACTATATTTACAATTTTTAAGTTCAATGAAAAAAACTGTTGGTACACCGTTAGCTTCCTTTGATAGTTTGGACGATATGTTTGCTTTCGTGTTAAGTAAATGAATGAAGTTGAATAAATATATTATTAGATTTAATTTCAGTATCGGGAATGTTAACACCTGTATGCTTTCAAATGAAGATGATTTTATGCCTAAATAAAAAATATGGCTCATGAATTTGGTCAATTTCTAGTGGAGATAAATGTTAATCTTATTGGTTTACGACCCGATGTAGTTTCTGCTACCCAAAGAGTTAATAATGTTATGGGCTTACCTTTTAGTGTTTAACCTCCGCATATTAAATTTTTGGGTTCTAACTCTAAGAGCTTTCCACAAAATCTTGGGGTAATGAAATAGAGGGTGTTGGTCAAGTATTTGCAGGTGTATATGATGACTTTAGGAATTCACTTTCAAAGTTTGCGATACAAAGTGGTTTCATATTTAAGTATGATCGTAATACGAAAGAAATAATTGGTCCTTCTTGTGAATTTAAAGAATCTAATAAAATGCTCGTGGAGGATATATACTACTACTAATAAAGGTAATGGTTCAATGGTTATTAGGAAATATGAAATGGAGCACAAATGTGGTGTTATTTTGAAGAACAAAATAAATAAACACTCGTATTCTAATGTCCTTGCTAAAGAAATCTTATCAGTGGTTAAGCCTAATTCAAAAGTTACTGCTAATACTATAAAATATATGTTTAAAGGTAGACATGGTTTAGATGTTATTATAAGTTAGCTTGGAGGTCTTTAGAAAAAGCAAAGGCTGAAGTATTTGGAGATAGTTCTACATTTATGGTCTTATAAAGGGCTATATCAATGCAATGAAGAATCTTGTTCCAAGTAGTGATTTTTAGCTAGAATACAGTCCGGACACAGCTACATTTATTCGATATTTTGTGGCATTTGGTGCTTGTATTAAAGGATTCCAAAGATGTCTACCCATTTTATAATTAGATGATACATTTTTAAGCGCTAAATACAAGGGAACACTACTTTTAGCCGTTGCTAAAGATGGAAATTAAGGTAACAACCTTACTTTATACTCTTCTTTCATCTTTGTAAGGTTGTAAGTCTCGCTAGCAACATTTTAGTTCTTGATATTTCATTTTAGAAGTTTTATATTACTGTTAAACAACTTTATAACTTTTATATGTTAGTGGTAAACAGGTTTATAACAGTTCTATATTAACGTTAAACAGGTTGATAGCAATTCTATATTATTGTTAAGCAGATTGATAACAATTTTATATTACTATTAAGATTATTTATTTCTTATTTTATTTACAAGGTTGTTTCCAATTGCATATACTATTGTTGATTCAGTAGATTCAAATAATTGGACGTGGTTCTTGACATTGTTAAGGCCACACTTGCTAGGCCGAATTTGACGTTCATTTTACATCGTTTTATAGGTATTATTACATCTATTCAAACTCTTTTTAGGATGCTTTTCATTTGTATTTCCTTTACCATCTTCTTCTTAATTTGAAAGACTCACTTAAAAAATTTCCTAAAGAGGTACGAGATAGGTATGTTCTAAAGTTTAAGGAATGCGCTTATGCTCCTACAAAATATATTTTCTTTAAGTCGATGGGTGAATTTATGAAAAATGGTGGCAATACGGTGGTTAAGGTTTTAGAAAATCTTCATCCCGACAACTCCATTATTCGAAGGTAAAAGATATGGTAACTTTTTTTCAACCGCAGTAGAATCTTTTAATTCCGAAATTAAACATATATGTACCCTCCCTATATTTAAAGTGATTGATATGATTCAGATATTGTTTATGGTACAAATGTCTAAGTATCAAGCCGAATCATTAACTTGGACTAGTGATTTATGTCCAAATATGAATAAAATATATACAAAAACAATTGAAACCAGACGATAATGGTATATTCAATCACCATGCTCGACAATCTTTGAAGTATTTTCCGATCCAACTGTGGTTGTTAATTTGGTAGACTACACTTGTTCATGCGGTAAGTGATTGTTTTCCATATTCTCATGCATTGATCGTTATCACCAAAACACAGGAGCGTCTATTTGATTTTATTGAAGAATATTTTCATTAAAAGTTGTGTCAAGAATGTTACTCATTTTCGATACACCCATTTACTTCTTTTGGCCAATCTTTGATCGTAGATGAATCACCTACATTATTGTAAATGACAACGTGGTCGGCCAAAGAAGAAAAGAATTTAATCACGACGTGAATTGATTTTAAAGAAGATTAAATATTATCATTGTAAAACTGTTGGTAATCATAATAAAAGATATTGCACAGTAACAAATGTTTGGGTATTATGTAATTCATTTTTTATTTGTTTTTTTATGTATGACGTTTAGAATATTTTAAGTAAATTTATTCTACTGTGTGGAATTATATGCTATTTTATTATAATTCTTGATTTTTTGTTAAACAAACTTGTTGCAGGTTTTTAAAAGTATTAATGATTAATATTTTTAAACATAACATTGGTTACCCGTATTATAATACTGTTAAAATCCTGAAGAGAAAGTCTTCGTAGAAACAACATACAAAAAATTTTCATGCACAAATCAGCTTTCAGATGGTCTAAGATATACAAAATTCAGGTTTCAACATTACTATGAAGAAGACTTAAGTGCAGAGCCACAACATTGAATCAACTTATTGTTATATAATTTTCTACTAATAAATATTCAAGCCATTTGTAAATTCAAATCCATTAGTAGATGATAAGTTATCCAGGTAATACACTAGATATGAGCTTGCACCTTTTGAAAAATCTTATTTCCTTAATAAAAAAGTTGCAAACAAAATCACTTTAGACCTTTTGAGAATGATGCGAACAAGAAGTTATCTTCTATACAGTTTTGTTTGTTTATTTAATGACTAAATTCTCACATATATTGAAGTTGATTCGCAAATAACTCTATTTTACGATAAGTCTAAGTTGTAAGAACTATTAGCATCGTAACTTCGATGTCCTCATAAAAGTTTTTTGTTGGAGTCCTTATAGCCATAACTAGTACCACACTACTGAACGGGGCTCTATTTGCTGATACTTAAATTATTTTTGCGTGGTGTTATCCGATATTGAGTCGTTGACTAAACGTTTGATAAAAAGCTGGACACGCGCATTTAAATATACAAAAAAAATTGAAAACCATTTCCTATCCTTTTTCGCTGCTAGTTTAATGTAAATGAGAAAGAGATTTTCAGTGCCTTATGAATCTAGTCTCTAGATTTGTATCTTCAAAGGTCTCAGTCATTCAAATTCACCAAATTTAAATCAACGAGAGGAGACTAGTTTTTACCGGAAGACATGGTAGTAGTCAGACAGTTTTTCTAACATTCACCATTTTAAAAAATTAATTTAAATTTTAAAATGTATTTTACAAATAGTGAACTATACAAATTTTATGTAAAAGGGACTTAGAAATTTCATAAGAATACAACCTAAATGAAAGAAGCATGACCTTATTCTTGATCACATAATCTCAGTTCCAACTTTTAGTTTCCTATTATAGCTAAGAAACAAATACAGAAAAACAAAACAAAAAATTCATTTGCTAAGTTGAAAATGTAAACCTGTTTGTCACAAATTTACTTGGCATTCAAGTTATACATAAAACAAGACCACAAATTCACTTGCTAAGCTGAAAATGTAAGCGTGTCAGTCATAAATTCAATTGGCATTCAAGTTATACAAAAAAGAAGACCATAAATTCACTTGCTACGCTGAAAATGTAAGCTTGTCAGTCTCGATGTTTAACATACCTTATTTCATCATTACCTAAAATTTAAAAAATAGGTAGAACCGAAAGATAGATGGGTGGTCCACATTCACCTCCTCCGTAACTATTTAAGTTTTTCGTGACAACATCGGACAAAAGAAACAATACTACACCATCTATTACTTGTCATGGTCACCGCTGGTTGGAGTCTCATTTTCTGAAGGAATATCTTCTTTAGGTTTAGCTGTCTCGGTGTCATCACTATACTTTACAGTGTAAACATCATTTAGTAGGCCATGAAATATGTCGTCCCTTATTTTAGTTGCCCGATCCTTTTATATGTCTCACTGATTTTTTGATATTCAAACATCTCTTTGATATACTCGCAAACTAAAATTCCACAATCAAGAGTTCCTTCATTTTGTTGCAGATATTCCATTTTGCTTATAATTTTCTCTTGACCATTTGTGTGTTTTATTTGTCCAAGGTATGTCATATGAAAATTAAATATCAGTAATTAAATTATATTAACACTTACAAATAACAAACAACCCTAAATTTTGTTTTAAAGATAAATCCACCAAATTTAAAAACTCATGCATTTTCAGGAGCTAGAGAAGAACCTTAGAATGGAAATATAGGCACATCAAAGTTGCAACTTCTAGATGCTTAATATACATTTCAATACGTTAAATTAATAAATACTTGCCATATATTTCATTTTTCACCGATCTTGCACATTCTTTCATCGGAGAAGTATCGAATTGTAATGAGTAAAAGTCCCACTACTAGATGATGAGTTCGGATATTTGAGCTACTATGTCTTGACTTAATCCAATGAGCTATTCGAACCATGGCCACTATTATAAAACTTCGAACAGGACAAATGTAATAAATGTTGACTAAGCTAGTTGTTGGTCACTTCAAACCATATTACTAATGGGTCCTTAAACTTTATCCGACTTCATGATCCGACCCAATAAGCCCATGGGTTAGTAATTAAGTATAAATACCCCAACCACTTTCATTAATGAGGGTAATAAGAATTTATTAATAGCACACAACTTAACTATCTCACTACTCACTACTCTAAACATTAAATTTCACAAATCATCCAAAACACTTTACAAAATTACCCTAAGACAGAAATAAACCACACCAAATTGGCGACCACAACGGGAGCACGACAGTGCTTGAATTTCACATTCAAAACCAGAAAACAAAGTAGTTCGGATGGATCCGAATGAGCATAATGTTCCGCCTCCAGAGGTGTAAGGTGCAAGGGAAAACAAGGAATATACCATCGAGGAGCGAGATCAGCTGATGGCTAAAATAGAGGCGTTAAGAGCGATAAAGCAAGCAGAAAAATGAGTTAGGGAGAAATCTGGAGCGTCAGTACTTCACCATACTGACAATCCTGGAGACAATGAGAAGTCTTTGAAAACTCATTTCAGCTCAAAAAAGACATACCGATCCAATCCATTTGAGAGTTCTGCATCTGAGTCCTCCAACAGCTCGTCAAATGAGGCAGAACTTGAAGAATTATTATCTTCAAATAGTGATGAGGAAAGATTTAAAAATAAAATGAGACTCACTAAAAAATATTCAAGAAAGAGGGATAGACATGGCAGGCTTAAGAATCACCGTGGTAAAGGTAAGTGGTCAGGTCACAAGCATATTGATCAGTTGCTGATTGATCTTTTTGCCTTTCAGTCCGAACCGGGTATTTTTGCAACTCCTAATGAAGATACCGTTTTCAATCGCAGCAAAAATTGGATGTAATCGCCTTTGTCCGCAAAAATACTCTCCGGACATCTTCCTAAAAGGTTCGATAGCTCCAAGATGGAGAAATACGATGGGAGTCAAAATCCGGACAACCATCTGGAACAGTTCAAGAATTTTATGATGAATTTTGACGATGATGGCAATCTATCGTGGCCTTCTCCCAAACTTTCACAGGGAGTGCCCTTAAATGGTACAACAGTTTCCCTCAGGGGTGTATAAGAGACTTTGATACGTTATGGGTTGCCTTTCGGAGGAAGTTTGTTGGAAGTAAGGAACTCAAGGGTATTGGGGACACCATTATCCATTGTGCTCAGGAACCAAAAGAGTCCCTAATGGGCTAGCAGATATCTTTGAACAAGTTGCAATCGCTTCCCTTAGGCAAGGTTTAAATCCAAGTAATCTAGCCGATTCAGTAACTCGGAAGAAGGCTATGACTTGGGGTTGTTTGTATCAAGTGGGAAAGCAAATCAATATAGATGAGACCAAGAAAACTAGAGTACACCATCAAGTGAGATCTAATACTACAACAAAAACTCCACCAACTACTAACCAATCCGGTTATAGGGCAAAGGAGAGCAGATAGGGGTCCAACCGGTCAAGACAGAATCCGTCCAACGAAACTCAAACCCAACAAACCAGAAGTAAGAGGAGGCCATGGGTTCAACCTGAGTGGTTTTCTGAGTTGGGGTCAAGTATGGCTACTATTTAAGACAAGACTAAGAATGAGGTATATTTTAGAAAGCCGACAGTGTTACAGTCCCCAGAGGAAATCGGAGAACTCGCTTCCACCAATAACACAATGATGTAATCCATGGTACTCATGATTGTATAGCCTTGAAGAAAGAGGTCCAAAACCTCATTGAAAGGGGAAAGTTGGGGGCCTATCTTAAAAAGCAAGATGGAAGCAAACAATATAATGCACAAACCAATGATCCTTGGACAGGTCCTTCGAACAATCCTGGGACATCTACACAAGAGGGTGCAATGGTGATTGTTGAAATATTTGATGTAGACTCTGAGTATCTGGATCCAGATCCGAGTCGAAATCAGGTGGGGTGATAACAGAAAAAATCAAAATAGTTTCTGGACTGATCAGTTTTTTTGAGTCACTAACTATTTTTGGAGAAGATACGATGACTGCGCCTTCAACTTTGTCAAGAAAGAGGCATATCCACAATTTGACCACCTAGTTGGATGGTGGAATATCCACCTATCAGTGTTAACGCCCATCCCCATTTATAGTTTTTGATGAGGATGACTTGAGGGATATTGCAAAGCCTCATGAAGATGCAGTAGTAATGGGAGCTTCAATAAGGGGAAACAATATACGTCGAATTCTGATTGATACAGGCAGTTCGGCGAACTTCTTATTTTTAAGATCTTACAAGCAAATGAGAAACCCTTCAATTATACAACGTTCGAACAGAACCATTGTAGGGTTCACAAGAAGTTCTGCAGATGTGATCGAGGAGTTCGAAAAAGAAGTATTGTTGGGAAAAGGACCTTTTAAAAAGATGGTAAGATTCCTATTTGTGGTGGTGGATTGCCCAACATCGTAAAATGAAATATTCAGGAGGTCTTGGCCAGAATGCATGTTATGGCCTCTACGGTCCACCAATGTTTAAAGTATGCTGTCCAGGGGAAACTAGGTGTTGTCCGGAGCAGTCAGAAGATAGCCAAGAAACGTTATGCAACAGCCCTTGCCCTTAAAACTCTAGGGGCAGTCATAATTAACAAAGATTGGCAGCTATGGGAGCCTTCTACTGAGGAAAATAAAATTGATGATCATAGGAAGGCTCCCAGTGTTATAATATAGATTGAGGAAGTTGAAACTCACTCCCTTGCAGAGGGAAAGACTGTTAAGATTGGTTCCAAGCTGCCACCAGATTTGAAGCACCAGTTATTGTCATTTTTAATAAATAATCAACATGTTTTTGCATGGCGCAAAAATGATGTTACTGGAGTGCCAGCAAATATTATCTCTCATAAGTTGTCAATCCAGAGTGATATTGCACCAGTTGTATAGAATATGAGGTCTTTTCTAAGGAAAAAGAAGATATGATTGTCCAATAAGTTGTTAATTTAACCAAGATGAGTCACATAAAGAATCTCAGTACCCTTTGTGGACTACCAACCCTGTGTTAGTCAAGAAAAAGAATGGAAAGTGGTGTATTTTCATTGATTTCACTGACCTCAATATGGCATGCCCTAAGGATCTTTATCCTGCTTCTAAGAAACAAACTATTATCCTTCATGGATGCCTTCTCAGAGTACAACCAAATACAAGTAGATCTGAAAGATCAAAATCACACTACTGTCATTATAGACAGAGGTCTTCATTGTTATAGTGTGATGTCGTTCAGATTGAAAAATGTTGGGGCCACTTATCAGAGGTGAGTGAATAAAACTTTTGCTAATAAGATTGGTAGAAACATGAAGGTTTTCATAGATGATATGATGGTTAAAAGCTTGGAAGAAGATTTACATAAACCTGACCTTCAAGAGACATTGTCCAATTTAGAAGTTGTGAATTTCAAATTGAACCTTGAGAAGTGTGTATTTGGGGTCCGATCTGGAAAATTCTTGGGCTACATAATAAGTGAATACAGAATTCAGCTCGATCCTGATCAAATTAATGCCTTACTAGAAATGGACCCTCATCGGAATATTAAAAAATCTCAAAAGCTGACAGGACGATTGGCTACGTTGAATAGGTTTATCTCAGGATCATCAGACAAGTACGCTCCATTCTTCCAAATACTGAGAAATGATAAAGACTTCAATTGGTCTCCACGGTGTGACCAGGCTTTTATTGAAATAAAAAAGCATTTATCCTGACCCAAAACTCTTTTCAAACCTGTTCGGGGGAAAACCTCTATGTGTATCTAGTTGTATAAGAATATACAATAAGTGTTATTCTACTGAGAGAAGTGGACAATTAGCCTCGTCTGCTGTATTATATCAGTAAGAGCTTGTTGGATGCTGAAAGAAGATATTTGATATTGAAAAACATTGGCACTAGCCTTGATAATTGCAGCGAGAAAAATGAGGCCATACTTCCAAGCTCATTCCATTGTTGTTCGAACATCGTTTCCCTTAAAAAGCGTTCTTCAGAAAGCTAAGGTATCAAGTATAATGACCAAATGGTCAGTGGAGTTGGGTGATTATGATACTGATTTTGCCCCTCGAACAATAATTAAAGCCATTGAGTGGCTGACTTCTTGGTAGAGTTTCATGTTGATAGATCCTTCAGATAGGAATCAGAGAATAGATCTAAGAAAGAATGGATAGTTCGAACTGACGGTGGATCAAGTACTATGGGCTGTGGAGCTGGGATTTGTCTAATTTCTCCATATGGTGACAAGATGTATCAGGCCATATGTTTTGGGTTCAGAGTTTCTAACAATGAGTCTGAATATGAAACAGCCATAGCTGGTCTTAAGTTGGATCTCTTATGTGGGGCTAAGAGAGTTCGGTTAATGAGTGATTCTCAGTTGTTGTTCTCCAATACATCTCTGATGGGATATTGCCTCCGGATAAAGTTGTGACAAGAAAGATCAAGTACAAGGCTCGTGGTTTCTTGATACTAAGAGTGGTTCTTTACAAAAAATCCTTCAGTAGACCTCTACTACGTTGTTTAGGATTTGAAGAATCCCAAGTTGTATTATCTGAAATACATGATGAGGAAGGTTCTGCACATTGTGGCTATAGGGCCTTAACCAGAAGGGTCTTATTAGCAGGATACTACTGGCCAACCATAATGGCATTCTAAAGAGATGGTGAAAAAGTGTGATCCTTGTAAAATATATGGGAATGAAATTCATGTACCAGCAGTTCTTATGGAGTCCATATATGAACTAGTGCCCTTTGTCAGATGGGGTATGGATCTAGTTGAGCCTCTTCCTATGGCGTCCAGTGGACGTAGAACAATCATAGTCGATATTGACTATTTTTCTAAGTGGATAAATTTATCTTATCCAACATATGTTGTAGATTTGGGGTTCCCTGGAAGATTACTATAGACAATGGGCCACAATTTGATAATAAAAGCATGGAAGCCTTCTGTACCTCTAGAGGGATTCAACATTGTTTTTTTCTCCTTTCCATCATCAAGTAAATGGACAGGTTGAGGTTGCAAATAGAACTATTTGTCTGGATTAAAGAACTTGTAAGGAGCTGCTAGAAAGTGGAAACGTTATTTACAATAAGTATTATGGGCCAATCGAACTACTCCTCGGGCTACCGCATAAGAGTCTCCTTTTGCTTTGGTATATGGGATGGATGCACTTACTCCCATAGAAGCTACTTTACCATCTCACAGACTCCAAAACTATTTTGAACAGGCCAATGATGTAGCATTTAGGAATCAATTGGACTTGATAGAAGAAAAAAACGTTAAAACACATATGAGAACAGCGCATTACCAAGGCTTGATGAGGAGAAAATTTGCTTTTAAAGTTAAAAGAAGGGATTTTCGAGCAGGAGACAAAGTTTTAAGAAAAGTATTTTTACACACCTAGAAAAACCAGTTCATTAAGCTGGCTCCAAACTGGGAAGGCTCTTATGTGATCTTTGAAAAGGTTAAACTAGGAACATACAGGCTCCAAGACAAAGAAGAGAGAGCTCTAAAGCAACCATGGAGTGTTGAAAATCTAAGGTTATATTTAGAATGAAACTTTTTGGTTAAAATTTACTTTTAAATATCAAATGTAAATATGAGGGGGCATACTCTTTCCTACCCTGGTGGCGCGGGGAGGTTTTAATGAGGTATCCGGATTTTTTAATAATATATGATGCCTTCTTCAAAAGTATGGTACAGTTTTGTTTCAATTCGAATAATAAATACTTACTCAACACCCCGGCTCTCAAGTATTGTTGAGTTGATCAGATATATTAAGCACTTGATCACATGTATTAAACACATGTGGTCGAAGATGTTGAATACTTTTGTTCAACACATCTAAAATATGAAAGGCTATTTAAACATTGGACATAAAAGAGTCAAACAAAATTTAAACAAAGAGGAATATTATAATTAGAATCTGATTGGACTACAACCAATCTCTGATACACAAAAAATACATTACCTGTTAAAGGATTTTAAAGTTTTACAGCATAGATGTTAAGGAAAAATTACAACAGAATGTCTTGGCCATCCAAGGACTTTAGTCTTTCAAAACAAAAAGTGCATAATATTGCCTTAGGGCTTGTTCCTTCGGATTTTTGTTCACCACCATCTTTTTTGGGACTTTTGAGTTCAACACTTAAACTCTCCCCCACTTCTTCATCATTATCAGAGTCTATTCCACTAGAGTAGTTATGCTTGTCCCCGTCAACCATCGTATGGAACGGGAGATCTTCATAGTCCACATATTTCCACAGAGGACCAAGGGTCCTCTTTGGAAAGGTCTCATGGAACATTAGGACCATATCAGACTTGATTTCATCATCCATCTTCTCTAGAGAATCCACTATTCCATTAGCATACTTCTCTATCGCTGCAGCTATGGCTTGAGCTTGTTGGCATTCCAGGGTATCTTTTTCTTTGGTCTTCTCCTAGACAGTATTCTCTAACTTAGCTTTGTCATCGGACAAAGTCTGGATAATACTGTCCTTAGTTTAAAATTTCTCATTCAAATGTGTTATATCATTTGAAGAAGAAGTCTCCAACTCAGAGTATTTAGTTTGAAGCTCTTTGCTGGCCGTTTCTGACTGAAGTAGTTTGGTAGCTAAATCCTAGTTTTCCTTCGTCAATAATTATATGCTCTCTTGAGCGCTGAGAAGATTGGTTGACAATTTTTGGTTCTTTGTAGTGAGGGTGTTGATGGTAACAGTTTGATCTCTTACCTGTCTCTCCAGTTCGAGCACTAGTCGAACATAACCCAAGAGGGCATGGTTCAAGGTATCTTGTTCACTAGATATTGCGTAAGTCTCGCCATTGTAAGTCAGAACATTGGAAGAGCTAGGAGGATGGTAAGGCCCCGCGAAGTCATCTTTTTCTAAGTCATTGAAATAGATATTGATGTTTTGAAAGGTGTCAATATCTACATCTTCGTTACCATCACCGGTAACCTGTTCAGAACGAAGATTAGTAGGAATTTCCTCATGTACGGTAGGATCGGTAGGAGTTGGAGGAGGGACTTCAATAGGACAAAATATTATCTCTAATCTAAGAGTAACTTTCTTCTTTTTCGAAACTTTCTCATCGGTGCTGGCTTTACGCTTCTTGTCCTTCTTTGGAATATTCGGTGGGTTGTCTGACCCACCAACCTTCTTCACAGTGACTTCTACTGCTTCTAGGTAAAGCAGCGCTAATACCTCTTTGGTTCTCCGAACCGGTCCCTTCAGTAGTTGTTTGAGGTGGATCTGTTGTAGTCTTCTTCTTTTTTTCGTTTTTCATCTTGTTCAAATGACGGAGGGCTTAGGCCCTGGAAGGCAGGTAAAGTTTGGCATCTTTGGCCTTCGTCCTACTTACAATGAAATCTGCTTGGGGAGGGGTGGTTAGCTCTTCCCAGGAGAGGTCTCTTCTCCATCTGGTGTTCCACAGATGAGACCTCACGTAGTTCCCCGATGTGAAGCAGTTGTGAAAAGCATTCCCCTACTTCTCTAAGGCCCAAGAGTTCAGCTTGGCACAAGTATCCTGACCTGCCTCCACATAATCCGAAAACTATTTCGGAAGAAATAAAAAGAAGTATGAGTCAGTTCAGATTACAAACTTAATGCTTAAAAGATAAAAGAAGAAATAAGAGAAACTCACCAATGATCTTCCAGCGACTGGTCAGCTGGCTTGGATTTGAGTCAGCCTTGATCTTCTTTCTATTCTCCCAAGACCCACTAATGAATAAGAACTGCGTCCTCTACGTCTTTTTAGACTCCAGGAGATCGTTCACTACCTTGTAATCATTCCCCATGTTGTAGTAGTAGAAGGGGATGTGATGATTTTTACACACAATTTCCACAGCAACAAATTGTTCCATTGGTAGTGCAATCTTACACAACCTCGATGCCATGATACATGCCAGTAGAGTATACCAAGCATTGGGGCTCAGTTGGCTGGGATATAGCTTGATCAGATGGAAGTATCTGACTATCTCCGGATCTAAAGGAAACCAGAGTCCCCAATTCAACACTTCTGTATAAACCACCATTTCATTAAGCTTGCAGTCCATCAAGGTTTCACGGGTGATCAGAATTCTTAATTTCACAGACTTTAGAATTCCTCACTTAGTACAAATCTGACCCATCTCAGCAGTGTGGGTGTATATGTAGGCTATCTTTTGAAGGGACAACAAATACTTCACGTTGAATTTCTTAAAGCATGGCCCCACTGTACCTTCCAGACTCTTCGGAAGCGCATCTGGATGAGTCATACCCACCTTGGTCTTGCCCCTCCGATCTGCAGTTGTATCTTCTGTTTGACCGGACGCCTCAAAAGGGATTTCATCTAGACTATCCTCCATATTTTCTTCAATTACTATGGAAGGCTGTTCGGATCGCTGTACTGATGGCAGTTCGGATGGTTGTAAGATGGCAGTTCGGATAGCCTGGTTTCTGCTAGAGGTTGTTGCCCAGATGGTTTAGCCTTTGAAACAGGTTTTATTGCCTCCGAACTGGATGGCTTTGACGATGTAGGGTTTGATTTTGACTTGGATTGACGCGTGACTTGGCGTGGGATTAATTTATCTAGAGATTTCTTTGCATCTGACCCCATTGCGATGAAAGGCGAGGGCTTTCTTATACTCGGTAAAACGTTCTCCTTAGGTAAAGTATTTTGGGACTCCTAGACAGAAGACCCTGATGGAAGAGGTGAAAGGTTTGCTACGAATGGAAATTTCCTAACCTTAGAAGTTTTTGAAGATGATGAACCCTGGTCTGTATTCAACTGTGGTTGATTATTTCCTTCACCAGGTGAAATAGGAAGGCCAACAGCAAGCGTTCGTCTCTTGCAACTTTTTGTGCTTTCTCTAACTTAGATAAGTTCAACCAAACTCTTTTTACTAAGGCGTTTCTGGATGTGAACATATATGCTTCAAGCATGAGTTTGAAGATGAAGTAAGCTTTCTCTCACTAGGAATGTTTGTGATTTTTTTAATTCAATAAAACAGTAAGAAGGTGTATATATAATAACAAAAAATGGCAGTTACCTAGGAGAAGGTAAATCGATTTAGACAATGATTAAAAGCTGCAAGGTGTGGGAGTTAAAGCCTAGGTAACTTTATAGCCTAGTGGGTATGATAATCTAGGAGAAAAATGGCTGAGAGGTTGAACCAAAGCCTGAAACGTGTCCCACAATTGAAGAAAGACGCTTAGAATTATGAATTGAGAAATCAATTCCACCTGAATTCGAACAAGGTCACTCTTGAAGGAAAAATTCCATAGTTTGAACAAAACAACAGATTGGAGTATGATGGTATTGATTTTTTAGAGTTATCTCTTCCAAAGATCCTTTGCAAGAAGTATAGGGGATACTGATGAGTTGAGATATTTGAG
Organism: Limnanthes douglasii subsp. nivea; assembly: GCA_036936605.1. NCBI lineage: Eukaryota > Viridiplantae > Streptophyta > Magnoliopsida > Brassicales > Limnanthaceae > Limnanthes > Limnanthes douglasii. Next base: position 160,736,488 of record JAUPFV010000002.1, read on the forward strand.
CTACTGTGTCTTGACTTAATCTGATCGGAAATTCGGACCATGACCACTATTATAAAACTCTGAGCAGGACAAATGTAATAAATGCTGACTAAGCTAGTTGCTGGTCACTTCAAACCAGATTACTAATGGGTCCTTAAACGTGACCCGACTTCATGATCTGACCCAATAAGCCCATGAGTCAGTAATTAAGTATAAATACCCCAACCACTTTCATTAACGAGGGTAATCATAATTTATTACTAGCACACAACTTAATTATCTCACTATTCACTACTCTAAACATTAAATTCCACAAATCACCCAATATACTTTACAAAATTACCCTCAGACAGAAATAAACCACACTACTAGCGTCCAATATCAATAGAGTCCAATGGTCTCTTAATATTTTGTTCGTCGCTGTGTGTAGTGGGAAAAGAAAGAAACACATGCCCTTTTTAATTCATTCTTTTTATACATCCTCAATCTTTAGCTTGATTAAATCTTCGTGTCCTTTTCTCCAACCCACGTATTGATGTGTTTTGTAAGTCGAAAAAGAAAGAAGATAAATAATATTATGTTAACAATACTAAATTTAATGTTATAATTATTAATCACATTTTAACCAGATAAAACTGTATATACCGAGCATGGAACTGTTAGAATGATGATTGTATTGTTTGATGCGCCTACTAATACTTCCGGTTGAAGATGTAATCGAATGAGATATTCCACATATGCATCTATGATCTGCTAATATGACACTACAAGCATCAACATAGTTTTTACCATTCACCAAATAGTAAGGAAAGTTTACTCATCTTTATTCGAATTGCATCGTTATTTAAAATATCATTCATTTGTTGCCCAATGAAATATGTGTTTTCATTTTCCCATATGCATACTTTGAAAATAAAAAAAATTGATTAAATAATATTTTACATATATTTCAAGATAGACAAATCATACATACCCAGCAGCGTTATTGCTTCTACCAAGAATATTGTAATACTTCTCAATAGTTTCCTCATTTAGAAGCGCACTCGTTTCTTTAGTAAGTTTTGGAACCATGCTCTCCTTCTCCAGTTCATTATGATCATTGACTTCAATCGCATCAAGTAAAGAAACTGTACTTCGATTCTTCTCATTTACTGTAGTTTTTTTGTTTCTTGTTATTGCTCTCGTATGTAAATTGTGGGTCATCTTTTTTCTTTTTCGATCTTTTTTCATCTTAATATTCTTCACCAATGATGAAGGTTCCATTTTAGTACTTGTATCCTCTCATCTCTTTGGTATCATATCTTCAGTTCCTTCATTAATATTGTTAACTCGATCCTCCTCCACAAGATTTTTCTTCTCATCGTTTTTATGATATTGAGCTAGCTCATCTTTCAAACTTACTTTTTTCCTCGGGTTCCTTATCACTATCAGTAAAAGGAGGATCTTCAATCAATTCTTGTGAAGTCTTCAGCTTTACTTCCTGCACACTTAAGAGAATCTTTGAGCTTTTTTACTTTAGATTGAAGGTCTTCAATGATCTGCAAAAAATAAAAAGTATATAGAAAATTTAAATATATGTAGAATATCTAAGGTAGTTTGACATAAAATTGTTATAGCTATTAAAGCATACAACTGTTAAATGTCTTAAAACTGTTAAATACTTAAAACTGTTAAATTTGTTTAAAACTACTAAAACGTTAAAACGATAATTCCTCTAACGAATATCTGGAAATGAGTTCAACTTTGATTTTTACAAAGACTCAAACCAATATCTGCTAAAATTAGAAATGAGACATAGAGCGTCACACTAGACACGAATATTCCCACTAAAACTCATACACGAACCAAACTTAAAAATGAAAATCCTTTCGGTGAATCTTTATAGAAATGAGACATAGTGCGTCATATAAAGTTTAAGCCGGATCAGATCATTTGTAATATTATATACATTTTCTTAAACATTCCAGACAATATCTAATAAAAAATTAGAAATCAATACATGCGAACACTCACATTAAAACTTATACTCATCACAAACCAAACATTAAAACTTTAATCACTCTGAGAAATCTCCAGAACAATGAGTCATGGACTTTTCATGATTATCGTTTTAATGTTTTTTTTTTCGTAATTAAAACTGATAAAATTTTCAAAATGCTAATATAATCATTTAGCTTACCTTTTCATAGTGAGATTGTCTTGTTGCAAAGTCATCTACCTTGTTTTGTTTTTGTTCTTGAAGATTTGGTATGGTTTTCTACATAAAAAACTAAAACAATTAGAATTTATTAATATCTTAATCTATATATATATATATATATATATATATAATTTTTTGTTTCTTTTGTTGTTTTTCATTCTATATGAGTCGTGTCATTATTTGGGATACAATATTTAATTTTTCTTCTAATTTGCTCTCTTGCTTTTTACTAAGTGGATGTTTAAAATCCGATGAATCGTCATCCTTCGCTTCTTGATTCTTAACATCTTATTCGTCACCACTTTCTTAGATATCGTCGTTGAGTTCCATTAGTAATTTCTCTCTCTTGGTTAGGTGTAACTCCCCAGCAATAACATATTAAGAAAAAACTGATATGTTTTTAAAAATATCTTATTGGCTAGCAGTTTAACTTTCTAATAATGTTAAACATAATTCTTACCTTGTTTGTCTTTATTTTATTGAATAGGGTTCTCACTTTTTTCAAATTTTCTCAATTTCGCCACACCTTACCATTGGATAAATCTTGGGAAGTTTGCGACCCGTTCTTGCACACGTTTATGCTCCATTCAAAAATGTTGTCATATAGTAAAATAGTACATTAGTTTAGTTTTAAAAAAATTAAGAAATAAACAAATTCTAATATTTAAATTGTAACTTACAATTAGGATGGAGACGTATTATGTAGTGTTTTCCGGTTTGTTTTCACAATAGTTTCTTATTGGTTCCGTCAACCTATCTACAACCAATTGAGCCCAATCATATTTTTTAGGTCTTCAAACTCTTTCTCAATAAACTAGACAAAGTTCTTGTTTAGATATTCTCCCCAAGTTGAGAAAAACATAATTATGCAGAGGTACATGATAAGCATGATGGAGACATCCTTAACAATTTGTGCATCAACGTATGCAGATGCATTCATAATTGTTTTTTCTAATATTTTCTTAGTTAACGTTTGGGTAACCTTCGCTTTTCCCTTTGTTTAATACTTCGGGGAAGTATTTTTGTATAATTTTGTTACTCCTCATTTTCTTCATTAGAGTTTTCTTGACTATTATATGATTGAATATATATTTTTTCGTATGCACCATTTACACCGTACATAACTTTGTCATCAGAGCTCGTCAAAGTCACATATTTTCCTCCAAAGAGAAACGAATTTTTGTCCATGTCGTATCACTTGATTATTGCAATAATCATATCCTTTTACTATTGCGCTTGAAATGAATCTTGCAACTTCCATAACGTTTTCAGAAAGATGTAGAATTGAGTCGTTTCATTGCTTATATATGACTTAAATTGATGTTCATCGTTCGTATAAGCTTGTTAATCACTTCAACGTTCTTACTTTTGTAACTACTTTTGTGCGAACTATATTTGTATTAAAAACTATAATAGATTTAATACAACATTATTAAAATTGGCTAAACAAACCGAATCGATAAACTCAATACTACTAAACAAATAAAACTGATAAACTTTATACTAGTAAACAAATAGAACTGATAAACTCAATACTGCTAAATAAATAAATCTGATAAACTTAAAACTACTAAACAACAATACTAATAAACTAACAAAACTACTAAACTCAAAAAATAAGCTTTGTGTTTCTATATCATGTTTATCTTCTCATTCCTGTGACAACACTTTTCCTCTCTTTTTGATCCACCTTTATCACTCTCTCACCAAATACCTTTACTTCTTCATCCCACCAACTTATCCTCCATACTATTTCATCCCTTACTACAACTAATCCACATTTTTTTTACCATTTCGACCATTTATCTACACAATCAACACTTTCCTGCTATTACATTTACTACAAGTAATCCACATTTATTTTACTATTTTCATCACCTTTGTCATTATTTTTATTACCTTTACTACTGTCTTTACCATCAGAACCAATTATATAAGATAATAAGCATAAAATGCAAAACCTTTTTAAATGTAGATAAAATAGTCAAATGGATATTAATTTTGATCTCATCTAGGCAATGCTTCCAATCTTAATGTAGAAATGAGTGTATTGCTGTCAAGGTAAGTTTTAACATTTATCACGTGACATCACATTTAATCTAAAAATAGAGAGGACATAATGAACGAGAACCCTGAATTTAGCAATAAAATTATAGGAAAATCTTTTAAATAAAAACGTATGATAATAGGAATTATATTCAAATATCTAATACCTAAATATTAAAAACTATATTATAATGCACAAACTTTTAAACGTATGACAATCTCAAATGTATATATTGTTGAAATTTTATTATAAGATTTGATAAGACGAGGAAAAAATTGTTAACATTGGGGGCACCATATTGCTAATAAATACATGCCCATCATGTTCTCTTTCAAGCTATCAATATTTAACTATGTTTTTTAATAAATGAGACAATCAAAGCCACCACATAAAAGTTCACAATTAAAAGCTAGCTTATGCTGCACACACAAAACTTGCAAGTGTTATTAAGAAAACTACAATAAGTTATATGAGATATCGGTAACTTGGTGAGTTTAGTTATTAAGAATATTGTCTTAGGAAAAAGTAATATGTGAATTCTAGAGAGAGAAAGATTTTTAGAGAAAGAAAGTCGGAGCACAATTAAGTTAGATCAGAAAATGTTCAACCCCTTCATTAGTTCATCATTGCCCTTTATATAGAGGCGCTAAGACTTAGCTTCAAACTCAAAACGATTACATAAAAGGGATAAAATTACCCTTAGTCCTCAATAGAATTACATAGTCATAATTGTTCTACTAAACTTTTTATTATTTACATTTTAGTCCATAAATTCCTACTTCCATATGAGTAGCCCCCTTGTTCTCATGTCAGTAAATGAATGAGAACTAAATGTCTTTGAATCCTATCAAAGGCCATATCAGAAAACTCGAAGTCAAAAACTCAATAGAAAACTCAAAGTAAAAGACTCAATAGAAAACTCGAAGTAAAAAACTCAATAATTTCTTTTTTTTTCTCCTTGAATCTTTCTTAATACAGTTTCAAAACATAGTCATCGAATTCAAATTGTAGAATGGTAATCTTCGAATTTTTCCAAAGGTGCCCACAAATCTAACCGTTCAGATTCATCATGAATGTCTAGCTACTAGATTCATAGCTAGCTAGCTGACAGATGTCAAACTCATAAAGTTTTCACCGTTTTCTATTCTTCCTTATCATCATAGAGTCCTTTCCACTTCTACACGTCTTTTATCCTCCTATAAATTCATTAGTAGCCTCATTTTTTCATTCTCACAATACAAATTCCTTAAGAGAGAAAAAACACACTCTTGGATACCTTCAACGTGTTTTTCAACTTTCGCAGCATCTTCATAAAAAAACTCAAACTTTCCGATTAAAACCTATATTCTCCGTCAATCTCCATCTAGTTTATGAGAAAAATACAAAAACCAGAAGATCCAAGTCTAACATACCCAAAAATCCAAATCTAAGAAGCCTGACGATAATCTAGTCTTCTAGTTATATGACTACTTTTACATTACTGAAAGAGCAGAGAAGTATAAGGTTGCCAGATTAATCAATAATGCTCATGTTGGAATAACCACTAAAACCACTTATTATGGTAACTTCGATACAACTAAAGTACCTGCTTTTTCACCTTCCCCTATAACCGACGTACGTCCTTCTTCTAAAGATCAAACACCTAAAATGCCTCGAGTGAAGAATCAAACGAATCTTCCTCATAACAAATCTCAATTACTCCTTCCTCGACTCATTCTCCATCAAGTCAAAAGAGAAAACATTTCATAGCTATGGGAGATAATTCAGATGTTAACCCAACTCCCACTCGAATCCAGCTACTCGGTCTTCTCCTTGGAGAGAAATAACCGAAGAAGCTTCATTGTCTCAATAAAATCCATCTAGAAATTCTCCCCAAGCAAGGGATCCCTCCTCGGAAGCCAGAATTCTATTGTCTCAATAAAATCCTCCCAAAAAAAGAGATCAAACATCAGAAGTCGATGAATTTGAATCTGAGGCTACTAGATCTGATAATGAAGTTGAATCTGATAAGGCGGACTCAGAAAATGCTACAGAAAAGAAAGTTTGCAAACTTCGAAAAAGAAGGCACCGGGCATTGTTTCCGATGAAAAGAGGGCTGCTGTTGGTAGAAATTTGAGAGATCTTGACGCTAACTATATTATCGAGCTAAAAGGTTCCATATATCTACTACCAAGAGAGTAAATCATCAGATTTAAAGAATTAGTGGGGAATCAGAGAGAACATTACTGTTCGACTACCTCCGAAAGGAGAAACTCCCTTAGACTACAAAGATGATGAGTTGGTGGTTTACCCCAAAATAATCAATTGGGGTCTTCAGTTTCCACCGGATTATATGATTGTGGAGTACTTCGAAATTATCAACCTATGCCCTACTCAAGTGACACCAAATCAATGGTTCACTCTCATATCTATGATTATGGCATCTCGGTTGTCCAAACTTCCGATCAGCGTCAAGGATTTCATCTCCTTAACCAAGTTATCAAAAGGTCTGAAGCTCCCCTTCTACTACCTCACTTTGGTGGATGATTTAAAAATCATCGATGATCTCCTTGAAGCGGATAAACTTTGGAAGCAAAAGTTTATCTTTATCTCAGGACCATGAGAAAACGACAAAGAGATATTTGATGCGAACCCATCAAAACTAAATCCAATCTAGAGAAGCAACCGTAAGTACTTCGAAACTTATATACTTTAAGATAAATCTTATATGTTTTCTTTTTCATTTATTATTTATTTGTATGATTATTTTAACAATTCCAAGGTGATATGCTATTAGTCGGCCAGCAGCCAAGGACATTTTAAAAAAGAAACGCTTCTTGGGCCGAAAAGAGTGGAACAACACTTTCCACACCGCCTTCCAATCGCAACTTCTTCAACAGTCATCTTTTCCCGATCACAACGGGAGTCTTCCCTCCTAGAAATTTAATGGATGAACCTAATCCTTATCACGCTTAAAAAAGATTAGATCAACCTGATTGTAAGGTATTCATCCATATCCGCAACGGGTCGGAAAGTCACCTACCTCAGAAGAAAAAAGAAAAGTAAAAAAGCAGCTAGCACATCTAGTTCTAGCTCTTCAACACAACCAAATCCTCAACATTGCAAGAGAAAAGATGGAGAGCAAACTATTTCACCCATCGAAGAAGAAGAAGAGAAAAAACCTTCTTTGAAGAAAAATAAAGCTTCCACAAGTCCTCATGGGAAGAAAAATAAACAATCCAAAATCACTGAATATGCATTAGCCGATAAGGTAGAATCACAACTGTTGGAAATCAACAAAATCCTCCTCTCGTAGAGCAAACAACCAATAAAGATTCTCTGATTATCATCGAGTATAATGCTGATGATGGCAATCAAAACACTGGCCACTTCGACCCCAACAACTTTATTAATTTCAACGAGTCACAAGAGCTTGTTGGAGAAGACGATCCTGTCCTCCAAGATATTCAGACTCGTATGCACCACTTCGGGAGAACAAAAACCGTCGAAGCGTCTCCAGAAATGATTTGTACCTCTATTCCAACTACAACTTTGGACATGATTCCTCATTCTAGCCTAATATATTTTCCTCCTCGTCCACCCAATCCTGAAGTCCTTGCTGCACTCCAACCATTTTCCGATCTCGACGCTACAGCAAAGACGCTTTCTTCACAAGTCGAGGCTTCTCAAGATCATCTGAAACAATTGGCCAAAGACATGGTCCGCTATAAAGGAATTTCCGAAGGTGAAAAACAACTAAAGGAAAATTTTCAAGGCAAGGTGGTCGAGCAATTCCATATGTTCGAGGCATAAAAGTTTGAGCTTATTCGAGGAGCGTTCTTCATCAAAATTCATTTGCGAACAAAACATTTTGCTGAGAAAGAAAAGTTGTCTGCCTCACATAAAGAGGAGATGGACAAGCTCAAAGTTAAACATACTGATGAGCTAACTGCTGAAAAGGTCAAGTTTGAAGGCCTCCAAACTTCTCTTTCTTCCAGAGAAACAAAAAATAAAGACTTGACTGATGAGATAGCCAAACTAAAAGGAGATTTTGAAAAAGAAAAGTTGTTGTTGTTGCTGCTGCAGAAACTGAATGTCATTAACAGTGGCAAAGAAAAGACAACCATCACTCTTCTTCGAGAACTTCCTGCAACTTATCTAAAAGTTAACCTCTCAAGTTTGTGGAACAACATTCCCATCGAACGATGTCCTAGTGAATCCTTCGATCTTGTCCTAGACCCATCATCATTCGAAGAAGAGTCACCCGAGGACGAGTCGTCTGAATAACTTTATTGTTCTTTAATCTTTTGTTATCTTTTTTGTACTTGTCAAACTGGAACCCTGTTTATTATACTTAATCGAATTAATCTAATTGAAAAATGTTTTTTTATTTCTCATTTTTATTAACCATATGAGTTATTTGATGTTAACAGTCCTAAAATAGCTATAATAATTTTTTTAACATAATTCTTTAAATATGATATTGCACTTCAAAATTCACAATATATAACTACAAATTGCAAACATACCACCTCGAATACCTCAATGTAGTTCTTGAATGTTGCACTTCAAACAATCATAGCACGTCTGGTGAACGTTAAACTTCGAAAAAACACAATGCATTATTGAGCGTTGCATTTAGACAAAATCACAATGTATTTATTGAACGTGGAACCTCGAAAATGGTTGTTTCTTCGAAAAATGTAATAAACACTTCGAAACATTATACTCTTAACCAACATCAAAGATGATCAGTCTTTGATAAGTTGTTAAGATAGTTTTTAATAAACACTTGTAAACAAACATTGGCTAAAAATGCATTTTATTGATAATATTGAATATGTACATAGCGCCTCGTTGAAACCTTCCTGGGCCAACAAGGTAGGAAAGAGTGCGTCGTTCAATAGTAAAAAATCCAAAATACAAAGACAAATTTATTCTCAACACAGCTTCAAATGCTGTATATTCCACGGGTGTTGAAGTGTCCTCTCTTGAAAATCGCGAAGGCGATAAGGCCCTGGTTTTATCCTCTCCACAACCATATAAGGCCCTTCCTAATTTGGAGCCATTTTTCCAAGGCTATTCTCCTTTGTATGCAAGAATATTTTTCTCAACACTTTATCGCCTTCTTTAAATTCTCTTCTTTTCACATTCGAATCATATATGTTTCTCATAAGAGTCTGATAATGAATTACATTTAAATGAGCTCGAACTCTTTTCTCCTCAATCAAATCTAAATTCGCCCTTTTAGCTTCATCATTGAATCTTTCAGACTATTGATTTATTCTAAAAGCTGACATTGTAGATTCTATGGGGCTAACTGCATCCATTCCATATGCTAAGGCAAAGGGAGTTTCTTTTGTAGCGTCCGTGGGAGTTTCCCGGTAAGCTCAAAGCACCTATTGTAAATAATTTGGCCATTTTCCTGCTGCCATTGTCAAGTTTTTCTTCAAGCCATCGAAAATTGTTCTGTTTATCACCTCGACTTGTCCATTAGCTTAAGAATGAAAAGGCGTCGAAAAACATTGTTGAATTCCTTTCGACGTACAAAGTAAAGCCATTTCTTTATTATTAAACTGAGGGCCATTATCTGTTGTAATTTTTCGAGGAACACCAAAACAACAACAACAAATACTATTCACAGGATCACATATTTTGCCTTTGTTCCAAATAGTGGTTCTGCCTCAGCCCATTTTGTAAAATAATCCATTGCTACAATTATCATCTGCCTTCCTCTAGAAGCCATTAGCAAAGGCCCCACTAGATCAGTTCCCCATCTATCAAATGGTATAGCATCGGTTATAGACATAAGTGGTACTGCCGACCTTTGAATAACATTAGTAAATCTTTGACAAGTATCACAACTTTGAACTAAATTTTTAGCATCATTCATGATTGTAGGACAATATAATCCCGCAAGTAAAACTCGTTGTGATAAAGCTTTAAACCCGCAATGAGCCAACCCTTCTCTATCATGCAATTTTGATAACACCTCCTGTGATTCTTGTTTGTCTAGACATCGTAACAATGGCCTACTTAATGTCTTTTTATATAATATTTCATCTAACAATATGTATCTGAAGGCTTTACCTTTCAATTTTTTGGCCAACCTCGTCATCTGTTAATGTTCCTTGAGTAAACAAATTACGAATATCTGTTCGCCAATCTCCTCGAATTGCATTGGATGTGACAAAGAACTCCTCTAATCATTCGCACTGACTGAATTGAGTAACAATTGAATGATTTTTATGTAGCAAAATCCAAAGATATTCCTCCTTATAAGAAATATTTGCTAAAGAATCAGCCACCATATTACTTCCTCGACCAATATATTCAACAAAAATATTATCGAATAACAACATTAAATTCCGAAGTTCCCGAAGATATAAAATCAAACGATATTTTCTTGCCTCGGAAAATCTAGATACCTGATTTGCTAACAACTGAGAATCTGTTTCTAAGCGTACTTAAGTTGCTCCACATATTTTTTCCAATCTTCAACCTGCCAAAGAAGCTTTATATTCAGCTTCATTATTTGAAGTGTGAATACAAAATTTAATAGATTGAATCATCGTTTCTCCAGTTAGAGTTATTGACTACCCCAACAATGCACCCTGAAATACTAGACCCTCAATCTGTTCGAATAATCCACCTCGAATTTACTGGTGCATTATCTTTACTTTCTTTTATATCCGATCTGCTCAAATGGAATTCGACAAAAAAATATACCAATGCTTGGGCTTTAATTGCAGTTCGTGGTGTGAACAAAATATCATAATCCTCCAACTCCACTGACCACTTGGTCATTCTCCTTAAAATATCTGGTTGTTGTAAAACATGTTTCAAAAGGAATGAAGTTCGGACTTCAATAGTGTGAGCTTGAAAATAAGGGCGCATTTTCCTAGCAGCAATCACCAATGCTAACGCTAACTTTTCCATTCAAATACCTTTTTTCTGCTACCACTAGACTTTTAGTGATATAGTACACTGGCTTCGGAATACGTGAATCTTCACTTATCAACACCACGCTTAGTGAGAAATCCGATACCGCAATGTACAAAAAGAGCTTCTCTCTATTTCGAGGTTTTGACAATATTCCTAGTGATGATAACAAATTTTTATTATTTGTGAATGATGTCTCACACTTTGATGTCCATTCAAATCTGTTTGGTCCTCGTGAAACTTGAAAGAAAGGAAAACATTTGTCAGAAAATCTAGAAATAAATCGGTTAAGTGCTGCTAACCTTCGTGTCAGAATTTGTAGTTCTTTAATAGACCGAGGTGAATCCATCACTATCAGGGCTTTCAACTGTTCTGGGTCAGCTTTCATTCCTCTTTCACTGATGATATAACCCAAAAACTTCCCTGACCGAACTCCGAAGGTGCACTTTTCAGGATTCAGCTTTAACCTGATTGCCCTCAAATTCAAAAATGCTTCTTCTAAATCCTCAAGATGCACATCATCCTTCAAATATTTTACCACCATATCGTCTATATATACTTCCATATTTTTTCTGATCTGAGTAGCAAAAGCTTTATTCATCAATCTTTGATAAATGGCTCTAGCATTTTTCAATCCAAATGGCATAACCTTATAGCAATGCAACCCTCTATTAGTTATGAAGGTCGTACATTCTTGATCTTTTGGATCCTTTTGAATATGATTGTATCCTGCAAAAGCGTCCATGAATGTTAGTATTTTATTTCCCGAGGTAGAATCAATCAGTTGATCTATTCGAGGAACATGAAATGGATATTTAGGACAGGCTCAATTCAAATATGTAAACTCCACACACATTCTCCACTTCTCATTCTTCTTTTTTACCATTACCAGATTTATCGTCCATAATTGATATTGTTACTCCCTTATGTGTCCGACCCTGGATAACCGGCCCACCTCAGAAACAATTGCTTCCGCTTTCTCCGAAGAGAATGCCCTTCTTTTCTGAATCACTGGCTTCACCTTCAGATCAATAGCCAAACTATGACGAATCACCTCGATTGGTACTCCTGTTACATCCTCCGTTTTCCAAATGAAAACGTCCAAATTAACAGATAAAAATTCCAGCAGTTGTTCACGTAAAAGTGGGGTCAGTAAGGTTCCGATTCGAAGCACTCTTCCTTCGAAAAAAGTAAACTCCACTATTTCTTCACTTATTATTAAAGACCCTAGGGTTTCCCTCGGATCGTCAACTCTTTCTTCAACATCTGAGGTTAACCCCTCTGACTGCTATTCATGCATCAAATCTCCATTGTTGGCTCCTCGAATTCGAAGCGCAATGGCATAACATTCTCTAGCTACTTTCTGGTCGCCTCGAACGACCCCAACTCGATTCCCTACCACATATTTGAAACATTGGTGAACTATTGACACAACCCCATATATTCTAGAAAGCCATGACCTTCCAAAAATAGCGTTGTAGCTTGTGGGGCAGTCCACCACCACAAAAAAAATACTTGGACCTTGTTCTTGAACGATCTTTTTCCCAAACTCACTTCTCCCTCGAATTCCCCAATCACACGAGTTGTTACGCCCGTAAATCCTATAATTGTTCGTTCTGGTTGAGAAATTCGAGGTGGATTTGTCATTCTATCATAAGTTGATTTAAAAAGTACATTAGCAGAACTACCAATCTCAATAAGCACACATTGAATTTCGATGCCAACCACCTTTGCACCGATAATCACTACGTCTTCATGCTGCCCTGTTGTTCCCCACAGATCATCGTCATCAAATAGGATGAAAGAATGACCTTTTTCCCAAACAAATGTATGGACATTTTCCCTTTAATTTTGAGTTGTCAAATTGACAACACGCCTCTTCCTCGAACTATCAGATATGTCGGTCATTGAATCGCCTCCAAAAATGGCTAACGATTCAAACAAATTGCATAAATCTCGCACACGCCCCTTTTCTATTGGCTTTTCAACTGCCATCAAAATCAACCTGTTCGGATCCTTCTCCACATACTCTAAAGAAGCATCAAATCCTTCAGATTTTGAATCTAAACTCATTAAATCCTCTGCTGGCGCAACTGGATTAGTTTTCGAATTTGACGCTGCATTTTTCGAACCGCTCCCTTGCGACTTCACATAAGTCAAGAGCTTACCATTTTTATCAAGATCTGAACCTCCTTTTTCAACGCAAGGCAATCATTAGTATCATGTCTGATGTCTTCATGATATCTACAATATTTATTGTTCCGCTCTTCCCTTGGCCTACTTATTGGAGCTGGTTTACTAAAATTTACGAAGCTTTTGTTCTTATCAAAGATTACAACCACATTCTCTGTCAAGTCAACATAATATTCTGGCCTAACCCATTGGTTTGGCCTTGGCCTGCTATAGTTATAGGATAGAGCATGATTTAAATATTCACCAATTCGAGGTGGTAAGTTGTTCTTATGACGTGTCTGTTGATTACCATTCGAGGGTTGCCCTTGGTTATTGGCCACCCGATTTGAATTCTTTGGAGTACTAACCGGTCATCCTCGGACCCTTGTTGACTCATCAACCTTAATTTGATCCTCTACTTGAGCCATCAATGCTCCAAATGTTAGAGCTCTCCTCTTTGTAGTTTCATTGGCCAGATCCCCTGGCAATAGACCTTGGCGAAAAGCTTTCATCGCCATATTTTCCTCACAATTGTCCAAACTTGCTTTAGTCAAAACGAACCTCTTCGTATACTCTTTCAATTTCTCTTCAGCTGCCTTCTTACACTGGATAATTATATATACATTCGCTCTCATTTCCTTACCCCCCACAAACTTCCTTCGAAAAGAAGTGTAAAAATCCTTGAAATTTGAGATAGATCTCCAACAATCCGGTTATACCACTTTGAAGTCATTCATTTAAAAGTCTGTGAAAATACACGGCTCAACAGTCGGTCGTCATCTTCAAAATTCATCATGTAGTTCTTAAATTGTTCGATGCGGTCATCGAGATCTTGCATCCCATCAAACATTTCCATCTAGGCAATGTCAAAACGCTTCGGAAGCGTTATAGATCAAATCTCACTTGTCAACAGAGAGTTCCTCCAAGCGATACCTTGCAAAAACTGATCATCAGTTCCCATTACTACACACAGATTTTGATCAGTTTCAGCATATTGATTCAACGTGTTCCCTTTACACTACGTAGAACGAGGAACGTTGTCCCTTTTCGATTTGTATTCATTTTTATGCTTCCTCGGCTGTTCTTTTTCCGGTTTACTTTCGAAGAACTCCTATATCTCTTAAAGCCTGAAACAGAGTTTTCTACCTCTTCATCACTAGAGCTTTCATACTTTTGCTTATTTTTTCCCTTTGCGAGAGGAATAGCGCTGAGATTCGAAGCGCACTTTCTTATGTCCACTTCTATCATGCTTACCAGCACAAGATCGATCAGATTGATCTTCTATATCAGCTTTCTCGTTTTCTTGTCTCATCTCGGATTTGAGCTTCGCTGAGAGAATTTCTTGTTCTCTTTGTTTATATGTTTCGTTAAACATATTTATTTTGTCTAAAAGTTGATTCATGCGCATCTCAATGTCTGACTGAGTTTGGATCAGATTTTATCTATCCATCCTGTTTTCATTTCTTTACAAATTATCTTTTAATATTTCTATTACTGATCAAAGTGACGAATTGTTTTTCGGATTCATTATATGGAATTCAAACAAAAAAACAAGAAGATTGTATTAAAATTCAAACAGAGAAGTCACTAATTCTTAATCGTCCCCATTAAAGTCGCCAATTTGGTGAGTTCAGTTATCAAGAATGTTGTCTTAGGAAAAAGTAATATCTGAATTCTAGAGGGAGTTTTAGAGAGATAAAGTCAGAGCGCAATTGAGTTAGATCAGAAAGTGTTCAACCCCTTTATTAGTTCAGTCTTGCCTTTTATATAGAGGCGCTAAGACTAAGCTTTAAACTGAAAACGATTATATAAAAGGGATAAAATTACCCTTAGTCCTCAAAAGAATTACATATTCATAATTGTTCTACTAAAATTATATTATTTAAATTTTAGTCCTTAAATTCCTACTTCCATATCAGGTAACCGTTAAACAAAACCACTAGAGCCTTATAGCTTTGAGTTTCTAGTAAAGGCGTTAAAGCCTACTAGTAATCATCTAAATCTTAAAAACTAGTCAATCATCTAACATGCTAGGGAACATAATTATTTCTATTTTTTCCTACAGCTCCAACAGTAGAAAGCTACCTAAAGTTGTAACTTGATGTAGAATGCCAATTGATTCAAAAGAAAGTTAACATAATTGATTTATATTTAACTTTTTTAATTCATTACTCAGAATCCAGAGACCTGGTGTGCAGTGCTCTTGAGATGTTCCACAAGTTTGGAGACGAATCCAATAATATCAATAAACGTCAAGCTCATGAAGACAAACAACGATTTGAATTGAAAGTAAATGAAGAAGAAAGAAGAAAGAAATAAAGATATTAACGCTCGCCAAGTATAACCGAGAAAAGTTTCTTGAAATAGCGAAATCAGATTCAAAATCGGACGATTTATGTATTAAAAAACCTTGAAAATCTATCGATTGAAAACTTGAAACTCAATTTAGGATGAATGCGGTTTGTTTGCTTGGTATGCGTTTAGAATAGTACTGGGTTTCTTAATGAAAAGCTAGAGAATTGAAAACTTTAGAGAATTTTATAGAACTGGGGCTACGTAATGATTAAATTTAACATAAAGGAATAATGTAAATTATAGTTGAATAATCAAACTGCCTATAGCTGGTAAGTCTATATAAAGGTAATCAAAGGGTGTTTGGTTTCATATAATCTTTACCGAATATCATAAATGATTCTATGTCCAACTAATGAGTAGAGAGATTCGGTGCTCTGGAAGATCCTGACATTTAAGGAAACAAATACCAGGATCTTCCAGAGTACTAACTCTCTCTGCGCAGTCGTGGGACACAGAATCATCTATGATATTCGGTATAGATTCTATGACACCAATCACCCCTTGATTGCCTTTAGATAGACTTACCAGCTATAAAAAGTTTGATTGTTCAACTGTAATTTACGTAGTTCCTTTATGTCAAATTTAATCATTATGTACCCTCAGTTCCATGAAATTCCCTAAAGACTTGTTAACCTAATTTTTCATATATTTTACTATTTTTATACAAAAAAGCTTTTAAAAAAATCTGTGGTAATAAAAATTAATAAACATATTTAGAATATGGGTTTAGTACCATTTAAGGCCCAAAAGTAATCTTATCTGCCATATAAGACCCAATTTACGTAGTTTTATGTCAAATTTAATCATTATATACCCTGAGTTCCAGGAAATTTCCTAAACAGTTAATAAACATATTATCCATTTACTATCCATATTTTCATGTATTCATGAGAAATATTCTTTTCACTCAAGTATCTGGCATCTAAGACCCAATTATACCTTAAATACTATAGTTAATTATATGAAACGTTTTCTATTTTTCAGTACAAGTTTTTTTTCATGTTTTTTCTGTCTTTATTTTACGATAATTTTACGATATGTACAATACTATAAATTCCTTGTTTTTCTGTTGTTTTCGTATGATTTTGATTGTGTTTTTATTTGATTTCGACATTTAATTTTGGATTACTGTTTAGGTAAGTCGATTTTTTTTGTTTAGCTAACTCGATTTTTTATTGTGTTTTTTATTTCGAAATATGTAACTTGATTTATGTTCTCTCCATGATATTTTGTATTTATCTGGTATTGCTTTGAATTTTTAGTTGAATTGTTGTATAAGTTTTTGATTTTTTTAGTGCATTTTTGTGTTTCTAGAAATTTGGTTAGAGAAAGGCTTTATAGCTTAAACGAAGAATATGAAGTTCGGAAGATACGACACATCTTTAATTTAAGCACTAATAAATGCAAAACATGTTTATTCTTTGTAGTGATAGATGCAAAACCTGTGTAATAATAGACACGAAATGTTTGTATTCTTTGTACCAATAAATGTGAAACTGGTGCATTATTTGTACTAAAAAACGGTGTAAAATATAACCTTTTTGTATAAAAAAAAATTAAACATATCATGAATAGATCTAGTTTTGTTCGTCTTAAAAATACAAAACCAATGGTATTTTTGGATTTTTTTTCCGAGTTATAGTCTAAAAGATACGAACTTTTAATTTTTTAATTTTTATAGTGTAAACGGAAGAGACGATTTTTACGAAAAAGATGCGAAACCTTTTTAATTTTTATACTGCTAGATACGAAACCAGGGAACTATGATAGATGCTAGATGCGAAACCATACCATCTATGACAGATGAGAAACCATACAAACTATGATAGATACTAGATGCGAAACCATATAATGAGAAATCAGTGTAAAATATATATTTTAAAACAAATTCTAAACATATCGTGGATGGATCTAATTTTATTCGTCACAAAAAAACAAACCAATGGTATCTCAGTTTTTTTTGTGTTACGGTTTAAAAAATACAGACTTCATATTTTTTTATTTTTACAATGTAAACAAAAAAGACGGTTGATGCAAAACTTTTTTTTTGCTAGATGCAAAACTTTTTAAATTTTTGTAGTAGGTGCGAAGCCATACCAACTATGATAAATGAAAAATCATATCAGCTACGATAGATGCGAAACTAGGCGTATGATATATGCCAAAGTATATGTAAAATATAATTTTAAAAAAATCAAATCAAAAGGATGTAATGGATGGATCTGTTTTTGTTTGTTGTAACAAACAAAATTAGAATATTTTCGAAAAAATTGAATTATGATTTAATTAATATAAACCTTTAAGAAAGAGAATATGTACACATGTTTTGGATATTTAAGAAAGAGAATATGTACACATGTTTTGGATATTTTATAACCAGTGATATTTTAGATACCAGATTTGTCCAGTTTGTGGAACTTTATTGTCGAGTTTGTTGAACTTTTGTCTGTAATAGATTTTTGAATTAGATCTTAAAGCGTAATTTCCGTTAAAAAATTAAAATAAATAAATTAATAAATGATAGTTGTGGTGGGTGATACTTCGCATTATTAAACTGAAAGAAACATTGTTAGTTGTCTTTAAAAATCTCATAATTAGTCCTTTTGTCTTTCTTGAAAATCTACTCAAATAATGTAAACCGTATATTTTATTATGTCGGCAATGTATTGATATCTATAGTCTGAAAGATGGGGTTTAACGAAGACATGTTTCAATGTTTCAAGCCAATACAAAATGAATGTCTGGGCATGTAAAAAATCAATAAACTGACACTCTACTGGCATGTACAAAACATGATTCTATGGAAAATATAGTTACACGAGACTTTATTTGATATTATCAGGATATGTAGACGTTGAAATTTGATTACAGAACAAGAGCTACTAGGAACTTCCCATAATAAGGTATAATAACACTGAAACTATCACATTTTAACCTGAGAAGTTGGTGGCAATGTCAGATATGTCGGCCGACAAAAGACTCTATAAGAGGGTTTACTAGATGCGGTGCTTCATCCTACACTTGTACAGTCAGTAACAAGAGTATGTTATTACATTCAACATCTCTCTGTGTCAAACTAAATGGCCTTCAAACAATTCAAATCTAAGGAATATAAACTTTATATTCTAATTTATAAGTTCTTGTGCTTTAAAGATTTAAGACCATTAAAAAATATAGATATTTTCAACCTTTTGGATAAAAATATACTCTTTTGTTAAACTTATGATCCCCAAGACAGAAAGAAAGAGAGAGAGACCTGAGGGCAATGACCAACATTAGGGATGACAACAAAGTCTTCCACGGTATCGAAATTTCCATAAGCTCTTCCGAGTTCAACCGGTTCCCATGGGTCCTTATCACCCCATGCTATCAAAACCGGACACTGTACAATAATCAAGATGATAAAACAACAACAATAACAACTAATCGCTCAGATTCAGTTTAGGATAGTAACCTTGACTTGAGGAAGTAATTCCTCTGCAAGAGGGCCGTCTGAATAACAAATGAATTCAAGAAATACGTCAACGGCACCGGGCTCAAGCCCCGGGAGAAGAATACACTGAACCAATTCGTCTGTCACCTGGGATGTGTCGTGGTAACACTGACATTAAGTAGACCAGGTTATTCCACTGGTTCAATGGCTGAACACTATTTAAGATTACCTACCCATCAGAGGTTCAAATCCCCCACTTTCAGTTTATATTGTTTTTAAGTTCAAAACGATTGGTCTGTTCCAAAGTTCTACGAATATACAAGTACTTTGACCAATACTAATGTAGTGTTGGTTTACTGATATATTCTATGTTCTCAAAGGCAGTTCATACCATAAACTCTCCCGAAATAATGCATTGTGTTTCCCCTCCGCTCTTTATAAGATGAGATGGTTTTTACGTTGCCTAAACTTTTTTGGATACCAAATTTTTGTCAGTTATAAGAATGATAGTTTTTGACAAAATTTTAGTATATGAAATTAGCCGAGCCAACTTTGAAATCTTGGATCATCCCTTAGGAAAGATAACTTTTATTTATAATGTTCTCTTATTCAAACAGAAAATGATTCCTGTACGCTTTTTCTCACCTCATGTTATCCTAGATACAAGCAGAGCTTTAAGGTTCTAGAAGAGGGGGTACCTGGCAGAGAATATTTTTTACGGAGTCCGATGTGGCAACAACTTTGAAAAACAATTTCCCAAGAGGTGTATTCCTGTATTGAAAACAAGAAGAATCTCAAAAAGCCTGAATTGTTAGTTTAATGCTGAAGAGGATCTGTCTCGCTTCCTTAACCTCAACAAACTCTGGAACGATCTAATGAAAGGTCGCGCGAGAGACGGTTGTTTCTTGATATGGAGCATACGCAAAGATATATTCAACAAGACAATTCCCTTACATAGCTGTGGCTCCACAACTGCTGCTTGTAGTCCAACAAGTCCTGCATGACACAAATATCTGCATCACCGCAGTGATAAGTTGGGATGCTAACAATGCCCAATATTATTTACTACCAGAGGAAAAAGAAAATTGAAAATGAAGTTGTACTAGGACAAATGATAGCGGTCACCTCCAATAGAATTGCATATAAAAAAGGCTTCATCTTTAACAACGTCGATGCAAAAGCTGTTAAGCTGGGCACCCCATGTCTCAAACGTATAAAATAAGTTGTCTCCAAAGTTACGAGGGTTTGGCTTGTCGGAGTATCCGTAGCCAACAAGATCGATTGCGTATACCCTATGCGACTTTGCAAGAACATGAATATTCTTTCTCCAATGATCGCTGTAGACAACCAAGCAGCAAGTGATATACTAACAAAGAAAAAAGGAATTGACAAACATCTTAACTTTTCCAGACTGTTGCAGATGATATAAAAAATGATACTGCGCATTAGTACCTGTTAGCTCCAAAGCCGTGAACTAAAACAACGGCAGGGCCACTGTTCCCGGCGAATTGATACCGGATCGAGTAACCATTCCAGTTCCACGTTCTACAAGGTAGAAATTACATGAATACAATGAAACATCATAAGAAAATTAAATTATGGTAAAGTTATTTATAAGGTATAATATAAAATGAAGCAATACTTGTACTAAGGCTCTTTTTTCACTCTAAAAACCTCTAAAGCCTTTAGTCCCTCATTACTTGTAGGATACAACACATAACCAATAAATGAAAGTCTATTCACTCTAAGCCCACTGACAACAAATAACCATTGGAGCCATACATATGATAAGTGTAACTGCAGAAATTGGGGTTCGATGTTATTACTTTACGAGTACTAAGTTATTATGTCTCCCTAGAGAGCAAATGCCCTTTCGGCACTAGGAAGATAATCTCAACCGTGAGAATTGCAAACGCTGGCATCACAAAGTACGATAAAGGTGTAAGAAAAAATATGAACATCCTAATCTCAAAGAAGCAAAGCAGAAGTAAGGGATCATACTGGGTTTGAACTTGAGATTCTGATAGTGATGATGAGGAAAGATCTGAAAGCTGATCACTTCCAAAAGTATAGTCCTCTGACAAAGAAAATGCAACAAAGGCATTTGACTTGGAGCGTGGAAAATTCGAAACTCGGCGATCAACCACAAGTGTAGTTGAATTATTGCTAAAAGAGATTAGAGATGAAATTCGTCTGGGTAAATTGCGGGAGGACAAATATGAGGGAATTTTCAGCTTTGTCAGAGAAATGGTGCTCGCCATGACTCAACGAAGGAGAGCGTGGTGAAGAGAGCATTCTGTTTCTGTTTCTGTTTCGTGTCCATATGAATCCATGAACCAAACTTTGCAAGGTCTAATTCATCCGGACCAGACGGCCCTCATATCTTTGAGTTTATCCTTATTTTTTTCTATCAATCTTCTATTTCCCGTGTCATTCACTTTCTAAATGCTGTCACCTTATCTCTATGAAAAACACAATAGTTTAATGAACCAAATACACAAAATACAATACCAATGTGAACCTATTAAATTTATTAAAAAATATAAAATAGCAACAGTAAATTTGGAATAGAATTATCAAATTTTAATTGCGTGTAACTAACGATGGATGGCCATATGTAAGGAATATTGTGTTCAAATATATTTATTTAATATATTTATAGACTAACAATAATTTGGACCCGTATGCTAAATAATCATATTCGATTATTGTCTTAAGGAAGTCCAAATTAAAAGTAGTCGAGTTAATTATTTAATTAACTAAATTGGATCTATGGGTAAAAAGGCGTAATGAGCTCAAGTGTGGTAATGAGGTTGAATCTGGGCACTCGGATGAAGAGGGTCCAAATCTCAACACTTAAGTCTGTATTAATAAATCAGAGATATAAATTGAATTATCAATTTATTGGGTTATGGTCCCGACACAAGGAAGTAATAAAGGATGGGCTTTACAATGTTGGGCTTCACATTGTAAAGTCTATAAATAAGGGGCTAGATTTAGGTATTTCATCACTCTAAACTCTAATCTGAAATAATGTCGCTTCATTTAGTGTCTAGAAACCTTTTCCTTCTTCTCTAATTTGATTATGCAGGTTTCTCAATTCCTTAAACGGGATCTATGGGGAACGTGGAATCGTTGAAGATTACAAAGGAACAGAAGAGAATACTAGGTGGAGAGCAGCAGGCAAACCCGTAAGTGTTCTTGGTTTTCGGTTTATTCACTAAGTGAATCTACAAAGGGTAATTATATTTCCGTGATTTGTTATATATTATTTGATGCGATATTGAATAATCTATAACGATTGGTATCAGAGCCAAGTTAACCCTTTTTTGGATTCGGTAGAATAATCGAATTATGTACTCATAGATAAAGATGTATGTTTTTCTTAATCGTAAAGAATCCATGTTATTGGGATTATGTGTGAATTGAATTGGTAGGGCATGGATTTAGGGATCGCATGAAGAGCATGTTATTATGTGATTTATTTGTATTGAAACACATGTTTTATAATGAGTAAATTGCAATTTTGATATTTTGGAGATTTTTTTCGGGTAAAATTAGGGTTTATTGATGTCTGGAATTTTTCTCCCAAAATTAGCATCAAATCAACCTTAAAATAACGAATAAAATCAAAATTATTGGGACAGTGGCTCATCGACAGCTTAACCCCTGATGTTAACGTTGATCGAAGGCTGTTCGGCGATGAACATCGTAACCTGCCCAAGAATAGGGACAACAAACATACCCAAACGATAATAACAGCATGATGAACACAGGTTGGACCCGTCCGGGACCTGAAGCACTACTGCAAATAAATTTGCAGCAGTGGACGCTGCAGGCTGGGCCCGCCCAGGAGCTACATCAGGCAGGTAAGCTGTTGCAAATTGTAGTAGACAGTTGTTGTTGTTAAGATTAATAAATAATAATAAGTAAATAAATATATTTTTTTCGAAATTAGTTTTTATTTTTATTTTCAAATTAATAGTATTATTAATTTAAAAACATTTGAAGCAAGATATTTCACAAATATGAAACATTTTTTTTTGGTATATTTGTTTGTGATTAAGTTGTGTGTGTGTGAATGATTAAATGACGATGCATGACTAAGGTTTCGTAGACCGGTAGGTGAAACTAAGAAATTAATTTAATCGGTCATCCAGAAGGTTAAAATTAATTTTCTTAAGGATCCTAGGCTTCGAAAGGTTCAGGGATTAATTAATTATGAATGGGAGAAAATAACAAAAAATAGTTGTTGTGTTGATTTTAATTTTAAGTAAATGACATTGGCCCTCCGGAAGGTCTCATTGGTACTTAGAAAATTAAAATAATGATTATGCTATTTTTTTTCTTCTCAAACTCATAAAATTGCATGTTAGTATGATTTGCCCTCCGGTATCTATTATCAATGAATTTTATGTTTTACATGTATTTGTCATATTCATGCATATGTTTTCATATATATGTCAATATGCTAAATGTGCTTTGTGTTGTTAATTCTTATTATAGTATCCATTGGTTACAAATTTTTGGCGAATCGTCCACCGACGTTGGATTGTTCGGACTTCCAATTGTGAAAGGAAGAAATGTTGTTGTTTTTATCTGTACATGATTACGACTATGCATTGTCAACTCCCAAACCATCTCCCCTTAGTCCGGAAAGTACACCGGATGAAACTAAGGCTGATGAAAAGTGGGAAAGGTCAAATAAGTTATGCATGGCACTCTTGTTACAGGGGATACGAGTAGCATTGCGTGGGGTTGTCCCTAAAGATATTACCACTGCCTCGGTCTTTCTCACAGAGATTTAGAAAGCCTTTTCCAAAAATGAAAAGGTAGAGATGCAACGTTTGCTCATCGAGCTAGCTACCAAAAATTATAATGGCAAAGGTAAAATCCGGGATCACATTCTGGGAATGCCGATGATTGGCCAAAAGTTAAAGGCAATCGGTTTAGACTTACCTGAAGAATGCATCGTGGGATTCATATTTCATTCGCTGCCAGACCGGTTTAAGTATTTCCAGTCCACCTATAACTGCATGCGTGAAAAGTGGAATATCAATGAATTGATTTCCCACTTTGCACAGGAGGAGGAAAGACTTAAAGGCACATCGCCTGAGGCTAATGTGATTACATCACCAAATAAGGCAGAACCTAAGCGGAAAGCAGATGGTAAAGGACCAGGTCAAGGTCCGATAAAGAAGAAAAAGCTTGAGGAATCGACTATAGGTCGATGCTTTTTCTGCAAAGAGAAAGGACATCTGAAGAAGGATTGTGAGAAACGCCGGGCTTACATGATAAGCAAAGGTACTCCCACATCTTTGGTTGTTTCAGAAAGTGATATAGTTTCTGTGAAAAAGAATACTTTGTGGGTTGATTCGGCTGCAAAAACTCATGTTTGTGTTTCTTTGCAGGGTACGTCAAAGAGCAGGATGCTAAGTGATGATAAAAGGTCCATTTTCACGGCAAACGGGAGCTCGTGTGATGTTTTAGCTATTTGTGATTTTTCTTTAAAACTTTCCACTGGACATGTATTATTTTTAGAGGATGTAATGTATGTTCCCACTTTTCAAAGGAACTTAATTTCTTTTCTAGTTTTAGACTTGCACGGTTACTCTTGTCTAATGTGAAACAATTGTTTTACACTCTCTATAAATAATATGATTGTTGGAAATGGAAATTTGATTAAAGAGGATAATTTGTATTTGTTGAATACTATTAATAATCACAATATTTCTATGAATACACAACGTACACCAAACAACATTACTAAATCTGAAAAATCTTCTAAACTGTAGCACAAGCGGTTAGGTCATATATCCAAAGTTAGGATGGACAAGCTTGTTGCTGAAGGTTTATTAGGCCCCCTTGATTACTCTGACTTCGGTATATGTGTCGAGTCTATCAAAGGGAAACAAACAAAAGTTAAAAGGATTGAAGTATATAGAGGGAAAGAAGTCCTAGAGTTGATACATACCGACATCTGTGGACCGTTTCCACATGAATCGTGGAACGGGCAGCGGTACTTTATATCATTAATCAACGACTACTCTCGCTTTTGTAACCTCTATCTTCTTCATGAAAAGTCTGAGGCCTTGGACAAGTTCATAACTTTTAAGACCGAGGTGGAGAAACAACTTGGTAAAAGTATTAAGACCGTTAGATCTGACCCTGGTGGTGAATATTATGGTAGATATGACGGATCGGGTGAACAACGTCTAGGACCCTTTGCACAGTACCTAGAGAAGTGTGGAATAGTCCTTCAATACACTATGCCCTGTTCCCCTCGCATGAACGGTGTATCTGAGAGACGAAACCGAACACTAAAAGATATGGTTAGAAGCATGATAAGTCACTCATCTCTACCATTATCTCTCTGGAGGGAAGCCATCAAATGTGCCACTTATATACTCAATCTAGTACCCACAAAGGCTACTGTTAGGACTCCATATGAGTTTTGGAACGGGCGTAAACCTAATTTAAAGCATCTGCATATGTGGGGTTGTGCAGCTGAGGCGAGGCCTTACAAATCTCAAGAAAACAAACTGGACCCAAAAACAGTTAGTTGTTTCTTCATAGGTTATTCCGAATATTCCAGAGGGTTTAAATTTTATAATTCTCTCACTGGTACAATATTTGAGACAGGAACGACCAAGTTTCTAGAGGATGTTGAGTTTGAGGGGAAGAATAAGGGAACATATGTTGATTTTGAGGAAGAATCCATAAAGATTCATGAAGGTTTTAATAGGGATACTGAGATATCTGAAGATTGGGCGGTAATGCCAATCATTTCGATCCCATTAGAACAAGGTAATACTCAGATTAACACCGATGCTCCACTTGAGGGTTCTAACCAGGATACAGATATGATTCATGTAGAACAAGAGGAACCTCAAGATAATCTTCCACAAGAGAATCAAAATTACATCGTTCATAATGATCAAACTCTACCTCCTCAAGAAGTACAATAGGAGGAAATAATGTCATTAAGAAGGTCCACTGGAGAAATGAAAAGTACTATAGGTCTAGAATTTATAGTATCTCTTCAGGAGCATGATGAGTTATGTGCTGGAACTGTAGATGATCGCTCATCCTACAAACAGGCCATGGCAAGCTCTGAATCTCAAAAGTGGATCGACGTTATGAAAGAAGAGTATAAATCAATGCAAGATAATACGGTGTGGGATCTTGTCCCATAACCTGAAGGGAAAAAGCCAATTGATTGTAAATGGGTTTACAAAACCAAACGCGATTCCCCGGGTAATGTGGAAAGATATAAAGCACGTCTTGTAGCGAAAGGTTATACTCAACATGAAGGGATTAATTTTAAAGAAACCTTGGCTCTAGTATCGACGAAGGATTCCTTTAGAACAATCATGGCATTAGTTGCACATTTTGACCTTGAGCTTCATCAGATGGATGTTAAGACTGCTTTTCTCAATGGTAATATTGAGGAAATGATCTATATGATGCAACCAGAACACTTTGTAGAAAGTAACTCAAAAGATCTGGTTTGCGGGCTCAAGAAATCCATTTATGGGCTTAAGCAAGCTTCTCGTCAATGGTATCACAAATTCCTTGAGGTGGTAGTCGGTTATGATTTTGAGATCAACTCGGTTGAGGATTGTGTGTATCACAAGTTTAGTGGGAGTGATTTCATATTTCTTATATTATATGTGGATGACATATTGCTTGCCTCGAACAATAAGGAATTGTTACACAGTACAAAAAGATTTCTATCAGATAAGTTTGATATGAAGGATCTTGGTGATGCCAGTTTTGTGTTAGGAATCCAGATACATCGAGATCGTTCTCGTGGTATTCTTGGATTATCACAAATAGCATACATTAAAAGTGTGTTACAACGTTACGGATTGGCAGATTTCAAACCCCTAAGTACCCCTATAGCAAAGGGTGAGAGACTTAGTCTGAGTCAATTCCTAAGACAAAACTTGAGATTGAGAAAATGAAAACGGTCCCTTATGCTTCAGCAGTTGGGAGTTTAATGTATGCTCAAGTTTGTACTAGGCCGGACATTGCCTTTGTTGTAAACATATTGGGGAGATATGTTAGTAACCTAGGAATAGATCATTGGAAAGCAGTTAAAAGAGTACTCCGATATCTGCAAGGAACAAAGGGGCACATGTTGACATATAGGAAGTCGAATAAACTGGAGATCATTGGGTATTCCGACTCGGATTTTGGTGGATGCGCAGACAAATTAAAAAGCACGTCAGGCAACATATTCTTATTGGCTGGAGGTGCAATATCCTGGAAAAGTGTAAAGCAAACACTTATTGCATCGTCCAGCATGGCAGCAGAATTTGTTGCATGCTTTGAGGCATCAAACCATGCACTGTGGCTGCAGAATTTTGTTACTGGATTACGTATTGTACAAGGGATAAAAGACCCTATGAGGTTATATTGCGATAACAATTACACAGTGCAGTACTCTAACAGCAACATGAGCGCGTCTAAATCCAAACACATAGACATAAAGTTTATGTATGTTAAAGAAAGAGTACAGATGGGTCAGATAAGTATAGAGCACATCGGAACAAACTCCACGATAGCAGATCCCCTAACAAAGGTGGTTTTGCCTAAGGTTTTCCAGGGACACACCATCAGTATGTGTGTAGTTGATTTAGAGGATTTTTAGTTTCAGTGGGAGAGTTTGTAATAGGATCTGATGTTATATCTTGCAGTATTATGCACATTAAAGTTTATTGCAATATATATATATATATGCTTGGAAATATTTAATGATATCTGTACTGTATTAGATCTCCAAAAGTAGGAACCATTTAAGAGTAGATATGTACGATTACAAGTCATATTACTCTAAGGCCACGCTCCATAATTAGCCCAAGTAATTGATTGATAATGGTAATGTGATTACTGTTGCATCCTATTGTTCACATTACGAGAAAGACGTCTTTAGTCCTTTATTGTTATCAGTCATGTACGGGGTTGTACCGTTTTCCCATTGACAATGAATATAGGGATCCCATTAAAGTTGAATATGTGTTCTTGAGTAACATATGACGGTCCAAGTGGGAGATTGTTGGAATATATTTATTTAATATTATAGACTAACAATAATTTGGACCGACATGCTAACTAAACATATTCGATTATTGTCTTAAGGAAGTCCAAATTAAAAGTAGTTGAGTTAATTATTTAATTAACTAAATTGGACC
The DNA here is from genome assembly GCA_036936605.1 of Limnanthes douglasii subsp. nivea. Lineage (NCBI taxonomy): Eukaryota > Viridiplantae > Streptophyta > Magnoliopsida > Brassicales > Limnanthaceae > Limnanthes > Limnanthes douglasii. The sequence goes on from JAUPFV010000002.1 coordinate 160,764,792, forward strand.
TATGGGTAAAAAGGCGTTATGGGCTCAAGTGTGGTAATCGGGTTGAATTTGGGAACTGTGATGAAGAGGGCCCGAATCTCAACACTTAAGCCTGAATTAATAAATCAGAGATATAAATTGAATTATCAATTTATTAGGTTATGGTCCCGGACACAAGGAAGTAATAAAGGATGGGCTTTAAAATGTTGGGCTTTAGATTGTAAAGTCTATAAATAAGGGGCTATGTTTAGGTATTTCATCACTCTAAACTCTAATCTGAAATACGGCCGCTTCCTTCAGTGTCTGGAAACCTTTTCTTTCTTCTCTATTTTTATTCTGCAGGTTTCTCAATTCTATAAACGGGATCTCTAGGGAACGTGGAATCGCTGAAGATTACAAAGGAACAGAAGAGAATACTAGATAGAGAGCACCAGGAAAACCCGTAAGTGTTCTTGGTTTTCGGTTTATTCATTAAGTGAATCTACAAAGGGTAATTATTTTTCCGTGATTTGTTATATATTATTTGATGCGATATTTAATAATATATAACATATTCTTAAAAAAATGTATCTTATCCCACTTTTAAAGTTGGAAAAAGAGTTGCTACAAAGCTTTTTATAAAAGACATGGTGACTTTTCTTAACGAGTATATCTTGATTGGTAAAGGCTTAATAGAGACCCCATTTCGCTATAATGAGACCTATTTTGGCTATAATGAGACCCCAAAAATGACCAATTTACCCTTGATATAAAAGTTTCATTTCAGCCTAACTCTTCTCTTTTCTCTCTTCTCTACACAAAAAACTCTCAAAATCGGCTCTAGAAAAACTCAACATTTCTCAAATCCGAACTCACAAATACGTCACGGTATGAATCTTATACTTATTGATGTAATTTTATACATTTTAGTTAGGTATTTGTAGTGATATTTAGAGTTCTAGGTTTTTTTAGAAAAATTGAATTTCATCTCAATGTTGTTATTTTTTTAAAAACAAAATGTAGATATGTGTTAGTCTAGTGATTATCGACGTTTTGGTACCAACTTTGTTGAATTTGGTTGGGTTTTTTGGGATTTGGGTTCGATTTGAATCTTAGGGTTTGGAATTGTTGTTTGTGCAAGATCGCGAGCAAGACACACACGATCCTGCACGATTCGTGAATTGCAAGTTCGCAAATCGTGCAGGATCGCGTGCGGCTTGCTCGCGATCTTGCACAAATAGCAATGGTGAAATTGTGAACTGTCCGTTCGCAATTTCACCAAAATTGAGCACGCTCTGTGCGCGAATTTGTCTGTTTTGCCACCTTCTCCTATTTTATTCTTTAAAATTACTTGCATATTCACGGTGATTTTACTTCTTGTATTTCAGCATGCCTCGCACACAGCATACACCTGTTCATAATTCAGGATCGAACAGTGATAACGAGCAGGAGAAGGTTGTTTCACGTTCACGGTCTATCGGACACTTGAAACAACAACTAATAAAAAATCACAACATGAAACAGCCACTAATACGAAAATCACAACTTCAAACAACAACTAATAAGAAAATCACAATTTAAAATAACAACCGCTAAGAAAATCACAACTTCAAGTAATAATCGCTAAGAAAATCACAACTTCAAATAACATTAGTGGAAGGCTTAGTCGTATCCAAGTTTGTATTCCGCATCATCCACCCCCCCTTGCAATAATCATGTCCTCTAGAAATGCTACCATATCCCTCGTGATGGATTCTATCAAGCTCAGGTTCCAGAATGAAGTTGCTTCTTGCTTAATTAACGATGACAAGAAACACAAACGATGTATTGGCTTGCAACAAATGTATCTGCGTTTGATATGGTCACGAGTACGCACAACGAGACCTCTTGTACCTAAACGGCTGTGGTTTATATACATCGTACATTGGACACGCTCGAAAAACTGATCACTGGTATCTTCCCTCAGTATTTGGCGGGCAATCTTCACTGCTTGAAGCATATGGTAGTCTTTGTCCGCCGTAAACTCCATATGTAAGCGTTAACGAGTTTTATATTTTTAGGAATGCTATATGTTTGCAAGTGTCTTATTTTTCTTGATTTTATGTCCTATTTTATAAGGAGCGAGTCAATTTTGGTGGGTGTTTAATATTTGGATAGGGTCTCATTATAGCGATATTCATACCCTTTCGACTACAGTGTTGTCCTAAGCTATAATGGGATCCTGCTTCTAACCCACGTGGGTTGTAATAATGATCATGGATATGTATGTATTTTTGTATGTATTATGTGTCACAATATTATTCGCCTATTCAGATTACGTTATCCTTACCTTACATGTGTCATTCGATTAGAATGGCAATTTTATAATATTATTAAAAAAAATTGGTTTTGGACTCAAGAACTAAAAAAATGTGAAAAATGTCAAAATCGTCACTACTTTAAGCTACTTTCAAGTTGTTTTTTACCTCTTTTAAGAATTTTTTTTTCCACACAAATTTCAAATCATTCGAGTAAAATGACTAATGTATAATATTGGTAAAACAAATTGAGTTTTGGACTCAGGAAAGTTACAAAATAAGAAAATTACAAAATTTCCAGTAGTATTTGCCTACATGTAATGATGTAAATTGTCAAATTCGCGAAAACCAAACGTTGTAATTCGGAAGAATAGCGAAATGCCCATGCACATGTTTGAGAAATTGTAGCGTAGGCCGTGTGCAATTTTGCCACAATCCAACTTTCTGTATTCGCGAATTCGCCACTATGCCTATTAAGTGAATTTTGTTCCACCATTTTTTGCTGAAATCAAAAAATTTATGTGGAAATGGTTATTTAAGATGGTTATTTATTTTATAATAATCTTGGAAATTGAATTTTTGAAATAAATAAAACGTGGAAGTATCGATTACAAACCGAGGTGAATGTAAAATAAAGTATTCGTTAGTGTGAAAGTTAAAAACAACTAAAACATAAACAAATCATAAGTCTTCGGCCAATTCCCAGACACATGGTGGCTCTTCGCGTGCGATCGATGCTTGGGTGGCTTGTTTTGGTTATGTTTGTTAGAGCGTTTTTCGATTAGTATTGCCCAACCTGTGACGACTTCTTCAGTGCGAAACGGAAACCAAGTAGGATAGATTTCCGGAAGTGGCCATTCAACACAACCTACACAAATAAAACTAAGATAAATATTTGGTCACAAAATAATATATAATATTAAAGGATTCATAGGTATACTTACTTTCACGAAATGGTTACCGTGTACAATACCTATACCAACTACCGTGTTAGGACACGATCGAGGAGGCACACCGCATAGAGGTAGATATGTGTATGATTGGTGGAGTGATAGGTGGTATACGATACATTGGTATCTAAAGGCTATCACTTAGCCTAAGTCGGATAACGTCATCCAGTGCTGATTACCGTTCCCATACATTAAAAAACGTTTAAACCTTTCACTAGGTTATCTACACCTTGTGAACCATCAAACACTCTTTCCTATAAATCGCGTTGATTTAACAATTCGCCGATCAAATCCCGTCGAACTTGGTCCCATGAATCGGATTTACCGTATACCGTCAAAGCAACGGCCCAGAATCCGCAATTACCGTCGGGAGACACGTCTTCGACGCTAGAAAGTTAGTCATGCAAATAGTTAAAAAACCAACTCTCGTAGCCGCTAAAATCTTTACCCTTCGATGATTTTTTTGATTGAGCCACTCTCTTTTTCTTGGGTTGAGCCTTGGTTTTCGCTTTATCTTTTGCCTTGTCTTTTGGTGCTAAAAATGCTTTATTAGCTACCGAGGCGGTCGTGCTACCTATCGTACCGGGAGTGCTAGCGCCTAGACTACCATTCTATTCCCACTCGGATGGGTCCCGTTTAGTTGATTTGTCCCGGCCGACTTTTTTCCTACCTTTAGTGACAACCGACTCCAACATGACTTCTAGCGGGATCTAGGATTTGCGTAATCCTATTTATGACGTGATCTTGGACGTATTTCCCGTAACCGCAGATGGTGCTATCTATTAAGGAGAGTTTTCTCGTGAGCGCGTCTTCGATACCAACCTCATCATTAGGTTTGATCTTTAACGTACTCCAATAAACATCACATTCATCTTTTCTAACCACCCTTCCTTATTTATAAATCAAAGCTAATTCGCATGCACATGGTAAATTATGAGGTTTCCTAATAACACACCCACACATTCCGGGAGTGAATCATATTTTCAAGGTCGTTGCAAGATTTGTCTCTATTATTTCTATAGTCGTACATGAAAGTTCACCTTTGACATCCTTGTAGATATTTTTGTTCGGCCCCCTAGTTGAGTTTCTTGGACGATTTATACTACGCTCGATTGATTCGAAAATGTTAGAGTATTGAGCGGTAAGTAATGCATGAACGTTTTTCTAAAATTGCGCAAACGTGCATAAAGTACTACTAATTTCCCGCTTGAGGCTCGAGTGAGCACTCTCCGCCCTATAACGTGAGATGGAAATATAACTCACCGATTTCTAGTTTGGTTGCCCAAATGTTTAAATTTGTTTGTGTGAATATTGAGAAATATGTATCGATAATCGTCAATCTATTGCTTCATAACATACTCGACAACCATTGGACAAAATGCGTACGTGTGGTGCAATTTGGCAAGGTTTTTGTTATAATCTTCGAGCGTGGCCGAATAGGCAACCCTTTGGTAATATTTGACGAACTCATCGGCCATGTCTGAATTCGGTAAAACTTTCTTAGCGTAAGAGTTGATGTTCCTACTAATATGCCAATTGCATAGCATATGAGTTTCGTCCGAAAATATATCATCAATAGCATTCATTAAAGCCAACTCCCTATCGGTGATGATAATGTTAGGTAATGCGGAATTGTTGTTCGTCAACACCTTCTTTAAAACGCTCAATCCCCAAGTGTAGTTCTCTTGTTTCTCGGAGCTCAAAAAAATAAAAGCAACACAAAATGTCTTCTTTGTCGAAGTTTGGCCAGATATTTCTAGTAAAGTCATCTTATACCTTATAGTCTTATACGTGTTATCCATTATAAGAACTTGAGGAAAAGTTCGCATGACATTGATGATTTTAGGATGTGCAAAAAAAAACTCGAGGATCTCGTCCGTTGCTTCAGAAGTTCACTCCCAAACATAGTACTCGTGTTCTTTTAACTTAGAAAACAAGTATCGCATTTGGGTCTTGCCCGCTTTATCCACCAAATCATGTTTTTGCCGCATGTTGTATATCGTGCGCATGCTTGATACATTTTGCGGGTCTTTAATCTTCAAACCGCGGTATAACTCTCTTGGTCGAGAACCGACTTCCATTTAACTACGAACGAACAATTGTTCTTTGACTTTTAGTCTAGCGGCTCGTGAGTGACCATCCAAGTGCAAAAATGGTTCGTGGTTGTGTTTCCCGTTTAGCACTATCAATTTCCAATAACCGGGTAGCTCTAAGACCGGAATCCCTCTTAAATAGAATGGACACCCGTATTTTTTCGATGAACATTCTCGGCGCTTCTTAACATACCCCAGTTTAGGGTTAGGTTTGTAAAGCCCGTGCCTCTCGCACCTAAAATATATCCTAGGATTTTTCAAACTTTTTCTATTGTTGTCGTTTTTACTACGTAGCACAAAGAAACCTAGTTTTATGCTTTCAGACTCGACCCAATCGATCAAATCGAGTTTGGTGTACAAGGTGTCCGTACTAAACACTTTCGTATAATCGGCCATCGAACATGGCGGTTGATCCGGTCATTACAAATTGTCCGTTTCAATTATATAAAAACATACTTAATTGTAACCGATCATCTAATTTGCATCCGTAAAAAATAGCATAACAGGTCTAAATTGCGAACACCAAGTGCGAGTATTTGGCGAAATCGCGAACTAGTCGTTCGCATATATTCCTAATGGACAAAAGGACAACGCGCATATTTGGCCAAATCGCGAACTACCGGTCCGTCCATTATGCATATCTGCTAACAGCCAGTTCGCGATTTGGCCTATTTTGGACGTTCCCATCTGCGCACCTTGGGTTCGCAGTTCGTCCTATTTGTAGCGCTACCAGCGCTATATTCGCACTGAAACTAAAAAAACACGAAAATTACCTCATCTGGGGTTTCTAGATGGTCGGTCAACGACTCCTCCTCCTCCGACGCAAAATCATCAATATTGACGCTGAAATCTTCATTCTAATCACTCAAATCCATGATATTTTTGTATTTTTAGGATATTTAGAAAGAGAAAGCTTAAGGAAGAAGTAAAAGAAAATTGATATTTTGTTACAAACTTGGTCTTATAAATGAAAGGTAAAATGAACATTTCACATTAAAGAAAATAATTGTGATTTTGGGGTCTCGTTATAGCCAAAGGGGGTCCCAATATAGCACAGCCCATCTTTTTTAGTCTTATGACTCTTATCCAACATCTAAAATGTGGAAAAGAAATTGCTACCAAATTTTATATAAAAGACATGGTGGCTTTTCAAAATAATTATATTTTTCTTAGTCTTATCCCACAACGAAAATGGGAATATAAATTTCTATTAAGGTACCTATAAAAATAGTCCAACCAATAGATCAATTAGTTAAAAAAATTAGTGAAAATTCGGATATTCGGATTCGGATATTATCCGTAACCGGATAATATCCGTTGGATACGAATTCAGATATTATTTTTAAAAAAAATCTGGATTCGAATTCGGATTCTGATAATGATTTCAGATTTCGGATTCAGATTCGGATATAGGCAGATCCGTATCCGAAATATCTGTTTGACAGCCTTACGGAGAATAGACTAGGTGTGTATTAAACCATCAACGTGGGTTGTTTTGGTATTTTATGAAACAATTATGTGTGTTGCGTTATAAGTGATATGGAAGTAGGAAATTAAGGACTAAAATGTGAATAATGTAAGTTTAGGATAAAAATTGTAACTATGTAATATTATTAAGGACTAAGGGTAATTTACCCTCTTTTATAACCGATTTCAGTTTAAAGTTAAGTCTTGACACCTCTATATAAAGGGGAAAACTAACCTAATAAAGAGGTTGAACACATTTCTATTTTACTCAACTATATTAAGATTTTCTCTCTCTAAAAACTTTCTCTCTCTAAATTCACATATAACATCCGCATAAGACAACACTCTTAATAACTGAACTCACCAAATTGGCGACTCCAGTGGGACATAATTAAAAATCAGTAACTTGTCTGTTCGGATTTTAATACAAATTTCTTATTATTTTTTTTTGAATCTTATATATTGAATCCCGAAAATAATCCATCACTTCGATCAACGATGGAAACTTTAAAAGATGACTTGCAAAGAAACGAAAATAGGCTGGATGGATCAACTCTGATCTAAACTCAATCAAACATTAAGATGCGTATGAATCAACTTTTAGATAAAATAAATGTGCTAAATGAAAAATATGAACAACGAGAACAGGAAATCCACTTGGCAAAGCTCAAATCCGAGGTGAGACAAGAGAATGAAAAGACTGATATGGGAGATCAATCTGATCGGTCCTATGCTGATCGACGAGCTACAAGTGAACATAAAAAGGTGCGCTTCGTATCTCATAAAGAGCGATATTCCTCTTGCAAAGGGAAAAAAGATAAGCAAAAGTATATAACTTCTAGTGATGAAGAGGTAGAAAGCTCTGCTTCATGCTTTAAAAGAAATAGGGGTTCTTTGAAAGAGGAATCAGACAGAGAGCATTCGAGGAAGCATAAAAAGGAATACAAATCTAAAGAGGACAATGTTCCTCTTTCTACGTGGTCTAAATGGAACACTTCGAATCAGTATGCTGAGACTAATCGAAATCTATATGTAGTAATGAGAACTGATGATCCGTTTGTGCAAGGTGTCAACTAGAGAAACTCTCCGTTGCCAAGTGGAATTTGTTCTATAACGCTTCTGAAGCGTTTTGACATTACTAAAGTGGAAAAGTTCGATGGGATGCAAGATCCCGATGACCACAATGAGCAATTCAAGAACTACATGATGAAATTTGAAGATGAAGACCGGCTGGTGTGTCGTGTATTTTCGTAGACTTTTAAAGGAACGACTTTGAAGTGGTACAATCAGATTCTGAGGGGATCTATCTCAAATTTTTGGGATTTTTACGGTGCTTTTTGAAGACAGTTTGTGGGGAGTAAAGAAATGAGAGCGAATGGAGATACCATTATCCAGTGCAAGCAGGCAGCTGGAGAGAATTTGAAAGATTATACGAAGAGGTTCGTTTTAACTAAAGCAAGTTTGGACAATTACGAAGAGAATATGGCGATGAAAGCTTTTCGCCAAGGACAATTTCCAGGGGATCTAGCCAATGAAAATACAAAGACGAGAGCTTTAACTTTTGGAACCTTCATGGCTCAAGTTAAGGATCAGATTATGGTCGTGGAGTCAACTAGAGTTCGAGGAGGACCGGTTAGGACTCCAAAGAATTCGAGTTAGGTGGCCAATAACCTAGGGCAACCCTCAAATGGAAATGGTAATCAACAGAAATGACAGAAGAACAATAACTTGCCACCTCGAACTGGTGGATATATAAATCATGCTCCATCTTATAACTATAGCCGACCAAGGCCAAATCAATGGGTTAGGCCATAATATTATGCTGATTTGACAGAGAATGTGGCTGTGATTTGGGATAAGAACAAAAGCTTCGTATATTTTAGAAAGCCAGCTCCGATAAGTAGGTCAAGGGAGGAATGGAACAACAAATACTGTAGGTATCATGAAGATATCATCACGATACCAATGATTGCATTGCTCTAAAAAAAGAGGTTCAGACTTTGATAAAAATGAGAAGCTCTTGACTTATGTGAAGTCACAAGGGAGCTGTTTAAAAAATACAGCGTCAACTTTGAAGGCTAATCCAGCTTCCCCAACTAAGAATTTGATGATTTTAGATTTGAAAGTTGAAGCATTTGATGCTTCTTCAGAATACGTGGAGAATGGTCCAAACATGTTGTATTTGATGGTAGTTGAAGAGCCAATTGGAAAAGAGTCATGTGCGAGACTTATGCTATTTTTTTGAATCTCTAGCCATTTTTTGAGGCGATTCGATGACTGGAAACTCTAATAGCTCAAGGAAAAGACATGTTGTCAATCTGAAAACTCAAATTAAATGGAAAATATCCACGCATTTGTATGGAAAAAGGCCATTCCTTTCATTCTGTTCAATAAAAATGATCTGCGAGGAACAATGAGGCCACATGAAGATGAAGTGGTTATTGAAGTAGAGGTGGTTGGCGTCAAAATTCGACGTGTGCTTATTGACATTGGCAGTTCTGCTAATGTCGTTTTTAAGTCAACCTATGATCAGAATGACAAATCCACCTCAGATTTCTCAATCAGATCAGACAATTATAGGATTTACGGGTGTAACAGCTCGTATGATTGGGGAAATCGAGAGAGAAGTAAGCTTGGGAAAATGAACGTTCAAGAAGAAGGTCCAGGTGCTGTATGTGGTGGTGGATTTCCCCACGAGTTATAATGCTATTTCTGGAAGGTTGTAGCTTTCTAGAATGTATGGGGTTGTATCAACAGTTCACCAATGCTTCAAGTATGTGGTTGGAGATTGTATTGGGGTCGTTGGAGATGACCAGAAGGTAACTAGAGAATGTTATGCCACTGCACTTTGGTTCCGGGCTTCCATCAGTGGGGATTTAATGCATGAATAACAGTCAGAGGGGATGACCTCGGATTTAGAAGAAAGAGTTGAGGATTTGAGGGAAACCATAGGGTCGTTAACGGTAAGTGAAGAAATTGAGAAGTTTACTTTTTCGGAAGGAAGAGTGTTTCGAATCGGAACATTAATGACCCCAATCTTACGACAACAACTGCTAGATTTAATATGTTAATTTAGATGTTTTCGCTTGGAGGAAAAAGGATGTAACATGGGTACCAATCAAGGTGATTCATCATGTCTTTGCTATCGATCCGAAGGTAAATCAGTAATTCAAGAAAGAAGGACATTCTTTTCGGAGAAGGCGGAAGCAATTGTTTCTGAGGTAGACCGATTATTCAAGTTCGGACACATAAGGGAGTCACAATATCCTTTGTGGACGGCAAATCCGGTAGTGGTAAAAAAGAAGAATGAGAAATGGAGAATGTGTGTGGATTTTATAGACTTGAATCGAGCCTGTCCTTAAGATCCATTTCCTGTTCCTCGAATAGATCAGCTGATTGATTCTAACTCTGGAAATAAAATACTAACATTCATGGACGCTTTTGCAGGATACAATCATATTCAAATGGATCCAAAAGATTAAGAATGCACAACTTTTATAATTGATAGGGGGTTACACTGCTATAGGGTTATGCCCTTTTTCACTCAGATTGGAAGAACTACGGAAATATATATAGATGATATAGTGGTAAAAAGTTTAAAGGATGATGTGCATCTTGATGATTTAAAGGAATCGTTTTTTTTATTTTCAAGGGAAATCAAGTTAAAACTGAATCCTAAAGAATATATATTCGGAGTTCGGTCAGGGAAGTTTTTGGGATATGTCATTAGTGAAAAAGGAATAGAAGCTGACCCGGAATAGTTGAAAGCCTTGATAACAATGAATTCACCTCGGTCTATTAAAGAAGTGCAAATTATGACAGGAAGGTTAGCAGTACTTAACCGATTTATTTTTAGACTTTCTGACAAATGCTTCCCTTTCTTTCAAGTTTTCCAATGACCAAGCAGATTTGAATGGACATCGGAATGTGAGGCAGCATTCACAGATATAAATTTTTTATTATCATCATCAGAAATATTGTTAAAACCTAGAAGTGGAGAAAAGCTCTTTTTGTACGTTGTGGTATTGGATTTTTGAACTAAGCACGGTGTTGACCAGTGAAGATTCAAGTATTCCGAAGTCGGTGTACTATATTAGTAAAAGTTTAGTGGCAGCAGAAAAGACGTATTTGAAGTTGGAAAAGCTGGCATTAGCGTTGGTGATTGTTGCTAGGAAAATGCACCCCTATTTTTAAGCTCACACTATTGAAGTCCGAACTTCACTCCTTTTGAAAAAAAATTTACAACGACCTAACATTTCGGGTAGAATGACCAAGTGGTCATTGGATTTAAGGGATCATGATATTTTGTTTACACCTTGAACTATAATAAAAGTGCAAACATTGGCAGATTTTTTTGTTGAATTCCGTTCGAGAAGATTAGATGTGAAATAGTGTGTCTGACGATGTTACAACTAGGGCACACGTTGCGGGAGATCAACCTTATACCACTAAGAAGGACGAGACATGCCTATATACAATGATCTTTGATTGGGGTCTACGTCTTCCCTTACCGCTGCTGATTAGGGATTTTTTTAGCTTTATTGGGATATGTCTGACAGAGTTAACAACAAAGGGGCTAGAGGATGCTATTGATCATAGTAATGAGCTCGCAATTCTTCAGGATACTCATCTGTCTGGCCGATTTGATAGCTACAGTAGAACTATCGAAGTTGGCGCGATCGCCTTTCTTTTACTTGCAACTGACTGGGGCGAGGTACATTGTTGATATTCCCACCTTAGACAAGAACTAGAAACATAGATTTATATATGTGTCTGGGAATTGGGAGCATGAAAATACTAAGACGAACATGCAGTTAGAGAGGCGGTGTATGGAAAAATGTAAGGGAAATACCAGGAATGGTGCAAGGAGGGTCGGCCTAAAGGCTCAGTAAATATAATAGCGAAGCTAGCCGCAGCGGGTAACGCTGCCTGGAAGTGGAGCCAACACAAGTTTTTTGTGCGGTGAACTATTTGAAGGTCGGCATGTGGTAAATCTCTGAGTTACAAGTTTCAAAGGACGGATTAGTCATTATGAGCGGAGATGGAGAAGCGGTAACATTGGAAAGGTTGCGCGCTCGCATGGAGAAAAGATATGAAGAGGATAATTTTAGTGGTCTAGGGTTGCTTGTTCCACAAGGGCGAAGAGCTCGGGAAACAAGTGGATCATCTTACACGCTAGATGATGGTAGAAAAGGGGAAGAGGTGGGCGGTCACGTTCCCAAGGAAGTGTTGCCTGACGTAACGGAGGAAAAAAAGGGCGGAGATGGTACGCCTCGTTGTCGTGAGGAAGAGGATAATATGGATGATTGTCCACTGTCTAAAAAGAGTAAAGTTGTGATCAATATCGTACCGTTCTCACATCGGAAGTTGGTGTGGGTGGATGAAGATGAGATTGATTGTAAGCTGGAGGGAGTGGGAAGTGTGCCGCAGACTGTGGAGGACCCCAAACCCATAAACACCAAACCTGAAGTTGTTGTCAAAGATTGTGGGGAGAAAATGTTTAGACCTTATGTAGGTGTCTGACGACCGATCTAGCACGGTTTAAGAACGCATATGGTACTGCAAAGAAATTGGAGGATAAGGCTGTAAAGGAGAATGAGGAGCTTTATAAGCAGTTGATCAGTGCTCGTAATGAAAGGGACGCGGGGGTAGAGCGTAGCCTGTGAATTGTAAGCAGTACCACGTTGCTATCTACTCAAAATAATGATCTTGTGTAGAAGAACGATACCTTGATAGCTCAAAATTCAAAGTTGTTGGATCAGAGTGTGAGTCAAGCTAGTAAGGTTGAGGAACATGCTGAGAAGATAACGAGTTTGATGTTGGAGATGGCAGAGGTGAAGGTAAAGTTAGCGAACGCTCAAAAGGAGAGGGAGAATGAGCGAGCATCAATAAAAAAGCAAGCTTTAGCGGACTTGAATAATCGGGAGTGCCAAGTGATGTAGATAGCAATGAGCATGATCCATATAGATAAGACGAAGATGGTGGCAGACTTAATAGCGCTAATCCACAGATTAATTTAGGGCCGTATTAGAAGCTTTTGGCGACTGGAGAATGAAAAAACGTGAATACAGATGTGGCTGATGTTGCCACTGCGTGGGTTGCCGAGGAGCAAGCAGATCCTTAGTATATTTTCTGTTGTGCAATTATTATTATTATCAGACTTGTGCCTTTCGTTTTTGCTGGTTATATATGTGAAACAATTATGGTTGACTTTTTCACTATATAAAAGCGATGGGGTGTTGGTGACATGTGAGTTATACTTATGATTTTTTATTTTAACTCTCTTTGCAAGATCGAGCACAATGGGGCTCACTGCGCGACAAAGCTGAGATTTTTTACCTTTAGTCTAATTCGCATAGTGAACGGTCTAGCCAATTGCGTAACCCAGTGGGTTGGGAGTGGTTCGCGTGAATAATACCGTAGTATGTTATTGGGCACAGTATGGCCCGTGACATAGCCAAAAAAGGCGTGGCCAATTAGCCCATTTGTTAGTTATTATTTAGATCATGTCTAAATATGGCATAGTATGGCCCGAATTGGGTAGCCCGTAGGCGTGGTCAGTGACCCTGTCGTGTAGTTGCAAAGAAGAAGTATAACACACATCTTCGAATGAAAAAGCAATAAAATATCATTAACTATAGTTAATAGGGAGATGCCTCGTCAAAAACCCTTCCGCGCCATCAGAAGGGAAAAAGAGCGCATCAATTATTCAATAGCGGAGTGATACAATTTAAGGTGACTGATGTTCTAAAGATACTTTAGGACGATGTCTTTCTAGTCGGCAAGGCGAAATTCTCTTTGGTGGCCCTTGGAGATGATCGTGTATGGCTCCTCCCAAGTAGGTCCTAACTTGTCTGACTTCTGAACTTCAGCTCCGAAAAAAACCTTTTTCATGACGAGGTCGCCAAATTTTAGTGTCCTTAGGCGAAGTTTTGAGTTGAAATGCCCTCGTGTTAAGATTTTGTAATGTTCAGCTTGGACACGTACTTGGTCTTGTCTTTCTTCAATTACGTTGACATCAACTCTTCGGTTAGAATTATTACTTTCCTCATAATAATTTTCGATTCGGTGACTAGAAATGATTATCTATGCGGGCACCACAGCCTCAGATCCATACACAAGTGAGAACATCGTTTCCCCTATAGCAGCACGAGGTGTGGTTTGGTAAGCCCAGAGGACTTTGGCCAGCTTATCTGGCCACTTACCCTTTGCTCCATTTAGCTTTTTTTATGCCATCAACGATAGTACGATTAGTGACCTCAACTATGCTATTGGCTTGTGGGTAGTATAGGGTGGAGAAGTGTTGAGTAATACCAAAGCGTTTGCAAAAAGTAGAGAGTACTGAATTTTGAAACTGCGGTCCATTGTTTGTCATCAGTATTTAGGAAATGCCAAAGCGCGTTAAAATTTGGTGGTAGATGAAGTCGCATGTTTCCTAAGCCCTGGTTTTGAATAAAGTCTTGGCTTCCTACCATTTTGTGAATTAATCCACCGCGACCATCATGTATTGCTTTTTTTCCTGTAGCCATCGGAAGTGGTCCTACAAGATTGATTCCCCACTTGTCGAATGGGCAAGGTATGGGATTGGCTGCCATGACCTCGCCTGGTAAATGTCCGGTTTTGGCATATTTCTGAAAAGCATGGCACTATTGGACCAGCTTCTCGACGTCTGCGGCCAATTTTAGTGAGTAATACACGGGAAGTAAAAATCTACGAATAAGGCTTCTATGGCCGCATTGAGCTATGACCGACCCGTAATGCAGATCATGGAGAATTATGGAAGCTTCTTCGTTGTTTAAACAACGTAATAAAGGTCGTGTCGCGCTCTTCCGATATAAAATACCGTCCAGAATTCAATATTTGGTGGCGCAAACTTGTAGTGCTCTGGCTGGTGCGTTATACGATGGTAATGTTCCATGGGAGAAATAAGACAAGTATTAGTTCCTCCAATCTATGACATTGTCTATTTAACACACCGTGGTCGATTGGAGATAATGTGCGGTGCTACCGTGTTCCTGTATAATCATCAGTGGATGTTATGTCTCCGCGGATGTGTTTCCCAAAGAATCTGCTATGAAGTAGTTGCATATGCGGGGTACTTGTTCGTAATGTACAGTATGGAACTCAGCTTCGCATTCCTTCAGAATAGTAAGATATGTTCTAGTTCTTTCCTAGTTTCTGTCATACTCGCCTTTAGCTTGATTTATAACCAATTGTGAATCAGATCTTACCATGAGGGTGTTGGCTCCATAGATGCGAGCTAATCGCATTCCTCCTATGACTGCTTCGTACTCCACCTCGTTGTTGGTTGTTCGAAAGTCAAAACGGGTCGCTTGTTTGATCTGCTCGCTTGCTGGTGTTCTGAGGATCATACCCGCTCCTCCACCAGAATTACTCGATACCCTATCGGATTCTAAAATCCACATTGGTTCGTTGTTTTTTGTTGTTTGATCTCCTTCATATGGCCGCGGTGCGAAAAACTCAGTCAGCAAGTCAGCTTTTGGCTTTCCCCTTTATCATCAAGCGCGGTTCAAATTTGATGTTGTATTCATCAAGTTCAACCAACCACTTAGTAAGGCGTCCAAAAATGTCTGATTTTTACAATACGTTACGCAAGGGAAAAGATGTACGGACGGTGATTGTATGTCTTTGGAAATATGACCACATTTTACGTGTTGCTACAACCAAACATAAAGAGAGTTTCTCCAGGTTCAGGTATCGAGTCTTGGTGTCGACTAAGGTTTTGCTTGTGTATTAAATGCGGCTTTGAATACCTGCTGACGGCGAAAATTGATACTGATAAGTACAAAAAACGTTATTATCCTGATGTTGGGGCTGATAAACTTTCCGGCGAGATGAGGTACGATTTGAGGGCATTGAATGCTGCATCACAGTCTGCATGCCAATCGAATTTTTTCGCTCCCCTTAGGATTTTGAAGAAATGATGACTTTGGTCAGAGGCTTTTGAAATGAAGCGTGAGAGAGCTGTCAGGTGTCCCGTAAGGCATTGTACTTCCTTAATGTTTCAGGGCGGCTCCATTTGGATCAATGCTTGTAACTGCGCGAGGTTGGCCTCGATCCCTTTTTTGCTAACCATGTAGCCTAAGAACTTTCTTGTTCGGACACCAAGAGAGTATTTCAAAGGGTTCAACTTCAAATTATAATTATGTAGGATAGCAAAAATGTTGTTTATAACTTCAAAGTTCTATTTTGGGGCGCCGGTTTTGATTATCGTGCCGTCGATGTAAGCTTCCATGTCATGTCCTAGTTGGTCCTTGAAAATCTGATATATGAGGCGCTGGTAGGTTGAACCTGTATTATTTAATCCAAAAGGAATTATTGTATAGCAGTGCAGGCCTCTTTCCGTTTGAAATATCGTATGCTCCTCACCATTCTGATGCATACGTATTTGGTTGTAGCCAGAGTATGCGTCCATAAATGACATGTATTCACATCCTAAGGCGGAATCACCTAATTGGTCTATTCGAGTTAAGGGAAAGGCATATTTGGGGCAAGCTTGTTTCAAGTCGGTAAAATCAACACACATGCGTCACTGTCCTCCTTTTTGTTTTAACAAGACAGGGTTTGCGATCCACACCGGACATCTAGCTCTACGAATATGCCCAAGATCGAATAACTTGGTTACTTTAATGTTTATGGATTCTTTTTTTCAGTGGAGAAAGCTCGACGCTTTTATCGTACTGGTTTGGTGTACTTGTCGATTGCTAACTCGTGACAAATTACTCAGGGATCAACCTCGGTAACGTCCCTAGCTGCCCACGCGAAAACATCTAATTTTTTTGTAATAAACTAATCAAAGGAGTTTTAAAACCTGGTTCTAAAGAAGCGCCCATACGTAGGAGGCGCCCCAGTGCTAATACTTCTTCTCTAGCATATTCCTGGTCGTTGCCCATCTGCTCGTCCTCCCGCGGATCGTCCATTGGGTCAGGGCCTCCCAATGATGTCATGGTAAGAACTTGGCGCATCCGAGATCATAAATAAAATTTTGAGTTTCTTTCTTGTAGATACACATCCAACTTTAACCATGAGTTTGATTTCTCCTACACATTGAGATGTTTTCCTTCATACCCGGTTAGAGTTTGTTTTGTTGGATTATAGGGAGGAACTCCCAACATCTGGTCAAAGATCACCTTGAATATAATGTTAGCAGAGCTGTTTCCATCTATCAATACCTTGGTAACCATCACCCCACTGATGTCTTAGAGTTATTGTCAGCGCATCTTCATGTGGGGTGGCGATTCCTCTTAAGTCGTAGTCATTGAACGTCAAGTCAATCACTAGTTCTTGATATCTATTATAATAAGAGCTACCGGTGGAGAGTACTTGCTGGTCCTTTCTCAACCGCTTCCTGGATTGTTGATCGGCCTCTAACAAGGTCCCCCATCGAGATATGGTGAACATCCACTATTGCTTGCTGGAGCTCTCATTTTTGTCCTCCCGATGGCGTTCCTGCTCAGCTCTATAGGGTTTACAGTCTTTGTCGCTCTCTAAGCCACGTTCATGTTGCCGCATAAATTGGATCAGTTCCCCATTGTCGACTAGCCTTTGGATTTCCTCATTCAGTTGCCAACAATCGTACTTCGCATGGTCGTGGTCGTTATGGAATGCGCAGAAATTCGTGGTGGATCTTTTATAGCTTGGGGCCGACATGATTCGTGGGGATTGGTACCGTATCCTATCTCGAGTACGGTCATAAATGGAAGAATTAGACTCTATAATCGGTGTGAATTTTCGAGCAGGGTTTTCGTATTCTTTATGGTGTTGATTGCTTGTTCCCGTTAGTGATTCTCTATGTGCGCCATCAAAACCCCTTATGGTTTCTTTGCGAGCCCCCTCATTGGTCTTCTTTCTTTCACGCGTGGACCCTTTATTATCTGTCACGTTAATATCTGGGGGGATGATTTTAGTCGCATCATTTACCTTAATGAGTTGATCAACTCGGGCTAGGAGATCTCAAATCTTATCGCATGGGAACATGATTAGGTCGGCGTACAGCTTGCCCTGCCTGTCGAGACCCCTCTTTAGAGAAATCACCGCCATGTTTTCGGCTAAGTATGGAAGTTTGTTCATGGCGTGAACGAACCACTTAATATAATCTTTTAGAGGTTCCCCCCTCCTCTCGTAGAGATCCATGATGGAGTCAGCATCCAGGCGCAGCTCTTTATAATCTACAAATTTGTTCCTAAACGCACTCCATAACCCTGCAAAATCGCATATACAAGGCTTAGGTAAGCTACTGAACCATTCCATTGCATTACTTTTAAGATTTATAGATAATACCCGGCACAGCAACGCATCGTCGGGCTTGAATGCCAGCATCATATTCCGGAATTTCTCCAGATGTCGCTCGGGATCGCCTGAACCGTTGTACGCTTCCAAGCGGAACGGGTTGAATTTCTTTGAGAGTTGAGCAGCTAGAATATTTTTAACGAAGGGCGATTCCTTAAGGATATATGCTGTTATTTTCGGGCGCACGTTGTCGTATTGCACGGTCACGCCTTCTTCGATGGCTTTTGGTGATGTTTGTTTTTCCTCCTGGACATGGTCCTTCTCTTTTTTGTGCTTTTGACCGTTGCTTTCCCCAGTTCCTTCACCATGCTTTTCGCGATTGGAGGATTCATCGTGTCCGGTTGCTCGCCAAAAATATTAACAAAAAAACCTTAACACTTAATTTGCCAAAGTAGTAAGTTATTATTGATTTGACAAGAAAAAAAAGGAATATTCCCTATTACATCACTTTAGACCCATATTTATATGGTTTAGGGAGGTTAAAATACTATTTATTACATTGATTGAGTGATGTCACATGTTGACCACGATTATCTTTAATGGTCCCAAATTCTCGCTCGTTATCACGGGAAAATGGTCTATGTGGTTTGACCCAATCAATTTACTTGGCTAATTAACTATGGCAGCCGTTCCTTGATATCTTTATTTCTTCCAGGTGCGCTCGACCTTCTGCTCTACTCACATGTTCTTAGTCCTCTTAAGTATGCAGCTCGATTTTATAATATGATCGGTCTTTTGTTATGCACACTCGGTCTTTTGCATGTCTTGTGTACGCTCGGTCTTTATCTAGGTTCTGCTTGACTGATTTCTCTGTAATGTTTCCATATTTTATCCTGAGCGTGTTCAGCTGCAGCTCGCCTCTTCTTTTTGCTTCTTTTCTATCTTGCTCGGGCTTAGTTTACTCGACCTTGGGTTTTACACTGGTTGCTCGGTCTGGTTGAGCTTGGTAAATCTGTCTATGACCTTTTTCTTCACATATACCGTTGGACTTATTGATATATATATATATAACCTTATCAACATGATTCAAAACATCATATTCCATCATAATAAAATTTACAACACAGTTAATAACATCCGATAAAGAAAATATGTTCATTTTTTTGGAATTAAAAAAATAAAAGTAGAGAAAATAAAATAAACTTATTTCATTTTATTGAGATTACAAGTAAAAAAGAAAATGTTTTTTTTATTTTTTTTATCTCTTGTAAGATTTCAACACTCAGAGTCTTTGATGAATACGGTATTCATGTGGATATTCTTAGTCTAAATGATATTCAAATTCAGTGGGAGTGGTGTCTTGATTTTTATTTTTCAGTTTTCAATTTTTTAAGTTGAGTTTTTAGATTGTATGTATGTATTAATTTAGATAAATATAATGATTAAGTTTTTATTTTATTCCTTAAGTTATCTCAATTCATTAGGACCATTTGGAGGTTGATACGTATTGATTACTGGGTCATGTCAGGCCTTCATGTTACACTGTATGAGAAGTTAAGGGTCATTAATGTGGTAGTTAGTAATGTAATAATGTTGATTCCTTAACCTAATTTCTATATTAAAAAAACACACTACAGATTTGTTGATTCTCTCAAAAAATTATATCTTCATCATCTTCATTCCTTTTTATTTTAGTTATTGAGTTCCTAGTCAAGGCTCATGTTTCTTATCCTTTAAAAAAAGAACAAGAAACTAGCAAGTTGTAGGAATTGTGTAACATGTTTATCTTCATCGGTGAAATTAAACATAGTCTTTCGCTGCAGAAAAAGGGTTATATACAAGAAGATAATGAAAAAAAAAGTAAGTCTTCTTCCTTTTTACATTTGTTCATCTTTAAAATCAGAGGGATTAGACTTCAAGATTTTTTTAGGGTTTATAACCCTACAACAATTTGTATTAACACCAATCATCCTAAATCTAAAAAAGACCTAATTTAACATTTGCTAAGTAAAACTATAACCTATATATTTGAAATCAAAAACCAAAAACTTAGAAAACTTGAACTTAAAAAAATAAAAAATGGCTTTTCATGGATTTGGATAATGTCGACCCAACTTGTCGGCATTAGAAACTTATTCTAATATTGACGGGTTTGGTCCACATTAGAAGCAAATGATGGCATTTTAATGCCCAACGAGTTGGGACAATATTATAAATTATTTATAATTTTGATGAGCTTGATCGATATTGTAAGGTCAAAGGTCGTCAGCATTAAAAATTGATGAGTAAGATCGATATTAGAAGAACATACCAGCTTCTAATGTTCGCTGAGGTATATCAAAATTATCCAAAAATAAAAATTAGTTTTCCAATCCTAGTGCATTTGAAATAAATGATGTCTTAGGATTAAGTTGTTAGGTCGAATAAATAAAAATAGTATGCTCTTTTTAAATTCATTTGTATTGAGTGCTATTTTCCAATCAAGAATTCAATTACGACTTACTATCAAAAAATACAAGTTACTAATATTTTATATAGACCATTTTACCAAAAAAAAACTATTATCCAAAATTATCACACATATGTACTTTCTATTCTTTTGTTTATTTGTGATTTAAATTTTTTAAAGTTTGTATCTTTTAAACAGTAATTCTAAAGAAAAAAGTATGAAAGTACCACTGGCTTTTTTTAAGATAAACAAGACTAGATTCAGAATGAAATTTTCTTTAATTTTGGCTTTTTGTACGTGAGTCTGGTTAACCTTTATCTCGCATCTAGCATATAGTTCTCGCATCTAGCATTTTGGTCTCGCTTCTTTCATCTAGCACTTAGGTCTCGTATATAACACTTTCGTTTTATACTCGTCTTGCATCTAGCATTTAGGTATCGCATCTATCATCTAGTATCTAAATTTCGCATTTACATTGGTCTCACGTGTAGCATCTAGGTCTTTTGTCTACCCGGGGTAGCATTTAGGTCTCGCATCTAACATCTAGGTCTCATATCTAGCTTTTTCAATTTATCTTGGTCTTGTATCTAACAAGATGCGAGATTTGAGACATATGACACGGGGCACGGACTTCATCTTCCTCACAAAAAAGCAATAAAACTTACCTAAAAACACAAAATTGTTCTATTACTCCAAACAATCCATAATCCTAAACCTAGAAACACATTTCAATTCTAATTATAGTTCAAATGTTAATTTCAACAAAAATCATGTTTTCAACAAGTGTGGTTTTACAAAAAATAAATATCGGCGAGCGACATAGAGTATACTAGAACATCTTAGTATAAAATAGCAGTAATCAATCGGCAACCAAAACGTGATAACATAGATAATGTCAATGTCGATTTTATTTTTACCGATATACCTAAAGGAAAGAAAAAGAAAAAAAATTATGTGAATCGCAAAAAAGAAAAAGTATAAAAATATCTAATTTATATTTTTAAAAAAAAGTTAATAATAAAGTCTTATATAATAAATGAAAATAATTTTCATATAACAAATATCAAAATTAACCAGGTATTTGATATGAAATAAATAATAAATATGATAATAAATGAAAAATATAATTGTTTTTTATAGTTACTAGTTATATAGT
Organism: Limnanthes douglasii subsp. nivea; assembly: GCA_036936605.1. Classification (NCBI taxonomy): domain Eukaryota; kingdom Viridiplantae; phylum Streptophyta; class Magnoliopsida; order Brassicales; family Limnanthaceae; genus Limnanthes; species Limnanthes douglasii. Next base: position 160,786,412 of record JAUPFV010000002.1, read on the forward strand.
CTATGAGTTTTATATACTTTAGAATGTAAATGCCCTAACTTATAAGGTTAGGGTTTTTTCTAAATAAGTACAATAATTATTGATGTTTACATGTTTGGAACCTATATTTTTTTTTTCTTTTTTCGGAGGAAACCCCAGCCGCTACTCAGAGTCCAATGAATGCGCACAAGGTAAACCCTCAGTCTGACGCGATAACCTGACGCGATAACCTGCAAACCAACGCCAGAAGGTAAACCACACAAGGTGACAGGTTCAGCCGAGAAAGCGTATGTAAAGGGACTCGAACTCATGACCTTTGATCACGAGCATACCATACTCAACCAACTCGGCTACCTTTTGGGGCGGAACCTATATTTCGTATGCGCAATATAGAGAAATTTGGATGCAGCAAAAAATTGGTACTCTGGTATAATGATTTATTTGACAAATTTGGATGTTAATAAACAAAAATGTGAGTCCATGGAAGAAGTAGGTATAATAAATTATACATAAGAATAAAGAATGGTGCATCTACCTTTTCTCTTCTTCATTTTTCCTCCTATATTACTCCAAAAACTTGGTAATATTATTAATGAATATGTATTGGAACTTAAGATTCCTCCACGGGAAAGCTCTGGCAATATAAACTAATAAATAAATTAAGAAGAACGAGTCGAAAAAATAGACATGCCATCTTGTAAGCCAAGACAAGCCATCCACTAACTTCAACCGAATGAAAAAGTAAGACCTGTGCTTTACCTGCCTTATATATACACTTGTACATGTTGTATCCCTTTCACATTCACAACTTGACTCCTCCATGGAGCAACAACAAAAGAGAAGTGATTCATCCAACAATGGCAAAACTAAACTCAAAGAGCGAAGCAGCAACAACGGCAAAAGCAAGTATGTTGGTGTAAGACAAAGGCCGTCAGGCAAATGGGTGGCCGAGATAAAAGACACGACACAAAAAATACGAATGTGGCTTGGTACTTTTGAATCACCCGAAGAAGCTGCACGTGCCTACGACGAAGCTGCTTGTCTTCTTCGTGGCTTCAATACTCGAACAAACTTCCCTCCTCGTGTGGGCGATGACTCTCATCTTTCTTCCAAAATCAGAAACCTACTTAACCACAAAAAAAATAACGCTGCCAAAACAAACATTACGAAAAGTAAAACTGGTACCTCTACAATCACAACTGCTACAACCAGTACTAGCAGTAGCAACATTAAGAGTGATTATGACAATTTTGTGGTGAATAACGATAATAACGCGTACTACAGACCAGATTTAGGAGACATGTCTCAAATTGGTCAGTCATGGCCAGGTTTTGCAGGATTCGAAAATCAGAATGTTGGTGATCAGTTGTTGTGCAGCGAAAACTTTAACGAGCAATATAATCAATACCCAGAAAGTCAGCTATCAGCCTCGTTTTATGCCGTTAACAATTATGACTATGCGATGGAGAATTTCAACTTTGATTTAACTGATTCTCTTTGGAATTTTCCAGCCGTCCGTCAACTATTTATTCCTAGTTCATTCTATTAAAAGGTGATGCATATTAGCGGAAGCGCTGTATATTAGAGACATTCATATGCATATTAGCAGCTATATATATCAAGAAATGTGATTGATTAGCACTTAATAGAATGTATTTTCCTTTGTTTTCTGTTTGTAAAGAGCTTGAAATATTATTGGAAACATATCAATTGTAGTAGAAGATACTCGGTCCTAAAGGGATTCCCAGAAGATGGTATATAGGAGAGGGTGCATCATCTTGCTTTCAATCCATTGATGCATTTGCAACCTAGTTTATAAGGATAACATATTCCATAAACTTTTCGACCTCAGTGATTTTTAACAAAATTGGTAAGAATTTTTGGAGCAACTCAACTACCGCCAGATTTCAGCAGAACTGAAGTTCATACTGTTAAATGCAGGTTGTACCGAGTTTTGGTACGCTCGAAATCTGGTCGGACTGTCGGTGTGTAGGTTGGTTGCAGCAGTATTGGTTTCACTTCCGTTGGAATTGCTCGTCTAAAATGTTTTGTTCTTGTTTTGACTCGTAACTAGAGGTGTCAAACGGTTTGAACCAGCACCAACCCGCATCGTTTAAGTCTGAACCACGGGTTGCAGTCTCGGCGGGTTGCGGTCTCGGCGGGTTGCGGTCTCGGCGGGTTGCGGTCTCGGCGGGTTGCTCTTATGCGGTCCTGACGGTCTGGCGGTCCTGCCAGGTTGCAGTCGTAATGGGCCAGTTTCACAGTTAAACCACCAGTTCAAACCACCAGACGAACCATTTAAGAGCCGTTTACCAGTTCAAACCATCAGCCAAACCATTTAACCATTTAAGAACCGTTTATCAGAATATATTATAATGTTATTTAAAATTAATTTGTAAGTGTTAATTGAATCTAATTTCAATAATTGAGTTAATTATTCTATTTCATGTATTTTAATTTAAATATGTTATCATTTTAATCGAAATTTTATAATCATCAATTATATTTTAAAAAAATAATTGTAATTTGATTTTGATACGTTTGAATAATATATTACTATTAAATAATATATACCTATTAGACATATAATTGTATTAAAATTTTAAATTATTAGGTGATTCTTTAGATTCTTTCAAGCTTGAAGTGTTTATGGTTAGATGAATTATATAGTTTATTGTATTTTCGAACTATTCAATATTAGAAGTTTATATGCATAAACATAAATTACTTGTAAGTTGTAAAGAACAAAATAAAAATTGAAAGCTAGGTAAGTGATTTAAATAACATTTAATAAAAAATAGAAGCAAAACAAACAATTCATTAAAAATAAAAACCAAACAAGTAACATAGTTGTTCAATCAAATAAAAAAGATAAACATTACAACGATAATGAAAATCAATTGCGAAAAACTAAGGAGCTTCATCGTTGTTGTTGTTAGGTGGTTGACCTTGCAAATGCATGTTCTCCATCATCTGTCGCATATACTCCGACTGTTGGGCTTGAGAGTTTGCAAATCGCTCATTCCATTGATCTTGTCCATGATGCCACTGCTCGTATTGACCATGCCACTGCTCGTATTGACCATGCCACTGCTGGAGGTGACCAAGTTGATCATTCACCCCTACTTGCCACTGCTGTATCTGGCTAAGCTGGTCATTTACCCCCCCCTGCCAATTTTGAAATTCACCTTGCCATTTTGTAAAATCATCATGCCAAACCATTTGTTGAGTATGCGCAAACTCAGCAAATTCGCGATCGGTTCGTCTTTGTTGTGGCGGTACTCGCGAAGAACCACTAGCATTTGGATCGAAAGACACTTCAGCCTCAACTCGATACTGAGTAGGTGGATTTGGCGGTTTTGTAAGACCGTTCGCAATATATATCTGATTCAAGTCTTCTCTATGGTGGTTCCATGCCTCTAATTTCGAAATCAACTCTCCATCCCAAGAGTATATTTCCTGCAAACGCAAAGAGTTTCTACCTATAGCACTAGTCGGCCTCACCTTCACCGGAGTGTACATACTCACATCAGCTCCTTTCGAAACAAGCAATTTACTCAATATCATCCCATAAGGTAGTTTATCCGTACCACACCTCGCAGCCATATTTCGAATCATCAAGCTGGGTAAATTAATTATTCCCTGATTTCGAATCATAAAAGCAGTAACAAATGTTTGAATATATGAAAGCTGCGAATCATTGTTACTAGGTGGAAGAAATATACTATTTACCAATTTCAAAGCTAATTTCCCAATACCATCCAAATTACCCCGCATGGCTCGAAATTTACCGCTAATTTCCGGAGCTTCCGCACCAGGACAAGTAAGAATCTCTACCGCTTCTTCGTAAGACAAAGGCCAATCAGCACTCCATATCGTAGGGCGATAACTAATGGGAGGTAATTTATTACCGGTATAGATATCATGGGTTGGAACGGAAAAAAGATCGTAGAAATCAGTTTCAAAAAAACTAATGTCTTTACCATCAATCAAACAATTCATTCCTAAACCTCTTGGATCATTTTCGATTAATCTAGCCGTGGAATAAAACTTTCGCACTAGTTTTATATACCAATCACATTTGAATCTAGCTAGATTCATCCAACCTTGGCCATTAGTAGGCTCAATAAGATTGAAAAAATTTTGCATACCCTCTATTTGGATCAGTTCCTCGTAGTTCAGAAACATACCAGACCAAATTTTTGTTACACCTCGACCTCCTTGATGATTACTACGGATGCGAATCTCCCCCTCGGGGCGATGTTCGATAGTCTCGCTCTCCGTTACCTCCTGCTCCATGGTATGCAACAACATTTCTTCCACCTCTCTCAATTCGGAAGTGGTTGGTTCACTACGTCCACCTTTACGAGCATTCTTTTTTGTTTTCGAAGACATTTGCGAAACCTGAAATTTAAATAGAGTTTGAAAAATATAAAAAAAATTTAGAGAAGTGTAGTAGAGAGAGGGGATAGATTTGTAGTGGAGAGGGAGAGATTTGTAGTGAAAAATATAGGAGGATGTAGGGTGTATTTATAGGGTAATTTTGTGTTTTTTTTTTTTATTTTCTACTAGCCGTTGGATGACGTCAGCATGACGTCATCAAGCGGACCATCCGGCCACGCGTGCGGATGGTCCGCTTTTGGCCGTTGCCAACGGCTAGTTCGTTTGAACTAGCCGTTGGTTGAACCGGGGCATCCGGACGATCGTCCGGATGCCCCGGTTCCAATCGGACCATCCGGATCGATATCCGGATGGTCCGAATTGTCTGTCCGGGCGTCCGGGCGAAACTGTCCGGATGCCCCGGGTCATGTGTCCGGACCATCCGGACGCCCATCCGGATGGTCCGGGCGATTTTTTTTTTTTGTTTTTTCGGTTTTTTTTTTTGGGTCTCCCCTATAAGTAGAGGAGACCCCAACACCAATACTCACACCTCTCAAACAACTCTCTACTTCTCTCTAAATCTATCTATTTGTTCGATAAGTTCTAGAAAACTACAATTAGTTATTTTACTTATTCTACTCCTACTTTCGAAATTGTTTGATTTTTGTTTTTCCGCAAATTGTTTCTTAGTTGTTATTAGTCTAAATTTAGTTGTTCTATCTTGTTATTAGTCTAAATTTAGTTGTTATATCTTGTTATTAGTCTAAATTGTGATTTTATTATTAGTATTTTATTGCATATTTGAAGAAAAAAACTGTTATTAGTTTTAAAATGAATTCAAAACGTAGAAATACTGGGATAAACCCACCATCTAATGTGGATCTCAATACCATGGATGATTTTTCTACAGAATTCCCTCACGTTGACACACTCTCCTCCCGCGAAAGTGGTGGTGGAAGTACTAGTGGGGGGAGATCTCGTAAGAAAACATCTTGGATTTGGAATCACTATACTCTATCAGAAGATGGTTTGTTTTGTATTTGTAAAGAGTGCAATAAACGTTATCTTCACGTAAGTGGATCTAGAAATATGGGCACTAGCACTATGGTAAAACATTTAACGAAACATGAAATATATGATCCTACAAAACCTAACCCAACTAATGTTTGCACGAACCCTCAAACAGGTCTTCCTTTTGAGTTTAACCACGATACGTATAGGGAAGAAATAATGATTTATGCAGTCGGTAGTTTACAACCATTTAGTTTTGGGGATTCTTGGAGATACGAAAATTGGATGCAAGTTGGGGTAAACCCACAGGCAACACGCATTCCACGTACCTCTTTGCGATCGCTAGCCTTTAAATATTATTTACAAAGAAAAAAAGAGATTATTCAAACTATGCAGACTTTGCCATGGAATGTTTCGATTACTAGTGACATAGCTACTTTTACTGATTTAGATATGATATGTGTTACCCTCCATTGGATGGACGCCCAATGGGTCCTCCAAAGGAGAATTATATGGTTTGAATCAATTGGGAAGCATACCGCACAAATAATTAGGGAGAGTATGACTGAATGCATGAATGTTTATGGCATTAAAAACAAGATTATGTCTATTTCGTTGGATAATGCATCTTCTAATATTAGTGCTATAACATTTCTTATAGCAGATTGCAATCCCCCTTTTCCAAAATTGTTTCACACCAAATGTTTATGCCACGTACTTCAATTAATTGCGAAAGAAGGAATACGTAAGGTTCAGGGTGATTATATTACCCCTATAAAAAATGGGATCCTATTTTGCTCGACATCCGCTGCTAAAAAAAGAGCTTTTAAAACACTTGTTCTTTCAAATGGGAAAAACTATAAGAAACTTTTATTAGATGTCGAAACTAGATGGAATTCTACTTACACAATGCTTGCACGTGCGCATGTTTTTAAAGAAGAGATATCGACGCTTTATAATACATATCGTGAAACACCAATTGAACCAGATCATTGGAAATTTTGTGCACACATGTTAAGATTTTTAAGACTTTTTAAAGAAAACACCCTAACCTTTTCTTCACAAAATCAACCTAATGCTCATTTGGCCCTTTTCACGATTGCTAATCTTGCCATGCATATGGATGAATTTAGATCACATTATGCATGCGTAGACATGGTGCCTGGAATGGAATATAAGTTCACAAAGTATTTTCATCCAATCCCTGATAGTTATTCATTTGCTTGCCTTTTAGATCCTTTTTCACGAAAAGAAAAATTTGAATTGCTAGTTGATTGCTTTTATAAATCTGTACGGTTTCCTACAGATATACCACCGACCGAACCAATTGACCCTCAAGGGTATATTAGCGGTATATATGATAGTTTGTATAATATCTATGATAAGTATGCTGCAAGATATAGATCAAATACATCTACAAATGTAAGCAGTAGTAACAATAGGGGTAGAGGGAGAAATACTAACTATATTCGATTGGCAATGTTACGAAACAACAATGTTACAGAAACCCCTCAATCTGATAATGAGTTGTATAGATATTGGACCACTAGGTTTGACTTTACGAATTATCAAGACCAAGGTATTGAAGATATCATACGATGGTGGGGTACCAAAACTGAAGAGTTTCCTATTCTTTGCAGGATTGTTAAAGAGATTTATGCTATACCTATGTCTACAGTTGCAAGTGAGTGTGCTTTCAGCCAAGCGAGGTTGCAATACACGACTAAGAGAACAAGATTGACGGGCAAAGCACTTGGAGTGCTTGTGGCAGTTAAGGATTGGACAGCGGCGGATAAAAGGATGCAAGACATAGAGTTCAGAGACGAAGTGAACGTAGACGACATCTTCGAAGATTATCCGGATGATTACGAAGATATACTTGAACAAGAAATTGCGGAAGAAAACGAAAATGACGACGAAGATTTTACTTACGAAGAAGACGAAGCTGGAGATGAATGATGTTTGTAATAGTTTTTTGCTATTTTGTATTGTAATTTGAAAATATTTGTACAACTCCTGGCCCGCACGAGTATAAACTGTGAACGGCTAAATTATCCAAAAATGACTTTACCTTTTATTATAACAACAACAAATGTATTATGAAATACTTATAACTTCATAAGATCTAATTTTGGTTTAAAAAATAATAACAAACACTTGTAAAATTTAAAACCAAATCACAATAGTAATCAAAATGTAATATTAAAATTATAACCGTAGAATTTGTAATATTTTAACATGATAAGATATAGTTTTGGTTTGTATTAGATCTAAAAACATAATAATAATATTCAAAATGTGATAATAACATAAGTAATATTTAAAATTTTGGACTATATAATAATTACAACACTAAAAAACTTAATAACCAAAACAAATTAATATTAACAAAAATGTAATAATAATTCTATAATAATATGCAATATCTCAATATTTTTTAAATATAACATTTTGGATATAAAATAAATAAAATCAGCATAATATTTACCAATAAACCACCGGTTTTTTACAAATAAACCGTGGTTTCGCAGTCCTGCCGGGTTGCGGTCTCGGCGGGTTGCGGTCTCGGCGGGTTGCAGTCTCGGCGGGTTGCGGTCCTGGCGGGTTGCTCCTTATGCGGTCCTGGCGGGTTGCGGTCTCGGCGGGTTGCGGTCTCGGCGGGTTGCAGTCCTAATGGGCCAGTTTTGCAGGTAGACCGCCGGTTCTTAAGCAGGTTGTCAGCTTTGAACCATGGTTCCTGAACCATTAGACACCTCTACTCGTAACATTACATTATGAAAATTATACGGATGGAAGTTGAATGCATCCAAAATTGTTATTTATTTTTCATTAAGGTTTATTATACGAGGGGCCAAGCGGGTGAGTGAGTTAAAAAATAGATAAAGAAACAGCTTTGATATTATATCAAATCATAGTGATGATGAGCGTCGAAAAAGAATTCAAGATCATCCTCTGAATGCGATAGATCCAAAGTTTATAAAAGGATAATTTATTTATTAAAAATCAATGTCCTCCGAATGCGATAGATCCAACCTTTATGAAAAGACAATTTATTTATTAAAAATCGATTTGTAGGTAAAATGAGATTTCATCGGTTTGAATCAATTTGTATTATAAGTAGGCCCCTAAGGGTAGCCGAGTTGGTTGAGTATGACATTCTTATGACCAAAAGGTCATGAGTTCGAGTTCCTCTACATACGTTTTCTCGGCTGAGCCTGTCACCTTGTGTGGTTTACCTTCTGCGTTGGTTTGCAGGTTATCGCGTCAGACTGAGGGTTTACCCTGTGCGCACTCATTGCACTCTGAGTAGCGGCTGCGGGTTTCCTCCAAAAAAAATGCCGAAACACTTCGAGAATCATTTGTTTATGAGTGAATTATGAATATAAGAGTTAGAATATGTATAATAACTTATCTCGACAGAAGTTTATTCAAGTGATATTTTTAACAGATTCAAACATTTTATCATTAAAAATTTGTCGAGCATTCTCATTTCATACCATACTCGACAAAACCACCAGTTTTCAGAAAAGTCGGTTTGTCACAATTGTAGTACATATTGTTCGAACTCAAAATGTTAAATTATCTCGAATATCATAGGTTCCACGAATATATAAGTGACGTTATTATTTATAGTTTCTTTTTCCACATAGTAAATGTGGATTTGTTACCAATGTTTCCAAAGTTGTAAGATAATAAGATACGAAATGCTTTAATTGAGATCGTCGGATCAACCTCGACTAGTTTGACTTTTTATGTTGGATTGGTGTTTATTTCCTAGAAAAAGTTAACAAATTCAAGTGGGTATTAGATTGTTTGTAATTGTTGATCGAAGTTGACTCGATCAAAGCACGAGACATGGTTTCGATCAAAGCACGAGACATGGTTTCGGCGAATAATGATTTAGCATTGATTAATATTGTAGAAAACATGTTCTTTAAAACAACGCACATGTTATGTCATTAGTTTCAAATTCGATGAAGTACATGTAGGAGAAAATAATATAGAATGAAATAATGTATTGGGAGACCAAACGTGAATTCGAAAAGTCAGACTCGATGAAGCTTGAGTTCAAAAATTATCCTCGAGTAATCGAATACGCCGAAAACGTTTGGTTAATTTTGTACACCTATAAGTGTTTCACGTAAAAAAAACTAACAAATTTATGCATTTTGGTACATTTGATCACCAACCGGTTGTAGAGCGTTCATTCCAATCTAAAATAATATGTTGGTACGAGTCAGACGAACTGCGAGTTGTTTTGGGTAAGGTGTATTTTTTAATCGATATGCAATATTGAGCATTTAAAAGATTGTTTGAAAAGAGTTAGTTAAGAGCACAACACAAATATAGGCACATGATGTTCCACAAATCAAAGGTAACCTCTCGAATAGTATTTTAGAAATCATTTTGACTTTCTAAAAAGTGTTCATAATTTGAAGTGGACGCCACAAAATGTTTACTCTGAGCTATGCACGGTTTACTATATTGGCATGAGACTCGCGAGTTATTAAATTGGTAAGAGTTATAAGTTTGTATATGTAATAAGATATGAAATATTCATAGCAATATCATGAAAAAGATGTGAACAAATATTAAGGTCGGACTCATCCGATAAGAATGTACCATATAATCCGACCAAGTATAAAGTCGAGTAGTCATAAACAAGGATGAAGGCTTAGGTATCAACTAAATCACGCTCGGAAAAGATAGTGGATAAGAAACAAGGACGAGCTAACCCGGACCAATGAGATCTCTGACAGATAAAGCAAACGAGGTCGAGCCGAGTATTGTTAAACCCAAACGGACTTGAGCCAGAGCAGAGCTGAGCAGAGCAGGGTTAAGCCATAGAAGAGTCGGGCAGAATATTCTAAATTAGAATGGCGCGCTCATCTCATTTACACACCAAGAACGAAGAAAAATAAGAATATTAATGGATTCAAACATATTTATGAGTCAACCATCATGGACCATAACTCCCAAAGTAATGGTTGCCAATTTAAGACCATTAACACTATGTTTAAGACTAATAGGGTCATGTAATGAATGATCATGATGTAACTACTATGAGTAGTATAAATATTGGATCTCAAACACATAATTGTATCTTCTTCTCGAATCAATAAAAAGTTAAACACATAATTGTTCGGCAAAAGCGTAGATCTTTTTCCGTTGAAAAACATGAAGCAATAAACAATGAGGTAACTAAACTTTTCGATCTCGGGCACGTTCGTCGAGCTCCATATCCGGTGTGGATAGCAAACCTCGTTGTTGTCAAGAAGAAAGGAGGGCAGTTACGCATGTGCGTCAGTTTTACTGATTTGAACCAGGTTTTCCCTAAAGTCGCATTCCCCCTGCCTCGAATCGACCAATTAGTGGACTCCACATTGGGTTGTGAATATATGTCCTTCATGGATGCTTATTACTTTTAAAATCAAATCTGCATGCATTGGAATGACGAGGAGCACACAACTTTTCAAACAGAGTGCGACATGTACTGCTATACCGTCACGCCCTTCGCTTTGAAAAACGGAGGCTCCACTTACCAGCTCCTGATTAATCAGATCTTTAAGAATCAACTAGAGCATTATATGGTATCCTACATAGATTACATGATCGTCAAAACTAATGTCCCAACGTAGCACCTGAAAGTTTTAAAAAATGTTTCACAGTCCTACGTAAGTATAACTTAAAATTAAATCCATTAAAATGTTCCTTTCGTATCCGAACATGAAAGTTTTTAGGTTATGTGGTGAGTAAAAAGGAAATAGAAGCGGACCTCGCTCAACTACAAGCGCTAATCTAGATGGAGCCTCCTAAGAACATTAAGAAAATTTAATGCCTAATCGGACGTCTCGCAACCCTTTCCCGTTTCATATCAAAAGCCTCTAATGAGATTCATCTTTTCTTCGAGGTTTTGAGAGGGATAAAAAAATTTGAATGGAGTGCAAATTGTGACACAACCTTCACCGCTTTAAAACGTACCTCAAATCGCTTGGAATCTTATATGCATCAATAACAGATGAACCATTCTATCTTTACCTATCGGTCTCCAACTTCGTTGTCAGTGCGGTCCTCATCAGGGAAGCTGAAGGTGTACAACGCCCCATTTACTACACCTGTAAAACCTTAGCAGACGCTGAAACTAGATATTTGAACTTTGAGAAAATCGACATGGGATTGGTGGTTGCTACTCGGAAAATACGATCGTACATTCAAGGCCACACCACCGTTGTTTGAACTTTCTTCCCCATGCGCAATGTGTTGTAAAAGTTGGACGTTTTGGGATGTCTCACCAAGTGGTCAATCAAACTTGGGGAATACGACATCAAGTTCGAATCACGCACGGCGATCAAAGGACAGGCTATCGCAGATTTCTTAATCGAATTTTTCGCACCACGCCCGCGTCAAATCTGAACCTCATTTTCTATTTTATATCAAAATACCAAATCTTCACTTTCTAACCGTTGCGAAATGCACCTTCTCCAATGTTTGAAAGGAAGGAAATCGAATTAGGTTTTATTGATACCAATCATTTTATCCACATAAGTATTTGAATTTTTCATTTGAAATTTATTGTTGAATTAAGGTGACTTTTGTATCCTAATTTATTAATATTTTTATAAGTATTTCTATTGCGAAAGCGCATTCTATACATCAGTATATTCTTTTTGTATCGTATTGCGTCAACCATAAACAAAAGAATGAGATTACCGATTAGGCATCATTGTAAAATATATTTAGAGATTGAAAATTGATCGTCTTCAAGCATAATCCCAAAGTGATTAATTCAAATAAAATTGTTTAGTTTTTTTTAGTATATTTTGGATCTATTTATCTTCGTAATATATTTTTGTTAAAGACTTGTTCGATTTCATTCAACACAAATCGCAAAATATAAACATCAAACTTAAAATCATAATTATCATATTAAAACATAAGACATAAAATGATAACATTAAACATAATTTTCAAACATTAAATATAAATTTGAAAAGCCATTAGAACCAAATACAAATAAAACAACACTTTATGAAGAGTTATATCATTGTGAGTATATAAGTTTGTATATGTATTTATTTTTACTTGTTTCATTATCTTTTCAATAAGGTTTACGTTCACCTTATCGAGTTGATGTACGGTAATCAAATCAGTATTACGCAAAGAGAACATCTCAAATGCCTCTTATGCGGTATTGTACGGGAGATTAAAGATCTGATAACTTGGAACCAATTTCAAATATTTTCATATAATAGAAACTTATTCTCGTCAGCGTGTTGGTGGCATATGTTTGATCCAATTTATATCGTACATGTAGTACATTTTACATATTACTTCATCAAAAAATAATATTCTTCATCCGTTATTGTTTCCTTCAGTATGCTGACGGTTTTTAGCAAGCATGAATCTTCGAGCGGAGTCTATTATATATCGTAGATCTACATATATGATTTTTGTAAAAGTTTTTATATGAGTATATAAAAAAATTGATTGGTATATATAGAAAAATAAATAGAGAAGTAGGTTAAAGTAGCTTCAAATAATATTAGATAGATAATTTTGAATAAAGTAACCAATAATGTAGCGTCGCGTGTAGACAAAAGATATATTCTAGTTGGAGAAAAAATGATGAACTATATATCATCTGTGTTGTCACTTACCTGTAAAACGATGCCAAGTTCTGTTAAAACCAGACCCAGTTTTGTCATAATTATGTCTACTTCTATTTTTACCAAGCAAAAAATGCACCATTTTTCCTAGTAAGCTCTCCAACGAAATTAGGCTTAGTTGCATCGGAAGGTCAAAAATTCTTATTCTTTTATTCTCGAGTTTGGTCCAAAATTATCTTACTACGCAGGGTTACAGCAATAAGGACACCATAGTCATAACAATTTAATACATCGAAAACTTTCTACTACAACAAATAATTATAACAATAAAAAACATCAAGTACGACAGATACATCATACATCGATAATATAAGAAAACTCAATAAAAACAAAAATAACAAATGATAATAAATAATAATAGCATAAAACATTGTTTATGGAGAAGGATAATTACATCCATATTTATCTTTTTTGTTTTTTCCTATAAGTTTATTCATCACCATAGCTTCATTCATCTTGATTACGATGTGGAAATTCACGTCATTCATGTTTTCTTCAATTATTATATCGGTGATATTATCCTTGTAAAGAAAAAATATGGTTTGATTTTTTTTTAATCCAAGATCAAAAACATGATATGCTCTTAGCTCTTTAAATATTTCCATCTAGTTTTGACGTCTTCCTAATCGTGCGAGGCTTACTTGCAAAGAAATTACATCAAATATTTACCTTCGTCTGGTATTCCTCTTGATATTGTTTTGGTAGGTATCCTTAAACATGAAACTTCAACAAAAGTTTGTAATATATGTCAAATCTATGACTAACTTTAATCGCAAATGATGCTTCTATTTATATAGTATCAGTTAAGGGTAGTGTAATCTACCAAAAAACTAATTAAATAAAATCACGTATCAAATAACAATATTGTAATCCATTAAGATTAATCGAACAACGCCATATGTCGGATAAGAATAGTGCAACGTGGTTTATTAGTTTTATTATTATCTTAATGTTATATCTCTACCACTAAGACGTGACAATATGTATAACATAGTTATTGTTCAAAGATGTGAAGTTGAAACTTTTTATTCTCAAGAAAAAAGGTTTTATAGTCGTCTCAAGCACAAACAAAAAAATAATTCATCAGACATCAAAACTCTTCATATCGTACAAACATTAAATAATAATAGAAAGAAAAACAACAAGTCATAAATCATACAAACACTACACAATAGTGAAAAACAAAACAGCATTGTTCGTTAAAAGAACACATAAAATATAACATCGTCTCAAAAAGAAACAAGTCTACAAAATACAAACCAATATAAGTCTCAAATACATATAAACAACCATCAAGTAGTGATGTGCACGGTTGCCTTCCGTTCGATGCCTAGTTTACTTTAGTGTTTTTATGTGGAAGTATACTATTATCCACAGAACCACCTCCAACAACACTATTTTATCACTAACATCCCTTTTGGTCATGGTATACCATACGTATTGTTTTACGTAGCCAATGCATTTAGGCGTCATCGAATGGGAAGATGATGCAATATTACATACCATACAGTCGGTACTCAATAGATTCATACATTAGTATGTCCAAGCGGATTCCTTCATTTGTGTAGATGGTATCATTTTCTTTATTTCTTTCCATAATCGGTGGCATGTAAAGATGAAATAGAATCATAATCTACCACTCTAAATTGACGTGTAATTTTATCTCATATATACGCTTCGACGTATTTAAAAATATGATTCGCATAGTCATTTGGTCAGATTTTTGCAACCATATAATGTTGTCTCATGTCCTTGTACGATTTAAAAATACCTATAAAAAACAAATAAAACAAACGACAAAAATGATATCAAAACGTTTTAAATATGTTAATAAGACTAGATAAATATATATTCACATTCATAATCGATGGATCCGAAAGAGTTTCACGATGGAACTCTTTTGGTTGCACCTTTAAGGATATTAATTTCTTAGACAAACAATTAACAATCTTGAGAATTCTCAAATTGTATAGCTTCGGTGTAGGTCATAACTATTAAAAGTGGTCATATAACAAAGAGTCCAGCAAACCGACAAAATTGTTTTAAGTTACTCCTCTTATGCTTTGAAACTCCACCCAATCTACAGTAGAGAGATGTTTAATACGAGGTGCCCCAAGCGTACTGATCCAGTTTACCTTAGTTTTCTATATGCAATAAATAATCTACCTTGACGTATTTCTGACTAAAGCGGAACATAATGTACATCCCAAAAAGTATATAAAGTATGCACATATAGTTTTGGAAATCTGGTTTCTCATCCTATATTTGTGTTTGAATCCAAAACTTATCTATAGTAAAAGTTTCTCACAATCATTTCAAAAGTTTCTCACAATCATTTCAAACCTTTAAACCGAACTCTGACCCTTTATGGCTCTTAATCTCCTAACGGATATAAAACTTAATGATTTCCATCAATTTCCGTAAATCGAGTATACCTCCTATTTTTTTCTCGAACCGTCTCAACTCCAAAAAATCAAAATTTAAAAAGAGGCTAGTGATGCCAAAAATATCATCAATTATAATGGACATCTCTCCAAAACTAAAATAGAATGTGTTAATCTCATAATATCATATTTCTCTGAAACCTTACGTCATGTCAGATTATTACTAAATTGATTGAGGTGACTTATCAAATAAAATTTATGTAATGTGATATTAGTACTAAATTGATTACAATGACTTATCAAAAATAGTCGAAGATATTTCGACAATAACTCTAGACATCTTATAACGCTTATAGAAAGTAGAGTATCCGAAGGTTCATACCCGAATGTAACAAATTTAACCTAAAAAAATTACAACTTATGAATATAAATATAAATAAATTAATAAATAAATATAACTATTAAACCCTTAAGCAATTTATACCCCTCCTAATTAAGGATATTGTACTCTTAAACAAAACATATCTCCATATCTTATGCTCCTTGAAACTAAAGAATGTTCGGATGTTGTTGGTACATCTTTAACAAAACATATTTTTGTAATTAAGGAATGGTAGGATGTTAAACAAGATATTTCTCCTTAAAGAATAGTCGGATGCTAAACTTCTTCTAAACTTTGACTTATTCATTTAAGTCTTCTACAACGGTCTAGACACATCCACGTCGCATGGACGATGCTTTGACTTATTCGTTTAAGTCTTCTACAAGGGTCTAGACATATCCACATCCGTATGGACGATGGTTTGACTTATTTGTTTCAGTCTTCTACAAGGGTCTTTGACTTATGGTTTGATTTTTTTTTAATCCAAGATCAAAAACATGATATGCTCTTAGCTCTTTAAATATTTCCATCTAGTTTTGACGTCTTCCTAATCGTGCGAGGCTTACTTGCAAAGAAATTACATCAAATATTTACCTTCGTCTGGTATGCCTCTTGATATTGTTTTGGTAGGTATCCTTAAACATGAAACTTCAACAAAAGTTTGTAATATATGTCAAATCTATGACTAACTTTAATCGCAAATGATGCTTCTATTTATATAGTATCAGTTAAGGATAGTGTAATCTACCAAAAAACTAATTAAATAAAATCACGTATCAAATAACAATATTGTAATCCATTAAGATTAATCGAACAACGCCATATGTCGGATAAGAATAGTGCAACGTGGTTTATTAGATTTATTATTATCTTAATGTTATATCTTTACCACTAAGACGTGACAATATGTATAACCATAGTTATTGTTCAAAGATGTGAAGTTGAAACTTTTTATTCTCAAGAAAAAAGGTTTTATAGTCGTCTCAACTCCAAAAAATCAAAATTTAAAAAGAGGCTAGTGATGCCAAAAATATCATCAATTATAATGGACATCTCTCCAAAACTAAAATAGAATGTGTTAATCTCATAATATCATATTTCTCTGAAACCTTACGTCATGTCAGATTATTACTAAATTGATTGAGGTGACTTATCAAATAAAATTTATGTAATGTGATATTAGTACTAAATTGATTACAATGACTTATCAAAAATAGTCGAAGATATTTCGACAATAACCCTAGACATCTTATAACGCTTATAGAAAGTAGAGTATCCGAAGGTTCATACCCGAATGTAACAAATTTAACCTAAAAAAAATTACAACTTATGAATATAAATATAAATAAATTAATAAATAAATATAACTATTAAACCCTTAAGCAATTTATACCCCTCCTAATTAAGGATATTGTACTCTTAAACAAAACATATCTACATATCTTATGCTCCTTGCAACTAAAGAATGGCGGATGTTGTTGGTACATCTTTAAGAAAACATATTTTTGTAATTAAGGAATTTTTGTAATTAAGGAATGGTAGGATGTTAAACAAGATATTTCTCCTTAAGGAATAGTCGGATCCTAAACTTCTTCTAAACTTTGACTTATTCTACAACGGTCTAGACACATCCACGTTGCATGGACGATGCTTTGACTTATTCGTTTAAGTCTTCTACAAGGGTCTAGACATATCCACATCCGTATGGACGCTGGTTTGACTTATTTGTTTCAGTCTTCTACAAGGGTCTAGACTAGTTCTGACTGAGCACGCAAAAAACCACTACCCGACCACTCAATAGGAACATGAGAGCCATCCACCAACTCCACTGGTACTATATCACTTGGGAGAGATTACAAATAAAGATCCCAAATGCAGATAGAACTGCCTATCAAGTAGAAAACAACAATAACAACAATAAAGGTATGTAAATCCTAATGCAAAGGAATTAGAAAGAAGAATATAAAAGCAGTGTACAACAAAGTTCATCAAATTCCACTTCACATCATTAATACGAAACAAAAGACTGACCACCAAAAAACATAAAACAAATTCAACCATTTTACAGCTTAAAGAAAAAGATAACAAGGTTTTACAGAATATTGAAACAACAAGGAAATGAGTAGCTTGTCAGCGAACCGCATCTTAAAAAAAATCAATAATCTTCGTCATCTTCTTGATCATCAACACCTTCAGCACCAACTTCCTCGTAATCTTTCTCAAGTGCAGCCAAATCTTCACGAGCTTCTGAAAATTCTCCCTCCTCCATACCTTCACCAACGTACCAGTGTACAAATGCTCTTTTAGCATACATGAGATCAAATTTGTGGTCAATGCGTGAAAACACCTCGGCTACAGCCGTGTTGTTGCTGATCATGCAAACAGCTCTCTGAACCTTGGCAAGATCGCCACCAGGTACAACGGTGGGAGCTTGATAGTTGATACCACATTTAAAACCAGTTGGGCACCTACGAGACACTCAAAATCAGATATCAAATCAAATAAGATACATGCATAAGGTTGTCCTTCCCAACATTGAATGTGTGTACCAAACATTCTTACCAGTCTACAAACTGAACAGTCCTCTTTGTTTTGATGGTGCCAACAGCAGCATTAACATCCTTAGGAACAACATCTCCACGGTACATCAGACAACAGGCCATGTACTTACCATGCCTTGGATCACATTTGGCCATCATGCTTGATGGCTCAAATACTGCATTTGTGATCTCAGGAACTGACAGTTGCTCGTGATATGCTTTGGCTGCAGAGATGACAGGGGCATATGAGGAAAGCATGAAATGTATACGGGGATATGGCACAAGATTAGTCTGGAACTCGGTAATGTCCACATTGATGGCTCCATCAAATCTCAACGATGTTGTCAAGGATGATATGACTTGAGATATTAATCTGTTCAGATTTGTGTACGTCGGCCTCTCAATATCTAGGGATCTGCGGCAAATGTCATATATTGCTTCGTTGTCTAATAGCACTGCAACATCAGTGTGCTCAAGTAGAGAATGAGTTGAAAGAACACTGTTGTAGGGCTCCACAACTGCTGTTGAAACCTGCAAACAAGAAGAAAGCTGCTTAAGAACAATACCTTGAAGTTCTTTAATACATAAAAATTGATACCACGTATTACAAAAAGATAACTACTAATTCCATTTTGTACTTTCCATGGGAGGGAGTGGAGGCAAATGACTTTAGTAAACAATAGCAAAAGTGCAATCATCCTATGATGACAAGCTTACTAACAATAGTTCATTTTTCTAGTATTCTACAAGTACACATATATATCATAGGAAAGTAAGTAAAACAAGCAGCAGTGAAACCGTTAACAGAGTACTAACTAAAGAAAGACCATTCTCAGACCAAATCAAAAAGAACAATAATTTGATATACAAACAAACAGATAGATAAGCAGAATAGCTACTACCATAAATAACAGTGTACCTCCATTAGACCAGTATGCTAACTGAATACAAACAACCATACCTGAGGCGAAGGGTAAATGGTGAACCCAAGCTTCGATTTCTTTCCATAATCAACAGACAGACGTTCCAACAACAGAGAGCCCAGACCAGAACCTGTTCCACCACCAACAGCATTGAAGACCAAAAAGCCTTGCAATCCAGTGCAGTTGTCAGCTAACTTTCTCACACGATCAAGGCAGAGATCCACAATTTCCTTCCCAACTGCAGACAAGAGAAGATATAAAAAAACAAATAAGATAAAACAGATACAATATGTGAAAAACTCAACCAATAATAATTGTGAAAATGAGTTGCAACCACAACTGCCTTCTTACTTGTGTAATGCCCTCTAGCAAAGTTATTAGCAGCGTCTTCCTTGCCAGAAATAAGTTGCTCGGGGTGAAAAAGCTGTCTGTACGTCCCTGTCCTTACTTCATCTATAACTGTTGGCTCTAGATCCACAAAGATAGCCCTAGGAACATGCTTGCCAGCACCGGTCTCACTAAAGAAAGTGTTGAACGCATCGTGCGCAACACCTACTGAAGTATCACTGTCCATATAAACATCGCAAAACATTAACTCTACAGAAACCGAAAATATGAGAGAGAATGCGTCAGATTTAGCGAAAAGCAAGCACAACTATGGCAAACAAAGAAAGCATACTGCACGATACGCTTTGGAAATATCAAAGCATTCCAAAGTCATTTCGAAGAAACGAGAAGTAAAAAACCAACTCCAATGGACAATAACACTGGAATCGACTAAGATACACCTTGGACAAAAACGAGAGCAAAATCTAATGAAACGTTGCGAGTATACTAAAAATTACAGTAGAAATGATTAAATCCAATGAGACTCACAGAAACCAAAACAGTTACTGCGTTGAAATCAACAAAAGAAGAAAAATGCAAAAGCAATTGCGATTATAAACCGAGATCTACTTAGAAAAGCAAATGTTACAGTAACAGTGCATCGAGAGATTACCTTGGCATGGTTCCGTCAGGCTGAATGCCATGCTCGAGACAGTAAAGCTCCCAACACGAATTTCCAACCTGAATCCCAGCCTGTCCAATGTGTATGCTTATGATTTCTCTCATTTCTTCTACCTCTTCTTCTTCCCCGTCTGTTCTTCTTCTTCTCGATCAGTCTCTCGATTCAGAAAACCCTAACTCACTGGATCTGGAAATGAAATTCGAAATAATAGAGTGAGATCTACTATGCTTCTCTCTCTAAAATGGTTTTGAATTTATGGTTATTTTAATGAATTTATGAACTCGATTTAATAGACATTTTCAGATCCGCCAGCTATTACAGGCCCCACTGGCCCATTCTTTATCATCATTTTCCCACCCAACTTTTATTAGGCTTAGAAAAGGCCCAACTCCAACAGCTTAGCGCGCAAAGCCCAAATCCACGGCTGTACTAATGTCTCATACGATTTGCTAAACGGCCGCCACTCGTAAATAAGGGGCGGACTATATTTGGTTATAGCGAGACCTACTATGTTTACACAAATCTCATCTATATAAAAACTGAGGCTTCACACATCTTTTATTTATTTTTTTTCAGATCCTAAGTCTTTTTAATTTAGGTTTTTAAAACTTCATATTCGTCTAATCCAACCGCGGATACTTGTTAAAGTAAGATATCTTTTTATCATGGTAGAAATTTTTTTCAATTTACATTTATATTTTAGTTATTTTAAAGTTTTTTTAGTCTTAGAAGCTGTGATTATATGTATACACGTAGTTAGGTTTTGAGCTTCAATACGGTGTGCCAATTGGTAGATTATGTGTAGTAGAAGATAGGGTTTGGTTTTGCAGCCATGGTTGTTGTTTGAGGTATTTCCACACACGAGTTGGTGCCTGGAAATACCGGATGCACGCAAAAACAAGCGTGCATCTGGTATTTCAAGGCACGAAATCGTGCGTGCAAATATCAAATGCACATTCCTAAAATGTGCCAATTCCACGCATGAAATCTTGCCCGATTTTTCACAATCTGGCGTGTGTCAAAGTGTCGGATGCACAGGCCTGGAATGTGCCAATTCCACACATGAATTCATGACAGGTTTGGCACAATCCAGGCATCTGCATGCGTGGGTTTTGTTGTTTGGTTTTTCTACTCATGTATTGACCTCCGTTTAATTATGTATGTGTTAGAATGCATTTGTTCTCTTCTATTGTGTAATTTAGATTTTTTATTATTATTTTTTTTAAATGTTTACGTAATTTTAGATTATTGTATGAAAAATATGATTAACGTTTTGTGTGTGATTGTAATATATCTCATCGCCGACGCTCTCCTACTAGGTCGGACGCCAACACATACGATGAGATGTTATTTGGAGAGTCGTCAAGAAGCGCACGAGTTCACCGCCGACAAGACTTGGTTGTCTCACCCTTTCCTCCCCGACAAACTACGGAGCAAAAAAATTGTAGGTTTAACCGGCACGTGGTTGACCTCTACTTTATGTTTCACTCGTACAAGGACTACAAGGCTTATAACGTCTTCGAAAACTAAAGTAAGTTTTTTACTGTTTTAGTTGTTAAAGTTATAATCACGTGTTATAATCTGGTTAGTGTTATAGTTATTGGTTTAGGTTTGATGCATTCGTTTAGCATATCGTTATTGGTTTATATATACATTGGTTTAGGTTTATATTGGTTATTGGTTTATATATTTTATTTATTTATGGTGAGGGTTGAATTTATTGGTTATTGGTTTATATTGGTTATTGGTTATTGAATTTATTGTTTTAGGTTGAATGACTTTGTTTAGGTTTGAATGCATTGATTTAGGTTATAATTAAAGTTATTGGTTATTAGTTTAAGTATATATTGCATATTTGTTTATATTGTATATTTTTGTGCAGGCGAGGCTACATATGCAATGCAACATTATGTACCAAACTCACCGTGGTTGGGATCTTGCTAAGCGATAACCCTGCATTCGTGATGAGGTGATGGGTAATTGTTTTGGACCCATCGTTGACTGTCTCGTATGTTGGGCTACCAACGTCCATTTGATAGAGGTGTTTTTAGAGAGATGGCATCCTGAGACCAACACATTCCACTTCTCATTCCGTGATATTACAGTGACACTAGAAGATGTGCACGTTATTATGGGTCTTCCAGTTGTTGGCGGTAAATTGCGATACCTTTGAGTTTCCTACTGCGGAGGCGAGGAATGCGGCATACACGCGCCTGCTTGGAATCACATTTGAGGAGTCGGTAACGGAAATAGACGAAAACAAAAGGGGTGGCAGGAGGCACGTTCGCCTTGCATAGTTGAAGAGAAGATTTTGTATAGCGCAATATTTTGATGATGCCATCACTGATGGTGGTGTTCGCCAAGATACTTAGGGTTATCTGTTGCACTTGTTTGGTTGTACCATACTAGTCAACAAGTCGGGAAACAACGTAAACCTCAACGACTTACAGTTCATCGATGATTACAGTAGTTTGGGCAGGTACAATTGGGGACAGATGATATCAGCTCAGTTATATTTACAACTACGTAAGGGTTGCCTACACACCGCTTCTTGTATGTCTGGATTCATTGTCCTTTTAGAAGCTTGGATTTTTTTAATTATTTCCTTATATTCGTTATTGCGCAATACCCAAATTTAGTGTAGCACATCCTACCATATGTAAGTATGCGCCTCCACCATTTTGACAAAGCTAGCATGCTCAAAATGGTGATCGTGATTACCTCACTACCTTTCCCGAGCACGATGTAAGTTATAGTTATGTTTATTGTTAATTTCCGTAATAATTTTATAATTTACTCTTGGTTGATACATTTAAATCCTTTGTTGTTTTTTGTAGGTACCGTTCGTGTTGTATTCGTACTTACACGATATTCGGGCTTTTTTTGACGTAGCTTGGATAAATACGACATTAAAGTCTTTTAACATTGTCGAAACATACTACCCACTATGAATGGCTAGACAAATGGGTCACATTCAGCAGATTAGAATTTATGCTACTAGATTCAATATATTGGTTATGCATGTGGGTTTAGGCTAGACTACGCGATTGTTGTGCTGATAGTTTCAATACGGATACCTTGTCCGCTACGTCCTATTATGACAGGTTCCACTAGAGTTCGGCATGCGAACACTATTTACAATTAGGACGCATTCAATTGGAATCATTGGGAGTCTCACACTATTTACCATAGCCTGTGAGGTGGGTAGTATATTGCAGGTTACGAGGATGGTACCACATTGACCTACACTGTACGGGTGCCGAAAACATGTGGTACGTACTTACCGATCCTAATTTACGTCGCAGTGATGCACATGTAAGGGTGAATCCCTCCGGCTCCATCCATGCTACCAGGTTATACGATTTGATGGGTCACCTACTCGATTCAACGGCTATGGAGGAGAGGAACCCTAACATGCCTATAGAGGAGCTTTGCAGACCCTTAAATGATTACTATCAACTTGCACTCGAATACAGGGATTGATGGTGTTGTTTATGTGTTGGTTTTGTTGACATTTGATTTATATATTGTAGGATATTTTTATTAGGTGTTGGTTTTGTTGACGTTCGATTTATGTATCTTATTTTATGTGTTTGTTACGATGTTAGAATTTTATTATGTTCGATGCTAAATTAGTATATTTGATGCTAACATGTTTTGATTTTAGGATATGTTAAATTGATATTTTTTTTAAACAAGACCCCGATATAATGAGACCCATTTTCTTAATAATGAGACCCCGCTAAAATTTTATTACAGTTTTTTTATTATTGTTTATGTATGATTTTTATTTGATATTTACTTATTTTATTTATTTGACGTTAAAATTTTTGTTAAATATTGGTTCCCTCCAAACAACGATTCTCGGTATAAAAATGATTGCCTCCAAAAAATAATTCCGGCCAAAAAATAATTCACCCCCAAAAAAGAACTCTCGCCATACATTTGTTCCCACCAAAGTGTGATTACCCACCAAATTGCATTTTGGTATAAAGGGACATGAAACCTAGTCTAATAATTCATCCACCAAACATTCACAAACCAAAAAAAATGACATAAAGACTTTTAGTGGCGAAGTTTAATGTAGATGAAGACTATCAATTGCTGCAGACGGTCAAGTTTGTAAAGCGAACAATGTATGATGATACGAGTGATCCTTCTTTCAAACGGGTGCTATGTAGGATGCATTTCAATTATGGTCGATTAGGAGTAATAGATCGTCCAACACGTAGTTGTGACAAAGCCAAGAGCAGGTTTAATCGTGTGAAACTGCTCTAACGTTTGCTGTCCATTTCTTATAAAATTAAGTAAAAAGTGGCTACAATGTGGAAGATGATAGTTGTAGATTACATTACTAGTGATATGGTAGCATATCTGGAGGATAAGATTGCAAAAATGGAGGATGATATTGTGAACGACATCGATATTGAAGACAGCATGGGATAAGACTTTGTCTTCTAAGTTTTATGCTTTATTTGGTTATTTTTTTAGTTTTTATATTTTGTTGAGTTCTTGTTTGAGTTTATGATTTTCTTATATGTTGTTCGAGTTTTTATGTTTTGCTCAATATCCTTAGAATTCTCAATCCCCACGTGTAGTTCTCTTACTTCTCGGAGCTCATAAAAACAAAAACGATACAAAAGGTCTTCTTCGTCGAAGTTTGGCCAACTATTTCTAGTAAAGGTATCTTATACCTTGTAGTCTTAACGTGATATCAATTATAAGAACTTGAGGAAAATCCGCAATGAATCAATGTTTGTAGGATTGGCAAAAAAAATTCAAAGATCTCATCCGTTGCTTCATTTTTCTGCTCCCAAACGTAGTACTCGTGTTGTTTTAACTTACTGAACAAGTATTGTATTTGGGTTTTGCCCGCTATATCGACCAAATGATGTGCGATGTCTTTAGCATGACATTTCAAAGCTTAATTACAAAAGATATGCTAGATTACGTGGTGACACAACTTAAAGAAAAAGCGGATGGTATAGCTAATTTTGTCCAAGACTCTTCGTCAAACTCTGATAAAACTAGCGAAGATGAGGAATATCCGTTTGAAAAAAAAACACGAACATGAATGGAATTATCCTTCACCGTAAACGTGCCCCTGTCAACAAATTTTACGCACGAAATATGTAATCTTTTTAACTATGTGAAGTAATATATGTTTAATTTATCGTAATTGTTAATTTATCTTGTGAGCACAACAATAAATAGTAGTTGTAAGGTTCCATTATTAGCATACTAAACTATTACGCCAGACCAACGCACTGACGATTAGTGTATTTAAAACACCCGATGTTGTTTTACGCCGGCCGATCTGCAAGTTAGTACCACCAGCGTTATATAACGGTGTTAGCGCTGGTAGTGAATGAATTTTATGCTGGCGGCTTCATAGAATACTGTCGGTGCGATATTCACCTGCTGCCAGCGTCTACTATATGAGCTGGAGGTGTGGGAGTACTAATTTTTTATTAAAAAAATAAAGCAAACATGTGTTCACAATCGCCGACAAAAATAGATAAACAAACATAAAAATGAAACAAACATACATTTAATTAACTTAATACTGAAATCATATTCGGTAAAACATCTGTTTCACATCAACCAAATCCAAGACAAAAACAAAACAATGATAACTTTTTAATATACAAACAACAAGTACGGAATAAATACCACTATATTGTGCAAACAAGATACAACACAAAGAATATCAACAAGAGCCAAATGATGGCGATTGTACGAACTCGGTTCCTGCATCGGACAAGTTTTTTAAGGTTATTGTCAAGAGGTATAATACGGTTTATGGTGTTTAACGGCTCTACCGAGCTCCATTCCCCTAAAATATGTTGAGGGATATGGAACCGACCTAAATTTACCACATACACTCCATATTAAGTTGTAAACGTCCTACGGTTTGGTATAAGGGGCTGAGTGTACTTGTCAACACAGAAAAGATGAGTTTGCCAATCATTCTAATGCGACATGTTAACCGGATAGCGTACGGGCGTAAAAAATATTGAGGGGCTTCTCTTGCACCCAACCGAACTGCTGCATCACCCTATCATGTATATACATATTTGTAACCAACATAACCCGGATAAGATTACGATATAACCCCACGGGCTGTACCATAAAACCATCATTCATATCCTCATACAACTGAAAGATCACCTACGAACAAAAATCATATAAACTAAGAAACTAATCAAAACATTTGTTAAAATAAAAATGCCAAAAAAAAACAATATTTATGTCTTTATCTCCAAGACAGGTAAGTAGGTCGCAGTAGTACGTCTTCGGCTTAACGTTCTCCCGTCATCTTTTTAGACCAACTAAAAAACTTCGACATAGATTACTTATAACTGTTGGTAACCTGAGGCCGCAAACACATAAAATGATCAAATATCCAACAATCTAACAAGGCTTCAAAGCGGGTCAGACTCTTCAACGAAGTCTTGGACATTCCTCATAACCCCTTGCATAGCCACGCCAATGCGCAAGTACCCTAAGATTTACTACCTAGCTGATCCAAATGCTCAAAAGAATCAAAATAATAATCGTGTACATTCTTCTGGCTGGTATTGGTGAAAATAGTGCAGCCAAACATAGATATCAGGTACGCACATGCGACTTGTTTAACCATATCACCAGTACGGTCGGGATTAACATCACGATACTGAGGTGCTCAAAATGTACTTTTCAACCATTTCAGCCCAAAACCAACACCATCTTGCTTGTCTAACTCCTCTTGGATTTAATCCAACGGAACTCCCAACAATGAAGAATAGATTATCCATAAACCACCAAAATTAGGACTAGTCTTCATTTCAAGTATGGGACCCACCACTGGGAGGCCAGTAATAACATAAACAGCATCCAAAGTAATGCTCGTCTCTTCGAACGAGAATTAGCAAGTGTTGGTCTCCTGATGTCAACGTTCGAGGAAAGCCTCGCTCATTTGAGTGTTTGAGCAGAATTGGGTCAGGTGCTTGATAAAAGAGGCAATAATGGAGTTTCTCGTACAATTATCTCAATAACCATCTGCACCTTACTAAGGTCTCACTGTTATAAAAGTCTATACTTGGCTTGACTGGTAATACCTCCACGCGACTGAAAACACGAAACAATAAATATTAATGTAAACTAATCACAAAAAATAAAATAAATAAATAAATAAGTAGCATTCGTTGAGAGTATGTCGAAACTCACATTTACAATAAAAGTATTTATATACCTCGTACTGCGTGTAGTTTCCGGAACAATAAATAAGTAGCATTCTTCATATGGCCGAAACAGTCTATATGTTGTAGTTGCCTATCTGATGCTTCTATAGGAACAAGAGAAGATGACAAAGGCGTTTCACCCCAACTGTAGTCTCTACATTAGTATAAATATGTGTATCCCATGAAGATGAAATTTTGATGTAAGGTTCCGCAGCAGCAAGGACAATAGTATTCCCTCTAATGATATCGTACTTATGGTGGTGCGCGGATCATGACGTGTGGTGCGAAGTCTTACATGCATTCGATGGGAACCCATTTCATCGCTACGCCTCTTTTGGAAGCGTCTTACCAGCCTCAATCTCTCGAGCATCCTCATGTCGGGCCTTAGTTCTAACCTCCGACTTACCAGTTTGTTTTCTGGAACAAAAAAATTAAAACACATCTCATATAGGAAAAACAAACACAAATACGCTATAGACTCTGGTTGCGTTAAGCCATAACGTTATCAGTGTTGTACATTGACAACGGTAGTGCATGACACAACTAGTGTCAGCGTCCAACACTGGCAATATCGTGCACCAAAGCTAGCAACGTATAAGAATGACGTCATCGGTGTCGTAGAAAACCAGATACTTCATCGTCGAACAATTCATCGAAAAAAACACCAAATTTATCATAAATAAACCACAAACAACCTATCAAACATCAAATCAACCACACGAACACTTATATTTCAACCAAAACTCTATTATTACACTATAACTAAGCAATTTCGACACCTAAATCAAAATCCACCAAAATCAACAACATATAAAAACTCTAAATAAACTTAGAATAACAACATTTCTCCATCGATGGTTTGTGTTTTTAAAGATAAAATCGGTGCTCTAAATGTCGAGAGATAGAATTAAGATTTTGGTTGTTCTTGAGTTTCGCTGGAGAAGATAAATGAATAAAAATGAGATGTTTGTGTTCGAAAATGAATAGACTTAAAGTATTGATTGATAAACCTAAAGCTTTTGGTTGGAGAAATTTTTGAAAAAAAATCGACTTAACATGAACATCCCCGCGTAATAAAGTGGGGAAAGAGAAACTAACTGCAAAGGATGTGGGCACATATTAACAAGACATGAGGCTAAAAGAAATGATTTTAAAGAAGAAAATACGTTTTTCGGAAATATGAGGGATCGCAATTTTGAAAAAGAAAAATATGTCAGTGGATGACGAGGTCCCCTCTCTTAATGAGGAATTGGTGAAATTTGATCTGATCCTAGTTCTGAAGAATACGGTAGTTGTGGCATTAGAGAATCAAAATTAAGGTATTCGTGATTATGGTCCACCTTTGAAAGATGATAGGGTAAAAATCGACAGGGTAGCTAAGATGACTCTGAATGTTTTTTCTAATGATATGACGGGAGTGGCAATTAATGAGAGTTTATTAGCAAGGGATGTAGCCCCATGACTTAGAGATGAGGAAACAAAGTCTAGTACGATCTATATTCCTACTAAGGATCTGTGTGTCATATAAAGAGAAGTTGTAGTCCTGGGTGATGACGATAGTCCGGTCGCCAAAGCGTCCTTGAAAGTTAGGGGAAATGTATTGATGACGGGGCTGAGGTCAGTAATATGGAGTTAACGCTCCCCTCGGTTGGACAACAGTCGATCAGGAAGCACTTGGATGAGCTGGATGTTGGTGTACCTAATTGTTCAGATTGGGTCAAAAGTCAACAAAAATGGGCTCGAGTATTTCATCGCAACCGAGCACGCACTAAGAAATAATGAGCAATTGTGTTATCAAATAACCCGACCACCAAGTACTTTGACAGGGCGTGAAACACATGTAGATTTTCCTGCTTCATAACTACTCTTATATCGACAATTGAAGCATTGCTCTCATATGGAGTACTATGACTCTGTTACCATGGAAGATATCTTATGGAGCCAGATCGAGCTGCAGTAGAGGTATGCGTTTGACTAAGAATGTGATAATCTGATCTAGGTACCAATATCTTAACATGTGTAATTTTCCTTGCTCGTCTATAGATACTCATAACTCGTTGATATTCACGTATAGACATATGACGCTAGAGGATATTAGGAAACTGGACAATTTCAGGCCTGAGCAATAAATTAAACAAGTATAAATGAGGGTACACCACATTGAAGCAAAATATGAGGTTACCCTCGTCTTATTTATAGTCATCGTCTAACGTTACATCGTGGGCTCGTCTCGGTTCTCATTATACCTTGGTTTTTTCCACTTGGTACCCTCATCTTATTCATGGTCCTTGCCTAGTGGTAATTCGTTGCCCTCGTCATATGCAATGTCCTCGTCCTTAGGAGATTTGCACCGTGCGGTAACCGTCACTTATCCTTTTGCTAGTCATTTGTATGAGCATACCTTGTCAACATAATGAATATATATTACGTGTAGGATATATCCTTATCACTCTCAAATTAATTATTATTTAACTTAGTTTCTTTCTACTTCTTGGTGGCCACCAGATGAGTTCAACATCGACAATCATTTGGGTGACTTGCCCTTCTTTTGCTCTTCTTTCGGGTTTAGGTAACCCACATAATCTAAACATGGACGAGTCCATCTACATTATACCACTCCTAACTCCTGTATTTTTGCATGCCTCATGTCCAACTGAGGTTTTCAGACTCCCAAAAATCTAGAAAAAATTGGCGTTGAAGTAATTATAGCAAGTTAGGTGGTTGTGGAGGGATTTCCGCCATGTTTCGTGTGAGTATTGCACAAGTATCATGCAGTATTGTTTGATCACTCCATGAATAATTGGAAGTGAAAATTTTATATGTGGTCTAAATAATTCTTAGGTTTATTGATTCGATACCTATAGAGAGATAATAGTAAAAGATTCATAAAGAGAAAATGACAAGTGTTAAGTCAAAGTGTTATGATTAATTCCTTTTTAAAGATAAAGTACACTTATTTATAGGGGTATCAAATAACATACACACACTCCATCTATAAGACTTTTCACCCTATTATATCGCTAAATAAAAACATATTTATCATATATTACACTTCTAGTAATTTAAGTTTTTTCCACACACAAAATCTTACTTATACATTATTTGTAGATCTTTTAATCAGTCTAAACTAGTTATTGAGGCTCAAATAATTTATATACTTATCGGTAGCGCTCCTAGTCTTTGTGAAGAATTCTGATGGAGGACTATATATCTTCAAACAAGACTTCCTCGGAATTTCATAGGTGAAAGAGTTAAACCCAAAGTATTTCTTTAGCTAACCATCCTCAAATATTGTTTGAAGTAACATCGTTAATCTTGTAGATTTTATGGAAAGTATTATTTTTCTTCTCATACACATCTCGACACATGTCGAAACCATAACAGTCCCATCATCTAGTCGTTACCCTAAAATATTGACATGTCTAGGTAAATAATGAGAATTTTTAACTCCTGATAAAAAATCCAATAAAGCCTTTTACTAACTTGCTATAAATTCTCCCTTATGCCTCATGAAAGTTTACCTAACGATATCCAGAGATAGAAAGAGAAAGTTGATTCCCTTCTCTCCATTGTTAAGTTAAGTTTTCCACCATCCTTCATCAGAAACCACCGCAACTCTTTCACTTTCCATTCACAATTATCTGATCACTTATTACTTTATTGTAGTGATTCTCCTCGGTTTATGTTCAGAATAAATAATATGTGTGACTAGGCTACCATTGCTCAAAAGAGTTGTTGAAAGAAACGCTATAGGAATGGTATCTGATAAACCTCGACAAATTTCTCAAACTTTCATTTATGGTCCTTGGCCCATATTGAAAAAACAATCCAAAACCATCATCCCAGAACCTTCTTCCAATAGACCTCATTCTCTAAGCCCATAGCTTGCTCTCAAAACCTAGTTCGAATTTCTCAATTTTATGTTATGGGTGACTCCAATGAACAAAATATTTTAAACAATCCTTCATCTTCAAACCCCAAGGAAACTAAAAAAGACAAAACCAAAAAAGTAAAGACTAATTTTCCCCCGAAGGGAGCAACTGTGATGACCAAAGAATCACTGATGGTGCCTTTGAAGAAAACAAAGACAAATGCACTAAAGGCTCCTCCGTAATTACAAAACGAATCTCCCGACGAGGTAAATAGTTAAAGAATAAGTAGCAGCAAATGATTCCGAAGTGAAAATTATTAAAGAAACTCATCCACCCATCTCAAACCCCAAGGAAACTAAAAAAGACAAAACCAAAAAGGTAAAGACAAATTCTCCCCCGAAGGGAGCAACTATGATGACCAAAGAATCACTGGTGCTGCCTTTGAAGAAAACAAAGACAAATGCACTAAAGGCTCATCCGTAATTACAAAACGAATCTTCCGATGAGGTAAATAGTTAAGAATAAGTAGCAACAAATGATTCTGAAGTGAAAATTATTAAAGACTCATCCACCTATCTCCAAAGTCCTCGACAAATAAAGCGAAGAAAAATAAAAAGAAGTCTAAAGAAATTGTCACTCTCCCATTGAATTTGGCTGCAGATCTTGGCAATAATTTCAAAAATGTACTCCCATAGTACATTATTTCTCTAAGCAAGGTGCAGTACAAATACTTCAAGAATATGATGCACTTACACTTCAAAGATAATGGAGAATACCCGACTTTCCTGCCATAAGAGAAATTATCTATCATGTAGAGTATACGAGTTGATTGTATATTTGGAGATTCTGATTGGGTCATTCGATAGCCACTAGACCTTGTTATTGTCGAATAATTTGAAATGATCAAACTCTACCGAAGCCAGGCCATCCCCAACTTATGGTTCACATTATCTTCTTGTATCATGGCCTGAAGGCTGCCAAAAATTAAACTTCTATGAAACCATTTTGTGGCCAAGACAGGTGTGCCAAAGAACATATGTCTACTATTCTAATACATTATATTGGAGATCTCTTCCAAAATAGTAGACGACCTCCTCAAAGCTTACAAAACATCAAAGCATAAATGTTTTTTCATAAGTGGGTGCTGGGAGAATGGAAAAGAACTCTCTGCTGAAAATCCTCGAAAGATCTCTCTAAAGTGGAAAAGTACAAAAGTAATTTTACTTCTTATCAAAATAATCATATTACTAATTTTTATTTAAGTAATTTTATTTTTTTCTAGAAATACCGAAGTGCTTCCTAGAACACTTTGACGCTCCCGAATAGACTTTCTTGAAACTTAGCCAGTATGCAAAAAACGAATGGTCGAATGAATTTCACCAACGGTTTAACCCTCTAAACCTTGTCCAAAACCATTTGTGGAGAATCTCATCGGAGAAAAACCCTTACTTCTGAACAAATGATGGAACCTCCTAGCCCCTCGGATGTTGTCAAAATACTGGCTACCCCAGATGCCGAAGTTACTAACCTTGCTAGAATCAGAGCTTCTAGTTACAAAGTAAAGATAAAAGTTGGAGGGAGGGATCTTCGAAGGGCAAGGAAAATAAATCGAATTTCATTCGAAAGAAGAAAAATAAGAGAAAAGCTGATGAGGTAATAACTCTTAACATTGAAACTGATGCTCTTAATTTTGAAGTGACTGCTCTTGAAGATTCAAAACGGAAAAAGATAATGGCTTCGAAAAAAAGAAAGACTTGTAATTCCAAGAACCCCAAAGAAGTAATCACTGACGAAATTGTTAAATGAATTTTGACGATGATGATATGTTGTTTTGAAGGGTTTTTTCTCAAACCTTTAAAGTTAATGCCTTAAAATGGTATAATCGTCTTTTGCAGGGGTCAATCAATTGTTTGACATGTTTTGGATGACTTTGCGAAGATAAATTTTATGGAGTAAGGAACTTAGAGAAAATGGAGACATAATAATCCACTACTAACAACATACTGATGAGACCTTAAATGAGTATACCAAGTATTTTGTTTAAACTAAATATGGGTTGCTATACTGCTTCGAACAAGTAGTCATAGCTACTTTTAGACAAGGGCTTCTACCGGGGGAATTGGATGATATTATTACTCGGAAAAAAAAACATTAACATGCAGAAGTTTGTTGTCCCAAGTAGGGAAACATATCACAGTGGTAGAAATGAAAAGATTGAAGCTACCCAAATAGTCTAGGAGTATCTTTTCATCTACTCAACAAAAAACTACAATTAGTCATTGTCCAAAAGAATTCGGAAAAATAACCCATTGATCTAGGGCTAACCAACATCTCAAAGGGAAAACATATAGACCAAGAGGAAATCAGTGGGTTCAGCCTGATTATATCTCAGAGTTAATTGAAAATATGGACACCATATACGATAAAATGAAGAAGTTTGTATAATTCGGAAGGGTAGCACCTATTTAGAGTCGTAGAGAAATTCGGAACACCAAATTTTGTAAGTATCACAATGATGTGGGGCATGATACCAAGGATTGTATTGCCTTAAAGCAAGTAATCCAAACTCTAATCGAGAATAGAAAATTAACCACCTTTATTAAGACCCAAATGGGAAACATATCAACACCGAATGCGAGTGAAACTCAAGCAGGACAATCTAGTGTTCGAAGAGAAGATATAGAAGTGGAACCCACACAAGAAAATACGTTGGTGATTATCGGACAATATAATAAGTTTTATGAAGACTTAGAGTATTTGGATCTCAATCCAGATCGTGGTTGGATCTCAATTCTTTGAATCATTGACCATTTTAGAGAGGATACCATGACAGATCCCTCGAGTTTTTTCTCAAAAAAGACACGTGCTTATCTTGACTACGTAGTTAGAGGGAAAAATTTCTGCTTATTTATATCATAATCCCGCCCCATTTATTGTGTTCGAATAGGATGACTTGAGAAATATTGTTGGGCCACATGAGGATGATGTGGTGCATGGAATTTTAATTTAGGGAATTACAAGAAATTCTACTGATGTTGTTGGGGAATTCAAAGGATTGTGAATGTATTATTTGTAGTGGCTGGTTGTCCAACTTTTTACAATTCCATCTTAGGTAGATCTTGGCTATCGAGGATGCATGGTGTTACTTCAATAGTTCACCAATGCTTAAAATACACAGTCAGATGCCAGGTAGAAGTTATTTGAAACAGCCAAAAAGTGACTAGAGAATGCTATATTACTGCCCTTGCCCCAAAGGCGTTGGATGTGTGACAACTAAGATAAAATAACAATTTTTTTAGTCCTATTCAGATTCGAGAAACATAGATAATCCAAGAGAAACTCTTATTGCAATTATTCAAG
The DNA here is from genome assembly GCA_036936605.1 of Limnanthes douglasii subsp. nivea. Classification (NCBI taxonomy): domain Eukaryota; kingdom Viridiplantae; phylum Streptophyta; class Magnoliopsida; order Brassicales; family Limnanthaceae; genus Limnanthes; species Limnanthes douglasii. The sequence goes on from JAUPFV010000002.1 coordinate 160,821,142, forward strand.
TTGAAGAGGTTGAGTTACACAATTTTCCAATTGGGAAATCTATTAGGATTGGAGCTAACTTGCCATTAGATAAAGGAAAAATTCTTGTAATTCTTGTCCAAGAACTTGCATGTATTTTCTTGGTGTAATAAAGATGTAACATGGGTACTAACGAGCATCGTTTTTCAAAAGCTGGCTGTAGGATCCGGTATGTGCCCTACCATACAGAGACAAAGAGTGTTTTCTGCAGAAAAGTCTGAAGCTATTGTCAAAGAGGTATCATGCTAACAAAAGTAGGGCATATTCAGAAGTTTCAGTACATGTTGTGGACTACTAGTCCACTACTTTTGAAAAAGAAGAACGATAAATGGTAGTTGTCCTTTGATTTTACATACCTAAACATGGCTTGTTCGAAGGATCAATTCCTTGTCCCTCGAATACATCAGTTGATAAATTATTTATGGTAATAAGCTATTATTTTTCATGGATGCATTTGCTATGTATAATCGGATACATGTGGATCTGAAGGACCATGATAACACTACATTTATCACTGATAAGGGGCTGTATTATTATAAGGTCATGCTTTCCGGTTTAAAAAATGATGGGGTTACTTACCAACGTCTGGTGAATAAAGAATTTGCCAACCATATTGGAAGAAATGTTGAGGTTTATATTGATGATATGATAGTAAAGAGTTTGAGGGATGAGGATCGCTTGCTTGATCTTAATTTTTTTTTCTCTTACTTGGAAACTATCAATTTGAAGTTAAATCTAGAGAAGTGCACATTCAAGGTACGATCCAGAAATTGTTTGGGGCATGCTATACGTGAGAAATGGACAAAAAAGATGGACTAGCACAACTAAATGCATTGCTTGCTATAGACCATCCCAGATCAACAAAAGGAGTCCAAATATTGACTTGAAGGCTGGCAACATTAAACAGATTTATATCAAGATAATCGGATAAGTGTGCACCATTCTTCCAAGTATTAAGAAATGCTTAGGAATTTAATTGGTCTCCAAATTGTGTTAAGGAATTACTTAGGATAAAAATCATTTGTATTCACCCAAAACTTTATCCAAACCAGTGATGGGAGAAAGGCTCTACATTTGCTTAGTTGTGTCCGACTATGCAGTGAGTGCAGTTTTGGTTCGAGAAGTTGATAATTACCCTTGCCCTATTTATTATGTTAGCAAAAGTTAGTTGGATTCTAAAATATATATTTGAAAGTTGGAGAAATTAGCATTCGCTCGTGTGATTTAAACTATGAAGATGAGACTTTATTTCCAAGAAGATTCTGTTACTGTTTGAACCTTTTTTCCACTAAAAAGTATATTGCAAAAACCAGATGTGTCGAGTCGGATGACCACGTGGTGTGTGGAATTTGGGGATTACGACATTGATTTCACTCCTCGAACTACAATCAAAGCACAAGACGTAGCATATTTTCTGGTTGAATTCCATTTAGAACAACCACATGTCGAATCCCCTATTGAGAAGGTTATGGAAGAATGGGTACTTCGAACATATAAATGATCTAGTATGTTGGGCTATGAGGAAGGAATTTACTTGCTACCTCCCTTCAAAGATTCAATGTACCTATAAATATATTTTGGTTTCAAGGCAACAAACAATGAAGCTAAGTATAAGGCAACAATAGTTTGGCTAAGACTTTCTCAAACATGTGGTGCCAAGAGAGTCTGATTGATAAGTGATTCATAATTACTCATACATCAAGCTCAAGGTTAATCTGAAGCAAGAAAAGAAAAATTGGTCAAATATCTGCAAGTGTTAAGGGAAATATCAACCTTTTTTAAATGTGTGGAATATGAACATGTACCAAGGGCTGAAAATGCAATGGCTGACTCTTTAGCTACTATTGCAAACTCCAACGTGTATCCATGGATTTTGATATTGTTAAGTGTGAATCTTGTTTCTTGATAGAGAAATTAAAAGAGAGTGTTTAATTGTAGAGAGATAAAGTAAGATAGAAGAAGTAGTATTAGTCTAATAAAAAAGTTTCACCATTTATTCATTGCCTCAACCTTTATTTATAAGCGCACCAGACTTATTCATGAGTAAATTACACTTTAACCCCTATATTTACAAGTAGCCCCCCTAGTTAAACCATACAATTTATACATACAACCTTATTTGTATTAAATTTAGGCCTTCAATATTTCATATCATTATCAGTAGCCCCCCATAGTTCTTATGAAGGTCAATGAATAAGAACTAGTTAACATTGGAAATCATGGTAGGTAAAAACATTTATTTGCAAAAATCTAATTTGCTTGGAATTAAATCTTCTCATCTCCTTGTCAAAAAGATTTATTTCAACAGTTGTTGTCCTCAAATAAATACACATTCAGATTTTGCCTCGAATATAAATTATTTGTCAATTGATTCAAGAATGTTAAGTCATATACTTGTTTTCCTCGAATAAACTTGTACTTATGTTCACTTTGAAGCTGGTTTGAGCCTGTGTTCCTGCTTCGTATATTCATATATAGAATCATTAGCTATCCTTTTTGTAACGGTTGGAAATGTTTGGAATAGTCTAGTATGCATGCAATGACCCACTAGGCCTGCCATTAAGTTTGAAAACTAACAGGTGTCACATTGAGTAACCGTACCTTCCCTCTTTCTATCCAATAATCATCATCACCTTTCCAACTACTCTAACCACTTTCTCTTTCTCCTCTCATTTATAAATAATTCTCTTACTTATTATTTTTCAAACACAAATACCTTCTAGTGAGAGAAAGTTGCGTTTACCTGAGAAAATCCCCAACTACCTCACATGAAACTTAATTTCTTGGTTATCCTCATCTGAAAACCCAATTTCTTGGCTACCTTCACCAGAAAACTCATATTTCCCAGTCAACCTTTAAAATTTATGAACTAATCTTGAAGATCTTTCTTCATTTTATTTTATGAAAAAATCCATAGCTACTAAAAAATTTGTATTTGGCATGTACGATTACTTGTGCATTAGTGAGAGGGCTGCTGAATATAAAGCTACAGGAGTAATAGAAACTCTCTTTAATTTTTAACTAAAACCATTTTTTATGGTAATTTCAACCCCAATCAAAGTTCCCATGAGTTTCAAATTTTATCCAGCCCAAAAAGAATCCACTCACCGAAATGTTCTCGACAATCATCTTTACCACCACAACTTCAACACCTTTTACCAGCAAATTCCTCACAATCAACGCTTCGAAATTCCATTCCAGCAGTTTCTGGTTCCACATCTGCTTCTCTTCAGAAGGACCAGAACTTTCATCACCCATCAATTCTGATCCACCTTGAGCATTATACAAGGAGACTCCTCAGATTCAACCAAAAGATCATCTCTCCCAATGACTTCCAATTAAAAAGAAAGAATTCATAACTGTGGCAGACCTCGAGGCTGATAACACTTCACAAAATTCAGCTCAAAACATCACAAATAACTCTACACCACCATCTCCTCCCCTGACAAACATTGTTGATACTAACGTGGAGTCACAACAAACTCCCTCAAATACTCAAGAAGAAAATCGATCATCGAACCCCAATCCTCCTTAACTAATAGACAAAGTTTCTAAAGAAAAAGCTGATTCAGAGGTAACTATGTCAAATTTCGAGGCTAAAGAAAATGGGGCTACAACTGATTCTGAAGATGATACTTCGAAGAATGGGCACCGAGAAAAAAGAAAAGAAAAAGAAGGCTCCAGTTGAAATTCTTGAGGATGTTGCTCCCTGAATAAGTGTGAATTTAAAACTATTCCTCCCCAAATACATCATGGCGCTGAAAAAATGTGCCATATATTTATTATAGTGAAGTTTAAGCTAGTCGTCTTTTAATGCAATGGGGAATGGCAGAAAACATAACGCTTTGACTATCAAAAGAGGGGGAAACTCGACTTGATTCTGGAGAAGATGAATTGGTGGTCTATCTTGAGATCATCAATTAGGGTCTTCGGTTCCGACTAGATCTGATGATAGTGGAGTACTTCGAAATCCTAGACCCATGCCCTAAATAAGAGACACTGAATTTGTGATTAACACTCTTGTCAGTGATTGTGGATTCTAGACTAAGCGAAACCCCTCTCTCTATCAAAGACTTCCCCGCCATGACTGGACTTTTGAAGGGACTGGTACTACCCTTATACTACCCAAAACTTGTGGACGATTTCAAAATAATTGACGATATGCTTAAAGTTGATAAATTATGGAAGCAAAAGTTTGTTTTCATATCTGGAGCTTGGGAGAATAGGAAAGAAATATCCGAAGAGAACCCTTCAAAACTCAATCTTGCTTGAAGAAGAAACAATGAGTTTTCTCATCTTTTATTTTGATATTTTATAACTTGAATTATTTTTTCACATGTATTGCTACTATAGTAAGGAATTTCGAAGAAGTAGAATAGTCGCAAGAAAGATGCAAAATATATTTTTGCCAAGTTGGCCACTTGGGCAGAAAATGAATGGGGCAATGGGTTCCACTCAGCTTGTCTACCCATAAACTTCACCAATAGTAATTTGTGGAGGATCTACCTAGGCGCCAACCTCCCTGAAAATTTAATAGAGCCACCAAACCCGGGTATTGTTATAAAAAAATTGATAACACCTGATGATGGTAAGGTTACTTTGCATGTGCAAAACAAAACTGACAATCATCTGACCTTGAAAAAGAAAGGGAAAAAGAAAAAAGTAGCTAGTACATCTGGTGCTAGCCCTTCAATTAATCTAAAACCACAAAAGAAGAATACTAAGACCAAATGGAAGGCAACTAAAACTAACCTTCCAACAATCGAAGAAGGAGTCAAGGCTGAAGCTTCTTAAGAAAGAAAGAAAACTACCACCTCATCGAAAACTCCACAAGCTAAGAGAGCATGAAAGAATGCTGATAACTTTCTCAGAAGTTCCTCCTCCCGAAGATGAAAAAAACTACAATGGAAGATCACCGAAGAGAAACTACAATGGAGGATCACCGAGGAAATGACCATTTTATTCCCGACGAGCGCATCAGTACAAAGGAACTTCAAGACCTCTACCAAGATATGTATTTGAGGGTCTAATAGATATAAAAACAACTTCAACAAATTGGCCATCAGTTTACTGCTTGTCTTTTAGTTGAAATTCTGATTTCAAATCTTCGCCTGGCTTTCTCATCTTCTACTCTTATGTATTACCATAATCAAAGGTTCATACCTATCCAAGAGCCACCTGAAGAAGTTTTACTTGCACTGCAGCCTTTTTCCAATCTTGAAACAGCAGCAAAACAATCGTGCACAAATGTAAACTCTACTCGAAGCCATTTGGAAAACATGACTAAAGATCTGGTCCAATATAACACAAAAGTTGTAGAGAAAAAGATGAGAGAAATATTTTGCAAACAAATTGAGGAACAATTTCATGTATTCCTGGCTGACTAAGGTCAGAATTTAATAAAGGATCCATCCACCTCAAATGCTATTTATGCTATGTGCATGATTAAAAACAAAAAGAGCTCAAGACTTCCCATCAGACTCAAATGGATGAACTTAGAGCTAAACATGCCATGAAGATATGCAAGGAGTAGAAAAGATACTCCTCTCTTTAAGATTCTCTGAACAAGAGAGAATGAGGAAAAAGAAGAAGGTGAGTGATGATATGGCTGCACGCAAGATAACACTCAAAGAATAAGAACAAACTACTGTGCAAATTTCCAAAACTCAGTATGGACGGGACACCCTAGTTGCAATAAAAAATGTCGAGGAGCAACAAACAATTACTTTACTCCGCGAATTTCATACAGTGTTCCCAAAAATAGACATGTCAAGCTTTTGGGAATTAATCCCCATAGATAATCGTCCTAGTGAAGCCTTCAACCCTGTTCCAACTGACTCTTCCGAAAAGACATAATCAGATGAAAATGAAGATGCCACTGAGCAAGAAGAAGATTTATCTGAAGAGAACTCCGAAGATAATGATTGATTGTTGTTTCTTTTTGTCTGTATTTTGAAGTCATCTTTTGTTGATGATGACTTATTTTTATGAATTCTTAAATTCTTGGTGGTGAATTAATATATGGATTTCCTAAGTATAATTGAGAGAAGTAAATAATGTAGAAAGAAGTAGATTTTAGAGAGAAAAAGACAAATAACAAGATTGATTTATCACAAAATTTAGAGAGGTTTATTTCATCATCCTTTTCATATAGAGGTGCCAAGACTTAGCTTAAACTGAAACATTTAAAAAAAGGTTTAATTATACGTTAGTCCCTAACTAAAACATAAAGCTCTAATTCCCTTCTCTGATTATAAAATCTGTAATAACAAGTTTTATTCCTTTACATTTTAGTTCTGGAAGTTCTATTTCCTTATCAGTAGCCCCTTAGTTCTTATGAAAGTAAATAAATGAGAACTAAATAGTATCTAAAAACTTGGAAGTGAAGAAAATCCCTTTTATCCACAATTCAAACTTCTCTAAACTTGTTGTTTTCATGCATCAAATTATTTAATATGAAACCATTTCTTTATACCAGTTTCCATGATTCAAAGCTGAGGCTAAAGAGATGATGATACCCTGAATATTAAGTCTATATCTAGGGAAACTGTAATTCCCTAGGCACTAAGTGTCTAGAGCTATAGCGTGACAAATTTTAAATTCTTATCTAAGCAACTGTTTCAAATTCTATCCAATCACTTTCCACCTCTTCCTCTTCTAGATATTTCTTTTTTCTTCCTATAAATACTTTTGGGAACCATTGTTTGGTTCACAAACATAATTTCTTGAGAGAGAAACTGTAGAAACTAACAAATCTTTGGCTACCTTCATCGACTTCTTCAATCTGCTGGCTACCTTTACCAGAAAACTCATATTTTCCGTTCAATCTTCAACCGGTTTATGAGAAATCATCCGAGAACTAGAAGATCTAAAGCAAAAATTCCTAAAAAGACCAGTTCTCTGGAACCAAGCAACAAAGTCTTCAGATCATATGATTGCATCTGTATAAGCGAAATATCAGAAAAATACAGAGCATCTAGACTAATAAGCAACACTCCTCGAGGTTTATCTACAAATACATTCTATTACGATAACTTCGAGCCTACTAAAACTCCTTTTTTCACATTCTCCTCTTGTAAAAGAAAGTTAGTCATCAAGAACTCGAACACCAAAATACCTCGAATCCCACCTTCTCTTACCAGATCACCTCCTCAAATCAATCGTGAGGTGACTAAATCTTCTTCAAATAAATCCGAAGAGACTTCTTCTTCAACTTATCATGAGCCCCATCGTCCATTGCGCAAGGAAACAAAAACTTACCCTCCTCAAACTCCAAAAAGAAAAACTTTCATAGCTATGGGTGATGATGTCGATGTCACTTCGAATATTGACGTTGCTTCGAATCCATAAACCACTTCTCCTATCCAAAGAGAGATTGTTGAGACATCAACAACGTCTCAACAAAATATCTCAAACAACCTGCCTCAACTGGTGGACGAGGCATCCAAAAAATAAATTGATTCTAAAGCTATGCATTCAAATAACAAAGCTGAAACATAAGAAGGAGCTTCGAAGGAATCAGAGAGTGAAAAATAAGAAAAAAGAAAACTCCTGTCACAATATCTGGCGAGTGCATCAGTTGGTGAAAAATTGAGACCTCTTGAAGCATATTATATCTTGGCTTTAAAAAATGTTCGTTACACATAAAACTAATAGAGCCAAACAGCTGATCTGAAAAGGCAATGGGGAATGGGAGACAATATTATACTTTGTCTTCCCAAAGACGGAGAAACACCTTTGGATTGCAAAAAGGATAAGTTGGTGGTCTACCTAGAGCTTCTGAATCTGTGTCCAACCCAGATGACACCAAGTCATTGGTTCTCTTTGATTTCTTTGATCATGGCTTCTTGGCTTCTCGACTGTCCAAAATTCCCCTCTGTATCCAGTACTTCATTTCTTTAACCAAATTGTCAAAAGGACCATTACTTCCATTATATTACCTAACAATGGATGATGATTTGAAGATCATTGATGACTTGCTGGAGGCAGACAAATTTTGGAAGCAAAAATTTGTCTTCATCTCAGGAGCTTGGGAGAATGGTAAAGAAATTTCCGAAGCCAACCCATCTAAATTGAACCTTGTGTGGAGGAGTAATCGTAAGTTCTTTTATTCAATTACCTCGAATTATACTTCCAACAAATATTCTCATTATTTCTTATCAAATTCTGTGTTCTATGTAGCAATTTCGAGGCATTACAAGCTTTGTCGAAATGATGCCAAAGAAACTTTCATCAAACTTACAAATTGGGCTGAAAAAGAATGGAACAATGCATTTCACACAGCCTTCCAACCTATTAACTTTCTCAACCACCATTTGTGGAGAATAAGCTTGTGAGCTTCTCTCCCTGAAAATCTAATAGAGCTTCCAAACCCTTTGCATGCTGTCAGAAGGTTAGTTCATCCTGACTGTAAATTATTTATGCCCGTTCAAAATAGGTTGGATAGCCACCTTCCCAAAAAGAGGAAGGAGAAAACGAATAAAAAAGAAGCTAGCACATCTGGTGCTAGCCCTTCAGAAGATTCGATGCTTAAGACTTCGAAGAGAAAAATAATTGAAAGTAACCTTCCCACAATCAAAGAAGAAGTAGAAGAAGGAGTGAAAGGTGGGCCATCTTCAAAAAGGAAGAAAACATCCGCTCCATAAAAAAAAAAGACACTGCTAAAATGACTCCTCAAAAGAAAGGAAAAAATAAAACTGTGCAAACCGTCGAAGAAGTACCGTCTAATGGTGATAAAATTATGGTTGTGAAAAGTCAGCAAGGTCAGTAAAAAGAAAATGAAGAAGATGCTAAAGATGTTGGCACTCAACAAGGGGAAACTGTTTCAGACAATGATCGAGGTGATGACCACGTTGATCCTGATAGCTTTATCAACTTTGATCAATCTCAAGAGCTTGTTGGAGCTGAACGTCCAATCATTCAGGAAATTCAAGATCCACTACATAATCTTGGTAAAAATCCTGCTCGTGTTATTTCCAAAGCAATATCTCATGAAGTTTATTTTCCTACAACCTCCCTTGCTCTCGTACCTCGTCCTAGCCCAATAGTCATCCCTCCTAAGGAGCCATCCGAAGAAGTTGTAGCTGCTTTTCAATCTTTTGCCGATCTTGATGATGCAACACAAAAAATATCCAACAAAATCGAATCCTCTCGAAGTCCATTAAAACACATGGCAAAAGAAATGGTTCGCCACAAGAAAGTTGTTGTTGCTGAAAAAATGCATGAGAAACATCTTCAGTGGACTCGTGGAAAAGCAGTTTCATGGATTTCAAATGGCCAAATCTGAATTTCTTAAACGACTTAACTATCTCAAGAATCACCTCAGATTTGTGCATAAAAAAGAAAAAGAGGATCTCAACACTTCTCACCAAAATAAAATAGATAAACTCAAATCCAAACGTTCTGAGGGTTCACTTCAGAGAAGCAGAAATCCGATGATCTTCAAGTTTCACTTAAGCGGATTGAATAAGAGAAAAAAAAAATTGACTGAGGATATGACTGCTCTCAAGGCTCAATTCGAAGAAGAAAAGAAGCTTGTTGTTACCGCTGTTGATAATGAATGTGCAAAAGACATGCTAGCAGCTATCACAAATGCCAAAGAGCAAAGATCCATTAACCTTCTTCGCGAAATTCATGCTTCATTTCCTAAAGCTAAACTCTCCAAATTTTGGAGTGAATTCCCATCGAAAGTCATCCTAGTGAAGCCTTTGACCTTGTTCCTGACTTGTCATCCGAAGAAGTAGAATCATAGGAAAGTGTTTCTGATCAAAGGGAAACTTCTGAAGAAAGCTCTGAACACGAGTAACTTTACTATCTCCGTTATGTGCCTGTCATTCAATCATTGTAATATTTTGTTTTCGATATATGCTTTTTTACTTGGCATTTTAAAAAATTACTTTGTTCCCATCAAATCGTATTAAATGCAAAGGCTTTGTTTATCATTTATTTTCATAATTGAAAATTGCCTCGAAATTTTGCTTATATTATAACCCTTATAAAAATACATCGAAGTGGAAATATTCATTTAACTTCATTGGTGTATTTAAATAATACTAACACCTTAAATATACTAACACATTTTGGATATCACCTCAAATATTATAGTTCGTTTAGAGAACACAATATTTCGAATATGACAGTGCGTTTAGAGAACGTAGCACTTCCAATATTACAGTGCGTTTAGAGAATGTAGCAATTTGAATATTACATTGCGTTTCGAGAATGTAGCAGATTGAATCTGGTTGTTTCTTCGAAAAGTATACTCAACACTCCATAATATTATACTCTTGGTCAACATCAAAGATGATCAGTCTTTGACTAGTTACCAAAGTAGTTTAAACAAGCATTTGTAAAAAACCATTGGCCAAAGAATGCATTTTTATTCATAAGTTTGAATATTTACATAGCACCTCATTGAAACCTCACTGGGCCAACATGATAGGAAATAGTGTGTTAATTAGTCAAAGAAAATAATTTCAGAATACAACATAATTATTCCTAATAAAATTTTAGATGTTGTATATTCCAATTTTAGATGTGATAAGAACCTATCTTTACTTTTTCAACAACAATATAAGAACCTTCCCAATTCGGGGCCATTTTATCGAGGCTCTTTTCCTTAGTATGGAGAAATGACTTTCTTAAAAATTTATTACCCACCTTGAAGTCCTTTCTTTTAACCCTCGAATTATACATACTCTTCATAAGAGTTTGATAATGAATCATATTCAGTTGAGCTCGAACTCTTTTTTCTTCAATCAAATCCAAACTTGCTCTTTTTTCCTTGTCATTCAGGTCTTCAGAGTATTGATCTACTCTAAAAGACGAAAATGTGGATTATGCAGGACTAACAACATACATCCCATAAGCTAAGACAAAATGAGTTTCTTTAATAGCTTCCATAAGGGTTGTTCGATAAGCCCATAACACCTCTTGCAAATAACTAGGCCATTTTCCCGCAGTCCTTGATAAATTATTTTTCAAACCTTCTAAAATAGATATGTTTTCACCTTTACCTGAACATTTTCTTGAGGATGAAAGGGTGTAGAAAAATATTGTTTTATTCCCTTCGAAGCACAGAAAAAAGCCATTGCTTTGTTATTAAATTGAAGACTGTTGTCTGTAGTAATTTTCCGGGGTACTCCAAAATAGAAACAAATACTATTTATAATCAACTTAATCACATCCTTGACTTTTGTTCCAGACCGTGGTTTGGCTTCAGCCTACTTCATAAAATAATCCACTACAACAATTATCATTTGTCGTCCTCCAGAGGCCATCGACAAAGGTCCCACCAAATTTATTCCCCATCTATAAAATAGAACAACCTCAGTAATTGACATAAGCAGAACTGCTGGTTTATAATAGAGTTGGCAAACATTTGACAAATATCACAGCTTTGAACTAAATTCTTGGCATCGCTCATAATCGAAGGCCAATAAAGCCCTGCAACAAAACTAGACCAGTCAATGCCTTGAACCCGTAATGGGCTGAACCTTCTTCATCATATAATTTTGACAAAACCTTATGTGATTCATGTTTGCTTAAGTATCTCAATAATGGCCTACTCAATGTTTTTTTATATAAAATACCATCTAACACTATATTGCAAAATGCGTTGCCTCGCAATTTCTTAGCCTATTTCACATCTTCAGGCAACACTCCTCTAGTAAAAAATTTAAAATATCAGGTCTCCAATCTCCTCAAACTGTGTCTGGAGTGACGAATACTTCTTCAATATGCTCACATTGGTCTGAATGGGTTAAAATGGATGAAATCTCCTGTAATAAAATCCAAAGATATTATTCTTTGTATGCAACAGTTGCCAAAGAATCAACAACTGTATTATTTCCTTAGTTTATGTGTTCTACAATAACATGATCAAACAAAAGAGCCAGATTTCGAAGCTCTTGAAGATACAAAATTAAGTGGTCATTTTTAGCTTTGGAAACTCCAGCCACTTGATTTGCTACTAATTGAGAATCTATTTCCAGTTGTACTGAAGTTGCGCCATATATTTTTTCAAGCCTTAAACGAGCCAACGCAGCTTCGTACTCACCTTTATTATTCGATACATGAAAGCCAAATTTAATAGTTTGAAGCTTCGTTTCTCCAGATGGAGAAATTAGTTGAGCCCCAGCACTACATCCCAATATACTAGAACCTCCATCAGTTCGAACTATCCACATTGAACTGGCCGACAAAAAATCCTTGTTAACCTCTTTATCTGATCTGTTTGAATGTAACTCTACAAGAAAATATGCAAATTCATGTGCTTTAATTGCCGTCCAAGGCAAAAATGTGATGTCAAAATCTTTTGATTCAACTGACCACTTAGCCATCCTCCCATAAATATCTGGGCGCTGTAAAACATTCTTCAAAGGAAATGAAGTTCGAACCTCAATAGTGTGAGCTTGAAAATAGGGTCGCATTTGTTTAGCAGCCCCTACCAATGCCAATGCCATTTTTTTAGCCTCAAATACCTATTTTCTGCTACTATCAAACTCTTCCTGACATAGTGCACTGGCTTTGAAATTCCTCTATCTTCACTTAGCAATACTCCACTTACCGCAAAATATAATACCGCAATGTACAAAAAGAGTTGTTCTCCACTTCGAGGTTTGGACAGTGTTTATGGTGATGACAACAAATCTTTGATACTTGAAAACGTTGTTTCACACTCCGAAGTCCATTAAAATTCTTTTGGTCTTCGTAACATTTGAAAGAAAAGAAAGTGTTTATTAGAAAATCTAGAAATGAATTTGTTAAGAGCAGTTAACCTTTTTGTCAAGATTTGCACTTCTTTGATAGTTCAAGGATATTTCATTGATACTACGATTTTTAGTTGTCACGGGTCAGCTTCTATTCCCTTCTTACTAATAAAATAACCCAAAAATATCCCTGATCAAACTCCAAAAGTATACTTTTATGGATTCAAATTTAGCCTTATTGCTCTTAAATTCAAAAAAGTTTCCTCTATATGTTCCAAGTGTGCATCATATGTTAAGCTTTTGACCACCATGTCATCGATATACACCTCCATGTTTCTTCCGATTTGAGAGACGAATGCCTTATTAATTAATCTCTAATATGTAGCCCCAACATTCTTTAATCCAAAGGGCATAACTCTGTAACAGTGCAAGCCTCGGTACGTAATGAAGGTAGTACTCTCTTGATCCTCTGGATCTATCTGAATTTCATTATATCCTGCAATAGCATCCATAAAGGTCAATAATTTATTTCCCAAAGTGGAATCAATCAATTGGTTTATTCGAGGAACAAAGAATGGGTCTTTAGGACAAACTCGATTCAAATATGTGAAACCGACGCACAATCTCCACTTCCCATTCTTCTTTTTGACCACTAATGAGTTTGTCGTCCATAAAGGATATTGCGATTCCTTTATATGTCTGACCTTTGATAAACGACCCACTTCAGAAATAATTGCTTCTACTTTTTCAAAAGAAAATACCCGCCTTTTTGTATAAAAGGTTTCACCTTCGGATTAATTGCTAGGCTATGTAAAATCACTTCGATTGGAAAATATCCAAATTGTGAGTCAAAAACTGTAATAGATGTTGACGTAATATTAGGGTCAGTAAAGTACTCTTCCATCAGGAAAGGTATATGCCTTTATTTCTTCACTTACTGTCAATGAACCTAGGGTTTCCCTCAGATCGTCAAACTCCCTCCTCGAGGTCCAAGGTCAACCCCATTGGCTGCTATTCATCCATTTTATCACTACTGCTAGATCCTTGGATCCGAAGAGCAGTGGCATAACACTGTCTATCAACTTTTTGATCACTTCGAATGACGCCCACTCGGTCTCTGACGACATACTTAAATCATTAATGGACTGTTGACACAACTCCATACATCCTCGATAGCCAAGATCTTCCAAAAATGGAATTATAGCTTGTTGGACAGTCCACCACGATAAAAAGCACATGAACCTTCTTTATAAAAGGTCCCTTTCCTAAAGTTACCTCTCCCTCGAATTCCCCAATCACTTGCGCAATTACTCCAGTAAAACCATTAATCATACGTTTTGATTGGGAATTTTTGAAGAGGGTTGCGCGTTATATCATAATTTGTTTTAAAAAGAACGTTCACAGAACTCCATGTATCTATTAGCATGCGCGGATATCGATGCTAGAAACCTCTGCTCTGATAACCACCACATCCTCATGTGGTCCTGTAGTAACTCGTAAATCATCTTCATAAAAAAGAATAAAGGGAATATCTCTCTTACCATACAGATGAGTAGACATCTTTCCCTATATCTGAGTAGCTAGACTCACTATATGCCTTTTCCTGGAACAGTATAGTATCGCCCCCGAATATTGCCAATGACTCACAATACTCATAAAGGCTTCAAACGTGGGCTTGCTTCATTGGTTCCTCTACTGCTATTAAAATTAACCGATCTGGATCCGCATCTAAGTATTCTGATGTTGCATCAAAATTATAAATCTTTGGACCCAAAATCATCAAATTTTCAACGTGTGTATTTGGATTCGTTGTCAGTGAAGTCGATATGATACGGTGAGGAAAACGTATGTCAATTATTGAATAAACCTCCATGGGCCAACAAGGGAGGAAAAAGTGTGTTAATTATTCAAAAAAGTCTTTAAATTTTTTTATTCCTAATATAGTTTTAAATGTTCTATATTCTAACGATGTTGAAGTATTATTCCATTCTCATCATAAAGGTGATATGTAATCGGCTTTATTTTCTCCATCACCATATAGCGACCCTCCCAATTCGGGGCCATCTTTTCAAGTTGTTTGTCCTTTGTATGGAAGAATACTTTCCTTAAGACTTTATCACCTACTTTAAAATATCTTATTCTTACCTTCGAATTTATTCGAATCCTCATTAAAGTTGGATAATGAGTCACATTCAAATGAGCTATAACTATTTTCTTTCTGATCAAGTCTAACACCGTTCTTTTAACCTCTTCATTTACCTCTTTGGGATAGTGAAGTACTCTATAAGAAGGTAAAATAGACTCTGCAAGGCTAACAACATTTGTACCATACACCAAGGCAAAAGGTGTTTCTTTAGTAGCCTCTCTGAGAGTTGTACGATAAGCCAACAACACCTCTTGCAAATAGTTAGGCCATTTGCGTGCACCTCCTGTTAAATTCTTCTTCGAACCTTCCAAAATATACCTATTAGTCACCTCCACTTGACTATTTTCTTGAGGATGAAAATGTGTAGAAAAACATTGTGTGATAGCCCTCGAAGCGCAAAAAGAAATTATTTATTTGTTAAATTGAGGACCATTATCTGTGGTGATTTTCCAAGACACTCCAAAGCGACAACAAATATTATTCATAATGAACTTAATTAAATCCTTGGATTTTGTACCAGATAATGGTTCAGTCTCAGCCCACTTCGAAAACTAATGCACTACCGCAATGATCATTTGAAGTCCTCCAGAAGCCATAGAATATGGTCCTACCAAGTCTATTCCTTATCCTTTAAAAGGAATAGCTTCGGAAATAGATATAAGTGGAAGTGCTGCTTTATGAATAAAACTGACAAAGCGTTGACAAGTATCACAACCTCGAACTAAAACCTTAGCATCATTTATAATTAAAGGCCAATAATAATTTGCCAACAAAACCCGACACTCAAATAATTGAAACCACAATGAGCTGAACCTTCACCATCACGCAACTCAGATAAATTTTTTGAGATTCTTGCTTACCCAAAAAATGCAACAATGGTCTACTTAAAGATTTTTTTGTATAACACTCAATCTAATCCAACTTAACCATGGGCCTTATACCTTAACATACCATAAGGATATCAGACCTCCAACCACTTCGAATTATGTCTCGAGTGACAAATAATTCCGCATCATATTTACATTGTTTTATCGTGTTAAAACCGAATAAATCTCCTGTAATAGTATCCATGAATATTCTTCTATATAAGCAATTGTTGCCAAAAAATCAGCAATTGTATTATTTTCTGGGTTAAAAAGCTCTACAATCACTATGTCAAACAAAAGAGCCAAATTTCAAAGCTCATGTAGACACAAAATCAATTGATCTTTCTTGGCCTCAGATACACCTTCCATATGATTTGCCACTAGCAGTAAATCTATTTCCAAACGAACTATATTTTGTCCACAGATATTTGCAAGCCTTAAACCAGCTAACGCAACCTCATGCTCAGCCTCATTATTCGATGCATGAAAACAAAAACGTATAGCCTAATACATTGCTTCCCTAGAAGGCGCACCTAATTGAACCCTTGCACTACACCCCAATATGCTAGACCCACCATTTATTCGAACTACCCACATCGAAGTTTCTGACAAGACCTCTTTATATACCCCCCTCATTTGATCGAGACAAATGAAATTCTACCATAAAATTAGCTAAAATTGAGCTTTAACAGTCGTTCGAGGAGCAAAAATGATGTCAAAATCTCTCAATTATACTGACTATTTGGTCATGCTACTAGAAATATCTGGTCGTTGTAACACATTATTTAATGGGAAAAAAGTTTGAACCACAATGGTGTGACTTGAAAATAAAGGCGCATTTTCCTAGCAGCATGCTCTAAAGCCAAAGCCAAATTTTCAAGTTTCAAATACCTCTTCTCCGATGACAACAAACTTTTACTAACATAATAGTCTGGCTTTCAAACTCCCTTGTCTTCGCATATCAAAACACTGGTTATAGCAAAATCATACACTGTTATATATAAAAATAGTAGCTCTCCAACTCGAGGCTTAAACAAAATCTCTGGTGATAACAAAAGTTTTTTAATCTTTGAAAAAACTACTTCACAATCTGGCATCCATTTAAATTCTCTAGGTCTTCATAATACGTGGAAGAAAGGAAAACACTTGTCAGAAAACCTTGAAATAAATCGATTGAGGTCATCTATCTTTCATGTCAAGACTTGCACGTCCTTTATAGTTCGAGGCGATGTCATCGAAACTAAAGCCTTCAGCTGTACAGGATCTACTTATCCATTTTTCACTAATGATATATCCGAAAAAAATTCCCTGATTGGACACCAAAAGTACATTTCTCATGATTTAACTTCAAACGAACGACCCTCAAATTTAGAAAGGTCTCCTCCAAATCTTCAAGGTGTTCACCATCTGTGGAGATTTTAACCAACATATCATCAATGTGTACCTTCATATTCCTTCTGATCTAAGGAGAAAAATCCTTAATTACCAACCTTTGATATGTCGCTCTAGCATTCTTCAACCCAAATGGCATGACTCTATAATAATTTAGTCCTCGATTAGTGATGAATATAGTACTTTACTGATCTTTTGGATCTATTTGGATTTGATTATATCTTGCAAAGGCATCCATAAAAGAGAGAATTATATTTCCTGATGTAAAATCAACCACCTGATCTATTTGAGGGACATGGAATGGATCTTTAGGGCATGCTCGATTTAAATCTGTGAAGCCAACACACATTCACCACTTTCCGTTCTTCTTTTTAACTAACACCGTGTTTGCAATCAATAAAGAATATTATGCCTCCCTAATATGTCCGACCTAGAAAGATGATCCACCTCTTGAACAATGGCCTCTCACGTTTCCACAGAAAAAACTCGGCTCTTCTGAATAACAGGATTTATCCTCGAATCTATAGCTAGGCTATGACATATTATTTCATATGGAATTCCTATCATATCCTTTATTTTTCCAAGCGAAAATATCCAAATTATCAAACAAGAATTATAACAACTGATCACGCAAAGGAGAAGACAACAATGTTCATATTCATAAAGTCTTCCCATTAGAAAAATATGCTCTTCAATATCCTTACTCACTATTAAAAAACCTGGGGTTTCTCACGGATCATCTATTCTCTCTTCATCCGAAGTCAACCCCCTTGGTTGTTATTCAGCCATTTGATCCTCGGAATTAGAACCGCGTACCCAGAATGCTATTCATAACATCTCTGGCCACTGTTTGGTCTCTTCAGATCACACCAACATGATCTCCAATGCATATTTCAAACATTAATGAATAATAGATATAACAACATACATTTTTTATACCCAAGCTCTCGCAAAAATAACATTATAGCTGGTTGGAAATTCAACTACCATAAACAAGACTTGAATATGATCCTCGACTTGAGCCGTAAGTGCTCCAAAAGTTAATGCTCTCCTTTTTGTTGTTTTATTTACCAAATCACCTGGTAATAACCCTTGTTAAAATGTAGCCATATCAACCAACTCTTCATAATTATCCAATCCTGCTTTTGTTAACACAAAATGCTTCGTATAGTCCTTCAATTTCTATCCCACAACTTTCTTACATTTTATTATTGTAACTCCATTTGCATGCATTTATTGCTTCCCAAAAACTCTTGTTGGAAAGCTGTGTAGAATTCTTTAAATTTGGTAATAGATCCTCTCAGAATCCTATTATACCACTTCAATGTTATGCCCTTGAAGGTATGAGAAAAAGATCTCGATGTCATCCTATCATCTGATAAAGGGGGATTCCTCCAACCAAGTAAGAGCACGAGCAGGAGGACCGCGAATCTGGATTAGGGCAAGCAATAAAGAAAAGAACGAGATCTACAGCGTTGACAAACTCAAAGGCAGTCCGATCTCAGAGATAGATCGAGCTCGAAGACATCAGATGAAGAGTTGATCGACCAGATTAAGGATGCGACGAACATATGATCAAGATTGAGTATGAGCTCAAAGAATATAATTCGACCACGTGATCAGTGAGCTCGAGCTCTGCAAACCAGAATAGATCTGATAACGCTCAAGGAGTGGCCCAGTTTGATTCAAAGTATAAATCAGACAAGACATTCCCTTATTTATTGTGTAACACACGTTTAGACTCTTAAGTCAAACCGTTTTAATTAATTGTTTCAAAATTATAGGAATAGTAACGTTAGTGAGTTAGTGGAGCATTAAGTGTAAACATATGTAACTGCCCACTAACTCACATCATTATAATTAGGGAAAACCTACCTATGAATAAGAGAATCCTTTTTTGCCTTATCTCTTTCTTGATTAAAACCTTAAAGACTTAATCGTGGTAAAACTTGTTATTCGTATAACAAATTTGGTGCCGTCTGTGGGAAATTCCTAACCAATCACCATGGTAGTCACAAGGTCACGAATCGAGAGAGACTACCAGGAAACTAGCAAAGCAACAGTACATCGGAGGAGAGCAATGAACCAACCAATGGGGCAATGTGTTCTATATTACGGTTCTGTAGCTCCTTAAGGGGAAGGTCCCATGACGCCCCAAGGGGCAGTCGTGACGGAGGAACCACCGATCCAACCCACAGTTATTCCCCGGGCAGAGGTGCAAGTTCATCAGTCATCGAATGCAGCGGGGGCTCACGAAACTATTGAAGCCATCCCAGCGTGTGATTCAGCGGTCCTCCAACTAGAGCAGAGAATCCAGAATCTCCAGGAGGAGAAATTGAAAATAGAGTTTGAACAAGATGCAGGGGAGCAAGCCATGTATGCCACTATGGCAGGAATGAATGATGTTATTCATGCCCTCACCGCTAAGATCAAAGGAACGAGCAGGGTGCATCAACCGTCCGATCTGGAGGCTGGTAAGTTTAACAGAACTGAACGATCATCTAAGCATATGACAAGAAGGAAGGTGAAGGCGAGAGCGGGGATAAGAATCGCAGCAAGGGTCCGCGGGATGAGGCAACAAAAACGTCAACCAACCGGTCTCGGGAAAATGAAGATATCCGCTACAATCAGATTCGCCCCAGATTTTCTACTGACATACTAAATGAATCACCATTCTCTGAGAAGATTATCGAAGCTCAGCTTCCGAGAAATTTTGATCCATTCAAGATGGAAGCGTATGATGGAACGGGAGATCAGAGAGGAAGTTGAAGCAGTTTAGAAATATGATAATAGCCTTCAATCCTGGCAATGCGATGTTGTGTCGAGCTCTGTCGATGACCCTCGAAGGTAATGCCATGGATTAGTTCAGCAGCTTGCCAAAATGATCCATCTATGACTTCACATGACTATGTATGGCGTTCAGGGAAAGGTTTGGTGGCAACAAAGAGCTCAAGCGCGAGCGGGATTGAATTATTGACCTTTATTAGCGATGAGGTGAGTCCACTAAGATTTATATAAGGAGATTTGTTCATGTTATGAATGCTTTACCAGATTTGGCCGAAAAAATGGTAGTAGTTTCCCTGAAACGAGGGCTCGACCGAAAAGGTGAACTGTATGCAGATCTCATCAAGTTCCTAATTAAGAATATGGGTGACTTGCTCCCTCGGGCAGATACTTTTATTAGGGTCGACGATGCCAGAAGGGGATAGTCCCCCGAGCGGCGCGGATCAGATTTCAAAGAAGGCGGAACAGAACGGAAAAGGATCGAGGAGCAGCCTAGGCGGGATTATAATAGGCGACCCCAGCAGCTCAAGCAACCAAATAGACGCTTCATCCTGTTGACCGAGACTATCTCAGTAATTTATGACTGAACTAAGGGGCACACAAAGTACCAAGCTCCATGCATGATGAGTGCCCCAGGATTTAAACGATATAATCGGTATTACTGCGCATATCATCATGATTATGGACATTTTACGGATGAGTGCTGACAATTAAGAGAAGAGATTCAACACTTGATAGACAATGGTAATC
Source organism: Limnanthes douglasii subsp. nivea (assembly GCA_036936605.1). Taxonomy (NCBI): domain Eukaryota; kingdom Viridiplantae; phylum Streptophyta; class Magnoliopsida; order Brassicales; family Limnanthaceae; genus Limnanthes; species Limnanthes douglasii. The sequence continues at coordinate 160,841,808 of JAUPFV010000002.1, forward strand.
TCATAATGGAGAAACCGACTAATGGATAAGAAATGGAAAATAACAAACAACAGTGGCTTCTGACCATATCGGGGGGGGGGGGGGGAGCTCGGCCACATGTTAAGGTTAGCACAAAACAAGCGGGCTAAAAATGAGCTTGACGTGTACAAAATAGATGAAAATTCCTATTAAAACTACAGAGATCCAGTAGCCAACCTCACGTACAACGACGACGATCTTAGAGGTGTCAGTCTACCGCATGAAGACGCTCTAACTATTCACCTAGATATTGGAGGGGTAATTGTAACCCGAGTGCTGGTTGATGGAGGAAGCTCAAAAAATATTACTTTTAAAAACATCTTTGACCATAAGCAGAACGTGCCCCCATACCGGCCTACTCAACAGACGTTGGTCGGCTATAAAGGAAGAACCTCACAATGTGTTAGGGAGGTAGAGGTGCTGGTTTGGATAGCCAACCCGGTTCTGGTAAAAAAGAAGAGCTGACAATGGAGAATGTGCGTGGATTTCACCGATTTGAATCAGGCATGCCCTAAGGATGCTTTCCCATTACCAAGGATTGATCATTTGGTCGATTCAGTCTCGAGTTGCAAATTCCTATCCTTTATGGATGCATATTCGGGGTATAATCAGATCCACTTACACCCATCCGACTAGGAGCACACAACCTTTCAAACCGAGAGGGGTCTCTACTACTATACGGTCATATCTTTGGGGTTGAAGAATGCAGGCTTGACATATCAACGATTGATAAATCACATATTCCAAGATCACTTGGGGCAACATCGAGAGGCGTACATTGACGATATGATCGTTAAAACTCATTAGGAGGCGCAACACTTGGACACATTACGTGTTGTTTTTGATTTATTACGAAGGTTTGACCTCAAATTTAACCCGGATAAATGCTCTTTTGGTGTTGCTAAGGGAAAGTTTTTTGGCTATGTGGTAAGTCAATATAGTATTGAGGCAGACCTTGTCTAGCTAAATGCAATTTTGAAGATGGAACCACCAAAGAATATTAGGGAAGTGCAATATCTTACATGAATGTCATCAATCCTTTCAAGGTCTATCTCTCGTGCATCAGACAAGAGTCATCATTTTTTTGAAGTGTTACGAGGTGCTAAGAAGTTCACCTGGACAGAAGAGTGTGACAGAGCTTTCGTTGAGCTTAAGAAATATCTCACCTCTCTTGAGATTTTGTCTGCTCCCGCCCCGAGGAACCCCGATTTATCTACCTAGCAGTATCTTCATTTGATGTAAGCTCGGCCCTCGTGCACGATCAGAATGGGGTACAATACTCGATATATTAAACGAGAAAAATGCTAACAGATGCGGAGATAAGTTACAGTACAGACAACATTCCCTCTGAGAACGGTGTTGCAGAAGCCATATGTTTTTGGTCGGCTCACCAAAGGGGCAAGCAGTTGCTGATTTCTAGGCTGAATTCACCTCCTCCAGAGATCAACAGATTAACACAGACAACCAACAATTGATCGAATCAGACCAGTGGATCGTTGAGATCGATGGTGCATCTTGAACTACGGGCGGAGGAGCAGGAGTTATACTACAAACCCCAAGTAATGTGGAGATCAAGCAAGTTGTGCGCTTTAATTTCCCGATAACAAATAACGTCGCGGAGTATGAGGCCGCCCTCTGTGGCATGAAGCTATCTTTGATATGTGGAGCTCAAAACATCAAGGTTAAATCTGACTCTCAAATAGAGGTTAATCAGGCATAGGGTACTTATGATGTGAGGCAGGAAGGAATTAAAGAGTACCTTGTTATTCTTAAGGAGTATGAATCTAAATTCGATCGTGTATTATATGAGCAGATCCCACGAAAGTATAACTCGGCAGCCTATGGTAGCCAAGACCGCGGCTTCGGAAGAGCATCCCACAGTTTTACTCCAGCAACTCCCTATGACAGAGCTCGTACCAACAACGGTGGCCATCAATTCAATTGCTAATGATGACGATTAGAGAACTCCATACTTACAATACTTGAGTCATGATACCTCGCCAACAAGTAAGAATGAAGCTCGAGCGCTCCAGATCTACGCAGCTAAATTTCGTGTCCTCGACAATATCTTGTATAGGAAGATTTCAACCCGGCCTCTGCTTTGGTGCCTTGATCGCATAAAAGCCTGTTTGGTACTGACTGATCTGTATTTAGGAGAAGTAGGGGCTCATTATGGACACCGAACACTGATTCACCATTTTCTCCTCGCTGGGTATTATTGGCCTGAGCTAGCAAGTGACGCAGACAATCTTGTCTTGCAATGTCACAAGTGTCAAAAGTACTCGAATACACAGCATAGACCCAGTGAACCTATGCAGAACATCCCCGTTCCATGTCCATTTGAGAAATGGGGAATAGATCTGGTGGGCCCTTTGCGAATGGCCACATGCAAAAGCCAGTTCCTTATTGTCGCGGTATATTATTTTTCCAAAAAGATCGAGGCTAAAGCTCTATTCCGAACGCGCGCCCAGGAGATATGTGATTTTGTCCATAATCAAATTTTAATCAGATATGGAATTCCACGGATTTTGATGACAGATAACGACCCATAATTCCAAAATTCAATACTTACCATAATATCAGCCACAATAGATTATATATTATCAAATATTTCAAGTTTAATTTTATAATTTTAAATAAAATTGTACTCTTCTTTCGTTGAAGAAAAACCTCATAATTATTAGTAAAGCTTCCTTGTTGAAAATATAGTCTCGTTATTCTCTTTATAATTCTATAAGTTAGTTAATAAAATTTTTATTCATCTTTTGTTAAGGATCATATCAAATACTTTTAAATAAAAAACAATTTTGTATTTCTTAAAAACATGTTGATAATAGTAATATTGTAAGTTTTATATTTGGGACAACAAAAGATTTATATGACTAGAATGAATGGTTAACTTAAACTTATAATTTTTACAACTTTGATGTTAGTTTTGAAAATTAGAATTTTATAAAACTTGTCATTAGATAGTTGTGTAAAAATATTATTGGTGTGGGACAAGATTTTGAAGCCGGGATTTTGGATTTAAACATTCATTTTTAAAGTTTATAATATGACATATTTTAAATTTATGTATGAATGTCGTATGAGATGAAAACGTGTTGCATAATTAAAGAATAAAAATATAGTCTTAAATAATATATATGTATCTTATGATCATCTAATGAGTTTATGGATATTAGAAAATTTGTTTGGTAAACATATTTGTGCTATTGTTGCGAAGCATATACCAAGTAAATGTTTATTTATTTTGTTTTATTAGAAAATATAGTCAAATGAAGATTAAATCTAACAAGATAATAAATGCTAAAGAAATTATAAATAAATTCAAAACTTGACCAGAATTTTAATATTTATATAAATTATTGTGTTGTATTTTAGAGAAAACGAAAAGTAAAAAATGAATGTATATTTAATAGTTTCGTTAAAAATTATTTTCGTGTTATGACTAGTTTCAATAATTATTATTATCGCTATGAACTATATAAGATTTAATTTACTCTTTCTTTTGTGATCTTTGGTATATTACATAATAGATTTTAAAATTACATACACGTGGTATATTTAAAAGGCGTGTTATTATTTGGTAAATACAAATAATATATAGTATTCACTATATAAAAACATAAAAAACTAATGGAACATTATAGTTTTTCTATGTCATCTTTATATTATGTGTTTTGTATAACATTAATAAGTTTTGTTTTTCTATTTATACTATAATTTGTTATAACATGAATGAGTTTATTTTTGTTACTTTTATTATATGTTTGGAGTATGGCATAAACAACATTGGATATGTTATTATTTACTTTCACTTTTGAATATAACATGGATAAGTTTATTCATGCTTGATATGGTAGTGAGTAATTATTTTTTGGTAGTGAGTAGAGAGATAAAAGAGCTGCTTAAGTAAATTTAGATATGAAGTCTGATTTTAGTAGTAAATACTTCTTGCCTCATAAATGTCTTCAAAATCCTTTTACAAAGTACCTTCTGATCAGGTTTTATCTTCATCAACCACCACCGCATGTGGTGCATTCTCTGAGTTTTTGACTTCTTTCATGGCCCACAACACATATGATCGAACTTAAACTTTGATATATAAAACTCAGTGAATAAGAATTAAAGAATTGTACTTCTTTATTGATACAAAACTTACACAAAATATCACAATGTTGATTTATTTATCTAATATCTTCATACACCTCATGAGTATAATCGTACAGAGAATTAAAAAACCTTAATAAGAGTCTTATAGAGACTATCCTACTAAAAAAATACATATCATATTAGAACCCTAATTCCACATAACTAGAAAACTAAATATATATAAAAAAATAACTTAATATGGAATTAATTGAACCGTATCTATAAGTTTTATGAAATCTAACAAATAATTTAGCTCAAACTAACTATTATATAATCAAACTTAAAAACCTTATTCCTTCATAGATAAAAACAAAAGACACAAATATACGGAACATGTCACCGTCACTTGTGGATAATTATTATAAATTAATAGACTACTATCAGTAAATTTGATACATTTACAACCAACTAAAAGTTTTATAAGTGTTTATTAAAAAATAAATTACATATAAGATGATAACTAATAAAAAAAATGAAAACAACAAGTTTTTTACTTGTAGCTTCACTAAAGGATTAGTTAATTGGAAATGAATAACATATAAAATAAAATTATTATATAGTAAAGTTTTAAAATATATTTTTTATAAGTCAAGTAAAATAGATATAATTTTTAAGTTATGATATTATTCATGATCGAAATAAATTGATTTTATTCTAGAGTTTATAGATTTGTTTTCTTACTAAAATCATCATAAAATTTATAACAGTATATATCGAGAGTTTTTTTAATATCTAGAGATTTTTATGGTCTATATTTGCATAATTGTTTGAAATAAATATTGTTTTCAAATTTTAGTGTTTGAATAATTATATCAAATATTTTTCTGAATCCACATTGTGTTTGAATTTCTAATTAATTTTGCTACTTTTAAGTTATTTAATAGTTATATTTTTTAAAAATAAAAAATATATTTACAAATGTATAACTTCAAAAATCATGATCAATAAAAATAACTTGTAATGAACGTGTATTTTCTATAAATTTGTAATTTTAAAAATCATGATAAACAAAAAATACAACAAATTATACTGGACTTTACGAAGATAAAACACGTATGAAACTTAAACTTTATGTATTTAACATAATTCTCTACATAAAAATCTTAAATAAAGGGGTATTCGATATATGCCAATTATATTGAACCATATCATTGAAAGAATTCTCTCCATATACAATTTTTTATTCAACACAAGATTATTATTATTATTTTTTCTTTTCCCAAGAAAGAGAATTTTTATTGATGTTAAAATGAATACAAATGTTATTGATACATTTTGCAAACGTCATCTGCCTATATAGACAAAAACAAGCCTAAAACTGCAGATGACAACACATTGAAATCTATCATATCTTTAATAAAGACCTATACTTCTTCATCGACTCAAACAACCCTCTTCTTTCATTTACATCCACAACAAATCTCCTAGATACCCTGAGTCCTTTCATCCTTAGCTGTATCTCCTTTATCCTTCCATCCTTAGTTGCTTCCTAGATCTCCTTCCATCCTTAGTTGCTTCCTTGATACCTAAACCTGCAAAACAAAACGTAGAATGTAGTCAAGTTTTTCAACTTGCTAACAAGTTATTAAGAGTATCTAATATGTCCTAAACCAGCAGCATCAAGTATTAAAATGGAATTCAGATCATGAAAAGAGTGATCTGCAAGAATAGCAACCCTAGAACTTATCAGCTGTTCAAAATTATAAATGAAGTCAATTATAAAACCCTTTCTCCAGAAAATCCAAATTTTATTGTTTATATTTGCCTCACAAGATTCAAAACCCAATTTAAAACAAATTTCTTGAATTTTATCTACAGACACCATAGGTTCTTCCAAAGCTAATATATCAATAGAATGTTTTTTAGATAAATTCTTTAATCTTCTGACAGTTTTTATATTACCTACACCTCTTATGTTCCAGTTTAGTAGTTTTAAAGTTATTTTAAGGGTTATTTAGAGGATCCTAATGATCCTTTGCTGTTCCTGGTTTTAATTACAAGTTTATTTCTAGAAGATCTTCTTAGTAAACTGTTCAATGAAGGCTTACTTTTCTTATGTTTAGGAGAAACTGGCAGACTTAATTTAATACCGATTTTTTTATCTTTATGTGAATTAGGAGAAAGACTCAATCTATTTCTAATCAAAGAAGGATATTCAGACTCATTAATTTCATCTACATCTTCATTCATTAAAACATTAAAAGAATTATTAACATTCATAGATTCAATTGCATCTTCTATTTCTTTTTCTGAGACAACACCAGATTCAAAATGTTTAAATGCTAACAAGTTTTCTTCACTAATCACAGCATCAAGCAAATTAATGGCTTCTATTATCATGTTATCATCAGAAACTTTTTCTATTGCTTTATCAACATCGGAATCCATATGTTTACATGCAAGTAAATTGTTAACATCACAGCTTACATCAATATTAAAATTTTCTACATCCATGTTAATATTAGGAGCTTTTTCTATTTTACTATCAATATTAGGTCCTTTAGCACTTGTTACAAATTGCTTAACTGCTAATAAACTACTATCTTTACCAATAACATCATTATTTAAACTAATGTCTTCTACTGTCATATTATTATTACATGTTGTTTCTATCTGTATTACATGGTTTTCTGTATCCATTATGTTATCAGATGCATCATTCAGTTTACCAAATACACATTCTTGCTTATTACTATCACTAATTACATCTATTTGTTGAATAATTTATGTAGCCATGTTTATATTAGATGCTTTATCAGATACATGAACAATATCAGGTTCTATCTGTGTAACAAGGGTTTCTATATTGTTTGTGTTACTTGATACAACATTCAGATTTCCAGAAAGCATATCCTTATTAGACTGCACATTATCTATATGATCACTTAAGACTAGATTTTTATTAGTTATAGGTTTAGGCATCCAAACTTCTCTAGTATTCTTTTTATCCAAATCTTCAGATTTTTTAATTTCATTCTTTTTTAAATTTTGTGATTTCTTGTATTCTAAGTCATCTGCTTTACAAATGCTATCTTTGTGCTCTAAATGTCTACACTTTTTACAATAATCAGGTTTACCCTTATACCACACATCTTGCCAAAAACCATCCCTATCCCCAAAGCTAACCCAAATTCTTTGAGGAAGAATACTAGAAACGTCAATTACAGTCCAAACTTCACAGAAATTATAACTAGCTCTATTTTTATTAGGTATCCAAGATTTTAAAGGTAAACCAATCGCTTTAGCCAGATGTTCAATTGTATCCCTATTATACATAATTTCAGGCATTTTAGGAAAAGAAATCAAAACGGGAGTCAAAGGAGACTCACGCTTGGGGTTAAAATCAGGGGTCCATTTTAAGATCCTAAATGTAAACTGACCTATCGACCTAACATTATACTTCCAAAAACTTTTAACATCTATAATATTTTCAAATTCTACAAAAATATGTCTAAAATCCCATTTATATATACTGAAATTGCCTATAGGTTTTAAAGATGCTAAATATGTTCTAAAATCTAATGCAGATGGACAGCCAAACGAAAATTTCGCAATCAAAGTAAATTTAGATAAAGAAGTAAGAAACAACTTATCTGATTCGCTAAATTTAACGTAGGTGTAGCCGTCTTCAGCACCAATCTCCACTTTGTCATGCTTGAAACCATCAACAGATCCAGCTAGTGAAGGTAGCGCCTCCTTTCCCGTCCAGCTTCTGCATAAGTTTTTGAAGAAGATTTTTGAACCAGCTGCTTGCAAGAAACCTTTTCGACATTGTGAGGATCTTTATTCAGAGACTCATCCCTTTCGAATGTTGGATTTTCGAAGAAACGAGTCTCTGAGATGAGGTTTGATGGAAGGTTAATTGAGTGTACAAGATTTTCTGGTAGATTCGCTCGATTTGGTACATGGCTTCGTTCTTCTTGATGAAGAACCGGATTTGTTTTCAGCATGAGTGGATGAGAGGTTTGGGAGTAGATCTGAGAGAGGCGATATAATGAGTGGCTGTGAGACACCACTGCTAGGGTTAGGCGAAAGAAAAGGCTTCTCAGTTAACCAAAGGCAAGGCCCATGGCCTTATTTTCAAGACTGGATTTTTAGGTTCTTGGAGACCTAAAAATCCTTATTTCCAAGTATCATATTTTAAATGTAAATAGTTTTTATAAGAAACTAGTTTTATAGTCAACTTTATGTTGAAGAATACCATAATATCAGCCACAATAGATCATATATTATCAAATATTTCAAGTTTAATTTTATAATTTTAAATAAAATGTACTTTTCTTTCGTGTAAGAAAAACCTCATAATTATTAGTGAAGCTTCCTTGTTGAAAATATAATCTTATTGTTCTCTTTATACTTCTATAAGTTAGTTAATAAATTTTGTATTCATCTTTCATTAAGGACCATATCCAATATTCCTCAATAAAAGAGTATGTTGTATTTCTTAAAAGCATGTTGATAAAAATAATATTGTAAGTTTTATATTTGAGGCAACAGAAGATTTATATGACTAGAATGAATGGTTAACTTAAACTTATAATTTTTACAACTTTGATGTTAGTTTTAAAAATTACAATTTTATAGAACTTGCCATTAGATAGTTGTGTAAGAAAATTATTGGTGTGGGACAAGATTTTGAAGCCGGAATTTTGGATTTGAACATTCATTTTAAAAGTTTATAATATGACATATTTTAAATTTAAGTATGAATGTCATATGAGATGGAAACGTTTTACATGTTGCATAATTAAAGAATAAAAATATAGGCTTAAGTAATATATGTAGTTTATGATCATCTAATGAGTTTATGAATATTAAAAAATTTGTTACTAAACATATTTGTGGTGTTGTTTCGAAGAATATACCAAGTAAATATTTATATATTTTGATGTTATTGGAAAATAGAGTCTAATCAAGATTAGATCTAACAAGATAATAAATGCTAAATAAATTATAAATAAATTCTAAACTTGGCATGAATTGTAAATAAATATTGTATTTTAGAGAAAATGAAAAACAAAAAATGAATATATATTTAATATTTTTATTAAAAATTATTTTTGTGTTATGACTAGTTTCAATATTTATTATTATCACTCTGAACTATATAAGATTTAATTTATTCTTTCTCTTGTGATCTTTTGTATATGACTTAGTAGATTTTAAAATTACATACATGTGGTATATTTAAACGACTTATGATTATTTGGTAAGTACAAATAATATATAGTCTTCACTATATAAAAACATAACAAAACTAATGTAACATTTTAGTTTTTCTATGTCATCTTTGTATTATGTGTTTTGTATAACAATAATAAGGTTTTTTTGCTATTTATACTATAACTTTTGTATATATCATAAATGAGTTTGTTTTTGTTACTTTTACTATATGCTTTGAGTATGGCATAAACAACATTGGATATGTTATTGTTTACTTTCACTTTTGAATATAACATGGATAAGTTTATTCATGTTTGATATGATTTTTTTTCTGAGGGGTTATTTAGTAATATGGTAATGAGTAATTATTTTTTGGTAGTGAGTAGAGAGATAAAAGAGTTGCTTAAACAAATGTTTAGATATAGAGTCTGGTTTTAGCATTAAATACTTATTGCCTCATAAATATCTTCAAAAATCCTTTTATAGGATGAATTGTCTTAATAGGCCTAACTAAGTTTATAGACTAATATTTATTAACCTAAGCCTATGGTACAAATCTCATTAAACCTTAATTATACAAAATACATGAACATATAAATATTGTCTTTGTCCAATTTGCCTTTCGAATATTTTCACCCTTATCAATGTTATTCATACTTTATCTGCTACAAATAACACTAATAATAATAATAATAATTTTGTAATTTAATATATTAAACAAATAAAAATAAAATATTCACAAGTACATGATGGATATCTCGGTATAAGATTACGAGCCTCAAAACTAAATATAACAAAATGATACATAAAAAATATTCGGTAGAACCCGCAAAAATTAATGAAACAAAAAGACACGATAAAAGAGAGCATAACAATCTAACTCAACATAATTAACACAATGCCGAAGTAAGACGAAAGCCTATATATTTACATAGGTTGAAAAAGAAAAACAACAGGTTAAAGAACAACATGGAGGCGTGACAAGCACATAAACCTATCAATATGTACTGAACCAACAATACGACAACGATCAACAATTATGACAACCATACTATATTAGTGGACTACAAGTACTACAACCAAATTATCATTACCGTCAGACCACCATTACCAAAGCCATTATTTCTGGCCAGTAGTACCCTACTAATAAGACGCTTCTGGTTAAGGCCTTATAGCCACAATGCGTAGAGCCTTCACCGTCGTGTAGTTTGGATAAAACATTTTGGGATTCTTCAAATCCTAAGCAATGCAAGAGGGGTCTACTAAAGGATTTTTTGTAAAGAACTTCTTTTAACACTAGGAAACTATGAACTTTATATTTAACTTTCTTAGCTGGAAGTAAAATTCCATCAGAAATAGAGTGAAAAATATCATACATCTAGTCTTCAGGTTGAATGACAAATATACTCATACTCTCTTCATTCTCTTTTCCCTTTTCTTGGCTTTAATCTATTGATGGACATTCCAACATCATAATCCATGGGTAAGATTCATAATGGGCTATGGTTACTAAAGAGTCAGCCACGTATTCTCTGATCTAGGGGTATGTTCATATCGTATATTCTTGAAATTTGCATCAACTTCTCTCAATATGAGCAAATATTTTATCAATTGTTCTTTCTACACCTCAAACTGCCCCTGAACCTGATGAATAAGTAGTTGGGAGTCGTTCATCAATCGTACTATCTTTGCCCCACATATAAGGGTGAGTCTAAGACCAACTATAGCTGCTTCATATTCAGATTCATTGTTGGAGGCCATGAACCCAAAACATATAGCTTGATACATAGTATCACCATAAGGAGAAGTTAAACAAATTCGGCCCCACACCCCATGTGCTAGATCCACCATCAGTTCAGATTAGCCATTCTTTTCTATACTGGTTCCCTTGCACTTTCCCGGGTCTATCAACATGAAACTCAACTATGAAATCCGCCACTGATTGGGCCTTGACTGTGTTCGGAGGGCAAAGTCAATATTATAATCACCCAACTCAACTGACCACTTGGTAATCATGCTTGATATATCAGCCTTGGTGAACATTCTTCAAAGGAAAAGGTGTTCGGACGACAATTGAATGAGCTTCGAAGTATGGTCTCATTTTTCTAGTTTTTATTACCAAAGTCAAGGCTAATTTTTCTAACTTCAAATATCTTCTTTCAGCATCCAACAGACTTTTTCTGATATAATAAACTGGACAGGGGTAATTATCCACCTCTCTTACTAGCACATCACTCACTGTATACTCAGACACACCTAAGTATATATAAATTTCCCCCCTTGAACGGGTTTAAAGAGTGTCTTGGGTGAAGATATATGCTTCTTGATTTCAAGAAATGCTTGATCACAATGCGGAGACCAATTACAGTCTTTGGCATTCCTTAATACCTGGAAAAATGGAGCACACTTGTCTGATGATCTTGAAATAAACCTGTTCAACGCAGCCAAACATTCAGTTAATCTTTGAACTTCTTTAGTGCTCTGAGGAGGGTCCATAACTAATAGCACATTGAGCTGATCTGGATCAGGCTGAATCCTTTTTTCACTTATAACATATCCCAAGAACTTTCCATACCGAACCCCAAAAACACATTTCTCAGGGTTTAATATTAAATTGGCAGCTTTTAAGTTAGAAAATGTTTCTTTAAGTTGATATAGATTCGCATCTTCTTCAAGGATTTTCACCATCATGTCATCTATGTAAACTTCTATATTTCTGCCAATCTGACTAGCAAAAGCTTTATTCACTAACCTTTGATAGATGGCCCTATCATTTTTAATCTAAATGACATCACTTTATAATAATGAAGATCTCTATCTGTACTAAAAGTAGTGTGATCTTGATCCTTCAGATCTACTTGTATTTGGTTGTACCCTGAAAATGCATCCATGAAAGACAACAACTTGTTCCCAAAGGTAGAGCCCACTAACTGATCTATCCGAGAAACATGATACGGATCTTTAAGACATACCCTATTAAGATGAGTGAAGTCAATACACATGTGCCACTTGCCATTCTTTTTCTTGACCAAAATAGGATTGGCAGTCCATAATGGGTATTGAGATTCTTTGATGTGGCCCATTTTGGTCAAGCGATCAACTTCTTGAACAATTACATTTTTTTTTTCTTTAGAGAAGAACCTTATTCTTTGTACAACTGGCCCAACATCAGCTCATACTGAAAACTTATGACAAATTACATCAGTAGGCACTCAAGTGACATCATCATTGCACCATGCAAATACATGTAGATCATCTGATAAAAAAGATTATAGACTTTGTTTCAAACTCGATGCCAACTTGGTACCAATTTTAACACTTTTGCCCTGAATTAGGGGATGAATTTCAACTTCCTCTAAAAGTATTATGACACTAGGAACCTCCATTTGATCATCAATTTCATTCTCATTGGTGGAAGGCTCCAATAGCTGCTAGTCTTTGTTAACCTTGATTGCCTCCACAGACTTCGAGGCAAGGATATTATGCCCAATGTCATTATGGTATTTACCCATTTCAATGAGATTATTCACCTATTTTTTCAAAGCTATGAAATCATGGGTATCATGCACAATGTCATTATGGTATTTATAGAAACAGGTACTTCAGTTTTCTTTAAGAGACTGTAACGCGGCTGGATCTAATGTGTACTTCATTTTTAGTTTTGTCATATATTATAGCCACACTTTCTCCCAACTCAGAAAACCACTCAGGTTGAACCCAAAGTCCCCTTTGAAGTGTTGACATTGTAGTTGTGGATCTGATCAGGCGCATTACTCTTGATTTCTTAGTTTATTCAACATTAATTTGTTTCCTAAGTTGATTTAACAACCCTCCAAAGGTCATAACTTTTTTCGGGGTCACAAAATCAGCCAAGTTGCCCAGATTCAATCCATGCCTAAGAGAGGCAATTGCCGCTTGTTCAAAGCAATCAACCAACCCATTCTTTGTATTTACAACAATTGTTAATGTATTCTTATAATGACTATTTCGGTTCCTGAGCATAATAGATTATGGTATCACCATTACCTTTCAGTTCCTTGCTTCCAACAAATTGTCTTCCGAAAGCAACCCAAAAGATATCAAAAAAATTTATGGATCCCTTGGGGAGACTGTTATACTACTTGAGGGAACTTTCCTTAAAGGTTTGAGAGAAGTTCTTAAATTTCTCAAGATGATTGTCTGAATTTTTACTCCCATCGTACTTTTCCATCTTGGAACTATCAAATATTTTAGGAAGATGTCGAGAGAGTATTTTTTAGAATAAAGGTGACTGTCTCCAATTTGACTTTGACTAAACATGGTATCCTCATTTGGAATATAAAAAAAAAATACATGGTTCGGACTGGAAGGCAAAGGGATCAATTAGCAAACGGTCAATATGCTGATCAGCTGACCCCTTCATCTTCCATTAATACGTTTTGAGCCACCCATGTCTTTCCGTCTTTCTTAAATGCTTCTTAGACATTCTTATTTTATTTTTTAATCGTCCTTCATCACTGCTAGGTGATAATGACTCTTCAAGTTCCGCATCATTAGAGAAACTGCTAGAAGATTCCGATATAGAGCTCTCCATTCATTTGGATCGATTTTTTTTCTTGGAGCTGAGATAAGTCTTCAAGGACTGCTCATTTTCACCAGGATTATTAGTATGATGGAGCACCGATGCACCAGATTTTTCTTTAACTCCTTTTGCTGCTTGTTTCAGAGCTCTCAACGCCTCAATATCAGCCCTCAATTGATCGCGCTACTCAATAGTGTACTTATTATTTTTTTTGCTCTTTCCACCTCTTGAGGTGGAGTATTCTGTGCATTCAGATCCATATGAACTTCTAAGATCTATAAATAAACAAACAAGGTGAAGAAAAAAAGACATAAAAAACTAAATCAATATATGTAAAACAAAATTCTTTGAAAATCACATATTTAACGAATATTTAAATACAAAAAATATAAATACAAAAAACACAAATCTTGATATAAAAATCTAAGATCTAAAACCAAGAACCCGAGCAGAAAAAATTCAAAATCTCTAGATCTAGACCAAAAAACCAAAATGATAAGGCATAACATTATCGCCAAGTTATACCCATCGGCCAGACCGAGGTACCCTCGATAATAAAATAATAATCAAGGGGTAGTACGTCAAGAGGAATCAAAGCTAAATGACATTATACGAAGTAAAACTATACAATAATTAGTAGGACATGGCACCCTCAACGGAGCAATGCAAAAACAAAGACATCCATAGAAGAGCCAAATGTCACCTGTATGAAGACAAGACTATTATCCGGAATGATAGCAGACCTATACCCAGTCAGCGTTGAACATGAATCCACATTGAGGTTGACCAGTACCTCGGCCAACGCTGATTAGTGGTTACAAAAAATAAGGCTACTAAGAGAAATAGTGGAGCAACATTCAAGACATAAAAATTAAGCATATACTCACGACCAAGCCTAACAGAAATTAGAGAATTTTTAGGAGATTGTGAAGTAGAGCATTGCAAAAATTATTATATAAAAGAAAGAGGATCCTAAAACTATTTAAGGTTTTTTTTATCAAAGTAATAAGATATTAACACTTTATTCTTCCGTCTTCCATATTATATATAATTCACAAAACTCCCACACCAGATTTTGGCATCGTTTGTGGGAAATGCATAACGCGTAACTCGTACTAGGGCAAGTGATGACATTGACTAGGTCAAGAATTGTGAGGGAGAATATGGCATCCCCTCATGAGCAAAGAGTTTATGATAATCTATCCAGTGGAGAGGCCGTCATTGGAGCTGATCGAGTTGACCATCGGGAGATTTATGTGAAAGAAACCCAGACTGATGACCAATCCAATGTTAACGCTGAGGACAACCCCGTGAACCGTGGTATGTCTTCTACCTCTTCTGACGTGAAGATCTTAGAAACTCAGATAGAGGAAATCAAGTGCGAGCAACAACGGGTTGCCCATTGCAGCCTGAGAGTGACCGGGAGGCCAGGTAATGTTTTGATAAAATCATCGAAACTCTACGATTCTTGAGCGAGAAGGTCCTCCCAGGGGCATTGTTAGACAAGCGATCCTGGTAAGGGATGGTTGGGACGACCTGACATAGAAAAGCAAGAGTCGTGCTCACAAATGCGAGCATACCAGCGAGAGTAAGAGAAACAAATAACAGAAGAAAAGATCAAAAGACTATCACTAGGATGACTTATTCACTAATGGAGTGCCTTGTGAGAGAAGAGTAATTGAGGCCACAGATTATGACCAGGTAAGACCCACTACGGCTGCGTATGTTTTCCAGGAATGCCCATTCGTGAAGAGTATTCTCGAGAGGAAACTTCCACGAAAATTTGACCCGCATAAAATGGATTTGTATGATGGGTTATAAGATCCCAAGTACCAACTCGAGCAATTTAGGAACATATTGATGGAATTCAACCTTGATGATGTGTTGCTTTGCAGAGTATTTTCAGTGATATTCAAAGGAAATGCCCTAGATTGGTTTAATAGCCTTCAGAAGGGGTCGATCAAGGAATTTGAGGGCATGCGGGTTGCATTCAGAAACAATTTATAGGAAACAAAGAGGAGACACAGAAGAGTTATGTGGAAAGATTTGTGCGAGAGACAAACTCCCTATCAGGTTGCGTTGAGGCAGTGGCGGTAGCGGCATTCAAAAGAGGTTTGGATAGGGATGGCCCCCTCTTCATCGAACTTATAAAGTTCCAAGTCAAGACTAAGGGTGACATCCTCGCTCAGTCAGATCAGTTCATTCGAGTAGACGATTCAAAGAAGGCGGACCTCACACCCATATATAACCATAAAATCCTAGAGTTTAAGCCGACCTTAATCGAGATGAAGCGTTATGAAGAGGGACCAATACTAGATGCACCACGTTTTTAAACCATTAGGTCGCACCCTTCATATTATAAGAACTCAACAAGGAAATTCACCCTCATGACGGAGAACATAGCCGCTATCTACGGAAAAACCAAGAGGAGAGCTAAATATCAACCGCTTAGAAGTATGGTAGTAGCACTGTACAAATGGTCACCCCGGTACTTCTGTACCTACCATAACGATCATATGCACCCAATGGAGGAGTGTTGGTAGCTAAAAGAAGAGATTCAAAGGTTGATTGATAGTGGGGACCTCATCCAATCAGTTAAGTAGAGAGATAATATTGTAGTATATAATAAGGTACCTAACGCCTAACCCACGAAGGCATTGGACAAACCTATGGAGAAGCAATAATGGTTGTGTACAAATTTTGGGGACCACACTTTATCGGGAACCGTCCCCACATCACAGAAGCGATATCGTAAGAACCTCGATATTCACCTAGTTGGTAGCTTTTCATATCACAATTTCAAGGAACCGGTAGCGGACCTGACCTTTAATAACGATGACTTAAAATGTATCATCACACCTCACGAAGATGCGGTAACAATCACTGCTAATATTTCAGGAGTCATGGTAACATAGATATTAATAGACAACGGTAATTATGCTAACGTTATCTTTAAGATAGGCTACGAAAATATATTAAGAGTGCCGCCTATCAAGAAAACACACAGACAGTTAGTCAGTTATAAAAGAAAGTTAATTAAATATGTGGGAGAAATCTAACCACCCTTCACGGTTGGATATGGCAACACAAAGGAGATAATTCACATTTTTTTATGATCACAAACACTCCTAGCTCATACCACGTTATACTAGGACACCATGGCTGCACAAGCTCGAGGAAACAACTTGTTCGTTTAGACAGTGTACCTAGTATCTTATGATAAATTTGGTAGTAATAATAAGAGGAAACTAGAGACAAGTGAATCAGTGTTACGCCATAACATTAGACCCTTCCAACAAATCCAAATATCAATTAACGAACTCTGGGGTATGAGACCACCGAGGACCGGTCGACATGATTAATTTAGAGGTGAAAGACTCCATAGAGAATGACGAGAAGGAGGATACCCCGCTCGAAAAGGAAAACGTCATATTGGAAGAGGGAAGATTTTCAAAATAAGTAACAAACTTGGACAAGACTTTAAAAACAATTTGTTAGATTTGTTTCAGAAAAACAAGGATATATTTGCATGGGATGCAACGAAAGTAACAAGCGTAGACCCTAGTCGGAAAAGTCAAAAGACATATTCAGAGAGGTTGATAAATTAGTCAAGTTGAGTCATATCAGGAAAGTGCAATACCTGATTTGGATCGCTAGCCCAATATTGGTAAAAAAGAAGAATGATCAATAACGCATGTGTGTGGATTTCAAAAATCTCAATCGAGCCTGCCCGATTGATGATTTTCCCCTACCAAGAATTGACCAGCCAGTTGATGACGCCTCTAGAAAAGAGTACATGTTATTTATGGACACATGTTTAGGGTATAATCAAATATCTATGAACCCAACGGACGAGGAGCATACAACGTTCATGCCATTTGGACTCAATAACGCCATATCAACGTTCAGAGGCTCGTCAGCAAAAATATCGAAGAGCAATTAGGAAAAGATATGGTATCTTACATTGAGGATATGGTTGTGAAGAGTGAATCAGAGGAGAAGCAACTTGAAGTATAAATAATAGTCTTCCAAACACTGAGGATGTATAGATTGAAACTTAACCGTCTTAAATGTTCTTTTGCTGTTTATAGTTGAAATGTTTTGGGTTTTATTTTTAGCAAGAGGGGGATTGATGTCGAACCCTCTCAGCTGAAGGTGATATTGGATATGAAACCTCTAAAGACTATAAAAGAGGTACAACGCCTAACGGGACGGTTAGCTTCCCCCTCATGGTTCATTTCTAGATCATCAGACAAAAGTCAACCCTTTATCAAAATCCTGATGGGTTCAAACAGTTTAGCTGGATAATCAAATGTGACGAGGCCTTCCAAGCGTTACAAGATGACTTAAGATCACTAGAAGTGTTGACGACACCAGATATGGGAGAGTGCCTCTCCCTGTATTTGCCAATATCAATTTATGCAGTAAGTGGGGTACTTGTACGAGAGATAATACGAGTCCAAGACCGGTGTATTACTTCAGTAAAGGGCTAGTTGATGCAGAAATCATGTATCTCAACTTAGAAAAGTTAGCCATTGGTTTAATGGTCGTGTCTAGGAAAATGAACCCATACTTCCAGAGTCACATCATTGTTTAACATACTTCATTCCCATTATGTATCATACTCCAAAAGCCAGATGTTTCCGGAAGTCTAACAAGGTGTTTGGTGGAGCTTGGAGCATACAGCATAATATACGAGCCTAGGGCAGCGATGAAGGGCCAAAGAGTAGCTGATTTTATCAACGAATTTGTTGGATGCCGGGGGTCGAATAAAACCTAGTAACAGATAACGAAACACTGCTCAGTGCATAGTAGAACTAGATGGTACATTAAATGCAACTGGAGTGGCTGGAGTGATTATTAAAATGCCAACTGGAGAGCAGATAAGACGAACAATACAATTCGCTTTCAAGGTAATGAATAACGTAGCTGAGTAAAAAGTAGTGTTGGAAGGACTCTGATTGGCTCACATTTGTAGAGCTCGACGACTATTAATCTGGTCGGACTCCCAACTACTAATGGGTCAGGGCATGGGCTCATTTGAGGAAAAATAGGATAGTAGTCAAGGGTACTTGGAATCTTTGAAGGAATGTAAGAGCAAGGTTGGTAGCATCGAATACGAACAGATACCACGATCTAACAACTTGGTCGCAGTTCCTTTGGCTAAAGTAGCAACTCAGGAATAAAGCGCTACTATCCTCATCCATCAGTCACGGACCGTGGTGATAAAAGCCAATTTTTTTTGAATTACATGCACTTACAATAGCGACAGACTGAAGGGATGAATATATCGCATATCTAAAGCACTGCACCCTTCCATTGAATAAAATAAATGCAATATAGTTGTAGATTCCTCCATACAGATACACAATTCTAGATGACGTGCTATACACGAAGAATGCCAGCCGACCACTGCTGCGTTGTGTAAACAAAGAGGAAGTAAAGATCATACATCAGTACATGTATTAAGGGGAGGCAGGTTCACATTATGGATATATGAGCTTGATAAAATAATTTACACTAGCATGGTGTAACTAGCCCAGGATGACGTTGGATGCTTAAAATTTAGTCTAAAAATGTCATCTTTGTCAATAATTTGCCAACAAGCGACATCTACCTATTGAGCTAATGAGTATAGTACCAGCGTCCGATCCCTTTGATAAGTAGGGTATAAATTTAGTGGGACCTCTCAATGGCTACTAGAAAGCCATTGTTTCTCATGGTAGCAGTTGGCTACTTCTCTAAATGGGTAGAGGCTAATGCTTTGGGAAAAACGAGGTTCCAATAAATATGTGACTTCTTACAAAGTTATATCTTCTCAAGATTTGGAATTCCAAGGATCCTCACGATCGAAAAACGGACGACAATTACAGAATGAGGTGATAAAGATATTTTGCCAAAGGTACGAGATCAATCAACACTTCCCCACGCCGTACTACCCCCAGGAAAACAAACAGGTTAAGGTAATAAACAGAATTTTCTTAGCACGAATAAAGAAAAAGCTAGAAGGATCAAAAGGGAAATGACCAGACAAGTTAGCTGAGGCATTGTGGGCATACTAGACTACACCTCGATAAAAAACATGAGATACACCTTTTTTGATGGTATATCGAATGAAGGCAGTAATACCGACAAAGATAATAATACCAATTCATAGAGTGGCTATTATTCGGAGGAGGTGAATGATAAAGAGAGACAACTGTCAATCGATATGATAGAGGAAAAAAGAGATCAAGCGAGGGTATGATTGTAGTATTATAAAAGCCTAATGAGAACCAGGTTAAACTTCAGGCTCAAAAATTGAATTTTGAACATAGATTACTTAGTAATGGAAAAGGTTTTCCAGCGAGTGTAGGACGGAAACACATGCAAGCTGGCTCCCGATTGTGATGGACAATACATAATCGTTTCTAAAGGACATCATATAGATTGGAAGACGTAGAAGGTAATGCTTTGAAACATCTGTGTAATGTAAATAATTTGAAACTGTATTATCACGCTACTTAAGAGAGATTGTGCACTCTTTTCTCTTTTGGTGGTGCTTAAGGGTTTCTAACGAGGCACATTGCAAGCCAAAATAATTAATGAAATCACATATTTTTGCCAAGTTATTGCGCATATTACTTTATTATTTGTTTTAGTATTAAAAATATGAGCCTCTATAATTTATAACTATCTAACCGAGGTGCGGGGTATCACCAACTATATAATAGCAAAAGGGATAAAATCAGTCACGCCTAATTGGCTACGGAACGGGCCATATTAAACCCTGGCTAAGTATAATAAATAAAAGCGAAATAATATGTATAGAAATATTTGAAGGCTACGTTAGGAGCCATACTGCGCCCGAGCTATATAGCTCAGTATAATGAACTAACTAAAAAAGTTATCATCTATAAGACCACGCCAGAGGCCATACTAAGCCTAGGTTGATAAGACCTATACGATGAACATGACTATAAATAATTTTTATAGTCACGAAACAAGAAAAAATATGCTCATACTACGCCATATAATGTCCAATTATGTTAACACGATTCAAAATAGTATAAAAAAATAAACAAACGTCAGCATGCATATTAAGTAACAAAGATAAAATTTCAAGTAATAACAGTTACGCGAGACATAGAAAAAAAAGTACACAAAAATGTTCCAGTCATACAATAAAGTTACACATCATCATCCTTGGCATTTAGTCTCTAAAGCTCGATTATGGTATCTTTCCGAACCCGCTCCAGCTTTGGATTCATCTTTTCCAATGCCTCCTTTTGGCCGTTAGAATATTCTTTGGAAATAATTTTATTATTCCGCCTCTGAGTATGCTCCATCTTTAGCCTCAAACGAGTCTCCTCAGATCGGATAGTATTGTTCTAAAAAAAGAACATTGTTGTTGGTATTAAAGGACTCATCAACTTTAGCCAGCAACTCTAAATTCTGACAGGCCAACTCAGTTGCACGGTTTGAGAGATCCTCGTTTTGACCCGACAGATCCCCTACAGTGTTCGCTAAATCCTCATTGGTAGAGAAAACAGATGTCATGCGACTATTAAGATTGGTTTTTTTCCTTCAACAACTTCTCACAAAACACCTTTGAAGCACTATCTCCCTTCTTGTAGCGAGCAAGATCAGTAGCGAGAGTTTTCAAAGAGCTAAAGAACATAGGCTCGAGCTGGAAATCATCCATGATCTTTGCATCTATCAGGTTCATTCTGTCGTAGGAAAGTACCACCGAGTTATGGTAATTCTGCAGGAAAGCCAATATTATGAAATCCAAAGAAACCAAAACGTAGCAATTACTTCATAATAAAGATCAACGCAAATAGAAAAACATACCTCTACCGATAGTTTCATCTGCGTTGCAAAAGATCTGACATGATCATGATATTATACAAGGTCATTTCAAGATAATTCTTCAACTACTGAAGCATCAGAGTAGGCGGTTTAGGCATACTTATAGCAAGGGGTCGATCAAGTAAATTGGCTTGGGAGGAAGACTTTAAAATACTTGGACCACCAACCGGAACAGTGTTTGGAGGGTCAGATGTGATAAGAACAACAAAAGATTAACTGTCATTTTGACCTATATGCAAGGAGGCTAGAGGCAGGACGTTCATTTCTCTGCAATGAGGGGTACCCGAGACTAGTCGACTATGTTTGTCGAGTCTAGAGGTAGGGTATGCTCTTTACTACCACCCGTAGAAGCACCTCAAATCCCATCTTTGTTAGAAATTTGTATGATCATACATAGAAAGAGTGGTCACATTAACCACCATACCTAAGCTATCCGAGCAGTAAGGGACCGGTTCCCAACTCTATCATGACCGCTGGTGACAGGGGTCCCATTCTTCCTAAGCACCATTTTCTTCTTTACAAAGCCTCTAGTAGAGGGACTGCTCGACCCTGTGCTCTCTCCTTCTTTTCCCAGTGTAGATATGACAATGCAATCGCTAGAATTGCGCTGTTCAGAGACGATGGCAGTACTAGTACTATCATATGCATACTTAGTAGTGATATGACAAACTATCTTTTTTTTCTTTTTTGGGTTTAACTCAGTTGTTCTCACCACCCCCAAAATGATCTCTTCTACCCAACAACAACATTGATATTGGTCTCTACATCTTTGGGCCTCCTAGGAGGTAGATCTAATACGACAGCTCTCGAGTTATCACCATACACCCTCTCTACTAAGATAGCTCCTAAAACTTCTGCAGTAACAGGTGCTCGAGTGGAAGTAAGCATCACATATCCATCCTTTGACATTTTCATCTCTGGTAAGGAAAATAACGCAATTATAATAGATGAATGGGTGTGAACATGCGATAGTACTCCAACTCCCACTGAGTATAAGAAGCAGCGGGCGAACTTTCCAATGGGCTCAATTCTAGATCATTGTATACCTTCTTCCACAACTCTTGGTACTTCCCAGAGTTTGTACCTTCAACAAATAAAAGGTAGAAGCATATCAATAATAACACAAAAAGTATTGATAAACACAGAAAATGAACAAATCAATCCAACCCTTACGTGTGCTCATGTTTGGAAACAGGAGGTTCTTAATTCCCAGAAACAAAAATTAAAGAATGCTTCTAATGTTTATCAGAATATAGAAGCATAAAAATCTTACGGTGGGTGGATATATAGTAGTGTGGGGTTCTTCGAAGGTTATATAAATCGATACTAGAAAACATGCCACATGTGCTAATCTCATTATCTAACACTTTTCAATTTAGTACAACACTAAGGAAAAAACGCCATCCGCCGGTAGTCAACTGCGTCAGACATATTCAGATATACCTACGAAATTAATTTATCAATATGGGCAAAGGTAGTTGAAGCCCCCAATTGAATAATGTCGTATATAGACACGTTTCCCCCTCTGTGGCATGGTGGGGATGTTTGTCGGGTTTGGGAAGCCTAGTAATTACAGAGTTAGGAAAGTTATATACTAATCTTAATCTAACAAGCCTTTCAGGGCTCAGGCTTTTATACAGGTGTGTGAGGTGATCGAAGTAACCATCTAAGATTTCTATGTCTTCCACCGTGTTCATCGGTGGGGCACCGGGAACAATTTTATCGGTGGTTTTAGACTTCTTCAACGATCCTTTGTGATTCAGAAGAATCAAAACTTATAATGCAAGATCATAGAGTTTCTAGGCAGAGGGTTGGGGAAACTAACGAATATATTATAAATAGTAAACTAAGAAGTAAAACCACAAAGAAACGACAAAAAATAAAAGTATTGCAACATTTACCTTCGATTGATATATGACGTTAGCAAACGAAAAACTGATGAACACTTAAACTCTGAAAAGCCTGCATTTTTAAGATTAGTTCAAAATAAAAATTAAAAAAAATAAAGAAAGAGTTTATAATGCCAATTTATACTTAGTAAACCAATTGGTATCAATTGGGCCAACTTACAGGTTATGGAACAAATAGAAGAGGGAATGTCACAATGCTTCGATAAAGGAGAGAGATATGAAATGTCCACTTGAAAAAGATGCACTTTATGGAAAAATACATGCCTTGGGTGGTATTGTAATTTTAATATTTCTAAAAGCTAACTTTCTAACAATTGCTCTATTTTACAAGGACTATGGAGAGTCCTGATAAGGCATAATAATGTCGCCAAATTATACCTATCGGTCCGACAGAGGTACGCACGATAATAAAGTAATAATAAAGGGGTACTACGTCAAGAGGAATCAAAATTAAAGTACATTATACGAAGCAGAACTATACAACCAATTAGTAGGACGTGACACCCCCGACGGAATAGTACAAAGACAAAGACATCGATAGAAGGGCCAGACGTCGTCTGTATGAAAACAAGAATATTATCTCGAGTGATAGCAGACCTATACCCCAGCCAATATTAAACAGTAATCCAAATAAAGGATGGCCAGTACCTCCGCCGACAGTGATTAGTGGTTACAAAAAATATGCCACTAAGAGAAATAATGGAGCAGCACTTAAAACGTGGAAATTAAGCATGAACCCACGGCCAAGCCTAACAGAAAGTGGAGAATTATTAGAAGATAGTGAAGTAGTGTACTGTAAAATCTATTATATAAAGAAAAGAGGATCCTAAAACTATGTAAGTTTTTTTTATCAAAGTAATAAGATATTAACATTTTATTCTTATGTTTTCCATATTATATACAAATCACAAAAATTCCTCACCACAAAATCTAATTAACCACATGCAACGAAAGAAGTCGCAAATAAATAAATGAAACTCACAAATACTTGACTGTAGGATCATGCGGAATGTGAACGATCATTTGAAGAGATCGCAACCAAATGCACTGAAGTGCAAAGCACGATCGATACTAACACGAACCAAACTCTAGGAGAGACGAACTTTATGAGCTCCTCTGGCGATAAGAAAGGGAGTCTCCATCGATACATGGAGTTCTAAAGATAAAATAAAGAATCTCTTTAGATTAAACTGCAACCAATATCTAGAATGAAAGAAAATAGGGATCAATTTGTGGGAACAAATGGCTTGTAGTAGAAAAAAAATGAAAGTCAGTAAAAATGATAGATTAAATGGCCAAAAACTGTGGTTGATAAGGTCGGGAATATCCATATCAACAACACTAGAAATATGTTAATAAAAGACCAAGGCTAGACCAAAGAGAACCGGACCTACCCAATAAATATGCAACAGATAGGCTGACAAAGTATAAATTCAAACCGAAAACACATAAAGTAACACAAGAGCGGAGTCGAGACTCAAGCATCAACTAAACAATGCTAAAAATTAGAACGGATAAGAGGCAAGGTTGACCTGAGAAGAATCAAAATGAACCTAGGAGATCTCAAACGGATAAACGACAAGGTCGAATCGAGCATAAATAAGTTGAAGCATGAATGACTGAGCTCGAGCAAAGCCGGGTAGATTCCTCGACCAAGCAGAAGAGGTTCCGATTCAGAACACCGTGCTCAGCCCAATCGTGCTCTAAGAATAATGGAATTAAAGATCATTAACAAAGCCAAATATATTTATGAGTGAAATCTCACAACCTATAACTCCCACAGTAGTGGTCGCTAATTTGGGACCATTAACATTAATAATGGTCTACGTTCAAGACTTATAATATCACGTAATAAATGGCACATTGTAACTAATATGAAAAGTATAAATAGGGATCCTAAACATGTAAAAATATCATCTTCCCGAATAAATGAAAATTTATTACTTTGGCAAAATATTTGTTAAGATGCCCCGTTAAATTTTTTGGCGCCGTTTGTGGGAACCTGGAAAACAAAACACTCATTTGTGTTCAAGCACCAATGGTAGTGACTAGATCTGGGACTGAAATAGAGCCTACAGAGAGATGTATCACAATGACAAACCCAGCTCAAATAGTGGAACAAGTCATTGTGTCAAGAACAATTCTGTCGCAGGCTGCAAACACGCAGGAAGTTCATCCTCATGAAGTGATGGAAGGTCCGCTAGGAATCTGCTCAACAACCGCCGACCCACCACTAGAACCAGTCTTCGCGGAGGTCTTAACCAGTCTAACTGACCTGCCGGTAAAAGCTAATAATATAGATGAGACGACAAAAGTTTGACAGCTTGAGCAACAGATCCAGTCAATGTAACAGGCCCAATATAAAGCATATCGGGATTAGGAGACAAAGGATCAAGCGCCAAAGCAGCGCTAGCAGAAATGAATGATGCGATCAACGCACTAGACGAGCAGCCAGACGAGCAGGATCATCCAAGCGTGATAAGTATGGTGAAGGAACATGGGAGAGCAACCGCTAGAAATTCCATAAGGGGAAAGAGCATTGTAACGAGGAAAAGTAGGCGTTCCCAAAAGCAAACAAGAGGGTGTAACTGAGAAATATGATCAAGTGCATCCTACAATGGCGGCGTATATGCTCAAGGACTCATCATTTGTAGAAACAATTAAACATACAGAGCTCCCGAGGAAATTTTACCCTTTTCGTTTAGAAGCATACAAAGTTACAAGTGACCCAGAAAGACACTTGGAACAAATCCGAAATATTTTGATGGCGTTCATCCCTAACGACGTCATGCTATGTCGGGCTTTATCCATGATCCTCAAAGGTAATGTCATGGATTGGTTTAGTAGCTTACCTAAAGGTTATATCCACGATTTTGTAGGGCTGTAGAGCGTGTTTAGAAATAGGTTTGTAGAAACAAAGAATTATGACTGACGCAGACTTTATTATGGACATTTACCAAAGAAGTAGAGAGTCCTTAAAAATCTATGTCAAACGATTCTTTCACACCATGAATAAAATTCCCAATTTAGCAGAAAACATGACGGTGATATCTTTGAAAAGAGATCTTGAAATGAAGGGAAAACTATACAACGACCTGGTAAGGTTCCTATATGATAAAATGGGGGATCTCCTTGCACGAGCTGATCAGTTTATTAAGGTGGACGATGCAAAAAAAAATCAGCTCCCCCGATAAAATCGTGTCAGAACCTATAACAACAATGCATGATGAAAAAAAGCTCGTCGATGGGCTCGCAGGGAAACCCCGAGAGGTACAAACAATCAACCCCTTGTAGTTTATAAAAATTCCTCTTGGTAGATCACACAACTCACGAAAAAAATCTCTTCCATCAACAACCGAACAAAAGATATGGTATGATACCAGCCTCCCCGAGTTATGTCTGCCCCAGGTTACAAGCAATCGAATAGACATTTTTGTTTTTACCACAACGACCATGGCCACGCAACCGATGATTGCTAGCAACTGAAAGAGTAACTTCAGAGATTAGTGAACAATGAAGACTTGATCTAATTCGTACGCCAACAAGAACGCCACCACTGGAGAGACAAAAGGGAAGATCCCCGCCAAAATAAGCAGGAGCCACAATGGGAGGATAAACGAATCGACACATGAAAGCAACAATGGTTATTTGCGATATCCAAATGAGGAACCTTAAACGAGGCCGACCAATAGTCTAGAAAGGGGCGAGGGAAGACCAGGAAGTACATTCAGTGGATGGTCCCTCTTATAATGCCTACAAAGAGCCAGTGACCGATATTACTTTCAACGAAGACGATATGAGAGGATTTGTCACCCTCCGTGAAGATGTGTCGACATTCAACATATATTTTGGAGGCGTACTTTGACGAGATAAGAAGAAAAGACGTCGCGGTGTTTGGGCAAGGTTTAACTTATGGTTAAGGTGAGATATGGAGCTACAAAAAAGGAGGTCAAGATCCTTTTGATGATCTCAAACATACCAAGCTCATATCACGCCATCATCGGGAGATCTTGGTTGCACCAGATGAAAGAAACCCCATGCACATTCCGTCGATGCGTCAAGTACCCCGTCGGTAATGCCTTGGGGCTCATACGAGGAAGTCAGCGCACTGCCCGAACATCCTACTCCGTCACAGTACATCCTTAGCAAACCAATACGATAACAATTAAAATGCAAAGAGAAACCGAATGAGCAACTTAAAATTCCACCTTCGCCTGAACTGATAGATGATCATCGCGAGGACTGTAGCAGCGAGGCGCACCCTCCGTATCGGCACTTCTTTGGATCCATGTTTTAAAAATTTTCTAGTTTTATTATTAAAGCAAAATTTAGATATTTTTGCTCAGTAGCCAAGAACATAACAGGGGTCAATCCTTCAGTGATTTGTCAGGAGCTAGCAATTGATAGATATGCCAAACTTATTTGGTAGAAACGAAGATATTTCCATTGAAAAACATGAAGCAATTAACAGTGAGATAGCCAAAAGCTTTGATCCCGAGCATATTCGTCGAGTTCAATATCCGGTGTGGATAACAAACCCTGTTTTAGTAAAAAAGACGAGAGAAAGTAGTGCATGTGCGTCGACTTTACCGATCTGAACCAGGCTTGCCCTAAAGCCGCCTTCCCCCTACCTCGCATCGACCAATTAGTAGACTCAGCCTCAGGTTGCAAATATATGTCTTTCATGGATGCCTACTCTGGTTACAATCAAATTCGCATGCATCAGAACGATGATGAACATACAGCTTTTCAAATGGAGCGTGGGCTGTACTGCTATACTGTTATGCCTTTTGGTTTAAAAAATTCAGGCTTCACTTACCAATAACTGATCAATAAGATATTCAAAGATCAATTAGGGCACTGTATGGAAGCCTACATTGATGACATGGTCGTCAAAACCAACGTCCCAGCGCAACACCTAGAAGTGTTGAACAATGTCTTCACAGTCTTACGTACATATAACTTAAAGTTAAATCCGCTAAAATGTTCATTTGATGTCCGAACATGAAAGTTTTTAGGTTACATGGTCAGTAAAAAGGGAATTGAAGCGGACTCTACTCAATTGCAAGCACTAATACATATGGGACCCCAAAAGAACATACAGGAAATTCAATGTCTCACCGGATGCCTCGCAACCCTCTCACGTTTTGTATGAAATGCCTTTGATAAGAGTGATCCTCTCTTTGAAGTTTTGCGAGAGGAAAAAAGTTCAAACGGAGCACGGAATGTGATGTATCGTTCATCGCTTTAAAAAAATACCTCACATCTCCTCAAATCTCATTTGTACCACTGACCGATGAACCCTTCTATCTTTATTTATCGGTCTCCAAATTCGCAGTGTAGTCCTCGTGAGGGAATGTGAAGGTGTATAATGTCCCGTTTACTACAGAAGTAAAACCTTGGTAGACGCCGAGACCATATATATGGACTTGGAGAAACTTGCCTTAGGATTGGTGGTTGTTTCTAAAAAAATACGACCGTATTTTCAAGGCCACACAATCTTCAGTCGAGCTTACCAAGATCCATGTTAAAAAAGTCGGGTGTCTCGGGACGCCTTACCAAATGTTCAGTCGAGCTTGGGGAATATAAAATCAAATTTAAACCAAACACGACGATTAAGGGGAAGGCGATCGCCGATTTCCTGCGGGGCATGAACAAATGTAGATATTGGAGGTCGATGGTGCATCGAGTGGCTCCGAAGGAGGAGTTGGAGTTGTCTCAAAGTTACCCACAAGATAAGAAATTAGGCAAGCAATCCAATTTGGCTTCCCAACAACCAATAATGTAGCAGAGTATGAAGTAGTCTTAGGTGGTATGCGACTACCCTTATTTGTGGAGCCACCACACTTCAGTATGATCTGATTCAAAACTAGTTATTAACCAAGTTTCGGGTGTGTATTATGCAAAATAGGAGGGTACTCACATATATCTCATAATTTTAAAGGAGTTTGAGGCCAATTTTTATGACATTCAATACGAACAAGTACCCCGCCTTGCAAACTCCACAACAGACTCCTTGATTAAGATATCAACATCAACCGAGCACTCATTGGTAATTTTGCAGGAACATCCTAACACTTCAACCTATTTCCAACCAATCACTATATGTACGGACAGAAATTCCATAGATTGGAGATACCCTTACTATACCTCAACCATGGAACACTACCGTCGGAAGAAGCACTCGCCAGGGCCTTCCAGTTGCGGGCAGCTAAGTATTGTGTGTTAGATAATGTTCTCTATAGGAAGAGTGCAACCCGACTACTGTTATGTTGTTTAGATCAGGAAGAAGCAACTACAGTTCCCCACGATCTGCACTCGGGATATGCAAGAGCCCACTACGACAACCTAAGTCTCATCCATAAAGTTTTATTCGCCGGCTACTAGTGGCCCGAACTGGTCGCAGACGCATAGAAAATTATCCAACAATGCCATGCTTGCCAACAATTTGCTAACACCAGATATCTCCCAAGCGAGCCCATGGTCACCAACCCCATTCCCTGCATGTTCGACAAGTGGGGCATTGATCTTGTAGGTTATCTACCAATGGCCATTGGAAAAAGACAGTTTTTGGTGGTCGCGGTCGATTATTTCACCAAAAGGGTAGAAGCCAATGCATTACATAAGACCAAATCTTAGGTGATATGTGACTTCATACATCACCAGATTCCAACTCGTTTAGGAATCTCTCAAATTTTGATGACAGACAATGGACCTCAATTCCAAAATTCAATGGTCTCCATATTTTACAAACTTTCGGCATCACCCAACACTTATCCACGCCATACTATCCGCAAAAAAATGGACAGGTGGAGGTCACTAATCGTATTATCCTCAATGACATTAAGAAAAAGCTCAAATGGGCAAAAGGTAAATAGTCGAACAAACTACCAGAAGTATTGTGGGCTTACCGTACCACCCTGTGTACCGCCACAAGCGAGAATCCATTTTCCCTCGTCTATGGCTCACATATCGTGGTACCTGAAGAAATCATCATCCCGAGCCATAGAATTGCCAATTACTCAGAAGATTCGAATGATGTTGATCGAGCGATCGATGTCGATCTCATAAAGAAATCCAAGATCAAGCAGGCATACCACCATAACATTACGAAAGCCTGATTCAAGAGTGTTATAATTCCAAGCTCCGACCCCGAGCCTTAAAAATCGGAGACTTCGTTATGAAAAAGTGTTTCAGGGTGTTGGGGATAAAACGACAGACAAAATGGGACCTGCTTGGGAAGGAACCTACGCTGTTATCTGCAAGGGCCATCAAGGTGCATATAGTATTACCGATCAGGACGGCCACACCCTTATGCATCATTGGAATATTAGTCACCTCAAATTATATTTTCAAGCCATGGAATGAGGTGATGCACTCTTTTTCCATTCTGATGGCGCAGATGGATTTTTTTAATGAGGCATCTACTTATTTTCTCCATTTAATGAAATTTTATTTCTTTTGCCATTCGAATGCGTATGTTTATACTTGTTCCTTGTAACTTCGCGAAAGGGTCACTGACCACGCCTACGGGCTACACAATAGGGGCCATATTATGCCATATATAGACATGATCAAACAAATTATGACGAACGAGCTAATTGGCCATGCCTCATAAGGATATGTAAGGGGCTATAATGTGCCCAATATCACACTACGGTATTATTTATGAAAACTACTCCAAGCCCATTGGGGTACGTAATATGTCTAACCGTCCGCTCTGTGAATTTTTCCAAGGCATGCATAACTTACCCTGGCCATGCAATGAGCCAAATTAGGCTTGATCTTGCAAGGAAAGTTTAACAAAACAACCATAAGTATAAACATATGCATTCAATCCAAACATCAAATAAGTTCACACCAGACAATGAGTCATGCCAAATTACACGATAAAATAAACATCATCATTCACGAAAAGTCTTTGACATAATAAAAAAATAAATTATAGATTCATATTATCTGTAGTAGAATCCAGATCAACCCTTTTTTGAGGAGGATTTACACACGCAGGCTCCCTCAGTACCTTCACAGCGGCTGCATTGGCACTCCCATGTATCGTACCTGCCACACTAGCCTTCCTTCTCTTGTGAAGCAAGTAGCTTTTGATGCGGTCCTAAATTGATATAGAGTTTCAAAGTCACAAGCTCAACACACAGGTTTTATCGTATCTCTTTGAATCATGCCCATGGCCACCTTCTTGACCTGACGTTCCCACTCCTCCAAATCCACCTTTGCTTTCTTCTTTAATGCAGCACAATCGTTCTCCTTTTCACTCTGAGCACTCACCAGCAATACCTTTAGCTCCGCCATTTCCACTGTTAAACCCGCTATCTTCTCAACCTGTTATTCTACCTGCCATCTTGGTTTACGTTCTGATCCAAAAGTTTGGAATGTTGGGCTATCAACATATCATTCTTCTTCACCAACTCGTTATTTTGTGGTGAAAGCAAGATGGTGTTACTCACAACTTCCATGCTCCACTTGAGAATGCCATCCCTCTCATCACAAGTACCAAAAAACTTCTTATGAAGATCATCATTATCCTCCACAGCCTTATCCAAACGTTGATTCTCAGATTCATATGTAGTCTTGAATCGAGCAAACTCGGTCGTCAAACCATGAGCGGAGCCAAAAAATAGTGAGCCTGGCTTCCACTTCTCCATTAAAGAGCAGTCGAATGGTGACATCCGACGATAAGAAAGAGCATAAGAATTTTGTTGTACCTATTCACAACACATAGTATTTCCAATCACTAACTAATCTGTTTCAACAAGACACAAACGTGCATAAACATATGTGTCGTAGAAAGACAAGTCAGGGCAGTGGCTTATGAATTCCAATTATTGTTGCATAATTTACTTTATCGGCATCATGTCGTAGAAAGACAAGTCAGGGCAGTGACGAAGTTGATCCATTATTATATGTGAATCCATATGCCAATTTCAGAAAAAAGAACCTCCTCGACCGTTCTGGCACCTCCATCAGCACTGCTACTTTGCCCCTTATGGGGCAGATTGTCAAGAAAGACAATATTCACGAATGAGGACCTTGACCCCGTCCATTCACAAAATCATTTATCTATTTTGCTACTCCTTTGGGGATCACCTTTTTCTTTTCCTTCCTCTTCTCATTGATGAGGGGTCTTTTTGGATCCTGTGTTTTCTAGGTCTGATAAATCACATCGACCTCAAACGTTTTGATCACATGCTTCACATGTTCAGACACTAAGGGCTTTAAACATGCATTATCACCCAATTTACCATCAACCTTTTCTTCATCAACCAACACCATCTTCCATTGTAAAAAATGCACAACATTTATGACTCGTTTACTCTTCTTTACCAACAGGCGGTCATCGACAACCTTCTCATCTTCTTCGCGGGGATGCACAATCCCTTCTCTTTGACCATCTTCTTCCATAACCTTTGTCAACGCCCTCATTGATCCATGACCTACTACTTCTTCAACGTTATCACCTCCCTCGCGTGAAAAAGATGACCCACTCGCTTCTCGTGACATCCACCCTTGCGACACTAACAGTCTGATGTCAGCATTATTATGTTCTTCATATCTTCTCGTCATAAGATCACACAGACTCTTCATCATCATTGCATCTCTACTCCCAGCCAATACTACTTTGTCGTCCCGTGAAATCTTCAACTCAGGCACTCACCAAAGCACCAATTGCAGGAAGTTCAAAAGACAAAATACTTGTGTCGGCTCTAGTCTCCAAGCGGCGTTGGTAGCTGCGAATAGTTTCATTAGGGAGTTCACTGAACCTTTGGGCCGACCCTCCTTGCACCACTCTTACATATCTACGCAATTATGATCATCTTACATCGCCTTCCAACACCTCTCTAATTTCAAATTCATGGAAGCACGTTCGTGCTCTCATTTCCCACAAACATATATGAACCTATGCTTCCAATTTTTAGCAGATGTAAGTAGTTCTACTATATGTATGGCCCCGGTTACTGCAGGTAAAAGAAGGGTTAGCGCACTAACTTTGAAACATCTACCGCCCTTAATCATCACACCATCAGGAACCGCATACCTAACCTAAATTCAGCCAAAGACCCCTCAATCAAATACCCATATTTGGGTGTGATTTTTGAAAAGTACTCCTCCAGGAATTGGATACTCTCATAATCAGACTCTCAAATTTCAACAGCCTTCTTCTTCGAATTTTTCTTAGGAACCATGGTTTAACAGAGTGCAATGATCCAACAACAATCGTGAGAATTAGGTATTATCCTATCGTACGATGGCTCACAGACTCAATGTCAAGGTAGCCCTCTCATAGCAAGACATCGCAAGATAGAATTCGCATAACAAAACACAAAGGACTATCGCACCCTAAGAATACCCAAAATACATTACTTTTATGTTACGAACGACGCAAACAATAGAAAATCCAATTAGTAATGTACCTTCGAAATGAAAGCTCTCTCGATTCTCTTTGCAGAATAAGAAACACCGAGTTTTTTAGGAAAATGGTACAAATGACTTATTAGAAATGCCTTCTCTTATTTTCTTTTACTTTCCAACCACGTGGGCCAGCAATTCAACTGTCATAAGCGCATGATCTAATTTTCAAAACTAACTGTCAGAATATCAAATCCCATTATACACGGATCACGACACGTACCATCAAATCACATAACTCGCCACATCATCCAAACACATCTTTTTTCACATCTAACAGAGTCAAGAAAATTATTCTATCTTGCAACTACTACCCAGTTGCTGAATGGACTAGGGGGGAGCCCTGCTAAGGTCGGAAATATCTATATCACCATCACTAGAAAGATGTGACTAAAAGACGAAGGCCAAACCAAAGTGAATCGGACCTACCCAATAAGGATGCACCAGATAGTCTGACAAAGTATACAGTCGAACCGACAACATATAACGTAACATAAGAGCGGGGTCGAGACTCAAGAATCAACTAAACCTAGCTTAGAAATTGAAATGAATAAGAGGTGAGGTCGAGTCGAGAAAAACTAAATCGAGTGGAAGAGATCTCGAACGGATAAGCGACGAGGTCGAACCGAGCAAAAATAAGTTGAAGAAGGAATATTGACCTCGAACAGAGCCTCGCAGATTCCTTGACCGAGCAGAAGAGGTTCCGATCCTACACACTGCGCTCAGCCCAATCGCGCTCCACGAATAACAGGAATAAAGATCATAAATAAAGTAAGGCATATTTATGAGTCAACTCTCACAACCCGTAACTCCCACAATAGCGGCCGCTAATTTAAGACTATTCAAATTAATAATAGTCTACGTCAAAACTAATAACGTCACATTATAAATGCCCACATTAAATAATGCCCACATTAAATGCCCACATTGTAACTGTTTATATATATATATATATAGATCCTAACCATGTAACAATATCTCCTTCTCGAATCAATAAAAAATTACTACTTGATAAAATATTTGTTAAGATTTTCCGTACGCCTCTTAAAAAACCCTAGCATTTAAAAAAAATAAAAATAAATCTAATTTACAATAATAATACTATTTTCATTGTCGTGTCTATTATGTCTTGTTAAGCTTTTATTATTTATGTTATTATTTTTAACCTTCTTTCAAATCTCAAAGATGCGCTTAAAACTCGGATATAAAATATTAGATCATAAATTGCAATAATGCATGTAAATTATGAACTACTAACATTTATAATTTAATATAATAATGCTTTCAAATTTGTTCGTATTATAAATAAAATAATGCTTTTAAATTTGGCCGCAAAACTATATTAAATTTGATAGAGTACCGCTTCCATGAATGCTATGAAAATAAGTTTTTTCATGAGTAAATTTTTTTTCCATTTTTTAACTACTATTATCTTTTTTTAATACTCAAAATATGTATTCTTCAATTTTTAGTTGTATCTAAATCATGCGCATGGTTTATCTTTTGAAATATTAGTTAGATGTTTTAAGTTGGTGAGGTGGATTGTGTGCGAAAATAAAAAAAAAAGATATATTACATTAAAATATAAAATTTGCTGTGTTTCTACTCATCTTTTAATATTATCTAAAATGTTAACCTCAAATCAACAATATTTGTTAATTTTATAGTATAATTATCTATGTGGCTTACGACAATTGATTGTTTTATCTATGTTCATGTTTTGTTTTGGTTGTTAGTACAATAATTAAGGAAATTCAATTGAATTTCTTGAAGTTTTTTTTATCACATAAAGTGATACTATACCAATATTTACTTAATTATATTAGATGTTTGTAACATAATCATTTTTTTTTTCATCTACTTATTTGTTAAAAGCGCGAGTAATATATTTTAGTGGACTTATTTTAAGTTGAAGTTTATTATTTCAAATAACTCAATGCGATCAAATTTAACTATACGAAATTTACTATTACTTCATTGTCAATGACTTAATAAAATATACAATGACTTAATAAAATATACAAGTAAAAACAATTTAACTTGTTTTTTTGTTTTATGAAGAATATTGTTTATTTTTTTAATAAATTAGTTGTTTAATTATTATTATTTTCAACATATTTAATAATTGTATGTATTATGATTATGAGTGATAAACATATGAGTTCCAAGCTTTAATTATTATTTCAAGGGGATAAAATTTGGTTATTTATATTTAAATCCCAATTGACGATAAAAAAAATAAAAAATGCGCAATTTATGAGAGAAGAGGAGAGGTAGAATCTCTTATTCATGCAGTAAATTTATTATTTATAGAAGTACAATATCTCTTCTAACAAATAAAAATAATACATACATACATAATTGTTTTATACAACTTAATCGTGTTATATAAATGTGATTACACGATTCAATTTATCATGCTCACCAAATCACTACTCAGCAGTCTTAATATTCTAAGGGGTTGGACAACTCAAAATACTATGGATATTTTTTTTCATGATAGTAGATACTTCAGGGTTATAAAATTTAATTTTGGATTGTCCATGGTTACGTAAAATGAAAGCAGTAGCTTCATCTTATTATCAACATATAACTTATTTGGTAGGAAATCAAGTGGGAGTTATTAGAGGTAGTTAGAGAGTAGCAAATTTTTTTTATTCAGTTTCTTTTGATCCAAAAAAATATCGTTTCATAGCAAGTACAAAGTACATTAGAGGATCAACATCCAATCAAGGAAGATGAACATATGATCATAATACGATCTAAATAAGTGACTGATCCAAACAATGCTATGCAAGAAACAATACCATTGGAAAAGATATTCGACGTTGAAGTAGATAAATGAAAAATAATAAAGATTAATGGATACTTGAGTTTGGAATTTAAGGAAAAAATTATAATTTTTTTGTAATAAAGTTTGGATATTCTTGTTTGGTACATTGATGATGTGACATGGGTCTAGTAAATCAGTAATTATGCATTAATTACTCGTGGATTGAAGGTTAAGACCAATTTGTAAAAAAGAGAGTATTTTATCCAAATAAAGTCGAGGCTATAATCAAAGAGGTAGAAATATTATTTAAAATAAGACATATAAAAGAATCTAAATATCATACATAGGTAGTTGTGTGGTTTAATTTCGATCTTAGAGAGAGAAGTTGAGAAGTAAAGTTTAAAGGGAGAAGATAAGAGTTGCAAGCAATTCTACAAAAAAAAATCACAATCATTTATTAAGTTTAGCAATGGCCTTTATATAGAGGCACCAAGACTTAAAGCGTAACAGAATCAGTTATGAAATAAGTATAATTGTACATTAGCCCTTTATCTTTACATAAAGTCCCAAATCTCTCCCACAGCTTCGTAACTTATTATACAAGGTTTCGTTTCTTACATTTTGATCATTAACAACATATTTCCTTATCAGTTGCCCCCTTAGCTCTTATGAAAGTCAATGAACGAGAACTAATCTGACATCAGAAAGTTTAATTAGTGGAGAAAAGTCCCCTCAGCCAAGATTCGATCTATTTTAAGTTTAGTATTCCACATTATTGACAGAATCTTGTCGTGGAATTAAAGCAACTCTTTGTTGGCGCTTCAAACATTTATGTATGGAGACGTTTTTCTCTAACAGTCATAATTGTTTGAAGCAAAAAATTAAAGGGGTGATGATACCATAGGTACTAGGTCTGCAACTAGGTCTGTTATCTGGCACGTGTCAAGTTCTCCTTTACGCAACTGTCTGGACTTCTGCCCAATCTCCTTCTCCACCTCTTCAATTTCCCTCTCATTTAATCCCTTCTATAAATACCTCATTTTACCTCATTTTGCTTCACAACATATTTTTAGAGAGAGAGAGAGTCATCTTGTTCCTGAGATTTCTTAGCTACCTTCATCCGAGTCTTCAATCTCTAAGCTACCTTCATCGGAAAACAAAAAACCAACCACCCATTCTTTACTTCTGGATATAATAAAGCATCTAAAACTCAAAAAGCCAAGAGAAAAAAAAACCCTAGAAATTCATCCTCTCCAGACAAAATAAATCACACTTTGGATCATATGCTTACTTATGCATAAGTGAAAGGGCTGAAAAATATAGAGCAGCTAGATTAATAAGCAACGCTCTTCGATTTTCCACAGAGACGATATATTATAGTAACTTTGATCCAAACCAAAATCTTTCTGCCTGATCAAATGCATCTCTTCCAGAATAAAGTCAATCGTCAAAAATTCAAATGCCAAACACGCCTCAAATTTCACCATCTTTAACTAGATCATCACCTTGAATCCCTTTTGCAAATTCAAATCTTCGAATCAACCGCAAAGCAACCCAAACCATCTCTATTTCAAGGAGGAATAAACTCTTTCTCCACTTAGCTTTGAATCCCCTCGAAAATTGCGCAAGGAAACCCTTCGACTTGATTTAAAATTTCTTCCTCAAACCCTTAAAAGAAAAACCTTCATCTATATGGGAGACGACGTTGATCATACTTCGAATCCAACATCATCTTCTCTTCCCGTACGGTAAGTTGTTAAGACAAATACAACGTCTCAACAAAATCCCTCAAACACTGCTAATAGAGAATCAACCTTGAATCCTAAATCATCTCAACTTGTATATTAGGCATCCGATGAGGAAACTGACTTTGAAGCTACCCAATCGATCACTGAAGCTGATATAGAGGATGATGGTTCGAAAGAAACTAATAGTGAAATGGTTAAGGGTGTTGCAAATACAAAATCACATAGGAGAAGGAAAAAGAATGCTAATGTTGAACTCTCTGAATAACTAGCTGCTTCAATAGGTAAGAATCTGAAGCCACTCAATCCAGACTATATATTGGCACTAAACAATGTGCCATATATTTATTATCCAGAGTCTGATGCCGCCTCCTTAAAAAACAATGGGGAATACCAGATAACATTGTGCTTCGATTTTTGAAATAAGGAGAGACTCCACTTGACCGTGGAAATGATGAGCTGGTGGTGTACCCAGAGATTATCAACTAGGGTTTTCAGTTTCCGTCAGACCCAATGGTTCACCCCTCTGTCAATTATCATGGCTTATAGGCTTACTTAAATTCCCCTGTCCATCCGAGATTTCATTGCCATGGCCAATTTTTTGAAGGGTCATGTCCTGCCCTTCAACTATCTCACACTTGACGATGATCTCAAGATAGTCGATGACCTACTCGATGCTGACAAGTTTTGGAAGAAAAAATTTGACTTCATTTTAGATTCCTGGGAAAATGGAAAGGAAATATCTGAGGTGAACCCATCAAGAATCAACCTCGTTTGGAGGAGTAACAATAAGCTTCTACTCTTTTTGTTGTTGTTTTAATTATCTTGTTTTACTTTTTGTCTTATTTTTTTTATTGTATCCCAGAAATTCTGAGGCGATATAAGATTCGCCAAAAAGATACTAAGGAAAGTTTTGTTAAGTTAGCAACATAGGCGGAAAAAGAGTGGGGCAATGGGATCCACTCAGCTTTCTTGCTTATTAATTTTATCAACAGCCACTTGTGGCGAATTATACGAGGTGCTGACTTCCCAGAAGATCCGATGGAGCCTCCAAATCCAATTCTGGTTGTGAAGAGACTAGTGGTGCCTGATGGTAAAGTGCTTTTTCCAGTTTGGAATAGGTCATAGAGCCATTTTCCCTCAAAAAAAGTGAGGGAAAAAAGTAAAACAATAGTTAGCACATCTGGTGCTAGCCCTTCAGAAGTTCCAACGATGCAATCAAAAGCAAGGAGGAAGGCAACAGAAAAAGAAATTTCCACTATTTAAGATGAGGAGGAGGTTGAGCCTTCCCCAAAATAAAATAAGACTGTTTCTTCGAAGAAACAAAAGAGTATATCCAAGACAACACCACAAAAGAGGGCAAAAAAGAAAACTGAACAGACCCCACAAGAAGTGCTGCCTTCCCAAAATGACGAAGTTATTGTGCTGGAGGATCAACAAAGAGAAACTGGAGCAAATAATGATCAATGAGACAATCAAGGAGATATTCCAGTATCTTAATCAACACCGATCAATCCAAGAGCTTGACCGAGATGAAGATCTATGCGTCCAAGGGATTCAGAACCAACTACAACACTATGGTGAAAGATCTTCTTATGTTCTTCTCGAGGTAACTGAATCAGATATCTCTTTGCCACCGTCTACCTCCGCTCTCATGCCTTACACCAGACCAATATTCATAACTACTAAAGAGCCATTCGTGGACGTTACGTTTTCTCTCCAACCATTTACCAACCTTAGCGCTGCAGCACAAAAGTTATGCCAAGAATTTGAATTTTTGCGAAGCCACTTAGAGAATATGGCTAAGGAAATGGTTCGTCAAAAGAAACTTACTGCTTCTGAAAATAGAATGAGGGAATATTTGGTAATACCGTGGAGAAGCAATTTCACGGGTTTCAATCTTCTAGATCATAATTCCTCATAGGAATCATATATCTCAAAATCATCTCAGATCTATGCACAAGGAAGATACAAACGAGCTTAACACTTCTCAGAAAAAATGAGATAGAAGAGCTCAAGTCTAAACATGCTCAAGAGTTATCGGAAGAGAAACAAAGATACTTTACTCTTCAACAGTCACTAAACAAGAGTGGGGATGAAAAAACAAAGTTGATAGAGAACGTGGATGCTCTTAAGACTCAGTTCTAGGAAGAGAAAAAAACTTGTTGTGGCTGCTACTGAAAACCAATATGGGAAGGAAATGCTAGCGGCCATTAAAAATCCTGAAGAGCAAAGAATGTTAACCTTCTTCGTGAAATTCATGCCTCATTTCCAAATGATGACCTTTCAAATTTATGCGAGCTAATTCCCATTAAAAATCTCCCAGAGAAGCTTTTTATCTTGTACCTATTTCCTCGTTGGAAGAGGTGGAATCAGAGGAATGTGCTTCTGACCAAGGGGAATCTATTGAATAAAACTTCGATTATAACTAACTTGCTTCTTCCTTTTTATCTTTTATCCAACTGTTGTAGGATGACTTGACTTTGGTGAATGCTATTTTACTTAGCATTCAAAAACGTTTTGTGTGTCGTCAGATTAATACAATAGTATATTGTTTCTTTTAATATTATCATTATTTTTATATTTATAATTTTATAAACAAAGCACCCTTACCTCGAAACATTATGTTTATTATAATGAAACTTCGAACTTCATAAATGTAGTTATAATGCGTTTAAAGAACGTAGCACTTCTAATATTATGGTGCGTTTAAAGAACGTAGCACTTCGGGTATTATAGTGCGTTTAAAGGATGTAGCACTTCAAAAATTATAGTGCGTTTGAAGAACGTAGCACTTCAAATATTATAGTGCGTTTAAAGAACGTAGCACTTCGAATATGGGTGTTTCTTCAAAAAGTGTATACAAAATTCAGAATAGTTACTCTTGGTCAACTTCAAAGATGATCAGTCTTTGACTAGTTACCAAAATAATTTAAATAACTATACTTAAACAACCATTGGCAAAAAAAGAGTGTTATTGATAACATCAAATATTTATATAGATGTTGTATATTCAAAAGGGTAGGAAAGAGTGTGCCAATTATTCAAAAGTTTGCAAAATAAAAAATTACTCCCAATACAATTTTAGATGTTGTATATTCCAAAGATGAAGGAATACATTTCTTAGAACTTTATCACCAACTTTGAAATCCCTCCTTTTTATCTTCGAAATATATCTACTCTTGAAAAAAGTTTGATGATGCATCATATTCAGATGAGCTATATTTGTTTTTTTCTCAAACAAGTCCATATCTGCTCTTTTTGCTTCTTCATTCAGGTCTTCGGAATACTGAAGTATTCTATAAAAAGGTAATGTAGATTCTGCATGAATAATAGCATCCATTCCATACACCAAAGCAAAATGAGTTTCTTTAGTGGCCTCTCTCGGAGTTGTTCGATAAGCCCACAACACCTCTTGCAAACAATTAGGCCATTTTCTTGCAGCCCATGTTAAATTCTTCTTTAGACCTTCTAAAATAGATCTATTTGTCACCTTCACCTGACCATTTTATTGGCGATGAAAAATAAACTTTGTGTAATTCCCCTCGAAGTATAAAAATAAGCCATTTATCTATTATTAAATTGATGGCCATTATCGGTGGCAATTTTTTGAGGTACCCCAAAGAGGAAACAAATATTGTTCATAATGAACCTAATAACATCCTTGGTTTTGTTCCAGACAATGGTTCAGCCTATGCCCACTTCGAAAAATAGTCCATCGCCACAATAATCATCTGGCGTCCTCCATAAGCAATAGGAAATGGCCATACTAAGTCTATTTCCCATCTCTCAAAAGGGATAGCTTTGGTAAGGGACATGAGTGGAACTGCAGGTTTGTGAATATAATCGGCGAATTGTTGACAAATATCACAACCTCGAACTAAACTCTTAGCATCGTTCATAATTGAAGCCTAATAACAACCTGCCAACATACTCGACGTGTCAATGCCTTGAACCCACAATGTGCTGAACCCTCACCATCATGCAATCTTTATAGAATCTCTTGAGACTTATGTTTATTCAAGCAACACAATAATGACATACTTAATGATTTTTTTTTATAAAAACCCATCTAACACAACATAGCCATGAGCTTTTATACTTCAACTTCTTAGCCAATTTCACATATTGAGGCAATGTTCATCTTGATAAGAAGT
Organism: Limnanthes douglasii subsp. nivea; assembly: GCA_036936605.1. Lineage (NCBI taxonomy): Eukaryota > Viridiplantae > Streptophyta > Magnoliopsida > Brassicales > Limnanthaceae > Limnanthes > Limnanthes douglasii. The sequence continues at coordinate 160,884,566 of JAUPFV010000002.1, forward strand.
TCGGGATATCAGTTCTCCAGTCACCTCGAATTACATTTGATGTGACAAAAAATTCTTATGCATATTTAAATTGCTCTGGCCGAGTTAGAATCAAATGACTCTCTTATAATAAAATCCAAGGATATTCTTTTGTGTAAGCAACTATGTTGTCTAATTGGCTAATATGCTTTACAGTATCTTGGTCAAATAGAAGAGTCAAGTTTTGAAGCTCTCGAATATACAAAATAAAGTGATCCTTTTTAGCTTCGATAACATTGGCCATTTGATTCGCTACTAATTAGGAATATGTTTCTAAACGAACTGAAGTTTCCCCACAAATGCTCACAAGCCTTAAACTAGCCAATGCAACTTTATATTCAGCTTCACTATTCGACGCCTGAAAACCAAATTTAATGGCTTGAAACATTGCCTCCCCATATGGAGCAATCAGTCGAACTCCTGCATTGCATCCTAGAATGCTAGAATATCCATCAATTCGAACTACCCACATCGAATTCCTTGGAAAAACCTCATTGTTTATTTCTTCAACTGATCTACTTGAATGGAACTCAATAAGAAAATTAACTAAGTCTTGGGCCTTGATATCCATTCGAGGAGCGAAAATGATGTCAAAACCTTTTAGCTTTACTGACCATTTGGTCATCCTTCCAGAAATGTTGGGGCGTTGTAAAACATTTTTTAATGGGAACGAAGTTTGAACCACAATAGTGTGAGCTTGAAAATAAGGGTGTATCTTCATGGCTTCCATCACTAGAGACATGGCCAACTTTTCGAGCTTCAAATATTGTTTATCTACATCCACCAAACTCTTACTGACATAATACACTGGCTTTGAAATTCCCGAATCTTCACTAATCAACACATCACTTACAGTGAAATCCGACAATGAAATGTACAAAAAATGTTTCTCCCCAATTCGATGTTTGGATAGTATTTCTGGTGATAACAATAATTCCTTAGTACTTTAAAAATTTTCTTCTTCACATTTAGGTCCACTTAAATTCATTTGGTCATCGTAATTGATGTGGATAATAATTGCCTGAGGGTAGGCTAGTAATTTCAAGTGGAGTTTAAAGGTGGTGTATGGGTGTTTAACGGTGGTGTAGGGGTGTTTAACACTTAGAATAGAGAGTAGAGAGATGATTAAGCAGCTTGGTAGCAGTTAATTCTCATTACCCATAGTTAATGCTGGTGGTTGGGCATTTATAGTATGATGTTTGGGCCCTTATGGGCTTTCGTGTCATGTTTAATGGACCCGGGTCATGATTAAAGACCCATGAGCTCTAAGCAGGAGAGCAGGTAGCTTAGTCAGGAAGTGTTTAGGTTTTTTAGTACTTTAGTCATAGTTCGAACAGTCTTAAGTTTATAGTGTCCAAAGTAATCTGTCCGGAAGTGATCTGTTCGATTTATGTCCTTGTAGCCTGTCCGGTGTTCAGAGAGACTTAGACTGATTTACCCTTCCGGGGAGCATGCTGAATTCGGACTCATCAGTAATACTTGGAAAAAAATGAAACATTTATCAGAAAATTTAGAAATGAATCTGTTAAAAGCAGCTAACCTTCCTGTTAAAACCCTACACTTCTTTAATAGTTCGAGGCGATTTCATTGATACCAAAGCCTTTAGCTTTTCTGGATCATCTTTTATCCCTTTTTCACTAATGAAATATTCCAAAAAGTTTCCTAATCAAACTCCAAAAGTAAACTTCTCAGGATTTAGCTTCAATCCGATAGCTCTTAAACTAGAAAAAGTCTCATGTAATCCTCCAAATACGCCTCATCTGCTATACTCTTGACCTACATGTCATCAATATACACCTTCATGTTTCTTCCAATCTCAGAAGCAAATGTTTTATTCATTAACCTCTAATATGCTGCTCCAGTATTTTTTAATCCAAATGGTATAACCCTATAACAATGCAAGCCTTTGTCCGTCATGAAGGTGGTACTCTCTTGATCCTTTGGATCTATTTGAATTTGATTATACCCTAGAAATGCATCCATAAAAGACCAAATTTTATCTCATGAAGTGCAATCAATCAATTGATCTATTTAGGAACCGAAAATGGATCTTTAAGACAAGCTCGATTTAGATTTGTGAAGTCGATGCACATCCTCTATTTCTCATTCTTCTTTTAACCACCACTGGGTTTGCTGTCCATAAGAGATATTGTGACTTCCTTATATGTCAGACCCTTGAAAAACGATGCACCTCAGCAACAATAGCCTCTGATTTCTCAAAAGAGAACACACGTCTTCTTTGTATAACGAGTTTAACCTTCAGATTAATTGCTAGGCTATGACATATCACCTCGATTGGAACTCCTACCACATCCTCAGTTTTCCAAGCGAAAACATCCAAATTGTGAAACAAAAACTCCAACAACTACTGACGTAAAGCTGGGGTCAGTAAGGTTCATATTCAAAGTATTTTTCCATCAAGAAAAACATACTCTTCTATACTTTCACTTACTGTTAAAGAACCGGGTTTCCTTAGGATCATCAACCCCTTCCTCAACATCAAAGATCAACCCCCTTATTGATATTCAGCCATTTTATTACCACTGCTTGACCCTCGAATTTAAAGAGTTGTGGCATAACATTCTCTAGAAACTTTCTGATCACTTTGGATAATCCCCACACGATCTCCGATGACATACTTCAAACACTGATGGACTATAGATACAACTGTATACATCTTCGAAAGCCAAGATCTCCCGAAAATAGGATTACCGTTGGTCGGACAATCCACCACCATGAATAAAACCTGAACCTTCTTTCTAAAAGGTCTCTTTCCCAAAGACACCTCCCCCTCGAATTCCCCAATTAACTAAGATGTCATTCATGTGAATCGAATTATAGTACGGTATGATTGGGAAATTCGAGGTGGATTACGCATTTTATTATACGTTCATTCCTATGAATCCAATTATACACATTTCAATACCAGCTATCTCTGCTCCAAGAACCATCGCATCTTCATTGAAAAGAATAAAAGGTACATCTCTCTTACCATACAAATGAGTAGACATCCCTCATTCTATCTGAGTACCTAAGCTCACTACATGACTTTTTCTAGAACTATCAGTATTATGAGTCATATTATCTCCTCCTAAGATTGCAACGACTCAAAATACCCACATAAACTTTGAACTCGGCCTTGTTTGACTGGCTCATCCACTTCCATCAGAATCACTCGATACGGATCTGTATCTAAATATTCGGATGCATCATCAAAATCATCAGTCTTAGAATCCAAAATCGTTAGATTTTTTGCCTATGAATTTGAATTTGTCACATGCGTAGTGGATGCCACACCAACATTTAATACATTGCTCTGTCTTTTAACATAGGCTAACAACTTACCATATTCGATCAGAGTTTGCACCTCATTCTTCAAAGCAATATAGTATGTTGTATCATGTCATATGTCATTGTGATATTTACAAAACCTGTTATTACGCTCTTCCCTTAGTCTATTTATCGGGGTAGTTTCTTTGAAACTTACATACCCATTAGCCTTTTCATGAATTTTTACAACATTTTTAGTCAAATCAGTATGGTATTCTCGCCTTATCCATTGATTTGGCATTTATCTCTGATATTGATACCCCATAGCTTGAGTAGAGTCTCCTCCCGTTCAAGGAGTAATATTGTTCGTCGAACGATATATTTGGACTGAGTTTAAAAAATGCCCCTGATTACTTGGCACTTTCCATGAACTCTTTTGACTAGACCCAACTACTCCACGAACTCTAGTAGAGTATTCCACTTTAATTTGAACTTTCACCTGAGCCATCAGCGCTCCAAAAGTCAAATCTCTTCATTTTGTTGTTTCATTCGCTAAATCTCTTGGTAACAATCCTTGTTGAAATGTTGTCATTGCTACCAACTCCTCATAATTATCCAAACTAGCTTTGGTTAACACAAATATCTTAGTGTAGTCCTAACTTTTCTACCATTCCTTGCTTACATTGTATTACTGTGTCTCCATTTAACTGCATTTCTTTACTTTCCACAAATTATCTTCGGATAATTGTATAAAAATCTCTGAAATTGGAAATGGATCCCATCAGAATCATGTTGTACCACTTCAAAGTTGTTGCTTTGAACGTTTGAGAGAAAACTATGTGCACTAACCTATCATCGTCCCCGAAATTCATTATCAAATTTTTAAACTGTTCGATGTGGTAATCAGGATCTTGCATCCCATCGAACTTTTCAACATTTGAGATATCAAACCACTTCAGAAGAGTGAAGGACCTTACCTCAGCTATCAAAGGAGAATTTTTCCAGTCGACTTCTTACACATACTTAATAGGGTCGAATATTCTTGGTGGTACCCTTCGGCAATCTCCAAAGGGGTAGTTCGGGTATCATTTACATTAGACTTTTTCGTAAACAGTAAATATAAGTGCACCATGACTCAACTATGTGTTGAATACTGACCCGTCTTTGATATGGGACTTTAAAACCTGACCCGAATCCAAAGTCTGACTCGGATGACCCATGGGTCACAAAACCAATATAAATACCATAATCAACCTCATTGAATAGGTTGGACTTTTTCTAGAGATATTAAATACAAGCACACACCTCTCTTATCTCTCTTATCACTACTTCAAAATTAAATACCCAATTGATAAACTACCAAAAATATCCTCTGAATATCAATCATCTACACCAAATTGGCTACAACAATAGGAGACGGTAGTGCCCGAATCCTAGATTCCAAACCTACAATTAAACCAGTTCGAATGGATCGGAATGTACAAAATGTTCCACCTCCAAAGGTTGAAGGTATGAGGGAAAATAATAAGCACACTACGGTGTCTCATGTCAATCACGATAGTGATGAAAGATAGTCCTTGCATGATGAACGTGATCAACTAAGGAGTGAGATTGAGGCTCTAAGGACTAAAAAACAAGCTGAAAAGGGAATAAAAGAGAAATATGGAGCATATGTGCTCCACCCTAGGGATAATCCTGGTGAAAATGATCAATCCATCAAGACTCATGTTAGTTATAAGAAAACACATAGGTTTAAACTAGTTGTGAGCTATACATAAGAGTCTTCTAATAGCTCACCCAATGATTCGGAGCTTGACGAATCATTCTCATCCAACAATGATGAAGGCGACTAGAGAAGAAATTAAGGTTGACCAAGATTCATTCAAGAAAAAAGGATAAACATGGCAGAATTAGAAAGTATCAGGAGAAACTCAAGGGTTTGGCCGATCAACACAATGACCGTTTGTTAATCGATCCATTTGTCTTTCAGTCCGAACTAGATATTTTTGCAACACCCAAGGAAGATACGGTGTTTAGACGTAGCCAAAATTAGAGACAATCACCCTTGTCTTCAAAATTCTCCCCGGATATCTTCCCAAGCGATTTGACAGTTCCAAGATGGAAAAGTATGATGGAAGCAAAGATTTAGACAATAATCTCGAGAAATTTAAAATTTTTATGATGAACTTTCAAGATGATGACAAGCTATTGTGCATGGCTTTCTCACAGACCTTTAAAAGAAGTTCCCTCAAATGGTACAATATTCTCCCTCAAGGATCTATAAAGAATTTTGACTTACTTTGGGTTGCATTATAGAGGAATTTTGTTGGAAGCAAGAAGCTTAAAGGGAACGATGATACGATTATTCATTATTCCCAAGAGCATAATGAATATTTGAAAAAATATATTAGTAGGTTTTTTAACACAAAATATGGGCTAGCCAATTATTTTGAACAAGTAATAATCGCCTCTTTAAGACAAGGCTTAAGTCTGGATAATTTGGTTGACTCAGTAACCCGGAAAAAAATAATGACTTTTGGGGGGTTGTTAAACCAAGTGGGGAAGCAAATTACTATTGAAGAAACTAAGAAATCTAGAGTTCCTTGTCAGAACAGATCCACCACTACAGTGTCAACTCCACAAACAAAAACTCAGTATGGTTACAGATCAAAAGAGACCAGACATGGATCACATCGGCCCAAGCAGAATCAGTCCAATCAGAACCAACAAGTTAAAAGTAAAAGGGGTCCATGGGTTCAACCAGAATGGTTTGCTGACTTGGGAGAGAATGTAGCTACAATTTACGACAAGACTAAAAATAATGTGCACTTTAGAAGGCCAGCCCATTATAGTCCCTCAGAGAAACCCAAATTACCCGTTTCTGCAAAGTATCACAATGATGTGGGTCATGACACGCATGATTGTATAGAATTGAAGAAAAAAGTACATAATCTCATTGAAAGATAAAATTTAATACACAATCCAACGCCAATGCTCCCCGTACGACTTCTTCAACAGTCTCATGAGCATCCAGACAGGAAGGCACTGGTGTGATTGTTAAAATATTTGATGTGGACTCTGAATACGTTGATCTCGATCCAGATCGGAATCAAGTGGGGGTGATAGTGGATAAATCTACTATAGTTTCCGATCTGGGAATTTTATTGAGTCATTAACCATATTTGGGAGAGACATCATGACAATACCCTCAAGTTGTTCAACAAAAAGGCATGTCAACACCTTGACTACTCCGTTAGAAGGAAGAATGTCCACACATTTGTACCAAACCCTAGCTCTTTTCATAGTCTTTGATGAAGATGACTTAAGAGCTATTGCAGGGCTACATGAAGATATTTTGGTGATAGGGGAATCAATTAGAGGTAATGACGTACGTCGAATCTTGATTGACACTGGTAGTTTGACAAACGTGTTACTGAATACTTATAGGCAGATGAAAACCTATCGGTTATCCAAAAATCAAACCGAACTATTGTTGGATTTACATTGAGTTCGACTAATATCATTGTTGAGTTTGAAGAGGATGTTGAAGAAAATAATGAAGGTATTGTTTATTGTGGTTGACTGCCGAACATCTTATAATGCTATCTTTAGAATATTTTGGCTTTCTAGGATGCATGATGTTGCTTCCACTATCCATAAATGTTTAAAATATGTTGTGGGTGCACAAGTGGGTGTTGTCTGAAGCAGTCAGAAGGTAGCTGGAGAATGTTATGTAACAAATCTTGTCTCAAAGTCATTTGAGACAGTTAAAGTTAACAAGGAATATAGCTATTGGAGCCTTCCATCGATGAAAATGAAACTGATGATCCAAGGGAGGCTCCTAGTGTTATATTACGTGTAAAAAAAGTTGAAGTCTATTGCCTAGCAGAAGGCAAACGTGTTAAGATTGGCACTAAATTTCCATTAAATTTGAAACAAAAACTATTGTCTTTCTTTTTGGACAATTTACATGTGTTTGTATGGTGCAATGATAATGTAACCGGGGTACTTACTAAAGAAATCTGCCACAAATTGTCAGTCTGATCTGATCCTTGAGCGGTAGTTCAAAGAAGAAGGCCATTTTCCAAGGAAACATCGATGTGATAGTACAAGAAGTGGATCGGTTAACCAAGATGGGTTATATTAAAGAATCTCAATACCCATTATGGACTGCTAAACCTGTTTTCGTCAAGAAAAAGAATGGCGAATGGTGCATGTTCTAAAGATCATTTTCTAGTGCCTTGGATAAATAACTTGTTGTTATTTATGGATTCCTTTTGCGCCTCATACCGCGATCAAGGCTCAAGCTATAGCTCATTACTTGATGGAATTCCATACTAAAAGGCCTCACGAACAAAAGCATGATATCAAGTCTAAGAAAGAGTGGTTAATCCGAACAGACGGGTCTAGTAAGATAGGATGTGGGGATGAAATTTGTTTAAATTCCCCTTTATGGTGATACCCTGCATCAGGCTGTATGTTTTGGTTTCAGAGAATCCAATAACGAATCAGAATATGAAGCGACCATTGTTGGGTTAAGACTAGCTCAAACATGTGGAGCAAAGAGGTTCCGGTTAGTAAGTGACTCAAGTTACATATTAATCAAGCTCAAAGGATATCTGAAACTAAAAAATATCAGTTAATAAAGTATATGCAAGTCCTAAGGGAAGCCTCCATAAGTTTTAAAAGCATCTGGTATGAGCATGTCCCTAGATGGGAAATGCTTTGGTAGATTATTTGGCACCATAGCCTATTCTGAATCCTACCCATCGATTTTTAAGCAAGAATGCCCCTCTAAGTTCAATTCAAGAAAAATAGGGTAAATCTAAAAAAAGTTTGAGTGTGTATGACATATAATCCAAAGATTGGAGGTTTGAGATACATCAGTTTATTTCCAATGGAGGTTTACCTTTAGATAAAATCATAGCTAAAAAGACCAAGTACAAGGCTTGTGGTTTCTTGGTGTTAATGGAAATTTATTATAAAAAGTCTTTCAGCATGCCTCTTCTTCGTTGTTTAGGATTTGAGGAATCTCAAAGTGTTCTATCTGAATTACACGATGGATAGGGATCAACACATTATGGCTATAAGGGCTTAACCATGAGAGTTTTGCTAGCATGATACTACTGGCCTACTATAATGGGAGATGCCAAAGATATGGTCAGGAGATGTGATCATTGCCAAAGATATTGGAATGAAATCCATATGCCAGTAGTACCTATGAAGTCAATATCCAAGCCCATGTCGTTTGATAGATGGACCTCTCCTCATGGTGTCTGGAGGCTATCGAGAGACATTTTGTACTTCGAGAGGAAGTCAACATTGCTTCTCTTCTCCTTTTTCACCCTCAAGCTAATGAGCAGGCTGAAGGTGCTAATCGGACAATTTTAACAGGGTCGAGAAAGAATCTAGGGGCTACCAAACTACTTCACAAATAGCCATCCAACATTCTTCATTTTCCATTGTTCATGGGATGGATGCAATCACACCTATAGAAGCTCCTTTGCCATCAATCCGGATACAAAGTTACTCCGAGAAGGCTAATGAAATGAGTGTAAAGAATTAGTTGGATCCAATTGAAGAAAGAAGAGTAAATGCATATCTGAGAACAACACGCTATCAAGGTTTGATGAGAAGTAGGTTTGCATTCAGAGTAGAAAGAAGATATTTCCAGTTAGGGGACAAATTGTTGAGAAAAGTCTTTTTAAATACCAAAGAAAAAAAGTTCGAGAAACTGGCTCCGAATTGGGAAGGCCCATGCGCGGTGTGTGAAAGGGTCAAGCAAGGAACATATAGACTTCAAGAAAAAGAAGGCAACAAGTTGAAGCACCCATGGAACATTGAGCATCTCAGGTTCTATTTAGAATAAAAGTATCTTATAAATATTTTCTTTGTCATACTTCAATGTAAATATTTAGGGCATACTCTTTCCAACCCTGGTGGCACAGGGAGGTGTCAATGAGGTGTCCGATTTTAAATAAAAGTTGTCTTATGCCTTTCTCAAAGGTTTTGGTGAGTACGAGGCGATCAAATCTATTAAACATCTTCATCCTTCAAATGAAGTATCTTTGAAGTGATCAGATCTATTAAACACCTCCATCCTTCAAATGAAGTATCTTTGAAGTGATCGGATCTATTAAACACCTCCATTCTTCAAATGAAGTATCTTGGAGGAGATCAAATCTAATACTTTTATTTTTAAGTGATTCAACGAATCAAAAACTCATTAAACACGTCGGAAATATTAGATACTGGTTAAATACTAAATATAAGAAGAAAAAGAAATACATACGAAGGGAAAGTTAACATTGAACATTGATCGGAATACGTCTGATCCACCATCACACAAAATGCCTTGGCCATCCAAGGACGTTGGTTCACAAAACAGAATTTGAAAGAAAATAACATAATGCCTTGGTCATCCAAGGACTTTAGTCTTAAACATAAAAAGTGAACACAATGACCGTAGGGCTCATTTCTTTTGGTTTTTTCTCTACCTTCATTTTTTTAGGACTCTTGGCATCAGTGCTTGAGCTTTCATCGGTTCCCTCATCAGAATCACTTTCACTTGGTGAAGAATAACCGTGTTTATCACCATTTGGCATGGTATGAAAATGTATCTCCTCGTATGGTATGAACTTCCATAAAGGTCCAAGGTTCTTCTTTGGAAAATTTTCATGAAACAGCAGAACCATATCCGATTTAATACCTTCATCCCATATTTCCAAGGAATCCACAACACCAGCACTATAATTCTCTATTGCTGCAGTTATTTCTTGAGCTTGATTCTTCTTTAGGAGAAAGTTTTATTCTTCCTTTTCTTTAAGAAATTTCCTTGAATTCTATTTTCTCTGGATAAGGTGTTGATAGTGCTTGCATAGGTGGTTTGTTGTTTCTTCAAAGACTTGATTTCAGTAGAGGTGGTAGTTTCTAGTTCGGAATTTGGTCTCGAGATCTTTTTGGGCAGTTTTGGCTTTCTACAACTCAGTTTTCAGTTGCTCTTTTTCTTTACCTAAAGCTTTTACCTTCTGTTGCTTGGATAACAGAGAATTATTTAAACTCTGATTGTATATGCCAAGAGAAACTATGTCATTAGCTGGAGTCCTCACTTGTCTTTCCAAATCAATGATTGGCCTGATGTAGCCCAAGATTGTGTGGCCTAAGGTATCATGCTCACTTGATACTGTGAAAGACTATTCTTCATCAATCACAACATTGGTCATGATAGTTATTTGGCAAAAAGTTCATTCAAAATCCTTTTTGTCGAACTCACTAAAATACCTACTACCCAAGTCATCCAAGTTAACTTCACCCTCAGTAGAATATGAATCGAATGTACAAAACTTCAGAGAGGGAGGGTCAACGTGTACTTCTTCTTGAATAGGGAATATCAATTGGGAGTGGGGGATGAACTTCTGTAGGATGACGTATGATTTCTGATCCTATAGTATCTTTTTTTTTTCTAGCCCTTCGATCACCTCCCTCGTTGCGCCTTTTATGACCCTTCTTATTGAGTTAGAGCGATGGATCCGATCCCGGAGCCTCACCAATTGTTGCAGCAATTACTTCTAACAGAACGGCGTTGATTCCTTCAGGATTCTCCGAACTAGCTGCTTCGGGAAACTATTGAGATGGGTCGACTTCAGCTTTCTTCTTCTTCTTCTTCTTATCTTTCTTCAACTTGTCCATGTGGCTAGGACCTTTGGCTTAGGCTGGTAAGTATAGTTTTTCATCATTCGCCTCATTTATTTTAAGGATAACATCCGATTGAGGGAGAGTGGTCAGTTGTTCCCAAGAAAGATCTTTGCTTCTAGTGGTATTCCACAAGTGAGCCCTCGACATTTTTCGAGAAGTGAAACAGTTATGAAAGCCCAGCCCTCAATTGTTTGATACCCATTGATTTAACTTGGAAAATGTAGCATTTGCAGCCATCGAATGTTATGATAACATTTTTGAAAAAACTGCAAAGAGACACAATGATCAGTTCGTTGTACAACATAAATCTAAATACTAATAAAAGTCTGAACAAAAGTTACTTGAACTCTTCCAGTATTTAGTCAGTTGGCTTGGATTTGACTCGTAGTTTATCTTATTCTCGTTCTTTCAAGCTTCACTTATGAAAATGAACTGAGTCATCCATGGTTTCTCAGCCTCCAACAAATCATTCACTATTTTGTAGTCGTTTCCCATGTTGTAAGGAAATTGATAGTTTCTACACAAACTAGTCATAGCAGCAAATTGCTTCATAGGTATTGGAATTTTTGAAAATCTAGAAGTGATGCTGTTGGCTATCAAGGTATACCAGGCATTTGGGCTCAATTGTTTTGGGAAGAGTTTGATTAGGTGAAAATATCTAACTATTTCAAGGTTTAAGGGGAAGCAAAGTCCCCAGTTCAGCACCTCGGTGTATACCACTATCTCATTGGCTTTACACTCCATAGGGGTTTTCAGAGTGATAGGAATCCTCACTTTAACAGACTCCAAAAAGCCCCATATATTTCTTATCCGATCTAATTCGGAAGTATGAGTGTATACGTAAGACATCTTTTGAAGGCCTAGTAAATATTTCAAACTAACCTTACGAAAGTTGGGCCCGATTTTCCCTTCCAATCACTCTGGAAGTGACTCATTATTTGGCAGTCCCATTTTCTCTCTACCAGTCTGATCCGATATGGTATTCCTCATTTGTCCGGATGTTTCTAATGGAGTGTCTTACCCACTATCCTCCATGCGCTCTTCTATTATAGTGGGATATTGTTTGGACAATTTAGCACCACTAGTTTCTTTCTCAATCTGAGTAGCCTCATTGAGAAGAACTGATAGACTCGGGTTCACCGAAATTTGGGCAGAAGGGTTTATTGCTCATGAACTTATGCCTTTAGAAGTAGGAGGGGTACTCCTAGCCTGAGAGAGTCGAGTGGCTCTTCGAGGTGTAGTGTTCTCAGTATTCGATCCCATAGTGATGAACGGTGATGGCTACTATAAAATTGGAGTTTTCTTGTCCTCAGAGAAAGGTCTTATGGGTAGTTGTACGGAAGACTCGAAATCTAATGTGGGTAAATTTGGGTAAAATGGGCTTTTCTAAATCTTGAGGTTTTGGATCCGTAAGAATTCTTCTCCGACTCCGGTGTTGTCTGACTGAGTACTACACTAGAAGGGGCATGGATTCTAGCAATGTCTTTTGCTTCATTTCTTGTTTTTTCCAAATCAAACAAATTTAATCAACCTCCTTTGATCAAAGCGGTTCTGGCTGTGAACATATAAACCTCTCAAAATTTTGAACGAAATTGCAGCTTCAAAGCTTTCTTTCTCTAGAACATTTTCTTGTTCTAAATATATGAAACAATGAAACAATGTTAAATAGGGTGAAAAAGTACGTGGTTTTTTATGAAGTTTTGTATTGAAAAAGTACGACAACACCTTTGTTAAGATATTTGCATCAAGATATTGTATTTTTTATTTTGAAAGATTTGCATAAAGGAATTGCTAGAGCTCAGTATCGTTATAAAAGTTTGATTAAAAGGTTTTTGCTGGTGGGATACTATTTCGACTATAGTTTAGAATTGTGATATTTGTCAAAGATTCTCTACTACAAGTCATTTACCAAGTGAATTTATTGCTTTAGTTCCTTCAATATACCATTTGATAAATGAAGAATGAAAACAAGAAAAAGAAAATTTGTGATTATGGTAGTGGATTATTTTACCGTATGGGTTGAGGCTAAACCCTTAATAAAAACTCGAAAGCAAGAAGTTTTTGAGTTTTTGAAAAATAATATTTTCTATAGGTCTGGAATACCTCAAATTTTGATGACAAATAATGGTCCACAATTCAAAATGTTTTGATCATGATTTTTATTAGAAAATACAAGAGGGAACGATATTTTTCTACTTCATATTACCCTCAAGTATGGCTGTAAAAAAATATGAAAAATCTGATATCCGACCGAAATATTCGATATCGAATCCGAAGACAACGGATAATATCCGTATTCGAAAGAAAACGGATAATATCGGTATCTGAATTCGTTTATGAAAATAGCGTATATGGATATAGTCATATCAGTATTCGAAACATCCGATATCCGGAATTTTATAAAAAAATATAATTTTTTTTATTTAAGCATGTTTTTTAGTTATCCAACATTGCAAAAAGCAAAACAAATGACTAATAAAGTTGGCCATAAATATGAAGGGCTACTTATTTAAAAATTATATCTTATCCCACATCTAAAGTTGGAAAAGGAGTTACTACCAAGCTGTTTATAAAACACATGGTGACTTTTCTTAACAAGTATATCTTTTTAGTCTTATGACTCTTATCCCACATCTAAGATGTGGAAAATAATTGCTACCAAACTTTCTATAAAAAAATATGGTGGCTTTTCAAAATAAGTATATTTTTCTTAGTCTTATCCCACGTCTAAAATAGGAATATGATTTTTTACTAAGGTGCCTATAAAAGTAGCCCAACCAATAGTTAAAAAATTTAGTGGAAGTTCAAATATTCGGATTCGGAAATTATCCGTATCCAGATAATATCCGTCGGATACGGATTAAGATATTATTTAAAAAATATCGGATTCGAATTCGGATTCAGATAGTGATTTCGGATTTCGGATTCGAATTCAGATATAAGAAGATCCGTATCCGAAATATCCGTTTGACAGCCCTACCCTGAAGTTAACAGTCAAGTTGAAGTTACCAACAAAATCATAGTTAGTGGGATTAAAAAGAAACTTGATTTGATAAAAAGACAATGATCAGATTATTTGCAAGAGGTTTTGTGGGCATATATAATAACTTCAAAATTAGCTACAAATAAAACATCATTTGTATTAGTTTATAATATGGAAGCATGTATACCAACATAAATTATGATATCAAATCATAGAATTTAATATAATTTTTTTCCAAATTATGTTTGCTCACTAAGTTCGTACATACGAAAGTTGATATAAAGAAATAATAATGTTATAATTGGAAATAAGAAATAGTTAAACTTTGAAGAGTATAAAATAATTGAATAAACAATGGTGAAAAAAGAATTGTAAAGAAGTAAGGTCCTCATTGAAACAATAAAAAATATGAAAAATATTATAATTTGAGTAAATGTTAATTAATATTTGAATTTTTGAAAAAGTATAAAATTTAATAAAAGATAACGAAGTGGTTATTGATAAGAATATATATATATATATAAATCATCTCATTAATAAATATGATGAGGTCATACGAGTGGTTGTAAAAGCGTGAATTATATATATTAGAAAATATGGTTATAGGTCAAACCTATTATTTTAAAAGATAATGTGACTCCGCAAGGGGCTGTAAAACACATACTATATATCAATTAGCCTAAAAAGACAACTCATTATCTAAAAAAAAAATATAGTCACGTAAATGATTGTAAAGATGTAAATTTCTTAATTATAAGTTAAAATATAAAATAATTAATTCAGATAAAAGTAATATAGTTATATAATAACATCAGCTTAAAGTGAGATAAATATTTCGCAAACTATTTGTCAAATAATTTGAAATTGTACCACGTAAAGATATTTAAATGTTTTTGTGTTAAAATGCGAGTTAATTAAGCATGCATAAAAATATCAAGTGATTGTAAAAGTGATAAACACTAAATAAATAAGTCAGCATCATCTAGTAAAAACCAACATTAAGATTAGAATTATCTAATAGGAATGTTTGAGCAAGTTTTAAGTGTGACAAAAGTAGAAATATGAGCAAAAATTAGTGGTCTTGACCGGTGGGATTAGATAAATTTTTATTGATAGTTTTGTTGAGATGGTTATTCAGAGGGGTAACATCTCTGATAGGATCATGGAGGTATTATTTTTTTGTTCTTGTTGGTTTCGTTTTCTTCATCATTACTTAAACAAGAAAAGACTTATCATTAATGGTAACGTCTATAATATGATCATGGGGGTTTCATATTCTTCATTCTTAGAAAATAATTTTTGATGATGTCTGAAATGTATTCGTGGATTTTCTTTTCAAAATTTCCAAGATTTGATCATTTTTCAGTTTACAAAAAAATGAACGATATACTATTGTCAAAAAGTGTTTCAATCGTTTTTTTCTTTATCAGAATTGCATATGTTTATCTTGCCCTTGAATTATTTGGTCTCTTCGTGTTCTTTAGTGCTAAAAAATTATTAAATTAAGATAATAAAACCTCATGTGAAGTCTTATTCTTTTTCAAGGACTTGTTATATTTATTCACACCCTCGTATTCCATTTTAGATGGTTAAACTCCTATTTAAGGGAGTTAAATTCATCACAAAATAAATTTGTGGGATTGTTAAGAGTGTAATTGTTCAGTATCAGCAATAGATATATTTTTGTTAGCAATAAACACATAGTTGTAGTAACTCTGAAAAATATAAATATGGAGTATAAATAAATATTAATAATTTTTTAAAATAGGTATATATATAAAATAAACTTACTTCAAGGACCATTTCAATTTAACGTTTTAAAAAGGACTAAGTATATTTTAGGAAAAGTATATGAGCCACCAGGACATAAAGCCAAGTACTTGTTGAGGATAGCTTTAAAATCGAGAGAAGAAGAGAATCCAACAAATTCAAAATGAGAGTGTGTAGCTGGAAAGAGAATGGTGTTATAAGAACTGTTTATTTAATTTTTTTATTTCTCAGATGTTTTGATATGACACTTTTTTTAGTATCTTTTTATGTTGGTTGGGCCATATTGGCAGCATTATTACCATTTGATAAATCTTGAATCATTTCTTTAGAACTTTTAGTGTTCTAATATTTTTTTCTTTTACATTAAGATATTTTCTTTTGTTTTCTTGGATCTACCTTCGCGTTAATAAGATTATGTATGTTGTTTGGAAAACTTTTATGTACATGAATAAAACTTTATAATCCATATGTGTCTCTAGACTTTATACAATTTAGTAAAATTATTTTTGAGTCCCATTAACTAGCAGGAACCTCGTTTAAGTAATATTGAGAACTTTATCTTCTGTTATTGTTAGCTCAGTCGTATCTAGAACCCTTTAAAGAAGAAAGTTTTGCAGTGTAAATAACGAATGATACTTACCTTTCTAGATATCATATGTTGTTTCGGGTATTATTTTTAATGATAATTTTTTGTGAACGATCTGCAAAAAAAATTTGGTGAGGCTTTCACGGGTTGTAAAAGGTAAAAATAAAAACGAGGAAGTTAAAATATAGAATATATGCAAAAATTATAATGGATCGTTTAAAAAAAAGAAGGGTGTATGTTAATAGACGTGTTTGCATCCATTCTCATAATTTATCTAAACTCATCTTCAGTGGAATATTCCTACACACTGTTATACAAAACAAAATTTCCTTCCATAAGAGGTATCAATCGAGAATCTAGTAAGGGCTACGTAATAAAAATGGGTGTATGATACTTTTTAAAGTTTAAAATGTCTTTGCTGGTTATTTAAAATTTAAAAGGATGGAAGCCATGATTACAATAATAAAATTCCTTTATATATTAGAGGTAAGCTGAGAAGGATAAATGCGTACAAATCTAACAAATCGGTTATACGATGATGAAGAGGAAATCTGAGTCATCGGTTCATAAGATTACTAACTATGCAAATTTTATCTGCTTGAATTTCATTATGAAGTTTTTCATTCTAAGGGTAACCTAATGGTTATGTTATCGAAGGTTCTCCATTTTTATTTCATATATGCTAATTCAGATTATATATGAGATTTATCAACATATTCATAAAGATTTATCTTCTGAAAGATCGTATGAAGTAGGTTGTTTGCCTGATGGGAGTATGTTTGAGGGGATTATTTGATGTTCCTATTAGTTTGGTTCTATTATCATCATAACTTACTTCTAGAGGGTTGTCAAAGGCGATAATTTTTCTGTTTTGTTTTTAAAAAACCGAAAATAAGCAAATATTATTATCCCTAGAAGCATGGTAAGAATACGAAGGTAAGTCATAGTTTCTATAATCAGAGTTGTTGGAATTATTATCCACTTGGTTGGTAATTTTGTAAATTAGTTTGTTCCATGGACTACTATAAGAATTTTTTTTAATACTCATCGACTTTTACCGCATATTTAATTGATATCTATGAATAAGTATTGTTACAAATGAAGTAAATAAGAACAAAATAGTACATTTCTTAAGAAGAAGTGATGAAGCAAGAACAAGCTAAATCTATAGTAATTTTTAAGAGAGAGGAAGTAGAGAGAGTTCAAAAATAGAGAAAGGAATTGGATTTACGAATTTATAGAAGAAGAAGAAGATGAATGAGAATTGTTGGATTTAAATTAAGATGAGTGTTCTATAAATAAGTGTGGGCCTATGACACGTGTATCAATGTTTTTAATTCAATTCAAATCACGTCAATGAATAGATTAGCATGATTTATAATTAAATAAAATAATTATGTCAATTTTAGGAATAAATAATTGATCTTACCTTACTTTTTCAAGGATCCAGCTCTTCCAATAAGTATGACTTCTTTCAAAGACTAGAAGGGAGCCCTGATAAGGTCATATTCTCTTCTATACGAGGTAAGAGTTATATAGTTTGATATCAGATAAGAGTAGACTATGAGAGGAAATGCATCATATGATCAAGAAACTGGACGAGCTGATATAAAGGTATAAGAAAGCAAAAAGATGGGTGAAGTTACAAATGTTGACGAGCTAAATAAAAAGGTCTAAAATAATGTAAATATGGCAAGCTTATACAAATTCTTCAGAAAGAATAGATAAACTCATAAGGGCTAAGAAGAATAAAAAATCTTATAGTTCAATTTAGTAATATTACTTAAATATCTTGATTGATTAAGAGCTATATTTATCATAATGTAAATATATGTAACAAATTATTCTATAGATGAATGTCACAGGTTCATATTTACATGTGTAATTCATCCATTTACTCTAATACTTAGGAAATTATATAAATAAGGTTGTAAACCTTCATTTGAGGATGATTGATGTATGACTAATAAACATTTATTTTGTCTATTTTAGGCTCTTCAGTTGTTTAGTACTTAAAATCTTTGGCATTTTTCGAAAAGGTTAATCCTCACCAAGAATAATTCAAAAATTAGATGATACGTTTTAGTAGGAAGCTAAGGTTATGCATGAAATTCTTTATAAGAAATTTGTTTTGACTTAGCTCAATAGTCTCATTCTTGGCTATATCAAGAGCTTCAAAATACTTCAGACGATATTAAAATATTAATACATGGGCTACAAGGTAATCAAAGGAGATGAAGATTACATTATCCACTATACTTGAAAATTCGAATTGAAGTTTTATAAAATGCACTCGAAAGATTTTGTGAACAAAAAATAGGTTGTAAGAGTGTCATACTGGTTGCAGTACCAACATATATGCAACAGATCCTACCTGAACTTGTGGCATACCATATTATGAAAGAATAAAACACTTAACTTCGGGTATCTTTTGGCTTAGATTGAGAGGCATATCAAGAAAAAGAATACCTTTAAGAATCACGAGGGATGAAGATATTACTACTCCAAATGTTAACCGACATTATCATTTATTATCATTCAATAATGAATGACATATTATGGCACAAGTCAACTCCACACCAAACAAAGTCTCGTTCCCAAACATAATAATGGTGAATCCTCGGCTCGGGTGAACATAATATCATTTTAAGGGGTCGTATAACGCGTTGATTGAGAAATTTGAGGCTATTTATGAAAAAATAAAGTTGTGATAAAGTATCCAATACGAGAGAATATGTATTATCTCAAAAAACATAACGATAAGATACATTTTACAAGTCTTATAATGACATCAAATACTACACCATGGATTTCTTGTCCTAAAAATATGAACTCCGTGACATAATAGACGGATGCAAACTTTCAGAGTTTGTAAAAAATAAAAATAGGAACAATTTGAGACATGCTCTGATTGAGAATGACCCTCTAGCAAATTACAAGCAACTGGCGGTCGCTGATGAGCTGAGAGTGTTAGAAAATATCACTGATATTGACTGGAAAAAAAGGAGTACCTGGACGTAGTTTCTAATAGACAAACAATTGGTATATTAGTGTATATATACTTGATATGGAAGTAGGAGTTTAAGGACTAAACTGTAAATAATGTAAGTTTAAAGGCTGGACTGTAAAATAATGTAAGTTCAAGAGAACAATTGTGACTATGTAATATGTTAGGGACTAAAAGTAATTAATCCTCTTTTGTGACCGATTTCAGATTAAGGCTAAGTCTTGGCTCTTCTATATAAAGGGAGAAATTCTCAATTGACAAGTGAAATTCGCTCTATATCGCTTCCCAAGCGTTTTGACATTACCAAAGTGGAAAAGTTCGATGGGATGTAAGATCCCAATGACCACATCGAACAATTTAAGAACTATATGATGAACTTTGAAGATGACGATCGTCTGGTGTGTCGTGCATTTTTGCAGACTTTCAAGGGAACGACTTTGAAATGGTATAATTGGATTCTGAAAGGGTCCATTTCAAATTTTAGAGATTTTTACACTGCTTTTCGAAGGCAGTTTGTGGGGAGTAAAAAAACGAGAGCAAATGGAGATACCATTATCCAGTGCAAGCAGACATGTGGGGAGAATTTGAAGGATTATACGAAGAGATTTGTTTTGAGCAAAGAAAGTTTGGATAACTGTGAAGAGAATGTGGTGATGCCAACTTTTCTCCAAGGTTTATTGATAGGTGATCTGGCCAATAAAACTACGAAGAGAAGAGCTTTAGCTTTTGGAGCTGTGATGGCTCAAGTTGAGGATCAGATTAAAGTCGAGCAATCAACTAGAGTCTGAGGAGGACTGGTTAGCACTCCAAAGAATTCGAGTCAGACTGCCATAACCAAGGCAACACTCGAATAGAAATGGTAATCAGCAGATACGAAAAAATAATAACAACTTGCTACCTCAGAATGGTGGATATTCAAATCACACTCCATCTTACAACTATAACAGACCAAGGTCAAATCAATGGGTTAAACCAGAGTATTATGCTCATCTGATAGAGAATGTAGCTGCGATTTGGGATACGACTAAGAGTTTTGTAAATTTTAGGAAGCTAGCTCCAATCAGTAGGCCAATGGAGGAAAAGAACAAAAAATATTGCAGATATCATGAAGATATTGGGCACGATACCAATGATTGTATTGCTCTGAATGATCGAAAATGCGAAGCTCTTGACTTATGTAAAGTTCCACGGAAGCGATTCTAAAAATAACGTAGCATCAACTTCGAAGGATGCACCAGCTAAGAATTTAATGATTTTAGACTCAAAGATTGAACCATTTGATGCTTCTTCGGAATATGTGGAGAAGGATCCGAACATGTTGTTTTTTATGACAGTTGAAGTGCCCGTAGAAAAAGGGCATGTGCGAGATTTATGTAAATTCTTTAAGTCATTAGCTATTTTTGGAGGCAATTTGATGACTGGAAATTCAGATAGTTTGAGGAAAAGACATGTTGCCAACCTGAGAACTCAAATTGAATGGAAGATGTCTACATATTTTTATGGAAAAAAGGTTATTCCTTTCATTTTGTTTGATGAAGATGATCTGCGAGGAACAACAGGGCTGCATGAAGATGTTGTGTTTATTGGAGCAGAGGTGTTTGGCGTCGAAATTCGACGTGTGCTCAATTACACTTGCAGTTCTGCTAATGTCCTTTTTAAGTCAACCTATGATAGAATGACAAATCCACCCCGGATTTCTCAATCAAATCAGACAATTATAGGATTTACGAGTGTAACAGAGCGTCTTATTGGGGAATTCGAGGGAGAAAGTAAGTTTGGGAAAAATATCATTTAGGAAGAAGGTCCAAGTGCTTTTGTGGTGGACGACTGCCCCACAAGTTACAATACTATTTTTGGAAGGTCATGGCTTTCTAGAATGTATGGGGTTGTATCAACAGTTCACCACTATTTCAAGTATGTGGTTGGAGATCGGATTGGGGTCGTTCGAGGTGACCAGAAGGTAGCTAAAGAATGTTATGTCACTGCACTCTGGATCTGAGGATTCAGCAGTGGGTATTTAATGCATGAATAGCATTTAGAAGGGATGCCCTTGGGTTTAGATAAAAGGGTTGACGATCCAATGGAAACCCCACGATCTTTAACGGTAAGTGAAGAAATTGAGGAGTTTACTTTTTCGGAAGGAAAAGTGCTTTGAATTGGAACCTTAATGACCCCGCTCTTACGTTAACAACTGCTAGATGTTTTATCTGTTAATTTGGATGTTTTCTCTTGGAAGACAAATGATGTAACAAGAGTACCAATTGAGGTGATTCGTCACAGGTTGGCTATTGATCCGAAGGTGAAGCCAATAATTCAGAAAATAAGGGTATTTTCCTTGGAGAAAGCAGGCAATTATTACTCAGGTTGATCGATTATCTAAGGTCGGACACATAAGGGAGTCACAGTTCCTTTGTGTACGGCTAATCCGGTAGTGGTAAAAAAGAAGAATGGGAAATAGAGAATGTGCGTGGATTTTACAGACTTGAATCGAGATTGTCCTAAAGATCCATTTCATGTTCCTCAAATAGATCAGCTGATTGATTCTACCTCAGGAAAAAAAATTCTAACTTTCATGGACGCTTTTGCAGGATACAATCAAATTCAAATGGATCCAAAAGATAAAAAATGCACAACTTTCGTAACTGATAGGGGCTTGCACTGTTATAGGGTTATGCCTTTTGGATTGAAAAACGCTGGAGCCACTTATCAGAGGTTGATGAATAAAGCTTTTGCCACTATGATCGGAAGAAATATAGAGGTATATATAGACGATATGGTGGTAACAAGTTCAAAGGATGAAGTGCATCTTGATGATTTAAAGGAAGCATTTTTTTAATTTAAGGGTAATAAGGTTAAAGTTGAATCTTGAAAAATGTACCTTCAGAGTTTGGTCAGGGAATTTTTTAGGTTTTGCCATCAGTGAAAAAGGAATAGAGGCTGACTCAGAACAGTTGAAAGCTTTGATAAAAATGAATTCACCTCAGTCTCTTAAAGAAGTGAAAATTATGACCGGAAGGTTAGCAGAACTTAACCGATTTATTTCTAGATTTTCTGACAAATGCTTTCCTTTCTTTCAAGTTTTATGAGGACCAAACAGGTTTGAATGGACATCGGAATATGATATAGCGTTCACAAATATAAAAATATTGTTATCATCACCAGAAATATTGTCAAAACCTCGAAATGAAGAGAAACTCTTTTTGTACATTGCGGTGTCGGATTTTGCACTAAGTGCAGTGCTAATCAGTGAAGATTCATGAGTTCCAAAGTTGGTGTACTACATCAGTAAAAGTTTAGTGGCAGTAAAAAAGAGGTATTTGAAATTAGAAAAACGGGAATTAGCATTCGTGGTTGTTTCTAGGAAGACGCGTACATATTTTCAATCTCACACTATTGAAATCCGAACTTCATTCCCTTTGAAAAATATTTTACAACGACCTGACATTTCGGGGAGAAGGACCAAGTGGTCAGTGGAGTTGGGGGATTATGATATTTTGTTCATACCTCGAATAGCAATTAAGGCGCAAGAATTGGTATTTTTTTTTGAATTCCATTCGAGCAGATCGGATGTGGAACAGAGTATAGAAGATGTACCAGTAAATTTGAGGTGGGTTGTCCGAAAAAATGAAGGATCTAGTATTTCAGGGTGCAGTGTTGGGGTTCAGTTAATAACCCCAAATGGAGAGACGATGATTCAATTTATTAAATTTGGTTTTCATGCTTCAAATCATGAAACTGGAGACGAAGCTGCTTTGGCAGGTTTAAGATTGAAAAATATTTGTGGAGCAACTTTGGTACGCTTGGAAACGGATTCTAAGTTATTAGCAAATCAGATATCTTGATTTTCTGAAGCAAGAAATGATCGTTTGATTTTATATCTTTGGGAACTTTGGAATTTAATGCTTCTGTTTGATAATATTGTTGTGGAATATAGTGGTCGAGGGTGTAACATGGTGGCTGATTCTTTAGTAAATTCGTTTATAAGGAAGAATATCCTTGGATTTTGCTACAAGAAAATCCTTCAATTGTTACTTAATCTAATTAGTGTGAATACATAGAGGAGTTCTTTGTCACATTTGAAGTAATATGAGGTGATTGGCGAGCATATATTTTCAGTTTTTTTACTCAAGGAATATTACCAGATGATTCGCGGTTTGCCAAAATACTGGGAGGTAAAGCCTTCGGATATATAGTGTTAGATGGAATTCTGTTCAAAAATGAATTGAGTAGGCTATTATTACGATGCTTAGGCAAGCAAGAATCACAAGAAGTGTAATCAGAATTACATGATGGTGAAGGGTCAGCTCACTGCGGGTTTAAAGATCTATCACGACGAGTTTTACTTGCAGCATTTTATTGGCCTACATCATAAATGATGCTAAGAATGTAGTTCGAAGTTGTGATACTTGTCAAAGATTTGCAAATGCTATTCATAGGCCACCGGTGCCACTTATTTCTATAACCGAGGCTGTACCATTTGATAGATGGGGGATTGATCTAGTGGGTCCTTTGCTGATGGCTTCTAGAGGAAGACATATGATAATCGTAGCAGTAGATTATTTTACAAAGTGGGCTAAGGAAGAACCGCTATAACAAAGGAAAAAGATGTGATCAAGTCTATTATGAACAACATATGTTGTCATTTTGAGTTCCTCAGAGGATTACAATAGATAATGGCCCTTAGTTTAATAACAAAGAGACGGCTTCATTTTGCACGTCGAAAGTAATTCAGCAATGTTTTTCGACGTCTTTTCATCCGTAAGCTAATGGACAAGTGAAGGTAACAAACAGAACAATTTTAGATGACTTGAAGAAGAATTTGACGAGGGCGGCAGGAAAATGGCCAAATTATTTACAAGAGGTGTTTTGGGCTTATCGGGAAACTCCTAGAGACGCTACAAAAGAGACTCATTTTTCTTTAGCATATGGAATAGATGCAGTCAGCCCCATAGAATCTACGATGTCATTTTTTGGATAAATCAATCTACTGAAAGATCTAATGATGAAGTTAGAAGGGCGAATTTAGATTTGATTGAGGAGAAAAGAGTTCGAGCTTATTTGAATGTAATCTATTATCAAACTCTTATGACGAATAGATATGATTCAAAGGTGAAGAGAAGAGAATTCAAAGAAGGTGATAAGGTATTGAGAAAAGTATTTTTGCATACAAAGGAGAAAGCCTCGGAAAAATGGCTCTGAACTGGGAAGGGTATGTTTAAAGAGCAATAAAATTATTTAGACGACTCATCTTCCTCAAATGACTCCTCCTTTGAAGATTATGAGTCGGGGATAGTTTTTGAAGGCTTCACGTGGACGCTTTTTGATGGGAATGTCATTCCAGAAACTTGTGAGGTTAATCTTTGGATAAGTAGCATGAAGCTCTCGAAGAAGAGTGATGGTTGTTTCTTCATTGCCATTGTTAATGGCAGCCAACATGTCTTTCGACAACTCAGCTTCAGCAGCCGCAATAGCAGCCGTTTTTTCCTCCTCAAAATCCTTCTTCAATTAGTTTATGTTATCGGTTAACTTTTTATTTTTTCCCTCGATGGAAGTAAGAGATTTTTTGAGACCTTCGGATTTGGATTTTTCAGCAGCTAGCTCATTAGTATGATCAGTTTTGAGTGTATTCATCTTTTTTTTTCATGCGAAGCCTTTGATAAGAGGGTATTCCCCCAAATGAGTATGAGCACGAGCAGGAGTAGCACGAGTTTGGATTATGACAAGCAATGAAGAAAAGGACGGGCTATACAGTCCTGGAGAGCTCGAAGGATAGCATGGACAAACTCAAAAGTGAGAACTAGAACGAGGATAAATACGCCATTGATGAGCTCAAGGCATATCGAGCTCATTATAAAACCGAGCTCGAAGACAAATACAGCATTGATGACCTCAAGAACAGGTTGAGCTCGAAGACATCAAGGAAAGAGTTGATCGACTGGATTAGGAATGAGATGAACAAATGATCAAGATTAAGTGAGGACCTAAAGAGGATAAAATGAGCATGTGACCAATGAGCTCGAGCTCTGCAGATCTGATTGCGTTTAAAGTAAAGCTCAGCTCGGCTTAAAGTAGATTAGACTTAGCATTTTCTTACTTGTTATATAAATGACATTTTGACCCTTGAGTCAAACTGTGTTAGTTATTTGTTCCACGATTATAGGGATATTGATAATAGTGGGATAGTGGCGCTTAAAGCGTGAACGTCTGTAACTGCCCACTAATCTTTGTATTATAAATAGGGAAGACCTATCTAAGAATAAATGGATTTTGTTTTGCTAATCTCTTTCTTGACTAAAATATTGAAGGCTTTACTGTGGTAGAACTTGTTAGTCCCTTAACAAATTTGGTGCCATCTGTAGGAACTCTTTAACCAATCACCATGGTAGTCACTAGGTCAGGAATCGAGAGAGACAATCAGGAAACTAGCGAAACTACAACACACCGGAAGAGAACCGTAAGTCAACCAACAGAGCGAGGCATCCTACATCTCGGCCCCACAGTTCCTCAAGAGGTCAATCTTATGATACCTCGAGCAACAGTGGTGACAGAGGGACCGCCAATTCAGCCAACTTTCGTTTCCAAGGAAGAAGTGCATCTCCATCAGCCAGAGAATGCATTAGGGGCTCGCTGAACTGCGGAAGTCATACCGGCGAATGACTCGGTGGTTCTCCAACTAGAAAAAAGAATCCAGAACCTTCAGGAGGAATATTTGAAAATAGTATTTGAACGAGCTGCAAGAGAACATGTTATGCATGCCACAATGGCAGGTATGAACGACGCTACTCATGCTCTGGCTGCTAGGATCAAGGGAACGAGCAAGACTCACTAATCGTCAGGACCAGAGGCAAGCAAAGTCAACAGGACAGATCGTTCTTCCAAACGAGATGACAAACAAGAAGGTGAAGGCGACAGCGGGGTAAAGAATCGTAGGAGAGAACCGTGCGATGAGGTGAAACAGACGTCGACCAAGCGAGCTCGGGAGGATGAGGACCTCCGCTACAATCAGATTTTCCCGACGTTGTCAGCCTAGATATTGAAGGAATCGCCATTCTCTGAGAAGATCCTGGAAGCTCAACTCCCAAGGAAGGTCGACCCATTCAGGATGGAAGCTTATGATGAAATGGGGGATCTGGAGAGGCATCTGGAGCAGTTCAGAAACATGATGATGGCTTTCAATCCCGATGATGCGATGTTATACCGAGCACTATCCATGATCCTCAAAGGCAACATCATGGATTGGTTCAGCAGCTTTCCAAAGGGATATGTCTGTGATTTTAAAAGATTGTGGAAAGTGTTCAAGGAAAGGTTCGTTGGTAACAAAGAGCTTAAGCGCGAGCATGATTCGATCATCGATCTTTATCAACGCCGAGGTGAGTCTCTTAAAAGTAATGTTAGAAGATTTTCTCATTTGCTATAAATGCTTTGCCAGGTTTAGCTGAAAATATAGCGGTGGCTTCCTTGAAACGGGGGCTCGACAGAAGAGGGGAACTATATGCAGATCTCGTCAAGTTCCCAATTGAAAACATGGGGGACCTACTCGCAAGAGCAGATAATTTTATCAGGGTTGATGACGCCACAAGAGGAGGATCACCTGAGTGGCGCGAGTCAGATTTCAAAGATGGGGGATCAGAACAAAAAAAGACTGAGGAGCAACCAAAAGGGATTACAATCGAAGACCCCAGCAGCTCGATCAGCCAAATAGGCGCTTCACCCCATTGACGGAGGCCATTTCAGTGATTTAATATCGCACAAAGGGGTGTACGAGGTATCAAGCTCCACGCACAATGAGTGCGCCTGGATTTAAGCGATCTAATCGGTATTACTGCGCATATCATCACGATCATGGACATTCGACGGATTAGTGCTGCCAATTAAGGGAAAAGATTCAGCGCCTGATGGAAAATGGCAAGATTATCCAATATATCAAACGATCTCAACCGGATTGACGTGAGGAAGATCGTTCTCTAAACACTGACAAACCAACCACCAGAGAAGAGCCAGAAGCATACAAACAACAGTGGCTACTGACCATATCAGGGGGGAGTTTGGTTGCACGTCAAGGGTCTACTCAAAACAAACGAGCTAAAAATGAGTTCGACGTTTATGAAATAGATGGAAATTCTTATTGAAACTACAAAGACCCAGTAGCCGACCTCACATTTAATGATGATGACCTCAGAGGTGTTAGTTTACCGCACGAGGACGGGTTAACCATTCACTTGGACATTGGAGCGGTAATGGTAACACAAGTACTGGTTGATGGAGGAAGCTCGGTAAATATTATTTTCAAAAGCAGCTTTGATCGCATGCAGAACGTGCCACCATACCAACCTACTTAGTAGACATTGGTTGGTTACGAAGGAAAATCCTCTCAATGTGTTGGGAAGATAGAGTTTTTAGTCAAGGTCGGTCACAGAGCTACGAAGAAGGAAATGAAAACTTTATTCTTGATTTCCGATGCGCCGAGCCCTTACCATGCATTTATTGGACGACCATGGCTGCATAGGATGGAAGTAATACAGTGCAAATATCGAGAATGCATTAAATATCCAGTAGGTAGTTCGACATGAATAATTCAGGGCAGCAAAAGGACTATGCGAACTTGTTATGCAATCGCATCAGATCCATCCAAACCTATGCAATAACAATTAAATGGCTAGGGAGGCATTAAACCTACAACTTTAGATCTCACCTCGCCAGATCCTAAGATGATCCACGAGAAAATGAGGATTCAACTACTACAAATGCTACAACAGTGGATACAGTCATAGCTGACAATAGAATACTTCGACTGGGAAACAAGCTATCTCCGGACTCAAAGGTACACTTTGTTGCTTTATTAGCAAAGAATTTAGATGTGTTTGTTTGGGAGGCAGCTGATGTTTCAGGAGTAAGCCCTACAATCATAAACCATGAATTGGCTATCAATCCTTGTGCCAAACCAGTGCAACAGAAACACATGGCATTTTCAGTTGAAAAGCAGGCTGCTATATTAGCTGAGGTCAACAAGCTCACTCGTTTGGGGCATATCCGAAAAGCAAGGTACCTGGTCTGGATAGCCAATCCGGTTCTGGTAGAAAAGAAGAACAGACAGTGGAGAATGTGCGTGGACTTTACCGATTTGAACCAAGCATGCCCTAAGGATGCTTTCCCATTGTCAAGGATAGATCAGCTGGTCGATTCGGCTTCAGGTTGAAAATTTATATCCTTCATGGATGCGTACTCATGATACAATCAGATCCGCATGCACCCGTCTGATCGGGAGCAGACAGCCTTTCAAACCGAACGAGGGTCTCTATTGTTATACAGTTATGCTTTTCGGGCTGAAGAATGCGGGATCGACATATCAATGGCTAGTAAATCACATCTTCCAAGATCATTTGGGGCAAAATCTGAAAGCATATATTGACGATATGATTATTAAAACACGTGAAGAAGTGCATCACCTTAATATATTACAAGTTGTTTTGATGTATTAAGCAAGTTTAATATTAAGCTTAACACGAATAAGTGTTCTTTTGGTGTTGCTAAAGGCAAGTTCCTGGGTTATGTGGTAAATCAGCGAGCTATTAAGGCAGATCTGGTTCAACTAAACGCAATTCTACAGATGGGACCACCAAAGAATATCAAAGAAGTCCAGTGTCTTACAGGACCGTTAGCAGCTCTTTCGAGGTCCATCTCCCGTGAATCAGACAAGAGTCATCAATTTTTTGAAGTATTACGGGGTGCTAAGAAGTTCTCATGGATAGAAGAGTGTGACAAAGCTTTTGTCGATCTTAAGCAGTACCTTACATCCCCTGATATTTTGTCTGCTCCTACTCTTGAAGAGCCATTATTTATGTATTTGGCAGTATCACCTTTTGTTGTTAGTTCGTTTCTCGTGCGCGATCAAAAAGGAAAAAAACACCCAGTATATTACACGAGCAAAACACTAACAGATGCGGAGACAAGATATCTAAACCTCGAAAAACTCGCTTTGAGCTTGGTTGTTGCAGCTCGACGGATGAGGCCGTACTTTCAAGGGCATATAATTACGGTGCGAACAACATATCCTTTACAAACAGTATTGCAAAAACCCGATGTTTCTGGCAGGTT
Source organism: Limnanthes douglasii subsp. nivea (assembly GCA_036936605.1). Classification (NCBI taxonomy): domain Eukaryota; kingdom Viridiplantae; phylum Streptophyta; class Magnoliopsida; order Brassicales; family Limnanthaceae; genus Limnanthes; species Limnanthes douglasii. Next base: position 160,913,990 of record JAUPFV010000002.1, read on the forward strand.
AACCAAATGGAGCATCGAGTTCGGCGAGTATGCCATTCGTTTCGAACCACGCGTAGCTATAAAGGACATCCAGGGAAGAACGGGTAGAGATAAACGACGGAAAAGCGGTTGAGCTTGACCAATGGATCATTGAATTCGATGGTGCATCTTCTACAACAGGAGGAAGTGCAGGCATTATAATCAGAACTCCAAGTGGGGATGAGGTGAAACAAGTTGTACGCTTTAATTTTTGGGTAACAAATAATGCTTTAGAATATGAGGATGCCCTTTGTGGCATGAAGTTGGCTTTGATATGTGGAGCTCAAAGTATCAAGATCAGATCTGACTCTCAGTTGGTGGTAAATCAGGCACAGGGTCTTCATGATGTCAGGAAAGACGGTATCAATGAGTATCTTGTGATACTTAAGCAGTATGAGTCTAAATTCACTAATGTGTCTTATGAATAGATCCCACGAAAGGATAATTCGGTAGCCAACACTTTAGCTAAGGTTGCAGCTTCAGAGGAGCATCCAACAATTTTACTCCAACAACTCTATGTGATAGAGCTCATATCAGCAGCTGCAACAATCAATTCAATCACTAATGATGAAGACTGGCGGACTCCCTACCTCCAATACTTGAACCAATGAACATTGCCTATAAGTAAAAGTGAAGCTCGCGCATTACAGATCAGAACATCCATGTCCCATGTCCGTTCGATAAATGGGGAATAGATCTGGTGGGTCCTTTTCCAATGGCCACAGGCAAACGACAGTTCCTTATTGTGGCAGTGGATTACTTTTCAAAATGGGTTGAGTCTAAAGTCATGTTCGGAACACGCGCTCAGGAGGTTATTTGATTTCATCCATAATCAAATTCTAACCCGATATGGAATTCCACAGATTATAATGACAGATAACGGCCATCTAATCCAAAATTCAATCCTTACCAACTTCTGTAAATGATAAGGAATTCTCCATCATTTCTCCACCTCTTACTACCCTCAAGCAAACGGACAGGTCGAGGTGACTAATAGAACACTATTAGAAGGGCTAAAGAAAACATTGGAGGGATTTAAAGGTAAATGGCCGGACAAGTTAGCAGAGGTTCTATGGGTGTACAGAACAACCCCTCGCTCCACAAAATGCGATACACCATTTGCTTTGGTATAAGGTGCAGAGGCAGTTATTCCACCAGAGGTCATAATACCGAGCCATAGGATTGAGCACTACGAAGAGGAGACAAATCTTATAACTAGATCAACATCGCTGGATCCGATAGACAAACGACAAGATCAGGCTAGAATCCAAGCAGAGCACTATCAAAGTCTTATGAGGGGACGCTTTAATGCTCGTCTGAAGACGCGTTCGTTCAAGGTGGGAGATTTAGTTTTAAAGAAGCTGTTTCAGGGCTCTAGTAGCGGAACAGGTGGCAAGCTAGGGCCAAACTGGGAAGGCCCATATTCAATTATTTCAGCAGGGCACCATGGCACGTACAGATTAGCAGATCAAGATGGTCGAGCACTCAAGCATCATTGTAAAGATGCGCTCTTTTTCCTCTCTGATGGCGCGAGAAGGTTTTTTACTTAGGCATCTAAGAACAACTCTTTGAATTTTTCAATATAAGTTATGTTTTCGCCAATATTTGTTTGTGCAAGTTTTATCCTTATAGCTAGCAAATGGGTCAATTACCACGGCATCTTTGGCTACGAAACGGACCATATTGAGTCTAGATTAAGTATCTATCAACACGAACAGGCTGATTGGTCACGTCTACGGGCTATGTAATGGCCATACTGTGCCTATACTTTGTACTGGGTATATTAGCAAACTGGTCTAAGACCATGTCTGAATAGACTACGCAATAGGGTATGCAAGACCTCGTCGCGATTATGCTATTATGACACGAGTTGTCTAAGCTACGAAATGAGCCCTACTGAGCTCGGGGTTATAAGGCTGTCAAAAAAGCTCAGCAAACATATACTTCATATTTGACAAAACAATGTCTATAGCAATAACTAAGGTAAATCATGCATCAATTCAAACATGTTTTAAATAAATAAAACCAAGAGTTGTGAGCAGTGCGACAAGTTTTAATGTTTAACAGCAAAAAACAAAGAAATTAATCCACTAGAACAATAGTGGCAAATATTACTTAAAACTACTGGGTGGAAGTCCTTTAGAAGGGTCAACAGAGTTATTAGTTTATGTGTTCGTCTGAGGGGCCACGATCAAGCTCGGTGCTGCAGACTCTGCAAGATGGGAAAGAGAATCCAGGTTCATACCAGGATTCAAGGCTACTAGCTCTGCAATAGTATTCTTGTTTTCCTTGGTAATCATCTATGTTGCAAAGGTAAACATTTGCATTTCCCTTTCTTCAGCAGCTGCTTCTACCTTTGCCTGGCACTGTTTCCGCTCTCGTTCGAGTTGGGCACGCTCCTCTTCCACTTCTTTGCTCAACCTGCTCACCTCAGCAGTCAGAGCTGTAATTTGGTCTGCTTGTTCCTCTACTCTTTTTTCCTGATTGTTGGTCTGATCCAGCAAGTTTGCGTTTTGTGCCTACAGATCATTATTCCTCTTTAATAAATTCTCGTTCTGGTTCAGCTTCAGTTTTGGATGGAGTCGCTAGCCTCTGATCGCTGCATTTCATAGTCTCCTGTAGGGAAGCAACTACATTCTCCAACTTGGCTTTTGCTTCTAAGGCTTCATGCATGAACGTCTTGGCTGAGCTATATGCATGCCTTAAACGGATGACCTCGGCACTACTGTGCTTAGCTGAGCCAAAAACCATGGTTTCGGGTTTCCATTTCTCCATGGCAGCTATGTCAGCATAGGACATATTTCGATAACCAAGTATAAATTATGGTGCATCTGTATACAACCAAGAAAGTTAGATGTAAAATTTTCAAATCTTTAACTTAACATTTGCATAACTTGATGAGTCTTACCTTAATCGATAGCTTGGTTTGCCTTTGTAAGATCTCTGCATTAGATATTTTATCATATTATGACAAGTCAGGGATCCTACGAAGCTGATCGAACATATAAGAGAAAATGCGAGGAACTTGCACTTTATGAACGTTCTCCAACAGGCACCTTTTGTTGGCTGGACTCAGCTGCTTTGTCACCATTATTATTCTTTTCAGTGGTTTCCACTGATGGTGCTCGATATTCGACAGAGGAGCTCAGCACCAGCTGTTGAGCTCTCTCTGTGTGAGCTGGGGGCGTCGTTTGCTTTTTCTGAGCATCATTATCATTTCCTACTCAAGTCTCCTTTAAGTCAATTATCTCCACAGCAGCCTGTAAAGCTTGTTCTTCACCAACTCTTGTTGTCGTTTGATTGGGAGGATGACCTCCTTCCTTAGAAGTATTTAAAGCATCATCCTCTTCATCTCTGAGCTGAAATATCCTCGTGGTTAGGGGAACAGCATCTATAATGACCTTTTTCTTTTTATTCCTCCGCGTATCAAGAGCACCAGAAAGGGTCTCCTCATTTTTATCATCTCTTTCTACTCAGATTTTAGAAGGCTGGGCACCTTCGGTGCTTCTTTTTCATTCTACTCGACAGATTTTCCTTTGTTTTTTACAGCATCATTCCCTTGTTCGCAAGAGGCAGCAGGAGCAGAGGATGAATCCCCAATTTCACCAACTTTTTGGGTGACTTAAGGCACGGCAAGCCAAACACCAGTGTTATTCTTCTCACGAAGATTTTTCTCTAAAATGGATCTGAGGCGATCCATGGTAGCCTCTGAACCGTTTGTCATTCTCACTTCTTCTTCTTCTGTAATACTGAGCTCGGGGACTGACCACAATCCTGATTTCTAGTAGTTATACCGGGTGAATAGTCGCTTAGGATCTTGCTGCCAAGCTTCAAAAGCTAAGCTACTAACTCTGATCAAAGGGTTCACATAGCTTAACAATATTCTTAACCCCTTTAAAGTGGGTGTAGAAGAAAGGGGTCCTAGCCAATTTTGTTACATCAATACCAGATAGTAGGTCTGCTAAGCATATTTCAGTATTTAGTAAGCGTGAGCTAAGGATTATGCTGAGCAATCGTCTTCAACCATTCGCAGATATTTGCGTATGGCAGATACCGAGCATACTGAAATAATCGCGAATAACCTCGGACAGTGGTAACCTTAACACCCAGTCAAATAAAGTGGTAAATATGCAAGTCTCTGTTTCTTGCGTTTGATAGTGATGTTCGCCTAGACTGGGAGCCCTAATAGTCACATCCTTAGGGATATTACATATGTTCCTGAGCATGGCGATTCCATCATCGTCTAAGTTAGTGTACTTAGGGGCTATATGAGAAAAATAGTTTTCTAAATCATCGATGTCTTCATATAAGGGCTCTGTAATTTTGTCGACTTTACTCTTTGTTGCCCTTTTCGGTGACATGGTTTTTATACAAACTGCAATTAGGTAAGATATGAATCAGAATAACTATGATGGTGAGGGCAGGCGATTCGATTTTCGGAAATGCCTACTAATAGAGGTTCGAAACCTTAAATCTAGGGTTCTCTCCAGTATTGAACATAAAATGGTTACTTGATAAAGAAATGAGTTACATAGGTAATAACAAAGAAGATGATAGCAAGGTCTTTGGTTGAAGATGTAGAGAGTTTTCAAGCAACATTCGAAGCAAAAAAAATTGAAACTTGTGATTTTTTCTAGCAAAAGGGTATAGTAAGTGTTTAAGTGACTAAGCGCTTTTCACATAGGCGTGTGAATTGTAATGTCGTCAATTATTTGAAAGTTACGCCAGAAAACTGAATCCTCAAGACGTATTTCCAAGAAACGGCGATGTCAGAAACCGTCACTTGCATCAACAACATGTGTTAAAAAGAGACAGATGTGAGACAGTTTGAATTATTATGTGAATAAGTAAGGAATTTAATTAAATGTTTTAATTTAGAGGCTTATTACTATTTAATAACCCTATAAACTAGAGGGAGCCCTGATAAGCGGGTATTCCCCCAAATGAGTACGAGCACGAGCAGAAGTACCACGAGCTTGGATTATGACGAGCAATAAAGAAAAAGATGGGCTATACAGTGCTTGCGAGCTCAAAGAATGGCGTGGACGAACTCAAAAGTGAGAACGAGAACGATGATAAATACGTCATTGATGAGCTCAAGGCATATCGAGCTCATTATAAGACCAAGCTCGAAGACAAATAAAACATTGATGACCTCAAGAACAGGTTGAGCTCGAAGGCATCAGGGAAAGAGTTGATCGACTGGATTACGAATGAGATGAACAGATGATCAAGATTAAGTATGGACCTAAAGAGGATAAAATAAGCATGTGACCAGTGAGCTTAAGCTCTGCAGATCTAATTGCGTTTAAAGTAAAGCTCGGCTCGGCTTAAAGTAGATTAGACTTAGCGTTTTCTTACTTGTTATATAAACGCACGTTTTGACCCTTGAGTCAAACCATGTTATTTATTTGTTCCACGATTATAAGGATAGTGAAAATAGTGGGATAGTGGCGCTTAAAACACGAACCTCTGTAATTGCGCACTAATCTTTGTATTATAAATAGGGAAGACCTATCTACGAATAAATGGATCTTTTTTTGCTTATCTCTTTCTTGACTAAAATACTGAAGGCTTTACTGTGGTAGAACTTGTTAGTCCTTTAACAACCTTCAGACTTTCTTTGTCAGCAAAATGTGTTGTTCGCGAATGATTTTTCATGAAGAGAGCGCCTCGAAGAAGCTCAGACCTTGCTAGTTATACATATGGAATTGCTCGACCACTTTGCGTTGAAACGTTTCCCTTAACTGTTTTTCATCTTTAGCAAGACATTTGTAGCGGACCATGTCTTTGACCACTTGCTTCAGATGGTCTTCAGAATCTTTGACTTGGGAAGCAAGTGATTTTGCTGCAGTATTGAGATCGGTAAATGGTTGAAGTGCAGCAGAGATCGCAGGATTAGGTGGAGGAGGAGGAAATTTTGTTTCAACGAGACATAGATAATTTATGGAGACGCTTCGACGGTTGTTGGTCTCCCAAAGTTATGCATATGATTTTAAAGGTCTTGGAGAACAGGATCGTCTTCTTCAGCAAAGTCATGTGACTCGTTAAAATTAATGAAACTATCAGGGTCAAAGTGTTCACCATTTTTGTTCTCATTATCAGCATTGTCTTCGATGACTATCAAAGTGTCATTATTGGCTTATTGTTTTTCGAAAGAAGAGTTTTGTTGAATTTCAACGGTTGTGATCTCAACTTCATCGACCAATGTATACGCAATGATTTTGGCTTGTTTCTTTTTCTTTCCATGAGAACTGGAATAAGCTTCTTTTTTCTCCAAAGATGGTTCTTGATCTTTACCTTCTTCGATGGGTGAAAGGGTTTGCTCTCCTGACTTTCATTTTCGAGGTTTAGGCTTTGATGGAGTTGAAGGGCTACTACCAGACGTGCTAGCTGCTTTTTTACCTTTCTTTTTCTTGCTAGGCTTTTCTTTTTTCTTTTTTGGTAGATGAATTTCTGATCTATTACGGATAGGGAGGAATACTTTACAGTCAGGATGAACTAACCTTTTGCATGCTATTTTGGGATTGATCCCACTCATCAAATTTTCGAGGAGGCAAGCCTCCTTCTACGATCGGAAATAGGTGGCTATTAACGAAGTTGATCGGTTGGAAGGCGGTGTGGAAAGAATGATTCCATTTTTTCTCAGCCCACGCGGCAAGTTTGTTGAAAATATCCTTAGGTGCTGGTCGACATACTGAATATGCCTCGAAATTTCTGGAATAATCATGTAAGTAGATAACTAATGAAGGAGAAAGACAATAGATGGAATTTATTTCAAAGTGTGTAATTTTTGAAGTACTTACGGTTTCTTCTCCAGATGAGATATCCCATGGTCATGAGATGAAGATAAACTTTTGCTTCTAGAATTTATCAACTTCCAAGAGATCATCAATGATTTTTAGGTCATCCACCAGAGTGAGGTAATAGAAGGGAAGCTTCAGACTTTTGATACTTTGGTTAAGGAGATGAAATCCTTGATGCTGATTGAAATTTTGGATAACCGAGATGCCATTATCACTGACATAAGAGTGAACCATTAATTTGTATCACTTGAGTAGGTCATAGGTTGAGAAGTTCAAAGTATTCCACGATCATATGATCCAGTGGAAACCGAAGACCCCAATTGATGATTTCGGGGTAAACTACCAACTCATCGTCTTTACGGTATATGGGAGTTTCTCCTTCCTTAGGCAGTCGAACTGTAATTTTATCTTCCATTCCCCATTTCTTATTTAAATATGAAGTTTGACTCTCTTTGTAATATATGTATCGAACGTTTTTCAGTTGAATGATGTAATTATCATCGCGATCCCTTAAATTTCTGCCGATAGTAGCTCTTTCTTCTTCAGAAACAAATCCAGGTTCTTTCTTTTTCCGAGGGTTACAGATATTCTTATCTATGGTAGTTTCTGAATTCCCATCATCGAATTCAGCTTCATGATCAGTTCTGGTAGCCTTGGAATCAGCTTCATCTATTTTGGGAAGGAATTTGTTGAGGCAATGGACCCTCGGTTTCTTGTGAAGAGTTATTTGCTTGAGAAACTTCCTCGATTATCTCTCTCCGAGGAGAAGCCTGAGTAGTTGGATTCGAAGAGGGATGAGTTGGGATGATTTTTGAATCGTCTCTCATGGCTATAAAAGTTCTTCTTTTTCTGATTGTTGAAGGATGAGTCGAAGAAAAAGAATTTGAAATATGTTTTGAAGAAGATTCGCTCGATTCTTCACTAGTCAAAGGAGAAACTTTAGTTTTTGAAGAAGAGACTCGAGGTTTTTTAGGCTCTAGAACTTTGGAAGAGGAATGTTCTTCGGTTATTGGAAAATGAGAGAAAGCAGGAATTTTGGTTGAGTCGAAATTACCGTAGTAAGTTGTTTTGGTGGTTGTTCCAACAGGAGCGTTGTTGATTAATCCACCAGCTTTATATTCCTACACTCTTTGGGTGATTAAAAAATAGTCGTATGATCCGAAGACTAAGCTGTTGTCAAGTTCTAGAGGTTTTGGTTTTTTGGGTATGTTAGTCTTGGATTTTCTAGTTTTTTAATTTTTTTCTCATAAACCGCATGAAGATTTACCGGAGAAGATGAGTATTGATCGGAAAGTTTGAGTTTTCTGATGAAGATGTTGAAAAAGATGAAGAACACGTTGAAGGTAGCCAAGTGTTTGAATTATCTCTCAAGGGATTTGAGTTGTGAGAATGAAAAATGCGGCTACTGATGAATTTATAGAAAGATAAGAAGACGTGTGAAGTAGAAAGGACTCTATGGTAATAGGGAAAAATACAAAACGGTGAGAAAGTTAAGAGTTCGACATCTGTCAGACTAGTTATCTAGCTATGGGTCTAGTAGCTAGATAGTCATGATAGATTTGAACGATAATGACTCGCTACACTTTTGATGAAATTCGACGATTTGTTTTTGAAGCTACTTCCATAATGACTCGAGGAGAAAGAAAAGAAAATTATCGTGTTTCAGAATAATTCGATGACTGTTTCTAACTTTGAATTCACATCTGTTTTTACTTCGAATTTGTATCTTCTATTTATTTTTGGACTTCGAGTTTTATACGGTGTATTTGACTTTGAGTTTGTATCACAGCGACTAATACGGCATACGGAAGAATTTGAAGCGATTTTAGTTCTCATTCATTTACTGACATGAGAACTAGGGGGCTACGGATATGGAAGTAGAATTTTAAGGACTAAACTGTAAATAATGTAAGTTTAAATACTAAACTGTAAATAATGTAAGTTCAAGAGAACAATTGTGACTATGTAATATTGTTAGGGACTAAAAGTAATTACTCCTCTTTTGTAACCGATTTCAGTTTAAGGCTAAGTCTTGGCTCCTCTATATAAAGGGCAAGGCTAACCTAATAAAGGGGTTGAACACTTTTTATACTAAACTCATTTGTACTTAGACTTATCTCTCTCTAAAAACTCTTTATCTTTTTATCTTTATAGAATTCGCATATTACAATTTCCTAAGGAAACATTCTTAATATCTGAACTCAGCATATAGTTTTTTGAAAATTATCATGAACTCTAATAAGAGGTACATTGATGACTTCTATGTGAAACTTGAAGGCCAAACATCACCACAATTATACACGAATTTGTATCCATATTTAGAATCCACATATTCCCCAATGGAGATTATAATTCCTCACAAAGAGGCCATATTCAAAGGCATCAAGTTAGCATGAGTAAAGGTTAAAAATGATTATATATATTGAAAGTTAAGCAAATATCATTTACAAAAGCACTTGTTATAAAATGAGAGTGCCTAGGTGTTGATTTCATCTCAAAAGATTCTTACTCAGTTCACCGGAGCAAATGTTAATGTTGTTGGGTAAGCTAACTTTAGACGTAATCCATGGAAAATAAAAATTCACGGAGATGGTTTACTGTTTTTTCATTGTTGTGAATGAAATTTCTTCATACAACGTCATATTGAGAATATCATGACTTGATCGTACACATGATGTAGGTTATAGAGTATAACAATTCCTTCGATACCAAGTCAACAAGAGTATGCCAGTAATCAGAAGGAACCATAAAACTTCAAAATAATGCTATGAAGCTTCCTTAAACCTTAAGAAATAAAAATTAGAAGGGGAAATTGATCGTTCTAAATTATATGGATAACCTTATAGAGCCCCCCCTCTCCCCACCCATAAAACATGGGAAAAAATGCAGTACATTCAGATGGAATGAAGTAAATTCATATGACTCGGCCACGTCATCCTACCAACCTCAAGTATAAATTAATCGAATTTTTACAATGCAACTTATTTATGTTTTCTTAGATTACCCAAGATATAATAGGAGTCCCGACCAAAAATACGTGTCATAAATTCTCCACCAACAATAACTTTCGGCCAAAAAAATAAAGATAATATCACATAAAATATGGAAGTAATCATTGTACAAGTGTACAAACTCACAGTTATTGGTCCTATGATCGAACCCGATTATGGTGTGTGGATAGTTAATCTAGTGTTAGTCAATAAAAATAATGAAAAGTGAAGAATATGCGTGGACTTCAGAGGTTCCAAACAAAGCATGTCTAAGAGATCGATTCTTCTTTTTTGAATTGATCAATTGGTAGATGCAATTTCAGACAATAAAATATTATTCAAACATATCCAAATTCATGAAGATGATCAGGATAATACTATTTTTATAACAAAGAGTTGTTTCCATTACTACAAAGTAATGCCCTTTGGGCTGAAAAATAAGGAATCCACATATCAAAGACTCGTAAATAACATTTTTGCAACACAACTTGGCCAAAATTTCTTATATTGATGGCATACTAGTTATTGGTAACCAAGATGAAGATCACCTTATTGACCTATTCGAGACCTTCTCTAATTTATAAGAGTGTATCTAAACCTAAATCTAGAGAAATGCACCTTTGGTGTAAGTTCTGAAACATTCATGGGCTACATAATCAGTGAAAATGACATTAAAGTAGATCATACTCAACTTTCAAACCCTGCAGTGATGGATCCTCTCTGAAACATAAGAAGTACAAATACAAGAAAGAGGGTTCAATGCACTATTAGGTTCATTTTAAGATCATTGATTATAGTGTCAACCATTTTATTCTAGATTTGAAAATAAGTAGGGAGGTTTAGATGGACTCTAGCATCTGAGGAAGTTTTGATCAACATAAATAAATTTCTAATATCTCAGAACATTCTAATGAAGCTGAAGTTGGAAGAATATTTTCTTATGTGCCTAGCACTCTCAGAATTTATCGTAAGTGTTGTGCTTATAAGGGAAGAGGGAAAACTATGTTGGATGTTAAAACAAGATACTTAAAATTAGAAAATTTTACCTTGGATTTAGTGTTTGCGGTTAGAAAGATGAGGATTTAGGCTTTAGGCTCATACAATTGTAGTGAGAACATTTTTTCCACTCATAATGTGCTACAAAATACGGACGTAGCTTGAAGATTGACCTGGTTTTCATTTTAGCTAGGAGATTACGATATAAATTAGAGCAAAAAATGCAAATAAGTCCGAATTCTTGGTTGGTTTCTTAATAGAGTTTCAATCAGAAAATATACATCATCAAAAGAACAATCACAATTAATTGGACAAGTACGAAAAGATGAATGAAGTAACAATATATGATCCAACACGGGAGTTCAACTGACATCTTCAATATGGGACATTTTGACTCAATCTATCTAATTCAGCATTCAAAAGATGAGGCATAATATAAGGTCGCAATAACGAAACTCAACTAGCTAATATTTATGGAGTCAATAGAGTAAAACTCTTCACATACTCTTAATTGGTAATACGACAAGATTTAGGCCAAACTAAAGATATAAATGAAAATATTGTCCAATTTGTAACGGAACTCCATCTCCATGTAGTCTGATTGGACCAAGTTACTTTTGAAACAAGTACTAAGAGAAGAAAATTCAGTTTGTGATGCTTTGACATCTTCGGTATGTACCAATATAGTACCATGAATAATTCGTCAAGAAAACCCATCCTTCATCCTACCAAACCAGTTATTATCAACTATTTTGGCTTCGATAACCTTTGTAATACGAAGGTATGATGAAGAATAAGAAGATTGAAGAACCCTTATAAAACATTATTTGGTGGAAAGAATACTTCATGACAATAAGGTTAAGGTTGTGTGCATCAAAATAAAGTCAGTCATGTATGTCTAAATATCCAATAGTTTATACATGCAAGGGCTCACTAAGCCCTTCCTCAGATGTCCCGGCCCTGATGAAGTATCTTTGTGGTTGAATAAATCCATTATAGAGAAATAATTCCTCAATATGGGTATAAAGCATCGCACATAAGAATTTTACTCCAAGGATACCATTGTCATAATATCATAAAGGATGCAAAGAAAAAGGTATTATATTGCAACACTTGTCGATGCTTCTGTAAATCAAACAAGTCTCGGATGCATCGCTAGAACCATATCAAAAGGTATTTTTTTTATAGATGGTGCTTTGATATTTTAGGATCCCTCCTAAAAGTTTTAGGATGAAGAATTGTTTTGCTAGTATCGGTAAACTATTTCTTCAAGTGGATATAGATATAACCACTTGTGAAAATCATAACCGAAGACGTCAAAAACCTCATCAAATAAAACATATGTTGTATACGTGGGATACTAAGATTTATCACAATAGATAATATAACTCAATACCAAAATGAACGAGTCACTTGGTTCTGCTCAACAAGAGGTATAAGATAAATTTTACCTTCTCATTTTCATCCACATGTCAATGGTCAAGTGAAGGTTACCAATATAATGATAAGATATATAATCACGAAGATATTATATGGAGCAGTTAGGATTTGGAATGATTTCCTACAAGAGGTTGTGTGGTCTTATAGTACAACCCCAAGAACAAAAACAGTCAAAACATCCTTAGTTTTAGTGTGTGGCATAGAAGCAGTCTTGTTAGCTAATTCTTACATAATATCCAACTTATGAAGATAAAATAAACTCATAAGAAATGATGGCCGAACTTATATTATTGAATAAAAAGGAGTAAAATCTTATTTACGGTTAAACATTATAAACCTTGACGAGAAATATATATATAACTCCAAAATTCATTTACAAAGCCTCGAGGGAGAAGATAAATTCCTTTAGAATATTCTTGCTATATACAAAAAATAAGGGTCTCGCCAAAATAAGACTAAATTAAAAAGGACCGTTTATAGTAAAATTGAAGGTCAAGTCGTGAACATACAGTTAGATGAGCAATTAAATTAACTTCGCCGCCTATATAAAGTATCTCCATCTATACAACTCTTAATAATCTTTGGTTAATTCTTATATATATGTGTGTGTGTGATGTGGTGTGTGTGTGTATGTGTGCGCGCGTGCGTGCGTGTGTGCGTGCGTGCGTGCGTACTAAAATATTGAAAATGATTAATTGGCTAGCTACCCTTTTAGTTTTTTTTTTGTCTTTGTCTAATATGAATATCCCTTTTTGTACTGTAACAACTTAATCTGAATGACAAAGAGTTCTTCCTTTTTATGTTACCGTTTCCTACATATTATTCGATGTTGAATACAAAATAATTGCAAAATCTTAATAATACAAACTTACCACTTCAAATTCCTTAATAAAAATTAACAAGTACCATAATTCTTCGAAAAAATTTGAATGTGTTGTTAAGCTTGATTAGCTCATCAAAATTCTCAGTAAGTTTTTAAACATTCACTTCGAAATACCAAATGTATAATGGTTATAAAACATGGTTATCTCTTCGAAAAGTGTTGTAAACACTCCGGAATATCCTACCCTTAACTAATCTCAAAGGTGATCAATCTTTGATGATTTGTTAAGATAGTATCCATACAAAATGTAAAACAACCATTGGCAAAAAACGAACTTTATTGATAAAGTTGAACAATAAAGTTGAATATGTACATGTATATGACGCCTCATTAAAACCTTCCTGGGCCAACAGGGTAGGAAAGAGTGCGCCACTCAAAACGAAAATTTCGAAGTACAAAAATATGTCTACTCCCAATAAAGCTTCAAGTGCTGAATATTCCATGGATATTGTAGCATCTTCCCTACTAAAACATTTGTTACCATTTACAAAGTTTCAATATTTTTTTAATTATATTCAATAAAAACAAAACAAATAATAAGATGGTTCTAGAAGTAATCCCTAAGACTTTAAGAGGTCTTTCATCTATTAAAAATTTGATAAGTCTGAGATGATTCCATAAGTAGTCATTTACACTTCATGAAGTCTAAGTACTTTTAAAAACAAAAAAGATAAGTCTATGATGATTTATAAAATAGTATTCAACTCTTCAAGGAGTCTAAGTATCCCTAAAACAAAAACACAAATATGTAAGTCCATGATGATTTCAAAATTAATCATTGGAACTAAATGGATTCATGAACCCTTCAAATGAATTTTTTTTGGATATTTTTACACTTATTCCAAATATAGGCCTACGTGTTCCTTAAGAACGTCTCTACATTTGGGTTTGATCACTCCAATTGAAACAATAAACTAATAAATAATATAGTTATTTTATATATAAATAAAAAGTTTCGACATCCACATGACATGTAAAGATAAAACTAAGTAAATAACAAAGTATATATCATAACTAGGCAAATACTTTTATATATCCAAGAAAAAATGATAAAACACAAGTTCCTTTAAACAATTAGTCAACCACTAGGAATTTTTCCCATAAAATCTTTTCGGGCTAAAAATATAACAAGTTTTTAACAAAACTCTATGGAAAATTATTAGATTGTGTTACATGAGCTTTATCTTTAGCCTGACTAGAATGAGGTAGACGAGCTACATCAGTATAACGATGAATAACAGGATCTACGACATAAGGGAAAACACCTTATTCTTCAGCAAAAATACTTTTAAATTTTTAATTTTTAGCCTTAAAATCATATCTGAAGCACTATAACATTCATTTACAATAGTCACAAGGGCCTCGCAATCTACAGTAATCTCATTCATACATTTTTGTCTCTTTACTTTCAGTATATAATACAAAAAATAATCCAAGTTTAGGATATTCATGATAAATAGTGATAATAAATTCTACCTAAATATTCAAAACTACGACATTAGCCACTGCGAGCATTTAGGCTTGTAAGTTTGTTTCAAGTTTAAGATGTTCTGAACATGCAGCATTAAATGTAGGTTTCAACACTTTTCTAGCTCTAATTCTTCATCCAGATTCGTTTATAGTTCCTCTCATTCGGGTATAACCCATTTATAAAAACATCATGCTTATTTTCCCAAATTTGTTGTTCAACATCATGCTTATTTTCCCAAATTTGTTGTTCTGTCTGTAGTTTAGAAGTTGAATCTCGTAAAGTACTATAATACGCAAATAGCATTGCAGCCTAGAAAAAACCTTAACTTTAAAATGAAGTACATCCTTCATCTCCATACCATATTCGAAACACCTACAACAACCTCCAGCACTTTCCGAAGATCAGGAATGTAGAAATATATATTTTCACAAGCTTGATGTAGCATTGTAAATGCATTAAGCATACTCTAAAAAATCATATAAGCAAATGAAATAATAATAAGTATAAAAAAGATAAAACATTAAGATTAACTTAGTGATTTATTTTTATCTCCACTCCCAAGTCCATGTTCCTTTTAGCCAACTCTTTACTATTGAAAGTCGGTTGGTAACTTTCTTTTGTTGGCCAAAGAAACAAATCTAATGATATATGCTCTAAAAAAACAAGAGCTCTATGAGCATTGAATTCTTGAGCGTGTCAACATTAAAAACTATTAAATTTATAAGGTTTCCACATATATTGCATCATTTGTATTTTTAGTACGATTCGAAGTTGCATAAATGGGGTTATCACCAGAATAATCAAAAGTGTTATCGTCGGTATTCCCACTAGTATAAATATAGGAAAGTGCAATACTACGTTGAAGCTTCTTAAGGATTTTTGCATTCAAATCATCATTAGCCCTCGGTTTGTTTGAGTTTGACCCTTTACCAGACCTTCATTTCTCGGGTTTCAACCCCTCGTGTAGTGTCTGAGTATATAAACAATTCATTTCAGAAGTTTTTTTCTGGCTCATAGCTTGAAAAATCCAAATTTGGCGACTTATCAACCATAGGTCGCTTAGCTTGCCAATATTAAAAAGAATTTCATTTACATACCGGGGAACCACATTCAGATATTACAACCCATTTGGTGGTAGCTCGAGTAAAATCTATGATAAATTATAAGTCTATTTTAGTGAACTATTCAGCAAGATCAAAACACTTGGCTTGATCATTCTTCTTATTAACAGGATCCTTTGTATATGAAAGATCTCTAACATGGACTTGATAAGGTTCGGTTTAGTTACCTTGACGTGATGATCTCTAATGTTTTTGTCATAACAAAGTGTAGCTTCGAGATAACACTTTTTATCTTGGTAACTAAATCGTTGAGCTAAAGTTTTTAGCAACCAAAATCTCAACACCCTAGGAAGATGGAAATTATTTCATTTAAGTTTTGCATCTATTGTTGGTGATGACTCTATAAATTGTATGTTCTTTCAACCTCACTCCATAAATCTTAAAAGCTTTTGTTTTCGCTTCATTTGGTTTATCAACAATAATTTATATTAAATCGTTGAACAATCACCTTCTTTGTAGGTTGAACTTCCACCTTTGAGGAAGAAATATTAACGTGTGAGGATCGCTTGGAATGAGGTCTTTGGTTTTGGCCTTAGTCTGTGTTGGAATTCTATGCACCAAGAATGCTTTAGTTACGACAACATTACTCAAATAAACATTAAAAACAAATATATAGGAACCAACATGGCTTGATGAGAACATACCCATTATGCAGACTCCTTAACAAGCATGACATACTATTTTTTAGCATGTGACATTTGACTACTATTCATATTTTATCCACAGTAAAGAGTAAATATGAGTAAAGAGTAAATATGAATAACCTTACGTTCATAAACTACAAACAAAATCACAATAAACGTAAAACAAGATAAAAGGTTTATGTTATGCAATCCAAGTGCTAAAGTATAGAAAATTATATTCTTTATGTTTGGTCTCTCAGTCGTCTGAGATAAAAACAAAGTCTTTTTCCATATTTGATTAAAGTTACAGATATTTTCAAAAATCTCCATTATCCATGATAAATAAAAAAAGTGATTATTTTTCATTCCCAATATATTTATCATCGTCAAGAAATTCTTAACACTAAAATTCTCATAAAATTGTTGAGCAAGAATTATGACCACAGCTAAAATCCTTAAAGCATTAAGCACAAGTTGACTTGGGAAATTTTGAGTTAGTCCAAAGAGGTTTTCTATGTTTCGGCTAAGAGTGAACTTAATATCCATTATTAAAATATATGTAAAAAATAATTCATAAGCCCAATTATCCAAAAGGGTTTCCTCAAGTACGAGAAACCAAATTTGAACATCTGCATGAATGTGCTCATTCAGAATCGATATATTGATAAAAAACAGTTAATTTCTCACAAAAATAAGACCAAAATCTCCACAAGCTTCGATCAGGACCTTTAATATAGAAAAATGGTAACATGAACCCCAAGAAAGACATAAAAAATCCTAGAAACATGATCAGTTTATGTCGATAATACTGATACGATAGCAACATTAATAGCTTCAAACGAACGATGTTTCGTGCTGGGAGTAAGTGAATCATTATTCATCTCATATTTAGTAAGAGAAAAAGTCCCATAAAAAGCATTTGTGCTTTGATTTTAGTTAGATGAGTTATAATCTTCATGATGAATGATGGATTTTAAACTTATTATTTTGACCATTTCGGAAAAGAAAAGAAAAGATCTAGATATATCAGCTGAAGTGAAGATTCTTAAGATACATAATATGAACAAATAGAAAAATATGATAAAAATTTCAGAACATAACAATAAATTTTTAAAAAAAAACTACAAATGAGAGAGAAAATAATTATTTTTACAATGTGAGTTCGTCATAACACTTCATTTTTCTAAAAAGTAAGATATATATTGTTTTATGAATCCTTGGTTAGGATTTAGAATGCATCAAACGATTAAAAAGAAAGAAGGGTAAACACCTATACACGTGAAATTAAAAACACATGAAAATGTTTACAACATGCGTCATCACGTTACTCTTCCTCCAGTAACGCAGGTAGCTTATTCATCCATCCTTTTAAAAAATTATGTTTTCATTTACACTCCAAACAAACAACAAAGTGTCATCCATACAACAAAATTAAAGGAGCAAAATAAAATTACAAGTTTTTTATACGTAATCCAACCTCGACATGACTAAAATATCAACTCTCGGATTGCTTATTTTTTGCGCCACCTCAATTGGGTAGTCTTTCTTTCATACTTTGAAATGACTAGAAGCTAGGTTCATATATTTAGAGATAGTCGCAAACAAATCTTATAAAATAATTCTCTAAATATTACTAGACTTTAATCATTAATTGGATCATATTAGTAAAATATTTGTATATATAATAGAATATGTATTTGATTAATTAGTATTTTTTATGTATTTTTAATATAATATATATAATGTTTTTATACTTTGTTTTTGGTAAAAGAAATGTTCAAATTAATAATATATTTCTTTTAAAATAAATTTTCTATTTTATCTCAATTCTAAAATTTAAAACATTTTTAATTTTTCAATCATTTTGATAGTTTTATTTTATAAACTTACATATTTACATTTATAAAATAATAATATATATTTAAAAAAACAAATAATAAATAAGATGTCAATATATAAATAGCATAACTAACATATAAAGATAGTCATTTATATTTTCAAACGAAATATTAATTTGCAATCATTAACAAAATAGTAACATAAATTGTTTTTGTTACGGTAAAGTGAAGCTCTCGATATTTATGTGATCTATGTTGTCCAATCATATTTGTGTATCAAATTTGGTGCTGTGAATTCGAGGACGAATTCTTATCAACCAGGAGAGGATGATGTAGCCTAGAAAGTCCAAACAAAAGCCTTGGTTATTTTATTTTATTTTATTCAAATGTCTTATGTATTTAAATCAAATCTAATTATATTAAGATTTTATTTTATTTTATTTTATTTTATTTTATTTTAAAATATTTATTTTATTTCCTTGTATTATAATTTACGGTTTTGAGAAGCTATTATATAAAGCCTCATATGCCTTAAGTTATTTGAAGTTTTTGGAATAATATATTTTTTATCTCTGAAAATTTCTATTTTTGTTACCCTTAGATTAGGGTTTTATTATGTTACCCTTGGATTAAGGTTTCATCTATCGTTGTTTCTACTTCTATTTCCCCCGCGTCATCAAAATTTACGGGAAATATAGTGAGGTATACATTCTAGCAAGTTGTTTAATATAGTTGGCAACAATAGCATTACACATATTAATAACATCATTGATACGTCATTTACATCATTTCTAAGAACATATATTGAAGCATATTCTATTGAGTTTTTTTTCCAGTTTATCATTTTTAATATATTTGATATGTTTATATAACCTTAAAGTTGATTTATAATAAAGTTTTACAAATGAAATAGTTTACCACGTCAACTTTTTTTACTTTATATATTTAGAACTGTTGTTTTTTTATATAATTGAATTTATAGATACTATAACATCATTTCTAGTTATAAAAAATAAATTTGAATTTCAACAAAAGTATTTTATTTATGTTGTAGGACTTGATGGTTATTATACCTCTTAAAATGTTTGCTTTATTCAAGTTAATTTCGAAGGTGTACCCTACGTAAAATATTGTAAAATAATGTAAAATTGATTGTGATAAGCCAAATCTATATCCACTAGATTGAAATGAACTGTCAATGAAATGTTAGTTAAATAGAATATAATGTCATACCCAAGGTCCGCAAAAAGAAAGAGAAACGTAGATAATTTTTCATAATAAAATGTCTCTCACAAATGAAAATGAATCATTTATATGTAATAATCGAGATGAACTTAATATGATGATAAGTCCATACTACATAAGCATATTATTACATACATGTGAGTCTGGTTAATTGTAAAACAAATTAGTTTAGTGAGATTTCAAGGACATGTTTCGTACCCAAGTTAATCATTCTCTTATTAGGTTGTCTCTGATGTATTATGTTATTGGGAGTAGCTTTATAACTGAATATATATCCACATTAATATATGAGAGCCATGGACTTGTGCTTTTTATATGTTTTTTAATAAATAATACTTTGACTTTGTCCATTATCGTAGTACATTAAAACTAATATTATTATTTTATTCATATTGTCAGAATAACAAATCTATGTTATTCAACACTACCAAACACACCTATAACCTATCTTATTGATGTTATACACACATTATAACAACAAATTAATGTATTTAACACTAACATATAAATGTATAAACTATCTCACGTACATATTACAACATCTCGATGTTATTTGACTATAATATGAATATTCAACCAATATTATTCGTGTCATACACAAATTAAAACAACAAAACAATATTAATTGATACTACCAAACATACCCTTAATATTTATATGATTTTCAATTATATATTCGAGTGAGAATTCAATGATTTTTTTAGGCTACCAAATAGACATGTAGCATTATTTTATTATTGTTAGTCACCTATTATAAACTACTTAACATTTTGAATTAATCGTTAGCTTAGTTATTCATATATGCAATTCTACAAACGACTCGTACTATTTTGACACTTCTAAACATATTGTCCAATTATTCATTCATCTTAGTTACACATTTGTACAAAAGTGTACGATTATTGGACACTCCAAAACACATTCTTAATCTATCATATTAGTCATACATTTTAAAATTAATGTTTTAAAATCTTATACTTATGACAAGCATTTATCGGGTAAAAATGCATGGCAGGTCCTCCATGTTTATCAATCGTCTCACATTAGTCCCCTTTCTTTATTTTTGTATAAACAAATCTCCTACGTTTTAAAAACATAACAAACAGATCCTTTTCTATAATAAACTGGTCCTTACGCTTGTAATAAGCAAGTCTCTCACATTTTCAATTTGTAATAAATAGGCCACTCAAATTCTCAGAAAATGATTTGTTTGTTACGTTTATAAAACGTAGGGACCTGTTTATACAAAAGTAAAGGAAAGAGACTGACGTGATACAGTTGACAAACATAGAGGACCTGCTATATGTTTTAGCCGCATTTAACTAACGTGCATGAATTTTGTTTTAAATATATTTCAACAAAATTATACATTTTTTATAATAAAAACTACATGCATTATTTTTTTTCTTGTTTTGGGGTAACATCACTTAAGTCATATACTTTTGTTTTGAAAATTTATGATTCAATTTTATAAATTATTTTCAAAAGATATACAAGCTTATGTATAAAATTTTCAAAAGATATACAAACTTAATAAGCTAAAATTTTCTAAAATAGTTTTAAATGTGAGTTTAATTTATCAATTTTTAGAACTATTTTTCTTCGATAATTTAATTATAATTTTATCTTCAATTTGTTAAAACCCCTTGGAAACATGTCATAATATTGTTTATTAGCGAAAATATTTTTTGTCAATTGTTGCAATATAGTAAAATATTTACATCATTTTAAAAACCATGATACGCCGTAATATTTATCAAATATTTTATATATTATGTATATTTAGGTGTGTTTTTTAAAATTTTAGTCACAAACCATTAATTTACTTATGGTACTATAGTTATTTGTATATAAAATATAAAATATTTAATTTTAAATCAGATCTAAATTTTTTATTGAGATATTAGATATTAAGTATATTTTATTTATCAGAATTATTTATATTTAAAATAATATTTGATACCAAAACTATTTTAAATAATTTATATATATAAAAACTGAATTCTAAACAAAAACATAATTAGAAGAAATGATTTGATCATATTCAAATTTTATTTTATACCAGTTAAAAGTCAACATCTGTTATTTAAAAAAACTAATTTGATTTAAAATTCTTATATCTTTAATTATACACGCTCTAAAATTTGATAAATATTTAATATTTACTATATAATATAAAAAAATCTTATATTTTTAATTATACACGCTCTAAAATTTGATAAATATTTAATAAGATAAATTTTACTAGATAATATAAAAACAATTACAACCATATTTTATATCGGTTTTTTTAATAGGTTTCTATATAATTTTTATATTATGAATAAATTAAGTTTATAACTTTATAAAATTATTTATGCTAGGTTATTAAATACAAATCAATTAATTGGTGTTTTTGATTTTTTATATTATATGTTCACATATATAATTTGAAGAAGTTGAATTTAACTGCTCTATTATGAATTAAAATAGACAAACAATAAGTTGTTTTTTAAATGAATGTTGAGAATTTAAAAGTTTCAACTAGATTTTAAAAACAAATTAATTTGGACCTAAAAAATTATTGAACATTTGAAAACAAGTTGAAATTTTCGAGGTAGTTGAGAACTTAAAATCAAGTGAGAACGTTGAAGTTGTCTTTTAGAGACTGTTATGGTCATTTGAGAATTTTTAAAAATATATAAGTTATGGATTTGAACCCATGCAAGATCTTTGAAGTATTCAAATTGAAAAAATATATGATAATTTGATTTTGTTTAAAACAAACCAGTTAGGAACATAAAAAAATAGTTGAAAGCTTGAAACTCGGTGAGAAATTTTAGGGTCTCAACTAGTCATAATAAATGTCTAGTTGAAACCTATGAAAATGACCTAGTTACAAACTTACAAAATCAATTAGGAACTTGAAATTGTTGAATTCAGTTCTTAATTTTTTAAAGTAAACCAGCTGAGAACTTAAAAAACTGGTTGAGAGCTTGAAATCATGTATAGAGTTTAAAGTTCTCAACTAGACGTTATTATGACGAGTTCAAATTTTCGAAAAACTAACGAGGTGAGAACTTGAAAAATAAGTTAAGAATTTGAAATAAAGTGAGAATTTTGAATTTATCAACTAAACATCATAATTAGAAATGAAAATTGTACCTGAAACTATGGGTATCCAACTGAACATACCCAAAACGAACAAAAAAAACAAGTACAAAATGTTTTGTAGTTTTGTTTTTTACTATTTCTTCCGGTTCGGTTCGAGTATGTGAATTGCAAAAACTGAATTGAAAGAAAAAACATGAAGACCTAATGATCTATTCCTATAAGTATTTACATTTTGTAATACATGTAAGAATTCGTATAACTAAGAGTTTTATTTATGGTTAAGATACAGGTTTAAAACAAATCAGACCCTACAAGTATAATTAAAGACACTTTTTAAAGTTTTGAGTATTAGTTTTTTATTTTTCAATTGAATATGTATATGCGTGTGATTTTATTTTCTATAAAGAATCCACATCTGAGAATTTATTGTTGAATGATTTGATAAAGATGTGTGGATCTTGGATTTAAATATCATGATATTTAATTGATTAATAATTAAAACATGTTACATTAAGATGTTTAATCAATTACATATGAATTATCGATCAATATAGGGTTTTTGGACAGATTTGAGATCGCATCTCCATATCAAAAAGAGTATCGTCATCGTACATTAATCCAAAATCAAACGAAAAAATAACATTAGGTTCTTTCTCGTCAGGACACTTCTTGTTGTTGCCGCGATATCAATATTTTAGGCGTCATCACTACCACGTCCTAGACGGTTGATGGGGCAATAACTTGATGCGCCGCGTTGCCTTCTATTGTTGTCGAGACAACATCATTACTAGTTGTAATTTTGTATAATATGTGAAATTATAGGTCCATTCCTTCCGACTTGGACCTCTTGTTAGATTAGAATTTCATATATTTTTTTGGTTCTTTGATATTTATATTTTATGTGGATTACATTATTAAAGTTGTCTTAAATTTGATAAGTTGTTCATGAAACCAACATATCGCCTAAGTGATCCATATTGGTGAGTTAATTTATATAGCGCATTGATGGGTTCATTATTGATCATAGTGCATGCATTAAGAACCATAATGAAGGTTAATGGTTGGTATAATTAGTCGTAAAAATGAGGTTGTCAATTGTGAATCTTTCATCAAGTATTTGATTAAAATAACCAACCCTAATGAGATCTTTCATGAATTAAGTCGCTTAAAATTATCAATAATGAATTTTCTCAAACTCATACAAGTAAATCTTAATATATTGGTCATAAGGTATCTCATTAGTCATGTACAATATGTTTCACATGGTGAATATATACTTAAACATTGTTTTACGTTTATATGTCAATTTTGATAAGTTGGTCATGAAACCAACATATCGCCTAAGTGATCCATATTGGTGAGTTAATTTACATAGGGCATTGATGGGTTCATTATTGATCATAGTGCATGCATTAACAACCATAATGAAGGTTAATGGTTGGTATAATTACTTCGCATGGCTCGAAATTTACCGCTAATTTTTGGATCCTCCGAACTAAAACAAGTAAGAAGCTCTACTGAGGTTGTCAATTGTGAATCTTTCATCAAGTATTTGATCAAAATAACCAACCTTAATGAGATCTTTCCTGAATTAAGTCGCTTAAAATTAGATGAATAATGAATTTTCTCAAACTCATACAAGTAAATCTTAATACGTTGGTCATAAGGTATCTCATTAGTCATGTATAATATGTCTCACATGGTGAATATATACTTAAACATTGTTTTACGTTTATATGTCAATTTGATAAGTTGGTCATGAAACCAACATATCGCCTAAGTGATCCATATTGGTGAGTTAATTTACATAGGGCATTGATGGGTTCATTATTGATCATAGTGTATGCATTAACAACCATAATAAAGGTTAACGGTTGGTATACATTAATTGTAAAAATGAGGTTGTCAATTGTGAATCTTTCATCAAGTATTTGATCAAAATAACCAACCCTAATGAGATCTTTCCTGAATTTAGTCGCTTAAAATTAGATCAATAATGAATTTTCTCAAACTCATACAAGTAAATCGTAATATGTTGGTAATAAGGTATCTCATTAGTCATGTACAATATGTTTCACATGGTGAATATATACTTAAACATTGTTTTATGTTTATATGTCAATGAATGTGATATTTATATGATGTTTCTTGTGTACGTGTTGTTAATCTATCAAAAGTAAGTATCTTTAGCTCATTAACTATTAGATCTCACATATTAGATGAGTTAGATTTTTCCAGTGAAAAAATAGCATGAAGTTTTATTTGAATAATCATTATTTTAACTTAACATTAAGGAATAAACAACCATACCCTCATTGAAGATATTAAAGGATAAGAAAGATTTTAAGTTGTAGGAAAAGTAAAATATGGTTTTCTTGAAATCAGAAATCAGTAAAATACATCCATGCGGGTTTCTCGACTAAGATCATCCATATAATTAAGTTTTTCAAAATAGTTGAGAAAAGTTTTTCCAAAATTAATAAAGTGGAGATTAAGATGTTTTTGTTACAAATCTCTAATATGAACTTTCACGGGAAAAATAACAATAAGACAAGATATACTCGAGATGTCAATAATTGTCTCAATATTAAAAACACTTAAGATTGACCTTCCTAAAGAAGTTGTGGTAAATTTTGTGTTTTGGTATTTTTTGTGAACATGAGAAATGAACAACTAGTGAACTTATATCTCATATTACTCATGAGAAGTATAGGCTGAAACAAAAACACCACGAGGTGAATATGGTAAGTTTTAAACAAGAAAAAGTATTGAAGAGAAAGTATGATGAGGCACTTGATAAGGCTTCTAATTCAGGAGATAAGAAACCTAAAAATTACTTGTTATATATCTATATTTCTTTTGGATAAGACAGTTCATATACAAAAAAGTGTGAAAAGTAACAATCTTATATGCGAGCTAAAGGTAAATTTAAAACTATGGCTTGTTTAGAAATTAATTTAGTTGCAAAAAAACATATTTTGGGTTAATACACTTACGACCATCCATATATTTATTTCTATACAACATACGATAAGGACCTGAAACCTCATTTATGGTAAATCTATAAAGCATAATGTAGCTTGTTTTTAGTTTATACCAAATTTTGCTTTTGAGTTGTTGCTTTCTTGTAGATGATAAGGACGAAATTATATGACCCCGCATATCTAACCAGTAAAAAATTGGACCAAAATTTACTTTGTAGTATAAACTCAATAAGTATGTACTATTTAGGGTATCTTATATAATCATGTATAAATATTTTTAGTATTAGTGAATTGGTGGTGAAGAATAACCAAAATGGGTTAACTATCTAAGCCCATAAGTCCACTACTAACTACCACTATATAAAGTTGTGTACCTTTTGTGAGAGGAGATGAACATTAATACTATTACCAACTTTTGACAGATTTTCTCTCTAGATTTCACGTTTTAGTTACTCTTTCTAATATCTTAATGACTCGACTTAGAATATATTTGACATTTTTTATCCTCGAATAATTTTGGAGTCATCAGTGGCGACCACAGCGGGAGCCTAGATGGGTAGCCTATATAAAATAATATAAACCATACGCGTGCTAGGTTTGTCTAAGATAAATTCTAAGAAGGATCCTACGATAGTCACTAAAGAAATCACTATTGGAAAAGGTTCTTATCAGTTATCTTGGGATGTTCAACCCCAATATCAGTATGAAGAGTAGCAAACATAATTAATCTTAGAAGAGCATCGATTGTAGGGAAATTGCCCTGTTAAATTCACAAAAAATGGTAATTTGACGAACAAATATATGTTCGAAAATTCGTAAAGTTAGGGGGAAATGGATTTCGATATGTATGTAATACTAGGGCGGTGACCTTTCAAGAAAATGAAAATTATGCTTATTATAGTAGCGGATAGACCGATATCGTATAATGCACTTTTTGGCAAGTATTGGTTGTCAAGAATGCACAATATTTCCTCAACTGTCCATCAATGTCTGAAGTATGTGGTAGGAAATCAGGTGGGGGTTATCTGCAATAGTCAGAAAGTGGCAAGAGAGTGCTACACTACTGCATTGGCTCCAAAGACAATTAAAAGTGCTGAAAAAAAGAGAGAAAATATTGAAACAAAGAGAGAATAACAGTTAATGGTTCTACTTTAGAATCAAATGTTGTAGATGATCCGAGGTAGACTCCCGGATCGATAACACCCGATGATGATATTAAAATTTATTCATTTCCGAGCGGAAAGAGTTTAAAGATCGATATCAAGTTATTACTTGGTGTAAGAGAATAACCAATATATTTCTTGTCAATATATTTGCTTATGTTTGCCTGGTGTACCGAGGATGTAACTGGAGTGCATGTGAGTGTGATTTGTCACAAACATTTCGTACAACCTAATGTGTTCCCCACTATTCAAACTGAAGAGCTTTCTCCATTGAAAAAATTGAAGCAATTATGGCATAGGTAGATCAATTAATGCAAGTAGGATATATAAGAGAATTTAAATATTCGTTGTGGACGGTAAACCTAGTACTCTTGAGAAATAAGAAGGGGAAATGGCGAATGTATGTTGATTTTACAGATTTGAACAGGGCCTGTCTAGATGATCATTTTCATGTCCTCGAAATTGATCAACTAATAGCCTCGACTTTGGGTAATAAAATCTTATGCTTTATGGATGCCTTTATCGGTTATAATATATATATATATATATATATATGGATCTGAGGGACTAAGAAAATACCACATTCATCACTGCTGGAGGGATACATTATTATGAAGTCATACCGACTAGGTTGAAGAATATTAGGGTTACTTATCAACGACTAGTAAACAAATCTTCGCTAGCCTAATCATAATAAACGTTGAAGTTTAAGTTTATGACATGTTAGTAAAGAGCACAAGAGATGAAGATTATTTCTCTGATATCGAGGAAACCTTTCCCAACCTGAAGGTCATAAACTTGAAATTAAATCCAGAAAAATGCACTTTAATGGTGCGATCCGGAAATGTTTTGGGCTATATAGTGAGTGAAAAGTAATTGAAATTAACCTAGTATAGTTGAATGCTCTAGCTGGTATAGTTCCTTCGAGATCCGTCAAAGATGTACAAATCTTGACTGGAGGTTAGCTGTTTTAAACAAAGTTCATCTCAAGATCTTTGGAAAAATATGTAGCTTTTTTTAATCTTTGATAAACGCGAATGGTTTTAATTTGATTATGGAGTGTGATGAATCATTTGTCAAAATAAAAAAAAACATTAGTCCTCTTTGGAAATTTTAACCAAACTAATTGTGGGAGAAAAGGTATTTGTCTATATTGCAATGTCGGATTACAGAGTAAGTTCAATATTAGGTAGAGAAATTGAAAATTATCCACGATCATTTTACTACGTAAGTCAAAGTCTGATGGATGCTGAAAAAGGTATTAACATATGTTGTAGATTCAGAGTCCTAAAAACAACCACATTAAATAACGACCCTAAATTTGAGAACAAGGATATGGAACCTTTCTGTTTTTCCCAAGGTATTCAACACTGTTTTTCAGCACCTTTCTATTCACAAGCTAATGGGAAAGGGGAGGTTACGAACATAACTATCCTTGATGGCTTGATAAAAAATTTGAAGAAGGTCGTTGGAAAATTGCCAAATTATCTACCAGAGGTATTATGGGCTTACGGAACTACCCATTCGATCAGTGACCCAAGAATCACATTTTGTGTTGGTTTATGGGATGTATGCAAACCATCCTCTCATCTTTCATAATAACAAACTACTTTGAGGTTAGTAACCATGAGGGCCGAAGAGTCGTGCTCGACGAGATTATGGAAAAGAGAACGGATGCGCATTTATGCATCTCAAGTTTGCACGAGAGAATATAAGGTGGGGGACAAAGTTCTAAGAAACATCTTCTTGAAAACTATAGATAAACGGTTGGGCAAATTAGGGCCAAAGTGGGGAGGTCTTATTCGGTTACCGAAAGGGTTAAACATGGAAATTACCAATTAAAAGATCAATAGTGCAAACCACTTTGACATCCTTGGAACATCGACCCCTTGAGGTTATGTCTAGAATGACTGTAAAAAAGACGTGTGTAAATATTTTGAATAAATTTTGTAATGTCGGATGACATACTCTTTCCTACCCTCATGACGCAATAAAGTTTTAACGAGGTGTCCAGATACCCTGCTAGTAACTATAAATAATCATTTTTCTATATTCTTGTGTCATTATCAATCGGTCTAAAAAATTTTGACCCAAAATTTAACTTTAGTTGGTCATGTTAAAAAGATTCCAACATTAGTTTGTCGTGTTTAAAAGGTCCCAATATTCGTCGGTCGTGTTTAAAAAGTTCCAACATTAGTCGGTCCTGTTTAAAAAGTCCAAACATTAGTCGGTCGTGTTTAAAAGATCCAACATTAGTCGGTCGTGTTTAAAAGATCCCAACATTAGTCGGTCGTGATTACATAGTTCCATAATAATCGGTCAATTTTGAAGAGTGCTTCGGTGATTGATCACCCTTAACTAAGAAGATTTCAAATACATGACTTGAAATAAAAAATTTATATGATAGAAAATACAAGAATAAGAAGATGGATATATATAAAGTCTGAATACAAGCACAAAATGCCCTAGCCAACTAGGGACTTGGTTCAAAATAAGATCATATAAACCAGTTACAATATTGAGAATACGAAAATCAAAATGATGCAGTTATCTTCAGAGTCTTCTCCGAAAAGATTGTCTTGGGAGGATTTTTCTTCAGCTTTTTCACACTTGGAGTTATCACCATCGTCACCTTCACCTCCCGAGTCTGAGAACTCCTCGGATGCATCTTTCAATGCCTCTTCTACTTTGAGCGAACTCCTCGGATGCATTTTCCTCCATAATATCATAGTGTAAATGTTTTTCTTTCAAGTAATTTTGTGATCCGCGTTTCATTTGAGCATGATATCCTTTAATTCATTCAACTCAGCTTGAAAATGAAGCCTACAACCGTAGCCTATCGAACATGTCACAAAAAAACGGAACAGTTTTGGCAAGTTTGGAATTTGATTTTTCAAGGTTCATAAATGCGGTTTTAAAATTCCCTAACTCAACTTTTTGTTGCACTACTTCTCTTTCAATGTTGGCAATATGGGCGACAACATGATGAAGATTTCAATGTTGGCAATATGGGCAACGACATGATAAAGATTTAAAGCAAACTGATATGTCTCTTACATTTGAAATTACCTGAAACTAGAAGAATCTGACCTTTGTTAAGTTTCTTCTAGCAAATCTAGCGTCTGGTTTTCTTGGGGTTCGGTGTCCAACACTCGTTGATTTCCCTCGGGTATGTGTATCATCTCCGGGTTTTCCTTAGGAAAATCTGGTGATCGATCTTCTAAAGTTTAAATTTCCGAATAGTCATAATCTAACACAAAGAATGGGCGGCGTTTTTCGGAGGGATGGATGTCTTTTTAAATCAAAAGCCTTTTTCACCTTTTTTTATCTGTGTTAGCTAATTTTTCAGAGTAGGGGTTATCTCTTTCCCTGCAGATTTTGATCAATTAATGATATCCTCCGACCACTCCATGATTTCCAGATCGGCCAATGTAGTTTTGTACTGTTTCTTAGTGATATTCTTGGTTTTCTTTCTTCCCGGACCAACAGAAGAATCCTTCTTAACCTTATGGCTAGGAACCTTCTTTCTGATTGGAAATAATATTTGAACATCCGGAACCTGTAGTCGGGTTACGATTTTACTAAATTCAGGACGAGACATCATTTATTCTATAGAACGGGTATCTATTTGGTTCGTACTCCAAAAAACGTATGTGTACTTAATATTATGCAGGGCTATCAGATATGGCGTCTCGACTTTGCGGAGGTTACACCCAAGCACCTCAGAGATTATTGAAGCTAGTTAAACTTCTGCTGCTTTCTGCTTCAAATTCTTTGG
The DNA here is from genome assembly GCA_036936605.1 of Limnanthes douglasii subsp. nivea. Lineage (NCBI taxonomy): Eukaryota > Viridiplantae > Streptophyta > Magnoliopsida > Brassicales > Limnanthaceae > Limnanthes > Limnanthes douglasii. Next base: position 160,944,439 of record JAUPFV010000002.1, read on the forward strand.
TTTAAGGGCCCTCTGCTTACTCTCCCTTACGTTTTCAACCTCCTCATTAGAAATACTTCCTCTTCCTATTGCACTACCAGTTTCGGACCCAAAATCATTCGAACATCTGCAGCATCATCAGGTTCATCTACCAATTGTATTGGATATTATTTTGCAATCGGTGTATTTTGTTAATGTACATCAGGCCCCTCCGGAGGCATGGATTGGGTTGAAAGAATCCCCCAGTTCTTAGCCGGAATATTCTCTTTACACTCAGCTGATTTCTTTAGGGGGCCATCATAGCTCCGATCACTTATTTTTGAACTTTTTAGATTTATTTTCTTGGAGGTTAGAAGAGCACGTGTCTTTAGAGGTAGTGAACATTTCTTTGGAGGAATGTTTCTTCGTGGCCATATTGATCCATCATTATAAATCATGGTTAACCATTGTTCTAATGCAACCGAGTTGGTCTGTAGGGGTAGCGTTTGTAGTTGAAGAGATCCATCATTATAAATCATGGTTAACCATTGTTCACATGCAACCGAGTTGGCCTGTAGGGGTAGGCGTTTGTAGTTGAAGAGACTGAAGTTGTTGGGCGATCAACTGATTCAAAGTGTCTTTTCCTTGATATGTTGCCTCCTTAATCGAATATTAGAAAAATGTGAACATTTCATTCGTGTGGGATTCCAACCGTTTTTGTCATTTTATTTTCGTCTTAACGTTTCTCATAGATCGACAAACAGCCTTCTAGAATTTTGTTAAGACGAAACATATAACTTTAAATGATATGGAGCATTAAAAAATGGAAAAAGGGTTATAGTTGTTGATTTATTTTGTGGTTGTGATGGCTGGAGCACGGGATTTTCTCTCTATCTTTAAAATCAGTAAATGTCGGATAATTTGAGAGAAGGAAGAGCTATTTATAGAGAAGATTGTGAAATCCCATCAAACATCGTTCTAAAGGCCCAACGGGTACTTACATTGGGAATGGAAATGCTCATAGTTGTCTTTTCATACCCTAACGAATACTTGCGTGGGAAGTGGAATGCTTCTTCAATACTTTGTCACGTTTCACCATTAACGGTCTAGTGCATGAGTCGAATTCTTTTGTAACACATATAAAAGAGTAAAACCGCGCGTGATGTATACGAGACTATCGATCTTCACAGCGATGATAATTAAAGGTAAAACTACCCAACTATAATCAATTTGAATCAACTCGTATTGGCTACAATTGGAGGGCGAGTATGAATGAAGTCTGGAGTGGTGCCAGATTTAGTCCTCCCAAAGAATCTTCTTAAGGACTATGGGCTACTGATAAGGAACGAATTATCCGACCTTTACATCAGAACGGTAAAAGATTAGATCAGAATTTACTTTATAGTATAAACTCAAGAAGAGTGTAATATTGAGGGTATCTTATGTCACAAGGAATAAATATTTTTAGTATTAGTGAATTAATGGGATGTGATAGCCAAAATTGGTTATTCATGTAAGCCCAATGACCCACCGTCGCTACTATATTAAGCTTTGAACCTTTTCTCGAAGGTGAGGAACATTAATTATTATTACCATTTTTGACAACTTCTGTCTCTAGATTTCATTTTTTAGTTTCTCTCTCTAATATATTCGTGACTCAACTTGGAATACATTTGACACTTTTTGTTCCTCGGATATTTTTGGAGTCATCAATATACCTTTTTTATAAAAAATATGTTGAAAGAATTTGATTCTTTTCCTATATTAGCAACCATATTCATGACTTTTCGGAAATAATTAAATAATTATTCATTTAAATGATAATATGATAGGCAATAGATATTTAACAATCAATGATAAGTGGTGTTTATCTAATAAACTAAATTATAATGATGTAAATTCATGATTTTTTTGGCACATATACTTACGTCATATCTTTAAGATAAGAATGCATAAGTTTTTTTTGGTTCGTTGTTTATTCAAACTTTGATGCTTGCATCGTATGTATAAACGAAAAACATACCAAAGTAAAAAAAAAGGTTAGGTGCATACACAGCAGAAGAAATTTTAGAGTTGATAAATATCAATATATTTGAATCATTCCCAAAATAATCATGGAACGAACATTGTTATTTCATATAATTTATAGATGAATTTTCTCGGTACCAGTATATATATATCTTATTTATGAGATATCGGAAGTGCTAGACAAGTTAATAACTTTTAAGTGTGATGTTGAAAAACAACTTGATAAGAGCATTAAGTGCGTCAGATTTGACCGTAGTGCTAAATACTATGACATATATACTAGTTTAGGTGAACAACGTCATGGACCAATCGTAAAGTACCTAGTAAAGTGTGTTATAGTTCTTCATTATACAATGCTAGGTTCGCACATCATGCATCACGTATACGAGAGGCGAATATGTACACTTACTGATATGGTGATAAGTATAGTCATTTGCATATACCAATATCACCATAGGATTAATCCATCCAATTGACTACATATATTTGTTATAGGGAAATCTAAAAAATAGTCGCTAAAATATTGATTTATTGATTCGAGAAGATAAGTCTCATTGTACATAGTGTTAATCCTATTTATACTATTTACGTAGCAGTTTCAATCTATCATTAATTACATAATTCCACTAATCTCGATCGTAGACTGGTATTTATGATAATTGCCCTAGAATTATGGTCACTACTTCAGTCATAGTGCCTTACATGAGTTGGTCAGTCAACTGCTCCTTAAACAAGCATTGCCTTCTTCATGATCTATTCCTTAGAAATTTATATTCTCAACCAAGATTTATCGGGCTCGTTATTATCCTTCGGTATTTGACCACATCTGCTCATTATGATCCCTGCTCGGTAAAGTCCTTATCTCATTTGCATTAACTAATAGCTCTTGCTCGGTTTCTTCTTTGGTTCTACTCGCTATTATCTCTACTCGTTTCATCTTGATCAAGCTCGTGTTAAGCTCCATTATCTGCTCATCTACTTTATCGCTAGCATGAACCTTGATCAGGTTATATTGGTCGTTCCGTTCAACTTTTGTTTAATTGAGTTTCATAAGATGGCATAATTATCTCTCATATAGGTCGTGGCCTGGGCACTGGTAAATGATCTTGTTGGATAACTTGCATTTTGTTTTTATTATGAAGTAGAGGTTTCTCTGTTTTACTTTAGTCTTTTGTTGTTAAATGCTCTTTCTACTTGTAGCTTACCCAATGAACTTAATATTGATAATGAAAACCTCATTAGGGCTCCCCATATTCCATTCATTAGGTTTGAAAAAGGTACTTGATGGAATAACTATCATTGAGTAAATATAAATGAAGTATAAGGTTCGTGTGGTATGCCGTGCCAGGGAACATATAATGTAATGGCAGTTTTTATGACACGTGTTGCATGTATCCTGGCGAGTCTGACAAAAGGATGTCAAAGAGATTGTGCATCTTCGATTCTTGTGAAGCGTGTTAACATTAATTAACCAAATAATGATTAGTGTAGTCCCATCACGCATGGGGTAAAAATATTTCAAATCAAAGATTCATTACAGTTTGAATCAAAAATTCATTTGCAATATTCGAAATGAGTGTAAGGGAGAGAAAAAACTTCCATCTGTGTTGTAGGTCGTGAAAGCTCGTTGTCCATTGTTGCAGGAGAGTTTGCTCATTTTTAAGGTACACTTTTTAGACCCTTAATAATAATGTAATATGTAGTAGGATTGCCCGAGGGCAGTATTATGATTTATCTAGAAATTAATTTGGGTAGTATTACTTGGAGTTTGGTTGCCTTAATACTTCCCTGCCAAAGAAAAATATAAATAAGAAAGATAAAGACATTGAAGGCATAGATTCTAAATTTGAGAGTACTCCATTTCTGGAGGAATATTTTTCCAAAATAACACTCAAATACGGGTATCTTGTAGAGGAAGGGCTTCGAGAATTTAGAATTAGGTACCGAATTCCTGAAGACTTGACCGTGAGGGTGCCCTATTTTGGGGATCAACCTTACCAGACCCAAGAGGGCTAAACGTGTTTATACACAAACTTCTTTTACTATGGTCTTGCCTTCCTCTTCCATCCTTGATTCAAGATTTTTTTTTAGCTATATAGGTATTTGTCCTACACAATTAACAGCCAATGGTTTGAGAATATTACTGAGTATAGTGCTAAGATCCAAAGCGTTAAATATTCATATGTTCTTGGCAGACATCATGGCAGCAATAGATGTGTCCAGATTAGACACTTCCTTTTCTTTTATGTTCAGTTGTATGGGGTGAGGCGAGTGGTAGATCTGCCGACTTCTAATAAAAACTGGAAGAATACCTTCGTCTATATGTCATTAAATTAGGAAGTGTTTTCATGAACCTGCAGTTAGAGACGCGGTGGAAGGCTAAGTGTAAGCTTGTTGGGTTGTGTAGGTAATGTAACTAGATTTAACTTGGAGTGATTAGTTTGACTTATTTGTTTATGCTTGCAGGTGAGGATAAACAACAATAATGGTGTAAGGAATGAATTTCATAAGGCTCGGTGAACCCTCTGATTAAGCTAGCTACAACTGCAAACGTCGTTTGGAGGTTAGACTTGTTGCGCATTTTTTCTCATCTGAATTACTTAAAGTCCGGATTGTAGTGTATGCCAGAGTAAAAGATTTCAGAAGACAGGAAATTTATAATGGTTAGGAGTGGGGAGGCTATGATGATGAATAGGCTTCAGGATTTGATAGAGGAGAGGTTTAGAGAGCTTAATAATAGAGGGGTGGGGTTGCTTGTCCCCCAAATATTCAAGGTGCGAGAGACAATTGAGTTGTATCTTTTTTGGGAGGAAGGAGGAAATAAGGAATGAACATTAGTTATTGGAGCTGTTGAGGAGAATAATCATTAGGAGGAGAACCTACAGATAGGGAGATAGAAGTTGTTGGAAGAATGTGTGAAAGAGGAGGGGGTGCATCCCCGAGAAGAGGATGAGGATATTGATGAGGAGTTTCCTCATTTAAAAATAAATCACTTTGTGGTGAATTCAGTACACATATCACAACATAAACTAGCCTTGGTAGATAATGAAGATGAGACAGACGGAGGCCTGGTAGAAAAGGAAGAAGAGGGAACCTTAGTGCCAATAGCTACAAATCCCACTAGTAAAGAGCCTCAGATTATTGTAATTGATGATGCAAAGAAAGGTGGAGAACTAAAGAAGTCGGACACCAATGAGAACTTAATGGGGAAGGAGAAGGTGATGCTAGAAGGACTAGCGCAGTGGATGCAGAATTTCATAAATGGTGCGAGGTCGGGGTCGACATTTGTAAATATCGTGATATCGGATCATATGTCGCAGCAAGGTCAAAGCAGTGAAGCTAACCGGGATACCAAAATGACAGGATATCTACCCCCCATGAAATTGACTATGTCACCGCCGTCCTAACTGATGATAGAGCAACTAAAGCACTGTCCAGACTTGCCCTTCTATGATACCATGCTTATGAGTGAAATTCTTCAACGCCAACTAGAGCTGGCGATAGAGGTAATTGTCGAATTTTCTATGTGTGTAATTATTTCCAAAGTAATGTATAGGTGATAACTCTTATTTTTTAATAGATGCATCATAACTCTCTGGTTTTGGCTTACCGACGCATATCGTCGGTTGATTGCTATATTATGGAGAAATGAAAGCCAGACTCTTTATTCTTCGGGTTGGTACATGATCTGATTATCAAGTTGGCTCAGTCTAAGGCTTTGAATGGTTAGTGGAGATGCGTCATAATAAGGCGTTCACGGGAGACTGAAGAATTACGAAAAGAGCTCTTTACAGTTGCTGATGACCGTAATGCATTCCACAAGAGAATCCTAGAGGTAGTAAGCAGTACCGCGCTGCTATCGTCGTAGAACAATGACTTGGTGAATAATAATTATATGTTGATGTCCCAGAGTGTTGGGTTACTATCACAAAACATGGCGTAAGCCACAAAGGTGGAAGAGAAGGAAAAAAATAGCGGAGATAACCTTCGAAGTATTTATTTTCTGAAGGTGTCCTTAGGGGAGGCCATGGATGAGAAGGACCGACAACAAGCCGAATTATTAAAAAGGCTAATCAAGACCAAGAGAAGAGGGAGAGGCAAGTGATGGAAGTGGCGATGGGGATGATTCAGAGAGACCAGCAAAATATAGTGGAGGAGTTGCTGGTCTTGCATCATGGACTGTCACTGGGTGCGTATTAGAACTTTACACCTTGCCAATAAAACTCAAATTTGAGGAGTGTAGATGCTCTCCCAGCCAATGCTGATGCGGTGGTTATTAGGGTGGTAAAGGTACCGGCTTATATAAACATTCCCCTCATAAAATGAAATTAGAATCCACCTCCGCTATTCCTGAAGTTTAGTATATGTTTGAACAAGACTCATATGCAAAATAAAATTTGTATTTTTGTAATATGTGTGAACATTAAAGTTACTGATTATGTATGATTTATATTGTTTGCTAGTAAAAACTATGTTTATTTGGGTAGTATATTTTCTTACCGAGATTGAGGCAAATGTGTTTGTTTTACTTGTATTATTTTCTAGCATTTCCTTACAAGATTGAGCATGGTATGGCCCATTGCGTAGCCATAAAAATGGGAAGTATCCCTTGGCTGATTCGTGGGAGCAACCGGTTCGGCCTATTGTGTAACCTCGTGGGCTTGGAGTAATTCAAATAATAATATCGGTACAAGGTATTAGGCACCGTTGGGCCCCTTACATAGCCTCAATGAGTGTGACCAATCATCCCGTTTGTATGTTTATAGACTTATCTATTCATGGGACAATATGGTCCCCATTGCGTAGCCCGTAGTCATGGTCAGTGACCCATTTGGGTAGTTGTAAGGAAGGAGATAATAATAAAACAAACACATCCAGTTGGCGAAAATAGTAAAATATTATTTAGAAAAGAAAATAGTTTGATCTCTCATTCAAAAACCCCTCCACGCCATCAGAAGGGAAAAAAGCGCATCGATACATTGCATTGGTGGGTGATATAACTTTAGGTGGCTAATATTCCAAGGGTGTTTGAGGGCATGCTCTTCTTGGTCAGCGAGGCAGTATGCTCCATGATGCCCTTTAGAGATGATCGTACAGGGACCCTCCCAGTTGGGAGCCAACTTGCCAAATGATTTAACTCCATCTCTTTAAATAACTTCTTAATAACAAGGTCTCCAACTTGGAGGGTGTGGGGTTATAATTTGGAGTTAAAATGTTTTTTTTATCATTGTGCTCAGCTAGTATTCATGCTTGATCGTACCGTTATTCAATGAGACTAATATTGATAGCTCGGTCGTTGTTATTCGAAGTGTCTGAGTAATTAGTGATTTTATGGCTTGGGATAATGACTTATGCTGACACCGCAGCCTCTAAACCATAAACGAGGGTGAATGAGGTTTCCCTATTGTTGTACGGTACATGGTGCGGTATGCCCACAACACCTCGGAAAGTTTATCGAGCCACTTTCCATTTGATTCTTCCAGCTTTTTCTTGATGTCATCCAGTTTGGTTAAGTTGGTGACTTCAACATGTCCATTTTCTTAGGGGTAGTAGGGAGTAGAGATGTGATGTTCAATACTGTAGCGTTTGCATAATATGATGACTACAGAATTTTAGAATTGTTAGCCATTGTTTGTCTTCAATATACGAGGGATACCAAACCACGCAAGTGTCCGGTGGTGCATGAAATAGTGACATCAACCACTTAATGAAATAATCGACATCAACCGCTAAGAATTAGCGTTTTTCTATAGTCATTGGCAAGGGTAAAACCAAGTTGATGCCCCCTTATCAAAAGGGTGCATGATCGGATTGGTACCCATCGGTTCACTCAAAAGATGACCAGTATTGGTGAATTGCTGGGAAGCATGGCATTGTTGGACGATATGCTCTGCGTCTGATGCCAATCCATGCCAATAATAGCCAATAATTAAAAATCGATGGAAGAGGCTACATTGACCACAACGGACTCTTGCATCGACATAATGTAAGTCATTGAGAACTGTGGTAGCTTCTCCTTGACTTAAGCAACGTAGTAATGGTCGAGTGGCACTTTTCATGTAGAGAATATTATCCAATACACGGTATTTGGCCGCCCGTAGCTGTAATTCCCTAGTTGTTGTTTTGTACGAGGGGAGCGTGTTGTTGTTAAGGTAGAACAAATAAGATTCACTCCAATCAGTAATACTGCCGACCGAGCAGATGATATGTTTGTATGTACATGTAGCAGTGGATGGGTGTTCCTGTAATATCACAAGTAGATGATCCCCATGAAGCGGCAGTTGTAGCCAAGATATCGGCTATTGAATCATCTAGGCGGGGCACCTACTCGCATTTGACTTTCTAAAACTTAGACTCACATTCTTTCAAAATTATGAGATAGTTATGGGTCCCTTCTTTCTTGGTATCATAAGTTCCCGAAGTTTGGTTAACAACTAGTTGTCAGTCAGACCTGACACGAAGTACCTTGGCTCCACATATATGAGCTAACCTTGTACCGCCAACAATTTCTTCATACTCTGCTACATTGTTAGGGACTGGAAAGGAAAATTGGATAGCTTGTCGGATTTCTCCCATGTAAGTAGCTTCATAATGATGTCGGCTCCCACACCAGAGGTACTCGAGGCCTCATCAAATTCCAATATCTATTTCATCTCAAAGGCATTTGGAGAAGGGTTAGTATCTTCTTGGAAAAAGGTGAGGTGTAGATAATTTGGTAATAAAGTTGGCGACGGCTTGGCCTTTAATTGTTATGTGTGGTTCGAACTTTATGTCTTACTCTCTTAAATCGATAGACGACTTGGTGAGGTGGCCAGACACGTCCGGTTTCTGCAACACGTTGCGTAAAAGAAAATAGGTTCGTATTATTATCGCGTGATCCTGAAAATAAGGGAACATTTTTTGGGGTGCAACTACCAATTCAAAGGCAAGCTTCTTCAGGTTAAGGTAACGGGTCTCAACGTCTATCAAGGTCTTTCTTGTGTAGTGGATGGGGCGTCGTATGCCCTCAGGCTCTCGGACAAGTACAACAGTGACTGCAAAAGGAGAAACAGATAAATGTAGGTATAAGAGCTCACCTACCATAAATGTATAGAGGATTTGAGATGATGTGAGGTAAGTTTGGAGTGCAACAAATGCAGCGTCGCAGTCTGCGTTCTAGTCAAACCTTTTCGCTCCCCTTATAACTTCAAAGAATGGTTGTCTCTTATGAGATGCTCTTAATATGAAGCGAGAAAGTACTGCCAAACGCCTGGTTAAGCATTGGACCTCTTTGATATCTTTGGTGAATCCATATGGGTTACAGCCCTTAATTGCACGGGATCTGCTTCAATCCCCTTTTTGCTGACGATGCACCCCAAGAATTTGCTAGTGCCGACCCCAAAACAACATTTAAGTAGGTTTAGCTTGAGGTTATTCTTACGTAAAATGGTGAAGATATTACTCAGCACTTCTAATTGTTGCTGAATTGTATTAGTTTTGACGATCATAACGTTAATATATGCTTCCATATGGTGCCACATATGATATTTAAATATTTGATTGATCAAGCGTTGGTATGTAAATCCGGCATTCTTTAGACCGAAGGGCATGACTGTATAACAGTATAGCCCACATTCTGTTTGAAAGGTAGTATGTCCCTCATCCCTCTGGTGCATCTAACTCTTAATTCTTATATCTCTCTCATTTATTATCACCAATATGTAACCTTCATCAAGATCAGTCTCTACCATCTTGGATTTCTCTACTAGACTCATATAATTTTTCACATTCAATACTGTTAGTTTTTCACATAGATTCTATTATAGTCGATTTTGAAATTGCTAATATTGTTCTTCTTCATTACTCACCAGATTTGGTTCATATAAAAAGAGTTATGAGCTTTGCTTCATATTGCTCAACAAGCATATTTTATTATTATAGATTCATAAACGGTTTTTTTTTCTTATTTATACGCCTACATAAAGATTTTGAAATTAAACATAAATTTTCTCAAATGTCATTATTTTGGTTATCAATAGTAACATATCTAATTTGGGCCTTCGTATTCCTCCACCAATGACGAGCTCGCTTCGTAAAATAAAATACAAAAAAAACCCACTCTCTCGTTATTTGATATTTGCATCACCTCAAGTATATCTTCAATTTTTCTTAACCACCCTTCATCTTCTTCTAGAATCTTCATACCATAAAATTTTTCTCTTTTATACTATGTGAACTATTAATAAAATTTTATTGGTTCATATTTTTCATTTAGTGACTATATCACAAATTCTTTAACGTTTGAGTCAAATATAAATTTATCAAGCCAAACATCATTATTTTTTACTCTATGATCTTGTTTCATGATATTTCATGGTTGAACTACCTTTTCTTCCTCTGGTGGGACATTAACTCCATGTCCATTATTATCTTTGAAATTCATTTGTTATCATTTTTATTGCATGTATTCAAAATTTGGTTCAAACACATTTTAATAATTACTGATTTATACTAACTTTCACTCATTATACGATTTTCATGATTTGTTGTCTAGGTCATAGCACGTCTATAAAATCTATATAAACCTCATAAACATAGGGTTTCTTACCAAATTTTCATGCATTATATCCCATAGCTGATAATACAACGCTACAAATAAAACTAATATTCGTATATAACTAGAAAATAATGATAGTAAGCCTTACTGTGATATATACACGTTAACAACTCAGAAAGTCTAAATGTCTGTCTAATGTTAAAGTATATGAAACGATAATTAACATCACCCACATGTGTACTAATTTGGCCAAATACCAATAAAATAACACAAGTTATCTACTAGTTTTATCATATGATGAGGCAAACTGCATCCATAGCTTTATATATCACCCACACATGAAACCATGTGGGCAAGCACCATCGATCACCATAGATAAATAACACAATATATGTAAGAGATATATATTCATTGAAAACCTTAAACAATTTATCATATATGTAATGAGTAATGACTCGTATTATGCATGTTTTGTCCACACATGACCAACACCGTCCACACAAAACCTTATAATGTCAAAACAAGACCTCTTATCCTCCATAAAAAATCTCACACGTCATCTAGAAAATACCTCATACCGTCCATACAAAACCACATACATCATCCATAAATCATCAAAACCGTACATACAAGACCACATACGTCATCTATAAATGATCAAAACCGTTTATACGTGACCTCACATCATCCATAAATGATCGTATATCATCCACATACAAGCAATATGTCCACATCAGACCAAACAAATCATCCATACATAACCAACAATATTCATACAAAACCTCACACGAAGTCCAATTTAAATAGTTTAGAGTAATATTATGTTTAGTAAAAAAAATTAATCAATTACTTTTATTTTGTCTAACTCAATAACATATATCTAACTTTAATACGTAGTATTTTTAAATTTCCAAAATTTTAAATTTAGGTCTCTCAAATGGTTCCTTGTGACATGTGAAACTCATTAATGTACATTTTTTATTTTATGGAGCGAATGTGTATTCTTCATTATGTCGTAGTTAGCTTTCAAAATAATATTTATTGAATTGTTATTATCGAGCAATATGTATCGCACCTCAATCTCTTGATTTCCGTAATTATAACATTCTCATAAGGACCAATGCATCTATGTGGATTATCATCATCAAGTATAATAGTAAAAACAGTTCTTGACATATGTGTGTTAAAATATATCCATGAAGCTAAATTTACTGGTCTACAGCATGAATCTTGCATGAACAAGTGGTCAAACAAAAAAGAAATCACATTATGTATTTATTATAAGTATAACGGCTCGAGTCTGGATCGAGATATTTATAAAAATAAACAAGTCTTGATAATGCCTCATCTGGCTTAGGAGTGACATGAGGTGCAACCAACTAATGTGCCCTAATAGGGGCGGGTTGATGTAGCTCAATTCACATAGCCTTCTATGGCGGTTTTGCGTTAGCACGTACAAACTCCATTAGTTTACCCTCATAAATAAGAATATGATTGTTCTTGTCTAAACGTGACACTTCCACATTGGATGGCCAATGTAATTGTGGTACTTATATCACATATTAAGATTGTGTTTCTCCAACGGTTTTGCCATAGGGTACGTTTCATGGAACTTAATAAAAAAATAGTTTTTTCATACACAATTAGTCTATTATGGGTGAGTTATATATATATGTCATTTGGTAACTCCATTATCGGTCAGTTATCAGGTTATGAACTATGACTTCAACAGTATTTGTGGTGCACTGACCTTGATCAAGATGCAAATGAATGTTTGTGTTGTTGATACTAAAACCACTATAATTTCCATTTTCATGAACACAAAACGATACAACTTACTAGATATTTAGTCTGGTTGTCCATAAATCTAAATATGGGCCGTTTAGGCCACCTTAATTTGTGATTTGATGTGTGCCAATAAATATCCAAATATATGAACATTTTTTCATCTGTTTTTCTCGAAAATCGTCGCAAATGAGACATTTGTGGTAGGCTTCCTAAGATTTTATTAGTTTTCATAAAACAATAAGTGTAGTCGCACAATTTTTTGTTTATAGTGTATTATCTAATTGATGTTTTTAATGAACTTTCTATCGTGGTCCCAAATTTGAGTGAACATACCCTCAAATATATAGATTTTGCATGAGAGAAGCATGTTAAATTAGTAGAATAATTATCCTTGAAGGTTATTGAGAACGTGGAATAGAGAAGGCTGTCATTCGTATCAAATCTAAGCATTTCGTTATGGAATTTCTCAATATGGTACTTCATACCCCTGACCTATCGTACGTGTCCATCTTTTATTGATTAAATTTCACGAGATGGGAACTTTCCAAAATTTATATTAGTATCAAACGTTGATATGGCTAACAAGAACTTCATAATGGGACTGAGGCAGATATAATGCCCAACCCATAATTACTGGAAGGGGCGTTTCTGTAGGCAAGAAAATGGTTTAGCTATAGAGGTTGTTGTTCAGAGAACACTCACAACTTGAATATATTTAGATGATGTGTATAACGGTAAATAGAATATTGGTTTGACTCATTTTTGTTCAAAGAACACTCACAAACGAAATCAGATTGATGATGATTATATATATAGAATATATCGAGTTTTGCCACCAAAGAGATGGAAAACCTTTGATAAGTACAACGCTAAAAGATTTTATCCGGATAAAAAACAGAATGAAGAATCAACTAAACTCGATTCTCATAAGAATAGTTTAAAAATATAATTTTGGCAGACATATATTTTGAGTACAATTTTTTTATTGGTATTCTATAACTTGATTGAATATGTTTATTACAAATATATTATGCTTTATATATAGTCATATAAAGAAACAAAATAATTATCTTTAACTTTATTATAAGAGAACTAAATGAGTTTAAATACTCAAAAGACTAAAAGAGTAAATCTTGGATAATAAATACCCAATAACTCTCATTGACTCTCATAAAAGAGAATAACAATACTTAAAAGTAAATATTAGATAAAAAATACCGAATAACTTTAATGGACTATATAAAATAGAATAAAAAATTAAAAGTAAATATTGGATAATAAATACTTAATAACTCTACGATTCCTCTTAAAACATAATAAAAATACTTATAAAGTAAATATTGGATAAGTAATATCAATAACTCTTATATTCTATTTTAATAAAGTAAAACTAATTAGATAGCAAAATACTTAAAACAAACCTAAAAAATATGTTTGGTCATCTATCATTCTCATACTCCTAAAAAACTTATCATCGAGCTTTAATGTACAAAGTATGATTTCAGTTGTATGTTGCATATCACTAGTGGACTTTCGTCGCTTTTAACCTTCTCAATTAACGTTTTTACATATCTAACATGTCCCTTAAGTCTTCATTCATGTCCCAAACAAAATAAACTTGTTTGTATAAAATGACTCATAATCAATTTGGATCATGAAATCTTTATGCCATAGATAGTGATACCATGTTCACAATGCCCGCACCAGAATAGATATTCATGGTACCAAGTCAATCTTATGCTCAATCCGACGAATCTGTGGTAACATATGAGGGGTTTTTTTGGAACACAATTATCAAATTCCTTGTCTATATTGGGTTTAGCAGATATTTTAATATGTATATTTGTCTCTGTACAATTGAGATATTCTTCAACAGGTTTTATCAAATCATTTTAGATATATTCTAGTTAACTCTCCAAAGAAACCACATTAGAAGATAAAAAGGATATATTTATTTAACATAGCTTCTATTTTTATATTTTTTGGGAATTCAATTGCATTTCCTTTGACTTTTACATTAGTCTCTAATGATTTTATTCATCCAACGGTTTTTTGTTGTGCTTGAGTTGTTGCTAAATCGGAAAAGCAATATGAAATAATTCATATAACTCAATATATTTTTACCTTTTTACTTCTTTTGCAATACGTCATTGCAAACCATCTATAAATTATATCATTAGCACCTCTTCAGACTCTTCTAGCTCCAAACACTTTTTGAGATATTCAAACTCATCAAAATAATCCTTAGCCCTTCTAGTTCTTTGTAACAAATCTCTAAGATGTTTTTATAAGTCACGGTGGTAATGAGTAGGTACTCACTTCTGCCTTATAAGAAACTTCATGTTTTTCAAATTGTCTATGAGTATGAAACGTTGCATTCTTATTTTTGTGACTTCTTTGTCACATCAAATAAGAGAACTCTTTAAAAAATATGCAGCAGCTTAGACAACCTTCATTTTCTCAGTATATCTATAATACTCAAAGATATACTCCATATTAATTTCTCAATCCATGTAGGCATTATGATCTGATTTTTCAAAAAATACAATAGGTGTTAGTTTTACCTCTATATTTCTAGGCCTTATTGGTCGTTCCTCTTTTGCTCTTCATTTCCAATAAAGATTTTTTCTAGGCATGTAATCATTTTCATTTTTTATTTCAGCATGTTGTTGTTGGTGTAAAGGTGGAATAAATTCAAATGATGTATGTAGCGATAGATGGAATGTTGGTTTAACTCGTTATTGTTCATATCACATATAAAATTAGATGGATGATGATGACTGATAAAAGATATATCGAGCTACACCATAAATGAGATGTCAATCCTTTGATAAGTAAAACTTCAAACTGAGTTTATCCCGGATAAAAACCATAATGAAAAATCAACTAAACTTGATTCTCACAAGAATAGTTTAAAGATAGATCTTTTCGTAGATAAATATTTTAAGTAAAATATTTTTTTATTGATATCTTATAACTTGATGTAATATATTTATTACAAAGACTTTACGCTTTCTATATAGTCATACAAAGAAATACCATTAATAAAAATAAAATAATTCTTCCTAACTCTCTTAAAAAAGAAGTAAATGAGATTAAAGACTCGAGAGATTGAAAGAGTAAACCTTGGATAATAAATATCCAATAATTCTCTTTGATTCTCCTAAAACATAATAAAAATAGTTAAAAGTAAATATTTGAGAATAAATACTCAATAAATCTACCTGACTATATTAAACAAAATAAAAAAGACTTTGAAATTAAATATTGGATAATAAATACTTTATACCTCTATTTATCTCTTTTATAAGAGAATAAAAATACTTAGAAGTAAATTTCGGATTCAAAAAACTCAATAACTCTTTTATTTTGTTTTAAGAGAATACAAAATACTTACTTATAAAGTAAAAAAATACTTAAACATGTTTTTGTCATATATGAGGTTTGTAATGCGTGACTCATGACGAGTACGATGGATTTTCGCATGGTATTACAGGAGTATTGGTCGGTATTGTTCTAGAGAAAAAATTGAAGGGGACATAATAGTAGGTTTGGTTTGTTACAGAATTAGAGAAGACGAAAACACATGAACATGCTAAAAAGAGATGACAAACCAAGCCTTCGACCAGTATAATCGATTGCATCATCTGAAAGGGTTGGCTTTGATAATTCTTGCGCCTCTTCTCCTATGTATATGAGTATAACCTACACAAGTTTTTATGTGGTGCAGCTACGAGGGATCCAACTCTTATTTTTTGAAGAACGGTGTTGATAGTCACACCCGTTCACTCGGTCATGAGATATGTATTCTTATTTGATCCAATAATACTAAGGTAATTAGAGGTTTCACATATTGTGTTTCTTCTGAACCCATCTCCTCATCTTTGTGCTACAACTTCAACGAATACACGATGGTGTAAAAAATGATTTATGTATTATATCAACCATTTTCTAAATGTTGATGATCTCCTTCACATGAGAATACCGTAGTTCATTCACATATTTTTGTTTAAAAAAAACAATGATCTAACCGTATTTGGTTTTTTATCAGATGTTTATAATCTCAGATCAATCACAATCTTTAGTGGGCCTTTATAACTCACAGATCAATTTTTTAAAATGTTACATAAACTATGACTCTCAGGAAAATAATATAATTTAGCATATTTTTAAAATAAATATTTGTATCCGAAATTATATATATTTTATAATATATATATGTGTGTGTGTGTGTGTGTGTGTATGTGTGTGTGTGTGTGTGTCTGTGTGTGTGTGTGTAAGTGTGCGCGCGCGTACGTGCGTGTGTTGTATGTGCGTGTACGTGCGTGCGTGTATGTATATTAACATAAAAATAAAATTTATTGAAACTGTAATAAACTGTTTTACAAACATAGTCCATATTGGACTTTGAATATCCCAATGGCTAATAAATCTTACAAAGGATGGTAAGAACTAAATTTAATTTCAAAATGTTGAATTGAAGCTTGTCTTTGTTTTGAGATTCTCTAGAATTTTTGGATGTCCATGTTTGAAGATATTTGAGAGCACTCCAGTTTAATATGGTCTTGAATCCACATAGATCCATATAATGCCATCAGAAAGTACCTGCATATAAAGCAGAGACATTTTGTAGGTCAAGTAAGCTACCTTCTTACCAATGTTAGTGAAAAACATAACCTTAACTTTATTGAAAATAAAACAGTTGTTGTGAACCATTAAAGGGATCAATATTACAATGTCTAAGGTAACTAGTTCCTTTAATTTTTAAAATAATAATTATACTTAGTTGAGGAGGAGAATTACTATTTGTAAAAGTACAATTTGATTTACAGGTTAGGGTCTGTTTTGCTAACCAATCAGTGGCAAAATTCGGCTCCCTTTATATAAATTTAAATGTCATGTCAAATAGTATAAGCTTTCTGTAACAATTGATTAATGTAAAGAGGTATCATAGACAGAGACCATTAGCTAAACAGGTGAATAAGATCATGGAGTCAATTTCTACATCAACCGTCGTATAACCAAGGTCATTGCATAAGATAAAACCATCAAGCAGGACTCTCAGCTCAGCAATCAAGGGGTTTTTTTTACCAAAAAGCTTACCAACATAAGTTATTAAAGAACTAGAAGAGTCCATAAAAACAATTCCCCCACTTGAATCACCAAAATGTGAGCAAACACTATTAGTATTCATTTTCAATATATTATGAATTGGTGGAATCCATTTAATAAACATAACTATCATTTTCTTAACTTGGAGATTAAAACAGTTAAGATGATGGGGAAATCTTTAAGTCCTCAATCCAGATTTTATGAGTCAGTAACTTTGCACAATCAAGCTTGAAAATCATATAAACAGCATTTCCCTTAATAAAGTTGGAAGGTATGTTAATGTTATTGAGTTTAACTTTGTTTCTAGAAGTCTAAATACATCAATAGATTAATAAAGGGATTATTTCTTTTATATGAGTTAATCTACTGGTCGAAAGAAACCAGCAGCCAATTAGGTGATGAATTGTCATATGATTCTTAATAAGGATCCCGAAAAGCCATGTGAAGTATTTCCATACTCCCCGTAAGGTTTGACATTGGAGAAAATGGTGGTTGATTGATTCAATATTGTTGTAAAAATGGTATACTGAAACAATATTGAAATTTTTATTTTGAAAAACAATATCCACAAAGATTAAACCTTTTAGAATCCTACAAGTAGTAAAAGAGCGCTTATTGGGGGTGACAGAGGTCCGGATTTTCTTATATATAGTAGATTGAGGGTGAGAAATTTTTAATCTATCAAATGTGTCTTTAAAATTAAAGAGGCTAGAACTGCTTGCATTTCATTTGATAATGTCAGAGCTTTCATGATGAATATAATCTTAATGATCTTGTTAATGTCAAAAGGGGTGAAATTATCTCTTAATTTATAAAAATTCCAAGAATTTTGATCCCAAAATTGATTGATTTTAACAATATTGTACCATAAATTATTTTGATTGTATTGGAGCCTAATTAGAGGGTTGAGGGAGCACCATCTCTCCAAGAAGAAGTCAATGTTGCCAATGTCAATTTGCCAATATATGAAAGATTCAGCAGTTTCTCTTATTTTTATTAAACGTTTTCCGGATTTTATATTTTTTTGGTTTATTGTTTATTTGAAGAGGGTGTTTGTTATAACAGTAGATTGAGTTCATCATCCTAGCGCTAAAGGATTGATTACTTGTGAACGTAAGCCATAGCTTACAAGAGAAGTATTTTGGATACCAGACAGCTTTCTAATGTTTTGGCCCTCTTCATTAATTCTTTTATACAGACTAGTCCAATTTGACCAAATAATCACATTTTTATTATCTTTAACACCTCAAATAAACTTATTAGACAGTCCATATATTCTATCTATTACATATTGGGGCATAATGTAGCTTGAACATAGTATGATGGAATAGTCATAAGGACAGACTGGATCTTAACCAATATACCACCATAGGATAAGTTTTTGAGATCTAATTGAAGAATTTTTCTTCTAATCTTTGATACAAGATCACCAAAGTAGCAAATCATGTCACTAAGATGCATACTTATACATAAGTATTTGATTGAAGGGTTACTATGTTTAAAGCCACTAAGATTGTGAATATCATTTATGGATGTTCTATTTTGATGTTGTGAACTTTAAAATTATGATTTGTATATGTTGATGATCGAACCATAAACAGTTCCATAGTGTTTGAGGAAATTCCAGAATTTTCTAACATTGTTTATTGCCTCATTCATGAAGATGATAATATGGTTTGCATAAGCAAGATAGTTGATTTGGATTATGCTTCCAAAATGATAGGTTATTGATTTGTTATTTTCAATTAAAATGGCAATACCCTTCATAAAATATTCTTCAGCCAAAATGAAGTGAGACATTTATTATGACAAAGAAGTGGACATTATCAGTACCTATATTTCATCAGATTTATGAATTGTTTATTAAAACCAGAGTTGGTCATAATCCTAATTATAAAGTTAATTGAGATTATGTCGAAAGTTTTGTCATGTCAAGCTTAAAAATGACAATTTAATGAGATAAATTTATACACCTAAAGACAAATTGAGATTTTATCGTAAGCTTTCTTCTTGTCAAGCTTACAAAGCTGTTCGTGATTTTCAGATTTATGAATTGTCTAAGTTAAAGTTGGTCATCGTAATTATAAAATTGGTCATTATTGGATAGGAAAAAAAAATATATATATATATATATATATATATATATATATATATATATTGCGTTTAATTTATTTTGTTTTAACTATTAAAAAATTATTTTAATATTTCAACATTTTCATATATTTAATTATGGTTTTCAATTTATCTTTTTAAATTCTTTAAATAAATTTGAAGTCAGTTTTTTTTTTTTACATATGCACACTTGCATGTGATATACCATTTTTCCTCCAAAAAGTTTACCAAAAGTATTTTAGACTATATAAAAGAGTTTCTTAAAATAATATGTTATTATTAAAAAAAGTATAACCAGAAAATATAATAACATGTTCTTTGGGATTTGGTTGATTGCGAAGCTAAGCAAGTTGAGAGGTCCTCGTGAGGCGGGACAACTTTAATATCATCAAGAAATGTAGGATCGCCAATTTACCCTTCCGCACGCATCCTTCCCCTTTTCAAGTTCTTCCGGTTTATGATGGATCAAATTCTAGACTGAAATTCTAAGTACGCCCTTTGGTTAACCCTTCAATATAATGTAGAAGTAAAAATATTAAGAAAACAAAATCATTATATTAAGAGAGCAATTCACACTCGATTTTTTTATTTTTTTAGGAGTACTTATTTCATATATTTGTTAATTATATTGTTAAATTTGAAGCGTGAATACTTCATTAATTATAATTCGGAAATTAACCAGACAACTATTTAAGCTTATTAAAATGATAAAATAAAATAGATATACTATAAATATAATTTAGAAGATTTACTTATAGTTATATTTTAATTTGTATACAAATTTGGTTCACCGTGAAGTATCATGCATATGATATTTTTTTTAAACGGATCAATACGGATGGAAATAAGTTTCCGTTAGTATTTTCTGAATTATGATTACGTTACAAATAATATTTTTTGTTAACGGCGGCGAGACTAGTTGATCCAAACAAATATTAAGATATAAAGAGAAGTTAGAAAGAAAAACGAATATTTTTTTGATAGCAATGACGGTTCACTCATTTACAGTGTGGTTCTAAATAATGATTAATTTGAACATTTATAGCTCTAATGATACAAGTACACAAATAACTTTTACGTGTTCCACTGATAATGATGATAAATACAATTTGGAACGATTCGCAATCCGACACAAAAAATAACTGATTATTCCTTTGTTAATGACCCTTATATTTCTAGAGAGCTTTTCGAAGTATGAATATGTTGAACCGAAGATTTTATGCTCAAGAAATCGTCTAACGTGGATATCCGGAAGACGTTCGAGCGAGTTAAAAGAGGTGGTACAATAATTGATAAAACTTGGTATTGTATCATTTATGTCTTGTCATTCTCCGAATGATGGAGATGAATCATATTCTAGCTTCCGTTGCTCTGATAAAAGGTTAATCATAAGGGTTAATTCGAAGCACTGAAAACAAATACGTCAAAGGATTAGAAAAAAATCTGAAAGGGATCCATGCGTAAAAAATATAAAATCAAAGTTATATAAAGATGCGCCTTTTTTTACACGCATCACCCGGTTGCCACATGTCATGCCTTAAGCCGGCGTAAGGACTTTGGCTTGTGTAGACATGTGAAGATCAAACCAACCGAGCTTAAACAAAAGGAAAACTAATGTTACCTCGGTCGTTAACATCTCGGAGGACAAGACTGCGATGGAAAATGTCAGAATGATGAAGTCAAGGGAAATGAGACCAGCCTGACCAGCTACTCGGTCCAAAAAGATGAACCTTCATACATTGTCTCTCCTCCACTAAAACCTAAAGTCAAGAACAAGGTTGAGGCCATGAAGGCTCATGTTATGGGCAAGTAGTCGCTCGTTATACCGCAGCAGCTAGCACATCAGCGACTTTCATTAACCAGCATCTCACGGACGTCATGGCTTGAACCATGTCGTTTCATCTTGAAGTATTCATTCAGTTCTATCTTTATTTCTCTAAGAAACTTTCCATATGCTTACTTATACTTAAAACCTTCGCAGATACTGAGTTTTACATTTGGCGTGGTTCAAAATATGGTTAATCATAATAAATTGGCGCTTCCCAAATCCTAAGTCCTCATAAAGAATCTCATCATACATGTCCAATACGGAGCAACGAATGTGTCCATCATCAATAGATGGCAGTCAACCTATATTCTGAACAAAAAAACAAAATGAAAAATGGATAAGTTTGAGAAAATGTGAAGGAATTTTCGAATGAGGTCAAAACCGACTCAAAACTCAGGCAAATATAATGGTATATTCTGACGCTGAAATGATCTGATTGATATTTAAAGCAGCTGAGTTAACCACATAATGGAAAAAAATTACTAGCTAAGGCGAGAAAGCAAAAGAATGAGGATTTGCTACGCAAAAGCAGTAACTTCTTGATTCTTCATCTAAGCATGCTAATGAAATTAAGTATGTGCTGGTCCTTGGCTTTCACCAGAATTTACCCGACATGCACCTCAAATTTTTATAGGATCTAGTGTCAGATGCCCGGAGGCCCGCCAGATTTTCTCTCGAGGATATTGATGAAGATATGGGGGAAGTGGATGAGGAGCGTGAAGAAAAAGAGAAAGAAAATAAAGGGAAAAGTTTGATGCCCACATAAGGCTCTTGATGTCATTTCGGACAAATGACTTTCGATACTAGACTTATTGGTTTATCATTTTCTCTATTTTTTATTTACCCACTCCAATATCCATTGGGATTTCATGCTTAAATGTTATGTACTATTCCTTTTCATACTAAAGTCTCTGAGTGACTGGGGTGTTTTTTTTAAAATTCTATTTACATTAGTCATTTTCACACAAAATTACATTGCATTTTACTCTATATTTTTTATGCATGTCCACTCTGGCCTATCTATATATATTATGTTCAGTTTACTTCGAACTATTTCATATTTAATACACTTTAGAACTTCTCATATTAAGTCCATTGTAGACTTTTTTTTCATATTAAGTCATTGTAATTTCTCGTATAAAATCCGCTTTCGATATTTTGGTAGTAAGTCTTTGGATTTTCTCATATTAAGTCCATTTCAGACCTTCTTATTGTAAGTTCATTCCAAACTTTCTCATATCAAATCCATTTTGCATTTTTTCATATTAAGGCTCCAACAAAGATGATCATCTAAGGTTCAAGAATTTTCATTAAATCCATACTTTGACCAACTGTGATTGAACCTTTACGAACTTGTAAGCAATGATATTAAAACTGATTATTTGCTAGATTATTTTAGAAAAGATGGTTAAGACCATGTTTCAATAAATCCAAAATTGTAAAATTTTATGTAGTATTTGGGGCCTCATGTGATTTAAGAACAACCACACATGATATAAGATGTCAACAATTTTATTAAACGTGCACCGGCTATGTAGGCACCTCATTGAAACCTTCCTGCTCCACCAAGGTAGGAAAAAGTATGTCACCGATGTCTTTAGAAATTACAAGATGTTTAGTTTGGAAATTAGAATTCATTAAATACATATTTACATATGATATGATATAAGGTGCTCAATGTTACACAAGTGCTAAAGGCTCATTCCATCTTTATCCACCACTTTGTAAGTTTCCAAGATTGATTTGTTCGGCTACAAAATAAGGGTCTTCCTAGTTTGGTCCAAGTTTCTCTGACTCTTGTTTTTTGTATGCAATAATATATTTCTTAAGAACTTATCTCTAACTTTGACTTCTTGCCTCTAGAACTTTGAAGTGTATTGACTTTGTATGAGAGACTGATAATGATGGATCTTTAATTGTGTTATTTTCTTATTTTCTTCAATTAGGTATAACTCAACCCGTTTTCCTTCTTTATTTCCCTCTAGAAATTAATTAAAGACCCTAAAAGAAGGGACCATCATTCTTGTGGGGATCACTATATCCATTCCATACATAAGTGTGAAAAATGTATCGTCAATCGTAATACGTGGTATCTTTTGGTACACGCACAATACTTCAAAAAGATAGTTCAACCATTTTCTAGCTGCTCTCTCCAAATATTTGTTTAATCCTTCCAATATGATTTAGTTAGTCACATCTACCTACTTGTTTCCTTATGGGGTGAAAAAGAGTTGACAAGTGTTATTTTATACATTTTTCTTGGTAAGAAGCTTGTAGTTCAACATATTAGAATTGGTGGTCATTTTCAATAGTTATCAATTTTGGTATACAGGACCTATGATATATGTTTGTCAATATGAAGTTTATCTCTTGGCCGCTATCTTGGAGAATGGTTCGGTATTTATTGACTTTTAGAAATAGTCAACAACTACAGTAATGATGATCGCTCTTAGCTCTAGGTATAGATTCGACTATGTCGATTCCCCATATGTAAAAGGGCAAAGCTTCTAACAGAGACTCGAGGGGCAGAACCGGGAAGTGGATCGTATTAGTGAAAAACCAACATATGTTACATTTTTTTTAGAAACTACATTTCATCAGTGAGTATAGTAGGTCAATAAAACCATCATAACAAAATCCTTTGAGTGACAGTTTTGAAACCATAATGCGATAAACCCTGTCCGCTATGGAGTTTTTTCAATACCAAAGTCGATTATTCAGACCCGAAGCATCGTTGCATGGGCCGACTCAAACCTTGCTTATACGAAGTTCCTCTTGGAAGAATGAATATTTTCACTTCGAATTTTAGCCTCCAGACTAGCCTTGTCACTCAGGTATGTATTATTGGTAAGAACAATCAAGATATGTGAACGCCAGTCCCCACATTTATTAACACAGGCTTCGTAAATCTCCTATAAGATCGGTCTTTTATTTTTGTCGATTGATGGATATTATTGTAAAGTTATCTAAAAGGCTTAGTCTTTAAGCATGTTATCGAAGCTAAAACGAATCTATAAGAATATTTGGCCCTCAAAATCTTCAAGTATTTATCCAGATATTCCTTGTGTGCATGTACTTGCCTCATAACATAGTTTATTAGAAAATGTGAATCGTTTCCCGTACATATGCATTAAACAAAGTCTTATGATAGCGGCTTCACACTCTGTCTCATTGTTTGAAGCATAAAAACTAAAATGGATTGCCTAATTCATCGCTTCCCCCAAAGGGCCTATCAGTTGAACCTCCACTTCACATCTTGAGATGTTTGATACCCCATCAGTTCGAACCGCCCATTATGACTATGAAGTTTTAACTAATGGTTTGGGTCTCCTCGAGTGATATTTTGTGAGAAAATCAACCAAGTCTGAGCTTGAATGATTGTCCTTAGCTCGTAATTATATCAAAATATCTCATCTCCACTGATCACTTGGTTAAACATACAGAGATATCGAGATTTTTCAAGATATTTCAAAGAGGGAACAAGGTCTGAACCACGATAGAGTAACCATGGAAGTAAAATTCATTTTCTTTGTTGCGACCACTAAAGCTAAAGTCAGATTTTCCAGCTCCACATACCTTGTTTGCGTCAACATAAGGCTTATGCTTCCAATTAATAATGGTAGATGATGCATTTTGGTTGTATATGAATATTTTCACACTCATTGTATAAAGCTCCCACTAAGTTATTAGATCTCACGAAGAACATTAACACTTGAGTTTGGAAAAGTTATGTATTATTATTGGTCTTGTTGGTCTGTTTTGTAAATAACACTAGTTATCTTTGATTCTTCATTTGCAAAATTAAGAAAAGAAATGATAAAACAATGTAAAGATATATACAAACAACGATACATCATTATAGTCACGTTTGTTAGTTATTATTTTTGCTCTATACATTTTGGGATCACATATTGGCATCAGTTTTTACCGGTTTTTCAGTTCGGTTCGGAATCAGTTTTACATGTTCGGTACCTTACGGTTCGGTTCCTTATCAGATTATTCGAACATGCCATGTTAAGATATGTGAAGTCGACATACATCCTCCAGCTACCATTTTTCATTTTTACGAAGACCAGATTAGATCAGGTTTGCAGTGCATATTGCATACTACGACTCTATGATATGTCTCATGATAGCCAACTTATCTACCTCGGTAACTATGGCCTTTAGACTTTTCAATAAAGAAAGACCTCATATATCCAAAACTGGACCGACATTCAGACTGGCCTCCATCTTGTGAAAAATAATCTATGGTAGAACCTCGTAATATCTTTATTTTAACAAAAAAAACATCAAGATTCTCTGCTAAAAAACGATCAAATCATTTTTCAAACGCCTTGACAAATCAATATCAAAATATTTAAAGTTTTCATCGTTTAAACTGATGCACTTCGAGATCTTCTCATGGTACAATAAAGCTGGGGGGCTTCATGTGATCGTGAACTATTTCGACCCCACCAAACGCCTTAAAAATTGATAGTCTTCCATATTTTCCTTTCTTATCATGTCTTCCTACTAAACATTAGGTGTATTCTATTTTTTCATTACCATAGACATTGTGTAGCATTCTTTTTCAACTTTATGATTTCTACAAATCACACAAACTTAGTATCATCACATATTTTAAGTATTGATTGATTGTTGATGCGACGACATGCGTCTGATCTAACCAATATTTTCTGAAAATCACATTATATTAGGTTAAATTATCCTCCACCATGAAAAGAACTCAGATAGCTTTCTTTAAATCGGCATTGATGAGGATCACATCCATCTAAAACTCCTGGTACAATAAAACTGTGTGGCTTCATGTGATCGTCAACTATTTCGACCCCACCAAACGCCCTAAAAAATGATAGTCTTCCATATTTTCCTTTCTTATCATGTCCTCATACTAAACATTATGTGTATTCTATTTTTTTCATTACCATAGACGTTGTGTATCATTCTTTTTCAACTTTATGATTTCTACAAATCACACAAACTCAGTATCAACAGATATTTCAAGTATTGATTGATGGTTGATACGAAGACATTCGTCTGATCTAACCAATATTTGCTGAAATCACATTATATTAGGTTAAATTATCCACCACCACGAAAAGAACTCAAACAGTTTTCTTTAAATCGGTATTGATGAGGATCACATCCATCTAAAACTCCATCGAAATGTTTGTATTTACTCCGATTAATCCAAAAACTATTCTATCAGACCGACGCATGTCCAAAGGGTTTCTTATCTGGTCGCACGCACAAGATTTTAACTAAACTACCGATGTTTATCAGAACCCCTATTGATCTCTTCTCCCGCCACTGAGGCATTTAATAAGACAACATCATCGCGTGGGACTGTAATGCCTTAGAAGTCATCATTTTTAAGACAATTGGAGGATTTAGAGCCGATTCATATGCGGTAATGTCGTTGCTTGAATTTAGGCTTCTTATGTGTCTCTTTCTAGATAAATTGGTGATGCTGGAAATAAAATTGTCCCGATAAATAAATCAAAAGCCCTAGAGACACACTAAGGTCAACTTCACTCATCATGGTTCAAACAACATATTAGTCACGATCCAAATCGAGACACTCATCACTCGAGATCGCACCTACAACGTGACAATCTGAATAAACGTCTAGATAATTATTCGTCAAATCACACAGCATCGTCTCTGAGCCGATATTGATCATGTTATTATTTTCTTGTTTAGAACAAATATCTGGGACCCCGCATCGCCTACTCCGATTGCCTAGACCCACTAACGATGCTAATTTGAGCCAACAAGCCATTGTTTTTCATGTATTATAGTAATTTCATGTTATCAATTAAAATTTAAATTTCTTCCCCCAATGCAATACAATCCATCGTCCAGTGACCATTGTCATTATAGATTTTTTTGTTATGATCCTTTATAGGCTTAGTCAATAAGGGAAGAGGTCTAAACTGGACATGGTCTTTATCTTTATGGTAAATTTCTACCACACGTCTATTCAACTTGATGAAATTTTTATGTCTTAGTCACTTTTTTCCCCAGTCATCTCAACCTCTTCCCAACACTTTACCTCGAGTCGGAACCGACTGTGCTTGTTTTTTTATGAAGATCTTGAAGTGACCGAGGCTGAACTGGTGTAGCTGGGGTTAAAATGGAGTTGATATTTAATATATTGATGTTGTACCACTTGATGTACCTAGTAAGTTGTCGACGTGATAATCAAAATTGGGGATAAAGGTTAATAGTTTTATCTAGGTGTACTATTTGGAACCAAATGAATATGTATGGTCTCATTGATTCAAATATGTGACTCTAGTTGTGCCAAATATTCCTCGAAAGTCAAAGCTTTCTTCCTACTGACCTTATCGGACAAGTTTGACCATGGGAGACGACCATATCTCTAAGTAGTACATGTCACATTCTCTCAAAAACTATCAAGGTTGTTATTGGTGTCCCAAAAAATTGAGTGTAATCTTCAAATTTTCACCATTATGTTGCTTATACTACATTACATGGTCTTTATGACCCTTTTGTTACTTTAATTCCAATGAACTAATGTCTAAATAACATCTATAGCATGTAAAAACCAGTGATAGACCTCAGAGTCAACTCGTTGAACCAAGTCAAAGTATTCCTCTTAAAGGTCATTGATAAGCCGGTCGCTACAATATCTAGGATCAAGGGAAAACCCTTATTTCTGTATGTTTAGCTATAAATAACATTCTTTAGTCCGTCATCCGGAGCTGAATAAGGATCCACGTGGGAATATAATCTAATGTTGAATATTGATACTTGATTTGCATAAAACGGGCCCTGTCTTGGAGTTGTCTGGTGGTACATTGTTGGGTTTTTTCCTATAGTACCAACCTGCGAACCAGAAAACTGACTTGCGGTCTCGTTGGCGAAAAACTGACCTGCGAACCTGCTGGTTAAAAATTTACTTAAAGACCTGGACCCAAGGGATACATCTGGTGATGAAGCCCGAGAGGTAAAAATCTAAGAAGTATAGATGTTTTGTTGACTCAAATGATTGTACTCGGTTCGTTCAACATCATCGATCGTAGCTAGGTCGTTGTGGGCTGTCCTTTTATGATCAGGAGTTATAATGGAGTTGATATGTAATATATTGATGTTGTACCACTTGATGTACCTAGTAAGTTGTCGACGTGATAATCAAAATTGGGGATAAAGGTTAATAGTTTTATCTAGGTGTACTATTTGGAACCAAATGAATATGTATGGTCTCATTGATTCAAATATGTGACTCTAGTTACGCCAAAAATTCCTCGAAAGTCAAAGCTTTCTTCCTACTGACCTTCTCGGACAAGTTTGACCATGGGAGAAGACCATATCTCTAAGTAGTACATGTCACATTCTCTCGAAAACTATCAAGGTTGTTATTGGTGTGCCCAAAAAATTGAGTGTAATCTTCAAATTTTCACCATTATGTTGCTTATACTACATTACATGGTCTTTATGACCCTTTTGTTACCTTAATTCCAATGAACTAATGTCTAAATAACATCTATAGCATGTAAAAACCAGTGATAGACCTCAGAGTCAACTCGTCGAACCAAGTCAAAGTATTCCTCTTAAAGGTCATTGATAAGTCGGTCGCTACAATATCTAGGATCAAGGGAAAAACCTTATTTCTGTATCTTTAGCTATAAATAACATTCTTTAGTCCGTCATCCGGAGCTGAATAAGGATCCACGTGGTAATATAATCTTATGTTGAATATTGATACTTGATTTGCATAAAACGGGCCCTGTCTTGGAGTTGTCTGGTGGTACATTGTTGGGTTTTTTCCTATAGTACCAACCTGCGAACCAGAAAACCGACTTGCAGTCTCGTTGGCGAAAAACTGACTTGCGAACCTGCTGGTTAAAAATTTACTTAAAGACCTGGACCCAAGGGATAAATCTGGTGATGAAGCCCGAGAGGTAAAAATCTAAGAAGTATAGATGTTTTGTTGACTCAAATGATTGTACTCGGTTCGTTCAACATCATCGTTTGTAGCTAGGTCGTTGTGGGCCGTCCTTTTATGATCAGGCTTACATGCCCTCCGTGACATCCTGATAGAGTCTCGTTCATCTAAATCTTGAGTGGTGTCTGCGCCTGGTACTCTCACGATTCCTTTAATGGTGCATGAGATAAACGTTCCTAACTCTCACTAGTTATAGAAGATACGTAGTGACGCCTCGCTCGATACTCCCGACTCAACCTACTATAGCTTCGGCCGGGTCTATAAGATCCGATGAAATTTCATGTCGACATCCCACATTGTCTTAACTTTGGTTTTAATATAACCTTCAAACTATTGTCTGTTAGTTGGAACTAGCCTCTTAATCGGGTTTGCGCTACTTTAGCCAATATTTCCTTCTCGATTCGGACTGTCACGATTTCAAGTTAGCAATTATTGTTGTCCATTATCTTCTAACCGAACATATCAAAGGATCAGATCAATAATGTTACTCGAACCTTCGGGTAAGACCTCATTTTTTGGATTGAAAGACATACCGACCACTCCGAAAATCACACGGCTTCCATATACCAATTTGAAAATATACCGCAGTGTCGTTGCTACTAATTAGTCTATGTTTGATTAGCTCCCTTCAGATCACTAGCTCACTAGCGGTTCAGATCACTCAGAGCGTTCCTGCTAACCGCATGAGTAAATCACCAATGTGAATATTAGGTAAGTAAAATTGAGATAAACATTGAAAAATAATAACTATCCCCACTGCAAACAGAGTAACACGTTGTATTTATAAATAAATAATCATTTTGGATGAAGACTTTACTTATCCAAATATATGAATGACTTTTACGAGTGAGTATTTTTTTATTTTTTTTGGTGAAAACTTTTACGAGTTTGACTAGAAGTGATAATTAATACAATTTGGGCAGTCCGGTAATCCAACCAAAATTTATTTGTTAATCATATACTCAAAAGAAAATTATTTTTTATTTTTGTGTTACTATTTTTAATTTATATAAAATTAAATTAAATATAGTTTGCGGGTGGGTTATAGTATTATTTTATTATATTTATATATAATTAACTAGTTTTATTATGGGTTAGTTCCTAATAGGTGAATTAAATATTTTAAAATTCTCGGTAAGTATATTTTACTTTTTTAATTCCAATCAGTGTATGTCATATTTTATATGACAAAATTACCTTTCTTTGCAAGGGTCAAATCACTCTATTCTCCTTCTCTCGAACAAATCTCTCAGACCCCTAAAGCTAAGCTCCAAATCGCTCTATTCTTCTCCGAATCCAGTGAAGACACGCGAAACATAAACCGAATCCAGGTACGATTCTTGTTCTCATATCGATTCCCGTGTAGTTCTACGTTTCGCGAGACAGATCCGTAACTTTGTAAATCGTTGAATGATTATCATAGATTCTCAAGATCTCTGTTCATCGTTCCGATTCTCAATATTTTTCTTCGATGCTTTGTGGAATTTTAATCTCCAATGCCAGCGAATCTTGTATGTATGGTGACTACTTGTTAGAATCGAGTCGAATTTTGTGAAATCGGTTAAGTTCAAGGTAGCTGAGTTTGTATTGATATAGAGTTATAGATACAGTTCGTTTATCGTACGAGTTTTTAGTGATTAAGTTGTGTGAAGTTCTAGGATTCGTTTGCAGAATTGATTTGGTTTACCTAATAGAGTTTTACTTTTTGTTAGGATTATCTGCGCAAATAGTATTTGGTTGTTGAAATGTACCTCGTATGTTTATCTAATAGTCACGAAGTTTAGCTCTAGATTATTATTTGAATCTGGTTTTCTCCTCCTGTGTCTATCGGTGTATCTAATCGCACTAGTTCTGTGATTTGTGCTCATAATGATACAAATCAGTAGCTGTTTCGTTTCATTCATCTATTGACAGTCTCTTCACCGTGATTCTGTTGTTAAGATTCTAATACTCTTACAAATCTAGCAACTAAGTATAATTCTAGTTAGATTATTAGTGCTACATGAGCTATATTCTGATTATCAACAGACCATTTCTCTAGTTTATGCAAAAATATGGTCTGATTAGAAACTGAAATCTTATTGCAGTTTGAATTTGTTTAACGTTATTGTGATTTGTTTAACATTGTTGTGACATTCCCTTCAACGTTATAAATCTTGTAATATATTGTTTGTTATTTTAACATTACAGGTTATAGATGCTTATGCTTCATACCTAGATAGTATGTATCAAGTAGAAGAAGCAGGAAACTCTAAAAGTGAGAAACGTAATATATGACTCGCAAAATATAAACCGAATCCAGGTACGGTTCTTGTTCTCATATCGATTCCCGTGTAGTTCTACGTTTCGCGAGACAGATCCGTAACTTTATAAATCGTTGAATGATTATCATAGATTCGCAAGATCTCTGTTCATTGTTACGATTCTTAATATTTTTCTTCAATGCTTTGTTGAATTTTAATCTCCAATGTCAGCGAATCTTGTATGTATGGTCACTACCTGTTAGAATCGAGTCGAATTTTATGAAATCGGTTAAGTTCAAGGTAGCTGATTTTGTATTGATATAGAGTTATAGATACAGTTCGTTTATTGTACGAGTTTTTAGTGATTAAGCTGTGTGAAGTTCTAGGATTCGTTTGCAGAATTGATTTGGTTTACCTAATAAAGTTTTACTTATTTGTTGGGATTATCTGCGCAAATAGTAGTTGGTTGTTGAAATGTACCTCGTATGTTTATCTAATAGTCACGAATTTTAGCTCTAGATTGTTATCTGAATTCGGTTTTCTCCTCCTGTGTCTATCGGTGTATCTAATCGCACTAGTTCTGTGATTTGTGCTCATAATAATACAAATCTGTAGTTGTTTCGTTTCATTCATCTATTGACAGTCTCTCCACCGTGATTCTATTAATATTACTGTTATTTCTCCAAAAAAATTTGTTTCTTTGTCAACAGGTTTTGAAAATGACTCGAACTAAAACTTGCGCTCCAAAAAGAACAAAAAGTCCGAAAAAAGTAATACAAATCCGTCAACCCACGATATTTCGATCAAATCTAGAATCGGTATTTAAACTATGCCAAAATTCTGGAATTACACAAAAGCATATTGACCCTACAAAACCCACTCCCTTTTACAATCTCTTAAACCAGATTTTTAGGATTGACGGTCAATTCAAGATTCGAAAATCTTGGGAGTTGACGATCGAGATTATTAAAAGGTACGACCAAATGAAGATGGTTTTATCTTTGGAGGGAAGCTGGTGCATCTAACAAAAAACGATGCAAAGGTGATATATGGGTTGGACTGTGGGGAAAAAGAAATCAGAGTTTTCAGTGACAGAAAAGTTAATAAAAACACAAGAGAAACAGTTTCGTCTCATATATTAAAAACTTACTTCGTGGAAGTATTAAATAGGCAAGAACCTCAACATCTCACCAAGAAGAAGTTAAAGGAAAAGATTGAAGAGGTTGCCAAATTAGATAACCAAGAAGCTGTCAAAGATGTAGGTATAATGCTAGTCATGTACCTATGTCTCACATTATTTTTTTCAATTTGTAGGGAAAATATGCCGAAAGGTCTTGCAAGATTCATAGAAAATGAGTTCCCTAGGCTACACAACTACGATTGGGCTGATCTAATTGTGAACAAATTAACCGACTCAATCAGGAAAAAACACAAAAGCAATCCAGCTGGAATAGTAGGATGTGTACAACTCTTAATTGTAAGTAAAATATAGATTATTTTATATAATTTTGAGTATTCTAATATTTTTTTTACTGTTATACTAATAGTTGATATTTATTTGATTTAACGTTTGCAGCCTTTTTTCTTGGAGCACACAAGAATAAGAGTTCCACAAAATGATTTCCCAAGATGCCTACGATGGGTAGGATAAACGGGTTTGAGACAACATGATAAAGTACAAAGCTTGTTTGAAGAGATAATGGAAGAAAATGTAATATGTACATTTTCATGATTTTATAAATCTTAACTACATCAGACATGCTAATAATAAATACATCAACTTTACTGTTTTTATAAATTAGGTGATATAATTATTAATGTTAGTTTAGTATAATTTACTGTTTTTATGTTTTTAAAATAGGTAATAGATGGTGATTTATTACTTCTAGCTGATGAAGAAGACAAAATGAGAAGAGTTGAAACTGACAGTGGATAAGGGGTCAGCGGAAAAACAAAGATTGAAGAGGAAGCAGAGGACGGCGAAGACAAAGATGATTTTGTTGAACATGAAAAGAATGATATTCCAACAGACCGAAGGAGAACGAGAAGTGCATCTCAAATAATGAAGCTATTGATAAAGAATGATGAAAAAAAAAATGAAAAGAGAATGTGGAGATGAATGATGTTCCAACAAAAAGAATGAGAACGAAAAGTACCTCTCAAATAATGAAGCTGTTGGTAAAGACTGATGAAAAGAAAAAAGGAAAAGAGAAGGTGGAGATAGAGGCGGAAAGTGAGTAAGGAGAAACAAATGAAGATGAAGAATTTCAAACATGGGAGAATGAAGCTGAAAGTGATGATGAAGACAAAAGCGAACACAGTGGAAAAGATGAAGAGAAGAAGAAAAAC
Source organism: Limnanthes douglasii subsp. nivea (assembly GCA_036936605.1). NCBI lineage: Eukaryota > Viridiplantae > Streptophyta > Magnoliopsida > Brassicales > Limnanthaceae > Limnanthes > Limnanthes douglasii. The sequence continues at coordinate 160,978,368 of JAUPFV010000002.1, forward strand.
AACCCAATATCATCTAATGAATCGAAAGTTGAGTATATGATCCTGTTAACAGAAATCGAAGAACTCAAAAGTGATTTGCACAAAACAAAGGTATTTTATATTAAAAAACTATTTATAAGAAATAAATATCATATTTAATACTTCGATTTTTTTCAGGAAAGCCTTGAAGAGTCAAATACAAAGTTTAATGCTCTACAAGTAGAGATGAACGGGAAAGAACATGTATAAAGCTTATTTTTTAACTGTTTTATAACTGTAATTCATATTTTACATTTTAGTCATATCATGTATAACAATATTAATGTTGTTATTCATGAATAACAAAGAATCAAGGAGCTTGAAAACAATGTAAAGACTCTAAAGAAAGAAGTGGCTGAGCTAAAAGATATTGTTGATAATGATGATTTCGAAACAAATCCAAGAGATGAAGCATTGAAAAAAGTCAAAGAATCGACAATCAAAGATGCCAAAAACAAGAAACTTGCATCTCGCTCTTCATTGGTAAGAAGAGTTCAGGAAAATGTAACCAGAAAAAAGAAAGAGTTCCCCGATTTTTATATCCAACAAGTGAAAAAGAAGCAGAAGAAAGGGGAACCATCTACCAAGGACAATGAGAAAGTGGAACAATCTACCAAGGACAATGAGAAAGGCGAGCAGAGCAAAGCAGTGGAAAACATTAACGTTGAAGAACTTGAAGAACTTACTCCTGAAGAAATCCAGTTGGTTTATAGAAGAAGGGGAGATCCAACTGAGCTACTAAATGATAAGGATATCAATAAGTTCAACAAGATTGTTCAACAAAAAAACTCAAATAGGTAACAAATTTAACTTTTCTATGTGTTTAAAATTGTTTTTAATATAAGTTTATTTTGGTTTTGTGTGATATACAGGGCTTCAATTTGGATAAAAGATGATTTATGTATGGACGCATATCATCTTCATACGATTATAGGATGTGATAAAGTTGGAATTGAGGTACTCAAATTTAATTTTTATTACTGTTTGAAAGTATTGTTTTATGTATGTTTCAATTGTAGAGCCGATTCTTGTTTGTTTTAAAATTACTTGCATAAGTAATAGTAATATTACTGTTATTTATACTATAATAACAGTAATATTACTGTTATTATAATACAAGTAACAGTAATAGTACTGTTATTCATAATACAAGTACAATAATAACAGTTTTTGTAGTTTAATTTTAAATTTGATTCATATACTTTTGTAAATATTTGGTAAATTATGGAATCATTTCGAGTTCTTAATATTGACTATCTACTTATTTTGATGTTCATTCTTTTAACTTAATTAGATTCTTAATGCTAACTACTATAAGAATATTTCAAGGACGAATGTCTGAAAATGTTTAAATTCTTTGAGAATAAAATATGGGGCCTATTACTTGAATATGTTTCGATTGTTTCAGATGTGGTGTTGTGCTCTTATTTGATGATTTAGGCTGTTAATATGTCTGGTTAAAATGGTTTTTTGCTGCAAGAACTCTTTAACTTATATTTAAAACTATGACAGTAATAGTGTATGATTCAAAAATCGTATCATGTTTTAGGTTCCCGTAACTTTTGAGTTGTATTTGCTTGTAACAAAATGGTTGTTAAATAAAACATGATATAATAGTAGTGGTGTTTGTTTGTTCAATAGTTAGGTCCATGTAAAATATGGTTTGATTAGAAGCTGAAATCTTATTGCAGTTTGAATTTGTTTAACGTTATTGTGATTTGTTTAACATTGTTGTAACATTCCCTTCAACGTTATATATCTTGTAATATCTTGTTTGTTATTTTAACATTACAAGTTATAGATTCTTATGCTTCATACCTAGATAGTATGTATCAAGTAGAAGAAGCAGGAAACTCTGAAAGTGAGAATGTCCTAACAATTTCGGCAGCAGCATCGGTATATGAATTATATATTACAATGATTATAACATAATTTATATTTTACTAATTTTATCGATAAATTATTTATTACAGCAATACAGTATGGAAATGGCAAAAGGGATCCTCGATGACAAATTAAAAAAGTTTGCATTTGTTGAATTTCGGTATGTTGTCATTCCGCTTCACACAACACGAGGAGCAAGAACAAGAGATCATTGGACATTATTAGTTGTAGATACACATGAAGAGACCTGCACACACTACAACTCGTTGTTGCCAAGAACAAATTCTATAGAAGAGAAATACTTGAAGACTGCAAAAATAATGGTAAGTATTTATCATAACAATCTATTATACTATAATATCGTCTAGAAATAACATTCATTTTTTTTGCAGCTGAATCGCCTAAAGAAAATAGGATTTCTAAAAGGAGATGCAACTGTTATAAGTGAAAGATAATGTGCCCAACAACGAAAAGATTCACTTGATTGCGGCATTTTTGTATGCGTTTATTTGCATGACCTCTACAAAAAAAACAAATTGATACCAAATATGATGAAGACATAGGCAAGATTTTCAGAGCTAGAATGTTTCGTACCTTCCTTAATGACAAATTCAGTGTAAAGTAAATGAAGTTAAACTTTTGTACTCTTCAAATTCGATGAGTCAGTGTTTTGCAACTCATGTGATCTAAAAACGTTTATGTAAATCGGATGTTTAACTTGTTTGACTCAAAGTAATAGTTTTATGTTTTTTTTTGTAAATCACTATTAGTGAACTCAATTGTGTTAAAAACTACATTGTCAAATTATAGATTAGACAATTTTAATATCGACCATGAAATGAAATTAATTATTCATATTATAAGTAACCCTAATAATAATGTTAGTCATACTACAAGTAACAGTAATGATACTGTTATTCATAACTTAAAATAATAAATTGCTTTCTTCATAAATGATATTATAAATTGCAGTTTATGGTACATTTCTATGATAGAGAGAAGCTCAATATCCACATAAGAATAGCTTTGAACTAACATTTTATTCCATATAAAATAGGCAATTACACTTAACAATCAGTTATAACATCAACCATGAACTTGATTTTAATTAGCAATTTGATATTAAACTTAATTTGTTAAAAAAATGTATTGATTGAGGTAATCAATAAAAAATTACATAGTCATAGTATAAGATCAGATATTTATGTTGTAGGTCAAAATATTAACAAAATTAAACACGTTATAAGTAGCACTAATAAACACTGTTAATCATACCACAAGTAACATTAATAATACTGTTAATCATTAGCAAATAAAAAGTCATATGATAATGATATTTGATATAAAATACTACAACAAATCTTAATAAAATCCAATACTATTTAAAAATAATGTGAGTCCAATAAACATAATTTTTTTTTATTTTCGTACATAAAAATAAGAAATGAACTAACGTAAAATGTGAAACGTTTATCGCCGTACATGACCTTTTGTTATGACCAATAGCTTTACACCTACTGCATTTAACCTTTCTTACAACCAGTTCACCTCGTGAAGGAATTCTTTTCTTCTTTGGTCTACCACGTTGTCTTTTCAAAACTGGAGGTTGTACGATAGGAGATTCATCAACAACTGAAGATTGTCCAAACGAGGTAAAATGGTGTATCGGCATCGAATAAAATTCTCGATACACACTAGAATGAAATATTGTTCAATAAAACTAGTTGGTCTCTCTTGGGTTTTGGTGATAACAGCCAAGGCATGCGAACATGGAAAACAATCCGACTACCATTTACCACATGAGCAAGTAAAGTCTATCAAATTTACCACCATGGTCTGATCTGAAAAAAAACTTCATAAACCGTTGAGGAAGATGATTGAAAATACCAATCATACCTTTTATTATAAGCAAAATTCGAATCTTGTCAATGACTTCCATTATAGGGAGGGTACGTATATATCTAATTTGTGCATTGAAAGATTCTACAGCAGATGAACAAACAATCTCATATCTTTTACCTTTGAAGAACGCATTCGAATAATTTTCTGGATGAAGATTTTCTAAAAACATTACCATTGTCTCTCCACCTTCTCTTATAAACTCACCCATAGACTGAAAAATAGATGTTCAGTGGGTGCATAAGCACATTCGGTGAACTTATTAACCAATCTATCTCGTACACCTTTTGAAAATTTCTTAAGCCAATCTCTTAAGTTAATAAGTAGGTGGTAAAGGCAATACGAATGACAAGCATCAGGAAATAAAGTCCGAATAGATGTGATAATACCTATAAAGCCATCTGAAACGAAAGTTAACTTTCGACCTAATAAGTGTGGCTTTAGCAATGCCAAAAACCATAGCCAATTAGTTGAATCTTCCGAATCAACAATTGCTAATGCAATCGGAAACAACCCTATAACAAGTAACATAAACATTCTTAGATAAACTAGCATAAGAAATCAGCTATATTCAGCTATGTTCACTAAAATATTGCTGAAAAATCATGTAAAAAGTAACACAAAAAAGCATAAGAATGTAAAATCAACTATATCCAATAAAAATATTGCAGAAACACCTTGTAGCAAGTAACATAAAAAATACATAAAGAATTAAAATAAAAAAGGTATAAAGTAAGTTTGTTACCTTGATTTCCATCAATAGATATTGCTGAAAGTAGAGTTCATTTGTATTTTCCCTTTAAAAATGTTCCATCCAACTGAATAAGGGGTAAACATCTTTCAAATCCTTTAAGACAAGCACCAAATGCAATGAAACATCTACTAAATGCAGACGTATCCCGATTATATTCCAATTGAAAATCGCTGTTAGGATCTAGATTTTTCATAGCTTTGATATAAACCTTTATACGACCATAAGATGTAGAACTATCTCCAAATACTCCACTTCTTGCTTTTTCTAGAGTTGTCCAAGCTACTTTATAGGTAATATCCAACCCATATCTAGTTTTTAGAATATCTTTTATACCAGTAGCAGTAATGTTTTTATTATTCTTAACTTCTCATAAAATTTCATTAACCACAATGTTAGACGTCAAATGTTTATTTGGTTTGTTCTTCAAAATAACACAACATGTGTGTTCACTTACATATTTCCTTATAACCATAGAATCATTAGCAATATCAATTGAAGCATATATCCTCCATGGGCAGTTTTTTGATTTCTTGAACTCACAAGAAGCACCAATTTGACGCTTTGTATTACGGTCATAATTAAATGCAAACCTATTTTCTATCGCAAACTTCGAAAGTTAATGCCGAAACTCAACATATCCATCATTAAAACCTGACCAACACCTTCTATTATAGTACGCCAAGACTTTGTGGCAAGTTCTTTAGTGTTGTCATTAAAAAACCTAGCATTCAAAGTATCGCCAATAAAAGGTAAGCCTAAAACATTGTTACTTTGACGTGCAGTAGAAAATGGATCTTCCCGTAAACTAATATGACTGCTACCATTGACAAGAACATGTATCTCCACTTGGAATTGTCATGATTGTTGAACAATACCAATCATCGATATAAAATCATCTTCCCTTGACAGCAACCCATTTTTAATATTACCACAATCGAACTTAAGACTAATATTATCTCTATCCAACTCCATCCATCTATCTAAAACATAATCAAACATACCTTCCAAGTTAGCAAAAGAATATAATGGTTGGACAGCAATGTCTCCATTATACTTAAGAATTGCAAATGTAGTCGACATATTACAAACCTGCAAAATTACAAGCTGCAGGCTTAGATATTAGAGTTAAAAACTCCAGACTTAAATAACAGACTTAAAAACTGCAAATGTAATAAGAAGACATGAAGTAATAATAGTAAGGTTTCTTTCTCGTTAAATAGCAGACTCAAATCTGACGTAGAGAAGTAACAATAGTAAGGTAACATTTAATTAACAATTTATGGTACAGTTCTATGATACAGCAGAAGCTCAATATGCACATAAGAATAACATTGAACTAACATTTTATTCCATATAAAATAAGCAATTACACTTAAAAATTAGCTATAACAGCAGCCATGGAATCTGTAGTCTAAACTAAACACATACATAAAGCATCACTAGACAATGATCTGAATAATATACGACTAGGTAATCTGAAAATCGTTTCGAAATTAGGTTTAATTCAACAAAAAACATACTAATCTATAATATGATTCGACAGAAAAACCTAATAGTATATCACTAAATCATTCATCGGTATTCGACAGAAAATTTTAGAGAAAAAAAGATAAAAAACCTGATGGAAGGTTGAAAAAAGTTTGATCGAAGGTATTCCGTTTCGAGTTGTCTGAAGAGTGCCGTTTCGAGTTGTTTGAAGAGTGAGACGAAGAATTCATCGGTATTCTGTATTGAGACGATGAAGACGATTTTGACTGACATGATGAAAAGGCAGCTCTTATATGGGTTATATTAAATTAAGGGTAAATTTGTCAATAAAAAAATAAAACGTCTCTTATGGAATTATCGTACAATTAAATACACAAATTAAGAATTAGACAAAATCGGACCCACTGGACCATAATTTTTGTTCGATGGGCATACCTTAAGGGAAATAGACCTTTTATTATTTAATATATTTAGAAGTCATGTTTTAATTTTTTTGGGTTGATGGTTAAATTAAAAAATATATGTTATACATTAATTTTATTTTTTAAAAGATAGAAGGATTTATAACTCGTGACAGATTTTATGATAAAGTTAACGTTTATAATTTCTTATGAAAAATATATATCCCTCCTAAAAATAATGGAACTTCCTTTTATGTTTAACGAATAGGTAATGATTTAAACAAGCATTCTAATATAATCAACAAATCGAACAAAACTTTTGGAAGCAAAAAATCTAAGGAACGAATTATAGATGGGTATGCCATATTTCAACCAATTAATGTGATAGTACCAGAAATTAAGTTTCTTATCACTTGACTTGAGAGAGAGAGAGAGAGAGAGAGAGAGAGAGAGAGAGAGAGAGAGAGAGAGAGAGAGAGAGAGAGAAGCAGTGGTCTGTTTTGAGACTGTAAAATATCCAAAGCTGCGTTTATTTAGCTCCTGTCTCTACAGCTTAAAAAGAAAACACCAGACCTTTCTCTCTCTGTCTCTGGGTTTTTGTTGTTGGTTGTTGAGAGATGGGAGAAGAGAAGAAAGGTCCAGTAGCACTTAATGTTTGGCCTACCGTCAAGCCTTTCGTTAATGGCGGTGCTTCTGGTATGCTTGCTACCTGTGTTATCCAACCTATTGATATGATTAAGGTATTTATTTGACTTGTTCATCATCTACGTTGTTTTCTTTTTTAAAGCCTAACTTCTTTAGCTCAAAATGGGGTCTCGAGATCTAGGTTCTGATGGGTTTTTTTGTTGTTTCTTGTTGGGCGATGCAGGTAAGGATTCAACTAGGGGAGGGTTCAGCTGGAAGTGTGACAAAGACCATGCTTAAGAATGAAGGTTTTGGTGCCTTTTACAAGGTTTGTTTCTTTTTCATTTTTAAATCTTACTAGGTTTCATAAAGTGTCTCGTTTATTTTTGAGTTTCAGATTCGTCGTTTCAAATGAAAAAATATCAATCTTGTGCTCAAATTTGTTGTTTAACTTAGAAAGATTTGTGTACTTAGAAAGATGAACATTAAGAGCTTTTAGTTTTGGTTTCTATAGATAGAAGTGTATTTATTGTCTTCCCTTACTGGATTATTTGGAGCTTTGAAGCAGAATAAAAGAGTGGGGTGTCTTTGCTAGTGATTGATCCACAATTTAGAATTATAAATGACGTGAATTACCACAAACGTACATATTATAATTTTGAAGTTTAGCTTCGCACATATAAAACCGAGTTGTTCTTGTTTACTGTAGTTTGTTTTTGGCTCTAACCTAAATCATTATTACAGGGGTTGTCGGCTGGTTTACTAAGGCAAGCTACTTATACCACAGCCCGGCTTGGAACATTCAGGTGTGTGATTCTCTATTTAAGTACAACAATGTGTGCGTTTTGGTTTTTTTGTTATAATCCATTGTTGTTTTGAGATGTCTTACTATCAACTCATTATATTCATTTAGGTTCAATTCCAGTCGGACTGGTTGTTTGGGTATCTGCTTTTATTTAGAAAATATATTCTCTTCATTTTTTCATATCTGAAGAGTAGTTGAAAACTTCTTATGACATAGATGACTCTCCAAGCTAGCTACGTTGATTCCGTCTCTTCTTTATGTTTGCTTGTTTGCTATTTTTTAGGTGCCTTTGTTAGAGATTTTCCGGAAAAATAATACACTTCTGTTTTAGCTACCCTTTATTTGTATACTGCATAGGTGCACGATAGACCTTACATGCCATTTTATACTTGCATCTTGAGGTAATGGGTTAATTCTTATTTTTGTAGGATTTTGACAAACAAAGCTATCGAAGCCAACGAAGGAAAGCCTCTACCTTTATACCAGAAAGCTTTGTGTGGACTGACTGCCGGTGCTATTGGAGCAACAGTTGGCAGCCCAGCAGATTTAGCACTTATCAGAATGCAAGCTGATGCCACTTTGCCGGCTGCTCAGCGCCGACATTACAAGAATGCCTTTCATGCCCTTTACCGGATCAGTGCCGATGAAGGAGTTTTAGCCTTGTGGAAAGGTGCTGGCCCAACCGTAGTAAGGGCAATGGCATTGAACATGGGAATGCTTGCTTCTTACGATCAAAGTGTCGAGTTCTTTAAAGATTCCTGTGGTCTCGGTGAAGCAGCTACAGTCGTAGGTAAGCTTTTCTTTAGGTATTATCATATTGGAATCGGCACTACCAGCATTACTTATTTAGTTCTTTGCAGCTGCAAGTTCTGTTTCCGGTTTCTTTGCTGCGGCTTGTAGTTTACCCTTTGACTATGTGAAGACCCAAATACAGAAAATGCAACCTGATGCATCAGGGAAGTATCCGTACAAAGGGTCTTTGGACTGCGCAATGAAAACCTTCAAGGCAGGAGGACCATTCAAGTTCTACACTGGATTCCCTGTCTACTGCATCAGAATAGCTCCCCATGTCATGGTAAAGTCTATATTTGTTTGTCAACTTTGGTTACCATGTATATACAGCTGTATGTTGTTAGTTTTATTAACGTTAATAAAAAAATCCGTAGGAGCTGGTTTGAGTTATCTACTTCTCTAAAAAAGAATCGATTTAATGATGAGCCGGATTGTCTAGTTTCCAGTACCAAGTTAGAACCTGCTGCAATTTTTTTACCTGGACCGTAGTTTTTGCTTTAAAATTAGCATCTCCCTAGTCAGATACTGCTCTTGCATGTGTGGCTTCGACTTTAAGTAGATATAAATCACCAGGTCTAGAAACTGATTGGGGATTGGTGTTATGCAGATGACTTGGATATTCCTAAACCAGATTCAAAAACTGGAGAAGAATGCTGGTCTATAGTGTTTCTTCTTGCAGCTGGAGGCTGAGGCGATCAAATAAAATATCATTGGGTTTGTACCCTGCTTACGCATTTTTATTCTGATTTCGCAGTTTCGGAACCAATGCCATTCAGTATGTGATTGCACAAACATCACTCTTTTTGGACATGTTTTTTGACTGTTGAAATTCGAGACATCGAATAAGTTCTGTACTCATTTGACCATCAACTTACGTACTGTTGTGTTAACTGATCATTGCTGAGTTTCCGTCTGATTTGATATTCTTAAATGATTGTATGGAGTATACTATCACTAGAAGTTAAAAAAGCGTGATTTTCGTATCTAATTTTGAATATACCCAAAACTCTACTTTTTTTACGTGTTCATTTCTAGATTCTTTTAACATTTTATTATTATTATAGTGGTTAGATTTGTTGGGTAGATTAATATTAATGTGTGTACATATATAATTATAGTATATAGTTTAGGGTGAGGTGGTCGTTTTGTTTTCTTTTGTTCTGCGACCATAGTGCATAACTTTTATAATAACGGTGCAATGTGTATATTTTAAACGGGAACGTCAATAAAGGTACCGGTATACAACTATTATCTATCATTTATTTCAATTTAATATTTATTTTTGGTGAACAACTTCCATTTTTTTTTTATAATAATGTATTATTATCGGTCAATTTTAAATTCCGTTTACAGTAATTTGGTTTTAATTCTAATATTTTTTATTTATTTAAGAAAGTGTACAACTCAACATTTTTGTCTGAAACTACTACCCTAGGGATCAATATACATGATGAATGTGGAATTTCAGATATATTAAACATGTGATTTTAGATTTATTAAACGCCTAATTTATAATATAATAAATCAGAACAATAAAGCATAACATCAAAGTATAATAAACATTCCATGAAACCGACGTCTTCCTGTTTCACCTTTTCAGTTGTCATGTATGGACGTGGTCTTCCTGTTTCACCTTCTCAGTTGTCATGTATGGACGTGTCCAGTTGAGTCCTAATTTACAGAGCTCTTTGTTTTTTTTATGCAAAAATACTTCCATTAAGACCTGTCCTCTATATTGAATTCTCATTGTCTAACTCTAGACGCATACCTGCTCCTCATCAATGTTTGGTAATGACTCAAATTAACAAATATTTAATACAGTTACAATTCTTAACTAGAGAGTTGGCGTCAACTGCTAACATCAAGTTACAATATCAAACCAAACAGAATCGTCGAATCAACCAATTAAACCATAATGTCCGCCAATTATACCTTCATGCAAATCTTTTAAGATAAATGAAGTTATTTCTTCACATATTTTAAAGTGTTTGTGTTGACCTAACTCTAAATGCTCATGCTTTAGCTTTTATCTTGAAGGCTATAATTATGCCCTTTCTTATAATGGATGATGTAATCACCATCACCCTTAATGTCTTTTATTCTTATGAACTGGTTTTGGAAGGCCTTTCAGGACACCTTGTAAACTACGCCCCCTCTACAATACTCGGGCGTAGAAAGATTACATATTGAGTTCATGATGTGTCTGGATTCATGTATGATAAAAATCTAGCCCATATAAGTCTCACGTACTTTTATTAATACACCGCCTAAGCAGTCACGCCCACAAAGCGACGATCAACTCTTACAGGATAAACAATACATTATATTACTATATTGGTGTTAATCTACGCCACCATCAATGCCATAAAATGACATGCTCTAAGGCCTCACACTAGCGGGTGAGGTTATGCAGTAAGCGCTGCAATAGACTTGGTCACCACCGGCGCCACAAAGTAACCAGTTTTAGGGCCTCACACTGGCGGTGAGGTAGCCACGCTGCAACAAGCTAGGCCACCGCCGACACTACAAGCCCATGTATCGTATTAGTACATTGATATACTGTCTTTGGCTTTGAACAGTACATCGTCCCTCGACTATCGCGTTTGGTGGCAGATAGTCCATTGACTTTCAAATGTCCGTTGACAGTCCCTGGACTATCGCGTTTGGATAAAGTTAGTCCACCAGATCCTCTGATTCATGAGAGGCTGCCACTTGTCACCATAGTCCCCAAATTTTTGTATCAACACCAGTCCTTTGAGTTTAGTTTTTCGTAATATTCTACATTTTGGGTTTGACCTAAACTCAAGGGACTAGTGGTGATACAAATATTTGGGGACTATGGTGACAGGTGGCAGCCTCTCATGGATCAGAGGATCTGGTGGACTAACTTTATCCAAACGCGATAGTCTAGGGACTGTCAACGGACATTTGAAAGTCAAGGGACTATCTACCACCAAACGCGATAGTCGAGGGACGATTTACTGTTCAATGCCTACTGTCTTTTTACTAGTACAAGCCCATGTATCGTATTATCACAAAATAAAAAATATTAAAAAATATTATCATTTGTAAAATTCCAAAAAATTAGATATCAAGTGAAATAATTATACGTAATCATTACAGTAGACTAAAAATCCTACATATGTATCTTGTAAACCGTAACTCATAATAAAATACCTGAAACTACCATTGATTTTGTTTTTTTAAGATGAATAAAATAGATCCAACCATGATATTTTTGTATTTTTTTAAAAATTCATTTTTTACACTGGTCTCTCATTATATGGTTTAACATCTATAATAGTTGGCATAATTTAACAACGATCATAGTTGTCTTGATTTCTCATTATATGGGTTAGGGTGAGATCAATAGGTTGAAGAAGCAGGTTACCCAACTCGAGAAGACAATCGCGGATCGGCTAAAGTGGGGTGAAACTTTGGAACAACGGATGCCTAACGAGCATGTGCTCTTTGACAAAGACCAGACCAATTTTACAAAGTTCTTGCTGGAAAAAAACACCTTCATTTGCACTTTTAAAGAAGGATTCGAGAAGGAAAAAACAGATGATGAAAATGCGAGACATGTACTAATGGATGATAAAAATGTGAGACCAGGGTTATTGGGTTTGGCAGAATAAAAAAATCATTAATGGATTTGCTTTTGTCCATTTAAAAAACATAATGATTTATTACGGCTTGTCTCGCATATTTTTAATGCATAGTCGCGCGTGTTTGGTTATGTGTGGTTGCGCATGTTTATTTATATATGGTCTCGCATGTTTATTTATGTTTGATCATGGATGGTGATTATGTATGGTCTCACATCTTTGGTTATGCCTAGTCTCACATATCACTCGCAAATAAATTTTTTATTAAATAATTCAAAAAATATCATTAATGGATATACTTTTGTTCGTCTTAAAGAAGGTTTGAAAGATACAAATATCTATTTGTAGTATGCAATTTTTTGGTATTAGGTGATAATGAGATAGTTGATTGAGTATTTGTTGTACTTTCTTCTACATTTTAGTTTATTTATTATATTTTAGTTTTTATTTAAATTAAATTTACATTTAGTTTATCTAAATTAATGTATATTTTTAGAGGAAAAGTTTATGTAAACTGCAGAATAAAGTTTAAAATTAATCTCAACAATATTTTTTTTTCAAAATTTTATTATTATAAAAACTATAGTTTAATCTTGTAATACTTAAGTTAGAGGAGTTGTAGATATTATTAGATATTTTATTCTTTTTTAATTAAGCAATTATAATTAAATATGATGATAGAAAAACTTTAATGATATAGTCAATATTTGATCAATTTTTTTTAGATAAAAATATTATAAAAATATAACCAAATAACTCAACCCTGTGATAAATTTACTAAAATAGGCAGAGTTTCAACCTGTTTCTGTTGTTGTATGGGTTATACTATCACAATATAGCAAATTTACTACAAAATAGTGCCGTCTTAGCCTCTTGAAGTTTTAAGACTATTATATAATGAAGTAAATATTAGCTTTCTACTTGCAGGACTATTAGTTTTTTGGTCGTTCGTTCGCACTGGAAGTGCACAATATTCGCACCGGTAGTGTATCATAACAAGCACCCACAGTTCAACCTAACAAGGACTGATAGTACAATCCTTTGATTATCTATCTAATTTTGATTATTTGTTATGGATTCAGAAAAGCATACACATCACGACCTATCACTAACACTGCAACTGAGCCTAGCATTATTACCGAGCCAGTTCAATCCCATGGTGAGGATAGACATACATAGCGTTCATTGTACCGAAATCACGTTTGAAGCTAAAGTATATCATGAAAAAGGTTTGCCAAAAGAGGTAGATCATCAAGCCATCGTGAATCTGAATCCGAGATCGACATGCATAACGGTGGAGGCGATGAAGATTCATCCCAAGAATCAAACAAACAAACAAAGCCATGTCACTTACGGATGAAAACAAAGTGGAACATAAACAAAAGAATTTATTCTTGGATTAAAACAACATTTGCTTATTTCCAAACTACGAGGAACACGAGGCATACAACACTTCCATCGAATGAGTGAGTTTAATGATATATATATATATATATAAGTTGGTTTATAGCTATATTTTATAGATTATAAAAATTATATTATTTGTTTTAGTTTTTACAATCTCGTAGTGGTATAAACATTTAGGCTCTATAAATGATTTTAAAAATATAAGGCTTGAGTAACCATATTGGGATTCATATTTTTTTGGTTGAGACTCTATTTGGAATTCTCATTGCTCACCTAATTAAGTTTAATCCATTAGTTGAATAAATGTTTCTTCGAGTGATGAAACTAACAGATGAATATATTCTAGTTTAGCTTCAAGGAGATGACTATCATCCAAAATGACGTCTATGTTAGGACAGGTCTCCCGGCAGAGGGTATAATATGAGAATATGACAACAATAATGCGATTGGGGATTCATATGCTAAATACATCCAATTATTGGAAATTCTAACTTGTTTTCCGTTACGAGCTAAAAGCAAAGCGAAGTCTATTTTAGTATAAATTGTTTAAGGGTCACTTTTTAGGTGTTTTGTATCTAGATTCAAATTCAGATGTAACTATAAATATATGCGTACATGCTTCAAGTGCATACCATATGTATTTTAGATTGACAGCATATTTTTATTCTTTCTTTCGTTTCTTTTTTATTTTTTTACTTTTTCGTTCTTTTTCTCTTCATCTTTTTTTATTATGAATATTTTGTTAAGATTAAATCTTAACCATAACTACATCTTAGATTTATGAAACTATTAAACATTTATAAATATAACTTATTTTCTTATAACTTAAAATCACATGTTTAATTTGATTTAATTTAGTAACTGTTCTTTAATATTGATGTTGTCTTTGTTTCATATAATTACTTACATGCTAAGTTGTTTGTATGATGGATTTAGGCAGAGAGTGAGATGTAATATTTGTCTGTGATCTATATCATTACCATTCGGTTGAAATATTAGTATAATATGGTCATGACTTAGTAATGTATGAATGAGGTTTCCATATATCATGACCCAACTGTATAACGTAGGAGACTAGAGATATAATCTACCATACAAAAGAGTTAGTTATTTCAGATTGAAAGATGATAACTGATGAACTCAGATAATTTTGACAATACTGCTTAACCCTATCCGAAGGACAGTTCAGACTGAACCATTATCATGAGATACCGAACAGGGTAATGTTAATAGAACGTGACTAAGCAAGGTGCTGGTCATTTCATATCTTGGGCTAATGGGTTCTAAACTTAACCCAAGCCCACAATCCAACCCAAAAGGCCCATGAGTCATTAATTAAGTATAAATACCTTTACTACTTTCATTAATGAGGGTGATCAGAATTTAATACAAGTACACACCTTAATTATCTCTCTACATTTCATCCTAAACCTTAAATTCTCAAAATACTTTACTAAATTACCCTCAATCAGAAATAATCCACACTAAATTGGCGACCACAATGGGAGCACGACGGTGCCTGAATTTCATATTCAAAACCAGCATACAAGGTAGTTCAGATGGATCCAAATGCACCGAATGTTCCACTCCCTGAGGTGGAAGTTGCAAAGGAAAACAATGAATACACTATCGAGGAGCGCGATTAGTTGAGGGCTGAGATAGAGGCGTTGAGAGTGCTAAAACAAGAAGAGAAAGGGGTTAAATAAAGATCTGATGCTTTAGTACTTCACTATAGTGACAATCCTAGAGAGAACGAGCAGTCACTCAAGCAGCTCATCTAATGAGGCAGAACTTGTAGAGTCAGTTTCCTCCAGCAGTGATAAAGAGCCGTCGAAAAAGAAAATGAGGCTGACTAAACAAACATTTAAGAAAAAGGCATAAGCATGATAGGCTTAAGAAACACCATGGGAAGGTAAAGGGTTCAATTGATTAGCACATTGACCGTTTGCTGATTGATCCCTTTGTTTTTCAGTCCGAACGAGGTATTTTTTACTACTCCAAATGAAGATACTGTTTTTAGCCGTAGCAAGAACTGGAGGCAATCGTCTTTATCTATGAAAATACTCTCTGGACACCTTCCCAAAAGGTTGGACAGCTCTAAGATGGAGAAATATGACGCGAGCAAAGATCCTGAAAACTATCTAGAGAGCAGTTTAAGAACTTTATGATAAACTTCGATGACGACGATAAATTGTTGTGTAGGGCCTTCTCCCAAACCTTCATGGGAAGTGACCTCAGATGGTATAATAGTCTCCCTCAAGGATCTATAATTTTTTTTTATATATTTTGGGTTGCTTTCCGGAGACAGTTCGTGGGAAGCAAGGAGCTTAAGGGTAATGGAGATACCATCATCCATTATGCACATGAGCCAAATGGTCTTTAAAGGAATACATCAACAGGTTTGTAAATACGAAGAACGGGTTAGTATATTTTTTTGAACAAGTTGCAATTGCTTCCCTCAGGGAGGGTTTGAATCCAGGAAACTTGGCTGATTCAGTAACCTGGAAGAAGGTCGTTGCTTTTGGAGGGTTGTTAAATCAGGTGGGGAAACAAATCAATGTGGAGGAGACTAAAAATTCCAAGGTGTCTCGCTTGATAAGGTCCACCACTAAACATCAATGCCTCAGGCTGCTAATCAGTATGGTTACAGATCAGAGGAGACTAGACAGGGATCTAACTGGTCAAGGCAGAATCAGTCTTACCAAAATCAAAATCAACAGGTCAAAAAACAAGAGGGGACCATGGGTTCAACCTGAGTGGTTTGCTGAATCATGGGAAAGTGTGGTTATAATATATGATAAAACTAAAAATGAAGTACACTTTAGAAAACCAACAACATTTCAGTCCTCCAGAGAAAACCGGAGTACCCGTTTTTGTAAATACCCTAATGACATAGGGCATGATATACATGATTGTATAGCCTTGGACCAAGAGGTCCAGAACCTCATTGAGAGGGATACGTTGAGGATCAACAATCCAATACCAACATTCCCTGAACTACTCCTTCAACCAATTCTGGAACATCTACACAGGAAGATACTATGCTGATAAATGAAAATTTTGATATAGATTATGAGTACCTTGATTCTGATTCGAGTCGGAATCGGGTGAGGTAATAATAGACAAAACTATTATTGTCTCCGGTTTGATTAAATATTTTGAATCTTTAACCATCTTTGTAGGGGACACTATGACTGCACCTTCTAGTTCTTCAAGGAAGAGGTATGTTCACATTTTGGCCACCCAGTTGGATGAAAGAATGTCCACACACATGTACCAAACTCTAGCTCCTTTCATAGTTTTCGATGAGGATGACCTAGATATTGCAAGGCCTCATGAAGACGTTGTGGTAATAGGGGCATCAATAGGGGCAATGATATAATTCGAATCCTGATTTACATAGGCAGTTCGGCAAATATCTTGTTTTGAAGCTCCTAAAAACAGATGAGAAACCCTTCGGTTATACAACGTTCGAACAGGACTATTGTGGGCTTCATAGGGAGTTCTGCAGATGTGATTGGGGAATTTGAAGAAGAAGTATTGCTGGACAAAAGACCTTTTAAGAAAATGGTAAGAGTATTGTTTGTTGTGGTGGATTGGCCAACACTTATAATGCAATATTTGGGAGGTTTTGGATCTCTAGAATGCATTATGTGGCCTTTACGGTCCATCAATGTTTAAAATACACTGTCCAGGGACAAGTAGGTGTTGTCCGGAGCAATCAGAAGGTAGCTAGGAAATGTTATGCAACGATCCTTGCCTCTAAGTCTGTAAAGGCAGTCAAGATTAACAGGGATTAGCAGCTATTAGAGCCTTCCACCGATGGGAATGGAATTGATGATCCCACGGAGGCTCCCAGTGTCATAACACCCGTAAAGGAGGTTGAAATCTATTCCCTAACTGAGGGAAAAATATTAGAATTGGTACCAAGTTGGCGCCAATTTTGAAACACTGGTTATTTTCTTTTTTAATGAGTAATCAACATGTATTTGCTTGGTGCGATGAAGATGTTATTGAAGTGCCAGCTGATATAATTTGTCATAAGTTGTCCATACAAATTGATGTTGCGCCGGTTGTACAAAGAAGAAGATCTTTCTCTAAAGAAAAAGCAGATGTGATTGTTCAAGAATTTGATCGTCTCACCAAGATGGGCCACATAAAAGAGTCTTAGTACTCTTTATGGACTGCCAATCCCGTCTCAGAATGACGCATGTGTCTCGACTTTACTGATCTTAATAAGGCATGCCCCAAGGATCCTTATCCCGCTCCTCGGATAGATCTGTTGGTGGATTATACTTCTGGGAATAAATTGTTGTCTTTCATGGATTCGTTTTCGGGGTACAACCAAATACAAGTAGATCCGAAGGATCAAGACCACACCACCTTTATTACGGACATATGTCTTCATTGTTATAAGGTGATGTCGTTCGGATTGAAAAATCTTGGGGACACCTATCAAAGGTTAGTAAATAAAGCCTTTGCTAGTCAGATTGGCAGAAATATAGAAGTTTATATAGATGATATGATGGTAAAAATATTTGAGGAAGACGCGCATATATCTGACCTTCAAGTTAAATCCTGAAAAGTGTGTTTTTGGGGTCTGGTCTGGAAAATTCGTGGGTTATATAGTAAGTGAAAAAGGAATTCAACCTGATTCGGATCAGCTCAATGCTCTATTAGCTATGGATCTTCCTCGGAGCACCAAATAAGTTAAAAGACTGACCGAACGATTGGCTGCGTTGAACAAGATTAGTTTAATATCATCAGACCAATGTGCTCTATTTTCCAGGTGTTAAGGAATGCCAACTTTAATAGGTCTCCACAGTGCAATCAAGCATTTCTTGAAATCAACAAACATTTATCTTCACCCAAGACTCTCTTTAAACTTGCCCAGGGGGAAAAGCTGGATTTTTTTTAACTTCTCCTTGTGGTGATAATATGTACAAGGCTATATATTTTGGTTTCAGAGTTTCTAACAATGAATCTGAATATGAAGCAACTATAGCTGGTCTTAAGCTAGCCCTTATATGCGGGGCCAGAAGAGTTCGATTAATGAGTGACTCCCAACTAATTATTCACCATGCTCAAGGACAATCTAAAGCAAAGAAAGAACAATTGATAAAATACTTTCTTATGTTGAGAGAAGTTGATGCAAGCTTCAAGAGTATCTACTATGAACACGTCTCTAGATCGGAGAATACCGTGGCATACTTATTGGCAACCATAACTTATTCTGAATCTTACCCTTGGATTCTGATGTTAGAATGTCTATCAACACAGATGAGCCAAGAAAACGGTAAAAAGAATGAAGAAAATATGAGCATAGTAACCATTCAACCCAAGGACTCGAGGTATGATATTCTTCAGTTTATTTCTGATGGGATTTGGCCTTCGGATAAAGCCATTGCTAAGAAAGTTAAGTATAAGGCTCGTGGTTTCTTGGTATTAAGCAAAACTATTTACAAAAAATCTTTAAGCAGCCCCCTTTTACGTTGCTTAAGATTTGGAGAATCCCAAGTTGTACTATCTGAACTGCATGATGGTGAAGGTTCCGCACACTGTGGCTACAAAGTCCTAACGAGGAGAGTCTTATTAGCAGGGTACTACAGGCCAACCATAATGGCAGATGCCAGAGATATGGTAAAAAATTGTGATCCTTGCCAGATATATGGAAATGAAATTTACGTGCCAGCAGTTCCTGTGGAATCCATATCCGAACCGACATCCTTTGATAGATGAGGGTTTGATCTAGTTGGGCCTCTTCCCATGGCATCTGGTGGATGTCGAACTATCATAGTAGCTATTGACTATTTCTCTAAGTGGATAGAGGCAACTCCCCTAGCTGGAACCACTTCTAAGGCAATTATTAAATTCAGTTTATCTAATATATGTTGAAGATTTGGGGTTCCCCGAAAGATCACCACAAATAATGGGCCCCAGTTCGATAATAAAGACATGAAAATGTTTGCAACTCCAGAGGAATTCAATACTGTTTTTCCTCTCCTTTTCACCCTCAAGCAAATAAACAAGTTGAAGTTGCTAATCGGACAATCTTGTCCGGGTTGAAGAAAAATCTGGAGGGAGCTGCAGGAAAGTGGCCAAGTTATCTACAAGAAGTATTGTAGGCTTACCAAACTACTCATCGGGTTGCTACGCAACACAAGAATCTCCTTTTGCCCTCATTTATGCGATGGATGCAATCACTCCCACATAAGCTACTTTACCATCTTACATAATCAAGAACTATTCTGAACAGACAAATGATATGGCAGTCAGGAATCAGTTAGATTTGATTGAAGAAAGAAAAGTTAAAGCGCATTTAAGAACGAAAAATTACCAGGGTTTGATGAGGAGCATATTTGCTTCCAAAGTTAAAAGAAGAGATTTTTAACTGAGGGAAAAAGTCTTAAGAAAAGTCTTTTCACACACTAAGGAAAACCAGTTCGGCAAGTTGGCTCCGAATTGAGAAGGTCCTTATATGGTATGTGGGAAAGTCAAACCAGGAACATACAGACTTCAAGACAAGGGGGGGGGGGAGAACACTAAAGCACCAATGGAACGTTGAACATCTCACGTTATATTTAGAATAGAACTCTCTTGTAAATATTTACTTTTGAGTGTCAATGTAAATATTAGGGTGGCATACTCTTTCCTACCATAGTGGCGCAAGGAGGTTTTAACGAGGTGCCCGAGTTTTTCAATAATATCTTATGCCTTCTTCAAAATTCTAGTGCAAAATTCTTCTTGACTTCACCATAGTATGAGGTGGTCGGATATTAAATACTTATTAAACACCTCGGCTCTCAAAAATCTTTGAGTTGATCGGATATTTTAAACACTTGATCATATTTATTAAACATATGTGTTCGAAATCATTTAATACACTAACTTAGCATATCTGAAATATTGAAGGCTATTTAAACACTGACAATAAAGAATTAAACAAAATTCACACAAAGGGAAATATGATATTGAAGTCTGATCGGAATAGACCCGATCCGTGGTTCACAAATGCCTTGACCATTCAAGGATTTTGATTTTAAAGAACAGAAATTAAACAAACAACACAACAAGATGCCTTGGCCATCCAAGGACTTTAGTTTTTTTAAAAAACATACAACATAACAATATAACCTTAGGGCTCATTCCCTTCGTTTTTTTCATCACCATCGTTTATCTTTGGACTTTTGAGTTCAACACTTGAACTCTCACCAACTCCTTCATTATCTTCAGAATATTCTCCACTTAAGTAGTCGTGCTTATCACCATCAGCCATTGTATGGAAAGGAAGGTTATCATATTCCACAAATCTCCACAAAGGACCAAGAGTCCTTTGAGGAAAGGTTTCGTGAAACAGCAAAACCATATCGGATTTATTTTCATCATCTCTTTTCTCTAAAGAGTCCACCACTCCAGAGGCATACTTCTCTATTCCAAAAGCTATCTCTTCGGGTTGGTTTTTTACTAGAGATGTATTCTCCCCTGTATTCTTCTTAAGAAGATCCTCCAAGTTGACTTTGTCTTCGGATAAAGTCTTGAAAACTTTGTCTCTAGCTTCTAGTTGCTCATTCAGAGCTTTGATTTCATCAGAAGAAGAAGTTTCCAGTTCAGAATATTTAGTCTGAAGATCTTTCTGAGTATCTTATGACTTGCTCAGTTTGGTAGCTAAAGATGAATCAGACCATAAAGAGGAAACTGAGTATCCACATTTTGGTGAATTATTGCTGACACGAAGAGTCTTCACTGCAATGATCCCACTATAAGAAACAATCCAAAAGGAGAACATCGTTTACACCTGATGCACTATTAACAAAAAGGTATATACTTATATTGAGGTATTTTACTAATGTGGCTAGCAAGTTTATGGTGAACAACTTGGGTCTTACAAATACTAAACATTCAAGTCCTTATAAGCTATTATAGCTTAATTATCAAGATGAATTATACATCACGGATCAGGTCCTTATCACATTTAGCATATAAAAATATCTAGATACACCTACTGTTTGGTAGACCATGGCGGTTTGATCTTGAGGTGTGACATAATGTATGCACAAACATCTAATCATTTATGAATGATAATAAGAAGATCAACTTATCACCTGTTAGCCCATTAGAAGTTCATGAAATTCAAACACAAATGGTTAAAAAAAGCTGAGGTAAGTAAATCAAGCATATATTTATGTTATAATGTTACATGCAAGTCCATGAGTGCTACAAGCATCGTACTATATATTTTGTTTGAAGAGTTCTGTAATTGGGAGATTAACTTGATAGGACTACCAACTGAAGTGAAGTTTTTTTGAACAAGTATGCAAATGTTTCCAAAAGAGACACCTCATGGGTTTTCCCATCTTTGAGGCATTAAACATCAAATTGATATTGTTCTTGATTCTGTATTACCAAATAAGGTAACCTACTATATGAACCCAAAAGAAACTAAAGAGTTGGAGAAGCAATTGCATGAATTGATGGTTAAATGGTACATCCGAGAGAGCCTTAGTCCATGCGTTGTACTAGTTGTATTGGTACCTAAGAAATATGACAGTTATGAAATGTATGTGGATTGTCGCGACATTAACAATATCACCATCAAATACGTTATAAAATTCCAAAACTTGATGACATGCTCAGTGAAGTTAATGGTGCCAATATGTTCTCTAACATTAACTTAAGGAGTGGTTATCACCAAGTCATAATGCATGAAGAAGATGAATGAAAGACATCCTTAAAACAGAAAAAGAATTGTGTGAATGGTTAGTTGTGCCATTTGGGCTTACTAATTCTCCAAGTATGTTTATGCATCGGATGAATAAATTTCTAAGAGTATATATATATATAAGTTTATTATGGTATATTTTGATGACATACTGATTTACAATAAGATTTTGGAAAATTTTCTAGAGCACATTGAGTTGGTTTTGAAAAATTTATGACAAGAAAGACTTTATGCTAATCTTAAGAAGTGTATATTATATATTGATCATCTTGTTTTTACTTAGATTTATTGGAATTTCTCAAGGCGTACAAGTTGATCCATAAAAAATCGAAACAATCTAAGAATGACCAACACTGATTACGATTGGACATGTTTGAATTTTCCATGAATTGGTTAGTTTTGATTGGATATTTATGAAATATTTCAGGACCTTAGCATCTCACTTCTATGATTAATAAAATGTGTCTTGCAGCTGAGAATAAGCACAAGACAAGGCTTTTCAAGGCTTCAAGATAGCCTCACACAACACAAGCACAAATTTTGGTTCTTCCTGATTTTGCAAAACATTTGAAGTTGAGTGTGATGCTTCAGGTCTGTATATTGCAGGTGTATTGACTCATGGAATATGACCTATAGCCTATTTTAGTAAAACATTTAGTAGAACGTCACTCAACTATCCAACCTACTATAATGATCTATATGTATTGGTGATATTATTGGGAATATGACAACATTATTTATTATCGAAAGAGTTTGTTATTCATACAGATCATGACACTCTTAAGCATCTAAGAGGCCATACCAAACTCAAAATAAAGCATGCTAAGTGGTTGGAGTTCATTGAGATATTCCCTTACATTATCAAATTCAAAAAGGGTAAATATAATATTATAGTAGACACGTTATCAAATATGATAGTCTTCGAGATTTCTAAAGGGCGTTTTCATAATAAAGACAAGAAATAAACTTTGGATATTGTTTAGAGAGATAATTAAGCTGCTTGGGTATTAACTATAAGGAGAGAAAGTCTAGAAAAAATGGTTGAGAGAGTAAATATTGTGTGTTTCTTTCAAAGCTTAAAACAGGATTTACATAAGAGACTTGGGCCCAAGTGGGCTTACATTAGATTAAACCATGCAGACACTTTTCATTTTTTACTAGAACTGGTCGATCTGAACAACTCATCACTAGATATCCTTAACTGATTATGGGATCACTTCAGATATAACTGCTCATGTGCTCCGGATTTCAGCCAACAATAGTTGTCTTGAATAGAATTTGGTTGGATAGCCTTACTTCTAATTAGTATTACCCCAAAAATTGTTACATGTTGTTCCATTTTGGTACACATGTCATATAGACATTTGACCCACAACCTTCTTAAGTGGCAAAACATGATATATTTTTCAAAACTGTTCAACTTCCTTATGCAAACACTGGTTGGAAGAGACCTTTCCACTTTCTCAAGATTTCCTTTCACTAGGCCTGCAAAAAGCAGCTGTTAAGCTTTCACACTACCCTTTATAAATACTCCGCCCTCTCCCATAATATTTTTCATTTGCTATAATTTTTAGAGATAGAGAGAAGTTCACAGATCTAACCACCATAAACCCTCTGTTTTCAGTTTGATAGCCACCACAAAATATTTCTCTAACGCCAGTCTAAGCTTCTCTTCAGATTTTCATGCTTTATGCCGCCAACGCCCTAACTGATTGGCTGTGTCTCTTAGATAGAGAAAAAAAAGTAAAAAAACTAAAATAATTGATGAGATTCCAGAACCAAAATGGCCCAACTCATCGTTCAAACCTTCAACTGTAAAGACACGTTTCCTCATAATAAGAACTCTATTCGAGTTGATCCTTCGCCGTCTATCGCTCAGCCTTCAGCACATAAAGCTCATTCTTCCAGGCTAACCCGATCCCTATGAGATACTAAAAATAAAAACTGATCACGCTTTCTCGCAATGGGGTATTCAAATACCGAAGATATATCGCGTGTGAAGAAATCCAAGAGCAGATATTGAATTACCTTCTTAGATATTCGAGGCAGTTGGGTCTAATTTGTAGAATGTCAAGAATAAATAGTTGGCTTATCTCTAGCAAAACACATATAACTAATATTTAGAAAAAAGAGGTAGGTGAGCTTCGGGCTATATCAGGTTCCTAGAGGATGTCAAAATATGGGATTATACATAAAATTAACTAGTTGATTACCCGACGTGCTAAATTGGAGTCTCCGGTTTCTGCTTGACCTAGAAATCATTTGGTACTTCAAGTTGGTTAGCTTGTATCCTAGTCAAGCCAGCCTAAAGACCTGGTTTACTTTTATATTCTGTATTATGCCATCAAGGCTATTAACGATCGAGATGCTAATTAAGAAATTTGTAGCGATCATTGGGATACCGAGGAATCCCCATATCCCTTTCTACTTTATTACTCTATATAATGAGTATAAAGTAGTAAGTGATATCCTGGTCCCTGAAAAGTTTGGAAGCACCACTTCTTTTTTGTGAGTGGCTGCTAGGAGTGGCAAAGTACAAAGTAATTTCTCATTTTTTCAATCACAAATTTAATTACTTGTTGACCTTCAGTACTTGAAGCTTATTTTTTATTCCTTTTGCAGCTATGCTCAACTCCCAACAACAACATTTGGAAGTTTCCAAAGAGAATTTAAAAATTCTACATTGTTAGGTTGAAGATAAATGGGCGAATGCGTTCTATAATTGTTTCACGCGGAACAACATGGTTTGGAGTAATTTGTGCAAACTCAATCGAAGGTTAATAGATCATAGAAGCAATTCACGACTCCACTACGTGCATTAAAGTTTTTCTTACCGATTAGAAGGTACTGATGGCATGGTATATCTTTCGACTAGTAAGAGGGCTCCAAGCCACTAGGTAAAGAAAAATGATGCTAACTACTAGTGCTACAAAGGTGAATCGAGCCAATGAGCCAACAAAAGAAGCTATTGAAGCTGTTGTGAGCCAAATAAATGAAGAAACTTTGAACATGAGAGGAATAAAACATCCAGCGCATCAGAGGATCACAAAAATAAAAAACTAAGTAGTGAAAAAAACAACAACAAGAAAAAAATGAATACGGGCTCGAAAATTGTTTGCGCTGCAGGTTAAGCTACAATTCCTCTAATATTTGAGCGTCAAACTGCTCAATCATCTGAGAATAATTTCTTCTATCTTCTGGAGGTAGATGAAAGAGTAGGTGAAGGTCAAACTCCACTAGATAGTTCGAAAGAGTTAGGTATTGATAACCTGGTAGAAAATTCTCCAAATCCAGATGGTTCGGTTGAAGCTGTATCCTTCTAACTCGAGGAAAGGGACATTAGTGCTCTTGCTTTTCTTAAATTCATCAATCCCATTGATCAATCAGGAAGGCAAGTAGAAAAGCACAATGAGACGATTACACTCTTTCGAGAAGAACATGAGCTTCATAAGAAAGATTCCGATGAGAAACTGAATCGTGCTGACAATCTAAAAAACCGAGTCTCACATGCTGAATAAGTGCTTATGAAGAAAAAATCCACTCATGAAGCCAAGTTTTGTGACTTAAAGGCCTCATGAATAGAGGAAGATCAGGAGTAGAAAGATGAATAAAATAAGCATAATGTTCAAATAGTCCTCTTGTAGAATATGTTAGATGAGCAGAAGACGAGTACTTTGAAAGTCAGAGATGATCGATTTATATTTTAAAATTAAACTTGAAAGGACCAAGAGGATGTGGGTGACGCGTATGTTGAACAATGCTTAAGCTCCGTAGATAAGTGGATGCTAAGACTAAATCCGACTTGGTTATTAACTTTCAAAAAATATTCTCGAATTTTAATCTTGGATCGTTTTTGGACTTGGTACCGGAAGGAGAATGACCTCATGACCTTTCATTCACAAATGAGCTGGAAATCACACTAGATAGCAATTGAAATATATTCATTTCACAACTTTTTGTATTATTATCTTATTGTAAGTCCCTAGTATGACCAGATAATTTTGTAATTGTTTTTATAATTTATCAATATTAATTGTTTTAGAAAAAAAATATTATTCAACAATAGCATAGCTGGAGTCTTCCTTGTTGGTGATCAATCCTCAACCGCTCACCGATACATGCTTCGAACTGATCGTTAGTCTATAACAGGTCAATGAAACAAACTTCGAACGTAACCAACTAATATCAAAACCTTTTAATTGAGACCAACTAATGTTGGATCCTTTATAACTGACCAACTAATGTTGGAACCTTTCAATCGTGACCCACTAATGTTGAACTATTTATACTTTACTAATTAATGTTGGAAACTGTTAATTATGACAAACTAATGTTTGATCCTTTACACTTGACCAACTAATGTTTGAACCTTTTACTATTTTTAAATTTTAGGATCAGAAATATCTGAATAAATCAACAATAAAACAAGAATATAGAACACAAAATGATTTATAAAAGATAAGTTAGTCGAGACACCTCATTAAAATCTCCTTTCACCACTAGGGTAGGAAATAATGTGTCTTTAGACAATACGTCATAAAATTAACCAATGTACACATGTTTTTACAATTACTTCAGATACAACCTTAAGTGCATGATAGTCCACTCGTCGTACGCGTGTTATCTTCTTGATCTAGCGGCAAATAGGGCTTAACCTTTTAATAACCGAATAAAACCCTTCCCAAATTGGTCTTAACTTTCCTAACTGTTAATCTTTAGTGTGCATGAAGACCTTTTTCAAAAATATGTCCCACACTCTGAATTCTCTGCTTTGGGGCACACATACTTGCTTCTCATCAGAATTGATAATGAATGGATCTTAAATTTCTATTTATTCTTTTTGCCTCAATTAAATATAGTTCAGCTCTTTGACCGTCATCGTTACCCATTCTAGAGTAATTTGTGATTTCTGAAAAATGATGGGATAGACTCAGATGGGTTACCGCATTCATCCCATACACCAAAGCAAAATGAGATTCTTGAGTGGCTGTCCGACAACCCTGTGAATGAAAAAACTGCTTCCATGTCTTTGTTTTTAAATTGAGGCCAAATTTTTCATGGAATTCTGAACCAACATATATGTTAGACATGATGAATTTAATAACAACTTTTTCCATAATTCTCGACAAAGGCTATGCTTCCACAAATGTAGAGAAATAATCAACATCCACAATAATGGTGTGGTGGCCTCCAAATGCCATAGGTAAAAAGTCCAACAGCTCTAGCCCCCATAAGTCAAAAGGAAATGCCTCGAATATTAACTCAAATGGTACAATTTGTACATGAATTATATTTGCAAATCATTGGCAGGGGTCATATCGTCAGACTAAATGTTTGTCATCTGCATAATAAAAGGTCAATAATATAACCCACAAAACCCTTCTTTTTAATTTTTATAGCTAGAAGTAGAAGATCCCTCCTTGTCACGCAATTCAAATAACATCATTTGTGATTCATTAGTTCCGAGGCACCGCAATAATGGTCGACTAAAAGATTTCATGTGCATTGAACCTTAGTTTTTTAGCCAATGTTTTGTTGATTTGCAAAGTCTCTTTGATTATAAATTCCTTAAGCTCATATCTCCAATCTTTATCGAAACCTATCAAAATTTAGAATGCTTATTTGGTACCTAATCTCGGAAATTAATATTATTGAAGGGTGTTCTTGTTCCAGTATCCATGGATATCCTCATGTTTATGCAATGGTAGCTAACAAATCAGCCATTGAAGTTTTGGCTCGATGAATATGTTCGTACTCAATATATGTAAAGAAAGTTGCAACATTTTCAATGCTTTTAGGTATTTTACCAAGTGATCTTTTCTTGCTTTGGCCTGACCTGAGGCATGATTAATAAGCAGTTGTGAATTACTTATCAATTTCTTAGCACCATAGATTTGCGCAAGCCTTAGCCCTATCAAGGCTGCTTAGTGCGTCATTGTTTGATGATCTGAAACCAAAGTGTATTGTTTGGTACAATTTATGTTCGGGGATACCAACTGAACCCCATCACCACAACCCGAAATGCTTGAGCTCCCATTAGTTTGAACTACCCACTCATTTTGAGCCTCATCAATATGTGGCCCAAGCTCAGATTGCTCGTAATGAAACTCAACTAGAAAGTCCGCTAAAGACTGAACTTTAATTGTTATTCGAGGATCAAATCAACATCGTTGTCTCATAATTTCATTGACCATTTAGTCATCTGACTCGATATGTATGGCTTATGCAATACAATCCCAAATGGAAAAGAGGTCTGAATCATAATAGAATGGGCTCAGAAATGTGGCCTCATTTTTCGCGCTACCACTACTATATACAAAGCCTTTTTTTTCTTCAGATTTAGGTATATCTTTCAGCATCCAGTAGGCTTTTACTCACATAATATATACGACGTAGATAATTTTCAATTTTTCTAACTAAAACTACACTTACCGCATAACCTGACACATCTATGTAGACAAAATAACTTTTTTTTTCTTTTTTAAAGGCTCTGTCACATTGTAGAGTCTAATTGAACTTATTCCTCTTTCTTAGAATTTGGAAAAATGACGACACTTCTCCAAAGACCTTGAGATAAATCTGTTTAAATCTACTAACCTTCAAGTTAAAATTTGTACCTCTTTGATGAAACTTAGAGGATACATGGTGGTTAGAGCATTTAATTATACTAGGTCGGCTTGAATGCCCTAAAATCCAACTATATATGGTTATACCTCGTAAAAGCATTCATGAATGATAAAATTTTATAACATGAGGTCGAGTCTATCAACTGGTCAATTCTAGGGACATCGAAAGGATCCTT
This sequence comes from Limnanthes douglasii subsp. nivea, assembly GCA_036936605.1. Taxonomy (NCBI): domain Eukaryota; kingdom Viridiplantae; phylum Streptophyta; class Magnoliopsida; order Brassicales; family Limnanthaceae; genus Limnanthes; species Limnanthes douglasii. The sequence goes on from JAUPFV010000002.1 coordinate 161,007,569, forward strand.
CGGATAAGCCTTGCTTAACTATGTGAAATCAACACACATGTGTTGTTTCCTATTTTTCTTCTAAACGATTACCTGGTTTGTTATCCACAATGGGTATTGAGATTATGAAATATGACCTACTTTTATTAATCGATCCACTTCTACCATAATGGCTTCAGATTTTTCAATAGAGAGAGCTTTTCGTTTATGAATAATGGGGCAGACATTGGATCACACTGCAAGTTTATGGCAAATTACATTTACAGGGACACTTGTAACTTCCTCATTACACCAGTAAAGCATCTGTAAATTCTTCGATAAAAAGGATAACATTTGTCCCCTTACAGTAAATGGTAAGAGGGCTTTAATCTTCAAACATTTTCCATTTGAAAAAATATATACTTCAATATCCTCATCATGTGCTACTGAACTATGAGTTTCACTTAGATCATTTACAACATATAACTCCAAAGTAGACTCCAAGAATTGTTATTCTTTCTCGTCCCAACGCTTTGCATTGTCTTAGAAGAAAGAGCAATAATATAGCATTCTAAGGCCACTTTCTGGCTGCTGCGAACAACTCCAGCATGACCCCCGATTGTATATTTCAAACATTCATGGACATTGGACACAACCGTGTGCATTCTTGACAATCATGATCTGCTAAAAATAGAATTATACGAGGTCAAACCATCCACCGCTATAAAAAGTACTCTACTATTATTCTTAAAGGGTTCTCATATAATATTGCGTCTCCCTCAAATTCTTCGATTATATCAACACTCGTCTTAATGAATCCTACTATTATTCTATTTGAATGGGGTATGATAAGAGGCTTTTCAATTTTCTTATAAGTGAACATATGAAGAAGATATTCATTGAACTACCATATTAATCAGGATTCTTTGGATTTTTGTTCCTTAAATAGTTGCTCCGATTATCACGATATCCTCATGAGGTCCAAGAAAATATTTTGAATCAACAACATTAATAACGATAAACAACATCAAATCTTGGTAAATATGGGTGGACATTTTCCCTTCTAACTGAGTTTCCAAACTTACAACATGCCTTTTTCACGAATAACCATAAGGCCTTGACACTGTATCCTCCTCGGTAGAATATGGTTAGTGATTCGAAGAATTCTCACAAACTCTTCCCTTGTTGGGTTTATCAACTACCATAACACTTCTTCGGTTAGGATCAAGGTCTTGATACTCATAATCCATATCTAATTTATTGTGTGGTCTGGATATGACCATCGTATTTTCCTACTTAGGTGCAATCTCAATTGCCTCCCTTTAGACTATGGCATGATCACCAACTGACACATGTTGTCGTCCCCCAGATTGTGCTTTGTTTAAAGTGGTCAGATTTATGTTCTCAATTGAGGTTACGATTTCATGTTTCAAAGTGATACAATCCCTTGTATTGTGTCCTATATCGTTATGATACTTTTAAAAATGGTTATTCTGATTTTTCCTCCGACTTTATATTAGAAGTAGTTTTATAAACTGAACAAAATTTCATGTCTTGTCAATAATAGTAGCAACACTCTCGGTTAGTTCATCATAGTTATCCGGTTTGACCCATTGATTCATTATGGGTATATATTGTTGATCTCGTGGGTGTTTATTTACCCTAGGTCGAGGCAGAGTCTTATTTGTACCCTTCGGACGAAAAGTACTAGCTATCTAAGGCTGAAATTTTTAGGCCTATTGTTGATAGCTCGAGGTAGAAGACTACAGAGCTTGTCTTTGCAAAAAGATCAGTATTAATATTTTCTTCTCCTCCATTTTGATATGTTTCTTAACCTAAGCTAGCAATTCCCCAAGAGTTAAGGATTTTTTCCTCCTTATCTCATCAGCTAACTCTTCATGGAGAAGCCCTTGCTTGAAATAAGCAAGAGCCAAGTGCTCATACCAATCATCTAGGCTATTCTTAGTAAGCACGAAATGTTCGATGTAATCTTTCAAACTCCCCCCAATCAACTGGCAGCACCAAATTATTGTGTTTATGATCCTCTTTATCGCCTTACTTCCCACAAATTGTCTTTAGAATGTTGTCTTGAACATATCAAAATTCTTGATAGAACCTTATGGAAGGCGGTTATACCATTTTAGAACATTATCTTTAAAAGTTTGAGAGAAAGCTCGACACGATAAGATATCAACGTCGTCGTAATTCATCATAAAGTTCTTAAAATAATCTATATGGTTATCTGAATCTCTACTCCCATTAAACTTTTCAATTTTAGATATATCAAACCTTTGGGTAAGTATCCGGAAAGAATTTCTACCAATAATGAGGATTGCCTCCAATTATGTCCATCATTATATTGGTGGCCATCATTAGATGTTTCATAAAGACCCTACTAGAACTGAATCTATAATTGACTATTTTCTTGATAATCAACACTCTGGTTCCTCGAGCCCTATATATCAAAGCTGGGCTTTCTCGAATTGGTTGTTGTTATTCGACTCTTCCCACAACTACCATTTTATCTTTGCCCTTTAGAGGTTTTTGTTTATCAGATAAGGTATGTTGTTTGTTCAACCCATGCTCATATTCTCGGCTTTGATATTGACATGTGTGTCTTTTCAAGTAATGATTACCACCATGATTTATTTTGTTTTTATGACAGTGATCCCTACTCAGAGAAGACAAAAATCTATCGAACTAGGACGCATAATACTCACTAGACTTTGAAGGACGGTAGCAATACTTGGCTCTTCGTTCTCTTTTTAAGGAATTTTGGCTTCTATTCGGTCGACCTCTTCGGTATTTTTCTCGATTTCATAAAAAATTAGAGTTAGTAGCTTCTCTCTTGGAACCCTCTTGTTTCCCAAGATTTTAGAGTTTTGAGTGGGCCTCTATTGGTTAATTTTTGTTGCTTCTTTTTTTGATTTCAACGCCTCGATTTTTTCTTGTAATTGATCAATATACTCTTCCATGATCAACTAGTCATACTTCTTTTCATTTGTATCCAGTGGTTGAGCTTCCCAAGCCAGTTGACTGGACCCTTCTCTGACTGTAACCCTTTCAGTAACTACCGCAAGATCCACATGCATCTTAAAATCCACTACTAGGTAGATTATGAAGATAAACTTAAAATACATAAGGTTATGGTCGTTTTTATCCAGGTATCTATCTAGACTCCCACTGGCATCGCTACTAATAGTCTCAAAAATCCGAAGGGCATTCTCGTAATAAAGATAACAAATAAACTTTGAATATTATTTAGAGAGATAATTGAGGTGATTGTGTATTAAGTGTAGAGAGAGAAAGTCTGGCAAAAATGGTTGAGAGAGTAAATGCTGTTTATTTATTCCAAAGCCTAAAATAACATTTATATAAGATATTTGACCCAATTGGGCTTACATGGTTAATGAGCCCATTTGGAAATTTTAAGCCCATAAAACTCAAATCTATAATTATACTTTATTACAAAAAATACCCTTATTATTATATATTTATTATATTGATATCACAACACAAATTCTCATTGAGTAGCTTATTGGTCCATATCGTGGGTAAGATAATTTGGTCCCTATCAAATCATGAATTAATCTCAACAATGGAGGCTAGGTTTTAGGATTTGAACATATCAAAGGATTGTATGAAGATGATCCAAACTTTAGATATTTTTTCAATGAATGTTCTAAAGCGGCATTTGGCTTATTCTACAAACATGATGAGTTCTTGTTTGAAGACAAGCATTTATGTATTTCACAAGGTTTTATACGTGATTTCATCTTAAGAGGAGTATAAGGAGGATATATAATGGGTCACTTTGGAAAACATACAATATTAGCTGTTGTCAGTGAGCATTTCTTTTGGCCACACTTGAAGAAATATATGGAAAAGTTCTACAACCGTTGTATTATTTTCTTAAACGGAAAATACAGATCGCATTTTCATGGTATTTATCTACCATTACGCATTCCTATTGTACAATGGGTGGATATGTATGGATTTTGTGTTGGGAATTCCAAAGATCAGACACAAGACTCCATCTTTGTTATGATGGATAGATACTCGAACATGACACATTTTATACCATGTTTTAAGGTGATTGATGTTTCTCAAACGATAAATTTGTTTTTTTGTATAAGTTGCGCCTTTACATGGAATGCCATGAACTATTATCTCATATCGAGACACCAAATTCCTTAACCACTTTTGAAAAATGATTTGGAAGAAGATGTGGACTAAACTGTTATATTCAATAACTTGTCATCACCAAACAGATGGCCAAACTGAAGTGGTAAACCATACATTATCTACTTTACTTGGAGCTAATGTGGATAAAAATCTTAGCAATTGGTTGGGATGTTTACCTTTTATTGAGTTTTTTTAAAACCATGCTACCTACTCTAATAATAAATTGTCTTCTTTTGATATTGTGTATGTGTACTAAAGACTTTGAAGCCGCTAAATTTACCCCCACTATTACCATCAAAGTATTCAAGCCATGATACACATGGCTCAGGTGTCAAGAAAATACACCAGAAGGTTAATGATAACTTAGAAAATAAAGCGAAGCAATATAAGCGTAAAAAGATAAATGATGCAAAAATTTAACATTTGAGTCGTGAAAATGGGTTTGGATACATGTGAGACCATAAAGATCCCCAAAAACTAAGTTATTAGCTTATACCCTATGAATATGTTCTATTCAAAATTCTAGAATGAATATATGATACTGCTTACAAATTGGAGCGTCCGGGAGATATGAACATTTATGCAATTTTTCATTTGAATTAGATGAAGCATTTTTTAGGACAAAACCTTCTCAACAAGGAAGGGATGATGAGAACATCCAAAAATATCTGATTGAAAACCAACATGAGATTGTCAAAGTGTCAACTGCTAGAAGTGGCTTATAACATGCTCAAAAGCAAGAGAACTTTATGGAGAGTTCAACAAGGTTGTGGAGAACCTTATAAGTCAAATGAACCATGAGCCAACTTATAATTTAGCTACTACCCATAAAATGTCTTCAATTGGAGCAAACAATGTGCACATTTTATTTCAGTTCGCAACAACAACAATTGAAGATGATATTAACAAGTTCTAAAAACAATATATCTACTTTAAGTCTACTATAAGTCATTTTATCAATATGAACACATTTCGTTCAAGGTTAATATGAAGATACCTCCTAAAACACATCAAAGTGACAGAATTCAATGATAGAAACATATATTCTTGATAAAGCTATTTCTCATAGATGATATCCGCATAATAATAAAACAAATATATTTATATTTAATTCCACGTAATATAGCGTTAAGTTATTAAAAACATAATTCCGCATTTATTTCGTTAAATATGAAACATACAATATGAATGCCGAAGAAAAAACGAGTTCTTGAATTCCATAGCAATATTGAAATAGTGAAAGTTGTAGAGACATTTTAGAAGTCCATGACAAGTTTTCTCTCGGCCTATAATTTGAATGCATCGACTTCCCAAATTCCTGCTCGAATCTGCAACTAAATCCGCAAGTTCTTGAATCGAGCTGCTCGAAGCCCGACCAAGCCTCTAACTTCGAGACTCGAAAGATAAAACAAAAGCCTTTCTCTCGAGCTTTTGCAGATCCACCACGGACGAGCCCTAAACAACCTCTGCATCTCCATCCCTTTGGAGCTTGTATTCTGGGTCACCTCCTCTGGTTCTCCCGTCTCCACTGTCTAGTGCCTCCACCATGCCATCCGTCTCTTGGACTCTCAGCAGGACCTCTCCTGATTTACTGATTTTCTCTCCAAGCTCTCCTCCTTCTCTCGCACTAAGATTTCTTATCTTCTCTCCGATCTTCTCTCCTGCCTCGACAACCACTTATCAGCAATCCTAAGTACCAACTCCCAAGTGAAGACTTGGACTCACTGATCTTCATTAGCATTGACGAGGATCTAGATATAATCAATGAATATGATCAGACAGTGTCTACATTGCCTACAGACAACTCCATTTTACTGGCTACGACTAATTTAGCATAAGAGGTCGGAGTCATGGAGCTCTTTATTTTGTTCGTTTCAGTAACCTCTGTCATTAGCAACAAGATCTTTTCCCCATCTTCAAATTATTTTCTGCAGTAATCCTGTAATGAGTTCAGACGAGTAGTAAAATTCAGAACTGTATCAAACGAGCTTGGTGAGATTATCGGAGTAATGGCAACAACTTACATCGAAAGAGTTCTTCAATGCGGCATCAATCTAATGATGAACCTTAGGTTAGGAGAATCTTTCAGTGGGGGTGCAGCTTTGGTGAACCGGAGAAGAGAACACCATCATTTTTTCTAAGTTGTAGTCAGTGGAGTCACTGAGCTGCTTAGGGTTTTCTCTTCCTCCGCAAATAAAGAAAGATTGTATACAATGAGATGTAAACAAAAATATACTAATATCAAGGTTTTGAGTGTTGACAATATTGTAATGGTCCTCAAATCTGATTCTGTAATGGGCAAGGAAGTAGTTTCCCAGATATTCACTCATAGTTCAAGGCTTCCGAGAAATTCAGGGAAATCAAGCCTCTCAAAAAATACTAGTAGATAAAAAACAAGTCCAGAATTGCTATATCAAGACTTCTCAGTCTTTTCTCCAGGCATACGGTACAAAAGAGAATCCTGCTTTGCTCCCGTATGAGTCCTTACGGGCCGAATAACAGGATTGAATGTGCATCTACTTTAGCTTCTTCGATGCTGAAAAATGTCAGTGGAATCTCAAGGACTAATGTAAAAAATGAATTAGGTTTAAGTCAAGTTGCTTCTTCACCTTTATCGCCATTTCCCCACAGCAACCAAGTCTCGCTTGTCAAAACAACAAACACAAAGGCTGAATAAACAACCACCGAAGAATGCTTTACAGCAAGTACAAGTGTTACTCTCCGTCAGACATTGAAGGATAACTCAGTGAAAATGGATGCTTCAAAGCAATTGTTGACAAGCTAAAGAGTTGCAATACTTACAGAGAACTTGCCAAACAGTTCGTCTTCTCAGATCTTCACCAAGACTTGTCTCCACTCTCTAAAGTTAAGTTTTCTAAATGAATATTTAGTTTATGAACTTCTTTAATATTTTATTTATGAACTTCTTCAACTGTCAGTTAAAATACACACAAAGATGAGAGTGAGTGATGGTAAAGGATAGTATTGCATAATAAGATAACAGATGAATGTTGAGTGCATGAAACAACGGTATAGTACCATACCCTTAATAGTTGTATGACAAATGAAATAAGTGACGTGTGCATAACAAACACATGGATATTGTGCATACAAGACACATTAATATATGTGTGTGCATAAAGTGATTGATAATAGTGAAGATAGCTAGTACGTGAGCATATATATACACAGAATATTGTGTTTACAGAGAAGACAATCGAAACGACAAAATGGTAATCTTTGCAAGCCAGATCTAAGAAACTTGATGAGAAGGTGCACACATGCTACATGCCTTGGAACCCAGCGGAGCTACTCCATCGCAACATGTCCGAGCTACTCCACCGCAATTTCCACTACCACATACCAAAGCCGATGCGCTCTCTACATGTCGAAACTACTACACCACCTGCACCAGCAACATATTTTAGATTTTTGCCTCCACTACCACATTGACGTAAACGTTAACCACACGCCTCCCTAGTAAGAAACAGTTACACTGTTTTGACGGAGACTCCATCGGCCTCCTCACCATGGCCACCATCAATCAGCAAATCCATGCTCCGTTCGTGTTATCTCTCCCACATCAAAGCTCTCTCTACAACAGCCACAACCGTCACCGGAACAAAAACAAGACCCAAAATCGGCCCGTCGGGAAAACCAATACTTTCGATGTTCATCAGATGCTGCTACTCGCCTGAAAAATCATCCCCCGGTGCCATAGGCGGAGCTGGGTGGGTGCGTGTGGGTCCCAGGAACCCACCCAATTACTAAACTAGAGGTTTAAGTAACAAAAAAAATCAAATATGCCTTCCCCAGTGGTAAAATTAAATTAGGAACCCACGACTTCCACTTCTTATATTTTTTATTTTTTATTTTTTTTTATATCCTATTTTTTTTATTCTTATCTATATATATTTTCTTTTTAAACTTATCATAGATTTTCTCTTTTTCTTTTTTTCATGTTTTTTATTCTTATCCTATATATTTTCTTTTTAAACCTACCCTATATTATCTTATTTTTTTTATTCTTATCCTATATATTTTCTTTTTAAACCCACTTATTTTTTCTATATTTTCTCATTTTTATATCCGTTTATTCTTATCCTATATATTATTAATATATTTTCTTTTTAAAGATCTTATCCTATATTTTTTCATTTTTATACCCGTTTATTCTTACCATATATATTTTCTTTTTATACCCACACTTATTCTTCCTATATTTTTTCATTTTTGTACCCGTTTATTCTTATCCTATTTATTATTTTCTCTTTTTTATACCCGTTTATTCTTATCCTATATATTTTCTTTTTATACCCACACTTATTTTTCATATATTTTTTTCATTTTTATACCCGTTTATTCTTATCCTATATATTATTATTTTTTTTAAAAATATTATCTTATACCTATATTTTATCTTTTTTATACCCACGGATCCTTTTTATACCCACTTATTCCTCTTATATATTAGGTGCTCGTATTTATAAATATATATTATTAATATTTTTTTACGTATTTAATATAGATAATACTTTTTAAATATATATATATATATAATATCAATTTATACTTTATATATATATATATATATATATATATATATATTAAACTCTAACTACAAAATACAGTATTTTCTTTCTGAGTTTCTACTATGATTTTAAAAAACTCTAACTAAAGTCTGCAAATTGCTTTATTTTAGTTTTTCCAAATCACATTGTAGTTATTTACATAACATATATTATGTCATGACACGACAATTCAATATTTGAAATTTGAATATAAACCATTTGTTATTATAATTTATTTTGATATATATATATATATATATATACTTTTTCAATAATAAAGTCCAGAACACCACGGTGTTCCGATCCTGGCTACGCCACAGCACCGGCCGGTGCTGTGATATAGCACCAACCACGCCCACCGCTTACCACAAACGCTTCGAAAAAGTCTAACTTACGGGCTGGAGCAGCAACTTCAAATCCATTGTAAAACCGTTGAACGTTGATGATCAAGCAACCTGGAGTACAATTTATCATATGTTAGTGGCTGCATGTGAATTAAAGCCAACTGGAAACCCAATCTCTTGTCATACCTGAAATGTTATATTTTCTTCATCTCATCGAAATTGACAAATTCTTTTATTTTAAAGCCGAAGTTGTTGGTTAATTTAGTAACGGAAGTATCCAGCAGGAAAAGCACATTCGGAAATTTCACAAATTCTAGTTACTCCCAGTCAAATTTTGGGTTTTCGAATTTTAGGATTTTTTATTTTTGGCCAAACGGCAAGCTCCTCGAGTTACAGTGGAGACATCCAATGAAGTTCACTTTCGAGAAGTTGTTGATGACTAGCAAAATAGACTCTCTCTAATTTTTTTTGTCTCGATCGGATAACGAGTTTCCTAAGAAGGCTGAGAATCGAACTCGAAATATGTAAGTACAAAATTAAATCGTCAAACGAGTAAGAGCTTCAAACGAGAGATTTCCATAACAGAACCTTAACAACTATTTGCAAGTGAATATATATTATATCTTGATCAATAGATATTCCAAATAGAATTTTTGGCTCTCGTCAATGGATTTTTTTATAACTCGAACTTCAAAAAATCAACCTACGAAAAAGTTGTCAAGGCATTCGCCACGTGATCTCCATAATATACACCAAATCCAGTCCAAGATTGAAAATGTTGTACGCCATGTTATCTCCCTTTCCATTTTTGAAAAGGCTATCGGTCGAGTAATCTCCATCTCGATGATCGAAACGGTTATAGGGTGAGTAATCTCCATCTCCGTGATATTAAAAGCTCAAGGCGATCTCCATATCCATGATCAAAAGGTGTATGAGTCAAGTAATCTTCATCTCCACTATAAAAAAAGGAAATAAGGAAAATGATCTCCATCTCCATGACAAAAAGGCTTTAAACCAAGTTATCTCTATAATATGCGCCAAGTGATGTCCATGATATGCGCCAAGCGATCTCCATGATAGAGCGTCAACTTATATCCACGATAGAAAATGCTATAAGTCAAATGATCTCCATCTCATGATAGAAAATGCTATAAGCCAAATGATCTTCATCTATATGGCAGAACAAATTTAAGTTTAGTTATCTTCATACTATACGCCAAGTGATCTCCATTTTCACGATTGAAAGAGCTATACGCCAAGTGATCTTCATCTCAACGATAAAAAAAAGTTATAAGTCCTCAATCTCCATAACTGGAAAATGCTAGAAGCCAAATGATTTCCATCTTCACGGTAGAAAGGCTTTAAGCTTCATTATCTTTATGCCATATGCCACGTGATCTCTGTATTTATACTACAAAAACGGTATAAGCCAATTATTCTCCATGTAAATAATTTTGAGGCGCGAAAGGGTTTTTTAGCAAGGCACATTATTTTATTGATTAATGAAAATTTCCTGTTTTTGCCTTTTTATGTGTTTGTTATATATTCTTCTTTATCCAACAAAATGTGATGGGTTATGAACCACGCCTACGGGCTACACAAAGGATCCCACTGAGCCCGAACCACTTTAGCCCATAACATGATTGAACTACGAGGCTACATAAAGTGCCCCACTAAGCCCAATACATAACATTAGTAGCATATGGGAACTGATAACCATATCAAGCCTACAAAGGCCACGCAATAGGCCACATCAGTCACTCTTGCAAAAAAGCCAATTGGCATGCCCTTAGGGGCCACACTATGGGCCACACTAATCCCTCGATTTTGTATAGAGAGAAAAAATTCATATATGATAAGGAAATAAAACTTTGGGGATCAAAATGTAAAAAAATAAAACCTTGTATGATAAATTTTATAGTTATAAGAGAGATTTAGAGATTTATGAATAGGTGAAGGACTAATATGAAATTTTACCATTTATGTAACTGATTCTGTTAAGTTTAAGTCCTTGTGCCTATATATATTGGCCAGAGATGAACTGAGAAAGGATTCTGACATTTGAGATATTTTACTTTCACTTCTTGACTTTATCTCTCTAGAAATTACTTCTCCCAAAATCTTTATACTTTTCTTTATTTACTCGATTTTACTTTGCGAACCATAAATAATACTCACCAAATTGGAGACTTCACTGGGGAAAATCACGATTGGTGCCTAGATTGTTCCCATTTGATTTTTTTTATTCTTGTTCAAAAACTATTTTGATCAACAATGGATCTAAGAAACAAAGGTGAACCATTAGTTCGAGCCGCTGTTAAAACATTAAAACATGACTTGCAAGGAGAAAATGGTAAGCATGAAGACTCTATTACAGTTTGAAAAACTCAGTCGGACATTGGAATGCAAATGAATCAACTAGTAGACAAAATTACAGCTCTGAATGAGAAGTATGACCAGAGAGAACAAGAAATTCAGCCAGCTAGGTTGAAATCAGAGGTAAAACAATTGGATGACAAAAATGACATTGGCGATCAGTTTGATCGATCGTGCACAACTCACCAAGTCCGAAGCGAGCAGAAAAAAAGTGCGTTTTGAATCTTCTAAGGAGCGTCACACTTCACGAAATGATAAAAAAAAACTATGAAAGGCTAAAGAGGTATGTGAATTTCAAGAAGCCTGTCCTAATAAATAGACCAAGGAAGGAGCAAAATAACAGGTTTTGTAAGTATCATAATGACATCAGACATGATATTGCCGAATGTATTACGTTAAATAAGGAGGTACAGACATTGATTGAGAATGGAAAGTTGTTGGCCTATGTAAAAGGACACAGCAACGCGTCAAAAGGCCCATGTTGATTCGACTTCACAAACGGAAAATCCAAATACACAAGCAGAAAACTTGATGAATATAGATACAAAGATTGATGAGTTCGATGCTGCATTAGAATATTTAGATGCAGATCTAGATAGATTAATTTTAATGAGAGTTGAGAAGCAAGTGATACAAGGCCATGTTTGAAGTCTATGTTAGTACTTTGAGTCCTTGGCAATTTTGGGAGGAGATACTATGGCGGGCAACACTAACAGCTCTGGAAAAATGCATATAGTGAACTTAGCTACTCGGATAGAGGGAGGAATATGGTAAGAGAGACATTCCCTTTATTTTATTTGATGAAGATGATTTAAGAGGCACTGCATGTCCACATGAGGATGCAGTGGTTATTTGAGCAAATATTATTGGTGTCGAAATCCGACGCGTCCTGATAGATACAAGGAGCTTTGCGAACGTCTTTTTTTTCAAGACAACTTATGACAGAATCCGTAATCCTCCTCAGATTTCCCAATCAGAGCGTACTATCATTGGTTTTATGGGAGCGACGACACAAATAATTAGAGAATTTGAGAAAGAGGTGAGTTTGAGAAATGAACCTTTCAGAAAGAAAGTTCATGTGCTTTTCATGATGGTAGATTTTCCTACAAGCTATAATGCCATTTTTGGAAGATCTTGGCTGTCGAGGATGTATGAAGATGTGTCAGCAGTCCACCAATTCTTCAAGTATGCCATTGGAGATCGAGTGGGGTCATCCGAAGTGATCAAAAGGTTGGTAGAGAGTGTTATGCCACAACTCTTTGAATTTAAGCGTCAGGGAGCCATGATAAAAGGGCTGAATAACAACCACGAGGGTTGACCTTGGATCATGAGGAAGGGGTTGACGATCCGAGGGAAATCCTGGGTTCTTTAACATTAAGTGAAAATATAAATGAATATGATATTCCCGATGGAAAAGTACTTCGGATATGAACCTTACTGACCGCAGCTTTACAACAGCAGCTTTTGTAGTTATTATTTCACAATTTGGATATTTTCACTTGGAAAACAGAAGATGTGATAGGATTTCTAGTCGAAGTAATATCACATAGCCTAACAATTAATCTGAAGGTTAAACCTGTTATATAAAAGTGGCGTGCTTTTTCTTTTGAGAAAGCAGAAGCAATCGTTTCTGAGGTGGATTGTTTATCAAACATCGGACATATAAGGGAGTCACAATATCCTTTATGGACGACAAACCCAGTGGTGGTCAAGAAGAATAATGTGAAATTGAGAATGTGTGTCGACGTCATAGATCTGAATTGAGCTTGTCCCAAAGACCCGTTTCCCGTTCCTCGAATAGACCAATTGATTGATTCCACTTCAGGAAATAAAATTTTGACCTTTATGGATGAGTTTTCAGGGTATAATCAAATTCAAATGGATCCAAAAGATCAAGAGAGTACCACCTTCATCACAGATCGAGGCTTGCATTGTTATAGGGTTATGTTCTTTGTGTTAAATAATGTTGGAGCAGCCTATCAGAGATTAATGAATAAAGCTTTTGCTTCACAGATCGAAAGGAATATGAAGGTGTATATTGATGACATGGTGGTTAAGAGCTTACTAGATGATGACCATTTGGAAGATTTGGAGCAAACCTTTTTGAATTTAAGGGCAATTAAGCTAGAATTAAATCTTGAGAAGTGTACTTTTGGAGTTTGATCATGAAATTTTTGGGGTTATGTTATTATTGAAAAGGGAATAGAAGCTAACACAAAACAACTAAAATCTATGGTATCAATTACATCTCCTCGAACTATCAAAGAAGTTCAAATTCTAACAGGAAAGTTAGTTGCTCTTAGCAGATTCATTTCTAGATTTTATGATAAATATTTCCTTTCTTTCAAGTGTTACAAAGACCAAAAGAGTTTGAATGGACTTTGGAATGTGAAGTAGTGTTTTCAAGCATTAAATATTTATTTTCATCACCAGAACAATTTTCTTTGTATAATGCAGTATCAGATTTTCTTTGTATAATGCAGTATCAGATTTTGCGGTAAATGTTGTGTTGATAAGTGAAGATTCGGAAATTTTGAAGCCGGTTTATTACATCAACAAGAGTCTGGTAGCAGCAGAAAAAGGGTATTTGAAGCTCGAGAAATTGGCTTAGTAGTGGCTGCCAGAAAAATGGTCTCCTATTTTCAAGCTCACACTATTGAGGTTCGAACTTCATTCCCCTTGAAAAATATTTTACAACTCCCATATATTTCTGGGAAGATGACCAAGTGGTCAGTTGAATTGAGAGATTTTGACATCACCTTTTCACCTCGAATGGCTATCAAGGCCCAAGCCTTTTTTTGTTGAATTTTATTCAAGCAGATCAAACGAAGAGGTTAACAAAGAAATATTTCCAGGAGTTCGATGTGGATAGTTCGAACTAATGAGGGTCCTAACATTTTAGGATGCAGTGTTGGAGTTTTACTGATTGCTCCATATGGGGAAACATGCTTCAATCTATTAAGTTTGGCTTTCATGCATTGAATAATGAAGGTGAGTATAAAGTTTCATTGGCTGGTTTAAGACTTGCGAACATCTGTGGGGCAACTTCAGCTCGCTTAGAAACAAACTCTCAGTTAGTGGTAAATCAAGTAGCTGGAATTTCCTAAGCAAAAAAAAGACCATTTAGTTTTATATCTTCGAGAGCTTCGGAATTAGACTCTTCTATTTGAACATGTTACTGTAGAGCATATCAGGCGAGGTAACAATATAGTTGTTGATTCTTTGGAAACTGTGGCTTACACTATAAAATACCCTTGGATTTTATTACATGAGAGTCCATTGATTTTAACCCGTTCAGAGCAATGTGAACACATTGAAGAGGTATTCGTCACTCCAGATACAATTCAAGGCGATTGGAGAACTGACATTCTAAATTTCTTGTTAAAAGGAAAGTTTCCTGAGGATATGCAATTAGCCAAAACGTTAAAGGGAAAAACATGTGGCTATATGGTCTTAGAGGGGTTTTTGTATAAAAACCCATTGAGTAGGCCATTATTGTGATGCTTAAGAAAATAAGAATCACAATAAATTCTATCAGAGTTATATGATGGAGAGGGCTCAACACATTGTGGGTTCAAGGAATTGACTCATCGAGTTTTGCTGGCAGCGTATTATTGGCCTTCGATTGTGAACAACGCTAAGAATCTAGTTCGAGGTTGTGATACTTGTCAAAGGTTTGCCAACTTTATTCATAAGACACCAGTTCCACTTATATCTATTACCGAAGTCGTCCCATTTGACAGATGAGGAATAGACTTGGTGGGACCATTGCCAATGATTTCTAGAGGACGATAGATGATTATTGTGGCAGTGGACTATTTTACAAAGTGAGAAAAAGTTGAACCATTGTATGGGACAAAGGCCAAGGATTTAATTAAGTTCATAGTAAACATTATTTGCTGCCGCTTTAGGATACCTCAAAAAATTATCACGGATAATGGTCCTCAATTTAATAACAAAGAAATGGCATATTTTTGTATTTTGAGGGGGATAAAATATTTTTTCCACACCTTTTCATCCTCAAGAAAATAGTTAGGTAGAGGTGACAAATAGTTCTATTTTAGAAGGTTTAAAGAAGAATTTGATAGGGGCCGCAGGGAAATGGCCTAATTATTTGCTGAGGTGTTATGGGCTTATCGAACAACTCTTAGGGAAGCTACCAAAAAAAATCCTTTTGCCTTAGAATATGGGATGAATGATGTTAGTCCTGCAGAATCTACATTGCCTTCTTTTAGATTAGCTCAATATTCTGATTACCTGAATGACAAAGCAAAAAGAGCAGATTTGGATTTTATTGAGGAAAAAAGAGTTAGAGCTCATCTGAATATGATTCATTATTAAACTCTTATGAGGAGTAGATATAATTCAAAGGTCAGAAGGATGGACTTCAAGGTGGGTGATAAAGTTTTAAGGAATATATTCTTCCATACTAAGGAAAAAATGCTTGGCAAGATAGCCCCGAATTGGGAAGGTCCTTATATGGTTGTGAAAAAACTAAAGCCAAGTTCTTATCACCTTTGTGATGAGCAGGGGAGGATGCTTCAACATCCTTGGAATATACAACATCTAAAATTGTACTATGAGTAACTGTCTTTTGAAATTGTTCTTTTTTCGAGTAATTGACACACTCTTTCCTACCCTGTTGGCCCATGGAGGTTTTTAATGAGGTGTTATGTAAATATTCAAAGCTATCAATAAAAATATATTATGGCCAATGGTTGTTTACGTATGCCTGTTTAAATTATTTTGGTAACTAGTCGAAGACTGATCATCTTTGAAGTTGACAAAGAGTAATTATTATGAAGTGTTGAATATACTTTTCAAAGAGACAACCATATTCGAATTGCCACGTTATCTAAATGCACTATAATATTCGAAGTGCTACATTCTCTAAACGCACTATAATATTCGAAATGACACGTTCTCTAAACGCACTATAATATTCGAAGTGTTATGTTCTCTAAACGCACTATAATATTTGAGTTGTTACGTTCACTAAACGCACTGTATTATCCAAAATATCAGACACCTGTAAAGTATTTTCACTTCGAAACTTTTACGTTTAGTTGTGATATAAATTATATTTCAAGGTGAACATGACTTATAAGGTTATTAAATTGAGAGGAAAAACTTAGCCTTACTGCATTAAATTTAATTTAATGATAACAAAATAGGTTTTTAAATGTCAAGTAAAAAGACATCTGCAAAAAACAAATCATTCTACAACAATTGAATGACAACTACAAATAAAAAATGGATAGAAAAGTTATTTATCCTCAGAGCTTACTTCATAATATTTCCATTGTTCATAAGCATTTCCTATGATTCTGATTAAGAGCTAGGAACAGGATCAAAAGCTTTACTTGAGAAATTTTCAATATGAATCTGCTCCTAAAAGTTGGAGAGATCAGCCTTAGGAAACGTGGTATGAATTTCGCGAAGATGATTAATGGATCTTTGATCTTTGCCATTTTTGATGGCTGCTAACATGTCCTTTCCACATTCGTTCTCATCAGCAAGGACAGCACGCTTTTTCTCTTTGTTGAATTGAGTTTTGAGAGCACTATATCCTTTATCAATTTTTTATTCTCTTCTTAATTCTTATTGAGTGAAAGTTGAAGATCGACAGATTTTCTCTTCTCTGCATCTAATTCTTCAGAGTACTTAGATTTTAGCTGATCAGTCTCATGTTGATGAGAAGTTTTGAGCTCTTCATTTTCTTTTCGATATACAGATCTGAGGTGATTATTGAGATAGATGAGCCCTTTGATGAATTCAGATTTGGCCAGTTAAAATCTATGAAATTTATTTTTCACGAGGCCACCAAAGATTTCCCTCATTATTTTTCAGCAGCAACAATTTTCTTGTAGCGAACCATCTCCTTTGCCATATTCTTTAGCTAATTTCGAGCAGATTCGACTTCTTGGGTTAATTTTTGTGTTGCAACACCAAGATTAGCAAAGGGTCGAAGAGCAAGCGCAATTTCTTTGGATGGCTCTTCGGCAGGAAAGACCATTGGACTAGGAACAGGTATAAGAGCACTAGAGAATGGAGGCAAAGAGACCTCTGGTGAAGTTTCTTTGGGAAGATTAGGAGCAGACCTTTTACCAAAATTTTACGGTTAGTCCTAAAGATCTTGAACGAAAGGATCTTCATCTCTGACGAGATCTTGAGATTGATCGAAGTTGATGAAGTTATCATGATCAAAGTTATCATCACCTCAATCATTATCCGCAGCAGTCTCTCCTTGTTGAGTTCATTCCTTTTCGACACCTGCTTCATTTTCTTTCTGATGATTCTCCACAGCAACAATTTGGTCAGCATCAGAAGGCACCTCTTGAACAGTTTGAACAACTTTATTTTTTGCTTTCTTCTGGGGATTTGTTTTAGTTGTGATCTTATTTTTTATTACAGCAGCAGTCTTTTTCCTTTTTGGAGAAGGCTCATCTTCTATTCCCTTTTCGATAGTGGGGGAGTTCTTTTCTGTCGTTTTTCTCTTCAAAATTTGTGGCATCGAATCTTCTGAAGGGCTAGCCCTAGATGTGCTAGATGCCTTTTTATTATTTTTCGCCTTCTTTTTCTAAGGAAGGTGGCTATCGGATCTGTTTCGAACAGGAAAACAGACTTTGAAATCAGGGGCCAGTAACCTTTTAGCTACATACAGAGGATTGGGTGGATCTATTAGATTCTCATGGAGATCAGCTCCTACATTGCTTCTCCATAGGTGATTATTGAGAAATTTGATATGTTGAAAGGCTGTGTGAAATGCATTGCTCCATTCTTTTTCAGTCGAGGCTGCAAGCGTAATAAACATGTACTTGGCCTATTTTCGACGAAGCTTGTAATGCCTCGAAATTTTTTCATACAACAAAAGACTTGATGAAAAATAAATAGCAAATAAATTGGAGATATGATTTAAATAATAAAATAAAATACTTACTGTTACTGTTCCAGACGAGGTTTAACTTCGATGGATTGGCTTCATAAATCTCTTTACCATTTCCCAAGCTCGTAAGACAAAGACAAATATTTATTTCCAAAATTTATCTGCCTCAAACAATTCATCGATGATCTTCAAGTCATCAACCAATGTTAGATAATAAAATAGAAGTATGGGTCTCTTTCGATAATTTGGGTAGGGAGATGAAGTCTTCAATGCAGAGGGGAATTTTGGCCAATCGAGAAGCCATAATCACATAGAACAAAGTGAACCACTGATTGGGTGTCACTTGAGTTGGGTACATATCTAGAATTTCGAAGTATTCTACTATCATGGGGTCCATTGGAAATCGAAGATCCCGATTGATAATTTTTGGATAGACCACAAGTTCACCCTCTTTACAGTCGAAAGAGGTTTCTCCTTCTTTGGGTAAACGAAGTATAATGTTATCTCCCATTCCCCATTGTTTTTTGAGTTCATCTGTTTGGCTCTCCTAGTAATATGTGTAAGCAACATTTTTCAACGCTAAGATATATTATTCATCGAGAGGCTTTAGGTTTTTTAGCTGACTGATGCGACTAGCTCGCCGGAAAGTTTCACATGAGATTTCTTTTTTTCTTATCCTATGTGATTTTTCCTTTGAAACACCTATCACTATTTCACTATATGTTTCCTGCCAAGCATCTTATTCTGTATCAGCTTTGATATTTGATTGTGTGTCTTTAAAATTCTTTTTTTCTTTTCTGAATCGATATTTGATTGTGTGGCTTCAGAATCGATATTTGATTATGTGGCTCCAGATATATTATGCCTCGAGAGGCTTTAGGTTTTCGATGACTGATGCGACTAACTCGTCGGAAAGTTTCATAAGAGATTTATTTTTTCTTATCCTAGGTGTTCTTGCCTTTGAAACACCTATCACTGTTTCACTATCTATTTCCTTCGAATCATCTTCTTCTGTATGAGATTTGATATTTGATTGTGTCGCTTCAAAATCCATTTCTTCCTCGGATGCCTCATCTTCGAGTTGAGGTGGATTACTTGAGGGATTTTGTTGAGACTCTGTTGTCGTCTCAAAAAATCCCTCAGGTTAGGAGAATAGTTGATGGATTTGAGGCGAGATCAACATCATCAGCTATGGCTATGACGGTTTTTCTTTTATGATGGGGCTCGAAATTAACTGAGGAATGAGTTTCTTCTGATCTGTCTGAAGAGGATTTAGCTTCGGTGACCTTGCGATTGATTCAAGGATTTTATTTTGCAGAAAGAATTCAATGCGTTGATCTATTTAAAGAGGGTGAAATTCGAGGGGTCTTCGGTGTTTGAGTTTTGGATGACTGACTCTCTTTTTCAAAATAGGAATTTGAAAATTAAAAATGAGTCTTGTTAGGATCGAAGTTACTGCAGTATATTGTCTCTATAGACAAACCTCGTGGAGCGTTGCTTATCAGTCCAACTACTCTGTATTCATTTACAGTTTCGCATACACAGAGGTAGTCGTATGATCCGAAGACCGGGTTTTGTTATTTTGGAGAGCTAGGTTTTCGAAATTTTAGCTTTGGATCTTCTAGTTTTCAGATGTTTTTCATAAACCAGTTGAAGATTGAACGAAAAATTTGAGTTTTCCGGTGACGAAAGCCAACAGATTGAAGAATCAGATGAAGGTAGCCAAAGATTTTTTGATATTTGCAGTTTCTCTCTCAAATAATTAAGTTCTTGAATCAAACAATGGTTCACGGTAGTATTTATAGGTTGAGAAAAATAGTATTGAGAAGTGGAAGAGGTGGAGAAAACAATTGGATAGAATTTCAAACGGTTGCGTAAAAGAGGATTTAACACTTGTCATGTGGTAGGCCTAGTAGCAGATTTAGTGCCTAGGGCATCATCACTTGCCTAGTGGCCGACCTAGTGCCTAGGACGGCAACACATATTTGATCTCAACTTCTGACATTTATGACCGGTGGAAGGAAATAGCTACATATGAAATAATTCGAGGCATTGGGTCAGAAATATGAAAACAATAAGATTGAAGCAGCTTGAATCTAGAATCTGGATGAAGGGATTTTTCTCTACTTATAAAGTTTTCCGAAGTTAATTAGTTCTCATCCATTGACTTTCATCAGAACTAAGGGGGCTACTGATAAGGAAATATAACTTTGGGGATCAAAATATAAATAAATAAAACCTTGTATGATAAATTGTATAATTATAAGAGAGATTTAGAGCTTTATGAATATGTGAAGGACTAATGTTCAATTTTACCATTTATGTAGTTGATTCTGTTAAGTTTAAGTCTTTGTTCCTACATATACTGGCCAAGGCTAAACTGTGAAAAAATTCTGACATTTGAGATATCTACTTTCACTTCTTGACTTTTTCTCTCTAGAAATTACTTCTCCCAAAATCTCTATGTTTTTCTTTACTTACTCAATTTTACTTTGTGAACCATTAATAATACTCACCAATATATATATATATATATATATATAGCAAACACAAAAAAATACCAAATCAATTACAAGAACCACAAGGTTTACTTCCAATCATATGTATATACCGAGCCCCATGACAAAATAAAAAAACATTATTATCTTGCCTACATACTTACAATATACACACAGACACCTACAATTATTCGATAAATTCTCCAAAACAAGGTTCACGACATACTCACACAACATAAGTACAACTACATAGAGTCCTTACTTCATCTTTTAGCAAAGACGACGAGGGAACTCATCCATTTCCAACAAGGAATCAAAGTATGCCAAACAAATAGGTAACATCATAGTAGTATACTAATTATTAGTTGTAATCTTTTCATTTGGAAAAATAGAGTTTTTTTATCCTCAAGAGAGGTTTTGGCGATGATGTAGCCCAAAAAGTCCAAACAAAAGCCTTATTAATTTTATTTTATTTTATTTAAATATCTTATGTATTTAAATCAAATCTAATTATATTAAAATTTTATTTTAAAATATTTATTTTATTTCCTTGTATTATAAATTAGGTTTTTGAGAAGCTCTTATATAAAGCCTCATGTACCTTAAGTTATTTTAAGTTTTTGGAATAATAGATTTTTTATCTCTGAAAATTTCACTCTTTGTTACCCTTAGATTAGGGTTGCATCATGTTACCCTTGAATTAGGGTTTCATCTATCGTTGCTTCTTCTTCTGTTTCCGCCGCGTCATTAGTTTGGTATCAGAGCCTCAGTTCCTGCTACGGGTCAATCATGTTTCTGAATGTTGATTTCATCTGATCCAAGGTCTAAAGGAGAGAACAACATACGACCATGAAGATCTCAAAGATCGTTTGGTATGCGGGAGACATACTAGGCGTTTCAATGACGATCATATTGACCGGTTACTGAGGGAGTTTAAATTGGCTACCAATCGTCGAATCAAGGTAAAAATTGCTTATCGAGATGTTGTCTCAGGCTATGAAGAGGTTTTCAAAAGCATTTTTTTTCATCAACTAGACATGGGGATGTTGTCTTCAAGCTATGAAAAGGTTTCGAAACTTTTTTTTTCCTTCAACTAGATGGCTTCAATGTTACTTTGAATAAGGAACACTCGAGAAGAATTTATCTGATTCTGATAAGGTCAACAATTATAATTCTCAATGTAACGATTGAATAAAATAAAATAAATAATTTAGGTTCTTGATGGTGATGATGCTGTGAATTCGAGGACGAATTCTTGTCAACCAGGAGAGGATGATGTAGCCCAAAAAGTCCAAACAAAAGCCTTATTAATTTTATTTTATTTAAATATCTTATGTATTTAAATCAAATCTAATTATATTAAGATTTTATTTTATTTTAAAATATTTTAAAATATTTATTTTATTTCCTTGTATTATAATTTAGCGTTTTGAGAAGCTCTTATATAAAGCCTCATATGCCTTAAGTTATTTTAAGTTTTTGGAATAATAGATTTTTTATCTCTGAAAATTTCACTCTTTGTTACCCTTAGATTATGGTTGCATCATGTTACCCTTGAATTAGGGTTTCATATATCGTTGCTTCTTCTTCTGTTTCCGCCGCGTCATCAGTTTTGGCCAACAAAGTTTTTTAACGAGGCAAGAACAAGAACCATTTTCGAGACGTCTCTGATAACAGTTTGGCTAGGAAAATCAACATAACCTAGCCTTAAGAATTTTCAGAGTCTAGCCAATATAGTTGGCATAATTACTTCGATATGATCAATGACGCCTTAACAAAAAAGATAAATGAAAACAAAGAAGAACTAGAAAATGACACCATCCAAACATTACTATCGACCATTGTATAGTCCATGAGTTTTACTATCCTCCAACTCAAGGACTAGGGGACTCCTGGTAAGGTTATATTCCATATAATATTTAATTTCACATAATATGTTGATATAAGTAAGGGTGAATACTCTCGAATCAAACCACTTTTTATATACATAATTTATTAGTACTCCAAAATATATTCTTTTCTTTTTTCTCTTTCTTAGAAATCTTTTTGGTATTTCTTTTTATTCTTTTTATTGACTTAATGAGAAATATTGAGTATTTACTATCAGATATTTAATTTAAAAGTATTTTTATTGTATTTTAAAAGTCTTTTTATTGTATTTTAAGAGAGTGGGTGAGAGTATTGTGTATTTATTATCCAATATTAATTTTTTAGTCGTTAAAGTTATTTAGTTCTCTTTTAAAAAAATAAAAAAGAATTATTTTATTTTTATTACTATTCTTTTTTTATGGTTATATATAAAGCCCTGAAATCTATCTTTGTAGTGTTTAGAATCATTCAAATTATAAGATATTCATAAAAAAAAAATGTTTAGATTCATTCAAAAATACTTAGTTTGTCAAAAGCTTTATCATATCATTTGTGAGGCAACTCGATCCATCAACTGTTTATCATTGTCACCCTTCTGATTTTGTATGTAAGCATTCAGAACATCAACAAATCAAACCGGCACTCCTTCTACCTTTATACACATCATCTAAATCCGTTCAAGTTGTGAGTGTTATTTGAATAGAAAATTATATAACAAAACCGACTGCATACCTACATCATATCATATGGTTGGAATGTATTATAAATATTTGTAATTTTGGTATTGTTTTATACAGTTCGATCAGTGGCGGCCCCGTTTACCATAAAATATAGATTAATTTATATAGTTTATTTGGGATAGTACGTATTTTAAAGTAAAATTTTAATTTAAAAATATCAAAATAATTGCTATTTTTAAAGAAAATCCTACATTAAAATCTTGGATAATTATTATTTTTAAGGAAAATTTTAAATTAAAATCTTGGATAATAGCGGTTTTTAAGACAAATTTTAAGTTAAAATATATATATAAGACTATCTTATTAAAATATTTTGGATATAATATCTAAGTCCCAATACCCGTTAGTATTAGAACAATAATTGTGCGCTTGCGGTTTTTTGTATCAGTTGTTAAAGGGGTTGACGGGCTTGGATTTTTTACCAAAAAACACCTACCATGATAATCATACTCTTCTAAAAATGAATGACGAGATTATATTAAAATTTTATTCTTTATTTTTTTAGCAGTAACTATTTCATGGATTTGAAATTATATAATAAAAACATTCAATGTTTTTAGAACAAGTTTAAATTTTTAGAACATTCAACGATTACTTATATTACTTGTTTTTATATGACTATTTGAAAGTTATATTTGAGTTGTATAAGAACACACGACTTTAATTTTTGATACAAGAGGTTAGACTATTTGAATATCTGATTCGAATAATGTACACCATTATATGATATATTCCAGATAGAGTTATGCATAATTTTGGTATCATTTAGAACACACCAACGTCTCCTCGATAACCCAGACACATAAGTAAGAAGGGAAACCAAAACCAATACGATTGTAGGGTATGTTATTAGTAGAATTCGTTTAAGCATCTACTTTTCAATGATCATAAGCCAACTACCATTTTCAAGTACCTAAAGTTCATGATGACTAGTTACATTGACTATGCCAAGATGTATGGTTGGTACATCATCACTCTTAAAGTTATCGGTGATGCGCTAGAGGCCATTCATAAGGTCAAAAATACTAGAACGATTGCCGAGACTAATAAAGAGTTAAAGGTTTTTACGAGATAAGTAATAAAAAACACTCATGATTGGCTTGTTACTAGTATTTTAGATTGGATTATCTTGTTATATTTGCGTAGTTTTTGTTTGGTATTGAACGAATTTGTTGTGTATTTCATATGATATTTTCATATAATTTTGATGATGTTTTGTATAAGCCGATGTTCATCGTTGCTTTGGGATTAGTTAATTTTTTATGAGAAGTTGTTCATTAATGTTTTGTTAATCAAACAATGTTGTATTTATTTTGGGTATGAACTTTAATGTTGAACCATTTTGTATTTATTTTGGGTAATAAGTTTAATGGTTCACGACTAGTTATTCATTGATATTATTTGGAACCAAATAGAGGATGAATATAGTTATCCAGTTATAAAGTCCCACAAACTAAACTTTATGTCTCTTGTGTGACCTAACTCTAGTCAAACTATATATTCATCAATAAAATATCTAATTTATTTGATATGGAATAGACTGTGCGCAAATACAACCACTTTCCAAAACCCGCCAAAGTTGTAAAGAGAATAAGGTCGGATGAATATATTTTTGGGTTTTTTGATGAAGTTGTATGTAAAATATACTATGTGTACATTATGGATCGTACATGTCGTGCATGTATTATGTCTCTTCTATGAAGTCGTGAAGAAGTATCTACTAGGTTCGAATATCTGAAATATGTGACAAGTTTTTTTATTTTCGACTTCTCATACGAAGTCAGGCAAGAGGTGTGCATGGTGTTTGATTTGAATAATTAACAGTTTTCTTAAAAAATATATGCTAGGCTATGTGAAGGAGCGCCTCGTTGAACCATAGGATGCCAAAATTATCTGTATGTTAGTGTATTTGCTACTTTATAGTTGTCATTTTATGTTTAACGTTATTTTTATAAGATATTCATATACATTTGTGTTTAATATTAAGCTCATGCGGTAACAGAATAACACTAAACAGATATAGTAAACAAAAATTATTTTAACCCAATTACATTATAATGTTAAAAAAACAAGAATAGAACGAAAACAAGTTTAACATAATATTAAACGAAATCATCTAGACTGGTCATTTCAGGGTTGACTATACTTGACTTACGAATTTCTAGCTCTTGATATATTTTGTAATAAGTTATAGTTTGTAGTTCCCAATCTGCAAATGTTTTCGTAGGTAATCTAATACACCAAGGATGTATATGTACACAAGGGACGTCTGATGCAATAGAAAACAATATAAATAAAAGTTACAACATTACTATCAACCTAAGATTGTTAATTAATTTGAACAAAGACATAAAATATTTACATGAATAAAATATTGTTATTAACAAAATCAAACATGATTTCCAGCATTTATAAACTTGGATGAGGTGCATCTTGTAATGACATAAAAATGAAACCCGTATTCCTCGACTATAACTGCACTACAAAATGGATGGTGTTGTTACACTTTAATGTGATTATAACTCCTTGATTTGACATAGTCATTCAGATCACCCTACATTAAATATCTTCATATTATTTTATACATTCAACGATATTTAATAACTTATCAAGACCACTAAATATTTGTATGTAAACGTTAGCAAAATTTGTAAACTTATTATAAAGGGTAGTCTTAACCATCGATTTAAGTCATTAATCATATTTATAAAAGGTCTATTGTAGACATAGAATTATTGTATTTAACATTTTGGATCATGAAGCATTAGTTTATATGAGGACTCGCTTATTGTGTCAACTATTATTAGTGGTTCGCTACGACTAATCGTAGGAGTTCCAACTATCGAAGTTTTATATACCTCTGCCCACATTCATGGGCGGTTACAATGATCTATATTTCCACTAACTACACTCACAAGTTTATTTACACCATGAAACCTGAATTCGCGCTAAAGTTGTTAGTGGTTTGACTAATTCCAATGTAGTGGCATTAAGCTGTGGCTTTAACCGTTTCTCTTTTGGATTGTGCTCGGTCTGCTTCAATCACGTATCCGACTGAGCATAGTTCAATGGTAGCATCGCTCGGTTTTAACAGTATGTCGCTCCGAGCATGATCTGTATAGTTCATTATCGTTTGTGCAGATAATTCAGCTCGACTTCCTCCTCGAAACAACCTTACTTTCCAGATAATTGGATTATAGACAAGCTCATCCGGTTTGACCATTTGTCGACCTCATTTATTATAGTTATTTTAGCCTTGTGTTCTCGCTCTGCTCTTTATCTAGCTCGGTTCCTTTTCCCTCTTTTTTATCCGCTTGGATTACTATCTTACTCGGGGCCATCTTCCACACTTTAAGTATGTTCATACACTCGGAGATATATTCCTTTCTTCTATCCGAGGATACCCCCGTATCAGGGCACCCCCTAGTTTATGGATTTTTCTTTTTAATGGAAAATTGATAGATTAAATTCAAACATATGAGTAGATGAATCACTTCCGTGTGAAATTCAAACTTAACTTTAAATGATTATAATGGTGGTTACTTTTTCGTTACTTTCCATTTGAACGACACGTGGGTTTACTGGATCTACATTTAGGGAGTAATGGTTCTAAGACAACCGTTTTTAGAAAATGGCACCGAACGCTTGGGTTTTGAAGAAGCGTGCCTTTTGTTGATGAAGATTTGCATATCTCATCACACGTGGTTGTTGGGAAGAATACTAACTTTCCCATAAGATTACCAATAGTGTCTTTCTTGAATCATTTCTTCTTTTCAGTTGCTAGTATTTTGAGTCGTCTGTTCCAGAGATATTTTGACCATCTACAAACTGCAACACAGGTACGCAAAAGTTTTTTTATGTATGCTTAGCATTTAGTCTTGGGGAAACCCTCTAGGTCTGGGATATGTGATGGTTTTCTTACGACGTTACCCACGCGAAACTCATATACACTTACATTGTGTGTGACACCAATCTCTCACCTTCTGCTATAATTTTTCTTATTCGTCATATTGGCTCATTACAGTCCAACGAGTAGAGACAATGGCACCAAAAAGGGCGACAAAAAAGAAAGTGGAGAAAACTCGAGTGTCCGAATGTGAAGACCCGATAGAAAATTAATTTTCCCAGATATCCCATAAATACGTGTATTTGGATGATGACGGGTTACTTAGTTTTAGATCAAGGTATGGGATATCTGAGGATGTTATAGTAAGGATGGCATCGATCGGTGAGCATCTATACAAGTCTGGGAAACTGAAACCTGCCTATTCACAACTATCTTTGATTAAGGGCTTTTCACCTACCTTTACCCCTGCTAATATCGACTTCTTTAGCATAATATGTATATGTCTGACCCAATTGGTTGCAAATGGGTGGAGAATGCTACTTATTATAGTTTTGAGCTCACACCTGCCACAAATTAAATTTTTTGTGGCATATCTGATGTTAGCCATTGACGTAGCTAAGCTTGCAAAGTCTTTCTTTACCCAGCTAACTGGGATGAAAACGATTGTCGAGATCCCTTCATCAAACAAAAACTACAAGCATTCATTTGTGTTTGTGTCAGGCAACTGGGAACATGAAAAACCTATTTTGAATCTCCAATTAGAGAAAATATGGAAAGTAAAGCGTAAGCGTTATTGGCATAATATGTATAGTTAACTGCTTAAATAGTGGATTAATTTATCATGGATTGTATATGTCGGTGAATGAGCCAATGAAGAGTGGTGGAAAGAGGGCTTGTCAAAAGAGTATAAGAACCCTTTGATTCAGGTCGGAAATCTCACGAGTTCTACTTGGTCTGTGGTCGGTACCAGAACGGATAGTTGCAAAAGACAGCAAAGTTTTCATGGCAGACGGTGCAAAATCCTCCGTAAATAGCATTCGAGCACTAATGGAGAAAAGGTATCAAGAAAATAATAGTGTTGGGGTTTGGCTTGGAGTGCCACAGACCCGAAAAGTAAGAGAAGCAGAGAGTTCTTTCTCAGTCCCTTGTCAGAATGAAGGACAAGGCGAGTGTTGGCTATCCAGGGAGCCGATGAGGTAAACCAGCATGAGAAAAATATGGTCGGAGAGGGGGGTATCGTGGAAAGTACCTAATGATGATGACAATTCAACTACTTTGGTGACACCAAGGTAGAAGAAGCCAAAGTTGGTGCTTCACGCGATCCCTCTTGCAACGAGGAAATTGCAGTTAATGGATGATAAAAGTGTAAGTTGCAACCCTCATGTGTAGCCATAGAAAACTCAAGATCGAGGAAGGGACCCAAGGTGGTTGCCCATAATGAGGATCAAGAAAACGAGCATGTGGACCTCGTAGAGGATAGTGAAGAAGAGAGAGAGGATCCAAAGAAGGTGATTCCAAAAGATATAGCAAAGATGATGTAAAACTGTTTGAAAGCAGCAATCATTCATCCATCGACCTTGCTAGGGCGTGGTGTAGGTACGTTGCCCACTTCTATGAACACAGTTAGGCTTGAGCCCCCATCTACTGTTGCCTAAGAGGATTAACATGACCCGTCCGTCGATGCTGATGTTTGAGCAAAGCAAACGCATTCCTGAGCTTTCGTATTATGATGGAATGCCTATGAGTGATATCCTGCAACGTCAGGTCAAAATTTCCATTGAGGTAAAAATTAATCGTAATAAATACTTAATACAAAAGAGTTATGATGAAATCTGCTAACACAAAATATGCCGTATGCAAAAAGGGTGGATGATCAAATTGAACGGCTAGCTGGAGTGACATTGGAGAACGGTGATCTTAAGGGTAAAGTGGAAAGTATAAAGAGGGAATTAGATGTCAAACGGAAAAATGGAAAAATAAACCTAAGGTCGCGTTGGATGAGAGGGATGCCCAGGTGATGGGTGTCGCCATGGACATGATAGCGAGGGAGAAGAAACATGCAGTATCTGAGTTGCAAGATCTGAATCCTGAGATGAAGTTAGGAATGTTAAGTCTTTTGGTATAAATTCGTGTTCCTCCTAATGCTAAACTTGCTCACGAGAGAGGGGAACCGACATATTTATGGATAAATCAAAGGGTACTGAAGCTCGTCCAACTGTCGTGGTCTCTGCCTCGACCAACCCGACCAATTCAAAGCTCACCCGACCATCATGGTCCCTGCCTCAACTAACGGGTACTAAAGCCCAACCGAGTAATGTGATTAATGCCTCGATTTACCCTGTCAATCTTCCACCTGCTGCCCACTCTTGAAGTATCCGAGATGTAATACTGACATGAAACTTTGAATCTATAACCTTGAATGTTACTCCCTATGTTCCCTTTTATTCGTCGTTTTAGAAATTTGTTAGGATTCCACATTAATAGTCGTTCTCGAAGTTCAAGGCAATATTAAATATTGTTTTATTAAAACAATAAAGTAGGACCAATAGTCTATTTTTATTTTTTATTTTTTAAATATAAAAAAACACATTTATTACATCTGACCAATTAAATCTCTTTACTTTTAATCTTTTACAAGAAAGGTAAGTTATAATGGCTTTTATTAATATCTGTGCTACCTCCTTAAACGCCCTATATTACAGAACAGGGGGAGTAATTTATTTTTGTGTTTTGACGACTTTTGGACATGATGGAAGTATAACATTGGTTATACTATGTTTAATTTATATATTGTTGGTTTGAAAGTGGGTGTGCGCCTGTTTGGGTGATTATTACTTTGTTGCTTTCCATATGCTATTTGGAGATGTGTTCATTACTTATTATAGTTTGTTAGCGAATCCTTAGGGCTCATTGCATAGTTTAGGAAATAATCTATCCTTGTAGCTGAATCGCGGGGAGGCCTTTAGACCCTATTACATGGTCTGCTATTGACTTGGTTTGTTACCAGTTTGTGAATATACTCGGTACATGGTATGAGGATCAGTATGACCTTTACGTAGCCCGTAGGCGTGGTCAATTAGCCTGGTCGTACTTATAGACGTTTAGTCTGGACTCAGTGTGATCTTTTGTGTAACCCTTAGGTGTGGTCATTGACCTGTTCGGTATTTGTAAGGATAGAGAATACATAATAAACACTAAGAGTGGCGAAATCATAAAATATATTAAAAATAAGAATAATAGACAAGATGTCTCATTAAAAAACTCTCCCGCGCCATTAGAGGGAACAAGGCGCATCATGAACATTACAAACATTAATGATACAATTTTAGATGATTTACATTCCATGGGTGTTTCAGAGCACAACCCTCGGTATCTGCTAGGCGATAAGCTCCACTGTCTCATGTGGAAATAACGATGCAGGGCCCATCCCAATTAGGACCTAGTTTTTCAGCCGCTCAGTCAGCTGACCCTTAGAATGTCTTCTTTATTACCAAGTCTTCAACTTTGAAACTGCGCGGTCTTAGTCGAGCATTAAATCGTCCCCTCATTAGACTCTGGTAGTGTTCAGCCCGAACGCGTACTTGGTCACGTCGCTCTTCTAAGAGGTCAACACTTTCTCATCGAGCAAATAAGACCATGCTTCTCCAGCGTTCAAGCCTTGCCACACTGAGCTTGCCTCAGCTTGGTCGAGGCATCGAAGTAGTGGATGAGTGGCACTTTTTAAGTATAAAAAATTATCTAGTACGCAGTACTTTGCTTTCTTCTATTGTAGGGCTCGAGCATCGCTCTTATTAACTGACAGCACAGCTGAGTTCAAGTATTGTAGGTAAGGTTGCCGCCAATCGTTGGTACTATCAATTGCATGGATCATTTTCTTTTTGATGACGAGTTATGTTGCCGGTAATTGTTGAAAGAGGACTAGTGGATTCTCTCCCAAAGATGATGTATTTGCTAGCAGGTTCACTTTCGAATTTTCTAGTCGAGGGACCTGTTCATACGAGACCCTGAAAAATTTGAAATCTTATTCCTTGAGTATGCCTAGATAACTCTGAATTCCTTCTTTTTTTAGCGTCATAAGTGTCGACGACTTGATTAACAACTAGCTGCAAATCTGATCAAATCCTCAGAACACGAGCCCTGCATATTAGAAGCAACTTCATACCACGCAAGATTTCCTCATACTCTGCAACGTTGTTTGTGACAGGGAAATTGAATCTGATAGTTTGCTTGATTTCTTCGCCGTTACGTACACGGAGCACCACCCCAGCTCCGCCGTCTGATGTGCCTGAGGCTCCATCTTCTTCGACCACCCATTTGATGTATCCATCATCGACAAGTTGTTCTTCTTTGGTGGGAAACTATCTGCACGAGGAGAACTCAGCTAAAAAATATGCTATGACCTAGCCTTTTATGGTGGTGCGAGGCTCGAAAAGTATGTCATATTCTCGGAGCTCAATACTCCACTTAGTTAGGCGACCCGATACGTCAGGTTTTTGTAGCACAACTTGGAAGGGAAAGGTTGTTTGTACAAATATTATATGTCCTTGGAAGTATGGGCCCATTTTTCGAGCGCCTGTAACTAATACATAAGCGAGTTTTTAAGGTTGAGGTACCTCATTTCAGCATAAATATAAAAACAACGGCTCGCTAGCCATGGGTGCAGATAAAATTTTGGGTGAGGTGAGGTAAAGCTTTAGTTCGCTAAATGCCTTGTCACATTATTTCGTCCAATCAAAATTCTTTGCTCCTCTCAGGATTTCAAAAAATAGGCGAGCGTCTTCTCGGCAATTAGGTATTGAACATTGGTCATGTTGCTTGATGAATTGTACCAACTCGTCGTTGTCTATTAGCCATTGGATCTCTTTTTAAACCTGCGAACACTCATCAGTAGGATGCCCATGGTCATTGTGGTAACCACAATAATATCGGTTAGATCGCTTAAAGCCATATAGACTTATCACGTGTGGTATTTGATACTTTGTTCGGCTCTTCGTTCGATCATACACAATAGATATAGCCTCGATTAGTGGCATAAACTGCCTGGAAGGATTTTCGGAATACTGAGGTCGTCGGCTGGTATCCCGCTGAGGTGGATCCTCAACTCTCTTTTGCTCTGGTGCTCCATCTTTGAAGTCTGATACATGTCGATCCGGTGAATCTCCCTTTCATGCATCATCTACCCTAATGAAAGTGTCTGCTCGGGCGATAAGATCTCCCTTTTTCTCTGTTGGAAACTTGATGAGGTCAACATAAAGGTCCCTCCCTCCGTTCAAGCCGTCGTTTGAGTGAGACTACCGCCATATTCTCCGCTAAATCTGGAAGGACATTCATAGCATGAACAAAATGTCTAACATAACTTTTAATGGACTCACCTCACCTTTGGTAGAGAACTATGATCGAATTCCGTTCGCGTTTGAGTTCCTTATTGCCGACAAACCTTTCCCTGAATTCCTTCCATAAGCTATAAAAATCATGTATGGATCATTTAGGAAAACTATTTAACCAGTCCATTGCGTTACCTTTGAGGGTCATAGACAGGGCCCTGCATATCATAACATCGTCCGGGTTGAACGTCATAATCATATTGCGTAATTTCTCTAGGTACCTTTCTGGATCACTTGTTTCATCATAAGCGTCCATTCAGAAGGGATCAAATTTTCTTGGTAGCTGGGCTTCAAGTATCTTTTCCAAAAAGGGAGACTCTTTTAAGATGTAACTAGACATCCTGGGGTGCACCTAGTTGTAGTCGACGTCCTCGTCCTAACGGGATTTTTTTGAAGCAGCGGGGCGGGCTTCCTTCCCAAGCTCCTGCTCTTTAGATTGTTTTTTTCCTCCATTTTCTCCTTCTCCTTCCTGCTTATCATTGCGCTTGGAGGAGTGACTCCTCCGGTAAGCTCGGATGGCTTTGGGCCTTGATTGGTGATTCACTCGGCTCGTTCCTCTTACCTTTATGGTGAGCGCATGGAGGGCATCGTTCATTCCTACCAAATTAGCGTGCATGTCTTGTTCTCTGGCGTCCCGCTCACATATCACTCTTTGTTGCTCTTGTTGAAAACACTGGATATACTGCTCCAACTATTGGACATTCGGGTTAGCAACGATGCTAGCTCCTGGTGCATTATAGACTACGGGAGCATCTACAGACTCGGGGGTGGGATGTCACCTCCAACCACAACAACTGGTGGTAATACTTGTGATACTTGTCCCACCGGCTCAACGTACGCTGCTGCTACAACCTCCTGATGGGCACCTGAGGCATAGCGTAGATTGTCTTACCTGAGCGATGAGTTCGCTATCAATCTTCGATTCCCTGTAGCCTCACTAGACTTCGGGATCTCTCTCTCGATTTGTGACCTAGTAACTACCATGGTTAATGTGACTTATAACTCTAATTGATTTCCCACATATAGCGCCAAATTTGTTAAGTGAAATAACAAAGAATTCGCCAAGAAGAAAAACTATTATTACCAAAAAAGAGAAGTTACAATTATTCACGGTCTTTTCTTTATATATATATACCTCTGCCCACGTTCGTGGGAGATTACAATGAACTATACTTCCACTAACTACACTCATAAGTTTATTTACATCATGGAACCTGAATTCGCGCCAAAGTTGTTAGTGGTTTGACTAATTCCACTGTAGTGACATTAAGTTCTGGCTTTAACCGTTTCTCTTTTCGATTGTGTTTGATCTGCTTCAACCGAGTATCTGAATGAGCGTAGTTCAATGGTAGCATTGCTTGGTTTTAACAGTATGTCGGTCCGAGCATGATCTGTGTTGTTCCTTATCGTTCATGCAGATAATTCAACTCGGTTTCTTCCTCGAAACAGCCTTACTTCCCATATAGTTGGATTGTTGACAAGCTCGTTTGGTTTTACCATTTGTCGATCTCCTTTATTGTAGTTATTTTAGCCTTGTGCTCTCGAACTGCTCTTTATCAAGCTCGGTTCTATTGCCCTCTTAGTTATGTGCTCGGATTACTGTCGGGGTCATCTTTCACACTGTAAATATGTTTATGTGCTCGGATATCTTCCTTCCTTTTGTCTGAGAAATACCCCCTTTATCATGAGCACTTTCTTGTGTCGGTATTTCAAAATTAACAGAAGAATTTCTCCTCCTTCTCTGCACTTTGATTGACGAATTTTTGATAAATTCTATCTAGTAAATGTGCACTTTATGTTTCCTAATCTATCACATTATCGCAATATGATTTATCTCGTTTATGGGATAAAGCGATTCACAATTTACGTTTGATTGATTACCGGCCACAGTGTTTCTTTTTCTTTAATGCCTTGAAAATGGAACTTGTTCTGGGATAGACTATTTCAAACCATTTTTTGTAAATATATTATATGCGTCATTCGTCGTTGGTTTCCATGATAACGTGAACAAATTTATCCAATGTTCTTTCAATATATCTATCATCGTTAGATTTTAAAGACCATTATATGTAACCTCTTTCAATGATCATTAAAAGATTCTAAAGGTGCGTCTATGATGTTTTTAATAATTTGTGGATATCGTGCAAACACAACATATCGTGCATAGTCCGTATAGCATAAGGAAAAATTGTATCCGCAACTTCACATTTTTTGGAACTTTTAAGATCCACAAAACAAATATCTAAATTAGTGTTCGAGAGGTTGCCTAAGAGATTATTGAACCTCATGTGTATAAATTTATAATGCGCTATAAATCATATTTTTCAAATGGTCATTCAATTGCTACAAGTTGCATCGATCAAACAATACACCATATTCCAAAACCACCTGAAGTTAAGCTTGCTCGTACCACTAAAATGCTTGAGGTTGGAATGATAACTCTTCATGTGGTTAGTGGCCGTGTTACAAAAATGCATGAACTTGTTAGTTTTCCATCTGAAAAACTTATTAATATAAGAAATTAACGAAGAGGTTTTGAACGTTTTGGTCTTATGGATTTCATCTAAACAGTTATCGAATGCACGTTTAGTATCCGAGTACATAATTTGATTCCACAAACTTAAAAAACCATTCGAGAACCTATTTATCCTTGATCTATTTCTCAGTATGTGTAAGGACGTTCATGTTAGTGTTCTATTAACATAGCGTGCGTGTTGTATTCGGGACGACTTGTTCATAGCATTTATGAAGTCTAACTCTTTATACATCAAAACTATGTATGGTTCTTCAGTGGAGTTAACTATCAACAACGATGCAAACAATCTAATACCCACTTTATATTGTTAAGTTTCTCCCTGGATATAAACGCAAATCCAATATCAAAATCAAATTTCAAGAGGTTGCTCCCACGACCTCCAATAACAAAATATTGTATCTTATTACCTTGTAGACGTTATCCATTATTACATTTGGAAACGTGCGTAACAAATTCATACCAACTGGATGTGCAAATATAATATACACAAAGATATAACTTTCAATCTTCGATCGATCTATTTGTGACCAACCGTTTTTCTCCAAATTCTATTATTTTTATCGATTGTTGTATATAGTGTGTTTTAGGGTTCAATTTTTTCACTCCACTCAAAATACAAGGAGGATAAGTTCCCATGTCAGAATATTTATGTACAAACTCCAAAAAAATTAAAAACAATTGTCTAGAATACGAATACGCATCTAAATATCCACTGCTATTATGGTTGTTAACTCCGCATATGACCTCTAAGGCATATTCGCCAGTGATAAGAGCATAATTTATTTGAACCATGACATGTCGGCATAACCCAATGGTATTATAAGATTGACATAATAGTTTTTAATAAGAATAATAGATTTGGAAAGAATGAGGACTTATCTTGTAAATAATAAATGAATTGGTAGTGTTAGAAAAAAACAGGGTAGAAATAGAATAAAGGGGGTCACCCTTGTGGGACATGGCCTACTACCTCCACTATATAAGGGAAGATTCGTTTTTTGGGGATAGGTGAACAATTATTATTATTATAAACTATTTTTAACTACTCTCTCTAGAATCGTGTGTTTCTCTATATATATTGTTATGACTTATTCTGGCAGTAAGATCAGGGCCCGAATATTTTTAGAACCATTAGTCGCGCCGTATGTGGGAAACTGAAGTGATATCTGGTGACGGTTTCTCCCAAATCACGAGTTAAAGAGAGATGAACACATACACTATAAAGGGTAGAGCGGTATGTTTGGACTCAGGTGGAATTATCTCTTATTCTGAGGACCGTCGTTTTAAAGAGCAACATCACGATTACGATCAATATGGGTAGGGGCGAAGTAAGCGGTCGACTCTAATCATAACTAGGCAACAGTTGTTGGACGATATAGCTAAGCTCAATGCGAAGAAGGAATCGCCTTTACCTGACAAAACAAACAGGTCGGGTAGTCACAGAGAGCGATCACCTGATGATAACAGAGAAAACATCCATAGTCATGGTCGAGAGGAAGAAAACCTTGGTCGAGTTTGACCCCGTGACCGACAACAGAGTAACGATTTGAATAGAAAGATCAAGTTTTGGCCTGGGGCGAGAGTATAGCGATTCCTCTAATTACGAGAGTACACCCGATGCTATGTGGATGCCAAAACCGTTTTGGACTACTGCGAGGAAATTATTGCTTGGATGGGTTTTAGATTGGGTCTTTTTCCCGGTCCTATGAATTAGTCTGTGATAAAGAAACAAACTTTTACTTTTGCGGCTCTGTTAGATCAGGTCGAGAAGTGAATTCTGATTAAAAAAACCAAGGTGTACGAGTTGGCGGGTCAGCTACAATAAAGTGCTCAGGAAGCATTCATGTTATATCGGCAAAAACCGAACCCGCAAAACAATATCCACATCCCGCAATGTCAGTCAATTACCAGTTACCCAACATCGGGCCATATTTCAGGCTAGAGCATCAGGTTTGCACAACCCACGAGTAAGGTTTAACAATCAGATAGTAAGTTCTCTGGTTGTTGCCCGACCCGTTTGAAATAAATGGGTCTGACCTGTCCATTTCGCTGAATTAACAGAATGTGTGTCGACCATCTTTGAAAAGGCTAAAAAGTTTGTCCATTTTCGAAATCTTTTCCTTATTCAAATTTCTCGATAAAATTATAATAACTGGTATTGAAACTATTATTAGGATGTGGGGGACGATACAAAGGACTGTATCGTTTAAAAAGAAATTTAGAAGCTAATTGAGAACAGAAAATTGACGGAATTTGTGAAGAAACAAGCTCAGCAGAATGTCGAGGTCAAAGAGATCGTACGAATAGGAAAGCAGGAAACTGCACTGGTTATTTCTGAGATAACCGACCTATTTGATGTATCTACCCTCGATGAGGATCGAAATATAATCCATGTTGTGAAAGACGTAATTCCTGAAATTAAAGGAAAGGTTAGTGACTTGTCTAGATTTTTTGAATCACTACCAATATTTGGAGGCGACTTTATGGTAGGAATCACCAATTTATCCTGAAAGAGACACATCACGAGCTTGGCCATACAGTTAGAAGTAGAAGCGTCGCCCATCTATACAAAAATCTATCCTCATACTATGTTTCGATGATGAAGATATGAGATATATCACCGGACCTCATGAAGGGGCAGTGGTAATTATGGTTGTAATCACCGATGATGAGGTACGGAGATTTCTGATTGATAAATGGAGCTCAAGAAATATTATTTTCATGACAACGTATACAAAGTTCAAAAATCTCTCGATTATTTTAAGATCGAAGCCGACCATAGTAGGTTTTACAAGAGCCACAACCGAAGTAGTTGGACAATTTGAAGGAGTGGTACAGTTAGGTCGGGGACTTTTCAGAAAACAAGTAACGGTGTTATTTGTAGTTGTGGATGCATCGACCTCGTATAATTATACCTTAGGTAGCTCCCGGATTTCTAGAATGCATGCGGTAGCCTCCACGGTCCACCAATATCTAAAGTATGTGATCGGTAATTATGTGCGTACAATATTGATGAGAGAATAAATGACTAGGATAAATGATCTTGGATCTTGAACCTGATGTGACTAGAGCTCAAAGTGTAGAGAGAGAAAGTAGAAAGAGAATGTATTATTCAATTGTCCCCCACCAAGAATAAATGGGTTCCCTTTTATAGTGGGGAAGGTGGGTCCCATTTATGTCTTTAGTGGTCTTACATTATTTCACTATTAGTCATTTACAAACTACTTTATTTACAAATAGTTTTCCAATAAATAATAAATACAATAAGAGGCATATTTTCTTTCTCCTATTTACAATTAACTCATTTTCTATTAGGATCGGCGAATTACTCCCTTATCAGTAGCCCCCCCAGTCTTCAAGAGCGTCGGGAATAAAGACTCGTAAAATGAGTTGGTCTGAAACGCCTCTGTCCCCTATGCCCCGGTACCAAATGACCAAACAGCGTCGGTTTCGACTGCCCTGGGATTCCCTGATTGACCGCTCTCTCCAATGATGGCTGCGGATCGCACCGATGCTAAAAATCCTCATCAAGGGTCAGTTACCGACCCTGTTTGGCAGATTCTTCATGGGCTCAAAAGGGTGATCAGGCTTTTAAGACAACAAAAACGGGTATATGAAGCCCAACTAGCGTATCCGTCAGAGCTAGTTGGTGTAGACCAACGGCGCTAGCCTGAGCAAGAGCTACACGTGT
Organism: Limnanthes douglasii subsp. nivea; assembly: GCA_036936605.1. NCBI lineage: Eukaryota > Viridiplantae > Streptophyta > Magnoliopsida > Brassicales > Limnanthaceae > Limnanthes > Limnanthes douglasii. The sequence continues at coordinate 161,046,454 of JAUPFV010000002.1, forward strand.
CATCCGAGTATTCGAAGTGTGCTCGTCTGCATATTTTTTCAAGAGGCCTTTCGAATTCCCGCTGCTTTTTGTCGTTTGGACTTCCCCATACGTGAAGCGGTTAAGTGAGGGTGCCTATAAATACCTCATAAGCAAGAATCACTCTCAGAGGAATTCTAGAGAGAGAAAGTGTTTTCTGGACCATTCTAGAGAGAGAGCAAGTTTTATGAGAAATAGGAACCCGAAGCCAACACCAAAAACAAAGAAGAAGAAAGAGCATGCGTTTGGATTTGTCGATTGGGCTAGTTTTGGTGATCGTGCTGAAGAGTATCGACTCGCGGGACTAATTTGGAATTCTGACACAAAGCCCTTTATGCCCGTGCCGCTTCCCAACGACCCCGTCCTTCCTGATCTGATCCCTGCCGGATCCTTTATTATACCCGAACCGTCTGGCGCTCAAACCCCCGAAACCATTGTTATTCCCTCAAGCAGCAGCTCTCCACCCTGCCCGGCTACTCAATTCAACCGCCCGACGCCTTCGTCGATGAATTCTTATACTGTTCCGACCCCTTTTCTTCCTCGACGTCGAGGCAAAGCTAAATTTCTTTCCATGGGAGACTTAAACACCTCAAACTCGCCTGCGGGAGATAATTCTCCAGAAATAGTCCAGCTTACACCCGACATACAAGGGTACCGGACCGGCGTTAATACAGCGCGTACCCATTTGGGCCTTACCCAACGAGATCAGGACCGTCAAGAACTAGAGACTGAGCGTGCCCGTCAACAACGAAAAGAGTCGCAACTCGCCCGAACCGGAAGCAGTTCCAGTTTTGCAGATCCTCTTGCCCAACAGTCCGATCCTCCCGCGGTCAGCCCCCCTAGACCTGATGCGGTCCCGGTAGAAAATACCAAGGAGCCAGAAGCGGACATTTTGGCTATTGAGGAAGGTCATTTCCATTTTTGAGAGCAAGTACCTGTACTTCTCTGCTACGGAGCAGGCAGAGCTTCTGATCCGGCGGGGTATCGCGGAGTGCGTCACTGTCCGATTCCCCGTTCCCGGGGTGACACCAGTGCATGTTCGGTCACGGGAGATCGTCATTTTCAAAGAGCTCTTCAACAGGGGCCTCGGGTTTCCTATGGGTCCTGATATTGCTCTGTATTTCAAGACCCTTAACATCTGCCCCTCACAGTTAACGCCCAACGAGTGATACACGCTGATGTCATGCATAATGGCTTCACGCCTATCGGGTCGGGTTATGCCAATAACTGAGTATATAGCCATGTCAGGGCTCTCGAAATCTCCCAAGTCCCCCTTCTTTTACTCTTCCTTGGCCAATACCTGGAAGATTGTGAATGACTTCCTTGAAGGCGACAAAGGTTGGAAGCATCGATTCGTCTTTCTCAGTGGTTGCTGGGAAAATGGTCGCCCATATAGCAAGGAGAACCCGAGGCGATTGCTGCGGACCTGGGTTCCTGAGGGTATTTATATATATTTACATAATGGACCGATCCTTTGTGCAGTGTCGAAGGAGATTATCCAGGGGTTGAAGAAGGATTACTTCAAACCTGACAAAATGACCTTCCAAATTTTGAAAGACTATGCCAGGAAACACTGGGGTCGGGCGTTCCATCGCGCTTTCAAGAATACGAACCTGATCACGAGTAACCTTTGGTGTTGCTCGTCTGAACCGCTCACTATTGAGCAGCTGCACCAACCACCCAGTTTAGTGGATTTAATTCGCGAAGATGGACGCGCCCGACGCGCACTTGTTTCTTCCGAAGCGCAACAAGGCTCCCAGCAAGCGCCCCAAATCGGATGAAGAGGTTGAGCAGGCAAATGCCAAGGCTGAGGGAGCCGACGCAGAGGGACAACAGGATGAAGTTTCCGCTGAGGATGGTGAGGCCCATTAGTCCGAGGAGCTGGCCAAGAAGCGGAAGGGAAAGGCTGAAGTAGACGGTGCTCAGGTCAAAAAGTCGAAGCGCTCGAAGAAGGAGGGCGGATCTGCCGCATCGTCTGCTTTTGTTGATAACGCAACCGTCCTGGAGCTTTTTGAGCGATATGGGGGGGGTTAAGGATGTGACCGTAGCCGATCCCGTAGTGGTGGTACCGACGCTGCTAGTCCCTCAAAGGCCTCAAAACATGTCGTGGCGTCATTGAGCGGTACTAAGCTGCCCGTGTTATCTGTGCCTGGGAGTCCCTGTCTTTGTATAATATGATCGTGCCCTTGGCGATGAAAGATCGACGGGCAGGGGAGCTAAGCCAGAAGGTGACGGTCGCGGAGAGGAAAGTTGTCGCGCTTGAAGAGGAAGTAAAGGAAGGAAAGGCAGCTCAAAAACTCTTGGAAGAGAACCTGAAGTCGGTCGAAAAAACCTTGGCGCAAGTCAGAAAGGACCGGGACGACTGTGCTGGGCAGTTGGTGCAGGAAATTTCGACCTGAAGAGTACCAATGCCCTTTTTGCTGATAAGTGCCAGAAGTGGATGGACAAGGAGATGGCCGAGGCTAAGGCCGCTTATGTGATGTCCTTTCATCATCGTTTCCCCGACCTTCCCTTGGGTCAATGTGGCTAGATGTTCCTGAGGCCGATCGCCCCGCTGGTGTGGTCTGCGAGGACGAAGAGTCGGACGACACCGAAACCGAGTCTGAGGAAGATGATGTTTGACCTCTTATGTTTATGTATTTTAAATTTTGTAACTTTTGGGTCTTGTAGAACCCTTTTTAAACCGTTTTGTAACTGATGTTTCTGAAAATCAATATCCAAAATCGTGACGTTAGTTTCACTATGTTTTCATAAATTCATAGTTGGTCGGGAATAAAATATAGATTGGTGGAATACCAAAAAACCACTTAAGGTTCTGTTGTTCAACGGCTAAATGAAAAATTCACGTAGGGTCGGAAATAATATGTAGATCGGTTAAATACCGAAAAACCCATTCAAGGTTCTGTGGATCAATGTCAATTGAAAATTTTCCCATGGGGTCGGGAAAAAAAATGTAGATCAGTTTAAACACCGAAAAACCTATTAAGGTTCTGTTGATCAATGTAAAATTGAAAATCTTCCCATAGGGTCGGAAATAAAAATGTGGATCAGTTTAAACACTGAAAAACATTTTACGGTTCTGTCGATCAATGTAAAATTGAAAATCTTCCCATAGGGTAGGGAATAAAAATGTGGATCAGTTTAAACACTGAAAAAAACCTTTTAAGGTTCTGTTGATCAATTAAGATCGCCAAATGTTTTCCATCAGCACGTCAGCTAATGGACTTCTGTTTAATACTTCTGAGATTGAAGGGAAAAAATTTGGATTAAAAAAGGTTGGTTGCTATGGATGCCTCATTAAAACCTTCTCGCGCCACCGAGGTAGGAAAGAGTGCATCCCCGACCAACGGTTTTTACTCAAAAAATAATTAAAAGATACAAAAATCAACAAAATTACTCCAAATATAGCTTCAAATGTTCAATGTTCCACGGGAGCCTTAACGAACGCCCGTGCTTGTCCTGCAACCGATATGTCCCACTCTTAATTCTTTCCACTACTTTATACGGTCCTTCCCAGTTTGGGGCGAGTTTACCGAGGCTTTTGTCTTTGGTATGCAGAAAAAATCTTCTCAAAACCCTATCTCCGACTTTGAACTCTCGGCGACGTACTTTTGACGCATACTGACTCCTCATTAGGGTCTGATAATGTAACGAATTTAGTTGAGCTCGGTACCGTCTTTCTTCTATTAGGTCTAGAGCTTGTCGTCTGTCACCCTCGTTTTTATTTTGATCATAGTTACCGACCCTAAAAGATGGGAAGATTGACTCTGCTGGGATGACCGCATCCATCTCATATACTAAGGCATAAGGCGATTCTTTAGTCACCGTTCGAGGTGTAGTTCGGTAATCCCACAACACTTCCTGCAAGTAATCCGGCCATTTTCCAAATTTTCATTCTAGGTTCTTTTTAAGTCCGTCCAAGATGGTTCGATTCGTAACTTCAACTTTCCCGTTCGCTTGGGGATGGAACGGGGCAGAAAAGCATTGCCTAATCCTATGGGTCGTACAAAAGGATTTCATCTCGCTGCTGTCGAACTGAGATCCGTTATCCATGGTGAGCTTCTGAGGTACCCCGAATCTACAGCAGATATTCGACCAAATAAATTTGATGACATCCTTGGTTCTCGTTCCCGACAACGGTTCGGCTTCTACACATTTGGAAAAATAATCCATTGCCACCACAATCGTTTGTCTTCCACCGGATGCTATCGGTAACGGCCCTACGAGATCGATTCCCCATCGGTCAAAAAGTAGGCCTTCGGATATTGATTCTAAGGGGGGCTCGGGCATATTTATCGCATTCGCGAATCTTTGACAGGTGTCACAGGTTTTTACTATCTGCTGAGCATCAGCCGTTACCGTTGGCCAATAGAAACCGGCAAGGAAAATACTTCTTATCAGCGCTTTATAACCGCAATGAGTCGCGCCCTCTCCGTCATGCAACTTAGACACAATTATTTGTGATTCTTTAACCCCCAAGCATCTCAGTAAAGGCCTGCTAAACGACTTTTTGTATAGTATGTCCCCCAACAGAACATAGCCTCGGGCTTTATTTCTTACCTTCCAAGCCGTGAGATTGTCGTCTGGTAGTAATCCTTCGGCCATGAAAGCTATAATATCCTTTCTCCAGTCTGAAATAGTTACCGAAGATACCTGACAATCCATTTCTGGTCGATTATCCAGCTTTGTCCTCTTTATAATCGACAGGTTTTCTTGTTCGGTTATCCAAGGGTAATTTCTTGAGCAAGAGGCCGATGCTAGGGAGTCAGCAATTACATATTTCGGTTTTGGGGACATGCTCATATGTTACTTTGGAAAATGACGCGGCTAACACTCGCAATGCTGCTAAGTACTGAACCAAGTGCTCTTTCCTAACTTCCGACGCTCCCGAAGCTTGACTAATCAAAAGTTGAGAATCACTAACAAGACGTACGTGTGTAGCCCCGCACACTTGTGCTAGTCTCAAACCGGCCAGGGCAGCTTCATATTCAACCTCATTGTTAGAAGTGGGAAAACCAAATCGGATTGTCTGATGCATACTTACGCCCGTAGGTGTGACTATCTGCACACCCGCGCCGCATCCATTGACGTTCGACCCACCATCGGTTTGGATAACCCATTCAACTAGCTTGTCTTCTTCGGGCAGTGCTTCTTGGTCGGGCCGATCGAAATGGAATTCGACCATAAAATCATCCAGGGCCTGGCCTTTGATAGCTGTTCTTGGCTCAAAGTTGATGTCGAAATCGCCTAACTCGACCGACCACTTAGACATTCTTCCTGACATGTCCGGTCGCTGGAGCACGTACTTGAGTGGAAACGAGGTTCGGACGACAATGGGGTGGGCTTGAAAATATGGTCGCATTTTTTGTGCCGCGGTCACCAAAGCCAAGGCAATTTTTCCAACTTCAGATACCGCGTCTCCGCATCCAATAGGATTTTGCTCACAAAGTATACCACTTTGGGAACCGCTCCCGACTCACTGATCAGAGTCGCACTTACTGCAAAATCTGAAACCGTTATGTAAAGAAAAAGAGTTTCCCCGGTCAGGGGCTTCGTTAGAAGGTTCGGGGATGATAAATAAGTTTTGATCCACAAAAAGGCTGTGTTGCAAGCCGGCCTCCAGACAAAATTCTTAGCGTTTCTCAAGACCTGAAAAAATGGAGCGCACTTGTTAGATGAACGAGAAATAAATCGATTCAAGGCCGCCAAGCGCCCGGTTAATATCTGGACCTTCTTAATATTCTTAGGGGGTGTCATGTCAGTAAGAGCTTGTAATTGGATCAGGTCTGCCTCGATTCCTTTTTCGCTTACAAAGAATCCCAGGAACTTGCCCGACCTTACCCCGAAGGAGCATTTCTCTGGGTTTAATTTGAGATTTATGCTCTTGTCAAAGGTTTCCCTCAAATCAGCGAGATGGTCCTCGTCTGTGCCGCCTTTCACTAGCATGTCGTCGATGTAAACTTTCATATTCCTTCCTATCTGGTAGTCAAAGGTCTTGTTAACCAATCTTTGGTAAGTTGCTCCTGCGTTTTTCAACCCGAACGGCATAACCTTATAACAATATAAGCCGGGGCCCGTGACAAATGTTGTGCTTTCCTAGTCCGCTGGGTGAAACTTGATTTGATTGTATCCTACATATGCATCCATAAAAGAGAGTAATCTATTTCCCGACGTGGAATCCACCAACTGGTCAATTCTCGACATCGGGAAGGGATCCTTTGGGCATGCTCGGTTAAGGTCTGTAAAGTCCACACACATCCTCGACTTCTCGTTCTTCTTTTTGACCAGGACGGGATTGGACGTCCAGAGTGGGTAACTTGATTCTTTGATGTGCATGACGCTGAGCATTCTTTCAACCTCTCTCATAATGATTTCTACCTTTTCTAGGGAAAAGGCCCGATGCTTTTGGGAGACGGGCCTCACATTCTTATTGATAGTTCGCTTGTGAATTACGTGGTTCTCTGGAACTCCGGTCACGTCCTTCGAGCACCACGTAAATAAATTCAAATTTTCCTCCAGCAACAATACCAATTGTTTCTTGAAGCCCGGTGACAATTTGATTCCTATCTGTAAGATTCTTCTTTCGGTAAATTGATGTTTTTCACATTCTTCGTCGGTAGTTAAAAAACTAGGAGCTTCCCTGGGATCGTCGATAGGTAGCGATCCCAAGGGGAAGTCCCACTAATTGCTATTCCCGAGCTTGCTCCATCACTTGATCCCTTTTGGGCGCTAAAGCCGCTCGATAGCATTCTTTTGCCGCTTTCTGGCTGCTATGCACTACTCCCACATTGTTCCCGACCACGTATTTCAAGCATTGATGAACAGTGGACGAAACCGCGCGCATTCGTAACAACCACGACCTGCCAAAGATCGCATTATGGGAGGCTGACACGTCTACCATGACGAATAAAACGGCGACCTCCTTCTTGAATGGCCCACGGCCTAACTGAACGACGCCTTCAAATTCTCCAACCATGTCCGTTGTTGAACCTGTGAAGCCTACAATAATTCGGTCTGAACGTGTAATTACCGGGGGTGCCCTGAACTTTGTGAATGTCGATGCAAAGATTATGTTGGCTGAGCTTCCGGTGTCTACGAGGATGCGTCGAACCTCTTCCCCCGCAATGGCCGCCCCAACGACATCTTCATGAGGATCGGCTACGTCTCACATGTCGTCGTCGTCTAAATACACAATCGGTGAACGGATGCCTTTCGAATGGGGATAGGGTCGAGCTTCTAACTGAGTAGTCAAGTTCACAATATGTCGATTTCGGAAGGAGTGCGTGATCCCTGCCATAGAATCACCCCCGAAAATAGTTAATGATTCAAAAAATTCACAAAGGTTTCTTACGTTCCCGTTACTTTCCGCAGCTTCTTCTTCGATAACCCTGATGAGGTTACGATTCACATCAGGATCGAGATATTCAACAGAGACATCAAAAGGGCCGATTACTTCAGAAATTGCCATGGTCGTCTCGGGCTTCTGTATCGCCACGATTTCTTTTGAAGTTGTGCCCTGGTGTGCTTTCTTTTTCACATACTCGAGTAGGTTTCCGTGCTCTATCAACATCTGTATCTCCTTTTTGAGAGCAATACAATCCTTAGTATCGTGTCATATGTCTTCATGGTATCGGCAGTATCGGTTGTTCATGTGCTCCTGAGGTGTCGGTATGGGGAAAGGTCTCCGATACATCCCACTCTTCTTAGTCTTTTCATATATTAAAGACACACATTTTGTCAAATCAGCGAAGTAAGAAGGTCGGATCCACTTGCTAGACATGGGTGGCGAAACCACTTGGTTCGTCTGCTTGGCTCTTTGGCCCTGGGAGGCCAGAGGCTTGATTGGTAAGGACTGGGTCGGTGGTATTGTGCTGACTGGCTGTACTTGATGAGCGTAGCTAGTTTGAGCACCCTGTTTTATAACGACTGACGCTTGTGCGCTCTGTTGAATTTGCGCAGCCAATTCAGAGGCCTCAGTTTCTTCTATCAATATCTGCTTTTCCACCATAGCTAGAAGGGCGGAAAAAGTAAAAGCTTACTTTTTAGTGACCGCTTGCTTCATCGATCCTGGAAGAAACCCTAAGTGATATGCTGTTAGAGCCACATTTTCTCTCCAGGTCGGTCTTAGCATCGATAAAACGCCTGGTGTAATCCCGGAGGCTTTCTCCCAATCTTTGTTTACAGTTGACGATCGTATCACCATTAGCTCGGAAACTTTTGCTTCCCACAAAGTGCTGACGGAACATCATCCAGAACATCCTGAAGTTTTTGATACAACCTTGCGATAGTCGGTTATACCACTTAGACGCCCGATCCTTGAAAGTCATCGAGAATGCCCGGCATAATAACTTATCGTCATTATCAAAACTTAACATAAAGTTCTTGAAGGCTTCCAAATGGTTATCTGGATCCCTCTTACCATCATACTTCTCCTATTTTGAAATGTCGAACCTCTTCGAGAGATGTCCCGACAATATTTCGTCGGACAACGGTGAAGCTCTCCAATTCATTCCGAATCCGAACGATCCGCCTCCAAGCACCTCAGTCTGAATCCCATACAAACCTCCGTCTCCTGGGTTGATAACTGGCTGCTGACCCGGTACCCCTGGGTCTGGCTATTTGATGGTTGCCATTGGACCTGGGTTAGCACTGCTCGCTCCTCTCTATTTCCCGTCAGCATCTCTTCTTTCTCGAATGACATTGGAGTTCTCTTCTCAGTGCTACCCTTCTTGAACTTAGGAGAGTCAGAACGAGGCGCCATATTCCGCCGATAATTATTCTTCTGTGCGCGTTTGTTTAGCCTTTCCTTGCGTCGGTACTCTCTTCCCGACGAGTCATCCGACGTATAATCAGCAGAGGTTCCCCAATTGTCCTTTGGGTATTGATCTGCTCTTCCATCATGTCTGTCTTATGGTCGAGACTCCCGATAATATCGAACAGGTCGGTCATCGATGCGATGGTCAATAGTCAAATAGCCTTCTTCGTGGTTGTCTACAACCGGTTCTTTTCCTTTTCCTTCACGAACTCTTTTATCATCTAGTGCCCGCTCTTTTTCAGCGTTTAGCTTCACGATATCTTCCAACGGTTGTCTCCTGGTCATGATAAGAGTCGAATGCTTCGTCATTCATTCTTTAAGGTCAGATCGCGATTTTCAAAAAAAAAGATTCCTTTTTGGTATCACGTGTTCCCACAGACGGCGCCAATGATGAGAGAATAAATGACTAGGATAAAAGATCTTGGATCTTGAACTTGATGTGACTAGAGCTTAAAGTCTAGAGAGAGAAAGTAGAAAGAGAATATATTATTCAATTGTCCTCCACCAAGAATAAATGGGATCCCTTTTATAGTGGGGAAGGTGGGTCCCATTTATGTCCTTAGTGGTCTTACATTATTTCACTATTAGTCCTTTACAAACTACTTTATTTACAAATAGTTTCCCAATAAATAATAAATACAATAAGGGGCATATTTCCTTTCTCTAGTTTACAATTAACTCATTTTCTATTAAGATCGGCGAATTACTCTCTTATCAAATACGAAGTAGCCAGAAAACGGCTAGAGAATGCTATCGAGTGGCCCTACCATATAAAATCGACATGAAAATGAAATGAATGATTAGCAGTTAGCGTGGTTAACTTTAGGGTCGAAACCTATAGATGATCTTAGGGATACCCCTGGATTACTACTCACAGACCAGAATTGTGAGAATTGTGAGAATTATGAATTTCCGAGAGGTAAAGTTTTGAAGATTGAAACAAACTTATATTCTGTGGCTCGGGAAAGTTATTTTTTTCCTTGACAAAAGGTTGCATTTATTCACATGATGTTTGGAGGATGTGACAGGGGTCCCTGGTAATGTAATTTTCCATAGTCTTTCCATACGACGAAATGTATGACCAGTCATTCAAAGACGACGATCTTTTTCTCAGAAAAAAGTATAGGCAATCATTATCGAGGTGGATAGATTGACAAAAGTGGGGCATATACGCGAATCTCAGTACCCACTATAAACAACTAACCCTATCCTCCTTAAAAATAATAATGGAAAGTGGAGAATGTGTATGGATTTCACAGACCTCAACAGGGCATACCACGAATCGACCCACTGGTATACTCGACATCGGGAAACAAACTGCTATCTTTCATAGACACTTATGCAGGGTATAATCAGATAAGGTTAGACCCGATGGACCAGGGCAACACGTCGTTCATAACTGGGAGGGGTCTGCATTGCTACAAGGTTATCTCATTCAGTTAAAAGAATGCAGGGGAAACCTATCAGAGGTTGGTAATCAAGGCCTTCGGGGATCAAATGGGCGAAACTTTGAGGTTTATATAGACGATATGTTGGTTAAAAGTATGAAAGATGAAGACCATTTTATCGAATTTGAGGAGACGTTTGACAACTTAAAAAGAATGATTATCAAACTCAACCTATACAAGTGTTCTTTTAGGGTCAGGTTCGGTAAATTGTTGAGGTACATGATTAGGGAATGAGGAATAAGGGTTGATCAAATTCAACTTAATACTTTGAGTGTTATGGACCCACCAATAAATATCAAAGAAGTCCAAATTTCGACGGGGGGGTTTGGCGGCTTTGAATAATTTTATATCCCAATCCTCTCATATATGTGCACCGTTCTTTTAGGTTTTAAGACACGCTAAGGATTTCATTTGGACCCTGAGTGTACTGAAGCATTCCTCTGCTTGAAAGAGTATTTGTCTTCCCCCGCTCTATTAACCAATCCTGTACCACGAGGAACTTTGCTTTTGTATATTGAGGTGTCTGATTATGCAGTTAGCGTGATGCTTGTTTGAGAGGCAGATTGGATCCCTATGCCACTTTACTATGTAAGAAAGAGTTTATTAGATGCCCAAAAAAGGTACTTGAAACTGGAGAAGCTCGCCCTAGCATTAGTAATCGCGGCCAGAACAATGCGACCTTATTTCCAGAGTCATTACACCATAGTCCAAACGTCATTTCCACTAAATAATATGTTGCATCATCTTGATGATCCAGGTCGGATGACCAAGTAGTCTGTAGAGCTAGGATATTTTGATATCGGGTTCGAGCCTAAAACGACCATTAAGGGTCAGGCTTTGGCAGATTTCCTAGTTGAATTTCATTCTAATCGACTAAAAGAAAATGAGGCTGATCAGAAAAAAGAGTTTGCAGAGTAGATTGTCCGGACAGATTGGGGGTCAAGTATAAATGGATACGTGCGGGAGTCCAGGTAACAACGCCTTTAGGAACCAAGCCATAAGGTTCGGGTTTCTGGCTTCAAATAATGAGGCTGAATATGAGGCAGCGTTAGCAGAATTGCGACTTGCGTAGATTTGCGGGGCTAAGTACGTTCGGTTAATAAGTGATCCGCAGCTATTGGTTAATCATGCTACCAAACACTGAGAGGCAAGAAAGGAACATCTGGTCTAATATTTGGCAACACTGATAGTTTTGGCTGCTGTTTTGAGAAGATTACTTTTGACAACGTCCATAAAGCGGAAAATGCAATTGCATATTCATTGGCAACAATGGCGTACGTCAGGGATTACCCATGGGTTCTAACATAAGAACACTCATCAATAATTAAAAGGACCGAGTTAGATGCCCGACCAAAGATAGCCTGCCAAATTTCGATGATTACCAACGCAAACTGGAGATATGACGTCCAATTCTTTTTTATGAATCCACGTGGATAAGTTGTTGGCAAAAAATATATGATTTAAGGCCCACAGTTTTGTACTTTTAGAGGGCGTACTTCATAAAAAATCATTGAGCTGGCCTTTGATAAGATATCTTGGGTGCAACGAGTCACAAATGGTATTATATGAGCTTTATGATGAAGAAGGGTAGGCGCATTGTGGTTTCAAGGCTTTGATCACAAGAGTTTCACTATTGGGTTTTTACTGGCCCACAATTGCAGCCGACGCTAGAGAGTTGGTTAAGAGGTGTGATACATGTCAGAGATTTGGTACCCGGAATCGTCTTTCGAAACCTTGTTGAAATTATGAAAGAAAAATGATGGAAGTTTGAGGAGAATTGGACATGAATAATTATTTGATAACTGAAAAAGAGTTCGAAGAAAGCCCCATTCAAAATAACATGGAGATTGATCAACATCTTGACGATCAACATGTTGGTGAGATTTTGGACGATTCCATTTTGATTGCTCCGAGAAGTGAACTGTTGGAAGAAATTGAAAAGTTGAACTCTGACAGAAATTTTACGATGGATTTCAAGACAATTAGGTCTGAAGTTCAAAGAGAAAATGAAAGAGAGAAGTATGAATCAGATCACCACCATGGAATTAGTATGAATGACTGATACCAGAGGTATCATCGCTATTCTCCAAGGAAAAATCTAAACCCAAGTTACAGGTACGAATCATCTGAATCAAGTGATTATTCACTTTATAATTCAAGTGAATCTTCTCCACAAAAGGATTATCGTAGGAAAAAGGCATTAAAAAGAAATCTACGAAGAAACATAGAAAAGAGCATTGAGTGGGTCATCGAACTAAAGACATGAAAGGAAACAAATAGGGTCTTGAGGATCATGCAAAGAAATATAATGTCGTGTATACTTCAAACCAATCAGGAAGTCAAAATTTCAAATATCGTGTAAGTAATCAATACACAAATCCTTCGAGGAAGGTCTATATGCGATGGCTCATGAAGGTCCAAGAACCAATGTTTACAAAGCATAATTGGAGTTCCTCTCCTTTGTCCGTGGAGATACTTTTTTGCAACCGATGGGACACAAGATCCTAAAAGCTATATTGAGCAATTTAAAACATTTATGATTAATTTTGATTATGATAACAAGTTGTTGTGTATGGCTTTCTCCAAAACTTTTAAGGGCATTGCTTGAAAGTGGTATAGTCGACTTCCGCAAGGTTATACCAAAAACTTTGACATGTTCTAGAATGTTTTATGACAGCATTTCGTGGGTAGTAAAAACATTTGAGCTAATAGAGATACCATAATATACTGTAAAAAAATATACCAATCGTTTTGTTAAAGCAAAAACTGATGTGGAATATTATAAAGATTTTTTGGCTTTAATAGCATATCGAATGGGACTTTTCCCTGAAATATTGAAAGACATTGTGGCTAAAAGTCAAGCAATGACATTTGGGGATCTTCTTGATCAAGTTGAAAAAGGAATATTGGTAGAAGAAAATCAGGATTCGGAAATAGGTTCCATTGATCAGCTAGAACATTATCAGTTTCAAAGATCTCTTGCTACTACTCAACCTCCTCGAATAAATGTGCAACCTAAAGCAACACACCAGTATCCTCCAAGGCCCAGAGTAAATCAGCAAACATATAGTACACAACATGGTGATAGGCCAATATCCAACAAATGGATTCATCCATAATAGTTTTCATATCTGACTGAGTGTGCGGCTACTATATTTGACAAAACTCGTGGTCATGTGAAATTTCGTAAACCTTCCCCTATTCAAACTCTGAGGGAGAATAAAAACAGCATATTTTGAAACTATCACGAAGATGTTGGGCTAGACACAAAAGAGTGTATTGAATTGAAGAAATAAATACAAACGTTAATTAAAAATAAAAAAATTGATAAACTTTGTAAAGAAGCACTCTCAGAAAACTCTGACGGTCAAGGAAGCATCAAAAGAAGAAACTGTGTTGGTTATTTCTAAAGAGATCGATTCTTTTGATATTGCGACAAAGTACTTGGATCCAAAAGAGAGGAGAAACGATATTATCATGGTGGAAGAAATTATCCCAAAAAAAATATATTTATTTATGTGCATATTTTGAATTTTTGGCAATTTTTGGGGGTGATATTGTTGCAATAAATTCGAACAGCTCCCGGAAAAGACATATAGTCAGCTTGACTACTCAATTAAAAGTGGGTGCCTCAATACATTAGTATCGAGCTCCCTCCCCAATAATTTGTTTTGAAGATGATGATATGAGGAATGTGGCAAGCCTACATGAAGATGCAGTGGTAATTGCAGTAGAGATAGCCGGTGATCATATGCAAAAAGCTCTAATTGATGCATGGAGTTCTTCCAACATCTTACTCATGAGCACTTGTAAAAAATATTTGACCCTCCGGTTATAAGAAGGTCTGATCGAGTTATTGTCGGATTCACGGGGGTGACCGCTGAAGTGGTTGGAGAATTTGAAAGTATGGTTGAACTAGGTCGGCGACCATTCAGAAAAGAAGTTGAAATTTTGTTGATTGTAGTAGATTCTCATACCTGTTACAATGCTATCTTTGGGAGGTCCTGGTTGTCAAATATGCATGTTGTTATCTTCATAGTTCATTAGTGTTTAAATTATGTTGTGGGGAAAAATATTGGGACAATTAGAAGCAGCCAAAAATGGCTAGAGAATGTTACCGAATCGTTTTATCTTCCAAACAAGTTTGGGGGAATGAAACAAAGAAAGCATACCAACTAGCGGGGACTTCCTCGGAGCCAACCCCTTTTGATGACCCAAAAGAGTCTCTCGGTCTTTTAGTTCCTGATGAAAATTATGAAGATCATGTGTATCGAGATGGAAAAGTGATAAATATTAGAACAAAGTTATCTCCAACTTTAAGGCAAAAGTTGATTGAATTTGTATCCTCAAAGCTGGATATGTTTACCTGGTGTTCTGAGGACGTAACCGGTGTTCTCCCGAAAATTATTTTTCATAATTGTCCATCAAGAATAATGTAAGGCCAATAATACAGAAAAGAAGACCTTTCTCTAACGAAAAATCTGAGGTGATAGTGGCAGAGGTAGAACATCTATCCAGAGTAGGGCACATTCGAGAATCGCAATATCCTTTATGGTCAGCAAACCCGGTATTGGTCAAAAAGAAAAACGAAAAATGGCGAATGTGTGTAGATTCAAATAGGTCTTGTCCAAAAGATCCTTTTCATATCCTGCGGATTGACAAGCTGGTAGATTCCATGTCAGGCACCCGATTGCTTTCTGAGGGATTACGAAAACACTCCGTTTATCTCCGAAAGGGTTTAAACTGCTATAAATTAATGTCGTTTGGGTTGAAAAATGCAGGGGCAACTTATCAGCGTCTAGTGAACAAAACCTTCGAATCACAAATTGAACGAAACATTGAAGTATGTATTGATAATATGCTGGTAAAAAATTCTAAGGATGATGATCATTCTAAGGAGAATTGGACATGAATAATGATTTGATTACCGAAAAAGAGTTCGAAGAAAGCCCCATTCAAAATAACATGGAGATTGATCAACAGCATGACGATCAACATGTTGGTGAGATTTTGGACGATTCCATTTTTATTGCTCCGAGAAGTGAACTGTTGGAAGAAATTGAAAAGTTGAACTCTGAAAGAAATTTTGTGATGGATTTCAAGAAAATTAGGTCTGAAGTTCAAAGAGAAAATAAAAAAGAGAAGTATGAATCAGATCACCACCATGGAATTAGTATGAATGACTGATACCGGAGGCATCATCGCTATTCTCCAAGGAAAAATCTAAACCCAAGTTACAGGTACGAATCATCTGAATCAAGTGATTATTCACTTTATGATTCAAGTGAATCTTCTCCACAAAAGGATTATCGTAGGAAAAAAGGCATTAAAAAGAAATCTACGAAGAAACATAGAAAAGAGCATTGAGTGGGTCATCGAACTAAAGACTTGAAATGAAAAGAATAGGGTCTTGAGGATCATGCAAAGAAATATAACGTCGTGTATACTTCAAACCAATCAGGAAGTCAAAATTTCAAATATCGTGTAAGTAATCAATACACAAATCCTTCGAGGAAGGTCTATATGCGATGGCTCATAAAGGTCCAAGAACCAATGTTTACAAAGCATAATTGGAGTTCCTCTCCTTTGTCCGTGGAGATACGTTTTGGCAACCGATGGGACACAAGATCCTAAAAGCTATATTGAGCAATTTAAAACATTTATGATTAATTTCGATGATGATAACAAGTTGTTGTGTATGGCTTTCTCCAAAAAATTTAAGGGCGTTGCTTGAAAGTGGTATAGTCGACTTCCGCAAGGTTATACCAAAAACTTTGACATGTTCTAGAATGTTTTATGACAGCATTTCATGGGTAGTAAAAACATTTGAGCTTGATGAGTCCGAATTCGAAGTGCTCCCCGGAAGGGCAGCCCAATGTAAATCTCTCCGTAAACCGGACAGGATATTTGAACCGGACAGGTGACTTCGAACACTGTGAGCCTAATGCTGTTCGAACTATCACAAAAGTACTAAAAAACCTAAACACTTCTTGACTAAGCTACCTGTCCACCTGCTTAGAACTCATGGGTCTTTAAACATGACCCGGGTCCATTAAACTTGACCCGAAAGCCCATAAGGGCCCAAATTTCATACTATAAATATCCAACCACCAGCATTAACTATGGGTAAGAAAAATTAACTGCTGCCAAGCTGCTTAATTCTCTCTCCACATTAAAAGCACTTTGAAACACCCTTAAACACCCTCACACCACCGTGAAACACCCTCACACCGCCTTAAAACTCCGCTTGAAATTACCAACCTACCCTCAGGCTACTTTTATCCTCACCAAATTGGCGACCACAGTGGGAGGCGACGGTGCCTGAATCAAGTATTCGAAACCAAGTAAAGAAATTCTGTCCGAATGAATCCGGATAATCCAGAGCTTCCACCAGCTTTGCTCGAAGTGGTGGAAGAGAACGATGAGTATACTGTCCAAGAGCGCGACATGTTAAAACTTGAGATAGAAGCTCTGAGGGCTGAAAAGGCCAAGATGGGCGTGAAAGAGAAATCCAAAGCATCAGCTGCTCACCATACTGATAACCCAAGAGAGCATGGGGTTTCCAAAACTCATGAGAGTACTAAGAAGACGCATGCCAGCTCTAAAAAATCTCACCGGTCCAAGCCTGTGGAGAGTTCTGATTCGAGTTCAGAGTCTTCGGACAGTGAGGGAAATGAGAAGTCCTTGTCCTCTAGCAGTGATGAGGGACGAACCAAGAAGAAACAAAAGCAAGTTAAAAAGTATTCCAGAAAAAGAGATCACCATGGAAGAATGAAGAGACATATTGGAAAAGGGTCATCTCACACCCGGAGGCATGTAGACCAGATGCTGATGGATCCTTTTGCCTTCCATGATGAGCCAGGTATCTTTGCAACTCCTAATGAGGATACCGTGTTCAGTCGTGGAAGGAATTGGAGGCAGTCTCCACTGTCTTCTAAAATCCTGTCCGGAAACCTCCCCAAGAGGTTTGACAGCACCAAGATGGAGAAGTATGATGGTAGTACTGATCCAGACAATCATCTGGAGCAATTCAAGAACTTCATGATGAACTTTGATGATGATGATAAACTACTCTGTAGGGCATTCTCCCAGTCTTTTAAGGGGAGTGCTCTGAAATGGTACAACAGCCTGCCTTAGGGTTGTATCAGAGACTTTGATACTTTTTGGGTGGCCTTTCGAAGGCAATTTGTGGGGAGTAAGGAGCTGAAGGGTAATGGAGATACCATAATCCATTGTGCCCAGGAACCAAACGAATCATTAAAAGAGTACATAAGTCGTTTTGTAAACACAAAAAATGGGTTGGCTGATTGCTTTGAACAGGTAGCAATAGCATCCCTGAGACAAGGTTTGAACCCAGGCAACCTGGCCGATTCAGTGACCAGGAAGAAAGCCATGACCTGGGGAGGATTGCTGAACCAAGTTGGCAAGCAAATAAATGTTGATGAAACGAAAAAGACCAGGGTGCACAGACAGGTGAGATCCACCCCGGTGGCACCAACTCCAAATCAAAACCAGTCCGGGAACAAAGCAAGAGAAACCGGACATGGGCATGGAAGGGGAAAAAGCTCAGTCTCAACCAGCTGCTCCTGCACAAAGCCAACAGTCTAGAAACAAAAGAGGGTCATGGGTCCAACCGGAGTGGTTTGCAGAGCTCAAAGAAAGTGTGGCAACCATTTTCGATAAAACAAAAGATGAAGTACACTACCGGAGACCGGCAACCTTGCAGTCTCCCAGAGAACATCGAAATAATTCCTTTTGCCAATACCATAATGATATTGGCCATACCACCGATGATTGCATAGCGTTGAAACAAGAGGTACAAAACTTGATTGAAAGAGGGAAGTTGGGTGCATACGTTAAAAGGAGAGGAGGCAACAGGCCTGACAACACTCATAGGGTTGGTCCAAGCAACGCTGCCCCGGAGGGGGCTATGGTAATAGTTGAAAGGTTTGATGTGGAGTCTGAGTACTTGGATCCTGATCCAACAAGAAACAGAGTGGGTACTATTGAGGAGCGGTCTAGATCAGTCTCCGGGCTCATTAAATTCTTCGAGTCACTGACAATTTTCGGAGGGGACACTATGACAGCTCCTACTACTTCTTCAAGAAAAAGGCATGTTCATAATTTGGCCTCCCAGCTAGAAGGAGGCATGACATCCTATCAATCTCCAAACTCATTCCCATTCATAGTTTTCGATGAGGATGATTTGAGAGATATTGTTGGCCCTCATGAGGATGTTGTTGTCATAGGAGCATCTATAGGGCGCAATGGGATAAGGCGAATTTTGGTGGATACTGGAAGCTCTGCCAATATCCTTTTTCTAAACACTTACAAGAAAATGAGAAATCCAGCTGTGATTCAAAAGTCGGACAGATCAATCGTGGGCTTCACGGGCAGCTCAGCCGATGTGATCGGGGAGTTTGAAGAAGAAGTGTTGTTGGGCAGGGGCCCTTTCAAGAAAATGGTTAGAATACTCTTCATTGTGGTGGATTATCCCACCTGTTATAATGCTATTCTAGGGAGGTCTTGGCTCTCTAGGATGCATGCAGTGGCTTCGACAGTCCATCAGTGTCTAAAGTATGCTGTTCAGGGACAGGTTGGGGTTGTCCGGAGCAGCCAAAAGGTTGCAAGAGAATGTTATGCCACTGCCTTGGCTCCACGAACGCTGGGGGCAGTCCGTATAAACGATCAATAGCAGTTTGAGGGCCTTTCTGGGGGTGAGGGTGAAATTGATGACCCCAGAGAGACCCCCGGAGTGTTGATTCCGATTGAAGAGGTTGAGACACACTGCTTGGAAGAAGGAAAAAGCGTCAAGATAGGGTCCAAAATGCCACCAATACTGAAAGAAGGAATGTTGAAATTCTTGAAAGACCATCAGCATGTTTTTGCTTGGTGCAACGCTGATGTTACTGGAGTTCCATCAGAGGTGATTTCCCATCACCTATCTGTCCGGAGAGATGTGGCACCAGTGGTACAAAAAAGGAGAGCTTTCTCAAAAGAAAAGGCTGATGTCATTGTACAAGAGGTTGATAGACTCACAAAGATGGGGCACATTAAAGAATCTCAGTACCCTTTGTGGACTGCCAATCCTGTCTTGGTAAAAAAGAAGAATGGTAAATGGCGTATGTGCATTGACTTCACATACCTCAATCGAGCTTGCCCAAAAGACTTGTATCCGGTTCCCCGGATAGATCAGTTAGTAGACTCTACTTCTGGGAACAAGTTACTCTCCTTCATGGATGTCTTCTCCGGGTACAATCAGATCCAGGTGGATCCAAAAGATCAAGAACATACCACTTTTGTTACTGATAGAGGTTTACACTGCTACAAGGTGATGCCCTTTGGCTTGAAAAATGCTGGGGCTACTTATCAAAGGTTAGTCAATAACGCATTTGCTGATCAAATTGGAAGAAATATGGAGGTTTACATTGACGATATGATGGTGAAAAGCGTGGATGAGCAGTTGCACTTGTCCGACCTCCAAGAGACTTTTGCCAACTTGGCCAAAGTGAATTTAAAATTAAACCCTGAAAAGTGTGTGTTCGGAGTGCAGTCCGGGAAGTTCTTAGGGTATATTATAAGTGAGCATGGAATACAGCCCGACCCGGACCAACTCGATGCTTTGTTCCAAATGGAGCCTCCTCGAAACATTAAAGAGGTACAGCGATTAACGGGGAGGTTGGCAGCCTTGAACAGATTTATCCCCAGGTCTTCGGACAGATGTGCTCCATTTTTTTCAAACCCTAAAGGGTGCAAAGGGGTTTGAATGGACACCACAGTGTGATGAGGCATTCAATGAAATCAAGAAGCATCTGTCCTCTCCCAAGACCTTGTTTAAACCAGTCGATGGGGAGACTCTTTTTGTATATCTGGCTGTTTCAAGTTGTGCCATCAGTGCTGTGTTAGTAAGGGAGGTTGATGGGTATCCTCACCTAGTGTACTACATCAGCAAAAGCTTGATTGATGCTGAAAGGCGTTACTTGAAACTCGAAAAACTGGCATTAGCCTTGGTGATAGCTGCAAGAAAAATGAGGCCCTACTTCCAGGCACATCCTATCGTTGTCCGGACTTCTTTCCCTTTAAAGAATGTCCTTCAAAAAGCAGACATTTCGAGCAGAATGACAAAGTGGTCAGTAGAGTTGGGGGACTTCGACATAGACTTTGCTCCCCGAACAGCAGTAAAAGCTCAAGATGTGGCTGACTTTCTAGTTGAGTTCCATTCTGATAGGGATTCAGAACAACCTGCTGATTCAAAAGACAAAAAAGTGTGGATTGTCCGAACAGACGGAGGATCCAGTACCATTGGATCTGGGGCAGGAATATGTCTCACTTCCCCCTACGGGGACAACATGTTCCAAGCTATTTGTTTTGCTTTCAGGGCATCCAATAATGAGTCCGAATACGAGGCAGCTATAGCTGGGTTGAAATTGGCCTACATTTGTGGAGCTAAAAGAGTCAAGCTACTAAGTGACTCCCAGTTGCTAGTCCACCATGCCTTGGGTCTATCAGAAGCTAGGAAGGAACAGTTGATCAAGTATTTACTCCTCCTCAAAAATGAAGCGTTGAAATTTAAAGCTGTTGTCTATGAGCACATCCCCCGGGCAGAGAATGAGCTAGCAGACTCACTGGCAACGATAGCATATACGGAGTCCTACCCATGGATCCATGTGCTTGAAAGCCCTTCTATTCAACTCGATAAAGGTGAAAAAGAGGAAGTCTTTGAAATACAAGTAAATCAGCCTCAAGATTGGAGGTCTCCTCTTGTGCAATATCTGTCCGGTGGTATCGTGCCCTTGAATAAATCACAAGCCAGAACATTGAAGCACAGGGCTCGTGGTTTCCTTATGTTAAGAGAAGTATTATACAAAAAATCCTATAGCAAACCTCTCCTACGTTGTTTAGGGGATCATGAGTCACAAATAGTTCTCTCTGAATTGCATGATGGTGAGGGATCAGCCCATTGTGGATTTAGAGCTTTAACAAGAAGGGTGCTACTCTCCGGATACTATTGGCCATCAATTATGAAAGATGCTAAGGAACTGGTACGAAGGTGTGACCCATGCCAGAGGTACAGCAATGAAATTCATGTACCGGCCATTCCTTTGGAGTCGATCTCTGAGCCCATCCCTTTTGCTCGATGGGGATTGGACTTAGTTGGGCCTCTCCCTGTGGCGTCCGGAGGGCGTAAAACTATAATTGTGGCCATTGACTACTTCTCAAAGTGGATAGAAGCAGCTCCCTTGGCAGGGACAACATCAAAAGCTGTTATAAAATTCATTCTATCCAACATATGTTGCAGATTTGGTGTCCCCCAGAAAATAACAACAGACAATGGGCCACAGTTTGATAATAGAGAGATGGAGAGCTTCTGTGCCTCAAGAGGTATTCAGCACTGCTTTTCTTCACCTTTCCACCCTCAAGCCAATGGACAAGTTGAAGTGGCTAATAGAACGATACTGTCCGGTTTAAAGAAAAACTTAAAAGGGGCTGCTGGGAAGTGGCCTAGTTATCTACAAGAAGTCTTGTGGGCTTACCGAACAACACCTGGGGCTGCAACACAAGAATCCCCTTTCGCCTTAGTCTATGGAATGGATGCAGTAGCTCCCATAGAGAAGACACTCCCCTCCTTTCGTGTTCATAACTTCTCCGGACAGGCTAATGAGATGACAATTAGAAATCAGCTTGATTTGATCGAAGAAAGACGGGTAAAAGCTCATCTTAGAATGGCACACTATCAGGGCTTGATGAGAAGCAGGTTTGCTTCTAAAGTTAAAAGAAGGGATTTTCAACCAGGAGATAAAGTATTGAGAAAAGTTTTCTTGCATACTAAGGAAAAGCTCTTCGGAAAGCTGGCCCCAACTTGGGAGGGTCCATATACTGTGGTTGAAAGAATCAAGCCTGGGACATACTGGTTGGAAGACAAAGATGGCATGGTTTTAACTCACCCTTGGAATATTGAACACCTACGAATGTACTTGGAATAAAACTTGTGTAAATATTTACTTGTTTAAACATCCATGTAAATATTTGGGGGCATACCTTCCCCTCTTCGGTGGCACGAAGAGCTTTCAATAAACTTGATGCCTTCTTCAAAATTCTCTAAGTATTTTCAAAACTTTGTCTCTTATCATACTACCCGGGTTAAAAGGTCTAAGGGCTATTTAAATTCTAGCCGGAGAGTCTTAATGCTCTCACAATACAATAAAACTACTTAAACTCCAGCTATTTAAACAAATGATGAAAGAAGAGGATGGTTGAGCAAAATAAGATATTCATTCAACAATTTAAAACTGCCTTGGCCTTCCAAGGACTTTTTAAGCAAGTTTGGGCACAGTACAAAAATTTGTCCGAATAATACGGACACCATCACAAAAAGTGCCTTGGTCTTCCAAGGACTTTAGTTCAAACAAAAGATAAACAAAACAAATTATAAATTAAGGTTGAGCCTTTGAAGATGGCTCACCCTCATCTGTTTTCTTGCCCTTGATGTCGCTCTTCTCCTCGACTATCTTCTTACCCTTGGGATCAATCTCTTCCTCACCTGGACTCTCTCCGGTTTCCTCTTCATCACCAGACGAGGACTCACCGGAGTACCTCTCATCGTCAGCCATGGTCCAGTATGGGAGATCATCGTCATCCACATAGCGCCATAAGTCCCCTAGTCTCCTCTTCGAGAATTTCTCGTGAAACAGGAGGACCATGTCAGACTTCACTTTTTCAATCATTAATTCTTCACTCCGTATCATCTCCCTGGCATAAGCATTAATCTTGGCTTTGATTGTGGCCTCTTGATCCTTCACCAAAGCAGCTTTCTCTTCAACAGCCTGATTCACTGCATTCTCTAAAGCAAGTTTGTCAGTGGTCAGATTGGTGACAAGCTTCTCCTTTGCTGCCGTCTCTCCTCTTGAGGCTGTCAGGTCCTTCTCCAGTTCGGACAGCTTAGCCCGGAGATTTTTTATGGTCTCTTCTAAGGAAGCAGCTTTTGTATTACTTTCATCTTGATTCTTCTTTAGCTGATCATTTGCTTCCTTGAGCAAATCAACCTTATTGGCAGCAACCCGGAGGTCTTCGGACAGTTTTTCCTTCTCCGATTTGAGCTCTTTGATGGTGTCCGCCTGACTCCGGACTTGCCTTTCCAGGGTGAGTATTGGTTGCATGTTGCTAAGGATAGAATGGGCTATAACATCCCTCTCACTGGAGACCATAAAAGTTTTACCGTTGAAATTAACTGTGTTAGAGTTGCTTGGAGGGACATAGGGCCCTGCGAACTCGTCTTTGGACAGCCCAAGAAAATATTCACCAAGTCCACCCAGACCG
The DNA here is from genome assembly GCA_036936605.1 of Limnanthes douglasii subsp. nivea. Classification (NCBI taxonomy): domain Eukaryota; kingdom Viridiplantae; phylum Streptophyta; class Magnoliopsida; order Brassicales; family Limnanthaceae; genus Limnanthes; species Limnanthes douglasii. Next base: position 161,070,052 of record JAUPFV010000002.1, read on the forward strand.
GTGATGTCCATTTCATCTAAGTTGAGCTCCCCCCTCTCAACTTCATCTGTAGTAAACTCCCTTTGAATCTCTCCGTGCAAGTCCCTTGGGATCTCTTCAGCCAAGGTTGGGTCAGTAGGAAAAGAGGGCTCCGGGTCCCGGAGAGCAACTTCATCTCCTTGGGAAGACTTCTTCTTCTTGGCCTCCCTGTGAACGCTCTCACTCGTTTGCTTGCGAGTCCTCTTAGAGGCCCTTGTAGGCTTAGGGAGGTTCACTTCCTGCTTCTCGCTCTCCTGTTCCACCACCTGTAGAAGGGCTGCATCAATCTGAGTCTGTGCCAGTCCTTCTGTATCTGTTGGGGCCTCCTTCTCATCGTCACCTGCTGCCCTCTTGCCTTTCTTCTTCTTGCCCTTCATTTTACTTGGGGCTTTGGCCCGGGCAGGGAGGAAGAGAGTCCCATCCAGTTCGTGAAACCTTCTCAGCACGATGTCTTCATCAGGTTGGGTGGAGAACTCCTCCCAAGTTAGGTCTCTTCGACCTGTGGTGTTCCACAGGTGAGACCTTGCTAAGTTCCCAGCAGTGAAGGCTTTATGGAACCGGTTCTCCCAGTTCTCTGCAGCCCAAGCGTTAATTTTGCCACAGGTAGTCTGTCCGGTCTTTAGGTAGTCCCCGAACTCCTTTGGCAACTCTGTTAAAACGAAAAGAAACTAATTAGCATAAACTTGAAAAAAAAAAAAAGATTCGAACAGAAGCTTAAAGTAAAAACTTACGATCACTCCTCCATCTGCTTCGAAGAAGGCTAGGATTCTCCTTAACCTTGATTTTCTTGCCATTCTCCCATGAGCCACTGACAAATAAGAATTGGCTCCTCCATTTGCTCTCCGACTCCAGGAGATCATCGACAGCTTTAAGATCATTCCCCATGTTGAAATGGTAGAAGGGGAACTGATGGTGTTTGCACAAGTTGGCCACAGCTGCAAACTCTTCCATAGGAAGAGGGATTCCAGATAACCTAGACGCCATAATACATGACATCAAGGTGAACCAGCCATTGGGGCTTAACTGTGATGGGCAGAGTTTGACTAGATGAAAATAGCGCACTATCTCCGGGTCCAGTGGGAACCTGAGTCCCCAGTTGAATAGCTCCGTGAAGAAGACTATCTCATTCCTTTTGCAATCCATCGGGGTCTCTGGATCGATGGGAATCCTTATTTTTACGTTCTCAGGGATTCCCCACTTTGTGTGCAATCTTCCCAGATCTGAAGTATGGATGAACGCGTACTTGGGTTTCAACAAAGCCAAAAGATACTTGAACTCCACCTTATGAAAACATGGCCCCACTCTCCCTTCAAGGCTCTCCGGCAGGTCCGGACGCCTCAGATACAAGTCCTCTTTGCCCTTCTTGGCAACAACGATAGCAGTTTCAGCCTGTCCGGAGGACTCGGACTCAAATCTAACCTCCTCAGTGGAGTCCTCCATCCTCTCCTCCATAATCGTTGGGGGAGCTTCAGTAGGAATAGTCCGGGGAGGATTGAGGCTTGGCAGAGCTGATCCTCCGGACTGTTGGCTGTCCGAATTTCCTTGACTTCTTACCTCAATTTGAGTTTCTGAGGTAGAAGATTCCTTGGGGGGTAGCGGGCTGCTGGTTTCTATTCCTGACGGTCTCTCCCGGGGAGCCCTTATAGTTGCCCCAGACCCTGATTCACTATTTTTTGCCCCCGATTTTGAGGGTGTGTTTTTAGAAGGAAGTCCTTTAACCAACCTACTTGGCCGTTTCATGATTAATTTGTCTGGGGAGTGGTCAGAATCAGACCCCATAGCAATAAAAGAGGATTTTTTCCTAACACTTGTGGCAGTGACCCCCGGTTCAACAATAGGGATCGACTCTTGAATTGAAGAGCCAGATACTATGGGGGAGAGTGTTGATTGAAAGAGTTTTTTAGGTTTTGTACCTTTAGAAGAAGATGAACCTCTGTCAGATTCTTCGATTGAAGGGGCTGGTTTCTCAACAGGCGACGCTGGAAGCCCTGCTGCAAGTCTTTTTTCCTTTTCAACTCTTTGAGCTTTCTCCAATTCTGAGAGGTTAAGCCAGCCGCCCTTGATTAGTGCTGTTCTTGCTGTGAACATAAAACAGCTAAGGAAATTTTGAAGTTTTAGAGAGATAAAGCTTTGGGTAAAATGGTAGAGTAAAGTTTGAAAGAGATAATGAGACAGTGAAAAGTGAATAGAATTTATAGTAAATGTGAAAAAAGGAGTTGATTCCTAGGAGAATCCGAAAAGTTGGGCAATGATTAAAAGATGGCGATGATGTCATTAATGACATTTAAAAGAGGTAACTTGTTCGAGAAAGTGGTGTGAATTTCAAGGTGAAAAAACGGCTAAAGTGACCAACCAGGGAGTGACACGTGTCCCATTAACTCTGACAAGAACCGTTTGGAATTCGTAACGTTTGGTCTGTCCGGGTCTGTCCTCAACTCTCTTCGAATTGAAAAACTACTTCCTAAATCGGACTGTTTTTCAGTTCTTTGACAAGGACACTTGTTCAAATACCTAAAAAAGGGGCTCCTGATGAGTCCGAATTCGAAGTGCTCCCCAGAAGGGCAGCCCAATGTAAATCTCTCCGTAAACCGGACAGGATATTTGAACCGGACAGGTGACTTCGAACACTGTGAGCCTAATGTTGTTCGAACTATGACAAAAGTACTAAAAAACCTAAACACTTCTTGACTAAGCTACCTGTCCACCTGCTTAGAACTCATGGGTCTTTAAACATGACCCGGGTCCATTAAACTTGACCCGAAAGCCCATAAGGGCCCAAATTTCATACTATAAATACCCAACCACCAGCATTAACTATGGGTAAGAAAAATTAACTGCTGCCAAGCTGCTTAATTCTCTCTCCACATTAAAAGCACTTTGAAACACCCTTAAACACCCTCACACCACCGTGAAACACCCTCACACCGCCTTAAAACTCCGCTTGAAATTACCAGCCTACCCTCAGGCTACTTTTATCCTCACCAGAGCTAATAGAGATACCATAATATACTGTAAAAAAATATATCAATCGTTTTGTTAAAGCAAAAACTGATGTGGAATATTATAAAGATTTTTTGGCTTTAATAGCATATCGAATGGGACTTTTCCCTGAAATATTGAAAGACATTGTGGCTAAAAGTCAAGCAATGACATTTGGGGATCTTCTTGATCAAGTTGAAAAAGGAATATTGGTAGAAGAAAATCAGGATTCGGAAATAGGTTCCATTGATCAGCTAGAACATTATCAGTTTCAAAGATCTCTTGCTACTACTCAACCTCCTCGAATAAATGTGCAACCTAAAGCAACACACCAGTATCCTCCAAGGCCCAGAGTAAATCAGCAAACATATAGTACACAACATGGTGATAGGCCAATATCCAACAAATGGATTCATCCATAATAGTTTTCATATCTGACTGAGTGTGCGGCTACTATATTTGACAAAACTCGTGGTCATGTGAAATTTCGTAAACCTTCCCTTATTCAAACTCTGAGGGAGAATAAAAACAACATATTTTGAAACTATCACGAAGATGTTGGGCTAGACACAAAAGAGTGTATTGAATTGAAGAAATAAATACAAACGTTAATTAAAAATAAAAAAATTGATAAACTTTGTAAAGAAGCACTCTCAGAAAACTCTGACGGTCAAGGAAGCATCAAAAGAAGAAACTGTGTTGGTTATTTCTAAAGAGATCGATTCTTTTGATATTGCGACAAAGTACTTGGATCCAAAAGAGAGGAGAAACGATATTATCATGGTGGAAGAAATTATCCCAAAAATATATATTTATTTATGTGCATATTTTGAATTTTTGGCAATTTTTGGGGGTGATATTGTTGCAATAAATTCGAACATCTCCCGGAAAAGACATATAGTCAGCTTGACTACTCAATTAAAAGTGGGTGCCTCAATACATTAGTATCGAGCTCCCTCCCCAATAATTTGTTTTGAAGATGATGATGATATGAGGAATGTGGCAAGCCTACATGAAGATGCAGTGGTAATTGCAGTAGAGATAGCCGGTGATCATGTGCAAAAAGCTCTAATTGATGCATGGACTTCTTCCAACATCTTACTCATGAGCACTTATAAAAAATATTTGACCCTCCTGTTATAAGTAGGTCTGATCGAGTTATTGTGGGATTCACGGGGGTGACCGCTGAAGTGGTTGGAGAATTTGAAAGTATGGTTGAACTAGGTCGGCGACCGTTCAGAAAAGAAGTTGAAATTTTGTTTATTGTAGTAGATTATCATACCTCTTACAATGCTATCTTTGGGAGGTCCTGGTTGTCAAATATGCATGTTGTTATCTTCATAGTTCATTAGTGTTTAAATTATGTTGTGGGGAAAAATATTGGGACAATTGGAAGCAGCCAAAAATGGCTAGAGAATGTTACCGAATCGTTTTATCTTCCAAACAAGTTTGGGGGAATGAAACAAAGAAAGCATACCAACTAGCGGGGACTTCCTCGGAGCCAACCCCTTTTGATGACCCAAAAGAGTCTCTCAGTCTTTTAGTTCCTGATGAAAATTATGAAGATCATGTGTATCGAGATGGAAAAGTGATAAATATTAGAACAAAGTTATCTCCAACTTTAAGGCAAAAGTTGATTGAATTTGTATCCTCAAAGCTGGATATGTTTACCTGGTGTTCTGAGGACGTAACTGGTGTTCTCCAGAAAATTGTTTTTCATAATTGTCCATCAAGAATAATGTAAGGCCAATAATACATAAAAGAAGACCTTTCTCTGACGAAAAATCTGAGGTGATAGTGGCAGAGGTAGAACATCTATCCAGAGTAGGGCACATTCGAGAATCACAATATCCTTTATGGTCAGCAAACCCGGTATTGGTCAAAAAGAAAAACGAAAAATGGCGAATGTGTGTAGATTCAAATAGGTCTTGTCCAAAAGATCCTTTTCGTATCCTACGGATTGACAAGCTGGTAGATTCCATGTCAGGCACCCGATTGCTTTCTGAGGGATTACGAAAACACTCCGTTTATCTCCGAAAGGGTTTAAACTGCTATAAATTAATGTCGTTTGGGTTGAAAAATGCAGGGGCAACTTATCAGCGTCTAGTGAACAAAACCTTCGAATCACAAATTGGACGAAACATTGAAGTATATATTGATAATATGCTGGTAAAACATTCTAAGGATGATGATCATTTTGATGATCTACAAGAAACTTTTAGTAACTTAAAAAGAGTTAACTTAAAATTAAACCCAGAAAAGTGCACTTTGGATTCGATCAGGAAAGTTAATTGGATATATAGTAAGTGAAAAGGGGATTGAAGCCGACCCCGCGCAATTAAAACCTTTAACGTCTGTGACTCCCCCCCGGAATATAAAAGAAGTTTAAATGTTAATATGAAGTTTGGCATCACTGAATAGATTTATATCTTGATTTTCGGACGAATTCGCTCCTTTTTCCAGGTATTAAGGCATGCAAATTGTTTCAACTGGACAAAAGAGTGTTCGGAGTCTTTTCATCGAATTAAAGAATACATTTATTCACCAGAAATCCTCACAAATCCTTTTTCGGGGGAAAGATTATTTGTTTATATAGCAATCTCAAATTGTGCTATAAGTTCTATGTTAGTCCGAGAATAAGATAATGTTCCAAAACCAGTGTACTATGTCAACAAAAGTTTATTGGGTGTAGAGAAATGATATTTGAAGTTAGAAAAATTGGCTCTTGCATTAGTAATTGTTGCTCAAAAAATGAGCCCATATTTTAAAGCTTACTTTATCATGGTACGAACGTCTTTTCCATCAAAAATATGCTTTAAAGACCTGATATCTTGGGGAGAATGACCAAGTGGTCAGTTGAACTAGGAGATTTTGATATTGAGTTTGAACCCAAAAATGCGATCAAAGCTCAAGCCTTAGCGGATTTCTTAGTGGATTTTCATGATGAGCGGTCGGATATTAACACTGATAAAGACATTTTCAAGGCAGAGTGGATAATCCGAACAAATGGGGGTTCGAGTACATCAGGAAGTGTGGTTGGGATACAGTTGGTTTCTCCAGAAGGAATAACAATGAATCAGGCCATCCGCTTGGGGTTTAGAACAATACATAATGAAGCGGAATATAAAGCAGCTCTAGCAGGATTAAGGCTTGCATAAATCTGTGGGGCTAAACAATTTAAGCTAGTCGGTGATTCACAACTTCTCGTTAATCGTGCCTCTAGATAATCCGAAGCTCGAAAGGATCATCTAGTAAGTTATTTGAAAGTGCTAAAAGACCTATCTTTAGGCTTCAAAAAATCAGTTATGAGCATGTTAGAATAGAAGAAAACTTTGTGGCAGACTTATTGGCAACTGTTTCATATTTTGAGAAATATCCATGGATCATTATGTTGGAAAGGCCATCGATTATTAAAAATTTGGAGTAAATAATTGAGATTATTGACAAATATGTTTAAGTATCCATTTCTGAGAATGAAGATTGGAGGAAATACATCATCAAGTTTTTTAGAGTATGATGACTTACCAATTAACTAATCATTGTCTAAAAAAATAAGTTTCAACATGGGTATATGATCCTTGGAGGCGTCTTGTACAAGAAATATTTCAGTAGACCTTTTCTCCGATGTTTGGGAAAAATTGAATTGCAAATGAAATTATCAGAGTTGCATGATGGAGAAGCATCTGCACATTGTGGGTATAAAGAATTAATTAGAAGAGTGTTTTTGGCAGGATACCACTGGCCTGCGATTTCTTCCAATGCAAGGAAATTGGTTAAAAATGTGATACTTGTCAAATATTTTCTAATATAATTCATAAACCAAGAGTTCCCCTCGAAACTATATCAGAGGCATTGTTGTTTTACTGATGGGGCATTGGTCTTGTGGGTCCTCTTCCAATGGCTTCCGCGAGGCAATAGACGATAATCGTGGCGGAAGATTAATTCTCTAAATGGGTTGAGGCAGAGCCATTAGCAGGAACAAAATCCAAATATGTAATCAGATTTATCACTTCAAATATTTGTTGTCGTTTCGGGGTTCAAATGAAAATCACTACAAATAATGGGCCTCAATTCGATAACAAAGATTTGAAATTTTTTTGTAACTCTCGAGGGATACAGTAGTGTTTTCAGATCCTTTTCACCCAGAATAAAATATGCAAGTAGAGGTCACCAATCGAACAATTCTTTATGGGCTAAAGAAAAACTTGGAAGGAGAGCCGGGACAGTGGCATGATTATCTACAAGAAGTTCTTTGGGCATATCGTACAATTTCTCGAACAACAACGTTAGAATCCTCATTCACATTAGTATATGGGAGGGGTGATGTAGTACCATTTGAGGCAGTTTTACCATCCTATCGTGTCATTACATATTCTGAGGAGCCTAATGATATAAACGGAATAGTGGAGCTGGATTTGGTTGAAGAAAAAAGAAGGCGAGCACAGATGAAATCGTTACATTATCAAACGTTGGTGAGAAGTAGATATGCCTCCAAAGTAAGACGAAGGGAATTTAAAGTGAGCAAAAAAGTGTTAAGGAAGATTTTTATTCACACCAAGGAAAAGCACCTCAGAAAATTAGGTCCTAATTGGGAACGCCCATATTAGATAACAGAGAAAGTGAAGCCATGAACATATCTGATTAAGGATAGAGAAGGAAGAAATATTAAGCATCCTTGGAATATAGATCATCTTAAGTTGTATTTAGAATGAATGTAAAAAATACATATGTTACTTTTTTTAAAGTATCGGTGGCACATACTTTCCTACCCTAATAGGCACATGAAGGTTTTAACGACGTGTCTTATTAGCCGATTTATATATATATATATATATATATATATATATATATATATATATATATATATATATATATATATATATATATAAGTTTTTGCCTTTAAAACTCTTAAATTTTGGACCTAGAAGTTCTTCCAACAAAAGTTGGTCTACAACTGATTAAATTTCAGACCTAGAGGGTCTTCCAACGAAATTTGGTCTACAACTATTGAATTTTGGACCTAGAGGGTCTTCCAACGAAAGTTGGTCTTCAACTATTAAAATATTGAGCCTACAAGGTTTTCCAATAAATTTTGTTTTTAATTATTTTATGCATTGTGAAAACATAATCAAAATCCAATACTCCATAAATTATGAAAACTAGTACAAAATGCCTCGGAATTTAAGATGATTTTTACAAAAAATGCCTCGAAGTTTAAGAGGAATTTTATAAAAAATGCCTCAAAGTGTAAGAGGACTTTTAAAAAACAAATATCTTTTAAAACTTTCTTAATCTGAAGACTCTACAGAATCACTATCATCGGATTATGAGGATTTTCCCTCTGAGTCAAGGCATCAGAAGCCATTTTATTCTCTGAAAGGTTATCTGATTCCTCATCCAAGTGACTCTTAGCTCTGTCTCTTGTTGGAAGAAAAACCATCACGTCTTTCACTTCTAATCGATCTAGCACGTCTTGTTTGGAAGGAAGTATCAAGAGTTCTTTCAGTGACAGCCTTTCCGAGGGATTTAGCCTCTATAGTCGCCTTTTGGAAAGATTTGTTGGGGTGAAGCAAAGCCGAAATTTATTGAACTAGGCAGTCTTAGCCCACAGGTTCAACTCGGAAAATACATCTTTGCATGAGGTACGAAGTCGGCATAGGGCTTGGATATGTCGCCCGTTGCTATTTATAAGTAAAGAAAGTATAAAAACACCTATAAAAGAAGGCCAAGTAAAATTTGAAGCACAGTAAAAGGGAAGTCACACCTTTGTTTGTCCAGAAAAGTGATAGCTTGTGAGGGTTGTCAGCAGTTGCTCCGGATGTTGTCTCCGAAAGCCCTGAGATAAAAAGGAAACGTTGTTCTATATTTTTTCTTCTTCAAGTCAAATTTTAACTACCTTCTTGCCTTGTCTGAAGGTTAGCGAGTAGAATGGAGAGTGAGGTTTCTTTACCAAACCAGAGAGGATCAATCCATTATTCTAAAGAAAAACTCACCCCTAAAATTATGGAGGCCATGATGCAGGCCATAAGAGTGGACCACATGTTAGGTCCGGCTTGAGTGGGACAAAGATCAATCTTTAAAAAGTTCTCCACAAAAACAGAATCCAGCGGATAGCGTAACCCCCAACTCATTATCTTGGTGTACACAATCAGCTCATTATCTTTGACTAATAGTGGGATCTCTGCGGCTGTGGGGAAGCGGATGGAAACTGAAGAAGGAATTCCCCATCAAACTCTTAGCTTTTTCTCTTCAGATAAGTCGTAGTATTTATACTCTATTTTATGCAAGGCCAACAAATTTTTACTATCAACGGCTTTGAGGTTATTCCCTACTAAAGCAATGATCTCCAGGGGCAATGGAATATCTTCTTTTGATTTAGCTTTTTTTTAAGAACAATTTTTTTCTCAATTAGAGAAGCAACATCGTCATCTTTTTTCTTTTTAGCCTGAGCTAAGATGACCTACTTCTCTTTTACGACTCTTTCAAAATCCGCGAAGCACTTGTTGAAACCATATGTGTCTAAATCATTACCCTCTTTGTAAGATGCAATGAGCTTGTCTTTAGTTTCATTTTTCTCTACGTAAAGCTCCCTTTATTCTTGGAAACATTTCTCGAGGAGCATGATGTAATTTTCAGATGCAACAAGTATTTCGAGAAGCGCATCAGCTTGCTTTTCAAGAGTTGAATGTTGTTGTCTAAGCTCTTCAACTTCTAACTTGGCCTTTAAGGTTTTGGATTTGTAATAACTCTCTGATCCTTAAGATACCGCATCGGTTTTCCAATGAAGACAGAGGAATAAAGAAGTTTCTGAAGACAAAGAGAGAACTCATCGTCTAGAGAAATTTCAAATGAATTGGATGGGAAGCCATTTCTAAAAGTATCAAACGATGTGGAGTCAGCCGGTTAGATATTATATTGAGGTTCTTCAAAAATTATATCATCCAGTGGAAGTTGAACAGGGTCATACCCAATGATCACCCTTTCCGGGGAAGCTTTGATTTGATCATTCTTTTTGTTTTCCGAAACCAATACCACCATAAGCTTCTGGAATGTCTTCAGAGATACTTTACAGTTTTCTTTGACACTTCTTCTTGGGAGAAATATGAATATGAAGTTTATTTTTTGATGGGGTAGAAGCCTTCTTGTATTAGGTAGGTTTCCTAGCCTTTGAACCTTTAACTTTAATTTTTTTCCCTCTGAGTCAAGGCATGAGAAGCCTTTTTATTCTCTGAAGGGTTATCTGATTCCTCATCCAAGTGACTCTTAGCTCTGTCTTTTGTTGGAAGAAAAACCACCACGTCTTTCACTTTTAATCGATCTAGCACGTCTTGTTTGGCAGGAAGTATCATGAGTTCTTCCAGTGACAGCCTTTTCGAGGGATTTAGCCTTTATAGTCGCCTTTCGAAAAGATTTTTTGGGGTGAAGCAAAGCCAAAATTTATTGAACTAGGCAGTCCTAGCCACAGGTTCAACTCGGAAAATACATCTTTGCATGAGGTACGAAGTCAGCATAGGGCTTGGATATGTCGCCCATTGCTATTTATAAGTAAAGAAAGTATAAGAACAACTATAAAATAAGGCCAAGTAAAATTTGAAGCGCAGTAAAAGGGAAGTCACACCTTTGTTTGTCCAGAAAAGTGATAGCTTGTGAGGGTTGTCAGCAGTTGCTTCGGATACTGTCTCTGAAAGCCCTGAGATAAAAAGGAAGCGTTGTTCTATATTTTATCTTCTTCAAGTCAAATTTTAACTACCTTATTGCCTTGTCTGAAGGTTAGCGAGTAGAATGGAGAGTGAGGTTTCTTTGCCAAACCAGAGAGGATCAATTAATTATTCTAAAGAAAAACTCACCCCCAAAATTCTGGAGGCCATGATGCAGGCCATAAGAGTGGACCACATGTTAGGTCCGGCTTGAGTGGGACAAAGATCAATCTTTAAAAAGTTCTCAACAAAAACAGAATCCAGCGGATAGCGTAACCCCCAACTCATTATCTTGGTGTACACAATCAGCTCATTATCTTTGACTAATAGTGGGATCTCTGCGGCTGTGGGGAAACGGATGGAAACTGAAAAAGGAATTCTCCATCGAACTCTTAGCTTTTTCTCTTCAGATAAGTCGTAGTATCTATACTCTATTTTATGCAAGGCCAACAAATTTTTACTATCAACGGCTTTGAGGTTATTCCCTACTATAGCAATGATCTCCAGGGGCAATTAAATATCTTCTTTTGATTTAGCTTTTTTAAATAATTTTTTTTCTCAATTAGAGAAGCAGCTGCGTCCATCATTTTCTTAGGAAGGCCTGAAACAGTAGTCTTCTCTTCAATAACTTGAGAAGTGGTAGCATTTGGATTCTCCTTCATAAGTTGGACTAGATTTCTTTTGGAAATTGTCCTTTCTTTTTCCTCACCATCAGGATGAACAGGGGAAACATTGGATTTGATTTCTGGAATTGATTCAATTGGTTGCTTTGTCATCCGAGCGACATCAATTCTTGTCAACTTCTATGGGGGTATCTATGGTGTTGTCCTTGGAGTTCCTTGTGGAGTTGCAGATGGTGTAGAAGGAATCTGTGAAGCAGATCCCTTAGAGCGTTTGGAGTGTTTATGTTTGTTCTATTTATGATTTATTCTTCTCTTCGAAAAGGATCCTTTTGATTTTTTTATCTTTTCCCATGGTTTTGGAGTCACTCCTGTAAATGGTTAAGCAAGAATGACTATGGGGCTCTAAGCATATATTCGAAGGGATAATTGTTGTTAAATTTTCCAAGGGAGGTCAAACACCATAATGATAAATAATCGGGGCTGGGGTTCTGGTTCAACGTGTAAGCTAGCAACTCTCCTCTCTTCAAAATTCTGGCTAATGGTTAACCACTCTGGTATGCAAAATTTATTTGGCATAAACTATTTTATCTTTCTAGAATAATTTCTTCAAATCTTTCTCTCTCTAAAAAGTATTGAGAATATATATATATATGGTGAACTAAGGGTATTTATAGGAGAAGAGTGGGTTTTGAAAGGTGTTGAAGCGTAGCGTGGTGATGGTTTGTTTGCCTATGGGAAACTGTCCAAAATAGGGATAATAAGTGCCTATGGACGCATCACGCCGCCCCTAGGCTAGATCGTGTCAAACTGAAGAGCACGCGAAGGATATCCCAATCGACATTTGGCAGGGGAAAAGTGTTATCAGATTTACGGGCATGAAGCAATGGTGGAAAGCCTGACCCTAGTTATTTTGGCCCAATCTTTCAGCTTTATGAAAGTTTTCCTGGCCGATTCCAGGTGCTCTTTTTCAGAGCCTGTAATTTTTCCATAAAGGCTAAAGAAGAAACAATTGTAAAACAAAGGTACATATAATAAGAACTTTCTTGGACTCATTTATAGGTCAGCCACCTCGAGTTTTCTTTCGAGTGAGGCCGACCATTCTCCCAAGCCGTCCTGATGAATACAAATTGATACTTTCACGCCTTGTCGGCTTCCAAAAGATCATTTACCATTTTCATGTTGTTGGCTAAGGAATTATAGAAGAATGACAGTTTTGGTGACTTCGTGATACCACTCACCGGTACGAACTCTTCCATAGGGATCGGTACCACAGACAAATGCAAGGCCATTATACACGACATTAGTGTAAACCAAGCATTACGTGTGAGATGGGTCGTGCATAGCTCTATAATCTCAAACTATCTTACCACGTTAGAATCAAGTGGAAACCTAATACCCCAATTCAAGATGTCGGTACATATTGTCAGCTCCCTCTTCGCTACAGACAAGGATGTGTCCCAGGTGCTGGGAAGCGGATGTTTACACAATCCGGAATGCCCGAAGTAATTTTCAACTCTGACATCTCCTTGGTACTAAAATACAGATATTTGTCGTTGAAGAGGGTAATAATGTGAGCCCTAGGAAAACGGTTGTGATAGTCGGTTAGCACTTCAAGGATTTCATGAGGCAAAGGTTCTTCGTCTCCTACAACAGTAACGGCACCATCCCCTTAAACAACAACTTGTTTCCTATCTCATTGGACAACCGGAACTGGTTCGACACTGGATTGGCCCGCATCATTAGTACTATGAGCCTAATCGGCTAGTTGATCATGATCCTTATTACCATTGTTTGGATCAACCTTCTTTTTTTACTTGTCAAGAAATATCTTCTTCGATATGGTTGACCAGGAAAAGGTAGCAACTGATTTGTCAATAATATGATTTTAGTAGCATCGTTGATGTCAGTTCGACCGTCTTTGGGAGGCAAGGTTTCTTTTGCACTAGTCATTTTCTTGGGAGCAGCATCGTTCTTCTTTGGATTTTGTATCGGGATAGCATTGGCCGACCTTTCTTATTTTATGTTTGTCGACAAATCATTTTTTATGGCCAATTCCTCGGGGACGAGAGTAGGTTGAACATGACTAGAACTGGTTTCGACACGAACACTACTAGGAATTGACTCACCTCCGGTTTTAGCTACGGCATGCCTAAGTTTCTATTATTGTATTTGGTCTGAGTCGCATTGTGCCACACCCCTGACAATGGTAGTGTTATGGCTTGTTTGAACGCCCGTGATTGTCGGACTCAGCTGAACCATCTCGAGAGATGACAATAAGGCACTCGAGTCTCCCATAACTAGAAATCGAGAATTAAAAAGTTTGGTGGGAGAATTGTTTGGGGTTAAGCAAGAGGACCAATCAGCATGGGAAGGTCGACCTTGATCAAAGGATGAATTCGTGTCCAGAGGATGAGTGGAGGCAAGAGTAGTAGGGATGGCTTGTCCAGATAGTCGGGGTTGGTCGGGGTTGAAAGAACCGTATAATTTTTTGTGAGAAGAGACCTTCGTGGGATTGTCAATTAAGCCCACTGCTTTGTATTCGGCAGCCCTTTCATAGATACTCAAGTAATCGATTAAACCAAAAACAAGATTCTTGGTTGGTTAAGGCTTTTGCTCGAGACAGGTTTTTTCATAAACGAAGACGACAATGTATTTTATATATCTAGAAAAACCAAGATCAAGCTTCACTTCTCTCTCTGGAAACGTTATGATGATAATGAATGAAGTTATTTAAGGTATTTATAGAGGAATTTCCTCTTTAACGGATCCTTTCGTAGAGAAGCGCAATTGACTAGAGCCTCGGGAAGTCCAAGAGTCGTTTTCCGAAAGTACGAGCTAACATGCTTCAAATGGTCGGAAGATACGTGCCAACATCTAACATTCTTGCAGGGCTAGGAAACTAGCGTCCTCATATGAGCCTCGGTCAGCTCAAGAGGCAATATGTTGATAGCCACAAACGACTCATGTCGAGTAGGTTGGGGACACGTGTGAGACCATGACGAGATATCTTTCTAGCAAGAACAGGGGGCAATATAGCAGACGAACAGGAAAACAAAGCCCAGCAGGCATAGGCCCAAAACAGCAGCTTCAATGCTAATGAAAATATATATTATTCAGAGAAATAGGTTGATCAGTTTCGGGCAGGTGATACGAAAAAACATCTTTAAACGGGCACTAGAAATTCCCGACTTATGGCGATCAAATTGTTGGCATTATGAATTCCCGACTTATGCCGATCACATTATTGGCATCATGAATTCCCGACTTATGGCGGTCAAATTGTTGGGCGTCAGGAATACCCGACCTATGGCGATCATATTGTTGGCATCAGGAATTCTGACCCTTGGTGATCGATTTGTTGGCATCGTAAAAGGTCGTCTTAAGGGCCTAAACTGCTCAATACTTTGTTATACCAACTCTGGATATATGATAATCGGAGCAGTGGTAGCTCGATCCAAAAGCTCGATAGTCCTCGCTTATTCTCTCGCAAGGACTGGGGGCTACTAATAAGGGAATAAATTATTCGGACCATGTCGGGTCGATATAACATAATGGTGGTATAATATTGACATAATAGTTTGTAATAAGAATAATAGATTGAGAAAGAATGATGCTTTATCTTGTAAATAATAAATGAATCGGCAGAGTTTGAATAAAGAAGGATATGAATAGAATAAAGTTGGTCACCCATGTGGGACAGGACCCACTACTATCACTATATATGGGGAAATTCCCTTGTGGCGGTAGGTGAACAATTATTGTTACAAACTGCTTTTTATTACTCTCTCTAAAATCATGTGTTTCTCTCTCTACATATTGTTACGACTTATTCTGGTAGTAAGATCAGGATCCGAATATTTCTGGAACCATCCGTCATGAGTTACCATAGTTCCATTGATGTTTAAAGTGCATCCATATTTTTTTTGTTCCGACGATCTTCATTTTATATATTTGGATCTACTAACCTATTATACCATCTGGATCTCTCGCATTCAAAGACTATTTTTCTATTGTTGTATCATCGCAACACCTTAATATAACAACTAATATGTTGTTGTTTTCCGGTATTCATAATCCACTCACTCAGCCCTTATAGAATACAATTGTTAGTTGCGAGTAAAACCGATACAGTCATTTTTGTGTAAATAAAAATTAAAACACTTTCATCGTAAAGTCTTGTCTTCCATTCATCTAAATATCAATTAATCTAAATAACATGGAAAAAAACATATTTTGTTTTAGATTTAAGAACCAGCGGTATCTTTTCTATGAACAAGTTTTAGATTTTGAAAAAGGAAGTTCAATCTAATAATACAAATTTTCATGTTATTGAATATAATTATGGGCAATGCTAAACCAAGACTTGTTTTGGTTATAATGAGACCCCGTTATAATGAGACCTTCTTCAGCTATAATGAGACCTCAAATTTTACTAAAATACCCTTAATATATAAACCTTTTTCAGCCGACTACCTCTCTTCTCTCTTATCTCTTCTCTCTTTTCTCTTTTCCCTTTCTTTTTTTTTATCAAATTCAAGTTTCAGCTCGCATCTCACCAATCAAAATCATAAAACTATTTCTCTTCTCTAGCGAACTCCTTTCCTAATCAAAATCAAAAATAGCACCACAAGCAGAAAAGAAGTCGACTGAGAAGTCGACTGAGAAGAAAGTCTCCGAGAAATATCCATTGGACGCCGTAGCAGCCGAGAAGAAACCAAAGGCCAGAAAGAAGTTACCAAAAGAAGCTGGCACCGGAGCTGATAAAAAGAAGAAACAATCCAAGAAAAGCGTCGAGACCTACAAGATCTACATCTTCAAGATCTTGAAGCATGTTCGTCCCGATATCGGTATTTCTAGCAAAGCTATGGGAATCATGAACAGTTTCATCAACGATATCTTTGAGAAATTGGCTGGTGAGTCTGCGAAGCTTGCGAGGTACAACAAGAAACCGAATATCACTTCAAGGGAAATCCAGACTGCGGTGAGGTTGGTGTTGTCTGGTGAATTGGCTAAACATGTTGTATCTGAAGGAACGAAGGTTGTTACAAAGTTTACAAGTTCTTAGGTTATGGAATTTGGGGATTTTGGGTTTCTAGTTGTAAATTTTATTCAAACTTAGAAATCGATGTGTTGTTTTATTTCTTGTGGTTTTGTTTTCTGATTGATGTTTCTGATTTCGCTATTAATCAAAGATCTTGATTTCAAATATTGATTTCTTTGAATTTTTTTATAAAAAAATTATAAAGAAATTACAGCTCGCGTCTTATCTTGCCATCAAAATGATCCGGTTTCGAACAAGATTGTCATTACCATCAGACTGTGAAATATTTTCACATTTACTAGTTTATTTCTTAATAGAAAATTATACAAATCACTGGGTCCACAGATTACTTCGTTTAAAAAAATTGGATCTTCAACTAGTATGATTCATTCTTTTTATGCCAATGATTAAAAAATAGGGAGAGGTTTTGTTAAAGAAGAGGAAGAAAATAGTTAGATTTTAATGTAATTCATTCTTTGGCTATTAGATTAATTTTAGAGAGAAGTTTGGTTGGAGAAGAAGAAAAAAATTGTTTAGATTTTTGTCGAAAACTTGGTTTTATTTGATGGGTAAAATGGTCATTTTACATAAAATAAAATAAAAAGTTTGATTTAAAGTATCGTTATAACCAAATGGGGTCTAGATATAACCTTCCCCTATAATTATTAGATTTTTATTTTGTGTTATTGAATATAATTATTAGATTTTCTTTTCATTAATGACATCATCAGTTCATCATAATTAATAAGCCTTTGGGTTAGTTTTGGTTAATGTAGTTTTTTGGGAAAGTAAAACAGGGCAAAATATTAGACTGACATTAAAACAAGGGTTATTATTTAAGTTAATCTAGTTTTTTTAAAAGACAATCAAACAAGGGTTATTATAGTACTATGAGACAAATGATACTAATAAGTCACTAAACAAATACAAGATTCCTAGCCAAAACTGAGAAACAAGGATTGACTTAACTCTGTAAGGTCAAAATCTAAAATCACGACATCCATTGGCGAAGCTGATCAGTATCTTGCTTGTTCAAAACCATTATTAGTACAGCGGAATATGCCCATGAGCACTCTTATCTGCACGACTAGGAAGAAAAAAGGAGTTATCTTGAAGTGACTTTGTTCATTGTTCTGCCAAGATACATCAATCACACATACCATTTTTACAGTTATGATATAATTTTAATTTTCTTTTTGAAGTTTCTCCACCATCTTACGTGTTTGGATAGGCAACCCAAGACATGGCACTTGAATACCTTTGACTTGCTAGATTTACATATCACATCACTGGAACATTATCTAAATTTACATAGGACATTTATAATTAGAAATAAAGTCATAAAGTTTCACTGTTTCACATATCTGCTCACCTATTTCGTGACAACCTCTTTGTGAGCTTTGAAGGATAGAATAACATTCCAGGCCAAAGCAACCACATTTGAAGCTAGGACCTGAAATTGATTCAGTAAAGGAAACATGATTTAAATCAGCTTTTGTTAGCTAATAACAAACTGGTCGTTACAGATATTCTAGACCCACAAACAAATTTCCGGTTAAAATATAAAAAGTTGCTTGTTTTTTAGGTTGTTTGGGCAAAAATTAATAGACAATTTGGAGAGGCGGGTCTTTTATAGATAATATAGTCTACCTATCTCATAACCATGTCGACTAATGCCTAAAATTTACTGTCCAGGTATAAATTAGAGTTTAAACTGTTAATATAATCACAAATCCGACAAGTGTTACCAACTTGACCGGCGGCTTCAATGTCGACTTTAAGATAAGAATAAAAATGGTTGTTTGCAAACCTGTAACTGCTGCGGAACAAATCTAAAGTTAAGAAACTGGAAAGGTATCCAAAGTTGCCAATTTGCGAGTACAGCAGAAAACCACTCCTATAAAATGGAAGTACACAAATCAGCATCTATTGAATGGATTGCAACTTACAAGTAGTTAGAAAGAAAATGAAATATAGATCAGCCTTGTGTAAGACCTGTTGGAGCTTGGGGACAACTTGCGATGGCCTTCCTTCTAGTGTCACCAATGATGACAAGAAAACTCCAAGGAAAATTGGAGCGAAAATAAACTGCAATTATACTATTTCAATTTCAGAGAAAAATTGATCATACAGTATTTATTGACTGAAATAGAAAGCAGATAAAAATAATTAAGCAAAAATAATTTTACCTGATCAAGTACAAGGCGCAGAAATGCACCTGATGCTCCGGGCATTATTACCAACTTACTCAGATACAGATACCTGAGAAAGTGTGAGCCTTTTAGTGAATAATCAAATAATCTCTCAAAAAGTAAGAGATCTTCCGTGCATTTTATGTCTCTTGTGTCTTGAGCATCAAACAGCATGATAATCAATGCAGCCGTCAATCAATTTGACCCTGAGGAGCAGATCTACTGAAGACATCTAATATCCATATCAGCAGAATTCTTCTTTTCATGGCCAACTAAGATTTTTCTTATATGTAACTAATTCATTATTATTACCATTATTATTGCTATTGTTATATTACTCGGCTGTACAAGCTCAATATTATCAATCGCCTAAAAACATACAGCCAAGGAGAGGGGTAGGTGACCAACAATCAGTTAGAACCGTCCTAGATAAATTTTATAACTGGAGGCTGGAGCATCATTTAAATTAAAAATAATACACAAAGTTCTAATAAACCTGTTAATATATAGGAACAAAGTCGAGTTAATAGATTCTGAAATTTGGATCACATTCTTGCAACCTACTGTCTAGAGAAATAGGTGGTGTTGCTTAAGTTCAGGACAACCCCTGCTTCTATGATGCACATCGTCAAATTTTAACCACCACATAAGTCTTACACTCATGTCATTCTTGATATGGAACCAAATCGAAAGGAATCTCAAAAACCCCTCATCTTTAGTTTCAGCTAATATATTGCCAAGCCCAGTGCAAAGAAAGAGTGTGTAGTGAAGGAATATTTATAGTTCAGGCCTCAGTAAGGTAAAAAGTGAATACCAGAAATGTAATGTCGGACCCACTAGCACGAGGCCTAATAGAGAAAAGACAGCTGTGCGTTTCATGTCGGGCGATTGTACTTTATCGATAGCTAGCTGAAGCCAAGAAATTCTCAAATCCAGTTAGGTCAAAGCTTCATAGATCATAAAATAATGTAACAATATGAAAGGGTCTTTTTACAAAGCAGCACATAGGAGTTCCTCTACAGTCCCAGGTCAAGTCTTGACCGTCAAGGTAGGATATCAAACTCAGTTGGATATCAGATTAAGAAATATCATTATTTCTAGCAATTAAGAAACAGCATAAACTTAATTAGAGCACATGAATCCTTAAGCTAGAATAAAATATAAATGTAATTTAGACACCATTGATGGATGTTAGATACTATGATGAGGTAAGACATCAAACCAAAATGATCATAAGGAAAAACAAAAATGTAAAAGTTTTGCACATCAAAAGAGATTGAGGGACTACCTGGCAGATCAAATCCCCTATAAAAGTCAAAACTGCAGAAGTGACCGCCTTTGTTAAGACAGGGTACTTTGAGAGAAGTGCCAAATACCTACAAAAACATACAAACGCAGTCCATCAAGCTAGCAATGCCAAGTTATAGAATGTCAGTGAAGACGATTGGCATTTCTATTTGTAGCCATAATCACCAAGACTAGGAAAGTAATGATATACATAGAAATAGATCAAACCAAGATGCTCACTTTTTTCACTCGGTTAATAAAAAAAAGTTACTACTTTTAAGCCGCATTCTGCAAAATCAAGTTGTAGGAACCAACATTCTTCAATCCAAAAGAAGGGCTTCAAGATCATACCAAACAAAGTAGCAACTATTTGAGGCATCAAAACAAACAAGACTTAACAACCTCTATAAAAGCAACAACGTTACTCCATTTCCATTAGCAATGCAATTGTCAAATTTCACGACTAAATTGTATACATCCAATTGCAGAGACCGTAGAGAGAAAGAAATAAAATATATTAGATTACCATGAAAGCAAGGACCAGTTGTCAGTGTCACCACTATCACTGCCCCCACTGCTACCACCAGAATTGCCATCACCATTACCTCCAAACCCACCAACTCCATCCGAACCGTTACCAGAGGAAGCAGAAAGTCTAACCAGTCCCCCAAATCCCATTTTGGAATGACCCGATTCCATTAACCAACTTCCACCACGAAAAGAACTCAAAGAAGGGACACTGAAGCCGGTTATGTGAACTGGGATTGCTAGGATTCGGGTCTGGTGGGGAAAATGCGAATTGAGTTTGCGAGAAAAATCGAGAAAAGGGGGAGAGAGTGCGGAATTACGGACAAGTGATTGAGAGTTTGGCACCATCTTTTCGGCGATATGGTTCCCCTTTCCTCTCGGACCTCGGTGACTGTGACTGTGACTGGGGAGGTTTTTTATTGTCTCGCAGTTTCTAATAAATAAATGTCCAACGCATTGTTATCCTCTTTTGCCATATAAATGGAATATTTTATGGAATAACCTACGTACTAGTATGCATTTTGCTATATTTAAACATATTTTACTTTTTACCATTCATACGACTTTTACACTTTTAATATATCAAAGAAATATCACTTATTTCTATTTTTTTTTCAATTTTATAAATATTTTTAAATATTAATAATATTTTTATTATACATGTTTGTTTTTCTTTCTTTATTATTTTTTAATCGTGAATTTTCGGTATTGTTCAATTCTATGTCTATTATTTGTGTTTTTCGCAGTTGTTTATTGATGAAGACATCCAGACATATTTGATTGATGACTAACATGGAATTTTTAAAATACCAACTGTTGGACTTGGTATTATAACACGCTCAAAAGCAAAGATACTACGTGAAGAGTTCAACAATGTTGTGGACTGCAGGAGCGGATCTAGGATTAGAATTTAGGGTGTGCCAAAAATATCATTGAACTAAAAAAGTCAGAGTAACATATAGTCAAAATATATCAATACACTATTATAACTAAGAATGAAAATCTATTTCTAGTCTAAACGTAATTGCATTCTTCTCTTACTCATGCCTTGAAATCGCTTGATAATATATCGATCATCGATTGTAGCAAACACTTATTTCTCCACAATTGTCACTAAACAATCATTAAGCCATGGTTTGGACATTCGATTTCTCAACTCATTCTTCACATATTTCATACTAGAAAATACTCGCTCAACACTTGCGGTGGCCAGTGGTAAAGACAAAGCTAACTTTAAAAACGTGTACACAAATCCAAATGTTTTGTGCTTTTTTGTACGCACAAGAGTCCTACATAGATCCGAGATAATCTTCAAAGTGGAAAAATTATCGTTCATCTTCACACACTCAATATAAGTCTCAAGGTGTCTAGGCAACTCTTTATCACTAACATCCACAAAGTCATTTGGGTATAATCTTGTCAACCTCACAAGTGAGTTAGTGTCCTTGAAATGAAGAACAATGATTCAAACATGCCACACAATTCAACAACTCAACATTTTCGGGTGTAAATCGATCATTCAACTCTTGCATTACAAAATCTATGACATGTAAAAAACAATCATTCTTGAAATGATTGTGCTTTGTCGAAAATATAGCAAGTCTTTTGGATTTAAAACCTTGCACATACCTTGACTCCATGTCGGGCACATCAACTTCAAGATTACCACAAGAACCCATAACTTTTTCATAAAATGTTTCTCATCCACTATCTCTCATTCAGTCAATTAGATAAATCAATTAAACAATTCTAACAATTTTAAATCAATTTAAAAAATTAATTACATTTAATACACTTAATTTCTCAAATTTCAAACTAGCTTTAATTTTTTTGTTCTTTATCGTTCGCTGATTTGTTTCAAATTTATTTTCAAAACATGTGAAATTCTCTTTATACCGTTCGCTGATTTGTTTCAAATTTATTTTCAAAACATGTGAAATTCTCTTTATAAATCAAAATATTTTTCATGATTCTTGTTAAGTCAATTAGATAAATCAATTAAACAATTCTAACAAGTGTAAATCAATTTAACAAATTAAGTATGAAAAAAATAATTTTTTGTATTTGTGTAGATTTAGAATTTAGTTTGGGGCAAAATAAAGCAGGAAAAAAAAAGCAGAATAGTTTGGGGTGGTCTATGGTTTGAACTCTTGACCTCAAGAGTTTAAAACTAAACACTATTACCATAAAAAAACTAGACTTATTTTTAGAATTTAGGGTGGTCCATGGCATACATGGCCACCCCTTAGATCCGCCCCTATGTGGAGAGTCGTATAAAACAAATGGAACATCAGTCAACTTATAGTTTAGCTTCTACCTATGAAATGCCTTTAATTTGAGAAAATTGTTTCAATTTGCAACAACTACAGTTCAAGATGATATTGGTAAGTTCTAAATGTCATAAATCTACTTTAAATCATTTTAGCAATATAAGCCCATTTTGTTTAATGGAATGAGATCTTTTAAAACACATCAAAGTGACAAAATCCAAAAATCAAGGAGATATATTTCATATTTATTATTGAAGCTCTACTGTCTTTTTATTCTTTAGTAATCAATGAAATATAATGTATTTATTATCTAAGATTTACTTTCTAAGTCTTTTTATTCTGTTTTATTAAAGCTAATGTGAATTATTTGGTATTTATTATCCGAGATGTACTTTCTAAGTTTTCAATTATTAGTTTTTTTTAATTGTTGTATATAAAGCCTAGATTTTTTGTAATAATCAGACTTAATCAACTAATAAAAAGAGTTTATACTCAAAATATTTGTGTGTGATAAATCTATCTTTAAACTATTATTGTGAGAAGAAAGTTTAGTTCTACTTATAAAAGGTTTTCCATCTCCTTTGTGGCATAACTCTGTTCATTCTACTTATCAAAGGCTTTCCATCTCCTTTATGGCGCAACTCAATCCACAATCCATCTAATTTTGCTTATGAATATTCTCCAAACAGCAGCGAGTCAACTCAATACTTCATCACCTTTACACAAATTTTTTTTAATTTGGTCAAGCTGTGAGTGTTCTCCAAATATCGACTTCCACAACCAAACTACCTTTGTGTCTATATCATCTAGTGTCATAGCCTAAAAGTTTGTAATAAAGGTTGTATCATCCTTATACACTTACAATGGCATTTCAATTGTGAAGTGTGTCATAATGGACGCATAATCACATACTCATTTATGCATAATAAGAAGAATATAAACTTCTCACATCTTAGCCTGTTTGAAGTTTATAACATACAAATACGAATTACTAAAGAAGCCTATGTAAGTAAATCAAACCTATATTTAATTTAAATTATGTCTATAATTCCATGAATGTTGAAGCATCGTACTACTGATTTATTTCAAAGAGTGCTTCAATTCA
Source organism: Limnanthes douglasii subsp. nivea (assembly GCA_036936605.1). Classification (NCBI taxonomy): domain Eukaryota; kingdom Viridiplantae; phylum Streptophyta; class Magnoliopsida; order Brassicales; family Limnanthaceae; genus Limnanthes; species Limnanthes douglasii. Next base: position 161,093,792 of record JAUPFV010000002.1, read on the forward strand.
GGAGCTAGCATGATATAACTACCAAATGAAGTGAATATTATTTTGAAAGCATATGAAGCTAATTTTCCAAAAGATATACCTTATGGTTTTCTTCATCTTTGAGGCATTGAGCATCAAATTAATTTTGTCATTGGTTTTGTATTATCAAACAAGCCATTATATTGAATGAACCCGGAAGAAACTAAAGAGTTGCAGAAAAAATGCAAGATTTGATGGCTAAATGATACATCAGAGTGAGCCTTATCACATGTGTTGTACCAGTTCTATAGGTATCCAATAAATATGGTAGTTGGATAATATGTGTCGATTGTTGTGTCATTAACAATATCACCATCAACTACCGTTATCCAATTCCGAGACTTAATGACATGCTGGATCAACTTAATGGTGCCACCATCTACTCTGAGATTGATTTAAAGAATGGTTATCACCAAGTTAGAATGCGAGAAGGGGATGAATGGAAAACAACATTCATAACCAAGCAATGATTATATGAATGGTTAGTTATGCCATTTGGACTTACCAATGCTCCAAGTATATTTATGAGGCTCATAAATTAGATTTTAAGAGTATAATTATGTAAGTTTGTTATGGTATACTTTGATGATATACTGATTTACAACAAGAGTTAGAGAGAATCTGGAGTTGGTTTTACAAACTTTACATCAAGATGACCTTTATGCTAATCTCAAGAAGTGTACATTTTATATTGATTAACTTGTATTTATTAGATTTATAATGAGTTCTTTAGGCCTACAAGTTGATCAAAAAAATATCAAAGTAATCCAATAATGGCCAACACCAATGATGGTAGGACATCGCGGAGTTTCCATGAATTATCTAATTCCCATTGGAGATCTGTGAAAGATCTCAGCACCTTAGAAGATCCTCTCACTTTTATGATTAAGAAAAACTTGACTTTCAAGTAGGAAGAAGCACATGATAAGGCTTTAAATCCCTCAAAGATAGCTTCAAACAAGCATTAATTTTGGTTCTTCTAGATTTTGACAAAATGTTTGAAGTGGAGTGTGATGCTTCAAGTCTATGTATTTGAGGTGTATTGACTCAAATGAGACATCTCATATCATATTTTAGTGATAAATTTAGTGTATTATTACTTGAATTTCCAACATATGATAATGAGCTTTATGCATTAGTGAGATCATTGACAACATGACAACATTATTTACTGTCTAAAGAGTTTGTTATTCATACATATCGTGAGACTCTTAAGCATCTAAGAGGCCGTGAAAAACTTTAAAAAATAAAAGTTAAGTGGTAGGAGTTCATTGAGACATTCCCTTACATCATCAAATACAAAAAGGGAAAAGAGAACATTGTAGCAGACGCGTTATCAAAGAGACATGCATTAATCTTTACAATAGAGGTAAAAGTTCTAGGATTTAAACATATCAAAGGGTTATATGAAGATGGTCTAGAATTTGGATATATTTATAAGGAGTATTCTAAAAGGGAATTTACCTTGTTCAACATACGTGATGAGTTCTTATTTAGAGACAAGTGTTTATGTATTCCAAGAGGTTTTATGCGTGATCTTATCTTAAAATAAGCACCATAGAGGGGGTTTTATGGGTCCTTTTGGAATAGATAAAACCTTGTTGTATTATTTTGTCCTTGCTTGAAGAAAGATGTGGATAAGTTTTGTAATTGTTGTATTATATACTTAAAAAATCCATATCGCATTCTCATGATCTTTACCTATCATTACCGATTTCTCATGTACCTTAGGTGTATATATCTATGGAGTTTACGTTGGGACTTCCAAAAATCATACATAAAGAATTTATCTTTGCTATGGTGGACAAATTCTCAAATATGTCACATTTTATACCATTTGTTAAGGTGAATGATGTTTCTCAAATAACAGACTTGTTCTTTAAAATAGTGGGGAATGCCAAAAACTATTTTCTTAGATCGAGATACCAAATCCCTCAGGAACTTTTAAAAAATTCTTTAGAATAAGATAGGGACTAAACTTCTGTTGTCAATAATATTTCATCCCCAAACAGATTACCAAACTAAAGTGGTAAACTTTGTGCTCTCTACTTTACTTAGAGTTGTTGTGGGTCAAAATCTGAGCAATTTTTTGGAATATTTACCATTCATTGAGTTTTCTTATAATCATCTGACCCACTCTACTACTAAACTATCTTCTTTTGAAGTTGTGTATGGATTAAAACCTTTAACATCGTTGGACTTATCTTTACTACCACCATCAAATTATTCAAGCCAAAATGGAATAAACAAGGTTAAACTTGTCAAGAAAATACACTAGAAGGTTAAGGAGAACCTAGAAAATAATATAAAGCATTATAATCGTCAAGGAGATAAAGATCGCAAAAAATCAACCTTTAAACGGGGATAGTGGGTTTGGATACACATGATCCCATAAAAATTCCTTTCAAAATAGAGTCATAAGCTTCTACTGCACGGACATGGTCCATTCAAAGTTTTTTAGAGAATTACATATAATCCACACAAAATGGAGACCTTGATTAGATAAGAACATTTATGCGAGTTTTAATGTTTCTGATTATCTCCATTTGAAACAAATGAAACTATTATGAAGATAATATATTCTTAAGAATGAGGAAATGATGAGGACAATTAAACATATTTGATTGAAGACTAACAAGAGATCTTTAAAGTACCAATTATTAGAATTGGTCCTATAAAAGTTCAACAACCAATGTACTTCATGGAGAGTTCAAGAACGATGTGGAGAGCCTTATAAGTCAAATAGACCATCGGCCAACTTATAGTTTAGTTATTGGAAAATATATGTCTTTAATTGGAGTAAATAATGTGAGAATTGTTTTTTAATTCACTACAACATCAGTTCAAGAGGATAATAATAAATTCTAAAGGCCAGAAATCTACTTTACGTCATCTACTAATATCAACCCATTTTGTTCAAGGCACTGATGAGAAGATCTTTTTAAACACATTAAAGTGTTAAAATCCAAAAATTAAGGAGATATATTTTGTATTTATTATTCAAGATTTATTTCCCAAGTCTTTTTATTCTCGTTCAAAAGTCACTGAGATATTGCGTATTTATTATATAATATTTACTTTCTAAGTTTTTTTATTATATTTTATTATAGTCAAATATGAATTATCGGGTATTTATTATCCAAGTTTTACTCTTTCAGTCTTTTGAGTCTTTAAACTCATTTAATTCTTAAAAGAGTTAAAGAGAATTATTTTGTTTCTAGTATTGGTCTTTTTTTTATAACTAAATATAAATCGTAGAGTTTTTGTAATAATCAAAATGAATCAAGTAATAAAAAAGAGAGTTTATACTTAAATATTTGTATAGGATAAATCTATCTTTAAACTATTCTTGTATAAGTAAGTTTAAATCTACTTATCAAAGTCTCTCTATTTTTTTTGGCGCAACTCGGTTCATTATGCTTATCAAATGTTTTGCATCTTCTTTGTGGAGCAACTCGAACCAACATCTATCTAACATCATCATCCATCTGATATCATTTGTGTGTATTCTTTGAATAGCAGCGATTCAACCCAACACTCCATCTACCGCGACACCAATCAGCTAAACTTGTTCATGTTATTGTTTTTTGAAAAATAACTTCTACAACCAATTAAACCGCTTCCGTGCCTATATCATTTGTCGATGCATGTAATTTTTGTTTTTTTTACTTTGTTATTTTATATGTTTCAAATTATTGTGTGGTTGTTTCTAATGATTCTGTACATTCATATAAAATTTATGACTTTATCTAAAAAGAGTAATTTCTTGGACAAATTTGGGGATTATTTTGCAGTTTTATAGGCGGAATTACGTTCAATTTTGTTGTGGAATTAGTTAGTGTTACCTAGGTGTGAAATTACATTTACTTTGGTTCCATAATTAATTATTACTATTTAGTTACATAATTATATGCAAGTTTGTTGATTACTATTTAGTTATATAATTATATGCAAGTTTGTTGCAGCTATACTTATTTTTCCTTTATTGTATTTTAATTGCGGAAATATGTGAAATTTAGGTGCAAAAAAAGTCTTAACTTATATAATGTCATGTTATAGTTCAAGTTCTTATACGGAAATTTATTCTCGATACGTAGTAGTTTTAACTACGTTTGGGGAATCTTCTAGTTCAAATCAATATCTTAATGTTCTTCCACTTAACTAGAAAAATAGTGCTTGAAGACATAAGAAGAAACGTATTATGTCAGAAGTTTAAGACTTGGTCCATAATTGAAGAATTTGTGACTAATATATATAGAATCGTATATTTTTGTTTTTTTAATTGAACATGTTCTTTTTATTCCTTTTTTGTTATTGTTTTTTTAAATATTTGGAATTTGACATTAAATATCAATTTTTCAGTTATGAAAGTAACCTTTGTAACTTGGATGCAGAATTACGTTCATTGGTTGCGGAAAAATAGTGATATTATGAAAAAATATAAGTCTGATTGGATGCGAAATTATGTTTTACTTGGTTGCATAATTATGTCATAATTGGTCACGGAAAAATATTTAAGTTTCCGAAAAAATTGGTGGTATAAAAAATATAAGTATAATTAGTTTCACATTTATGCTTTAATTGATTACCGAATAGCGTAATAAATGGTTGAGGAATAAAATTTTGAGTTGCGGATGTAGTATTGGTTTGCAAAATTAAGGCAAAACTGGGTGCAATAATGATGTTGAAGTTGTGAAATAACAATATATAATAAATTATTAAAGAAAAATAATCCTCTAAACAAAAAATAACATGGTTGTGACTTTAACATACAAAACTCTACCGATGTCTGATTGTATGTTCTTTAATCTATTTATTGTGGTTATTTTTTTTCTCTAGGTTTTTAATATGTTTTACGAGGTAGTCCTCTAGACCCATATCTTCTAACTCAGAAAAAAAAAAACTTTATCAAAGTCTCGCAGAATTATGTGTAACTGCGTATGAAAAATACAATTTTAAATGTGATAAAATGATTGAGAAATTATGTGTTAACTCGCCGCATAATTACGAGTAATATTTTTACTGATAAGGATATAATTAATTTGAACTAAAATAATTACTTTGTAAGGGTTAAAATATTTACAAATTATGTACAAGTAAGGTTTTAAGTAGGGTAGAAACTTAAAAGGACTAAAGATATAATATGTAATAAATGTATTTTTTTTAATATTACGATGGGGTGAAAAGTCGAGTAAGTGAAGTATATGTATGTTACATGGAACTTGACACCCCTATAAATATGTGTACTTTATCTTGAAAATGGATAAATGATAACTCTTTGACTTTAACACTTGTCAATTTATCTCTATAAGATTCTCTTGACACTTTCTCTTTCTAGTTATTTGATTGACTACTCTAAGAATTCTTTTAAACCGATTATCATTTATTTTCCTCCACTTCGAAGAGCGAATAGTGGCGAACACAGTGGAAGGTACGTTTGGTACCTAGATATTAGCTCTAAAACCAGAACTATGAAAATCTACATTTGAATCATTGTGATATATGGATCCCGAAGCATAAGTAGATCTAGTAGTGTTCGTAGAGCAAGAAGTGGTAGAGGCAGGTATTGGCCAAAGAGAAGCTTAAATTGATTGCAGTCGGAGGATCATTGTAGCTAATTAGCTTTGGAAGATCGCAAAATCAGTTATTAGAGCAAATAGCTGAGCTAAATGACCAGCTGGCTCAGAGGGAACAATCTGTTTTGGTTAAATTAGGTAGGGTTTGATCTGAGTTTCAGAGGGTGAAAGAAGGTAGAAAATTGGTGTTTTATTCTGATGAGACCGTGAAGAGATTCTTAGAGAAAAAGGTAATCATCGGGAAATTCAGTTGAAAATGGATCAAAGCTATCGTTCTTCTAGAAGGGAAAGGAAATATAAACATAAGTATATTCCATCGGAGTCTAATGAATCACTTGTCTAAGATTCATATGAGTATTCTCAAACGCCTAAATAAGTTGATGGTTACAAGAAAATGATATATTTGTGTGATAAACATTATTCGAAGAGGAGGGTCAGTCGAAGTCAAGGATAACGAAAGGAGAAAAATTCTAAGAAACAAAGTGGATCTCGACATACACTGGAAAAACCCAAATTTTGAGTATAGCGTAACTAATATGTTCATGAACCCTTCGGAGCGATGAATTTATATGATTACGAACAATGGTATGGATGGTCAGGACAGACAAAAAGTAAATTGAAGAACGTCTCATTTGTCAGTAGAGATCATGTATATAGCATTTCTCAAGTGTTCTGATATTTCGAAAATGGAAAATTTCAATAGGACATGGAATCATGTTGATCACATTGAACAATTCAAGAACTATATGCTAAATTTTGATGGTGATGATAAATTGATGTACCATGCTTTCTCACAGACTTCTATAGGCCCGCATTGAAGTGGTATAACAGGATTCTAAAGGAGTCCATAACTAACTTTAGGATGTTTGATACTTCTTTTCGAATACAGTTTGTTCTAATTAAGGAAATATGTGTCAATTTGGATACCATAATTCAATGCAAGAAACGCATAGAAGAAATCTGAAGGATTACACGAAGCGTTTCATGCTTACCGAAACTGGTTTGGAAGATTGTTGCATACCGACAAGGGTTGCTCCAAAAATATCTAACTAATAAGACAACAAAGAGAAGAGCGCTTACTTTTGGAGCTTTAATGGTTCATGTGAAAGATCATATCAAGCTTGATGAGTCAACAAGGGTACGGATTGTGCCAGTTTTGACACAAAGGCAATTATAGCATGGGAGTACTTCAAATAATCAAAGGTCTCAATCACAAGCATCTTTTTTACCCAGGGTTCCAAGCAGTTTTCCTTCTCGGCCAGGATCATCCCATGTACCATCTTAAGTTTATCAATAGTAACATTAATGTAGGCAAAATATCAATTGAAAACAAAGCAGATACAACCATAACCCTAGGGTAGAGAGAACTCACAAGTTCATAAAAATTATATCAATTCGACAAAAACTAATCCAAAACTTAGGGTATAAGATGCTTTAAATAAAAAATACTGAAATCCCTAATCCCAAGATATATGAATTATATAAATGTCTTAAAATAATAATAATAATAAAATATACAAAAATTGGCTTTTGAAATTCTAAACAATGAAATTTAGGGTCCAAACTTTGTGACAGATCCTGTCACACTTTTGAAATTTGGTGGCCTCGTCAAAACGTTCGATTTGAGTACCATATCGCCCAGTTCTGATACTTGAGTGAAAAAAGGACCTGCTTCTGGAACGACATCATTCTCCCCCACATAAGAAAAATTCGCCCTCGAATTCTCATCGTTAGCAAGATCAACACTTTGTAAATACAATCGTAATATAAACTATTCCCACAAAAAAACTTGTTTAATTGTGTTGAGTAGTCACACCATCAAGAACAAGTAGAACATGTTCCTCATACTCAAAAGCCGGAATAACAATTTCTGATTTCTCAACTGCTTTTATATCTGGTGTGTCTATGTGAATTATGAATTTCTTCATGTTTTGCAATCCAACAATAACCCTAACTCCTAAACAATTTACAAGCCTCTCCCATTCTTTCTAATCCTGCAAGATCCACAATTAGTAGCTCGCTTTTTCTAACTTTTGCACTTTTATCTTCCTTTTTATCTTTCTCATTTTTGTTGGAAAGAACTAAACTCTTCAAAGAATCAGAGATTATCTCAGCCCATTCAAAGTCTCCACAACCACATTCTCTTTATCACGAACTTTCACACTAGGCTTTTCGCTAGCCATTGTATTAATAAGTTCGACATAATCTAAAAATCCTTCAGGTTCTAACTGAAATTCTAATTTTGTTTTTCCTAAAACACAACTCTTTTCTGTTATCTTACCACACAACGCATCCCTATTCTTAACTGACTGTTAAACCCTAAATTTTTATGCTTAAAACCAAAATTATAAGCATCAACAACTAAAATTTTCCCCTTTTCTACATTAGAAATTAGAAAAAAATAATTATAATTGTTTATCTTATCAGATAAGAAAAAATTCTTCTTAATTATTATTTGTCTTGGTAAACTGATCTCAATGAGATATTTGACCGGATATAATCATCACCGTACTTTTGTTTTTCAGATACATCAATTTTCATCAGTTTTGCCCATTTATAATTAGGGTTAGGTTCAGATTTGTTGAGAGGGATTTTCGCCTTGATATTAAAAGGTAAAAACGCAACCCTAAGATAGTTCATAAACTTAACCTAAGTTGGTATTTTCAATTTACCTTGTCTCAAGAGAGTATGTTTCATATTCTGCCACCACGATGAGCCCGACCGTGAAACGTTTTTACGACTAACTTGACTCTCTTATCATCTTGAACTTCGCTAAAGTCCAAAACTTCTTCCACCGATGCGATCCAATCTAGAAACTCTCCCGGTTGAAGAACCTCATGGGATTCCGGATACTCATGTATGAAACCCGATTCCCACCGGTTTCTTATATTCTGATAGAAATCATGATCTATATATTGTTTGAATGTTCGAGATGATTTTGTGGAGGAACACGACTTGTGTCCCCATTTATGCTTAGAGAAAAATAATTCTTACTCACACTACAGTCTTCTTCAGAATCCGACGGTAGGTTGCTCGACCTTGGAGCTCATAATTTGGTCCTTATCCTCTACATCACTTATTTATTTTGCTTCTTCTGATCTCCCAGCGTACTCAACTTCTCTCCAATCACCTTAAATATCTAGTGTTGGCAGGCCCTATCAATCCTACATGATCCAAATCTTCTCGATTGTAGATCTCAGTGATTGACGTGGTATACTTCCATCGGTCTCTTCGCGGCGGCATAATTCTCACATAACAGGAATCAGATGCTCAGATACCAAGTTGATGTATGTTGAATATCAATTGAAAACAAAGCAGATGGAACCCAAACCCTAGGGTAGACAAAACTTGCAAGTTCATAAAAATTATATCAACAATCTTCAAAAGGGTTAGAAACCATATTCAGTTTCGAAAAACGCCGCCAATAACTAATCCTAGAAATGAAATAAATATAAAGTTTTGCAAATATCATAATGGCATTAGTCTTGATGCGGTAGATTGTATAGCTCTACGTAAGGAAATCCAGATGTTGATTGAGAATGGAAAGCTAACAAAGTTTGTTAAAACCAAGTTGGGTCTCAGCAGGTACCCAACGTAAACCACCAAACATGACAAAATATGAATGTGTCCTCTAAATAAGAAAATTCAATCGTGATAACTAGGATTGTGGATGGATTCTATATATCCAGAGTGTACCTTGATCATGATCCGGATCGGAGGGTTGTGTTAGTGGTAAATGAACCAAAGACGAGTAGTATGGTTCAAAGTCTATGTGAACATTTTGAGTCATTAGCAATTTTTGGAGGTGATATTATAGCCTAAAAAACCTATAGCTCTCAAAAAAGGCATCTCGTGAGTTTAACCACATAGTTGTTTGGTGGAATTTCAACTCATATTTATGGGAAGAATCATGTACCTTTTAATCTCTTCGATGATGATGCCTTGAGGGGTGTTACTAGACCCCATGAAAACGCAGTTGTGAATAAATTTGAGATAATAGGAAGTAAAATTCGAAGGATACTCAATGTTACTGGTAGTTCTGCTAATGTGTTATTCTTATCAACGAATTGAAAAAACCATGACCCATCGGTAATCATTCGGTAAAAAATGACGATAGTTAGGTTCACTCGTGGGACAACTAATGTTATCAGGGAATCTGAGGAGGAAGTATTATTGGGGAAAGGGTCATTTAAGAATAAGGTGAGGGTGTTATTTGCGGTAGTATATAGTTCGACGACGTACACTACGATATTTGGAAGATCTTGGTTGTCAACGATGCATGTTATAGCTTCTATGGTCCACCAATGTTTGAAATTGGAGATCATGTGAGGACGGTTCGAAGTAGTCAGCAAGTAGCCCAATAATATTATGCAACAACCTTGCGCACTAAGCCAGATCGGAGGTAAAGAGGGGATGAGGGAATAATAATCAAAAGGGTTTTCCTCGGATTTGAAGAGGGTGGATGAGAAAGTTTATGTATTCTGCCAGTAGGAAAAGTTTGAGGATAGAAACATTGTTCTCGCCACAAATGAGAAATTGTTTGATAGATTACTTGTGAAAAAACTTGTGTGTTTTTGCTTAGAGTACTGAGGATGTGGTGGGGGTTCCATGTAATATAATTTGTCATAGTCTAGCTGTTAATCTGAACGTAAGACCAATCATCCAAAAAGGGAGAGCTTTTTTCTCTTGAAAAATTAGAGGCAATCGTAGCAGAAGTGGATCGACTTTCAAAAGTGGATCATATAAGAGAAGCTTAGTGTACAACGTGGATAGAAAATCATATGCTTGTAAAGAAAAATAATGGTAAATAAAAAATGTGTGTTGATTTCATAGATTTAACTCGAGCTTATCTTAAGGACCCATTTTGTTTTAAGAATAGATCAAATTGTTTATTCAATTTCGGGTAATAAACTCCTCTCATCTATAAACGTTTTTGTTGGGTATAACCAGATTCCAATGAATCTGAAGGATCAGGATAGCACAATGTTTATCACTAATGGAGGATTGCATTGTTATAGAGTAATGCGTTTTGGTCTCAAAAATGTTAATGCTACTTATCTACGGTTAATAAACAAAGATTTTGCTACCCAAACTGGACGAAATATGGAGGTGCACAAGGTGAAAATACATGTTAGCATAGATATAGCACATAAAACACATAATTAATAAAAAAATATCATTATTCATTTTTTATTAAAGTCTATATCTTTCAAATTGTTACACATTAAAAATATCTGAAAATACCATTGGTTTTGTCTTTTTTATAATGAACAAAACTAGATCCATTAATGATAATTTTTCAAAAAAATAATCAAATAAATCGTCTTTTTTAATTAGCATTTTATTTAACTCTTGTTTCACACTTTACAGTTTGCGAGTCACACTTCACTCTTAGATGAATATTTTGAAAATAATTTGTTTCCACATTTGAGATGTAAAACGTCAATTGAAAAATATGAATCACACTTCTTACTTAAGTAAAAAATGCGATTCACATTTCATACTTTGAGATTTTTAATTTGTACTTCACATTTTATTTTAAACCCTCAACTCGAACTTTACATTTTGTCTTCAACATTTTTTTGTCATTTATATTTAGATTATCTTAAATGAAAAAAAAAACTCATTTCTTAACTTTCAACCACTAATTCTACCGAAAATTAAAATCAAACTTAAAAAATAATACAAATATCAATTGTTAAAAAATAAACACAATTGGTATGGATTTCTAAAAAATAAATATCGTCGATCTATTGCTATGATTGTTGAGTACATTGTTACCAACATCAAACTAAAACTCCAGGCTTATTGTGTTGTGAAAAAATTGAAGGAGTTAAAAAAATGACTTGACAATAGAATATTGAATTTTGGTTTTATATAGGCATTGGCATTCGGTTCCACAACCGAAGAACCAAACTAAGTCGAAACAATATAAAAGATTTGATTCGGTTTCGCTTCCTGCCTAATACCCAAATGGTTCTCAGTTCCTAACCAAACTAAACTGAAAATTGAATTGGAACCGATTGGGTATTAACATTAAGAAACTAAAACATAAAAATGGCGGGTTTTGGTAGATGGTTTATGTTTTGTATTAAATAAAATATTTAATTAAAAAAATCTGAATTATTTATTGTTTCACGAAGCTAACAAAATAAAAATTTAGCGAATTTAAATGTAACTATGTTGACAAAAGGTTAGAAGTTGTTTGGCCAATATTTAAAAACAATCTAGTGTTAAAAACCACGTTATGAAAATAAAAACCAACAAAAATGTTAATATTTTGAAAAAAATGATTTTGTGCATGTTAAAAACAAACTTTCACTTTTAAAAACGACTACTTTTACTTAATAGTTAGACTAATGAAATATTTTTTGTTGCTTATAAATCTAAAAAAAACTATAGATACACAAAACCGCCTTTATTAAGAACTCTCATACAATATAAATTGTTAACAAATAAAATAAATAGAAAAGTAAAGTCTTATATTTCCCTCTTGTTTGGTCGAAGAAATGTTTTTGGTTCTTCGAAACCTCACAATCGGTTTCTATAATACTGAAACGTGTTTTTTGTATTTTCAATAGACATAAAAATATTTTAAAATACACCTACCAAACTGAATTTTATTCCATTCCTAAATGGTTATCAGTTTATAAAAACCGAAAGAACTGAGAATCGAAGAACCAAATATCCATACTTAGTCTTATAGATGGTGATGCAACAAAAAAACAAACAACAAAATTAAATAGATGTATAAACAACTAGTGTCGACCATGATAGAATGTTTCACTGTAATGATAGATAATATTTGGAGTATTGATTAGAATATATGTTTGGTTTTGATACATATCGGTACTTCACTGTAATAAAAAATTAATTGAGACTAAATATCCTTTATATACAATTTTTTTATCATTAAATTTTTATCTATGTAGCTATATATAACTATTTTATAAATATAATTTAAAATTGTGTATCTTATCATTTATAGTAAAATATAACTTAAATTATCATAATATTTGTATTAAAAATGTATATAGTCGCTTTAATATCTTTTGGGTAATTTAAGGAAAACATCCATTTCTTTTAAAGCTTTAAATTAGAAAAATACATAGATGTTTTACACGTAGTCGGGACATATCTCGCCATGCATTGTACTTAAGATTAAGTTTACAAAAACTAGCTAATTTCACCGAGATAAATATAACAACAATGCTTCCACAAAGAGTAAAACAACAACAACATGAGACTAAAAAAGAATGATCATCGACGAAAGCCCCAAAATTTAAGTAGGCGCAAAGTAACGAGATCCATCAAAAAGATTAACGGCCAGTAACAAAAAGATAACAATTTCGTGTGACAATGACTAGAAAGGTTGTGAGCGCATAATATAATAAAATTACAATAAAATATTGTCTGACTAACTACGTGAAATCAAAGGGCTAAACATGAGTTCAAGACCCAAATATTACCAGAAACCAAATGGGCTAAAATGATCTTGCACTCCTATCACATACATGTATTAAAACAAGATAAAATAGTTCATTAAGGGCGAAACATGGAAACTTTCAACTTCGTCGATTAGACCGAATTCAAAATCTAAACCGTAATAAATATATTAAAACAATACACCACCCTCATAGTAAACCCTATGCCACCTAAAACAAACTGAGTGATTTCTCGAATCTATTAGTTGAATTGAAACAATTTTACGTATGAGATTATACACACGTAAAAATACATGTTAGCATAGATATGAGAAGTTTATTTAGCATAGATATGAGAAGGTCATTTACAATACGCGAGTAAGATTTGTGAAAAATGAGATCGCTATAGAAAGAATACATCATTAGAAGATATTATCCCCTTGGATCAGGTAAATATGGTGTGGGCACCTAAACATATACGGAGGGACTAAATCAAATAGAAAATATTGAGTTAGATAGTTGGAGGACATAAGGTCCAATAGTCTTATTAAAAAAACCATGTGTAGCATGGCTTAGAGCATCTGGAGTACTACTATGGCTCTACACACCGTCTGAATATCATATCTTTCACTAATTCTTAAAATGTTACTTATACGACTAATATATGTTTATCTAGGATCAATCATGATCCAATATTCATTCCGAATAAATACCATATAATGTTTTTATTTTATTATTATTATTATTTTCATATTTTCACTTCCAAACTTTTCTCTATTCTTTATTTTTATTTTATTTTATATTATGAGTCGACGTTATCTTCTGTTTTCCACCAGCCTTACTTTTTCTACTTTTTTTAAAGTCTGTAACTTTGAATTATAATTCCAAAAATAAAACTGAAATCAGCTTTGTGTTTATATTTACAAGATGAATCAAACAAGAGATGTAAATAATAGGTTTCAGAAAAAACAAATTAAAATTATTAAAAAATAAATAAAATAATATTGTTAAAAATTTAATATTGATAATTAACAGAATTAAAAGAATAAATACTCTTAATTAACAGTATCTAAAAAATTAATGATGTTAATTAGCAGTAATAAGAAAGTAATAGTGTTAATACTGCTAATTAAGCGGTATTGATCTTTTCTCAACAACTTTGATAACATCAACAACAACAGTTTGTCTCATATCCCTAACGGCAAAACGACCAAGAGGTGTGTATTGAGCAAAGGTCTCCACAACAATGGGTTTGGTAGGTCTCAACTTCACCACTACCAGCATCATCATTCTTCAAAAATTTAGGTTCTTTCTCTACCTCTTTACAAGACCTCCTATCAATCTTGGCCAAGAGTTCAGAAAACTTGACCACAATGTGAGAAGTATGTCAATCGAGCATATGAGCATATCATTGACCGATCTGACCTGGGTGGTTCATGATGATGACTTGGGAAGTAAAGGAAGTAGCTTCTTTGGCATGATCATTTTTGGATTTTAACGCAATAAATTCATGTTTGAAATCCTTGATAACAACATTCTTAACATTGAACCCGACATTGTCAACTCGAAGAGCTTCAAAAAGAGCTTTGTGGTGCACCTCAACAAATTTGACCTCGGTGGTCAGACCAGTAGGGCCGAAGGTTACTAGCATACCAGGTTTAATGGTATCAGTCACAACACGACCCACTGGCACACTTTCAATACCACCATTCTTGTAAACATCTTGAAGAGGAAGACGGAGTAGCTTATGCTCTTACATCAATGATAGTACAGTAGTACTTGGTGGTCTCAAACTTCCATAGGGAAATATCAATTGTGATACCACGCCAATGCTCAACATTGAGCTTGTCCAACACCCACGCATAATTGAACGATCTCTTATTCAAATCAAGAGCTCTCTTCTCAAACCTTTCGATAACATGTTTGTCAATATCTCCAAAGTTTTTAGATCAAGTGACCAATGGTGGTTGACTTTCCAGAGTCAATGACCACAATAATGATGTGAACCTTTTCTTTACCAATGGTTTGAAACTAAACTGAAAAAAGCAACAACACATCAAATGTCCAATACAAAATAGTTGCTACAAATAGAACATAGGGGAGTTAATCAAAATAGTGGAGTGAAGTGATATAAGCATTTTGATCATTAGAGTTTCGATGAAAATACAAATCAAAATACCACTATCGGACTTCACTAATTTCCACCACAATGTAAGGTGGTGCTCTAGCTTGTTAGCTAAGTAGGTTAGGGGGAAATCTAATGTTTCTCTCAATCAAGCATTAAATTAAAAACTTCCAATTGGTTATAGTAAAAAAAAGAAGTTAATCCATCTGCTTAGAGAATTAGCTCATGAGAAAGAAATATTATTGCATGTAACAAGGTATAAGACAAACCATCTTATTACAAACCGATCCAACACATAACAAAAATAACTTCTAAACAAAATGAAGAATTCAAACAAATTCCAAACCGAGACACACAATATGATAAACAACTTCTATTGCGTTTGGGCCTAAATCACGATCATAAACAAATTGAGCAAAAAAACAGACAGAAGGAAACGACAAAATGCATCATTGAAACAATGAGGAAAATATAATACTTAAAAATCAAATTACTATCTCTGATTTGCAAGTACAAGTAATAACAAGATTTAATTCAAATATAGATAAAACATATACAAGAAGATAATATAATAATCACAATGATAAATAATTCGACAGGAGAACACAAAAAGAAACAAAGCGCAAAAACACATCAAATGAAACAATCTCAATCAAACTAAAAAAATACAAATTACCACCTCCGATTTGTGATGAAAAATTGTCAAAGACTGACAAAATATTAAACAAACAAACACAAAGAGAAAAATAATACAACTGCAGAGAGATAGAGAGATATATGAACTTGTCAGAGAAAAGTAAGTAATTCTCTGCTTCTCTCTACAAAAGATGGTTTGTTTGTAGAGGGACATAATGCAAGACCATGAAGAAGAAAATAAACTATGTGCTTTTATATGCACGGTTAGATTTCACTTCTTCAATCTTGACATTGTTCTCAAACGGCGATGTCGCAGTTTTTATTTTATCAACTTGCTCAAGAACAATTTTTGGCTTGGAAAGCTCGGTTAGCCTACCCACTTTTTTCCCATCATCAAGAGATTTAGAATTTTTTAGAATTTCAGCCACACACACCAAAATTCTCTCCATAATTTCTTCACGTTGATCTTTACCTAAGCCGAAATGGTTTCTCGTACGAGAAAATGAGCATATAAGAGCCAAATTAACCATGTCATCTTTGCTCTCATGCGGTTTTTTTGGAGAAATATATCTCTTGGAAAATTGTTGTGGTTGTAGTAAAACTCGCCATGGTTCTGGATTTTGGTCGTCGTTTCATCGTCAAAAGAAGTTATGGAATAGAGAGGGGGAGACAGTTTGGGTATCAAATGTTAGTAAATTAGTAATTAAGGGTAAACTAAGTATTTTTAAAATATTTATATTAAAATGACTTAAAAGAAATTTTATTACGTCATAAAAGGAAATAGACCTTTTAAGTGTGGATAAAAAATGAATGACATACTTATTTTGGTATTTCTACTAAAAAACAATCATCAACTCTACTGTAAGAATGAATCATCAATCGAGCTCTTTAATTCTTTCATCTCCGAAACCAAAAATTCTTCTTTTATTCTTTCGACCGCGGACATTTATTTAGTATTGATTTTTATAATCATCATAATAAAAATGATATTTTTATTTTTATTAATCATTTAATGAATTATAAAAAAATATATATCAATTTTGAGTCTTAATATTGTAATTAATTATAGTCACAACTTTTTTTATATAATTAATATTGTAATTAATTATAGTCACAAATTTTATAATCTTTAACTATTGATCATGCATCTCAAAAAAAAATATAATGGTATAATATTTTTTTTCTCTAACATCTAAGCATATCATAATTTTCAAATAATCTCACTACTTAACTCTTTATTAAATTTACTTTCTTTTTAGAATATAAACATAAGTCAATTAATTTAGAATTAGTATTTCATAACTTTCCAAATTAATATATAGATGTATTCTTTTAAGTTGAGTTCAAATAACATTCTAATTATCTCACTAATATTTGTAAATTTTTTATGAAGCAGTCTTTGTGTTACATTACAAAAAAACGTAACAAAATTAAACTAAGCATGAACAACGTAACAAAATTAAACTAAGCATGAACTAAATCGCGAATTCATTTATTGAAACTAGATTACATATATAAAATCACAAGTTCTTGTAGTATTCATCAAACTACAAAATTCAAATTAAATTTTCACTCTTGAATGTAGCTTTTTAAGCATTCTCAAACTTTTTGTCGTCAAACTATCACATCCAGCCAAAACATAAAATAAAATAATTTATTCATATTTTGTAAAGTTTACTCTTCAAATTCTCTAAGTCAGATCTGCATTAACTCATCCTCATAATTTTTATTGTCTTATTTTATGAGAGAAAGAGTTGTAACTTTTTAAAAATATGACAATGATCATATATTTTTTTATAAGTGCCACTATATTATAGTAAGGAGAACATGCACACTTTTTTGTCTCTCTTTCTATACTTTTTTATTTACAAAATATAGTATACATGAACTATTGCATTTCCATATATGCCACCTCATTTGTTTTTTTTCCCTAATAGATAGTCAGAACTTTATATAGGTAACAAGATGTTTTTTTTACCATTTCCGGATCATCGAAAAATAAAGAAATAGTCATATATTCAAGAAATAAATACATAACATTTCTTTTACATATTGATTTCCAAAAAAAATAAAAGAATAGTCTGATTGTATTTGTAATTTTGGAAACAACTAGAACAATTTGACACTAAGATATATAATTTGTATATAATATTAATATCCACCACAAGTTCATTACTTAATAGCTTCCATGTGTTAAGAATTTTTTAACAAGTATACTCAATTTTTAGTTAAATAGAGTTGTTTCAAACATTTTATCATAGACGTAACAGATAAGAGATGGGTACCGTATTGATTCATGTTTATTCTTTTATCATTATTATTTTATTAAACCTTAATTGTATTGATGCTTTGTTTTCTCTTTGCAATACTAATAAGAGTACTACAAAGTCTATTCTATTTTTAATAATTTTTTAATTGGTTATACTAGAAATCAAACATATTTCGTTAGATTTCTTGCTCTATACCTATTTTTTTCTTTATATTAAAATTTAAAAACTCAAAACTAATTTTTCTTTACTAATTATTAAAGCAATTTTCATTGTCGCAAAAACTAACCCCAATCTAACATTTAACACCAACAATTTTGCCACAACACTATAAGCATAATCAAATCTTACCTTAAACCCCGTTTTTTTACTACAAATCTAGCAAACATCAAAATAACATGGAACATTGTAATTTTTAGAAATAACTCCTTATATTTTTGTTTGTGTTTTATTAATAATCGCACGAAACATGCAACTTCCCATGTTCACTATTCATAACAGCTTTGTTAATTAGTCTTGATTTCCATTATTTAATTTTAAGACTTTAATACCATATTTTAATGTAAATTATGACCTATTATTTAATTTTGAATTTTGAATTAATTTTATTATAATATTAAAAATATTAAAATATCTAATAACCTATAGAAGAAATAAACCACCGATTTAATATAAAATTTAATTTTGAAATTTTAATTAACTTTAATAGTTGTATAAAATGATTATACGAAAATATATAAATAATATGTTATCATAAGAATTAGTAATGTAAGGTATTAATAATAAAAATCTTCAATTTTTTCAAATATAAAAAAAAATTACAAAAAGAATTGATTTTAAATGATTAATAACATAATATAAAATTTATTTACATATTTTAATATTAATTATAACTCTTTATCTAACTTTAAAATTTTAATTAATATTATTATAATATTACAAAATATTAAAGTATGTAATACATTAAAAAAAAAAGGTAAACCACACATATAATATATTTAAAATATATATGAAAAATCATCTAGTTTCAAAATTATTGGATATGTATTAGAGTCAATAGACTAGTTTAATTCTCTTTTAAGATAATTAAATAGGTTTTTTTTTGTATTTATTATCGAATCAATTTTTTTATAGCTTTTTTTATTTATTTATTATCGAATCAATTTTTTTAAAAATAAAATTTGAGCTTTGTAAGTTTGACATATACCCTTCCTTGTCCCACAACATGCACGATTTCATCAGGTTTGATCGCACGTGTCGTGCTCTGAACATGTATCAGAGCAACCCAAAAAACCCAAAAATCTGGAACCATAAAATACAAATTCATGCACCAACTTAAAATCAAACTCAAAACACAGATCTACATTTATACTTTTGGTGAAGTTGGATTCGAAAAACAAAGTGCTTTGATGGCCGGTTTTCGAAAGGTTTTCAAAAATTTAGAGAAAAAATGAAAACAAAAATAAGAATTTATCAATCTCTTTTTATAACTTATATTTCTGGAAAAAAATAAAAATGCCTAAGTGAGAGATCTAATAAAACAGGTATAAGATTCAATAAAATATGTACAATTTTTAGTGTGGCCCTTTTATAAGAACAAAAGGGCAGCTCAGATAGTAAGAGTTGCCTCTCCTCTAAAAACTATGAAATTGGCGCTGCCTGCTGGAAGACTTGCAACTGGCCAAATAATTTGTATGTCTATCGGTTGGGTGAATTGGAGTCAAGAGTGGCACAATCATTTTTACTTAGGTTGGAACCAGCTAACTAGATCGGTTCTAGGCAAAATATTAAGAAAATCAGACTGAGATACTGTGATATATATATATAAAATGAGATGGACTGAACCAGGTTTCAGTTACAAGTAAAATTCGAGCCCTGGTCTCATTGATTACGAGACACTAGAGAGCTTTATCTGATCCCTATAATTTTTTCCGCCACTAGCAGGAGTACCACAATGATCCTACCTGCCAAGATTATTCATAACGTTACTGTATGATCTTGTCATGTGCTGTAAAGATGATTCCTTCCACCCTAACGAGAATTCAATTTATGGAGCAATCAATAGACTTGAAAGAAACCTGTTTAATATATCATAATTGTTGTTTTGCCTACAGCATATGTAACTAAACCTTATTGAAACACAAAAGAGACTATAAATAAAGCTTATTAAAACATTACGTCATCCATTAATAGCTTTTTATCAATCTCCATCAAACGGTCCAGATAACCCAAGGTTTTCTTCAACCAAAAAATTAATATTATTTGGCCCTGAAACAAGAAACCGAAAAAAGATAAATGTTAGCAGCAACAGAAGTGACAACTAACTTTGGGATAAAAAAGAAATAATCTCATATAACCAGGAATCTAAGGAAATAATGCTGGTTTTCGGGATTAATAGTTCACGAAACAACTCCATCTTTTTGGTCTTTGGCTTGATGTTTCGGAAATAAACTAAGTATAGACTGTACTTAGCTCTACCCTCACGAGTGTAAAATATTGCTCATCTGACATCACCATCATATAAATACGCTTGAAAAGTGACATTAAATTATGGAGTGATAGGTGGAGGACTAAATTTATGTTTTTTAGTAAAAATACAAACAAATAAGGTTATATATACACATTTTACCAGTATGCGTTTTCCTTTATGGTAATTGTACTTATTGTGTAGGTTGCTTTCATTCTAAAAGAAGGAAAAGAATGCCCAGTTCTTTTTTCCACTAATAACTGACAAACAAAATGTAGATGACAGATAATCTATGGCTGAAAATACGCACCTCTTGATGAAAGAATCATCTTCAGTGTTGATAACTATTTCTTCTCCAGTCTCAAGATAAGACGGCACCTACAACTCACAATTAAAGAACAAAATGATGCCACTTAGTTGTGCTATGCAAGTCTGCGTAAAAAAAGCAAATAACACCACCATGTGTACAATATCAGATTCACCCATATATATAGGGGCTGCTTCGGCATGGTTGCCCAACCACAACCTTATATTTGTAACAATTACCAGTAATGTAAAATTAATTACCATTGTTGTACCAAAATTTTGACATACCCAAAATCTCAAATTGATTGAATATGATTAAGTTTAACGCAAATGTGATCATGCTTTATTCTATGAAGAGTTTTTACTAAAATAGTTGTACCATACCAAAAATTAGTAAAAGTCGGTACAGTATGGTTCAGTAGTGCATCGGTATGGTAAGGTAATTTGGAAAAAAAGTTAAAACCACATAGTGTACTGAGTACATGTACTATGGTTTTACTTCCTATCATAAGACTTCCTTAGTTATGCAAGAAAGACTATTAATGCATATTTACTATAGGAAAAAAAATGCTTGAAATCCAATAAAATTTCTGAGCTACCATCACAGTGCTCTTTGCCATAAAAGAAAAATAAATATACAACATATCCCCCGTCACTGAACTTACTTGAATAGTGAGACCGTTTGTCAGTAACGCCTTTTTATATCTGCATCATTAATTGAAAATCACAAAACCAGGAGGAAAGACGTGCTTTTAGATGCTACGCCTCAATCAAGTTACAAACTCAGTTAATTTTTAATAAAATCCCAACTCAGCATAGGTTCCTTTAATCAAGCTCAGTCAGATAGGGCCTTATATCAAAGTCCCATGCAACACTGTACAAGTCAATGCCTCAACTGAAAATTGCACTTCAGCTTATCGAATCCCATTTCAAGTATCAGTTTTGCTAAAGTTTTAGTGTTGGCCCTCTTAATAATTTAGTTCTGACTTCTGAGCTTATGGAATCCTATTTAAGTATCACTTTTACTGAAGTTTTGGTGCAGACACTCCTAGTAATATAGTTCAAACTTCTGAGCTTATCGAATCCCATTTCAAGTATCAGTTTTGTATAAAGTTTTCCTGTTGGCCCTCAAAATAATATAGTTCTGACTACTAATCTTGCTTTTTTAACCTTTTAAAAAATAGCCCCTCTCCATGAGCATGTTTTATGACAACTAACTACAACCACAAATACGTGGAACAGAACGAGAAGTACCCAATCGCAAACGTAGACTTTGGAACACATTTAATTGAATGAGAGAGAGATAAAAATAGGGAGAAGTATATATGCAATCTTCCATGCATAAAATGTACCGTGGTGCTGATGTAAGTCCTTTCATTGGGGGTTGTGTTTCTTCGACAGTGCATATCACATGCTTAGGTATTGTCGCAGACAAAGGTCTTTCATCATACAACTGCAGGGCAACTTTCATTCCATCTGTTTAGTATAAGACGCCATATTAAACAGATGAAGTGTAATAGTTTTTAAGTTTCAACCAAAGGCAATTATGAATTAACAAGGCAAACATGGAAACTAACTCTTGTAAATAAAACAGATTACTGCATAGCATCAGCAATAATAATTAACAGAAAATGACATATAAATTGTAGGGAACCAGACTAAAGCCTCCTCATACGTAGGCATGAGTAGACATGGGAACATAAAATGAAAATGCAATTGGAACTCAGAAACATAAAATGAAAAAGAGAAAAGAAGTGAAAAGCTTGTAAGCTGAATCTGGCATTAGTTTATACTGATAAATAACACCAAAAGTATATATAAAAAAAAAGATAAACTCTAGTTTTTACAAACCTTTTAGGTAAGCAGCGGATTTTCCAAATAAGTCCAATGGCACCTCCATTTGCTCAAACGTATCAGGACTGTTAAGAAGTTGCGGAAAAGATAGAGCCATTTGATTTTATCATTGATCATAAACTTAAAAGATAGTAACAAGAAAGAGTATGGGCCGAATATTACTCACTCAATTAAAAATGCAGTCTCTTGTTCTGTGTATAAACATGTGAAATGTTTTTCTTCAACAAATACTCCTGTCGCAGTACCCAAAATTAGTCTAGCACAAGAAAGAGTTATACATACACGACAAGAACCTTATAACTAATCTACAATCAGATAGTCAACTTACAATTCTTTTCCAATAAAAGATTCTGAAAATTAGAGAGGCAAGATAAGATGCATACTTTCAACAAGCTCTTCAGTGCCAAAACGCAAGCTGATTTTGTTTCCAGTGTCCACATCACGAAGCTCCATCTATATTTTAATTTCAGGAGAACACTTGTTAGCTTTAAGTATATAAAAATAAGAGAGAGAGAGTTGAAACAAGGGGAAAAAAGGTTGATAAGGTAGACAGCATTCAAGCAGAAAGACACTGGCATCATGAATAGTTAATAATATACTAAAGAGCCACAGCTAAAGAGTGCACAAGGGCAAGACTCCAAGATGAGAGGAACACAAGAAAAAACTCAGCAGTTACTAAAAAATTGAGTTTCCTGGTTAGAGATATTACTTAAGCTAGTGCAATCGTGTTTGAGCCTTGAAAGAGCGCAGAGAATCTCCTCTTTACAGTGAAGGTGGAGAAAGATAGCATCTATAAGAGTAAAGTAGGAAAGTTGGAGCAAAGAGAGTAAAAGAAAACAAACCTGCATAGTGGCTCCTCCTCTACCTTGCTGCTTATGCTCTGCCTCTACCACCTAAAATAGCATCATTTTCAGGATTGATGGGCATCACTGATTCTATTATGTACATATGCTTAACTTACTCGGTAAACACGTCCTGAAGCCAAGCCACGTCATGCCATCCAACGAATACGGAAGTAACATTCAGTGGTCATTACGAGAGACCTAATAGACTGAAATATAATTTTCTAGAATTACAGAATCTACAGCAAGAAAGAGAGGATAAACCTGTTTTTTCTATAACGTTTCCCACCCTTAACTGCAAATCATAATAGTAATAATAATTAGAAGTATAATATCCCATGGATCCTCAACAAAACTATTATGGACGCAATCAAATTCCATTTGTCGATGCTGTTTTCGGTCGATACACCAAAAAATGTATTATGTTTAGACTTAGAATCAATGACTAGCAGTAGTTTGTGGAAATACGGTTCACTTACTTCGATGGCGTTGCATTTGACGCCACGGCGTTGGGAGACGGAGCAGGGGAAATCGAGCAGCAGACGCGTGTGGGTGGGAGTGAGATGAGAGACGAGAGAAGAAGGTGAGAGTGTAATTAGGGTTCTGTGAGGAGTTGAATAGGCGAGGAAGAGACCACGAGAGAGTCTCTTGCTTGCTTGCAGCATCTTTCTTTCTTCTGTAACTGTGTATGTCTTGTGCTGTTTGGGAAAATAAAGAAGATGTCAAATCAATTGGCCCCGTTCGTCCAGCTTTGGATAACAATTGATTTGAACCCGCGGCCCATCCAAGCCAATCTGCTGAATCCGCTTTAAATAATGATAAGACCTAAGTTGTTTTTAAAAAGGCAAAGAACATGGGGAACTGAAGCCATTTTTTTATATACCGGTTTTTTATATAAAGTTTTTGGGGTTAGGAAATTTCATTAAGTTAACTTATATTTGTTTTACAATTGTTATTAAGTTATATTTTTTACATTTATGGTTATTAAAGGCGATTAAAAATAAAAATAAAAATAAAAATAAAGAACCGTTGAAACAAAGTGACTGTTTTGATACAAAAATTAAATAAATGACACTTTTGAAACAAGTGGACAACTCCAATGGCTAACCATGATTTTTAACCGATTTTTGGAAAATATAATCTTTCATATAAATCTCCACCTAATATTTTTTTTTCTTATTCTCCTAAATCACCAATGTTAAGCACAAAACTTAAAATTATTAGGAACAGATGTGGGATTGATCCACTGGAGTTTTTTTTTTAGATTTAATATTTTTGAATTCGTAAAATTCGTTTTTGTAGGTCACCCCAATCCATTCTACAAATACGGTTTTATTATTTGGATTAGCTGATCCAAAAATAATTTTATATTGGTTTGATTTTATAATTTAAAAAAAAATTATATAATTTTTTAAAAACAAATGTATAATAACTAAATAAACAAAATAAATGCTACTAGTCATCAATTATCACAACCACATATTACAATATCTTTATCTCCATCGTGAATGCCATCGATAAAATTTTGAAATGTGGATTACAAATATGTTACAGCTTTTGGTCACAAACCTAACAAATAACATGATGTTAGGTTAAATAATAAAAACTAATCTATATATAAAATTAATATAATCATACAAATTTATATATTATTGTGAATTAAGTTAATTATTATATTTTAATTAGTAAATATATTATTAGAAACTATATTTACTATAAGAATTTAATTAGTAGTCAATGAAAGAACAAAATTTATATATTATTGGAAACGATAGTAATTAAAGGTTTTTTGTAATTAATAAATATATTTTTTATTTATATACCATTGTTATATATTTTTTTTATTTTTTGCCTCCAAAGGGGTAGCCGAATTGGTGAAGTAAGGCATGTTCATGATCAAAGGTCATGAGTTCGAGTCCTTCTTCAAATGTTTTCTTGGCTGAGTCTATCACCTTGTGTAGTTTACCTTCTGACGTTGGTTTGCAGGCTATTGCATCAGATCGATGGTTTACCTTGTGCGCACTCGTTGAGTACAGTGACGGGTTCCCTAAAAAAATAGTTTATATTTGTGTGTCGTGTAGGATTGGACAAATTAAAAATCTATACTTGTCCTGCCAGTATGATCTGTCGTACAAAGCCCGACCAAGTCAGACCGGTTTGGGCTGACTTGAACCAACATTGTAATAAAACAATTATATTATTTGAAAAATTGTCAAGCTAAACTATTGTCTTATTTTTTATAAGTAGTTCAAAAACAATTTATTTTTTTAGTTTTTTAGATTTTTACCAAACTATTGTCCTAGCATAACTGCCTTACAATGACAATGTTACATCTATCTTATCGGTGTCAACGTAGACAAAACTGGTAGTGTTACATGCCACTGTCAGCGTACATCGCTGCAAGTATAAGACATTTACGTTGTTGGTGTAACTCGTTCATTGCTTTATCGTTGCTAGCGTAGACAAACCCAATAATTAGATCTTTTACAAAACCTCCTTAAAATCTTTCAAATCATAATTGAAAATAATATTCTAACACAAATCTGATAGTGTTACATGCCACTGTCATCATACATCGCTGCAAGTATAAGACATTTACGTTGTTGGTGTAACTCGTTCATTGCTTTATCGTTGCTAGTGTAGACAAACCCAACAGCTTGATCTTTTACAAAACCTCATAAAATTCTTCAAATCACAATTGGAACCAATATTCTATCACAAATCAAACATATGAACACTGATATATCATTCTAAACTCAATTTTTACCCTATTTTTAACTAATTTCACGACCTAAATGAAAATCTAGCAAAAAGCAGCACAAAACTAAAAAGAAAAGAAATTAAATCCTTAAAGAGAAGATAAATAGAGAAGATGTGTATTTTTTATTGAAGAGGAAATAAAATATTAGGATCAGAATATGAAGTTCCTTGAATTTATATTCTTGAAAGGTTGGAGGAAGAAACTGAAGTTTGAGAGGGAATTATGTTAGATTGGATTTCGGGTGACTTAGAACTTAATTTGGGAGAACTTAGGATTTTAACTGAGGGTATTTTTAAAATAACTTGGAATAACTTATAAGTTTTTTTAGGTGAACTTAATTTGGAATAACTTATGGTTTTAAGGGGTGTACTTTAGCATATCTCATGAACAAATCAAAACATATACAAACGTTTAAACTAGTTTTTTGTTTTTTGTTTCATTTTATATTTTTTAAATTTTTTTATTTAGATTTTTTTATTTTCTAAAAAAATTAAAAACTTATATTTATTATAGTTGAATTATTTAAGTTAGTTAAAATAGTTAGTTAGGCATCTATGTCGAGGTTTTATCAAGTAATTTTTTTATTTAATGTCAAAATTTGTTGTTTTTCACCTTTTAGGTATGTTATTCATCGTTTAGCAACGAACGGTCCATGCATATGTTGTCGACACACTACGACTGATATCATGTTATGTATTCGAGATCTTATATCAATGTCTCATGTCGACGTAATATGTCGACAATACCTTTCATATACCACGTCCAATATTGATCAATATTGATCATCCACATCGATATTAGTTATTAGATATGGTCGCTAAAATCGAATTCATACGTCAATTATGGTTGTATTTCTTAGTTTTTATTTATTATGCATTTAAATCATTTTTATTTAATATTTGTTATAAATTAATTATACGATATTAACGATTAAAGATCATATGTGCTCGTACACATCATAATGATGTTGCTCATCACTAAAAATCGGTTATAACTAATATGTTAGCCACACAATGAAGAAATATTTAGAAGTCAGTATGAGTCTTTAAAATAACATATATTAAATAAACTAACTTGGAATTGACCAATGACATCATGGATCTTTATGGTATGTCAAAACTTTTAGGAACTAATATATTTGTTACGGTATTAGTCAACCGTGGGTTATCTGAGCTTACTCGATGACATGAATTTGCAGCAGCACACGAGGTCGGTGAGGTAACTCTTATCTTTGGGGAATTTATAGAGTTTGATTTAAGATACGTATACATGTGTTCAGATCATTTGAAGAAGTTCTTATTGGTCAACTTTTGTTTGGTAATTCTTCTTAATATTATTTTATATAGGTCGTGTCTCAAGGTTTTATCATTGTAAGTAGCCACTTTTCAAGACGGACTGACTAAATTATTGGGTTGGTGCCCCTTTCTTGAAGAATTGTCCTTAGACAAATATTATTTGTTGGATGACATTCAAGTAGACTCTAATATTTTAAGAAAATTAGCAATGACTACTGAAGACCATAGTGAACAATATGATTATCTTTTCGAGATTGTGGCATATAATTTATTCTCATTATCGGTGAAAAAAAAGTACGATGAGTTTTGTATGATAGTTGTGTTGTCTTTATCTGATTTTTGGTTTGGACGTTACATATTTAATATAATATTGTTAAAGTTTTATGCGTTTTAAGTTTATTTTAATTGAGATACATAAATTTATATTTCATCGTTAGAACACAACTTTTCTACACGTAGTCTTAAAGCTTAAAAGATTGTAAAAAAATATTTTTCATAAAAATAAAAACTTTTCGAGAATGTACTAGTTTTAATATAATTACTTGGGATATTTTTTTAAGATGTAATAATTAGGTTATGGGATGTAGCGTTTCTGCTTAATATCATTTTGGATGTTACATATTTAATATAATTATGGTAATTTTTTATGTGTTTTACATAAAGTTAGATTTTATCGTTTAAAACACGAGGAATATTGGCACGAAAATTAGCTTGAATATGCAAATTAAACTATGCGTTAAATACGGGCTCCCATATGATGTTGACACCCTAAAAAATTATAACAATTATGTTTCGGAGAATGAATACTATCGACATAAGGTGTCGATAATGATGGTTTATTATTTATAATATATATCGACGTGGATTGTCAACTACAATAAAAATATAGAATTTTATTGGCAACCAATGTCAACGTCTGGATTCGACATTAAGTGTTTTTAATATGATGTCAAAGTAATGGCACATGGTGCTAGATTAGTGGTCGAAATCTTAAACATTATCTCTCTAAAATGTTTAAACCTAATTTTAATTTAATTTCTTTATACATACCCATCAAAACCTTCCCACATATCCACCTACAAACATAATATTACTATGATTTTTTATAAAATTGAATGCATAATGTACTACATGTACGATATAAATCATATATGTTGTACATGTTTGATACCACATGTATATAATTGAGAATAAATCACCATATTAAAATATTTCGAATTGGTTCCAAGTTTTCAGATATTCAATCTCGTGTACAATTTAAGGCAAAAGGCATGATATGCTGGAAGAGGTGAGAGTCTGTCTCGTTGACCAAACGAGTGCATAAGATATTTTCTTATAAGTAACTTTTTATGGGTATAACTATATCCAAAGTGTTATGTTATTTGTATCACGTTCGGATTTTTTCATATTATGTTTTTAAATTATTTTAATGTATTTGTTTTCATTTTCACCGTTTATGAATTATTTTAAATGTTTGAATTTTTAAACAGTGTCATTAATATATATAGTTTAACAATGTCATTAAAGGCAATAATATAGTTTAACATCAACAAACTCACTCAAGATACTATCAAATAAAAGAACAATAAGCTATTGTTACAGATATGGGACTTCAACCCTTAGTAAAGTCCGTCACTATGGTCTTGACTAAGTACTCTTTAAATTTACATATATTTGAAAATCGAATCGTATAATAGATTTGTATAGGAATGTTGTACAATAATGTTTCCAACTAATATGAAAAAAGGATATCGTTGTGTTCGGCTGGATCTTAACATGTAAATAATAACAAACAATACTATAAAAAATATTATGAACTTAATAAACAACTAAAATCATAAATTTATCTACGTTAATAGAATTATTCAAGTAAGAGAAAACACATTTTAAAGTTAAAAAGTCAACAAGTCACTTAAACTAAATGTACAAAAAATACAATCAAACACGATCGTAACAACAAAACAAATATCTTGCAGTAGCATCTAGTTTTTGAAGTGAGTAATTAAATGAAATCATTTTACCCTATTTATTTATACTCTACATTTTTTCCAATTACTATAAACAACTTCATATAAAGGCAAGTCCGATATGGTTATACTTATTAGTTGTTATTTCACATGCCGCAGTGAATCTTGATGATCAAACAAAGAGTAAGTTATAGCTTTAAACTCACAATAGTCATCTATTTTTATATTTGCTACTTAAAAAATGAACTAAATCATAAACGGTGGAAGATTTCCCGCAAATGATATTTCTACTTTAATAAGGAAATAGAACTTTAAGGATCAAAATGTAAATAAATAAAACTTTGTATAATAAATTATATAATTATAGGAGAGATTGAAAGCTTTTTGAATAAACGAGGGACTGATGTCAAATTAGATATTTTATGCAACCGATTCTGTTACGCTTAAGTCCTTGCGCCTATATATAACGGCTAGGGCTGAATTGAGTAAGGATTCTGGCTTTTGAGATAAACTACTTTCATTTCTTGACTTTCTCTTTCTAGAAACTACTTCTCTCAACGTCTCTGTACTTCTCTTTACTTACTCAATTTTACTCTACAAACTATAGAAAATCCTCACAAAATTAGTGACTTCATTAGGACAATCACGATTGGTGCCTATGTTGTTCCCGTTCGATTGTTTTTTCTTGTTATTGTTCAAAAAACTATTTCGATCAACAATAAATCCAAGAAACAAAAGTGAACCATTAGTTCGAACAATTATTGAAACATTAAAACATGATTTGCAAATAGAGGATTATAAGCAGGAGGAATCTATTCCAGCTCGACAAAATCAGTTGGACATTAAAATGCGAATGAATCAACTACTAGAAAAAATTACAGCTCTGAATGAGAAGTATAACTAGAAAGAATAAGAAATTTAGTCAGTTATGCTAAAATCAGAGGTGAGATAGTTGGATGGCAAAAATGATGCTGGGAAAAAACACATTTTGAATATTTAAGGAGCTTCACACTTCACGAAAGAGAAAAAAAGCAAACAAAGGTATATTGCGTCTAGTGACGAAAAAATAGAAAGTTCATGATCTGAGTTTAAGATGTATCGAGGATCTTTGGAATAGGAAAAAGATCAACCTAAAAAATTACGAAAGGAATACGGAGCTAGGAAGGAAAGTATACCACGATGCTTGAGGGAAGCTGATTTGTGTGAAGGAAACATGTCGAATCAATAAAACATGATGGATGATCGGGATTTATATGCTGTGATGGGAGCTAGGAAGAGTGGTGAGAATGACAATCAATATGTTCAAGGTGTTGAGTGGAAAAATTATCATTTGACAACTGGGATAAGATTTATCTCTTTTCTGAAGCGGCTTGATATTCCAAACGCTGAAAAAATCAATGAGATGCAAGACCCTGACGACCACATTGAACAATTTTTAAATTACATGATGAATTTTGAGGACGATGATAGGTTGGTGTGTAGAGCTTTCTCTCAAACGTTCAAATGAGCAACTTTAAAATGGTACAACAGAATTCCGATGGGCTCTAGTTCCAGTTTTGGAGATTTTTATATAGCTTTCTGAAGACAGTTTGTGGGGATAAAAGAGATGCGGGCAAACAGATATAAGATAATTCAATGTAAACAAGCAGTATGAGAAAAATTGAAGGGCTATACTAAGAAATTTGTGTTAACCAAAGCTGTTTTAGATAGTTGTGAGGAGCTGGTAGCAATGACAGCATTTCGATAAGGATTGTTACCAGAAGATATAGCGAATAAAACAACAAAGCGAAGACCTTTGACTTTTGGAGCACTGATGGCTCAGGTGGAGGACCAAATTAAGGTCGAAGAGTCGAACAGAGTTCGAGGAGTAGTTGGAATTAGTCAAAAGAACTCAAGATATGTGTCAAATAATCAAGGGTAATCTTCGAATTCAGCCCAACCAGCATGTCCGAGGAACAACAACAACTTACCTCCTCAAACTGGGGGATATTCAAATCAAGCAACAAGGTACAAGTTTCATAGACCAAGGCCCAAGCAGTGGATAAGGCTTGAGTACTATGTCGATCTAACTGAAAATGTTGATACAATCTATGAACGGTCAAAGGGGTATCCAACTTCAAGAAGTCTGCCCCGACAAATAGGCCAGAAAATGAGCGAAATAACAAGTTTTGTAAGTATCATAATGACATCATACATGATACTCCAAACTGTATTGCACTAAAAAAGAGCTACATATATTGATTGAGAATGGAAATTATTTGGTCTATGTGAAATGACTGAGCAATGCGTCAAAGTTCTTTGTTGCATAGACTTCACATGCATCAAATCCAAATGCACATGCATAAAATTTAATGATTATTGATTTTAATGACCATTTTCTAAAAATAGCATTGGAATATTTGGATGCAGATTCAGATTGGTTGATTTTAATGGTAGTAGAGGAGCTAGTGAAACAAGGCTATGTTCGAAGTCCGTGTGAGTACTTTGAGTCCTTGGTAATTTTCGGATGGGATACCATGACTGGCAATACTGATAGTTTTAGAAAAAGGCATGTAGTAAGCTTAGTTACTCAGATATAATGAGGAATGTCTACTCATCTATATGGTAAGAGATATTCTTTTTATTATTTTTGATGAAGATGATCTGAGAGGCACTGCAGGTCCTCAAGAAGATGTAGTGGTTATTGGAGTAGAGATAGCTGAAGTTGAAATCCAACATATATCGATAGATACATGGAGCTCTGCAAATGTTATTTTCAAGTCAACTTATAATATAATGCGTAATCCTCCTCATATTTCCCAATCCGAATGTACAATCATGGGTTTTACAGGGGTAACATCACAAGTAATTGAGGAATTCGATGAAGATGTGAGTTTGGGACATGGACTTTTCAGAAAGAAGATTAGGTGTTGTTCATGGTAGTGGATTGTCCAACAAGCTACAATGTTATTTTTAGAAGATCTTGGCTGTCGAGGATGTGTGGAGTTGTGTTAACAGTTTACCAATGCTTGAAGTATGTCATCAGAGATTGCATGGCTGTCATCCGAAGTGATCAGATGGTTGCTAGAGAGTGTTATGCCACAACTCTTCGGATTCGAGGGTCAAGCAGTGGTGATAAAATGGCTTAATAACCAACTACTGGGGTTGACCTCGGATCTCGATGAGGGGATTGATAGTCTGAGGGAAACCCCAAGTTCTTTAATAATAAGTGAAAATATAGAGGAATATGCTCTTCCTGATGGAAAAGTACTTCGAATAGGAACCTTAGTAACCCCAGTTTTACGTTAGCAACTATTACAGTTTTTTATTCACAATTTGGATGTTTTCGCTTGAAAAATAGAAGATGTGGTAGGAGTTGCAGTCGAAGTGATATGCCATAGCTTAACAATTAATCTGAAGGTCAAACTTGTTATATAAAAAATGCGTGTATTTTCTTTTGAGAAATTATAAACAATAATTTATGAGGTGAATCATTTATCAAAGGTCGGACATATAAGGGAGTCACAATATCATTTATGGATAGCAAACCAAGTGGTGGTTAAAAATAAGAATGGGAAATGGAGAATGTGCGTCGACTTCACAATTCTGAATCGAACTTGTCCTAAAGATCAATTCCTCGTTCCTCCCAATTGATTGATTCCACTTCGGGAAATAAAATTTTGACCTTTTATGGATGCATTTGCAGGGTATAATCAAATTTAGATGGATCTAAAGGCTCAAGAGAGTACCACTTTCATCATGGATCGAGGCTTGCATTGTTATAGGGTTATGGCATCTGGGTTAAAGAATACTTGAGCCACATATTAGAGATTAATGAATAAAGCCTTCGCTTCTCAGATCGGAAGAAATATGGAGGTGTATATTGATGATATGGTGGTTAAGAGTCTAGCAGATTATTCACAGATTTGAAGGATAATTTTTTGAATTTGAGGGCTATTAGACTAAAGTTAATTCCTAAGAAATGTACCTGTGGAGTTCGATTAGGAAATTTTTTGGGTTATGTTATTAGCAAAAAAGGAATATAATCTGACCAATAACAACTAAAATCTTTGACATCAATGACATCACCTCGAACTATCGAAGAAGTGCAAATTTTAATATGAGGGTTAACTGCTCTTAACATAATCATTTATAGATTTTATGATAAATGTTTTCATTTCTTCCAATTACTGCAAAGACCAAAAGAGTTTGAGTGGACCTCGAAATGTGAAGTAACATTTTCGAGCATTAAATAATTACTGTCCAAGCCTCAAATTGGAGAACAACTCTCTTTGTATATTGTAGTATCAAATTTTGCGGTAAGTGTTGTGTTAATAGTGAAGATTCAGGAATTTTGAAGCCGATTTATTGTGTGAGTAAGAGTCTGGTAGCAGTAGAGAAAAGGTACCTAAAGCTTGAAAAATTGGCTTCAGATTTAGTAGTGGCTGTCAAAAAAATGTGCCCTTATTTTCAAGCTCACCCTATTGAGGTTCGAACTTTATTTCCATTGAAAAATGTTTTACAACGCCCCGATATTTTTGGGAGAATGACCAAATGTTCAGTTGAGTTGGGAGATTTTGATATCATCTTTTCACCTAAGACGGCTAACAAGGCCCAAGCCTTAGCAGATTTTCTTGTTGAATTCCATTCAAGCAGACAAGATAAAAAGTGAACAAAGAGGTCTTACCGAGTGGTTCGATGTGGGTAGTTCAAACTGATGGGGGTTCTAGCATTTTAGGATGTAGTACTGAAGTTCAATTAATTTATTTATCTGGTGAAACAATGTTTCAATTTATTAAATTTGGCTTTTATGCATCAAATAATGAAGGTGAATATGAAGCTGTGTTGCCTAGTTTAAGGCTTGCGAGCATCTGCGGGGCAACTTTAGTTTGTTTGGAAACAGATTCTCAGTTAGTAGCAAATCAAGTGGCTGGAATTTCCGAAGCCAAAAAGGATAATTTAATTTTATATATTCGCGAGCTTCGGAATTTGACTTTGCTGTTCGATCATGTTACTATAGAGCATATGAGTCGATGAAACAATACAATTTCTAATTCTTTGGCAACTGTGGCATACACAGAAGGATTCCATTTGATTTTATTACAGGAGAGTCCTTCGATCTTAACCCATTCAGAACAATGCAAATATGCAGAAGAAATTTTCATCACTCGAAATGCAATCCGAAGTGATTGGAGAACTGATACAATGGATTTTTTTATTAAAATGAACAAGATATGCAACTAGAAAAGAAGTTGAAAGGTAAAGCATGTGGCTATATGGTTTTAGATGGGGTTTTATACAAAAAAGCGTTGAGTATGCCATTATTGCGATGCTTGAGAAAATATGAATCACATGAAATTATGTGAGGGCTACATGATGGAGAAGGTTCAGCACATTGCGGGTTCAAGGTATTGACACGTCAAGTTTTATTTGCAGAGTATTATTGTCCTTCGATTATAAGAGATGCTAAAAGTTTAGTTCGAGGCTGTGATATTTGTCAACGGTTTGCTAACTCGATTCATAAACTTGCAGTTCCACTCATGTCCATTACCAAAGCCATCTCTTTTGACAGATAGAGAATAAACTTAGTAGGACCATTACCAATGGCTTATGGAGGATGCTAAATGATTATTATGGCAGTGGATTATTTTACGAAGTGGGCAAAAGTTGAACCATTGTCCGAGACAAAGGTCAAGGATGTAATTAATTTTATAGTAAATAGTATTTGTTGTTACTTTGGGGTAGCTCGAAAAAATACCACGGAGGTCCTTAATGTAATAACAAAGAAATAGATTCTTTTTATGCTTCGAGGGGAATAAAACAATGTTTTTCCACACCTTTTCATCCCCACGTAAATGGTCAGGTAGAAGTGATAAACAGATCCATTTTGGAAGGTTTAAATAAGAATTTGACATGAGCTGTAAGGAAATGGGCAAACTATTTGTAGGAGGTGTTATGGGCTTATCAAACAACTCCTAGGGAAACTACTAAAGAAACTCTTTTTGCCTTAGTGTATGAGATGGATGTTGTTAGTCCTACAGAATTCACATTGCCTTCTTTTAGAGTAGCTCAATATTATGAATACCTGAATGACGAAGAAAAAAGAGCAGATTTGGATTTGATTGAGGAAAAAAGAGTTAAAGCTCTTATCAGATTCTTACAATGAGTAAATATAATTCAAAGGTAAGAAGAAAGGATATCGAGGTGGATGATAAAGTTCTAAGGAAGGTATTCCTCCATACTAAGGAAAAAAGCCTCATCAAGATGGCCCCGAAATAGGAGGGTCCTTATATGGTTGTGGAAAAAATAAAGTCAGGTTCTTATTATCTTTGTGACGAGGAGGGGAGAATGCTTCAGCATCCTTGGAATATAAAACATATAAAATTGTACTGGGAGTAACTGTCTTTTGAAATTGTTCTTCTTTGAAAAACTGACACACTCTTTCCTACCCTGTTGGCCTAGGGAGGTTTTAATGAGGTGTTATGTAAATGTTCGAAGCTATCAATAAAAAATATTTTTTGGCCAATGGTTACGTATGTTTGTTTAAATTATTTTGGTAACTAGTCAAAGACTGGTCATCTTTGAAGTAAACCAATAGTAATTATTTTGAAGTGTTGAATACACTTTTCGAAGAGACAACCATATTCGAAGTCCTACGTTCTCTAAATGCACTATAATATTCAAAGTGTTACGTTCTCTTAACGCACTATAATATTCGAAGTGGTACGTTCTCTAAACACACGATATTATTTGAAGTATCACATTTTATAAGTGTATTATTTCTATTTAAGGTGTTAACATTCTTTAAACACATCAATGAAGTTCAAGTATTCTCACTTCAAAAATTATATGTTTAGTTATGATATAAGTTATATTTTGAAGTGAACATGACTTGTAAGTTTAAAAAAAATATAATAAGAATATAAGAGACATAAAGCCTTTTTGCATTCAATTTAATTCGATGATAACAGAATAAGTTTTTAAATTCCAAGAAAAAAATTCATCTATAAAAAAACTAGTCATTCCACAACAATTGAATAACTGGCACAAAAAAAGAGATAGAAAAGTTATTTGTCCTCGGAGCTTTCTTTAAAAGATTCTCTTTGTTCAGAAGTACTTTCTTTTGATTCCGCTTCTTCGTATGAGGAGTTAGGAACAGGTTCAAAATCTTTGTTGAGGAGACTTTCGATAAGAATCTGCTCCCAAAAGTTGGAGAGGTCAACCTTTGGAAATATAGCATAGATTTTGCAAAGAAGATTAACAAATCTTTGTTCTTTGGCATTTTTATGGCTGCTAACATGAACTTTCCACATTCATTCGCACCAGTAGTGACAACAAGCATTTTCTTTTCATTGAATGGAGTTTTGAGAGCATCCATATCCTCAATCAATTTTTTCTTCTCATCTTTAATCTTGTTGAATGGAAGTTGAAGATTATCTTATTTTTCTTCTCTGTAGTTGATTCTTTAGAGTGCTTAAATTTGAGCTGTTCTGTCTCATTCTGGTGAGAAGTATTGAGCTCTTCTATTTCTTTTCGGTGCACTAATCTGAGGTGATTCTTGATATAGATGAGCCTTTTGATGAATTTAGATATGGCCAATTGAAATCCATGAAATTGTTTTTTCACGAGTCCACCAAAGATTTCCCTCATTCTTTTTTCGGGAGCAACAATTTTCTTATAGCGAACCATCTCATTTTCCATATGCTCTAGCTGACTTCGAGAAGATTTGATTTCTTGGGTTAATTTTTGTGTTGCATCACCAAGATTGGCAAAGGGTTGAAGAACAAGCACAACTTCTTGTGATGGATTTTTGGCATGAAAGACCATTGGACCAGGAACATGTATTAGATCACAGAAGGATGGAGGCAAAGAGAACTCTGGTGAAGTTGTTTCGAGAAGAACATGAGCAAACCTTTTACCATAATTTTTGAGTTGGTACTCAAGTTCTTGAACAAATGGATATTCATCTCTGACGAGCTCTTGAGATTGATCAAAGTTGCAAAGTTATCATCACATCGATCATTGTCTGCAACAGTCTCTCCTTGCTGAGCGCCTCCTTCTTCAACACCTGCTTCATTTTCTTTTTGTTGATTCTTTACAACAACAATTTCATCAACACCGAAGGACACCTCTTTAACTATTTATATAACTTTGTTTTGAGGGGTTGTTTTAGTTGTGCTCTTCTTTTTTGTCATGACAACCGTCTTCTTTATTTTTGGAGAAGGCTCAACTTCTTCTCCTTCCTCGATAGTAGGGAGGTTCTTTTTGTTGTTTTTCTCTTCGAATTTGGCAATATTGGAGCTTCTGAAGGGCTAGCACAAGATGTGCTAGCTTCCTTTTTATTCTTTTTTCCATTCCTCTTCTGGGGAAGGGGGTTATCCGATCTATTTTGAACCGGCTGAAAGACTTTACAGTCAAGGGCCACTAGCCTTTTAACAGCATGTAGAGGATTGGGTGGCCCCATTAGATTCTAAGTAAGAGCAGCTCCCACGTTGATTCTCCACAGGTGGGTGTTGAGAAAGTTGATAGGTTGAAAGACTGTGTGAAATGCATTACCCCATTCTTTTCCAGCCCAGCCTGCAAGCTTAATAAAAATATATTTGACATCTTTCGACGAAGTTTGTAACGCCTCAAAATTTCTGGATGCAACACAAGACTTTATGAGAAATAAGTAGAAAAATATTTGGAGATATAATCCAAATAATAAAATAAAAAGACAAACTGTTACTCCTCTAGACGAGGTTCAACTTTGATGGGTTGGATTTTGAAATCTCTTTACCATTTTCCCAAGCTCCTGAGATGAAGACAAATCTTTGTTTCCAAAAGTTTTATGCCTCCAACAAATCATAGATGATCTTCAAGTCATCATCCAATGTTAGATAATAAAATGGAAGTATCGGTCCCTTCGATAATTTGGTCAACGAGATGAAGTCCTCGATACATAGGGGAATTTTGGCCAATCGAGAAGCCATAATCACAGAGAGAAAAGTGAACCATTGATTGGATGTCACCTGAGTTGGGCACAGATCTAGAATCTCAAAATATTCAACTATCATGGGGTAAACCACCAGTTCACCTTTTTTGCAGTAAAAAAGGGTTTCTATTTCTTTGGGTAGACAAAGTATAATGTTGTCCCTCATTCCCCATTGTTTTTTGAGCTTATCTGCTTGTCTCTTTTGGTAATATGTGTAAGCAACATTATTTAAATCCAAGATATATTATGCATCGAGAGGCTTTAGGTTTTCGCTGACTAATGCGGCCAGCTCGTCGGAAAGCTTCATAAGAGATTTATTTTTTCTTATCCTAGGTGTTTTTGCCTTCAAAACATATTTCACTATTTCACTGTATGTTTCCTTCAAACATCTTCTTCTATATCAGCTTCGATATTTGATTATGTGGCTTCAGAATCCATTTCCTTCTTGGGTGCCTCATCCACAAGTCAAGGTGCGTTACTTCAGGGATTTCGTTGAGACTTTGTTGTTGTCTCGATAATTTCCCTCAGGAGAGGAGAAAATGTTGGTGGATTTGAGACGGGATCAACATCGTCACCCGTGGCTATAAAGGTTTTTCTTTTTAGGGTTTCAGGAAGCTGAGTTTTTGTATAAACTAAAAAGGTTTCCTTGCGTATTGGACGGGGGGGGGGGTCAGAATTAACCTGAGAAAGAGTTTCCTCTGATCTTCCTGAAGAAGATTTATTTTGGGTTACATTGTGATTGATTCGAGGATTTGAGTTTGCGGAATGAATTCGAGGTGATTATCTACTTAGAGGGGGTGAAATTCAAGGTGTCTTTGGTGTCTGAGTTTTGGATGGATGACTCTCTTCTGGAAGACAAGAATTTGAAAAGGAAATAGGATTTTTGTTTGGATTGAAGTTACCGTAGTATATTGTCTCGGTGGACAAACTACGAGAAGCATTTCTTATCAGTCCAGCTGATCTATATTCATCTGTCCATTCGCTTATGCAGAAGTACTCGTATGATTCGAAGTGAGATTTTTGTTTATCTAGGGAAGATGAATTTAAGGGCCTTTTGGATTTTAGCTTTTAGCTTTTTGAGTTTTGGATGTTTTCTCATAAACAAACTTGAAAGGCAGGAGAAGAATTAGTGTTTTCTGGTGAAGGTAGCTTAAGGGTTAAAGATTCAGATTAAGGTAGCAAATGAACTCTCTCTCTCTTTCTCTCTCTAAACAATGTTGTGAAGTAAAGTGAGGCATAGAAGTGTATTTATAAGAAACGTTGAGGGAGAGGGAAGTGAAAGAGGTGGACAAAGAAATTGGACAGTATTACAAAAGATTGCGTAAAACAAAATTGACACCTATCATATGATAGGTCTAGTGGCAGACCTAGTGCATAGGACATCATAACCTATTTGATCTCTACTTCGAACAATTATGACCGCTAGAAGGAAATGACTGCATATGAAAAAAATACGAGGCATTGAGTCAGAAATATGAAAACAATAAGATTGAAGCAACTCAAACCCTGGATAAAGGGATTTTTCTCTACCTGTAAAAATTTCCAAAGCAAATTAGTTCCTATTCATTGACTTTCATAAGAACTAAGAGAGCTACTAATAAAGAAATAGAACTTTGAGGATCAAAATCTGAATAAATAAAACCTTGTATGATAAACTTTATAATTATAGGAGGGATCCAAAGCTTTATGAATTGGTGAGGGACTAATGTGTAATTAGACCTTTTATGTAACCGATTCTGTTATGCTTAAGTCCTTGTGCCTATATATAACGGCCAGGGCTAAACTGAGAAAGGATCTGAATTTTGAGATAAACTACTCTCACTTATTGACTTTCTCTCTCTAGAAACTACTTCTCCCAAAATCTCTATACTTCTCTTTACTTACTCGATTTTACTCTACACACCATATAAAATTATCACCATACTTTAATTACTTTATTAAGTTTTTTATGTTTGTGTATTATATTATTAATATTATGTATGTTGGATACGTTTCTGAGTTTCTTATTCCTCAAAATATGTAAAACTTCACATGGATGAGGACCAATCATACACAATTTCATAGCAAATGTTTATAGTGAATTTTAACTTTCTCTCTCCATGACATCTTTCTAAAGATTCTGTATGCTCATGGTTATGATATTTTCATATAACTTGTAGAGTTCTTAAACCAATTTTATCTTTAACGAGATAAAACCTAGGTCTAAACGGGAATTCAATTTTTATATGTTTTTTCATCTCTTAACATTCTGTTTTTAGGTTGTTTTCTACACGGTTGAGATTTTTTGCAAGTATATATTAATCTCGAAGTTCTACCAGTCTTTTCGTCATCATAAAAACTACTATCTATTGTGTATCTCATACTTTTACCCATATTTTCTATCAATTTTTGAAGTTCATGTTTATTATATTTTGTACTAGTCATGAATGTGTCATAAATTTCTTTAAGAATATTTGTTTATGTATTGGTTTTGATTATGTACAAATCATAATATACCAATAAAAATTATTTTAATAATCACTAACTTTTATAATATGTGCATATCACGAATATGGGTGCCTTGTTTTTCATTACATCGATATAACATATCGAAACTGTTTTTCAAATATGAAAACAACAATGGACGAGAATGATAAGTTTTCAACATGTTGCATCAATATAAGTAGTAGAGTGGGACATTCCATGTTGAACCACCACGTTGACAAATACATCAACAATGACAACAATATCGATGCATGTCGACATAAGTAGCATAATATAGAATCTATGTCGACACACTACATCGACGTGTAAGGGCATGTCGACGTGACAATGCGATATTGAATGATAAATAAGGATCCAATATCATATTTATATGTTAGCATGTTTGATAAGGTCGGATAATTTTGATACTACCCCTTATATCAATCCGAAGGGCAGTTCAGAGAAAACCAGTACCATATCCAACCGAACATGATAAATTAGTGAACATGACCCAAGCCCACAATCCGACCCGAAATACCCATGGGTCATTAATTAAGTACAAATACTCCAACTACTTTCATTATTAAGGGTAATCAAAATTTATTGCTAGTACACACCTTAATTATCTTTCTACATTTCACCTTAAATATTAAATTTCCAAAACACTTTAAAAAATTACCCTCGATAAAAAATAATCCCCACCAATGTTAGTTCATATCTTTGTTACCGACTTGAACTATAAACCTAGTTTCATGATTTTTTAAAACTAGACTTGAACTATAAACTACACTAGACATTAAAATATACCTCTATTTGTGATTCAACGACCACCCTTAACCTCAATTTGATTACTTCTTATGATAATTCTTCTATTTTTAATATATATATATATATATAGAGAGAGAGAGAGATTTTTTGTTTTCATTTTGATGTTTTTTAATTATTTATTTTGGTTTTGAGTACATATAGTATAGTTCGGTTGTTATGGGTTATATTATGTGTTCGTTAACTTCATACGAGTTGCATGATATTATCAATTAACTATAATTTGAATGAGCAATTGGTCTTTTCCATACTTGGAGAAAAATGCTCCTGCCAAAATACGCGGTCTATATGAGTCTAGAGGCAATATTTAGCGTTTACACCAAACAAATATTTTTGTTTCAAAGCATCCTTCTAAAAATAGCTAAACTCAAGGTATGATGATGTTATTTTATAAGATAAACTTTAAAATTTAAATTTATAACTATCTAACTATTTTAGCTAAAGATGAAAGAGGAGGGTCATTTTAAGTAGCATAAAAATGAGTTTAATATGTGACGTAAAATAATATTTATGCTAGGTATTTTTATTAAAACCTCCTTATAGCTAGACTAATGTATATGTTTTTAGATTTTTTATAAGACTAGATATAAAAGATAATTTTTATTTTATTAGTCAATTATAAAGAGTGAATTTATCGCTAGCAAAATAAATAAATAAATTTTC
Source organism: Limnanthes douglasii subsp. nivea (assembly GCA_036936605.1). Classification (NCBI taxonomy): domain Eukaryota; kingdom Viridiplantae; phylum Streptophyta; class Magnoliopsida; order Brassicales; family Limnanthaceae; genus Limnanthes; species Limnanthes douglasii. Next base: position 161,136,234 of record JAUPFV010000002.1, read on the forward strand.
TTTGTAGCATACAAATATTTTAAATTATATATTTTTATATATAATTATAATTAAATAATATAAAAGTTCACTGATAATATGGAGTGTGATGTATGGACTAAATTTGATGATTAAAATCTGATTTGATCCTAGTTACAATTATTAATCTTTTGTTGAGTTTAATGTGAATGCTTTTATATATTTTATTATGTGTCAAGTTATATTCTTCATTGTTCGTGTTGAATCCTTCGTATTTTAAACATATCCAACTTTATTAAATCTTACACGGGTAAAATATCATTTTATCCGTCAAACAAAACTAAGTATAAAAGCTAAAATTGTCAAATCTCTCATATTTTTGTTTTTCTTAACTTTATAAACTTTAATAATAACAAACTCAATTCCAATTTTGTTGAGTTTTTTTTTTCAAATCGAAATGGAATATCTTGTTTTAAGTAAATTATATTATTTACATATATTTATTAGTGTTAGTAGGTAAGAATTTTTATGTTTATAAACTATAAAAAATGACAAAAAGTTTGATTGGTTTTTTATTTTTAAGTAATTCCAATCCATTTGGGCTTGTAGTTATGTGTTATGTATTGTTTGATTTATGACTGGATCGTGTAGGACATTTTAATTCATGAATTTTAAGTTGGTTATGAAATTAAGATTATTGTTGTGTTGTTTATGGATAATTTTATTTTTGTAGGTTTGTTCAGATTTCGACATAGTGGGTTCGAATATATTTTTTAATTTTGCCCTAATAGGTTGGAAAAAATTGTAAACAAAATCAACCTTAAAAAAAGATGACTAATTATACCTCATCGGGTAAGATATTGTTGTTATTTTTTACAAATCATTTCGACCCTTCATGTAGGAATCAATTATTATTTTACAAATGATTACACCTCTCGTATTAGAATTAGTTGTCTTTCCATGGTGATTCTTTTTACAACTAATCCCGACCAATTAGGGTGAAATAGTTATCTAAGAACTACTAATTATGTCCTTTTGGGGCAATTGTTTTAAAAGGTCGGATTCTTGTCTAGTACACATATAGTTTTTCCTATTTGGTCAAACTACACTCTCTAAACATGATAATTTACTCTTATATGTTTTGATTGTAGGTTGTTATATTTTTTTGGGTTTAATTCAATTTTTTCATCATTTATGGTTGAGAACTTGAAGTTTTTGGGGTTTGATTATATTTTTGGTTTTTCAGTTAAGTCTTAGTTCCAGCGTTGAATGATTTTGTGATTGTTGAATATGAAAGTTAAAGAGGTCAATGACATACATTTATATATTAGGTAAATCATTGAGGTCGAAATGATAAAGTCATGTTGGTGAAATAAAATCCGATTTTTAGATTAGGGAATTAACATGACTAATGACGGATTTAACATATCATAATAACAAAATAGCTAGTTGAATCCCTTATAAGTCTTGTTAAATCTCTCATCTAAAAATTATAAAAAAAAGACAATATTGATGAGTTCGGGAAACTTCAACCACAACCCACTGCATAATCCGGACAAGGGTAATTCCGAAAATGACACACCACTAAAAATCCGGACAAGACAAAAGTAAAACACCTTTGACTAAGCTATTTGTTAATCTACTTAAATAACTAATGGGTCCTTAAACTCAAACCGGTTTCATAACTTGACCCGTAAGCCCATGGATCAGGAATTAAGAGTATAAATACCTCAACCACTCTCATTAATGAGGGTGATCAACATTTAATACAAGCAGACTGCTTAACTATCTAACTACTCTCCACACTAAACACTTTAAACTTCACAAAACACTTTACCAAACTACCTTCAGCCCAAAATAAATCAAACCAAATACAACTTTACTATTTTGTTTTTAAGGACTTATTTAGTTTATAAACTCATGCCATTAGCCTTCTAAACTCCTCACATTGAACAAACACAATATTAATAAAACTTGAACCAAAATTATTCAACATTTTAACTTGAATAAAAAACATAAAAATAATCTAAAAACTTCAAGATCTCAATCATTATGTAAAAATAATTGATTCGAATATGAGGGAAAAATTCAATTCTAATCCCCAAAATCGAAAGCCTACCCGTAAAGTATATATTAGTAAACTAACATGTTTAGAGAGTGAATTTTGACTAAAATCAAGAAAAAAATATAAAAAGATTTTTATAGTTTTTTTTTGTGTCGGAAGTTAACCTTTTTTTAATCCCGACCCAAATGAGTGTAATTAATTATAAACTAAAAAAATATTTTCACCTCTTATATAAAGATAACTAGTTACTACAGAATCAGTGGAATTAATTGTAAACAACTAATTTCTATATGAAGGGCATAATGAGTTGTCAAACAAAAATAACTAATTATGCCATTTGTGGTTAATTGTTAAAAAAACATGAATCCAAAAAATACAAATAAATTGTTCTCACGAACAGCAAGCCAGTAACAATCTTGTTTCTTTACATATATTTTGTTAATGGATAAAATAATAGTTGATTACATGAGCGATTTAACAAAAACATGAAGAATGTAACACGAATGATGCAGATAATAACTTTAGTCTTTATTATAATAATCATACATGCAAGTACGTTCTAAATTGAATTATCTCATATATTTACAATATTCTAAATTTGAATGACATCTAACATGGTAACGGTGAAATGTGTATGCTATATTACCCCTCTTGTTATTGAGTTGTGACTTGATAATCAAGTTTGGAATTAATAGAAAAAAAATCGTGTAACGACATGTACAAAAGATTTAATGTAAATATTTTATAAATATGTATAATCTCTTTATTTACCACAAAAATATATTATGTTATTATAAATAAAAGATCACTATCATGTATAAATAATTTTATGAATAATATATACTATATTTTACACATTCTTTATCATTTTATAGTAATCTAGGTTTCAAATCTATTTAACCAGAATGTTTTGTATCAAATTGGCGTGTTTGTGGGAAGCAATTGTTACATGAATAATTTTATTTCAAAAATCTGATACGAAAGTAGAAATAAAAATAATGGATGAAAAATTAAACCATAGATCTTGACCCACCCGTTGATGAGTACGCCAAATAATTTCAAGCGTTTGGTCATCTGTTTCAATAGGTTCGATAACAGATTTTCAGCATCTAGCACATGACCTGCATAAGCAGCATGCTAACAATTTTAAAATTTTGCAAGCTATGTTGACCACTCAATTCCCCACGAGTATGATCAATAATCTAACATCCGAAGGATAATTAACAGGATGCAGGTGACAATGTAATGATCTTCATGATAGGGATAGGCCACAAAAACATCACCATCATACGCAAGGTTCCCTTCACATGAGTTGGGTTTATGAATATCAAGGATGATTTAGACTGAGGATCATCCGGTAAGAGTAAAAAGATTCGCCTTAATAGAAGAAACATAATCTGTATATTAAAACAAGTTGATGAAAGAAATGAGGATCGAGTCCAAGAGCTTGGGTCTTACGACCATGGGTTTGGTGAAGGGAAAACCTGACTACCAGCAAGCACTATACTCCATAGAAATGGGCAGCAGGCTCCACAAGTGTGACTAATACTTCAACCAACTTACCTGCAATCTCCTCTAGGGTCCATGTCAACCCATTATCAGGTCTCTCCATATAATGGAGTGCAGCCGAACCTCAAGCAATGTTAGTTGGTGTTCTAGTTGAACCATTATTAATCCTCTATATATCATGGAGTGCATATGAACCTTCAAAATACTTATTCGAGATGTTAGCTGAACATCAACAAGTTCATATAAAACTAGGTATGGTCCATCATGGTTATCAATATACTCTTGCATCGCAAACGGGGTCCAATAGATTCATTACCAAACACTTCCACATGTGCTCCAATCTCATGATAACTATGCACCAGTATATCTCAACATGAACGTATAATATATGAAGGCTTCGGTCGTAATAGAGGAAAGTCAGCAGAACCTATCATCATATACATACATGTGTAAGTCAAACCATCCATTAAGTTACCCACTAGCTTAACTTAACCCTTACTATGCCTGCTACACTAAGGGTACTAGTCGACACTCCGGAATAAAAATAGTATAACTCATTCAGCTTATAAATGTTAAGGGTCAAGGTACCATCAATATTACTCATCCATCATAAAAAACAATTACATGACAATCGTTGATGTAAACTAATGAGATTGATACATTGATCATACCGGTGGAAATGTAGCTGATTCAAGACCGCAGTCTTTATCACAATCTAGTGGCCCGATGAGAAAAAACTAAGAGCCAAACAATTCAAAAATTCACTTAATGGGCTAAAACAAAATTGTTGGGCTAATTCAAGTGGTTGCCCTGCTGATTCAAATAGTATGAAGGTGGGCTCAAAATCAAATCACATTATAATTATTAAAGTGATTGATTAACAGAGTAACAAGAATAATTATTAAAGAGATAATAAAAGGGTTTGAATATTATTAAATGACTTTTATAGTAAATCAAATATTTCTATTAAAGTGGTTTAATTAAAGGAGTTACAAAACAACCATTACTTTAACAATTTGGGTTGTTTTAGAAATCTAGAAGTTTTTTTTTTACATTTATATTATCTTTAATTCTCATTTTGACTCTTTTATACTTGGAGCTCGTCCAATTATAAGTTGGATATTTCATAAGCTTTGTAAAGAAAATTTGAGATTTTAGAAATATCGTATTATTGTAAGTGTGTATTCTTTGTTCTTAATCGAATAATTGAACTTATCATTATATATCTTGTGACATTCAAACAACTCGTAGTCGTGGTTCTCATCTTCATAGGTGATGGGTCATGGCTAGAAAAAAAACTGTTCTAATTCGTTCTTGGAGTCATAAAACCAATTTAGTTATCGGGTTTAGTCGCATTGTTGGTTGGGTGTATATCAATCGATATCATATACGATGATGATGACTTGAGGATTTTTCACTGAACTTTAACAGCCATAAGGTAGATAAATATAGTGGAAAATGGTATCCTTAATTTCATATTGAATAATTGAAAAAATAAATTATGTGGTATAGGACATATGACAACATGAAGTGTATGGATTTTTAATGACCTTCAGAACCCACCATAATGTATCAAAAGCTTTTGATGTTAAGAATGAACTTCAAAACCTATTTCATTGGTTCTAATATGATAAATGGAGAGGAAAACTACATCATTCATTATAAGAAACGACCGAAAGAAATCTTAAAGGAATATACTCAAAGGTTTATGGAAATAAAGAGCATATTACAATACTGTCATGATTTGGCAGCGCTCACTACATACCAACAAAAGAAATTGTCATGACCTTTTTCATATGTCATAATGAAGAAGTATAAAATAAAATTTAAATATTTTTTAAGTAAGTGGAATGTTATATCAAGGCTGAATATATTTTTAAAGCACAAATTAATAGAGATACAAAAATTCTAATTGTATATCCTTTTTACCATCCTTTGGTGCGACACAATGAGTCATGACCATAACACATGTTAGTAGGACTGTTAATGGGCTTACCAACCTGATAACTTGTCCCGTAAAATCCGTCTGAGACCGCCTCGATAATGTTATCGAGCCGCTTAGAAGTTGAGGTTTGAACTCATACCGATTAGCGGTCCAAACCAATAAGACGAATACAGTATCAATTAAATAATATTTTATTATTTTATAAATATTAATGAAAAGAGGAAAAAACTAAGAAGCTAACATATTTTAAGACTAAAATTATAGACTAACCAAACAATTACTTATAAGCTAATAAAAAATAAGTTGGTGTACCATTTCAAAATATTATGTCTTCATAATTATCTCATTTCATCTTGTAAATGAAGTATGAAGTTCAATATAATTTATGAGGTATCTTAGATAAGAGTGGATGTTATTGTAGCTAAAGTAAAGTCCAAATATAGAAAAAAAGCTATGAGAGAACCAATCTGTATTGACCTCCCTTTAATGCATTTAATTAGCGATTTAATGTAGTCTTGTGCTTCTTGCGTTTGTGTCATAACCTTTTGCGAAATTGGCAACACACATTAGTTGGAGATGCAATGCATAATATAATTCTATTTTTTACTAATTTTTGGTTAGTTCTTTTATCGTTTGGTTTTATGAAGTTACTACTATAGAATATGATTGAGACATATCAACATAAATGTATACAAGTTTGTGCAAGTTTCAAATAGCAAAAGGGTAACCATGTAAGGTCCTTACAACAAGAAACTTGGTCATAATGATTTGCAAAAAATATCATGTATCTCACATTAAAAGTAAGAAAAAAACAAGAAATTTGGCCTTAATGATTGTCAAAAGCACCCTGTATCCCACATTAGAAGGAAGAGAAAGAAAATAAAAAAAACGTAGATATAAAATAAAGTATGCTGAATGAAATATAGTGGCGATAACAAGTTTTTTAAGTTTTATAATAACATCATACACTAATCAGTGGGTTATTAGGCTCTACAAGATCAGGTCCAAAATATGATTAATGAAGGTAAACTGTCGAAGTTTTTTAAGAAAAAAACATAAATAAACCAAGGCATGCATGTATCGATCAATCTTTCACTAAGGCACGAGAGACAAACTCTAGAAACCCATGATGAGACAAAAGTCTTGGACAATAATGCGATAATTGTTAAATATTACCAATATATGGACTTGAATACCAACAAACAAAGTATCAGAGTCATTGTTGAAGGAGATTCATTCTCACTAGAGACTCAAGAAATCGTCATGTAAATGATCTAGAAATCCAATACCAATGGAAAATATCTTCGTATATCTACCGTTATCTTTACCCAATATCAAGGTTCATTGATGATAATTTGTAGAAATTATCATCACCCCGTAATGACGGCATGCATATTATAGTAGAGTTACATAAGTATAAGTTAAATGCGTTATGATTAACGTAAGAAGCTCGATAAATATTCTATACAAGAGTATGTATAAAGAAATGAAAGGTCATCTCATCTTAATTCCCTCTTAAAAGATCTTGACGAGACTCATGCATATGCCAATGTGTTAGGAGAACTCACTTTAGATGTCATCATTAAGATATCAGAGTTAAGAAAGAATGTATGGTGCTTGTTTATGATTGTAAAACCTTCATACTACTTAAATCTAATTTTGTGAAGATCATGGCTGAATCAAATATAATTTGTAGTCTCTATAATACATGAATTCCTTCGATACCCAATCAACAATAAGGTATGGGTGATTATGGGGAATCTGAAGACTTCCACGTGATATTATGAAGTTTCCCTGACTCACATAACTAAGGTACGAGTTACTTCACTTTTACAATGAAAATTAGATATATTCGCCTGGAACTCCGAAGATTTTACAAGGTCCCAACCGAAGTTATGTATCACAAATTATCCATCAATAATAATTTTCAGTCAAATAGACGAAAAATAAAGTCCTACTCTCAACAAAAAATAAAATTATAGAGAGTTTGCATTGCTACAAATTAATTCCCTTCAGACTGGAGAGTGTTGGGACTATGTATCATCGATAAGTTTTTTCAACACATCTTGGCTGAAAACCTATGATTTTATTTTGATGATATATTGGTCACCAAATTTTTAAAAGAGTTTATTTTTCTAACTTGTCTGAAACATTCGTCAACCTCAGATGTGTTAATCTAAAGCTCAATCCAAAAAATTATACTTTTGGTGTTAGGCCAGTCAAGTTTCTTAGGTTAATGTTTAGTGAGAAAAACATTAAAGCAGTAGTTAACTCTTAAAGATGACCGCCATGGATCCTTCAAGAAACATACAAGAAGTCTAAATAATAGTGGGCGATTGGCTGAATTAAAATCGGTACATTTCAATATCTAAGTTTTGAGATGAGGGTGTAATTTTATGTGGAATTAAACTTGTGTTAAAGATTTTTAAAACATCAAGAAATGCATAGCTTCTTTATAAGTATTAACAAAACCGAAACCAAAAGAATATTTGTTCATATACTTGGCAGTCTTGGATTACGATGACATTGTTGTGTATATCATAAAAAAAAACAAGGACTCTAAAATATTATACTATATAAGTAACTTGTTATTGAGTGTAAAAATTAGATACTTTTAGGTAGAAATGTTGGCCTTATCATTAGTATTTGCGGCTCAAAAGATGAGACCATACTTCCAAGCCCATATAATTATTGTTTGGATGCCATTTTATTTTAAAAATGTACTGTAACATTCGGATGTTTCGTGAAAATTAACAACGTGGTGTGTGGAGCTCGAAGACTATGATATTAATTTCTAACAAAGAACAAAAATCAAAGCCCAAATCTTGGCATATTTCTTAATTAAATTTCCGTTTGAATGACCAATACCTACCCAATAATAGGCATGATCAACTTGGTAAGTCTGAATGGATGATGAAAGTAATAACCAAGTCTTGTGGTAAAAAGTCCAACTAATATCCCCAACATAAGATATCTCAATACAATTTATAACTTTCAAACTTCTAACAATGAGGCATAATATGAAGCAGTTATTGATGGCTTTCGGTTAACTAACATTGGTGTTATGAAAAAAGTATGAATCCTTGCATATTTTTTGTTAGTGGTTCATCAAGTCCGCGGTCAAGTCGAAGCTAATGAATATACTATCATTATATATTTAGAAAAATATCAGCACCAGACAACTCTACTCGATCAAGTCAATTTTGAACAAGTTTTGAGAGCAAAAAATATTTTTGTTGGTGCCTTGATATCTTTCTAATATTTAACCTCAACACGAAGAGGTATTGTCTAAGACAGACCTTCCATCACCCTCCCTAGTAAATTCTAATTCACAATCTTATCTTCGTGATTCATGGTAATTAAAAGAGAATAAATAAAAATAAAAAATATTCGTGAACACTTATATAAAATACCCCGGTGAAAGGTTATTTTTTGAAAGCAAGGCCAAAACAAAAAAAATCAAAAAAAAAAAATCAACCAAATTTGTGTAGGTATCACATACATTATACAAGCAAATTCTCACCAAATCATTGATCTGTTACCTCAGCTCTAGTGGAGTAATATCAATTGTGGATGAGCTCCAAGATGGAAAATTTAATGTACATTGCGGTTATAAGGCTCTTGTGAGACAAGGTTACTATCAACCTACTATGATGGAAGATGCAAAGAACAAAGTCAAAGATTATGGCACATGTCAGCGTTTCTCAAACTCGATTCAATCTTGTTTGTTTTTACTAAGAAATACTATTTGAAACAATTTATTTTGATAGATAAGGTGTGGACATCATTGTACCTCTTCTAAAATCCCAGGATGAAGAAAATTATTACTAGTAGAATGAAATAATTTTTTAAACAACTAAAATGGCTACTATTGGTGAATATTACGACACAAAAAATCATAAAATTCCTCATATATAACATTTGTTGTAAGCATTGAATACTAAGAGTCATCTCAATGAATAATCAAAATTCATTTTAAATTGAAAGACTCACGTGGTTTTGTGGAAGAAAATATATTAAACAAATTTTATCTTCTCATGTCCAGCCTTATGAAAATGGTTAAGTGAAGGCGACCAACAAGACAGTATAATATGAAATCAAAATAATGCTCGAATTGATGAGGTCGGATCTTTTAAACACTGTATCTTATATTTATCCGGAGGCCCGTTTGGACAAAACCACTATTATAAAAAACCGAACATGCCAAATGTAATGGAGTGTGACTAAGCTAAGTGTTGGTCACCTTACACCTTGGGCTAATGGGTCCTTAAACTTTACCCGACTTTACAATCCGACCCGATAGGCCCATGGGTCATTAATTAAGTATAAATACCCCAAACACTTTCATTAATGAGGGTAATCAGAATTTACTGCTAGCGCACAACTTAATTATATCTTTACTCTCTACCTTAAACATTAAATTCTCTATAACATTTTACAAAATTACCCTCAGACATAAATAAACCACACCAAATTGGCGACCACAGTGGGAGCACGATGGTGCATGAATTTCACAATTCAAAACCAGCAAACAAAGTAGTTCGTATGGATCCGAATGAGCATAATGTACCACCTCATTCGGTGGAAGTTGCAATGGAGAACAATGAGTATACTATCGAGGAGCGCAACCACTTGAGAGCTGAAATAGAAGCGATGAGAGTAATAAAACAGGTAGGGAAATGAGCTAAAGAAAAATCCGGTGCGTCAGTACTTCACCATACTGATAATCCTGGAGAAAATGAGTAGTCCTTAAAGACCCATCTCAGTTCCAAGAAGGTTTTACCGATCTAAACTTGTGGAGAGTTCCATATCTGAGTTCTCCAGCAATTTATCTAATGAGGCAGGGCTTGAAGAATCATTATCTTCAGAACCTCATTGAAAGGGGCAAGTTAGGAGCCTATGTAAAAAAACGAGGGGGAAGCAGACGCGATAATGCTCAAATCAATACTCCCCGAACTGGTCCTTCGAACAATCCTTGAACGTTTACACAAGAGGGTGAAATGGTAATAAATGAGAGGTTTGATATAGACTCTGAGTATCTTGATCCAGATCCGAGTCGAAATCGGATAGGGGTAATAACAGACAAGACCAGAACTGTCTCGGATATGATTAACTTCTTTAAGTCACTGACTATTTTCGGAGGGGATACTGTGACTGCGCCTTTTACTTTATCAAGGAAGATGCACATCCACAGTTTGGCTACCCAATTGGATCGGGGGATATCTATCTACAAGTATCAATCTCCATCTCCCTTTATTATTTTCGATGAGGATGACCTGAGAGACATTGCAGGGCCTCATGAAGATGCGGGGGTAATAGGGACTTCGATAGAAGGAAACGATATACGCTGGATTCTGATTAATACAGGCAGTTCGACAAACATTCTGTTTTTAAGCTCCTACAAGCAGATGAGAAACCCTTCGGTTATACAACATTCAAACATAACCATCGTAGGCTTTGATAAGAAGTTCTACAAATGTGATTGGGGAGTTTGAAGAGGAAGTGTTGTTGGGTAAAATACCCTTTAAGAAAATGGTAAGAGTATTGTTTGTTGTTGAGCATTGCCCAACATTTTACAATGCAATATTTGGGAGGTCTTGGCTCTCCAGAATGCATGTTGTAGCCTCTACGGTCCACCTATGTATGAAGTATTTTGTCCAGGGAAAAGTAAGTGTTGTCCAGAGCAGCCAGAAGATATCCAGGAAATGTTATGCAACAACTATTGGCCCTAAGACTTTAGAGGTAGTCAGAGTTAATAAACATTAGCAGTTATTGGAGCCTTCTGCTGATGAAAATGAAATTGATAATCCCAAAGAGGCTTCTAGTGTCATAATACCTATTGAGGAGGTTGAAACCCACTCACTCGCAGAGGGCAAGAATGTTAAAATTGGTTCCAAGGTGGCACCGGATTTGAAAAACCGGTTATTGTCATGTTTGATGAATAATCAACATGTTTTCGCATGGTGTAATAGTGATGTCACCGGATTGCCAACTGATATTATTTCCCATAACTTGTCAATCCGAACTGATATTGCGCTAGTTGTACAGGGGAGAAGGTATTTCCCTAAGGATAAAGTAAATGTGATTGTTCAGGAAGTTGATCGTTTAACCAATATGGGTCACATTAAAGAATCTCAATACCCTTTGTGGACTGCCAACCCTGTTCTGGTCAAGAAAAAGAATGGCAAGTGGCGCATGTGCATTGATTTCACTGACCTTAATAGGGCATGCCCCAAAGATCTTTATTTTGTTCCTCGGATAGATCATTTGGTGGATTCTACCTCTGGAAATAAGCTACTGTCTTTTATAGATGCTTTTTCAGGATACAACCAGATACAAGTAGATCTGAAGGATCAAGATCATACTATTTTTATCACAAGCAATGGTCTTCATTGTTATAAGGTAATGTCATTCAGATTGAAAATATTGGGGCTACTTACCAAAGATTAGTAAATAAAGCTTTTGCTAATCAGATTGGCAGAAACATGGAGGTTTACATAGATGCTATGATGGTTAAAAGCCTAGAGGAAGATGCACATATATCTGACCTTCAAGAAACAATCTCTAACTTAGAGGCTGTGAAATTTAAAATTGAACCCTGAAAATTATGTATTTGGGGTCCGATCTGGAAAGTTCTTGGGTTACATAATAAGTGAAAAAAGGATTCAGCCTGATCAAGATCAACTTAATGTCTTGCTAGCTATGGACCCTCCTCGGAATATCAAAGAAGTTCAAAGACTGACAGGCCGATTGGCTGCATTGAACAGGTTTATTTCAAGATCATCAGACAAGTGAGCTCCATTCTTCTAAGTATTGAGGAATGTTAAATACTTTAATTGGTATCCCAAGTGTGATCAGGCTTTTATTGAAATTCAAGAAGCATTTGTCTTGACCTAAAATGCTTTTCAAACCTGTTCGGGACGAAAAGCTCTATGTATACCTAGCTGTATCAGAGTATGCAATAAGTGATGTGTTAGTAAGAGAAGTGGACAGTTACCATCGTCTGATGTATTACATTAGCAAAAGTCTGATGGATGCTGAAAGAAGATATTTGAAGTTGGAAAAAGTTGCATTGGCCTTAGTAATTGCAGCAAAAAAGATGAGACCATACTTCTGAGGAGTCCGGATTTTCTCACCACTCACTGAGGGAACCGGACAGGGTCAATTCGGACAAAAGCCACCCATTGAACCATCAGAACATGACTAAATGTATTAAAACTTAAATCACTTCATGACTAAGCTAATTACCTACTTGCTTAAAGATTAATGGGTCATTGAACTCGACCCGAATTCATAAGTTGACCCAAAAGCCCATGTGGCCCATAATTAAGGGTATAAATACCCAACCACTTTCATTAATGAGGGTAATGAACATTTAATACAACCAGGCAGCTCAAGTCTCTCACTACAATTTATCCAAACATTAAATACCCTTGAAACACCACAAAACTCTGGACAACATTACCCACAACCAAAAATAAACCACACCACTTCCAAGCTCATTCTATTGTTGTTCGAACATCTTTCCCCTTGAACGGTTTTCTTCAGAAAGATGATGTGTCAAGTAGAATGTGATATTTATTTTGCACTCCAGACAGCGATTAAAGCCCAATCAGTGGCTGATTTCTTGGTAGAATTTCACGCTGATAGATCTTCCAGTCAAATATCAGAAAACCAGTCTAAGAAAGAATGGGTAGTTCAAACTGATGGTAAATCAACTACTATGGGTTGTGGGGCTGGAATTTTTTTAACTTCTCCATATGGCGACAATATGTACCAGGCCATATGTTTTGACTTTAGAGCTTCTAACAATGAATCTGAATATGAGGTATCGATAGCTGATCTTAAGCCGGCTCTCATATGTGGGGCAAATAGAGTCTGATTAATGAGTGATTCCCAATTGTTGATTCACCATGCTCAAGGGAAATCTGAAGCAAAAAAGGAACATTTATTAAATATTTGGTTATGTTGAAATAAGTTGCTGCAAACTTCAAAAATATCTGCTATGAACACATCCCTAGATCGGAGAATACTGTGGCAGACTCTTTGGCAACTATAGCCTATTCTGAATCTTACCCATAGATTCTTGTGCAAGAATGTCTATCCGTACAAAGATGCCAAGAAAAATAAAGCAAAGAAAGTATGAGTATACTTGTTATTCAACCTCAAGATTGGAGATATGATTTTCTCCAGTTTATCTCTGATGGGATATTGCTTCGGGATAAAGCCATGGCTAAAAAAGTCAAGTATAAGGCTCGTGGTTTCTTTATATTAACAGAAGTTCTTTACAAGAAATCTTTCAGCAGAACTCTCTTGCGTTGCTTAGGATTTGAAGAATCCCAAGTTGTGTTATCTGAACTACATGATGGAGAAGGTTTTGCACACTATGGCTATAGGGCCCTAACCATGAACCTTATTAGTAGGCTACTAATGGCCAACCATAGTGGCAGATGCTAAAGAGATGGTAAAAAAGTGTGATTCCTGTCAAAGATATAAAAATGAAATCCATGTGCCAGTAGTACCTATGGAAACTATATCTGAACCGATACCCTTCAACAGATGGATATTGGATCTAGTTGGGCCTCTTCCCATAGCATCCGGTGGATGTAGAACAATCATAGTTGTTGTTGACTATTTCTCTAAGTGGATAGAGGTAGCTCCTTTAGCTGGAACCACTTCGAAGGCAATCATTAAATTTATTTTGTCTAACATATGTTGCAGGTTTGGGGTTCCCATAAAGATTAGTACTGATATTGGGCCGCAATTTGATACTAAAGATATAGAAATATTATGTACTTCTAGAGGAATTTAACATTGTTTATCTTCTCCTTTCCACCCTCAAGCAAATAGGCAAGTTGAAGTTTCAAATCGGAAAATCTTGTCTGGACTGAAGAAGAATCTGGAGGGAGCTGCAGGAAAGTGGCCAAGTTATTTACAAGAAGTATTGTGGTCCCACCAAACTACACCTCGGACTGCCACACAAGAATCTCATTTTGCTCTTGTGTATGGGATGTATGCAATTACTCCTATAGAAGCTACTTTTCCATCTCACAGAGTCCAAAACTATTCCGAACAGGCTAATAATATAGCAGTCAGGAATCAACTAGATGTAAATGAAGAAAGAAGAGTTAAAGTGCATTACCAAGGTTTGATGAGGATCAGATTTCCCTCCAAAGTTTAAAAAAGAGATTTTCAGTTAGGGGACAAAGTCTTAAGAAAAGTCTTTTTACACATCAAGGAAAAGCAGTTTGGTAAGTTGGCTCCAAACTGGGAAGACCCTTATGTGGTCTTTGGGAAAGTTAAACCAGGAACATAAAGGCTCCAAGACATGTAAGGGAGAGCACTAAAACACCCATGAAACGTTGAGCATCTCAGATTATACTTAGCGTAGAACTCTCTTGTAAATATTTATTTTTTAAGTATCAATATAAATATTAAGGGGCATACTTTTTCCTACCCTGGTGGCGCGGGGAGGTTTTAATGAGGTGTCCGAGTTTTTCAGTAATATATTATGCCTTCTTCAAAAGTCTGGTGCATGTGTGATTTTATTTTTGATTAAGCCACAGAATGTGCTGGTCGGATATTAAATATTTATTAAACACCCCGGCTCTCAAATGTCTTCGAGTTGATCGGATACATTCGGTACTTGGTCACATTTATTAAACACATGTTGTTAAGGATATTTAATACCCTTGTTTAACACCTTTGAAATATTGAAGGCTATCTAAACATTGGCCATAACTTGTCTTCCAGAACTTGTCAGCCTCGACTATTGACACGCGTAGTGTTTACTAGCCTTTTCATAACGGTTAGAAATGTTTGGAATACTCTAGTATGCATGTGAAAATCCACTAGGTCTGATAAATACAGGTGTCACGCTACCCTATTGTAAGTAACCGTTTTGCAATTCTTTTTCTCCAATAGTCATCTCTACTTCTTCACCCTTATTTCTCTTTCCTTGATTATCTATAAATACTCCCTTAATAATTACTTTGTCTTTCATACAATTTTTAGTGAGAGAAAGTGAATCATCTGAAAATCCAATCTTTTTGCTACTTTCGCCGGAAAACTCTTCTTTCTCATCTAGTCTCTTTGTTAACTTTGCCGGAAAACTCATCTTTTTCACCCAATCTCTTTGCTACCTTCGTCGGAAAACTTATCTTTCCCATCCAATATCGAAAACTTGATGAACTATTAAAAACTCCTCTACTAGTAAGAAACCCATTTTTGGCATTTATGATTACTTGTACATCAGTGAAATTACTGCTGAATATGGGGCAACATGAGTAATAGATAATTTTCTACAGTTTTCAAGTTAAATCACCGTATACGGTAATTTCAACCATGTTTAGAATTCTTCTGGGTTTCAGAGTTCAATAAGTCCATCTCTTGATAATAGCTTACTCAAATCTCCTCGACGAACATCTTCACTAATACTGCTTCAAAATCTCTCACCAACACATTATGGTAACATATCCATTCTTCCTCAGACAAATCACAAGGTAACGCGAAGAAAATGTTATAAAAAATAAACAAAGAATACTTCCCTAATCAACACTTATGTTTTTGTAACATATCTATAACAATTATTTTATTTTATCTTATATTTTATCGATTTATTTTTTAGATAAATATATCTTTTGTTCCTACGAATGCGACTCTTCTGTCAATGATTATGGCTTCTAGACTGAGCCAAACTTCTCTCTCCATTAAATAATTTATTGCCATGACTAGTCTTTCCCAAGGTTTTGTATTGCCTTTCTATTATCTGACGCTTTGAGGGGATTTCAAAATAATTTATGATCTTCTCGAGGCTGACAAGTTCTGGAAGTAAAGATTCGTCTTACTTCGAATCTGATCTAATCATTATTATAATAAAAGCTCTATTGAATTCTCACACAACTATTTTATTTATGTCTCGCATATTCAGACACGTAGTCTTTCACTAACCTTTTTATAACAGTTAGAAACGTTTGGAGTACTCTAGTATGCATGTGAAAATGCACTAAGTCTGACAAAATACATGTGTCAGGCTACCCTATTGCAAGTAACCGTTTGGCGATTCTTCTTCATCGAGTAGTCATCTCTACTTTTTCACCTTTCATGAATTATTTATCTTTCCTTGATTTTCTATAAATACTCCCTTATTAATTACTTTGTCTTTCATACAATTTTTAGTGAGAGAAAATAAATCATCTGAAAATCCTATCTATTTGCTTCATTCGCTGGAAAACTCATATTTCACATCCAATCTTTTTGCTAACTTCGCCGGAAAACTCATATTTCCCATCCAATCTATTTGCTACCTTTGTCAGAAAACTCATATTTCTCATCCAATCTCCAAAACTTGATGAACTATTAAATAACTTGTATGCTAGTAAAAACCCTATTTTTTGCATTTACAGTTACTTGCACATTAGCGAACGGGTTGTTGAATATGGGGCAACATGAGTAATAGATAATTTTACAAAGTTTTCAAGTTAAAGCACCGTATACGGTAATTTCAACCATGTTTAGAATTCTTCTGGGTTTCAGAGTTCAATCAGTCTAGCTCTTGATAGTAGCTTACCAAAATCTCGTTGACGAATATCTTCACTAATACTGCTTCGAAATCTCTCACCAACACATTATGGTAACATATTCATTATTCCTCAGACAAATCTCAAGGTAACACAAACAAAATCTTATAAAAAAGAAACAAATAATTCTTCCATAATCAACACTGAGCCACCTCGAAGTTCTCGCAACGAGACACCTCGAATTCAATCAAAGACTCTTTCTTTCCAGACCCATCATGCTAGAAAAAGTTCATCTGTAGCAATGGGAGAATTCAAGGACAATAATGCTTCAAAAAATCCTACACTATTTTCTCCTCCCCCGAAGAGATATTTGAGACCAACCTGGAGTCACAACAAACTCTTTCGAATCCCCAACAACAAAATCTAGCCTCAAGCTCAAGTCTGCCCCAGGTGGTAGACAAAGTTTCTATACAAGAAGCTAATTTTGAGGAAATGAAAGAAACAAATTCAAATGTCGAGGCTACAGAAAGAGGTGCTTCTTCTAATACCAAAGACGACACTTCTAAAAAAGTTGGAGTAAAGAAAAAAGAGAAGAAAAATATAAAGTCTATTGAACTTCTTGAAGATGTTGTCGTCACTCTAAGTGTATAGTTAAAACTAGTCCTCCCCGAATATATAATGGCGCTGAAGAATGTACCATATGACTATTGCAGTCAATACTTAGCCGGACAACTAATAAAGCAATAAGGACTGCTAGACAACATAATGCTTCCACTACCAAAATAATGAGAGAATTCACTTAATTGTGGAGCAGATGAATTTGTGGTCTATCTTAAGATCATCAACTAGGACTTTGATTCTCACTGATACTGGAGTATTTCAAAATCCTGGATCTCTGCCCTACACAAGCAACCCAAATATATGGTTTACTCTCCTGTTAGTGATTATGGCTTCCAGACTGAGCCATACCCCTCTCTTCATTAAAGATTTTATTGCCATGACTAGTCTTTCCAAAGGTCTTGTATTGCCTTTCTATTATCTGACGCTTGGAGATGATTTCAAAATAATTGATGATCTTCTCGAGGCTGACAAGTTCTGGAAGCAAAGATTCGTTTTCATTTCTGGAGTATGGGATAATGGCAAGGAAATATCAGAAGAGAACCTTTAAAGACCGAACCTTGTTTCAAGAAGTACCAATAAGTTCTCTTATCTTTTCTTCTGCCCTTTATAACTTATTTTTTATATATATTACTACTGTATCCAAAACATTTGAGGAAGTACAAAGCTCACAAGAAGAATGTTATAGAAATGTTTGCCAAACTAACCACCTAGGCAGAAAATTCACGGGGAAATAGGTTATACTCAACTTTTATGCCCATAAACTTTATCACCAGTCACCTATGAAGGATCTCCTCATATACAATTGCCCTAAAAGACACGATGAAACCTCAAAATCCAGATGAAACTGTAAAAATATTACTAGCGTCAGACGTTAAAGTTATACTACCTATTCGAAATAGGTCTCAAAGATATCAACCCTAAAAAAAGAAGGGTAAGAAGAAAAAAGCAACTGCTACTAAGAATATTGTTGGTGCTAGCTCTTTAACAGATCCGGTGCCAAAGAATAGAGATACAAAAGACAAGAGGAAGGCAAATGAAGCTAGTCTCCCAACCATCGAAGAAAGAGTCGAGGTAGAAATTTCTCTAAGGATAAAACAAAACCGTTGCTTCAAAAAAGAAGAAAACCTCTTCGAAAACTCCCTCAAAAATTTCAAAGAAAAAATTTGATGCTCCTCACTCGAGTCCAAATGTAAATATCAAAGAGATAGAAGAGAGGCTTATAAAAATAACTCATTATGATTCTGACTAAGTACTATCAGAAATTGTGAATTCATGCGCTACTTTAAGTTCACCCTCGATCATTTGGAAATCCTCCAAGTCCTCCCACTCCTCTTATTCTTCATATGGAGGATCGTTTTGAAGAGCTATCAAATATTCTTTGACCATTCTTGAATCTTGAGAAAATATCAAAATTCTTGAGCATATAAATTATGTATGCTCAAAACAAACTCGAAGTGATGACTACCGACATGATTTGGTACAAAAAGAACGTTGCAGCAGAAATACAGGTGAGGGAAATCTTTAGTCGACAACTCCTTTATCAATTCCAAAGTTCCTAAGCTGATAGATCTAAATCCGTAACAGAAGCAATCCATCTCAAGCGTCATTTAACAACTGTCCATAATCAAGAAAAAAATAAAACTAAGGACTTCCCATCATGCTGAACTTGATGAGCTTAAGGCTAAACATGCTAGGGAGATATCTGAGTAACATAAAAAATGTTGCTCTTTTCAAGAATCTCTGAACAAGAATGAGGAAGAAAATAAAAAGTTGGCTGATGAAATGACATCACTTAAGACATAATTCAAAAGAGAGAAACAACTTATTGTGAATGCTACCAAAACTCAATGTGGACTGGACACCCTTGTTGCGGTTAAAAATTTGGAGGAGCAAAGAACAATCACTTTGCTTCGTGAATTCCATGCAGCATTTCCAAAAGCAAATCAATCAGGATTTTGGGAATTAGTCCCCATAGAGAATCGCCCAAGTGAAGCCTTCGAACCTGTACCATCTGACTCCTCCGAAGAGACGAAGTCAGAAAAAAATGAGGATGCCTCTGAGCAAGAATGACATTCTTCTGAAGAAAGCTCAGACCAGTCTCCCATTAAAGATTAATAAAATTTAGAATAAATCTTTTTATAGATGTTGTTTATTTTTGTGTTGTAAAGTTATCAGTTATTGTTGATGACTCATACTTTGTGAATGCTTAACCACTTAGCTTTTAAACTCATTTTGTAAGATCAGAAAATGAACTTCAATGATCAAATACCTTCTTTATTTATCAAGTACTTGTTAGTTTTAACTTTATTGTGAATAACTTTTATTTTATGAATAAGTCATTAACACTTCGAATCCTAGTATATATCGAATATAACCAGTGAATTTAGAGATGTTAGCACCTCAAATACAATTAGTGCATTTAAAAGATCGTATAACACCTCGAATATGACCAGTGCATTTAAATAATGTTAGCACATCGAATACAAATAGTGTGTTTAAAATAACGTATAGCACCTCGAATATGAATAGTGCATTTAAAGAACATTAACACCTCGAATACAAATAATGTGTTTAAAAGAACGTATAACACCTCGAATATGACCACTGCATTTAAAGAACGTTAGCACCTCAAATATGGTTTTTTCGAATAATGTTCTCAATAAGCGTATAACACTTCGAATAAAAACAATTACTATTGGTCAACCACTTCAAAGATGATCACTCTTTGACTAGTTATCAAAATAATTTAGATACTTGTATTTAAACAACCATTTGCCAAAAAATAATTTTATTAATATCTTTGAATATACACATGACACTTTATTAAAACCTTCATGGGCCAAAAATCATTTAAAAAAAATCAATCCTAATGTATTTTCATATGTGCTATAACTCTTTTCTCTTCGATCAAGTCTAGGTCTGTTTTTTCCCTATTCATTTAGCTCTTTAGAATAATGAAGGACTATATAAGAAGGTAAGGTAGATTATGCAGGGCTTACAGCATCCATACCATATACCAATGTAAAGGAAGTTTCTTTAGTAGCCTCTCTAGGAGTCGTACGATAAGCCCACAACACCTCTTACAAATAGTCAGGCCATTTTCCTGCAACACATGTTAAATTTTTCTTCAAACCCTCTAGAATAGACCTATTAGTTACCTTAACTTGAACGTTTTCTCGAGGATGAAAAAATGTAGAAAAACATTGTACAATACTCATCGAAGTATAAAAAGAGACCATTTCTTTGTTGTTAAATTGAGAACCATTATCTGTGGTAATTTTCTAAGGAACTACATAGCGACAACAAATATTATTCATAATGAATTTAATAATATCCTTTGCTTTCGTACCGGATAATGGTTCAGCCTTAGCCCACTTCAAAAAATAATCAACCGTCATAATAATCATTTGACGCCCTCTAGAATCCATAATTCATAGACAAAATCCCTACTATGTCTATTCCCCACTATCAAAAGGAATAACTTCATAGATAGAAGTAAGTGGTACTGCTGGTTTGTGAATAGAATTGGCAAAGCGTTGACAAGTATCACAGCCTCGAACTAAAAATTCAGCATCATTCTTGCCAATAAAACCCTTCGTGTTAGCCAACTGTGTATCTTGAGGTAATGTACCTTTTGGTTTGGTTTATTTTGGGCTGGGGGTAATTTTGTAAAGTGTTTTACAAAGTATTTTGAGTATTAAATGTTTGGTATAAAGTAATGAGAGATTTGAGCAGCCTGGTGATATTAAATGTACATTACATTCATTAATGAAAGTAGTTGGGATATTTATACCCTTAATTAAGGACCCATGGGCTTTTGGGTCAAGTTATGGAATTGAGTCAAGTTTAAGGACACATTACTCTTTTAAGTTAATTAGCACATAGCTTAGTCAAAAGGTGTTTAGGTATTTCTTTACTTTTGTCCTGTCCGGATAGTTCAGTGGTACATTTATG
Organism: Limnanthes douglasii subsp. nivea; assembly: GCA_036936605.1. NCBI lineage: Eukaryota > Viridiplantae > Streptophyta > Magnoliopsida > Brassicales > Limnanthaceae > Limnanthes > Limnanthes douglasii. The sequence goes on from JAUPFV010000002.1 coordinate 161,157,805, forward strand.
TCCGGATTTCCCTTGTCCGGATTACACAGTGACACTGAGTTGTGACTAGATAATCTGAACTCACCATTAACCCCTTTTTTTAGGCCTTGTCAAATATCTTTGGTAGGACTAAAAAAATTATTTAGCCAGTAACGACTTTGTCCGACCTGTCTGTGCATTTAGTTCGAAGTCTGTCTGAACTGACTTCTTTATCCAGAATTCTAAGAGTTTTATTTATGGATCGTGGGACACGTGTCACAATCTAGTTTGACTTACAAGCCGTTTTTCTTCCTAGACCGGCGTTCCGACTAAGCCTAAAAAGTGACCTAGGCATTTAATCCTTCACACGTTTGCGCCGTCTTTAATCATTGCCAAACCTCTTCAACTCCTCGCAGGTAACAGTTACGTTTTTCTACTTTTATATAAATCATTTTTCACTATTCCATTGTCTTCATCACTCAAAAATGTTCTAGAGAGATTTTCACCATTGTCTTCAAACTTGTTCTTGAAGAGTTTTATGTTCACAGCCAGAAACGCACTTGTCAAATGCGGCTAGTTAAATTTATCAGAGCTTAGAAAATGCTAGAAAAATTGAAAGGGAGACTCGTATTGCTGCTGGTCTCTCAGTTTGCCCAAGCGAAAAGTATGGTAAACCAACCCAAGAAGCTGACTAAGGATCATCATCCTCTAGAAATCCCAAGCCCAGACAGTTATTCAAACCAAGCCTCTCTCCTCTCCCCTCAGGCTCTTCTGTTCAAGAGTCCCAACTTTCTGTTGCCAAGGAAAAGGCGGTTTCGAGTGTCAGAAAACCCTTCCCCTTTCTTAGCAATGGGTTTAGACATTGAGAAGTCCCGAGAAAAATCAACTCCATGCTAGACGACTAGCCAAATCCCAAACAACTACTTCACTCCCAAAGCCCTCTAGATCTGAGGCATCCAAGGCAACATCAAAAGATAAGCCCTCCGGATCAGAGGCATCTAAAATAACATCAAAAGATAAGCCCTCCGGATCGAAGGCATCTTGAATAGCCCCAAAGGCTAAGTCCTCCGGATCCCAACCTCAACCGAACACCAGGCATTCAGAAACAACAAGCGCTCATTCATCCGAACAAAATTTGGTGCCAGAAGCTGATCCTCCCATCCAAGGAAATTGGTAAACCTTCCACAGTGATGGAAGAAGTAATGGAAGATAGTATCGAAGAGGCTCCCTTTGAAACTGAAGCATCAGGTCAAATTGGGGATGCTGCTTCTGACAGGAAGGGTAAAGGCAAAGTCAAAATCTTCTTGACCCATCCAGAGCTTCCAGAGTGCCTAGAGGGCTAGGTAGTCCCTTGCTTCAAAAATGTCACTATTAAATATCTGTTAGCTCTTCAAAACATTAACTATGTATATACTCATATTGCTGAGTTGGGCCGGATCCGGACAAAATGGAGGATCCTAGAGACGGTGAAGGTAAGGATACCTGTAACTCTAGAGACTCCGATCAACGGTAAACTCAATGAGGTGGTCATATTTAGTTTGGTTTATTTTGGGCTGAGGGTAATTTTGTAAAGTATTTTGGGTATTAAGTGTTTTGGTATAAAGTAGTGAGAGATTTGAGCAGCCTGGTTGTATTAAATGTTCATTACTCTTACTAATGAAAGTAGTTGGGGTATTTATACCCTTAATTAAGGACCCATGGGCTTTCGGGTCAAGTTATGGAACCGGGTCAAGTTTAAGGACCCATTTACTTATTAAGCTGATTAGCACATAGCTTAGTCAAAAGATGTTTAGGTGTTTCTTTACTTTTGTCTTGTCCGGACAGTTCAGTCACACGTTTATGTCTGAATTTCCCTTGTCCAAATTAAACAATGAGCTATGACTGGATAATCCAAACTCATCAGTAGCCCTTTTTTTAGGCCTTGTCAAATATCTTAGGCAGGACTAAAAACTTTACTTAGCTAGTGACGATTTTGTCCGACCTACCTATGCATCTAGTTTGAAGTTTGTCCGAACTGGCTTCTTTTCCCAGAATTCTAAGAGTCTTCTTCTTGGATAGTGGAACACGTGTCACAATCCGATTCGACCTACCAGCCATTTTTCTTCCTAGATCAGTGCTCCCACTAAGCCTAGAAAGTGACCTAGGCATTTAATTTTTCACACGTCTGCGCCGTCTTTAATCATTGCCAAAACTCTTCAACTCCTCTTAGGTAACAGTTACTCTTTTCTACTGTTATATAAATTCCTTTTCACTATTCCATTGTCTTCAGCACTCAAAACTTTCTAGAGAGAGATACTCATACATTTATCTTCAAACTTGTTCTTGAAGAGTTTTATGTTCACAGCCAGAAACGCATTTGTTAAAGGCGGCTGGTTGAACTTGTCAGAACTAGAAAAAGCGAAAAAAGTTGAACTGGAGAAACGCATTGCTGCTGGTCTCTTAGTTTCCCTAAGTGAGAAATCCAGTGAGCAGACTCAAGAGGCTGACCAAGGATCGTCCTCCTCCTGAAATCCCAAACTTAGACAGTTATTCAAACCAAGCCTCTCTCCTCTTCTCTCAGGCTCTTCTGTGCAAGAGTCTCAACCCTCTGTTGCAAATGGTTATGTGCAAGAGTCTCAACCCTTTATTGCAATGGGTCTAGAAAACCTTTCCCATTCATAGTTATAGGTTTTGACATTAAGAAGTCCCCGGAAAAATCAACTCCTCGCCGAACGACTCGTCTGTCCAAATCCCAAACAACTACAGTACTGCCAAAGCCCTCCGGATCAGAGACAACTACAACAACTTCAAAAGATAAGCCCTCCGGATCTGAGGCATCTAAAGCAGCCCTAGAGGCCAAACCCTCCGGATCTCAATCTTAGTCGGACACTAGGCCTTTGGAAACAACAGGTGCTCATTCATCCGAACAACTTTTAGTGCCAGAATTTGATCCCCCACTATCCAAGGTGACAGATAAACCTTCCATAGTGATGAAAGAAGTAATGGATGATAGTATCAAAGAGGCTCCCTTCGAAACTGAAGTATCAGGTCAAACTGGGGATGCTGCCTCTGATAGGAACGACAAAGACAAAGTCAAGGTTGGTGTGGCTCATCCATATCTCTCGTTGTGCTTGGAAGGAAAGTTAGGCCCTTGCTTCAAAAATGTCAATGTTAAATATTTGTTGGAGCTGCAGAATATAAACTATGTCTACACCCAACCGCCAAGTTGGGCCAGATCCGGACAAAATGGAGGATCCTAGAGTCAGTGAAGTTAAGGATACCTGTCACACCAGAGACTCTGATGGACTGTAAACTCAATAAGGTGGTCATTTTCACCGAGGTGCTAAACTGGGGACTTTGATTCCCACTGAACTCAGAAATTTTCAAGTATTTTCACCTGGTGAAGCTCTGACCAAGATAATTGAGCATGAATGTCTGGTACTCTCTCCTCTCCTGAATAATGGCATCGAGGTTGTCTAAAATCCCTCTCCCAATGGAGCAATTTACCGCTGTGGAAATTCTATGCAAGAATCACCATATTCCCTTCTACCATCATAATATGGGGAACGATTTCAAGGTGGTAGACGACTTACTGGAATCTGAGAAGAACTAGAGGATACAGTTCTTGTTCATCAGTGGGTCATGGGAGAATGGTAAGAAGATCAAAGCCAATATCAACCCAAGTATGTTAACTAGCAGATGGAAGAGTATGAGTAAGTTCTTTATCTTTTCTTTTCATGTTCTTTTTTCTTTAACTTACAAGTATTTCTCTCATGATTTATTTATCACTTCTTTTTTAGTGATACCAAATGAGTTTTCCGGACACCTGGAGGAGGGGCAAACAACTTGTGTCAAACTGAACGCATGAGCTGCGGAGCATCGGGGGAATATCTTCCAACCTGCTTCACCTCAGGTAATCTGGTGAGGTCCCATCTGTAGAACATCACAGGTCGGAGGGATCTCACATAAGAAGAACTAACTACACCTCATCCTTTTGGCATAATCCTTAAATGGACAGAAGCCAAAGATGGTAAACTAGTCTTGCCTTCTAGAGCCAAAGCTCCCAGCAAGATGAAAGGGAAGAAAAAGAAAGCTGCAACAGAGGCAGTCCAAGCTGCCACAAAGGGGACTAGTTTGGGGAACCAAGGGGGAATCGATGCTGCTTTTCCCAAGGTAGTAGAAGTTGAGACTGTTAGGGAGGCAGGAGAATCACAAAACCCACCAAGGCCTCCTAAAATGGACTGGAAAAGAAGAGCAAACAGTGATAAAAGGCTGTCAAAAAGAAAAAAGTCACCTTAGAGGAAGAAATAATTCTTCGCCCTTCGGAGCTTCTACCTTCACCAACCCCTGTTGACCCCACCCTACAAGAGAAGATTCCAACAGGTCTGCAGTCTGGAGAGGGTACCGGAGGAGAGATTGATGGAGTGGATATCAGTTCCCTTCAAGACATTGATCTTTACTTCAACGACTCTGAGAAGGTTGAGTTTGTTGGTCCCTTCCATTCTTCAAGCTCTTCTAGCATGGTGACTTATAATGGTAAGTCTTTCTCCGTCTCCGGAGAACAAGATATTGTGGCCCATTTTATTTTTTGTCGCATCCAGCCAGTGCTTGATCTAGAGAGACAAGTGAAGAGTCAAACTACACTCATCAATACCCTCACTACTGAAAAAGAGTCTCTGTCAACCAATCTTATCAATGCTAATCTAAGCATAGAAAAATTGAAGAAAGATATAGAAGCACTGAGGAAGGAAAAAGAAGATCTATCAACTAAACTTGCCACTTCAGAGACGACCAATACCGAACTCCAAACCAAGTGCTCCTGTTTGGAAAAGGATCTCACAACATTAAAAGAAGACTTGAAGACCAAAGATGGCATCATTCAAACTTTTTACGATAAGAATACTTCCTTAGAAGGTACTGTGTCTAAGGTAATCAAGGAGAAAAAAGACTTGGTAGAGGAGCAGGAATAAAATATACAGGCAAACATTGATAAATATACCAATGAGGTGATAGACTCCCTTGAGAAAAGATACAATGAAGTTAGGTCTGACATGGTGCTACTCTTTCATAAGACATTTCTGAAGAGGACTCTTGGTCCCCTATGAAAATATGTAGAATACGAAGATCTTTCTCATCACACCATGGCAACTGCTGGCAAGTATAACTTTTCCAGTGGAATTGACTCCACTACTGATGATGAAGAAGGAACCGGTGAGAGTTAAAGTGCCGAACTCAAAAGTCCCAAGAAATAAGGTAATGAAGGAAAATCTGAAGGGGATAAGCCCTAAGGTTTAAACATCTTTTTGTTTTTTTTTAACTTTTATGAACTACTAAAGTCCTTGGATGGACAATGAATTTTTGTAATGTTTTCCGGTTTGAGTCCGGATAAGTCTTTTAAAATACTTAAAGTCCTTGGATGGCCAAGGCATATTTTGTAATTTGGTAATGTTATCCGGCTCCCGTCGGGACAGGTTTATTTATTAAATCTTGATTTGTTTAATACCTTCTTTCCTTTTAATTTTAATGGCTAATGTTTAAATAGCCCCAATTATTTCATAAGTATTGAAATGAAAGTGTTTAATATCTCCGATGACATGTATTTAATGATCATCACTCAACCTGATATATTTGGTCATTGTCATAAGCTATTCCAATGAATAATGGGATACGTTTATGCATTTCATCATTCTAAACCCTAATCACAAAGACAACCGCTTCTTTCAGTGTATGGAAACCATTATTACTAATTGGATTCTGTAGGTTTCTCAAGTTCATATACAGAATCGTTGAAGAATATAATTGAACGAAAGAATACTAGATGGAAAGTTGAAGGCAACCCCGTGAGTATTCTTGTTTTTTTATTCATTAGGTGAATCTAGAAAATGGTTTATATCATTTTTTCGCATTTTGTTATATTTAATTTGATGCGATATCAAAATAAAATATAACAATTGGTATCAGAGTCTGCAAAAACCTTTTTTGGATTCGATAGAATAATCGAACTGTATGTTTATATATATTGATGCATGTTTTTATTCACTATGAAGAATCCATGTTATTGGAATTATGTGTTGATTGAGCTGGTTAGGGCATGTATTTATGAACTGTATGAAAATCATGTTTATGTGCTTTATTTTTATTGAGAATAAACTGTATATTTAATAGTTTGGGATTTTTTTTGATTAAATTAGGGTTGATTGATGTCTTAAATTTATTCTCCCAAAATTAACATCAAATTATTCATAATATAACGAATAAAATCAAAATTATTGGGGAAGTGGCTCATCGAAGGATTAATTTCGGATGTTAACGATGATCGAAGTCTGTCCAATGGTGCAGAGGTTATGGTGAACGTCGTGACCAACGAGGATTCGAAAACCCGTTGTTATTGCGATGATAGCAGTGAGAAGTCCTTGGTTGGGTATAAACCCAATGACACTAGTGTCGTTGTGGGTCGGGAGCGAATATTTTCGGATTTGTTTTTCAATTTTTAAGTGTTTGGGCATGCTAATTATTTATATATATTTGTGAAATTAACTTAAGTATGTTTGAATAATTAAATGGTTTTGGTTTTAGTAGATGTTTGTATAAGTTAACTACACAATGTAGTTTACTTGTTATAAAAAATGATTAGCTAATTCATAAGTTGTATTAACAATTTGTAAAGATTCATATTGTGTTCAATGAAATTTTAATTCTTGGGAAAAAAATTGAATAATTAAATGGTGATATATGACTAAGATTTCGTCAACCGATAAGTGAAACTAAGAAATTAATTTAATCGGTCCTCCTAGAAGGTTATAGTTAAATTTATTATGGATTCTAGGCTTCGAAACGTTCAGGGATTAATTTAAATTCAAATATTACAGCCCCCCGGAAGGTTCACGTTTGGGTTTAAATTAATCATGAATGAGAGAAAATCACTCAAAATGACCATGATGTTGTTTTTAAATTTAAGTAGATGAAATATGTCATTTAGAAGCTTTCATCAGTGCTTAAGATAAATTAAATTCATCCTTGCATTTTTTTTATTTTAAGTAGGTACATCGGTCCTCCGGAAGGTTTCACCGATACTTAAGAATATCAAATAAAGGTTATTAAAATTTAAGCAAATGACATCGACCCTCCAGAAGGTCTGATTGGTACTTAGGAAATTAAAATAATGATAATGGTATTTTTCTCAAACTCATAAAATTGCATGTTAGTAGGATTTGTCCTATGGTATCTATTATCATGAAATTTTATGTTTTACATGTATTTGTCATGCTCATGCTTATGTTTTAAATTATATAATAGGATGTTAAATATGTTTTGTGTGTTGTTTGTTCTTATGATAGTGTCCACTGGTTACAATTTATTGAGAAATCGTCCATCTATGTTGGATTATTCGAACTTTCGATCATGGAATGAAGATATGATGATGTTCTTATCTGTAAATTATTATGACTATGAACTGACAACTCCCAAACCATCCCCCCTTAGTCCGGAAAGTAGACCGGAGGAAACTAAGGTAGATAAAACGTGGGAGAAGTCAAATAAGTTGTGCATGACTTTCTTTTGATAGGGGATTCTAGTAGCATTGCATGGGGTTTCCTCTAAAGGTGTTACCACTGTCTCAGACTTTCTCGCGGAGGTCGAGAAACCCTTTGCCAAAAATGAGATGGTAGAGATGCATCGTTTGCTCATCGAGCTAGCTACAAAAAAGTATATTTGAAAATGTAAAATTTATGAGCACATTCTGAGAATGTCTATGATTGGCCAAAAGTTAAAGGCAATCGGTTTAGATCTTCCAAAGAAATGCATAATGAGGTTCATATTTCATTTGCTGCCACATTGGTTTAAGTATTTCCAGTCCAATTATAATTACATGCGGGAAAAGTGGAATATTAATGAGTTAATTTCCCACGCTACACAAAATGAGGAGAAACTTAAAGGCACATCACTTGATGTTAATATGATTACATCTACAAAAAAAAGACAGGGACTGAACGGAAGGCATATGGCAAAGGACCGGGTCATGGTCTGGTCAAGAAGAAAAACACATGACCCTAGACAAGTTTAAAGATTTTATGACTAAAATTTTAAAAAAAACTTGACAAGAGCATTAGGATTGTTAGATCTGACCGTAGTAGTGAGTATTATGGCACACATGATGGGTTGGATGAACAACGTTAATGATCTTTTACTAAATACCTAGAGAAGTTTGAAATAGTCTTTCAATGCACAATGTCGGGTTCACCTTTCATGAATGGTGTATCTGAGAGACGGAATTGAACACTCACATATATGGTTATAAGCAGGATAAGTCACTCATCTTTACTATTATCTCTATAGGGAGAAGCCATCAAATGTGCCGCTTACATACTCAACCGAGTACCCAGTAAGGCTACATTTAAGATAGCATATGAGCTTTGGAATTGCCGGAGATCATATGTATGTGTGGGGTTGTCCAGCTGAGGCAAGGCCTTACAAACCTCAAGAAAAGAAACTAGATCAAAAAATAGTGAGTTGCTTCCTCATAGGTTATTCCAAACATTCTCAGGGCTTTAAGTTTTATGATTCTCTCACTTGTACAATATTTGAGACATGAACGACCAAGTTTCTAGATGATGTTGAATTTGGGAGGAAGAATAAGAGAACAAACATTGATTTTGAAGAAGAATATTTAGAGATTCATGAAGGTTTTAACAGGGATACTCAGGTATAATAAGATTGAACATCAAGGTAATCTTCCATAAGAAGATCAAAATGACATTGTTCATAATGATAACACTCAACCTCCTAAAGAAATGCAACAAGAGGAAATAGAGCATTTAAAAAGGTTCACGAGAGAAAAGAAGAGTAATATAGGTCCATAATTTGTAGTAGCATGATGAGCCATGAGATGGAACTGTAGATGATCCTTGATACTACAAAAATTCCACGTAAAGCTCTAACTCTCGATAGTAGATTAACGCTATGAAGGAATAGTATAAATCAATGCAGGATAATGCGGTCCATTACCTGGAGGGATAATGACAATGAGTTTTAAGTGGGTCTACAAAACCAAACACAATTCCTTAGGTAATGTGGAAAGACATAAAGCACGTCTTATAGCGAAGGGTTATACTTAGCATGACATTAGTTGCAAATTTTAACCTTAAGCTCCATCAGATGGATGTTAAGACCGCATTTCTGAATGGTGATATTGAGGAAACAGTCTATATGGTGCAACCAGAACATTTTATAGAAAGCAACTTAAATGATCTGATTTGCAGACTTAAGAAATCCATTTATGGGCTTAAACAGGCCTCTCAACAATGGTACCACAAATTCCTTGAGGTGATAGTCAGTTATGACTTGGAGATCAATTCGGTTGAGGATTGCATGTATCACAAGTTCAGTGAGAGTAATTTCATATTTCTTATAATATATGTGGAAGACATATTGTTTGCCTTGAACAATAAGGAATTGTTAAACATTATAAAATGATTTATATTTGACGAGATTGATATAAAGGATCTTGATGATGTCAGTTTTGTGTTAGGAATCTAGATACATCGGGATCTCTCTCATGGTATTCTTGGATTATCATAAAAGGCATACATTGAAAGTATGCTAAAACGGTACAAATTAGCATACTGCAAACCCTTAATTACCTCTATAACAAAGGTGATAGACTTAGTCTGGGTTACTGTTCTAAGACAAAACTTGAAATTCATGAAATGAAAACGGTCCATTATGCTTCGGAAGTTTGGAGTTTAATTTATGCTCAAATTTGTCATAGGGCGTAAATTTCATTTGTTGTAAGTATGTTGGGAAGATATGTCAGTAACCCACGCATGGGTCACTGAAAAACAGTTAAAAGGGTACTTTCATACCTGCAAGGAACAAAATGGCACATCTTGACATATGAGAGGTCGGATAAACTGAAGATCATTGGATATTTCGACTTAGTTTTTAGTGGATGCAATGACACACTAAAAAGAACTTCGGGCAACATAATCTCATTAGATGGAGATGTAATATCTTGGAAAAGTGTAAAATAAACACTTATTGCATCGCCCAACATGGTGGAAAAATTTGTTGCGTGATTTGAGGCAACAACTGGTAATTGTGGCTCCGGAATTCCGCAATAAAATACTCTAACAATAATAGGAACTTATCTAGGTCCAAATACATAGACATACAATTATTTTCTGTTAAAGCGATGGTTCAGATAAGTTAGGTAAACATATGGTACAACAGCACAAACTCCATGGTAGCAAATCCTCTATAGAATGCGGTTTTGACTAAGGTTTTCCACCGACACACAATTAGTATGGGTACAATTGATTTAGAGGATTGTTGAATCAGTGGGAGAGTTTGTACTAGGTTTTCCATGTTATATTTTGCAATATTGTGCACATTAAGTATTATTGCAATATATATATATACATAATTGGAAATATTTATTGATATTTGTACTTTATTTGATCTCCAAAGGTAGAAACCATTAAAGAGTAAATGTGTACAATTAAAAGCCATATTACTCTTAGGCCACACTCCGTAATTGGCCCAAGTAAATGATTGATAATGATAATGTGATTAGTGTTGCATCATATTGTTCACATTACGAGAAAGAGGTCTTTAGTCCTTTATTGTTATCTGTCATGTACGGGGTTGTACCATTTTCTGGTTAACAATGAATACATAGATCCCATTAAAGTTGCATATGTATTTTTAGTAACATGTGGTGGTCCAATTGGGAGATTCTTAGAATACATTTCTTTAATATATATATATATATATATATGGACCGGCATGTTAAATAAACATATCCGGTCATTGTCTTAAAGAAGTCCAAATTAAAAGTAATCGAGTTAATTATTTAATTGAATAAATTGGACCTATGAGTGTAAAAGAGTTATGGGCTCAAGTGTGGTAACCCAGTTAAATTTGGAAACTCTAATGAAAATGACCAAAATCTCAACACTTAAGCCTGAACTAATAAATGAGAGAATAAATTGAATTATCAATTTATCGGGTTATGGTCCTCAGACACAAGGAAGTATTAAATGGTGAGTTTTACTATATTGGGATTTACATTGTAAAGACTATAAATAAGGGGCTAGATTTAGGCATTTCATCCTTTTAAACCCTAATCACAAAGACGACCGCTTCCTTTAGTGTGTGGAAACCTTTTTTTTGTTAATTCGGTTATGTAGGTTTCTTAAGTTCATATACAAAACTGTTGAAGAGCAAAAAGGAACAAAAGAATACTAGATGGAAAGTTGCATGCACACCCGTGAGTATTCTTGTTTTTGTTTATTCGTGAATCTAGAAAAGGGTTTATATTTATTTTTCCGTATTTTGTTATATTTAATTTGATGCGGTGTCAAAATAAAATATAACAAAAGAAGCTTTCAAATGAAATCTTTTGATAAAAAAATCTTTAAATAAAAAAATCTTACTACATTTTCAAAATATTCTTGTCATTATTATAATTTTCGAATAATTATTTAGCTAAAGTATTATATCTTTATAAATATTTTTAAATATTCTCTTATATTTTTAAAAGAATATTTTTCAAACATATATTTTAAAATATTCTTTTCAATATATTCTCTTATATCTTTTCAAACATATATCTTTTCAATATATTCTCTTATATGTTTATAAATATTTCTATAATATTATTATCATCTCTTTCATCTTCCAATAGTCACTTAAAAGTATTATATTATTTATTAAAAAAAAGGTAAGTTAATGATATTCACATGGATATAAATCAAATTATCAATAACCACTTAGATTTTGAAGTTTATCAAAAACCATATGTCGTCTATAAATATCTTTAGAAAATAATTTTTTATTTAATTTTTAAACCATACAATATACACACGACACGTTGAATCTTAAACCATGGACAAAACTTAATTTTTTATTTGTTTTTTTAACTTTCAAAATATCATATCTTTCAAACCTAATTTAATTTCTTTTTCTAAAAACACATATATTTATACTTTTAAAGACGAACAAACTAAATCCATGAGTGATGTGTTTTGAGAATATATTTCTTCAAGCCAAATTCGTAACTAAACAATGGTTGTTATTCTTTAGACTTCTTTCGCAACTAAACAACAGTGTAGACTTATTCTGTAACTAAATTACACGTAGTTTCACAAATAAATCAAATTTGTTTTTTACAAAAAAATTACACGTAACTTAGCAAGTAAACAACGATTGAAATTTCTACTTTTGCAACTGATTTCTTCTTATTTTTGCAACCCAGTTGTTCATATTTCTGCACCTCCAATTTTTTGTTCTTTTTTTTGCAACTAATATGCACGTAATTTTGTAACTAAAATAAAAAAATATATGTAATAGATCTAGTTTTGTTTTTCTAAAAAACAAAACCAATGATATTTTTAGATATTTTGTGGGAAATATGGCGTGAAAGATATGATATTTTAAAAATATATAAAAAAAAATATGAGAGACAAAATGGTTGGGGGTATATTGGTATTAAAAAAAGTTGTAATTAACACTAGATGGTTATCTGTAATTTATCCAATATCGGGTTGTTATTTATAAATTTAGGGGTATATTGGTATTAAAAAAAAGTCGATGTGTTTAACACTAGATGGTTATCTTTACTTTATCCAATATCGGGTTGTTATTTATAAATAAGTTTGACGTTTGGTGGTTATTGGTAGATTAATCATTTAAAAAAAATTGTCACCCATTTCAGATGCTAATATTCAATTGTATGATTTAAAAAAATGAAAATCAAATTTTTTAAAATAAAGATCTTTGGTATTATCAAATTGTTGAAAACAACAATACGAGTGAATCAATTCAGCATGCATTACCCAATTCAATATTTCGTCATTCTTTCGAGGGATTGATGTTGTGAATGGATTATTTATAAATATAAGATTATTATATATATAAGAAGGATGTTAGTTTTGTAAAGTTTTAAAGGATACATATTGTATTGGTGGAAACACCTCAAGTTACAAAGATTTCTCGAACACTTGTTGTCAATTACAAGATGAGTTTATTGAAGCTTCACTTGAAGAGAGAGTTCCTACCTCTGAACTAAAAAGTAATAATTTTCAATAATTTAGGGTGTCTTCATCAAGATTCTAGTTTTGAAACTTATACCAGACAATTTCAAGAGTTTGCTCATAGCTTGAAATTAGGTTTTTTAAAACAAATACTTGCATTTATATATAGAGGGCTTAAAAATAGAATGGCAAGCTCATTTAGTGAGGCATAACTTTGCTTCTATTTGTGATGCTTATGTTTGCACCAAAAAATAGAATGAAATTTAAATACTCTTATCGCTTCAAGATCTATAATTTTACCTATTGTGCAAGATGATTCATCAATTTTTTGTGAGAACCTTTATATTAATGTTGTTTCTTTAGAGAGTTTAACATAATATAGCTATATTGAACTAACTAAATATTTTAAGGATTTTGTCGATTTTACCGAGACAATTCCACCTAATAAAATTTCTTTTACGTTCAATAAAGTAAAGGATTTTGATGATTGTTTTTAAAACAAAAACCTTATAATTTACCACAAATTTTTCAGATTGAGTATCAGGCTAACTTGGTGTCAGGAGCTTTCATTCATAACAAATTAACTTATAAAATGAATCTAGATGAGACAAAATAGCTGCACAAGTAAGGTGGTGAATAGATAAAGAAGAGACGCATACTCAAAAGCATGGTCTAATTTTTTGTTCTAATTCTAAAAGTTATTAATAAGGATGTGACTTAGACGATTTATGTTGATTACAGACTCATAAACAATATGACGGTAAATACATATATCATGTTCCTCGTTTGGATAATATATTGGATGAATTGTATGGTTCTTGTATGTATTCTAAGATTAATTTTAATAATTGTTATCAATAGATTCTTATGAAAGAGGGTAATGAATGGAAAACTAATTTTAAAACAAAACATAGTTTATTTGGATGCTTAGAGATACAGTTTGGATGGACTAATACATTGAGCCTTTCAAGAGATTATATAATCATGATTTGAAACCATTCATTATAATATTTGTTGTTATCTACTTAGATGACTTACTAATTTATTGCAAAAGCTTAGATGACCATATTGAGAATTTGGAGCTTGTTTTTTATGTTTTAAGAAATAAGAAGTTGCTTGCTAATTTTTAAAAACATACCTTTTACAGAGATAATATTGTTCTTCTATGATTTTTTGTAAGTGCGCAAAGTATACGAATTTATGAAGATAAAGTAAGGTTCATTCAAGAATGACCTAGCCCAAAGACTATTGAGGAAGTATGAAGCTTTCATGGACTTGTTGGTTTCTATAAAAGTTTTCATATAGACTTTAGCACAATTAAAAACACACTTACATAAATAATCAAGAAAGATATACGATTTAAATATGAACAAACTCACGAAGAAGTGTTCCAAATATTGAAGGAAAACCTAACTAATGTTCATTTCGTCTTTGGTGACCATGGTGGGATTACATTTGATACAAAGATTCACGGTTGAAATACAATCCCGAAATTAGATCTGATCCAGTAATTCTGGTGAAAAACGAGGTGCTCGAGTCAGTACTAGTTAGAGAAAAAAAAATCGAGGTGAGATTCGAAGTTGATGAGTTAAGATTTCACCTTAGTAAATTATTATAAGAGAAGTCTAGAGAGAGAAAGAGTTTGAGAGTTTTTAGAGAGAGAAAGTTTAAGTACAAATGAGTTCAATAGAAAAAGTGTTCAACCCATTTATCAGGTTAGCCTTGCCCTTTAGATAGAGGAGCCAAGTCTAATCCTTAAAAGTGAAATCTGTTACAAAATAGGACAAATTGCTCTTTAGTCCTTAACAATTATTCATAATTATAAATGTTCTCTAAAACTTACAATGAATATAATTTAAGGACCGCACTTATGTTATTTGTAGTTTAATCCTTAAATTTACATTATTTACAATTTAATCCTCAAAATCCTACTTCCATATCAGAAGCCCCACAGTTCTCATGTCAATAAATGAACTTCGAACTAAAATGTCTTCGAATTAGAACATATTCGAATCCTTTCATACGTAAAATTGAAATGTTACTGTTTAATACAAAATCAAAATCCAAAAATTCATTTGAATATACAAATTCGAAGCAACCATTCGAAGTAACCATTCGAAGCAACGATTCGAAGTAACCATTCGAAGCAACCATTCGAAGCAACCGCTCAAAGTTACCAAAATTTAATATAACTTCGAAGCCAATAATTCTCCTCGAATCATTATGGAAACATAATTTGAAAATGTAATCATCGACTTTTACTAAATCAATACACAAAAGTAAGTGTTTTATATAACCGTTTGAATCCATCATGACTATATAGTTTTTAGACCCAGAGCTAGATATCTAGCCTGACAGATGTCGAGCTCTTAATCTTCTCACTACTTTGTATTCTACCCTATCACTATCAAAGTCCCTTAAACTTCACATGTCTCCTTTTCTTTCTATAAATTTAACAGTAGCCTTACTTTTCATTATCACAACACAAATCATTTGAGAGAGAAAATTTAAACGCTTGGCTACCTTCATCGCATTCTTTTTTTTTTTTTTCCAGAATCTTCATCAGAAAAAACAACACTTTCTGATCAAAATTCATCTTCTCCAACCAACCTTTATCTGGTTTATGAGAAAAAAATCCAAGAACCATAAAATCCAAGGCTAACATACCCAAGAAACCAAAATCTAGAAAACCTGATAACAACTTAGTCTTCGGATCGTATGACTACTTCTGCATTACTCAAAGAGCAGAAGAATATAGAGCTGCAGGATTAATCAATAACACTTTTGTCGGAACAACCACCAAAACAATTTATTATGGTAATTTTGATCCAACCAAAGCTCATGTTATTTCTCCTTCTCTTATAGTCGAAGAACGCTCCTCGTCCAAAATCCTAGGACCTAAAACACCTCGAGCCTCTTCATCTCAAAGTAAAATTTCTCATTTGGTTATTGAAAAATCTCCTTTAAGTAAAAAATCAAATACTTCTTCTTCGAATTATTCTTCAATAACCAGAAAAAGAAGAACTTTTATTGCCATGGGAAACGAGTCAGAAATTATCCCAACTCTTCCCCTTCGAATCCAGATACTGAAGCTCCTCATCAGAGAAAAGTAATTGAGGAAATTCTTCAAGCTAATAACCCTTCACTAGAAGCTGTTAATCTATTACCTCAACAATCTAGAGAAGAGACATCAAAAGCTAATGGATTTGATTCTGAGGCAACAAAAACCGATCTTGAAGCTGAATCCGACGATGGGAACTCATACAATACCCATAAGCCTCAAGCAGAAAAATATAATTTCTTTGTTTCCGAAGAATAAAGAGCTAAAACTGGCAGAAACTTAAGGAATCTTGAGGTTATATACATCATTGCTTTGAAAAACGTTCAGTACATATATTGCAAGGATAATCAAGCTTCGGCTCTAAAAAAGCAATGGGGAATGGGAGATAGCATAACTCTTCGACTACCTAAAGAATGAGAAACTCCCTTAGACTGCAAAGGTGACAAACTAATAGTCTACCCCAAAATCATCAACCAGGGTCTTCGGTTTCCATATGATCGTGGAATACTTTGAACTCCTCAACTTATGCCCTACTAAGGTGACAACAAATCAATGGTTCACCCTTATGTCAGTGATTATAGCATCTCGACTATCTCAAATTTCAATCATCATCAAATACTTCATCTCATTGACTCAACTATCGAAAGGTCTAAAGCTTCCCTTTTACTACCTCACCCTGGTGGATGACCTCAAAATCATCGATGATCTCTTAGAAGCTGATAAATTCTGGAAGCAGAAATTCATTTTTATTTCAGGTGCATGGAGAATGGCAAAGAAATTTCCAATATTAATCATTCAAAGCTAAATCTCATCTAGAGAAGCAATCGTAAGCACTTCGAAATTTTTACATTCTGAAATAAATTATATTTTTTTGCCCTTCTCTTTCCTTAACTTTCTACTTGCATGATTATTTCAGAAATTTCAAAGCGTTATTCAGCACGTCGACCAACTACTAGGGATATTTTCCAAAAACTTGTTGTTTGGACTGAGAAAGAATGGAATAATGCATTTCACACTGCCTTCCAGTCCATCAATTTCCTTAACTGCCACATGTTTCCAATCTCAGAGGGTGACTTGCCACCTCGAAATTTGATGTCAGAGCCCGATCGAAAGATAGTCTGAAAACAAATAATTCAACCTGATTGTAAAGTCTTTCTTTCTATTTGCAACAGATCAGAGTCATTTACCAAAAAAGAAGAAATAAAAATTTATCAAATAGAAGAAAGGTAAAAAGACAGCTAGCACATCTGGTGCTAGCCCTTCAACTTCATCGAAGCCAAAGCCTCGAAAAAGAAAAACTGTTGAACAGGTTTTCTCACACATCGAAGAGGGAAAAGATTAAGAACCGTCTTCAAAGAAAAAGAAAGCTTCTTCCAGTTCTCATGGAAAGAAAAAGAAACAGGCAAGAATCACTTACTGGTGAAGACGATCCTATTCTTCGAGTAATTTAAAATCATATGCTTAATTTTGGGAGACCAACACCTATCGATGCGTCTCCAGAAATTATATGTCCTCCTGTTCCAACCACAACTTTAGATATGATTCAATTTCCTAGTTCAGCAGAAATAGAAATTTCTCCTCCTCCTTCGAATCCTGCGAACGTTGTTGCACTTCAACCATTTACCGATCTCGACATTGAAGCAAAAACACTTGCTTCTCAAGTCGAAGCTTCTCAAAACCATCTAAAATAATTGGCTAAAAACATGGTCTATTACAAAGGATCTTATGAAGCTTAGAAAGAATTAAGAGAAGATTTGCATATCAAAGTGGTTGAGCAATTTCACTTGTATGAAGTAGCGAGGTCTGAGCTAATAAAAGGCGCTCTCTGCATAAAAAATCATTTGCGAATAACACATATGATTGACAAAGAACTGCTGATGACTTCTCATGAAAAGGATATGAATAAGCTCAAAATTGATTATACTACTGAACTGGCTGCCAAAATATCAACTCCAAAGGTCTGCAAAATTCTCTTACCCTTTGTGAGACAAAAAACAAAGACTTGATCGACGAGATAGTTAAACTAAAGAAAGATTTCGAAGTGGAAAAAACTATTGTTGTTGCTGCTGCCGAAGCTAAACTTTCAAAAGACATGCTTGCTGCTATTAACACGAGAAAAGAAGAAACAACCATTCTCCTTCTTCGAGAACTTCACGCTACTTATTCAAAAATCAACCTTACAAGTTTATGGAACGACATTCCCATGGATAAACGTCCAAGTGAAGCTTTTGATCCTATTCCTGATCCATCATCTTCAGAAGAAGAATCGTGCGAGAAGGACGAGTCGTCTGATTAACTTTATCATTTTTTGTGTTTGTCAGGTTAAAAAATTGCTTTTTGTACTTCAAAGAATTAATCTAATCGACAAATGGTTTCCTTGTTTTATTATTCTCTTCACATATTATTTGATGCTAAATTTTAAAAACAAATATGACTTAAGTACTTTGAACTTTCAACATATAATTATAAACTGTAAACTTACCACCTCAAATACCTTAATGAAATTGATGAACATTGTAGCGCTTCGAAAAATTCTCAGTGTGTTGTTCAGCTTTCACTTCGAAAAAATTGTGATGTGGGTATTAAACATGGTTACTTCTTCGAAAAATGTTATAAACACTTCGGAATATTCTACTCTTAGCCAACCTCAAAGATGATCAGTCTTTGATAAGTTGTTAAGATAGTTGTATTCAAGCATGTGTAAACAACCATTGGCCAAAAATGAACTTTATTGATAATATTGAATATGTACACAACCCCTTATTAAAACCTTCATGGGCCAACAATATAGGAAAGAGTATGTTATTCAAAAGTAAAAATTCCAGAATACGCAAACATATCTACTCCTAACAAGGCTTCAAGTGTTTTATATTCCATAAATGTTGAAGCATCCTCCCCTCGAAATCACAAAGACGGTAAGACCATGGATTTATCCTTTCAACAACCATATAAGGCCCTTCCCAGTTTGGAGCCATTTTTCGAGGTTCTTCTCCTTTGTATGCAAGAAAACTTTTCTCAACACCTTATCACCTTCTTTAAAATATCTTCTCTTCACCTTCGGATCATATATATTCCTCATAAGTGTTTGATAGTGGATTACATTCAAATGAGCTCGAACTCTTTTTTATTCAATCAAATCTAAATTCGCTCTTCGAACTTCATCATTAGATCTTTCAGAATATTGAGTTATTCTAAAAGATAACAATATAGATTCTATGGGGCTGACTGCATCTATTGCATATGCCAAAGCAAAATGAGTCTCCTTTGTAGCCTCTTTAGGAGTTATCTAATAAGTCCAAAGCACCTCTTGCAAATAGTTTGGCCATTTTCCGCTGCCCCTGTCAATTTCTTCTTCAAGCCATCTAAAATTGTTCTGTTTGTTACCTCCACTTGCCCGTTAGCTTGAGGATGAAAAAGCGTCGAAAAATATTGTTGAATTCCTTTAGAATTACAAAATAAAGCCATTTCTTTGTTATTAAACTGAGGGCCATTATCTATTGTACTCCTTCGAGGAACTCCAAAACGACAACAAATGTTGTTCACAATAAACTTGATCACGTCCTTTGGTTTGTACCTGATAATGGTTCTGCCTCTGCCCACTTTGTAAAATAATCCACCACTACAATTATCATCTGTCTTCCTCCAGAAGCCATCGACAAAGGTCCCACAAGATCAATCCCTCATCTATCAAATGGTAGACATAACTGGCACCGATGGTCTATGAATAGCATTAGCAAATCTCTGACAAGTATCACAACTTCAAACTAAATTCTTAACATCATTCATGATTGTAGGCCAATAGAATCCTGCAAGTAAAACTCGAAGTGACAGAGCTTTGAATCCACAATGAGTTGATATTTCACCATCATGCAATTCTGATAACACTTCTTGTGATTCTTTCTTGCTTCAAAATCGTAACAATGGCCTGCTCAATGCCTTTTTATACAATATTCCATCCAATACTATGTATTTGAAGGCTTTACTTCTCAATTTTTTAACCAATCGTGAATCATCTGGTAATGTTCCTTAAGTAAAAAAATTGAGAATGTCTAATCCCTAATCGCATCGGATTACATAAGATGTAACAAAGAATTCCTATATACATTCACGTTGGTTAGATTGAGTAACAATTGAAGGATTTTATTGTAACAAAATCCAAGGATATTCTTCCTTGTAAGCGATATTTTCCAAAGAATCAGCGACCATGTTACTCCATCGACCAATATATTCCACAACAACATTGTCAAACAGAAGCATTAAATTTCGAAGTTCCCGAAGATATAAAATCAAACGATCATTTCTTGCTTCGGCAAATCCAGATACCTGATTTCTTTTTTTTTTAGAATTTGTTTCCAAGCGTATTGAAGTTGCTCCATAAATTTTTTCCAATCTTAAACCTGCCAAAGCAGCTTCATATTCAGCTTCATTGTTTGAAGCATGAAAACCTAATTTAATAGATTAAATCATTGTCTCTCCAGTTGGAGATATTAACTGAACCCTAGCACTGCACCTTGAAACACTAGATCCTCCATCTGTTCGGATAACCCACCTCGAATTTACTGGAGTATCCTCTTTGCTTTCTTCCTCATCTGATCGGCTCGAATGGAATTCAATAAAAAAATCTGAAAATACTTGCACCTTTATTGTTGTTTGAGGTGTAAACAAAATGTCATAGTCCCCCAACTCCACTAACCATTTAGTCATTCTCCCCAAAGTATCAGGTTGTTGTAAAACTCAGAATTCAATAACATGAGCTTGAAAATATGGACGCATCTTCCTAGCAGCAATCACCGGTGCTAATGCCAGTTTTTCTAATTTCATATATCTCTTTTCTGCTGCCACCAAACTTTTACTAATGTAGTACACCAGCTTCGGAATTCCTGAATCCTCACTAATTCATATTGTGCTTAGTTCAAAATCTGATACCGCGATGTACAAAAAGAGTTTCTCCCCATTTCGGGGCTTTGATAAAATTTCAGGTGATGACAACAAATTTTTAATGTTCGTGAATGCTACCTCACATTCCGATGTCCATTCAAACCAATTTGGTTTTCATAACACTTGAAATAAAGGAAAATATTTGTCATAAAATCTAGAAATAAATCGATTAAGTGTTACTAACCTTCCTGTCAGAATTTGCATGTCTTTCATAGGTCGAGGTGAATTCATTGTTATCAAGGCTTTCAACTATTATGGGTCAGCTTCTATTCTTTTTTTACAGATGACAAAACCCAAAAAATTCCCCGATCGAACTCCGAAGTTGCACTTTTCAAGATTTAACTTTAACCTAATTGCCCTTAAATTCAAAAAAACTTCCTCTAAATCATCAAGATGCACTTCATCCTTTGAACTTTTTACCACCATGTCATCCTTTGAATTTTAAATTTAGTTTTAAAATTGTCAGTAAAAGTTTTTCGATTTTACAAAATCTATAAATTTAGTTCATCGACTTTGCAAAATCTATAAATTTAAATTATAAAGTTAAATTTAACTATTTTTCTGTTCTGATATGGAAGTAGGATTTTGAGGATTAAATTGTAAATAATATAAATTTAAAGATTAAGTTGCAAATAACATAAGTTCGGTTCTTAAATTATATACATTGTAAGTTTTAGAGAATATTTGTTATTATGAATAATTGTTAAGGACTAAAGAGAAATTTGTCATATTTTGTAACAGATTTCACTTTTAAGGCTAAGTATTGGCTCTTCTATATTAAGGGCAAGGCTAACCTAATAAAGGGGTTGAACACTTTTTCTATTGAACTCATTTGTACTTAAACTTTCTCTCTCTAAAAACTCTTTAACTCGTTCTCTCTCTAGACTTCTCTTATAAAAAATTACTAAGGTGAAATATTAACTTATCAGAAGTAATGATCAATGCAAGCAATCTAATGTGGAATCAGATGAATTAATTTTTAGAAAGAATAGTTGATTTGAACAATCAACTTGATCAAATGGAACAACAACTTTAGTCTGGTAGAGTACAATCCTATGTACAACGTGTAAATAAAAAGGAGTTGTAAGATCCATCCTATGAGTTTCACGATGCTCACTGAGCATGAAGTTATCGTAAAAAAATACAGTTTCAGTCAGATAATGGATATCACTCTTCTAGAAAGGATAAGAAGGATAAACATCAATACATTCCAACCAATGCAAGTGGATCTTCTGAGTCAGATTCTGAAGAAACATATCAAAACCATGAGGAAGAAAACCCAAATAAGCGAGAGAGAGAGAGAGAGAGAGAGAGTATACTCTATAAAGATGATGAGGCTGTATATATAATGGATAATACATTGTTTGAAAGTAATACATTCAATTAATATATTAATCATCCAGATCAAATTTGTATGCAATTATGGAAATAACTGGGGCTAATCAATACATGCAAGGAGTAGACTCAAGATCCTCTTTTTTTCATCTGAAATAAGACCGATACCTCTTCCGAGACGTTTTGACATTTCAAAGATAGATAAATTTGATAGCACGCAAGATCCTGATGATTATATTGAATAATTCAAGAATTATATGATGAATTTTGAAGATGGTCATAGGTAAATGTGTAGAGCTTTCTCATAAACTTTCAAAGGTCCGAATTTAAAATGGTACAATAGAAGGATTAAGGGTTCAATAGCCAACTTTGGGACTTTCTATACTGCTTTTCGAAGACATTTTGTGGGGAGCAAATAAATGCGAGCTTATGGTGATACCATAATTCAATGTAAGCAGGATGTAGGAGAGAAGTTGAAAGATTATAGTAGATGCTCTGTGTTAACAAATACAGAGTTGCAGGAGTGTGATGAACAAGTAGCGTGTGCAGCTTTTAGACAATGATTGCTTCGTGGTGATTTAGTGAACGAAATTATAAGGAGAATGACGTTAAATTTTAGGGCTTTGATGGCTCAAGTTGAAGAACGGATTAAAGTGGACGAGTCAACGAGGGTTTAAATTTTATCCGATTCATCTCAAAGGAATTCACGGCAAGACCCTATTTTTACTAGCCAAGGGTACCAATGCAGTACTTCGAAATCTCATATTGTAAGTACCATAATGATATGAGGCATGACACAACAAATTGTATAGCATCAAAAAAAAGATTCAAATTTTGATATAGAATGACAAGCTAACAACTTTTGTGAAAGGACAAAAGTATTGTCGGAATAATCTGAGTACATATACGCAACATGTTGTCAATGTGTTTTCAAAGCATGAGAATACATTAATTGATTCAAAGTTTGGGAAGCATGAGAGATTTGATGCATCATTTGAATACTTGGACTCAAATTCATATTGAAGAATAATGGTGGTTGTAAATAAACTAGTGGTAGAAGGAAGGGTTTGTAGTTTATGCGAAGACTTTGAGTCCTTAACAATTTTTGGAGGATATGTTGTGGCTGGAAATACTAATAGCTATAGGAAAAGACACGTGATGAGTTTAGCAACTCAATTGAAACGAAAAATGTCCACTCATTTGTATTAGAAGAATGTTACACATTTCATTTTGTTTGATGACGATGATTTGAGGGGCATAACTGGTCCTCGTGAGGATGTCGTAGTGATCGGGGCGGAAATACTGAAATCTGATGAATAATCATCTACTAGCTGATCAAATGTGTTGTTTAAGTCAACATATGAAAGGATACACAATCCACCTATGATTCTCCAATCTGAGCGCACTATAGTTGAGTTTACAAGGGTCACATCACAAGTCATCAGAGAGTTCGCAGGTGAATTTTTGTTAGGACGTGGTTATTTAAAAAAAAGAGTTCAAGTTTTTCTCGTGGTGGTGGATTGTGCGACCAACTACAATGCTATTTTTGGGAGATCATGGTTATCGAAAATGCACGTTGTAGCTTCAACGATCCATCAATGCTTGAAGTACGTTATCGAAGATCGTGTTAGAGTAGTTCGAAGTGATTAACAAATGACTAGAGAGTGCTACACGACTTCTCTGCACATTAGAAATACTATAGCTAGTGATTAAATAACAAAATAACAGTCAAGGGGGTTGTCATCAGATATTGATGGGGTGGATGATCCGAGGGGCACTCCGGGTTCATTAATAGCATATGAAAATGTGGAAGAGTATGAGTTTCATGATGGAAGGATTTTGCGAATAGGGACATTGTTGTGACCTACATTATATTACCAGTTGTTAAGGTACTTGTCCAAAAATTTAGAAGTTTTTGCTTGGAAAGTGGAAGATGCTGTCGGGGTTCCTTCCGATGTTATATGCAATAGCTTTGCTTTAAACCTAAACGTTAGACCTATTGGATGATATTATTCCAAAGATGTAATAAGATTCTTTCTTTCATGGATATGTTCACATGATATGATCAAATTTAGATGAATCCCAAGGATCAGGAAAACACTACTTTAATAACTGATAAAGGATTGCACTATTATCAGTTTATATCTTTTGGTTTCAAGAATGCTGGAGTTGTGTATCAAAGATTAGTGAACAAGGTTTTTTTTTAATTAGAAGGAATATGAAGTTTTATATTGATGATATGTTAGTCAAAAGGTCGGAAGATGACGAACACCTTCATGAGTTGGAATAAAATTTCTCGAATTCAATAATTCTTCACTTAAAGTTAAATCAATAGAATTGTACCTTTGCTGTCAGCTTGGAAAATTTTCTTGGGGTATATAATAAGTGAAAAAAGAATGGAAGTTGATCATGATCAGTTAAAGGCTTTGATATCAATAACCCATCATCAGTCGATTAAGGAGGTGCAAGTTATGACATGAAGGTTGACAGCTCTAAATAGATTTATATCTAGATGTTTTTATAAATGTGTTCTTTTTTCCAAGTTCTAAGATAATCAAATGAGTTTTCCTGGACACCGTAGAGTAAGGTGGCATTTTCCAAAATTATAGAGCATTTATCATTGCCAAAAATCTTGTATAAACCTAAAGTAGGGTAGCAGTTATTTTTGTATGTTGTTGTACCGGATTATACAGTCATTGTTGTGATGGTAATGTATGTAGATGTGTATCCTCACCCGATATATTATGTAAGTAATAGCTTACTTGCATCAGAGAAAAGATATTTGAAGCTCAAAAAATTGGTTTTAGTCTTGATTGTCCCTGCACGGAAATGGGCCCTTACTTTCACGCTCACTCGATTATTGTTCGAACAACATTGCTGGTAGGATGAATAAGTGGTCTATTAAATTAAAGGTTTATAAAATTGATTTTTCTCCTTGAACGACTATTAAGGCTCACGTTTTAGCAGATTTTCTTATTGATTCCATTTGAGTCGTTCTAATGAAGAGAATGATGTGAGCACATCATCAAAAGCTTCAGATAGGGTGGTTTGAACTGATAGAGGTTCCAGTGCTTTGGGATCAAGTGTGAGAGTACAGTTAATTTCTCCTTTCGGAGAAGCCATGTATTAGGCCATACAGTTCAGATTCAGTGCGTCAAATAATGAAGCAGAGTATGAAACTGATTTAGCTGGGTTAAGGCTTGCAAGTATTTGTGGAGCAAAGGGGGTTCGATTACAAGAGAATTTACAACTTGTAGCAAACCACACGTTGGGAGTATCTGAGGCTAACAAAGAACAAGTTGTCAAATATTTGAATGAGTTACAAGGGTCGACCCTTTTGTTTGATGAAATGATAGTTGAACACCATTATAGTTGCGGTGGATTATTTTTCAAAATAGGCTGAATTCGAACCATTATTTTTCATCTATACCAATTTTATTAAGTGACCATTACCCCTCGGGCTCAGTGTGGTCCCTTACGTAGATTTATATGCTTATTGAAATAATCATTTTAATTATTTTTAAATCTATGAGTCATGGCTTTGTGTGGACCATTACATAGCTATGGTGGCATGATTTTTAACATTTTTAATAGTTTGTATCATTAGCCGGCCCCGTGCAAAATTTATTGATGTTGAAATATTCTCGTAGGACAATTAGTCATATCTATTGATATATTGATCTCGCTATGGTGATTATAACTAAACATATGATTCAAACTATTTAATATAGAGATGAACAAATAATATTTTGGCATTGGAACATTTCATTAAGTCATTGACTTACAATATGCCTCGTTAAAAAACCCTTAAGCGCCACCAAAAAGGAAAACAAAATATACAACCACTCTACATGGCGTGGTGATACAATTTTAAACTGATGAGTCCAGAATTATTCACCACTGCTCACTGATAAAACCGAAGAGGGGTAATTCAGACAATAGATACCCACTGAACTATCCGGACAGGATAAAAAGTACTAAAACACTAAACACCTTTTTACTAAGCTAAGTGCTAATCTACTTAAAAAACTAATGGGTCTTTAAACACGACCCGGTTTTGCGACTTGACCCGAAAGCCCATTGGTCCATAATTAAAGGTATAAATACCCAACTACTTTCATTCATGAGGGGGATGAACATTTAATACAACCAGGCAGCTCAAATCTCTCACTACAAAACACCCAAACACCCAAACATTCAATACCCTTGAAATTCCCCAAAAAACCTGACGAAATTACCCTCAGTCAAAAATAATCCACACCAAATTGGCGACCATAATGGGAGAAGAAGGTGCCTGAATCTAGCATTCAAAACCAGCAAGAAAAATCAGTTCGGATGAATCCGGACGAGCAAGTAGTGTTACCGCCTTTGATAGAAGTGGTGGGCAAGAACGAGACAGACTGAAAGCTGAAATAGAATCCTTGAGAGCTGCTAAAAAGGCGGAGTTAGGCTTGAAATAAAAATCGAAAGTGTCAGCCATTCAACACACTGACAATCAAAAGGAGAATGACCCATCAGCAAAAACTCATTTGAGTGCTAAAAAGACCCATGTCAGTTCCAAAAAGTTTCACCGGTCTAAACCGGTGGAGAGCTCAGATTCTGAGTCCTCTAGTAGCTCCTTGAATGAGGATGAACTTGAGGAGTCCCTGTCATCCAGTAGTGATGAGGGCAGATCCAAGAAAAAGAAAAAGTTGGTTAAAAAGTATTCAAGAAAGAGGGACAGGCATGGAAGGTTGAAAAGGCATCTAGGAAAATGGTCATCTCACAGCCATAGCCGGAGGCATGTAGATCAGCTGCTGATGGATCTCTTTGCTTTCCATGATGAGCCATGTATTTTTGCAACACCTAATGAAGACACTGTCTTTAGTCGTGGCCGAAATTGGAGACAATTTCCATTGTCCTCCAAAATACTGTTCGGAAACCTTCCTAAGAGGTTTGACAATACTAAGATGGAAAAGTATGATGGGAGCAAGAACCCAGATAATCATCTGGAACAGTTTAAAAAATTTATGATGAATTTTGACAATGATGACAAGTTGCTCTGCAGATCCTTCTCTCAATCTTTTACGGGGAGCGCTCTGAAATGGTACAATAGCCTACCACAAGGGTGCATCATGAACTTTGATACGTTCTGGGTGGCCTTACGGAGGCAGATTCTTAGAAGTAAAGAGGTGAAGGCCAATGGAGACGCTATTATCCATTGTGTCCAAGAGCCAAATGAATCATTAAAAGACTATATAAGTTGGTTCGTGAACACAAAGAATGGGTTAGCTGATTGCTTTGAACAAGTAGCAATAGCTTCTCTGAGACAGGGCTTGAACCCTGTGAACTTGGCCGATTCGATAACCATGAAGAAGGTCATGACGTGGGGCGGTTTACTGAACCAGGTGGGAAAGCAAATCAATGTAGATGAAACGAAAAAGACTAGGGTGCACAGGCAAGTGAAACATGCCCCAGCTGCACCAAACTAGAATCAGTTCGGATACAAGGCCAAGGAAGCCGGATAGGGTCCCAACAGGGCCAAGGCTCAATCTCACCCAGCTCTAGCTCAGAGCCAGCAGTCTAGAAATAAACGAGGACCTTGGGTCCAACCGGAGTGGTTTGCCGATGTTAAAAGAGAATGTGGCAACTATCTATGACAAAACAAAAGATGAGGTGCATTTTAAGAAGCCGACAACGCTTCATTCTCTTAGGGAAAGTCGTAATACTTGTTTCCATCAATATCATCATGATATTAGCCATTACACAGAATATTGCATTTCTTTGAAACAATGCTCAAGAGAAGAAGTGAGAATATGCATAATAATGCTCATTGGGCCGGTCTAACAAATAATGCGGGGACACCGACTCCAGATGGGGCCATGGTGATTATTGAAAGATTTGATGTAGAATCAGGGTATTTGGATCCTGATCTAGCCTGGAATAAGGTGGGTGTTATAACAGAGCACACCAAGATGGTTTCTGGGCTCATAAGCTTTTTTGAGTCACTTACAATATTCGGGGAAGACACAATGACTGCACCCACTCCTTCTTCAAGAAAGAGGCATGTTCACACTCTAGCTACTCAGTTAGAGGGAGTCATGTCCTCATATCAATCCTAAATTCCTTTTCCCTTCATTGTTTTTGATGAAGATGACTTGAGGGACATAGATGGTCCTCATGAAGATGTTGTGGTGATAAGAACATCAATTGGGGGCAATGACATTAGGCAAATTTTGGTTGACACTGGAAGCTCAGCCAACATCCTCTTTTTAAGTTCCTATAAACAGATGAAGAATCCGGTAGTGATTCAGCGTTCGAACATATCCATTGTAGGTTTTACTGGAAGCTCTGCGGACGTGGTCGAGGAGTTTGAGGAGGAGGTTTTGTTGGGCAAGGGCCCTTTCAAGAAAATGGTCAGGGTACTTTTCGTTGTGGTAGATTGTCCCACATGTTACAATGCGATCTTGGGAAGGTCTTGGCTCTCCAGGATGCATGATGTGGCATCAACAGTTCACCAATGTTTAAAATATGATGTTCAAGGAAAAGTGGGAGTTGTCCGGAGTAGCCAAAAGATAGCAAGGGAATGTTATGCAACTGCGCTTGCCCCTAAAACTCTGGGGGCAGTCCGGGTAAACGAAGGTTAGCAGTTGGTGGGGCCCTATGGGGTGAGGGTGAAATTGATGACCCCAGATAGACCCCTGGTGTTTTGATTCCAATTGAAGAGGTTGAAACCCACTCTCTAGCTGAAGGAATAAATGTCAAAGTTGGATCTAAGATGACATCAGAATGAAAAAGCAAAGTGTTGTCCTTTTTGGCAAACCACCAACTTGTTTTTGCTTGGTGTAATGCTCATGTAATCGGAGTGCCTGCAAATGTTATATCACACCAATTATCCATCCGGAAGGATGTAGCACTTGTTGTACAAAAAAGAAGAGCCTTCTTTAAAGAAAAAGCTGATCTCATAGTTCAAGAAGTTGATCGGCTCACCAAAATAGGGCACATAAAGGAATCTCAATATCCTTTATGGACAGCCAATCCAGTATTAGTGAAAAAAGAAAAATGGGAAATTGCGAATGTGTATTGACTTTACAGACCTCAATAGGGTTTTCCCAAAAGATCTGTATCCAGTCCCCCAAATAGATCAATTGGTAGACTCCACATCTGGGAACAAGTTGTTGTCCTTCATGGATGCTTTCTCCGGTTATAATCAGATACAAGTGGATCCGAAGGACCAGGAACACAGTACTTTTGTTACAGATATGGGCCTCCATTGTTACAAGGTGAGGCCTTTTGGGTTGAATAATGTTGGGACTACCTATGAGAGGTTGGTGAATAAAGCGTTCACTGATCAATTTGGGAGAAATATGGAAGTATATATTGATGACATGATGGTAAAGAGTGTGGAAGAAGAATTACACTTGGCAGATCTTCAAGAAATTTTTACCAACTTGGTAAAAGTTAATTTAGAGTTAAATCTAGAAAAATGTGTTTTCAGAGTACAGTCCGGGAAGTTTTTGGGGTATGTGATAAGTGAGAAAGGGATACAGCCTGATCCAGACCAGCTTAATGCCTTATTATAGTGCAAAAATTGACAGGAAGGTTGGCTGCTCTAAATCGTTTTATCTCAAGGTCTTCGGATAGGTGTGCCCTATTTTTACAGCCTTTAAAGGGTGCTAAAGACTTTAACTGGTCTTCATTGTGCGACCAAGCATTCAATGAAATAAAAAAAATCATTTATCTTCCCCCAAGACTCTCTACAAACCTATTGATTGAGAGACATTATACATATATTTAGCAGTGTCCGAATGGGTTATAAGTGGGGTACTAGTATAGGAGGTGGACAATTATCCTCGTCCGGTGTACTACATCAGCAAGAGCCTGATGGATGCTGAAAAAAAGGTACTTAAAACTTGAAAAACTAGCACTAGCTTTGGTGATTGCTGCCAGGAAAATGAGGCCCTATTTTCAGTCTCATTCTATTGTCGTCCGAACGTCTTTTCCTTTGAAAAATGCTCTTCAGAAGGCACATATATCAAGCAGGATGACCAAGTGGTCAGTAGAATTGGGTGATTATGATATTAATTTCGCCCCTCGGAGTGCAATCAAAGCTCAATCTGTTGTTGATTTCTTGGTTGAATTCCATTCGGACAGAAGTACTAAGCAAGCTCCAGATGAAAAAACTAAAAAGGTATGGGTTGTCCGAACAGATGGTGGTTCAAATACCATGGGTTGTGGTGCTGGGATATGTTTAACCTCTCCATATGGCGATAAGTTATACCAGGCTATATGTTTTGCTTTTAGGGCTTCTAACAATGAGTCATAGTATGAAGCTGCTATAGCTAGTTTGAAATTAGCCTTTCTATGTGGGGCTAAAAGAGTCAGGTTAATGAGTGATTCTCAACTTCTTGTCCATCATGCCCAAGGTCAATCTGAGGCAAAGAAGGAGCAGTTGATTAAGTACTTGTTCATCTTTAAAGAAGTAGCAGCCAACTTAAAAAATGTTAGCTATGAGCACATACCCAGATCAGAGAACACACTAGCAGACTCCTTGGCAACCATAGCATACTTTGAGTCCTACCCATGGATTCATGTGCAAGAATGCCCATCCATTCAACCCAATCAGGGAAAGGAAGAGGAGGAAAGTTTAAGTATACAAGTGGTTCAACCTAAAGACTGGAGGTATCCTCTTCTTCAATATATTTTGGATGGCATTTTGCCCCCGGAGAAAGCAGTAGCAAAGAAAATGAAGTATAAGGCTCGTGGTTTTTTAATCATAAGAGACATCCTTTACAAGAAGTCATTTAGTAGATCTTTCTTGCGTTGTTTGGGGATTGAAGAGTCCCAAATAGTTCTATCTGAACTACATGATGGTGAAGGATCAGCACATTGTGACTATAGAGCTTTAACCCGAAGGGTTTTGTTAGTCGGATACTACTAGCCATCCATAATGGCATATGCCAAGGAATTAGTAAGGAAATGTAACCCATGTCAAAAATATAGTAATGATATTCATACCCCAGCTGTCCCACTGGAGTCAATTTCTGAGCCAGTGCCCTTTGCTCGTTGGGGACTGGATTTAGTAGGGCCTCTATCGATGGCATCCGGAGGGTGCAAAACTATTATTGTGACCATTGATTATTTTCCAAGTGGATAGAAGCAACCCCCCTAGCAGGAACTACTTTGAAAGCTGTTATAAAATTTATCATGTCTAACATATGTTGCAGATTTGGGGTTCCACAAAAGATAACCACAGATAATAGGCCACAATTTGATAACAAGGATATGGAGAGTTTTTATGCCTATAGGGGCATTCAGCATTGTTTATCTTCTCATTTCCTTCCACAAGAAAATGGACAAGTTGAAGTGGCAAACATAACCATTATGTCCGGTCTCAAAAAGAATTTAAAAGGGGCTGGTGGAAAGTGGCCAAACTATTTACAAGAAGTATTATGGGTGTACCGTACTACTCCTGAAGCTGCTACATAAGAATCTCCTTTTGCCTTGGTATATGGGATGGATGCAATTGCTCCTGTAGAAGCAACTGTTCAATCATACCGAGTCCACAATTTTTCCAAACAGGCTAATGAAGTGTCAGTCAGAAGTCAATTGGACTTAATAGAAGAAAAAATGGTTAAGGCTCATCTTAGAGCCACCCATTATCGAGGTTTGTTGAGGAGCAGGTTTGCTTCCAAAATTATAAGAAGGGATTTTCGACCGGGGGACAAAGTATTGGAAAACGTCTTCTTACATACTAAGGAGAAGCAGTTCGGCAAGCTAGCTCCAAACTGGGAAGGGCCCTATGAGGTCTCCGAAAAGCTTAAGTCTGGGACATACATGCTTCAAGACAAAGATGGAAGAATCTTAAACCACCCCTGGAATATTGAACACCTCCGGTTGTATCTGGAATATAAGTTGTGTAAATATTTACTTGTTTAAAGTCCATGTAAATATTATGGGGCATACTCTTTCTTACCCTAGTGGCGCGGGGAGGTTTTAATGAGGTGTCCGGGTATTTTAATAAAATTTGATGCCTTCTTTAAACATTCAAAGTGTTTTGATTTACAGTTTCTTTAAAGTCTTCTAAAGATTTTTTGCAGATCGGATTGATCTGGTGGAATGATGACCATTTAAACATTCGTCATCGGAGATTTTAAACACTCTCATCTTAAATACTTGTGAAACAAAAAAATGCTATTTAAACATCAGCCACTGAAATTTAACAAATATGAAACAAAACAAAAAATTTGCAAAGTAAACTTATTCGGCTAAAACCAGATGATAATATTAAAACACAAAATATGCCTTGGCCATCCAAGGACTTTGAGTTTAAAGAATACCTTAAACGGACTCAAACCGGACACAGTTACAAAAATCCATTGGTCTTCCAAGGACTTTAGTATTTCATGAGGATAAGAGAAACAAAAAATAGTTAAAGTATCATGGTTAATTCCCTTTCGATATTCCTACATCGTCTTTCTTCTTGGGATCTTTGGATTCGTCACTGGAACTCTCCCTTGTTCCTTCCTCCTCATCAGTAGTGGAATCAATTCCACTACTATAGCCATGTCGATCACCTTCCGCCATAGTATAAAACGGGAGGTCCTCATACTCCACATATCTCCATAAATCTCCAAGGGTTCGCTTCACAAATTTCTGGTGAACAAGAAGTATCATGTCAGATTTGACCTATGCATCTCTTACCTCCAGGGAGTCTATCACCTTATTCGTATTCTCATCGATCTTGGCCTGGATATTTGTTTCCTGATCTTTCACCAAATCCTCTTTCTCTTTGGTGGCCCTGGACACAGCTTCTTCGAGAGAAGTCTTGGCAGTGGACAAGGCTTGGATGGTATCATCCTTGATCTTCATGTCTCCCTTCAAGCTGGAAAGATCTTTTTCCAATCCAGAGCATTTGGTTTGGAGCTATGTGTTAGCTATCTCCGAAGTGACCACCTTGACTGTCAGATCTTCTTTATCCTTTCTCAATTCTTCAAGCTCCTTCTTCAAGGCCTCAACACTTTGGTTATCGTTTATGAGGTCAGTTGATAATGTTTTTTTGTCTGCTTTGAGGGTGTCGACGAGGGAAGATTGATTCTTTACTTGCTTTTCCAAGTTGAGTACTGGCTGAATCTGGGCCAAGAGAAAGTGGGTCACCACTTCATGTTCCCCGGAGACGGTAAAGGACTTGCCACTGAAAGTTACCATGTTGGAGGAGCTTGGAGGAAGGTATGGGCCAGCAAAGTCATCTTTCTCAAACTCTCCAAAATAGAGACTAATGTTTTGAATACCACTGATGTCTACCCCATCAATATTAATGACCCCTCTGGTACCCTCTCCGGTATATAGATCAGTGGGGATTTGTTCTCCTAAAGTGCGATCAGTTGGATCGACCGAAGGTAAAGACTCTGAAGGGTGGAGGACTATTTCATCTCCTAAAGAGACCTTCTTCTTCTTAGCAGCCTTCTCGTCGCTGCTAACTCCCATTTTTTTGGTCCTTTTTAGGAGGCTTTGGTTGGATTTGGGGTTCACCTGCCTCCTTAATGGAATTTTTTCAGCTACTTTAAGTAAATCAGCATCAATCTCTCCCTGGACCTGTTCTCCTTGACCCTCTGGAGCAACCTCTTCTGCAGCACCCCGAACGGCCTCTACTGCAACCTTATTTTTCTTGCCTTTCTTCTCTTTAATTTTACTTGGGGCTTTGGCTCTGGAAAACAAGGAAAATTTACCGTCTTTCGCTTCTGTTCTTGTAAGAATAACGATTAGAGCAGGTGGTGTAGTCAACTCCTCCCAAGTGAGGTCTCTCCGGCCCGTTGTGTTCCATAGGTGGGACCTCACCAAGTTTCCTGAGGTGAAGCAGTTGTGGAAAGTATTCCCCCAACGCTCAGCAGCCCAAGCATTTAATTTGGCACATGTCGTCTGCCCCTCCTCCAAATAATCGGAGAACTTCTTCAGCAATACTGACATAAAAGAAAAGGCAATTCAGTGATAAGTTTTTGTTGCAAAATGAGAAGACAAACAAAGTAAGCTTTTCCACCTACTGGTGAGCATACTAGGATTGACACCAGCTTTGATTTTCCTCTTATTCTCCCACGCCCCGCTAATGAACAGGAACTGGGTCTTCCAGTTTTTCTCTTACTCGAGCATGTCATCCACCACTTTAAAGTCATCTCCCATATTGAAGTGGTAGAATAGGATATGGTGGTTCTTACAAAGGTTGGCCGCTGCAGCAAACTGCTCCATTGGAAGAGGTATACCGGACAGCCTTAACGCCATAACGCAGACGATGAGAGTATACCAAGCATTGGGACTCAAATGGCTTGGATAGAGTTTTATCATGTGGAAATACCTAACAATTTCTGGATCCAAGGGAAATCTGAGCCCCCAGTTGAACAACTCAGTATAGATGATGATTTCGCTAATCTTGCAGTCCATCAGAGTCTCTGGTGTGACTGGTATCCTCACCTTAACAGATTCAGGGATCCCCCACTTGGTCCGGATCCGGTCTAACTCAGCAGTGTGAGTATAGACATAATTGATATTCTGTATGGCCAACACATACTTCACATTGACTTTATGGAAGCAAGGTCCCACCTTGCCTTCCAGACTCTCCGGCAGATCCGGATGGGTCATGCAGACTTTCTCCTTGCCTTTTCCCTTTTTATCGGAGGCAGCATCTCCAGTCTGCCCGGAAGCTTCAGTCTCGAATGGAGCATCTTCAACACTATCATCCATCACCTCTTCCATTACTATGGAAGGTTTATCAGCTATTGTTGATGGGAGAGTGCTAGTTGGTGGCTCAGCAGGTTGTCCGGACGGTTAAGCATCAGCCTCTCTTAAGGCTATGGTGTCCGGCTGAGGCTCAGCTCCGGAGGACTTAGTATGAGAGCTGGTTCTAGTGGCCTTGGGTCCTGAGGGTTTGTCTTTTGGGGCTCTAATAGATGCCTCCGATCCGTAGGCTTTATCTTTGGCCCCAGACTTGGAGGGCCATGTTTTGGAAGACTTGATTTGAGATCCAGTTGCTTGACCCTTTACTAAACGTGTTGTTCGACGAGGGTTAGTTTTTTCTAGATATTTCTTGATGTCTGACCCCATAGCGATGAACGGAGAAGGCTTTCTAACACTCGATACCGCTTTTTTTTGCACGGTAGAAGGCTGAGACTCTTTAACCGAGGATCATGAAGGGATTAGTGAGAGTTTGGGTTGGAATAAACACCTAGGTTTTGTACTTTTGGTAGAGGATGATCCTCGATCAGCTTCTGAAGATAGTGTGTCAGGTTTACTAATTAGAGAGACTAGAAGACCAGCAGCGATACGTCTCTCACGTTCAACTTTTTGTGCTTTTTCTAGTTCCGAAAAATTTAGCCAACCACCTTTCACGAGAGCGCTTCTCGTTGTGAACATAACATACCCAAGAAAGGTTTTGAGAGAAGAGGTAAAAATCTCGGAGAAGAAGAAATTGCAAAAGTGATGAAGATGGTGAAACCGTAAAGGAAAATAATTTATACTAGTGAGGTAAAAGTTACTGATACCTAGGAGAAAACAAAGAGACTAATGTAATGATTAAAGGCGGCACAAACGTAAGAAACATTAAATGCAGGAGTTGCTTTTTGGGCTTAGTGGGAGCGTTGTTCTAGGAAGAAAACGGTAGGTAGAACGAATTAAAACGCGACACATGTCCCACGATCCAGAGCAAAACTATTGGAATTCTGAGAAGGATTCAGTCCGGATAAACCCTGAACTGAATACATGAACGATCCGGAGAATGGTGTTATTTGCTAAATGAGTTTTTTAGTCCTGCCAAAGATCTTTGACAAAACCTAAAAAAGGACAACCGATGAGTCCGGAATTATTCACCACTGCTCACTGATAAAACCGGACAAGGGTAATTCAGATAATAGACACCCACTGAACTATCCGGACAGGACAAAAGTACTAAAACACTAAACACCTTTTGACTAAACTAGGTGTTAATCTACTTAAAAAAACTAATGGATCTTTAAACACGACCCTGTTTTGCAACTTGACCCGAAAGCTCATGGGTCCATAATTAAGGGTATAAATACCACTTTCATTAATGAGGGGGATGAACATTTAATACAGCCAGGCAGCTCAAATCTCTCACTACAAAACACCCAAACACCCAAACATTTAATACCCTTGAAATTCCCCAAAATACATGACAAAATTACCCTCATTAAAAAATAATCCACACCACAAACGATTAATATTCCATGGATATTTTAGTTTATTATCATCTATTTCCTCCAATAGATACGCCATGCGGTGTCCTTTGGAGATTACTATGCACAGGTTATCCCAACTCGGGGCCAGTTTCCAAGAATTCTTAGTCATGAGCTCGATGAAAGATCTTCTTCATGACTAGCTCATCACTTTGAAGGCCTGTGGTTTCAATTTGGAGTTGAACATGATTCTTATCAAACTCTTATAATGCTTTAACCAAACCCTGATCTCATCGTTCTTTGATTGAGTATAAAGATAATTTTCAATCTTCAGTATTAAGATTTTATGAGTAATTTGCAATTCGATGCATGGGTATCATGATCTTTTCTGGTACCATAGCTTTCATCCCGTACACCAAAGAAAAAGATGTTTCCTATGTAGATGATCGTGGGGTCGTTTGGTATGGCCATATGACCTCGGCTAATTTATTAGGCCACTTGCCTTTGGTTCCCTTCAATTT
This sequence comes from Limnanthes douglasii subsp. nivea, assembly GCA_036936605.1. Lineage (NCBI taxonomy): Eukaryota > Viridiplantae > Streptophyta > Magnoliopsida > Brassicales > Limnanthaceae > Limnanthes > Limnanthes douglasii. The sequence goes on from JAUPFV010000002.1 coordinate 161,194,790, forward strand.
TCTTCTTTATCCCTTACAAGATTATATGGTTGTTTACATCAACTTGACTTTTAGTTTGTAAGTAGTTTAGTATTGAAAAGTATTAATTTATCCCATATCTGTTGCAGAAGCCTATTACGATCCTATTTTGAAATTGTGGTTCGTTGTCTATCATGAGGATGCAGAGATTCCAAATCTGGATATGATATGATTTTTCAAAAAATCGCATATCTCTTGGCATCCAGTTATTGACATAGACTTTGCTTCGACCTATTTAGTCAAGTAGTCTACTGCCACTATCAAATGTTATATTTTGGATGTATCTATAGAGAGGGGTCCAACAAGTCCAATCCTTCATATATCGAATGTGGATGATGTTGGGATGATACTCATTGGCTCACTTAAGAGATGTTGTGTATTGGAGAACTGTTGACATGAGCGACAGCCTTGTACAAGGGCTTTTGCATCAATCATTAGTTTGGGTTTTTTAGAACCTTCCACAATGGGCCCCGGCTACTCTTTCGTGCATGACGGTTAGAATGAGTTTAACCTCTTCATTATTGACGCATCATAGCAGTGGTCGTATTATGCTCTTGCTATACAATATATTTTCAAGGAGTGTATACTTAGCTGCACGTACACGAAGGGATCTTGATTTGGCTTTGTTTTTTAGAAGACTGTGATATCGTACGTAAGCAAATATTAGTCCCTCTAGTCGGTTCATGGTTCGATTATCTTAACCTCATATATTGGCACATTATCTCCTATAGTAGAGCTATATTGGATGAGGACTGTCGGGTTGTCATCGTAAGTAAACTCCTTAGCAAGTGAATCTGCATCGGAGTTATCAGAGCAAGGTATCTGCTCATATTCTATTCTGGAGAAGTTTTTTCCTATTATTTCAGTGCTAGAAGATAGCCTCGTGTGATTTCTTGCTTCACCTTATATAATCATTTAGTCTGGCTAATGACCAACTAGTAGTTCGGTTGAACTTGTAGGTTCTTAGCCCCGCAAATGTGAGCTAACTTTAGACCGTCCCAGATGGCTTCAAAATATGTTGCGTTATTTGTTACTTCAAAATGGAACTTGATTGTTTGTCTTCTTTTCTCTTTAAAAGGTGCTCTTAACATGATTTTTGCTCATCCTCCAGCTATGTTAATGCCCTATTGGCCTCGATAATCCACTCGAGGTTGTTTACTGACTGTATTTACTATGGTTTCATCTTCATCTCTAGTTCTCATGAACTCGTTAATAAACTTGGATACTTATTTCCCCTTGATTGTCGTGCGGGGTTCATAGATGATTTTGTATTCTCCAAGTTCCAATGACCACCTTGTAAGGCTTCCCAAGATATCAGGTTTTTAGAGTATGTTTCTTAGAGGGAAAGAAGTGATGATGGTATAGCTCTGGAAGTACAGTTGTGGTTCACCATATCCATAACATAATTGTTTTGAAAAAAAGTTTCATTCGTAACAAATTTTGTGGAGCCACTACCATACCAAGGGAAAATTATTCTACGTTGACGTATCTTATTTTAGTGTCTATCAAACCCTTTTTCACGTAACGGATCTCTTCCGTTTCATCGATTTTGTCCGGATCGAGATCATCTTCTAAACTCATTTCATCTTCCTTACTAGGACCCCACTTGCAACATAATTTGATACTAATAAGTAAAGTTAAAGTGGCGCACCGGGCTCCGGTGCTAACAACACATCGGGTGACGTTAAATATTCATGTAGTTTTAGGAATGAAACATTGCATCCATCTGTCCAAGCGAATTTTCGGTTTTTTTTGTATTTTAAAGAAGGGTTAGCTTTTGTCTGACGCTCTAGAGGTAAAGTGGGAGAGAACAACAAGAAGCGCGGTTAATCGCTAAACCTCTTTAGTATTCCTTAGAGGTTCCATCGTTAAGAATGCTTTTAATTGTTAAAGGTCGGTCTCGATTCCATTCTTGCTAACTATGTACCTTAAGAATTTTCCACTGTATACACCAAGATATAATTTTAGCGGGTTAAGTTTAAGATTATACCTGCGTAGTGGCTCGAATAATTCACTTAGCACTTTGAGCAGTCAATCATTGATGTCACTTTTGATGATCATATTATCGATGTATTACATGTTATTACCGAGTATATTTTCAAATATTTGATTCACAAATCGATGATATGTTGATCCCACGTTCTTCAACCCGAACGACATAACCTGGTAGCAGTAGAGACCTCGATCCATCTTGAATGTTATATAATATTCATTGGCATGGTGCATTCTAACCTCGTTGTACCTCAAGTAGGTATCCGTAAACGATAAAAGCTCATTGCTTGATGCATAATCTACCAGTTGATCAATTCGCGGGAGAGGGAAATCATCCTTTAGAAATGCTCAACTGAGGTTAGTGATAATACAAACATACGTCATTGGCCGTTCTTTTTATTGTCTAAAAAAAGGCTAGCTATCCAAGTTGGGTAATACACTTTACTAATATGGCTCAACTTGATGAGCTTGTCAACTTCTTAGGAGATTGGCTCTGACGTTTCTGATGAGAACGTTCATTTTTTCTACCATATCGGTCATATATTTTTATAAATGAATAACTTATGACACATGACCCCTGGCTTGACCCCCGTGACTTTATCAACGCTCCAAGCGGACATGTCTGAGTTCTGTAAAAACTGGTCCATCAATTTATCTTGGAATAGATAGTCGAGTTTGCTTCGAATGTGTACCACTTTCCCCTTATCTAGTGTTACATTGATATTTTTCTTCAGCCAGGGTCGACTTTGCTTCCAATGTATACAACTTTCACTTTGATCGTCTTCTCTGAGATTATAGACTTCTTGATAAGTGGTTCCATTTTGATAATCCCCACCGGTGGACCAATTAATTATCATTGGGTCGGATTTGTAGGGTCCAAAGTTGTGGCATAGCAGTTTCTTGGTGTTCTTTAGCTGCATTTTTAATGCCAAAGAGGTTGTCGATCGAGTATTTTACACACTAAAGGAACGAACATGAGGTTGTTTCAAGTTTTTAGAACTATGGTCGGCCTATTATCGCATGGTAAAAATTGGGCGCATCGACAATCATTGCCAATGAGATTTTCCCTTTATTTAACAAACCAGATAAGCTCTACACTATCAATTAGCCATTGGATTTCCTTTCTTATCTGCTAGCACTCGTCAGTGGTATGACTATGGTCATTATGGTATGCGCAGAAGTATCGTGGGGATATCTTGTAGCTAGAAGCTAACATGCTTCGTTGATTTTGTTACATGGCTCAACCTTTAGGCTTCTCATATATAGTTGTTATGTTCTTCGTGAAGGTTGTGAATTTCTTACCCAGGTTATCAAAAGAAGAAGTTCGGGGCCTAGTTACTTGGGTTCTAGTAGAATCCCCTCAAGGCGTCTTGTCAATTCGTCTCCTAGTTTTGATCGGTGCTCTAGAATCTTGGGTCTTTTGGTGAGAAAAATAAATGATATCCTCTTTCTTCGAGTCATCTACCCTGATAAATTGATTGGACCTAGCCAAGATACTCTCATCGTTTTAACTGCGATCCAATCCTATTTTGAAGGTGGCAACGGTTACAGGTTCTTCACAGACTGATAGAGAGTTCATTTCATAGATGAACCTTTAGACATAGATTTTTAGCGTCTCTCCCTTTTAATGGTACAAATTCATGACTGAATCACTTTCCCACTTGTACCCTTGTTCCCTAAATGTTTTTACATGAAGGCAACTCAAAGTCTTTCAAAATATTGGACCGATTCTTTGGGAAGACTATTGAAGAAATCAAGCAATATTCCCTTAATTTTCATGGACAAATCCCTGAGCATTAGGACGTCATCAAGTTTGATAGATATCATCATGTTTCTAAACTGCTTTAGATAATTTTCCGGGTCTCATGAACCGTTATACAAGTCCATCTTGTGATGGTCGAATATTTTGGGGAGCTTTCTCTCCAAGATTCTTTTGACAAATGGGGACTTTTACAATACATAAGTTGGCCTTACCTAATCATAGTCAATTGTTTCTTATCTTATGCCTTTTTATGTGATCCCATTACTTAACTGATCCTCTTGGTCACAGTAACTCACGCTTCTTAGTTTTTGTTTTTTACTTTTACTTTCGTTGGTATGTTCATCTCTATTCGTGCCTCTTAGTATTTTGAGTGACATCAACTTTGTTATCCTCCTAAAGGAGAACATATTTTCCCTTGTTCTCTGATAAAAAAATCAGTTAAGTGCTAAAAAGCCTCAATTTTTTTTTTAATTCTTACTTAGCCTTATCGTCTTTTTCGAGTTGCATTTGGACTGCCTTGAGCTGCTCCCGTTTGAGATCCTCTATATGATACTCTAAAACCTGAACACTGAAATAAGTAGATGATATACCTAGGTTAAAAGGGTTATCCTCATGGGCCACGCCACTGGTGGTGCCTTTAGTGTTGACTTGGGATTTATTATCATTTTTAACCGCCACCTCTGAGCTTGCTTGATTAGTTTTCGGAGTGGGATCAATGTTTCATTCGTCGTTTAAAAAGTTCTTTATGATTTCTTAAACATTTTCCTACTTACCTTGTCCATAATCGATTCTTGTAACCTCTCTTTCGACTCATAGGCTAGTTAATATCATTGGTAAATCCTTGGATACAACAACAAAAAATGATTAACTATATTTCGTACGGACGACGCCAACATCTGATAAGGGACTTTTTAGATATGTACTAGTTTGAATAAAATAAGAAAGTAAATAATCTATGTAATATACCCTTTGTATTAAATAATAAGTCTAGTTGTATACATATTTATACAAGATAATCAATATTCAGCTATTTCCACTATCTATGGAGTAGTTGCCACTTCTTGTTTTGATGTTTGTGGGTGAATGTAAAAACTCACATCTTGCATGTCTCCTTAATAACACACTTAATGGCTTTGTGCGTCAAATAACCACCTTTTGTTATCGTCCCTCAGTTGATAATTTTTTTTATAACATTGTACCTTTGCTTGATTGTATCTCATTTAGTAACGCTTCATTATGTTACCGACCGAGGATATTTTTGTAGAAGTCTTACTCAGTCGCTTTTACACTCAATCGCTTGTACGCTCAGTCGTTCTTTTTCAACTTATCGATTGCACCTCGTCCACTGTCATAGATAAAAACCGACCGATGAATTATATATTATCATATTTAATACCCTAATGTTAGAACATATTCACTATAAGGTATTCCATTTTGATAGAAGAAGTCGATTTTTTTTTTCTGTACCTCTATGTTGGTGCCGAGACATTCTTTGCAGTCCAAATTCTGGCCCAACGATTTTATAAGAGAGATTTTTTCTTCTATTTAATTTTAGTAATGTGTTATGCTATGACTAAATTCCCCTAACAAGAGAGGTACATGTAGTGTTTCTGATAAGAAGCGCTAAATAATATTCTTCTACATTTCAACATATAGTCTCTAATAAAAAAAAAATTATTGTCAATGATAATGTATTTATTAGTCAAGATCATGACTTAATTTTGACTTATGTACACAAATAAAACTGGGTCGTTAAGCCTGCTTAAGAGTTAGCTCTTCCTATTGACAATGAGGGTTCTCACTTAGCTTCGACATAAACTAGTACTAAAACCATCTAATGTGTCATTGATTATTCAACAAAGATACATGTTATTATGGTTACTCTTAACATCTCTTTATCTTTGTGTGAGGTTGTTCTTCCGTTGACATCTAATGGTAGTGTTATTTATAGTGCTGACTTGTTTTCGAGTGTTCCCAAACCTTTGGGGTCTGAAGCTTCTGCATCGTTTTTGATGTTTTTTGCATTGAACGGATTTTAGAAATAGTTACTCAATTTGGTTCTTTGGCGGGCTAGATGTCTTTATATATTCATGTTTCTCCCCTCGAGTTAACTAGGCATTATTTGGATCTTGGATCTGAGGTAGTTATTTTCCTTTATATTTTTTACTTATTTATTATCTTGTGGACTTATTATTTATATATTTTTATATTTGCAACTTATTTTTAATGAGCTGAATGTGTGTCATTATGCCCAAATCCCCTTCGGGTCAATTATAAGCTCTTTAGGGTCTTCTCAATAGTGCTTCCTAGTCTATAGACAAACGATCTTATATAAAAGTTTCTCTCAAATCTAGTGGCCAGAGAGAAACGTTTGTGAAAAAATGTTTAAGAACAATTGATAAAAAAAGTATTTATCTCTTCAATTAGAATATCATAGTGTTTTTTAGAGACAATTATTTTGCGTTATCGTAACATAAGGAATATGTTTTGGCCATGTAAGACAAAGTTACTACTTCAGAAGGTATGTGGAAAAAATTTGACAATAAGTTTTTGCATGCAAGATCCGAAGCAAATATTGTTACTTCAAAGCTCCAAGAAATGCAAAAACAGTTACATTATATGACAACATGTATACTACTATGCTAAAACAGTTTGTTGTTAAGTGTAGAACTCGTTATATTGAATTTGATAAGTAAATAATATGTTATGATATCCTATGTTCAATTGGCTATGATGGAATCTTTTTTCAGATTAGTATTGGATATCCAGAGAATCATCCCAAAATAAATCTTGATCATTTTTTGTATAATATTTATGAGGCACAGTGGCCAAATTATATTATCTGGACTGATAAATCTCCCGAATTTATTCCTCTTTTGTGTGAAAATATTAATAAAAGCAAGCAACTTTGTAATGTACTTGAAGATATTGAGGAAAAGAGAATTAAATATCATATTATATCTGAATATGATGAAGGTGACGAATGAAGCAGTGTTGACAAGAACACATTCAACACAGATTACCTCACTCGTTGATGCTAGATTCGAATGGGGCACTGTGTCCACGTTTGTTACTTTACAATCTATTGCTCCTCTTGAATTTTTCTATAAGTTATATGTTTGCCAATTTTTTCTATTTTTTATAAATGTTAATTTAATAATATATTTTTGTAAGACTTCCATTATTTTACTTTTATGGGTACTCTTTTGATTTTTTATGAATGAATTTTTGTCTTTATGACAAATTTGCATTCTTTATTTTTTCTATTGACGGGTAAGGTACAATAGGTCGAAGATTGTTTTCTAAAATACTTTGGTTATATAGTTGGATTTTTCTAGAATTTTCCAAATATGTTCATGGTACATGATTACATGGTATAGTTTTTCCCTTGTTTTTAAGCAATTATAGCTTATTTTTGCAGATTGACTCACTATCATTTGTTTTTCTAAAAAAATTCCATTTTTTAAATTGATGACTCGTGGTCATTTTGTTTATTATCCGCTATTTTTATTGATGGATGGTTATTATCATCCAAAACATATTAACATTTTTTTTCAGAATATTTATTCAAACTGAAACACATTATTGCTTTAGTATTATTTTATTTGACGAAATATATTTTAGCTTGGATCATTATTGTATTTGCCAACATATATTATTTATTTTTAAGGACCTATTATGTCTAGTTTATTCTGAGGTATATTTTCTCTTAGATATATTATTTTTTAGCATTAATAGTTTGGTGAAGCATTTTTTATGGATAATTTTTATTTGTTTTCAATTGATATTATGCAATATGACACTTTCTAATGGTTATTTTGGCTTCATAAATTTATTTTTATCACTAGGTGTTATTTTACATTATGCAAATAATAAATTAAACATATGTTTTGCATTAAAAAGGTTTTATTAATGTCGAATACCTTCTAAAAACCTTTTCGCACCACCAAGAGAGGAAAGCATACATCCCCATATTTTACTAAATACGATTTACATGAGGAGTAAGTTATATGTTTTTCTAGTCCACAAAACTATTGTAATGTTTCAAATGCTCTATATTCCATGGGTGCATGACTTGGTTTCTATTTTATCCAAAAACATATAATTACATGCATTTATTTTAGCTTTGACCTTAAACGATCCTTCGAATTTAGGCATACTTTTTAAAGTCTTTTTTCTTGCATGTGTTGGAATATTCTTCTTAGCATTCTATCTCATGGTTCGAAACTCATGAAACGAACTTTGGAATTATATTGATTCTTTATTAATGCCTTGTAATGTTATGAATGCATGTGTGCTTTGAACCTTCTTTCTTCGACAAGATCGACTTTCTCTCTTAGGTTTTAATTATTTTTTGCTTCATTATATGTTATGGTCCCGCAGGATGGCATGCATATTTCTATTGGCACTATTACCCATATTCATGTTGTTCATTCCAACATTATTCCCTCAATTATTATTCCAGTAGTCACTTCAACTCGCCTATTAGCTTGAAGATGGAAAAAATAGGAAAATATTTGTTTAATTTCATTTTATTCTTTTTATTTTGTGATGTTATCATTTTGGAATTATGTTCCATAATCAATAGTGATAACTCTTAGAGTCTTGTACCTGCAACATATATTTACGTTTAAAAATATCATTAGTTTTGTTTCCGTGATGTTTTGAACTACTCGTGCTTCCATTCATTTGGATAAAGAGTCTACGAAAATGATTAAGTATCTTATTTATCCAGATGTCATCGGGAATGGTCCTATGATGTCCATACTTCATCTACCGAATGAACGTTTCTTTGTTATCACATGTTCTAGTAATACTACAAACCTTGGATTGAAATTATAAAACCTTGATATTGTTCATTTTGCAGTATTCATGATTGTTGGCTAACAATATCTTTGGAGTAATATTCTTTTATATCCATAGTGATCGTCGCATTCTCATTCATGTAATTCTTCCACTATGAAGTTTGCTTTGTAGGTGCCTAGGCACCTTAGTAAGGGTTATAATAATCCTTTATTTTTTTACAATACGTCTAATATCTACACATACCTTGTAGATGTTCTTTTTATTTTTCTTGCCTCATTTATGCCTTTGGGAAGGATCCCTTCTATAAGGTATCTTTTTTATTGGTGTTCACCAATCTTATTTATTTTCTTCTCTTTTAATTATCATTATTCATTCGTATGTAAGGGTTAGGAAAAACCTGATTCGATAGTGTGATTAAGGGTTTTCCTCGTAATATTACTCTCAAGTCTAAAGATGTACATGCTAAAAAAGTAAAGGTGTCAACTACTTAATTTTGTGCTATTGACACTTGTTTGAATTCGACGTGTTCGAATTGAAAGGTGAAGCATTGTAACTCATTTAGATATTGAATATGATGAGTCCGGAAATATCTGTCACTCACTGTAAAAACCGGACATGGGTAATTCGGACAAAAGTCACCCACTGAACAATCTGAACTGGACAAAAGTACTAAAAACTAATCACCTTTTGACTAAGCTAATTGTTAATCTGTTTAATAAACTAATGGGTTTTTGAATTCGACCCGATTTCATAAAATTGACCCGAAAGCCCATATGGCCCACAATCAAGGGTATAAATACCCAACCACTTTCATTAATGAGGGTAATGAACATTTAATACAACCAGTCAGCTTAAATCTCTCACTACAAAACACCCAAACATTTAATACCTCTAAAACATCATAAAACATCTGACCAAATGACCCTCAGTCGAAAATAATCCACACCACAATATACTATCATTTTTTGCTTCGACGTGCCCTATTATTTGGTTAACTACTAATTGAGAGTCCGTCAAAAGTAATACATTTTTCGCTTCACATATTTTTGTTAACCAAAGTCATGCAATGACATCTTCATATTATGCTTCATTATTTAATGTTATGAATCTAAACCGGATGTATCTATATAATATATCTCGAGTCACGGACACAAGTTTGATTATTGCTTCCGAACCTTGATTGTTTTTTTCTCCATCAATCATGACTCTCCAAGTTTTTTTGACTCGTGATTTATTATGATTGGTCGCTTGGATTCGAATTTAGTCAGAAAGTCGGCTAATTCCTGAGCCTTTATTGTTGTTATAGGTTTGAAATCTATATTCTGATCCTTGGAATCTACTCACCATTTAGTCAATCTTCTCGAAATATCGGACTTTTTTTTTAGTATATTTCTTAAAGGAAATGAAGTATGCAACATTATAGTGTACGTTAAAAAGTATAATCTCATTTTCCTTAGCCGTTACTAGTAATGTTATAAGTATTTTTTTTATAATTGTAAATATTTAGTTTATGCTTGTTATACAGATGTACTTATATAGTAGACGGCTTTGGAATCTTTTTGTGTCTTCCTGATTACCATTGCACTAACTGTATAATCCGAGACTATCAAATACAAGATTTATCATTGCTTAAGCTTTGTTAATATTTCCAGAGAGGCTAATAATTTCTTTTATGTTAATTAATGTCTTCTGTAGTTTATTGGAATTTTTGGCTCATTTTCCACCTGAAAGAACGATCGGCATTTGTCCGAAGACCATGACAAGAACCTGTTAAGATTTGGTAACTTTTATGATGGAATTTGAACTTATTTTTTGTTGCTTGGAGCCTTCATTGGTGCCAGGTTGGAAAAATGGGTTGGATCTGATTCGATTTCTTTTTCGCTCACATATATCCTAAGAATTTTCCATTTCGAATGTCAGAAGTGCATTTTTCTGGATTCAATTTTAGATTCAAACGTTTGAGGTTGCGGAATGTTTTAATAAGAGCTACTATATAGTCCTCTTTATGTATGATTATTATCAACATGTTGTTAATATATGCTTGTGTATTTATGTATACCTCAGTTGCAAATATCTTATTTACCAACCTTTTATTGGTTGCTTAGTATTTTTAAATCAAAAGGGTATTACTTTGTAGCTAAGTAACCTTTTTTGGTAATGATCGTCATGTGCTCTCGATATTTTTATTTCATTTGGATTTGATTATATAATGTGAGGGCATCCCTAAAGGATAAGATTTTGTTGTACAATATTGTGTTGACGAGTTGATCAATTTTTAGAAGTGGAAAATGTTTATCTATGTTAGATATATAAGGCTCAGGCTCATTAGCCCATAAAATTTATCAATAAATTAGAGCTTTATACTCTATGTAATTTCTACTCTTTCTAAATAAATAGAAACCATGTCGCTTCTTAGCGACTTATTCTTCTTCTCTATTTTCTATCTTTGTTTGTAAACATGGTATCAAAGTGTGTTCGATCCTTGGATTTCATTAGGTATTATACTTCAGTTTAATTCGTTTAATCTTATTTCAGATATGATTGTGCTTAAAAATTTTGATTTTGCTTTGGGGTTAAGAGGTGTTTGAAATTATTTTGTTTCAAATCTATTATTATTGTGCTTCAATTTGATTTGTTTGATCTTATTTCGGATCTGATTGTGCTTAGAAATTTTGGACTTTACTTTAGGGTTAAGGGTTGTTTGGAGTTGTTTTGTTTTGGATCTATTACTATTGTGCTTCGATTTGATTTATTTGATATTATTTCGGATCTACTTTTTCTTAGAAATTTGGATTTTGGTTTGGGGTTAAGAGTTGTTTGGAGTTGTTTTTCTTTGTTATTTTCCTTAATAAATAAATAAAATTGTTTATCGGGCCAAAAAATCATTAGAAGAAATACATTTTTAGTTTTTGGATATGTTGTGTGCAGTCACAATCAAAAGGTTCGATCAAGAAACAAACAATATTATTTACGCTAAATTTTGGATAGCATGTTCGGGATATCCGTTGCTTCAATCTGACTAGTTGGTTATGATTTGGAGCTATGATTTATGAGAAATAGCTTATGTAATAATGTAATGTTTCTTGTTGGTAGAAGATGTTTGATTTTACACATAAATTAATAGTTGGATTTGATTTGAGTTTGGATTTGATTTTGGACTCCGACTTGACTGGTTTTCAATTTGAATTTGATTAAAATTTCGATTTGATTTTTTGATTTGGACTTGGTATCTCTCTATTGTTTGATTTTGTTCGATCAAATATCGTGGATCCTATTGCAAATATGATATGAAACGATGAGTTTCTACAGTCTACATGTACCAAATTGAATTAGAAGAATTTTGTCATGTCTACATCTCCATATATTATGGGTATGAATAATGGTTGAGGTTGTTAATATAAGGGATGATACTTTCATTAGCTGAATCTTACTTTTTATTTTTACTTTATCTCTCTAAAATCAAACTCTCTCTTTCATTCATAAGAACTAAATTCACATATATCAAATTGGCGACCACAGTGGGAGATATAGTCGATCGATACATTGATATCATAATAAAAAACCATAGTTAATTGAAGTTTTGATCTGTTGTTGTTGTTCTTGATTGATAATTGAATAAGGAAATGAAAAGGATTTATTGGTTTGAAAGAAAATCGGTAAGTTAAGATATGATTTGCGAAGATGAGAAAGTAAGGAAGATGATCAAATTCTAATCCAGCTGATTCATTCAGACCTTGAAGCTCCAATGAATCAGCTACAGGATAAAATCACAATTCTAAATGAGAAGTATGTTCAAAGAGAGCAAAATATTCAATCAGGTAGGTTGAAATTGGAGGTGCGACAAGTGGAGGAGGAGTAGGATCTGGCCAGTCAATCTGATCAATCTTGTACAACTCGTCAGATTTGAAATGAGCGGAAGAAAACACATTTTGAATATGATAAAGAGAATCGCACAGCACGAAAAGAGAAAAAAGACAAGCATAGGTATGTTATATCCAGTGATGATGAGTTTGACAGTTCGACATATGAACAAAAGAGGTATCGGGGATCTTCGAAAGAAGAAAAAGGTCGTCCATGAAAATCGCATAAAGAATATAAATCAAAACGAGACAATGTTCCTCATTGTTTGAGGGACACATAATGGTATAAAGAAAATACATCGAATCAATATACAGTTTTAGATGATCGGAATTTGTACGTTGTCATAGGAACGTGAGGAGATGACCAGTACGTGCAAGGAGTTGAGTGGAGAAATTCTCCTTTAACAATTGAGATAAGGTCTACTACTCTTCTGAAGCGGTTTAATATTCTTAAGGTCAAGAAATTTGATGGGATGCAAGATCCCAATGATCACATCAAACAATTCAAGAACTATATGATGAACATCAAATATGATGATATGCTGGTATGCAGAGCCTTTTCTTAGACATTTAAGGGCACAACTTTGAAATGGTATACTAGGATTCTGAGGGGATCTATTTCTAATTTTAGAGATTTATATACAGCCTTTCGACAATAATTTATGGGAAGTAAAGAAATACAAGGAAATTAAGATACTATAATACAGTATAAGCAAGTTGTGGGGGGAGTTGAAGGATTATACCAAACTTTTTGTGTTAACAAAAGTATGATTAGATAATTGTGAAAAGTTGGTAGTTATGGCTGCATTTCGACAAGGTTGGTGAAAATGAAACGACAAAGAGGCGAGCCTTGACTTTTGTAGCACTAATGGCTCAAGTCGATGATCAAATTAAAGTGTATGAATCAACTAGGGTTCAAGGGATGGTTAGATCTAATCAAAAGAATTCAGGGCAGGTGTCAAATAATCAAGAACACTCTTCGAATTTGACCCAACCATCTCGTTCAAAGAATAACAATAATTTTCCTCCTCGAACTGGAGAGTACCCAACTCAATTTACAAGGTATCAGTTTTAAAGACCAAGGCCAAGTTAGTGGATAAGGCCATAGTAAAATATTGATTTAACTGAGAATGTTGTTACGATTTATGAAAAAGACAAAGGATATGTGAGCTTTAAAATATCAAATCTGATAAATAGACCAAGGGAAGAGTGCAACAATAGGTTCTGTAAGTATCATAATGAAATAACATATAACACTGCATATTGTATAGCTTTCCGAAAAATAAGGTACGAACTTTAATCGAAAATGCAAAATTAGATGATTTTGTTAAAAGGTAGAGCACTGGATCAAATGCTTCAAGTGCATCGACTTTGCAAACAGGATATCTGAATTGGAAGGAAAAAAATATGATGATTCTAGATTCTAAGATCGATGAATTTGACGTTGCTTCAGAATATTTGGATACATATATGGATCGGTTAATTTTGATGGTTGTGGATGAACCAGTAGAGCAAGGACGAGTTCGAAGCTTATGTGAATATTTTGAGTCCTTAGTAATTTTTTGGGGAGATTCTATGACTAGTAACACTAACAGATCCAAGAAAAGGCATGCGGTAAGTTTAGCTACTCGAATAGAATGAAGGATGTATACTCACTTTTATGGTAAGAAATATATTCTTTTATTCTTTTCGATGAAGATGATTTAGATGCACTGCAGGTCCTCATGTAGAAGCAGTGGTTATTGGAGCAAAAATAGTTTGGCTTGAAATCCGACGTGTTTTGATAGATACAAGAAGCTCTCCATAGTTCATGTGGAAACAGATTCACTATTAGTGGCAATGTGAATATTTGTGAATATATGGGGAGGCAATGTATCAAGTTATTTTATGCATCAAATAATGAGGCTGAGTATGAAGCTCCATTGGCTGGTTTAAGGCTTGCAAATATTTGTGGGGCAACCATAGTTCATGAGGAAACATATTCACTATTAGTGGCAAATCATATGACAGGTGTTTCGGAGGCTAAGAAGGATCATTTAATTTTGTATTGCAAGCTTTGAAATTTGGCTCTCTTGTTTGACAAAGTGATCATAGAGCATATTAATCGAGGAGATAATACAGTTGATAACTCTTTGGCAACAATTCCTTATATATAAGAATATCCTTAAATATTGTTACATGAGAGTCCTTTTATTTTGACATGATTAGAGCAATGTAAATATGTTGAGGAAGTATCTGTCACTCCAGATACAATTTGAGGTGATTGAAGGTCTGATATTCTTATTTTTTTACTAAGGAGTATGTTACCTTAAGATCCAGAGCTGGCTAAAAAATTAAGATATAAATCCCATAGTTATGTTGTATTGGATTGAGTGTTATACAAGAAATATTCAAGTAGACCATTGCTATGTTGTTTGGGAAAACAAGAGTCTCAAGAGATCCTATCTGAGTTACATGATGGTGAGGGTTCAGCGCATTGTGGTTTCAAGTCTTTGATGCGTTGGGTTTTGTTGGTAGGATATTATTGGCCTTCAATTATGAATGATGTTAAAGTTCTAGTTCGAGGTTGTGATACTTGTTAGCGTTTTCCCATTCTATTCACAAACCAGTAGTACCACTTATGTCTATTTATGAACTTATCCCTTTTGACATATGGGGAATAGATTTTGTGGACCATTGCCTATGACTTCTGGAGGACGTCAAATGATCATTGTGGTTGTGGATTAATTTTTGGACGGGGCAGAAGCTGAACCATTGTTTGGAATAAAGGGAAAAGATGTTATTAAGTTCATTATGAATAATATTTGTTGCCGTTTTGGAGTGCTTTGAAAAATCACTACGAATAATGGTCCTCAATTCAACAACAGAGAAATGACATTTTTTTGTGCTTCGAAGAGAATAACACAATGTTTTTCTACACCTTTTCATCCTCAAGAAAATTGTCAAGTATAAGTAACTAATATATTTATTTTGGAAGGTTTGAAGAAAATTTAACATGTGCTGCAGGAAAATGGCCCAATTATTTGCAATAGGTGTTGTGGGCTTATTGTACAACTCCTAGATAGGTAGATAGGCTACTTAAGAAACACATTTTTCCTTGATATATGGTATGGATGTTGTTTAGTCCTCCAGAATCTACTTTACCTTCTTATAGAGTACTTCAATCTTCTGAAGAGGTGAATGAAGAGGCAAAAGGAACAAAACTAGATTTGATGGAAGAAAAAAGAGTTAGGGCTCATTTGAATATGACTCATTATCAAACTTTGATAAAGAGTCGATATAATTCGAATGTAAAAAGAAGGGATTTTAAAGTTGGTGATAATGTCTTAATGAAGGTATTCCTCCATACAAAGGATAAACGCTTGGAAAGATGGCTCTGAGATGTGAGAGTCCTTATATGGTGATGGAGAGAATAAAGTCGGGCATGTATCGCCTTTGTGATGAGCAAGGGAGAATACTTCAACATTCTTGGAATATAAAACATCTGAAATTATAACGGAAATGATTTTCTTGTATTGAACTTTTTTGAATAATTGGCACACTCTTTCCTACCCTGTTGGCCCAATGAGATTTTAATGACGTGTCATATAAATATTCGAAGATATTAATAAAATGATTTTTTGGCCAATGGTTGTTTTAAACATAATTATTTAAACAATTTTGGTAACTAGTCAAAGACTGATCATTTTTGAAGTTGTTGACCAAGAGTAATTAATTTGAAGTGTTAAACGTTTATTATCAACACTTTTTGAAGTAACAACCATATTCGAGGTGCTACAATCTCTAAACACACTGTACATATTTGAGGTGCTACATTCTCTAAACGCACTATATGTAATAGAGGTGTTTACATTTTTTCAACACAACAATTGTTATTCGAGGTGCTATGTTCCTTAAGCACACTTTTTAAAACACTATTATTATTATTATTATTCAAGGTAAAAATAACTTTATTTTAAAACTTATAAGTTTTTATGATAGGGAAAATGAATATAAAGAAGGAAAAGTACTAATTCATAAAATATAATATGATCTTACAAAAAAAGGTTATGAATGATGAACAACTAACCATTCACAAAAAACAAGTCATTACACAGCATCGAGTGACTTAGAACAAAAAAATGGGAAAATAACAGTTATTTTTCTTCAGAATTATCATATAGAGAATCTCTTTCATCAGTTTCATCTTCTTCTAACTCCGTCTCTTTGGAGGAATCGGCGGGGACAAGATCGAAGGCTTCGCTCGGTCGGTTGTCTATGGGGATTAATTCCCAGAAGTTGGACAGATTTACCTTAGGGAACGTTGTATGAATTTCACGAAGTAAATTGATTGATTATTTCTCTTTATTATTTTTTGTAGCAACAAATGTGTCTTTCCCACGCTCAGTTTTGGCGGCCCCCACAACAATTTCCTTTTCTTTCCTAAGGGCAGTCTTGAGATCAACCATATCATTTGTCAGCTTTTTCTTTTCTTCTTCACTATTCTTTAAGGATTCTTGAAGAGTAGAATGCTGCTCATCGGATAATTTCTTGACATGTTTCTTCTTAAGCTCTTCCATCTTAGTTTGATGAGAAATCTTGAGCTCCTTTATTTGTTGATCATGCACAAAGCAAAGATGATGTTAAAGTTGGATGGATTCATAGATATATTGCGACCTGTCAATTTGGAATACACGAAATTTATCCTCGAGATGTTTGCCAAAAATCTCTCTCATTCGTTTCTATACAATAGCATCATTTTTATATCAGACCATCTTCTTAGCCATATATTCTAAATATATTCGAAAAGAATTTATTTGTGTGCATAATGATTTGGCTACTGCTTTGAGGTTGGCAAAAGGTTGCAGAGCAAGTAAGATCTTCAGATGGCTCTTGCATAGGGATAAACCTTTCATTGTTGTAAGGCATGATAAAGGACGAGGAAGTCAAGTGAGCATCTGAAGAAGGCAGGAGTTCATGCAAAAGAGAAGTAGTAACTTGATGGCCAATTTGTGGAAGTTATCCTGAATTTGTTGAACCTTTGGATCCATAAATTTGTAGAGATCTTAAAGCTCTTCTTCACTAGAAGGTTCGTCAGGAAATAAATGGTCATCTATTTGGTAATTTTCTGATTTCGTATCTCATTTATTATCTTCTACTTCAACTTCTCCTTGAAAATTGTCCGTTGCAGTCTCCTCAGCTTCGTTAGGAGGAATAACTAAGGTAATTTATTCAAATATTTGTTCTACTCCTTTCAATGATAAAGCTTTTGCAGTTTTTTCCTTGGGTTAGAACTTTTCTTTCTTTTCGACGAAAGTTCAGCCTCGACTCCCTCTTTGATTGTTGGAAGGCTAACGTCAGATGCTTATTTTTTTATTTTCCGGCTTGTGTTTAGTGGAAGGGCTAGCACGAGATGTACTAGCTTCTTTTTCTTATTACCTTTCTTTTTTGAAGGCAAGTGGCTGCTAAATCTATTGCGCACAGGCAATATAACTTTGTTATCAGGTGCAAACAATCTTTTCACAACAAGGTTTGGGTTTAGTTGCTCCATTAAAATTTTTGGGAGGTCGGCACCCAATAGGATTCCTCCACAAATGACTGTTAATAAAATTGATGGGTTGAAAAGCTGAATGAAATCCATTACTCTATTCATTTACCCCTCAGGTGTACTTATATGCAAAAACATCTTTTGCATCATTTTTTCTACTTTTATACCTCTTTATATTTCTTAGAAACAACAACAATATGTGTGGAAAAGCTTATTTCAGTTATAAAGGATAAAAATAGATAAAAGTGATTCGACCATTGTTGCTTCTCTAAACAAGATTAAGTTTGGAAGGGTTCTCCTTGGATTTTTTTTACCATTCTCCCAAGCTCTTGATATAAAGACAATTTTTTACTTCCAAAATTTTTCAGCTTCAATAAATTTGCCGATAACTTTGAAGTCATCAACCAGTGTCAAGTAGTAAAAAGGTAGTATTGGTCCCTTCGAGAGATCAGTCATAGCGAGGAAATCTTTAATGGAAAGAGAGGTTTGGCTTACTCTCGAAGCCATAATTACTTACAAGAGTCTAACCCATAGATTATGTGTCACTTGTGTAGCGTAAAGGTTCAAAATTTTGAAGTAATCCACTATCATGAGATCTAGTGGGAATCGAAGACCCCAGTTTATGATCTCAGGATAGACCACCAACTCATTTTCTCTATAATCAAGTGGAGTCTCCCCCTCTTTTGGAATTTGAAGAGTGGTGTTGTCTGTAATTCCCCATTATTTCTTCAAACAATCAACATGAGCTTCGTTATAGTAAATATATAATACATTTTTTAGTGCCATGATGTATTCGGGGAGGAGCGGTTTCAAGTTTACACTGATTGAGGCAGCAATGTCCTCGGGAATTTTAACTGGAGCTTTATTTTTATTTCTCCTTCTCTATGCTACTCTTTGTTTCGAGGTATCATCTTCTGTGTCAAAAGCAGCATCATTTTCCTTGACCTCGACGTTTCATTGTGTTGCTTCTGAGTCAGTTTCTTCCTTAGATGTTTGGTCTATTAATTGAGGAGGATTAAGATTTGAGGTTGGTCTTTCTTTTTGTGTTTGCGAAGGAGTTTTTTTAGACTCTGTGTTGGTCTTACCAATCTCCCTCGGGGGAGGAGATGATGGTGCGGGATTATTGGTATTATTTTGTGAAGGGATGTCACCCTGAAGTCCCACATAGCTATGAAAGTCTTCTTTTTAGTAGAAATATTTCGAAAGAGATGAGCTTCTGGTTTAATTCAATGAGCTACCTTACGTGATGTTCAAAGAGGACTATAATTAGTATGGGATGTACCTTCTTCTGGACTTCTTTGAGTAGATTAGCTTTGAGTTACATTGCGTAAATTTCGAGGAGCAACGGACGAAGATGCTGGAGAATAATTTTGAGACATTGGTTGTTGAGATTCTGGAGTTAATGAACTTGAAAGCTCATGGAGCTTCGATTTGGGTTGAAATTACCGTAATACATGGTTGAGTAGAGAATTTAGGAGAATTTCTTACCAATCCTGCAACTCTGTACTCTTCATCCATTTTGCTGATACAAAAATAATTGTAAGTATCGAAAACTCAATTTTTTGGTTTATAGGGAGATTGGTTTTTTGTTTTTTTTTGGGGGGGGGGGGGGTTCACACACTAGGTTGAATATTGACTGGAAAGCATGAATCTTACGGTAATGGTAGCCAAGAAATTGATTACTCAGGGAAGGTTAGCTAAGGATTTTTGTCAGGCAAAGATGTGTTTCTATCTCTATAAATTTTGTGTGAGGTAAATGAAGTAAATGAAAACTATTTATAGAAGGTTTAGGGGAGAGAGAGTGGTATCATAGAAGTTGAAGATTTGGTGGTATCAATTGGTTGAAAAAATGGAGAAGGTCAAACGGCTACTTGTAGGATTGCAATTGTGACATCTGTTTTTTGTCAGACCTAGTGGTATACCTAGTAAGTTTATGAACGCATGTTAAGAAGAGCAAACATTTCTAACCTTATGAAAAGAGCAAACATTTCTAACCTTATGAAAAAACCGGCAAAAGGTTTAAACTGTGAATATTCGAAGTGAGAGGTAAATGTTGTATATGAAATGGTTGGGTCAAATTCGAAGCTAAACAAAGCATAGTTTATTCGGGAAGGACAAATTTGAAGTCTAGCAGTTTTGAATTGATAAACAAATAATACACATTTGAAGCGGAATTTGGATATACATTTGTTCGAAGACTGCATATGTTGTTAAAAACCCATTTCAACAAGGAGAAGGGAAGATTTAATTCGAAGCATATAGAACTTTGGCAATGAACAATTTTTACTCGAAGCTCACAACCTCTGATGATTACGAGTTCTTATTCATTATCTTTCTTAAGAACTTGGGGGGTACTGATAAGGATATAGAATGTTGAGAGATTAAATGTAATAAATTAAAGCCTTACATGATCAATTGTAAAGTTGTAAGATAGGTTTTGGACTATTTGTAAAGACGGGGGATTAAAATGCAATTAACCCATTTGTGTAACTAATTTTGCTACACTAAGTCTGAACGCCTATAAATAATGGTTGAGGCTATTACATGGGACGATACTTTCATTAGTTGAATCTTACTTTTCATTTTTTTCTTTTTCTCTCTAAAATCAAACTCTCTCTCTCTCTTTCATTCTCAAGAACTATATTCACACATATCACCAACCATTGCTTTGAATCTCGTTTCGGTTGGCCGAATGTGTAAATCTGGTTATCATATCTTGTTTTTTTATTCTGTTTGTGTTATAAAAACTCAACATACTCATAGAGTAATTAGGATAGGTCATAAAATAAGGGAACTCTATGTTTTAGAAAAACTCGAAGTAACTAATGTGGATGTCTATGGTGTTGATAGCAAAAAAACGTATATGATTGATATTGTTGCCTCTGGTATTGATTTATTTTTCGTTTCATTTGAGTCATTTTTAGTCTCTACATGTGCTTTAGGTCAGTTAAAACACTTGTAATATCTCAGATTGTAGTGGTTGTAAACATTTTAAAAAATTAATTTTTCGTTTAATCAAAGTGGCACCTCTTCTATTGTTTATTTTGATATTATTCATTCTGATGTGTGAGGTCCATATTTTATATGAAAAAGGGTGGTTTGTCCTATGATGTATATTTTATTAATGATTATACTCGATACACATGGATTTATCTTATAAAATGAAGGTCAGATATGCATGGAATTTATAAAGAATTTATGGCACTTGTTAATACTCAATATTTTGTTAAAATGTGGCTTATGGGATGAATATACATCCAATTATTTCACTTAGTTACTTGCATCCGATAGTACTATACATCAGTCCTCTTGTACTGACACCCTTAAGTAAAATGGTGTTGCATAAATAAACCGTTGTCACATTGTTAATACTGCTCGTTCTTTGCTTTTATATGTTGATGTTCCTACTATTTTTTTGGGATAAGCAATTTTAACTACTATATATTTGATTAATCAAATTCCCACTACACATTATTCACGTGTGTCTTTCGGAAGTTATACGGATAACTCCCATATTATTCTTCCTTACAAGTGTTTGGATGTACATGTTTTGTCCTTCATCCTCATGTTGAACGCAAAAAATTGGGTTCTAAAAACTGCAATATGTGTTTTTCTGGGTTATTTTGTTAGACATAAAAGTTATCGTTGTTTTGATCTTACGCGGAAGCTTTATGTATCTCAACATGTTACATTTGTAGAGCATATATTATTTTATTCGATTCCAGCAAAATCAAATGATAAAACAAAAAACTGAACTTTGGCTTGTTGATCCTTTTGAAAATAGTAGCGACATACCCATTGGCAATGATGTCCCAGCTCATGAAACATTTACAAAATTTGATACTATTTTTGCTCCATTAATGCCAGGATCAACTCCTTCTTCATGTGGACCAACAACTCATTCGTCTCTCCGAAGATCTACCGGTACAAATAAGTCTAATATTTATATTTATCCGCTTGTTTTGCTTCTTTTATATCAAACATACATAATTTATATGAACCTCGATTGTTTAAGTAAGTTGTATGTGATCCTCGTTAGCAAAATGTTATGGCCGAAGAGTTTACTGCTCTTTATCAAGCTCACACATTAGATATAGTTAAACTTTCATCTGGTAAGCATATAATCGGTTCTTGTTGGATTTTTCAAAATTAAAACAAACTCTGATGGGTTTGTTGAAAGATATAAGGCTCGTATTATAGCAAAAGAGTTTTCATAAAATTATTGTAAGGAATATAATTATACATTTTCCCCATTGGTAAAAATGATGATAGCGCGTACTCTTATTACGGTTGCATCCATTCGCCAGTGGAAGATCTTCCAACTAGATGCTAAAAATAATATTTTGAATGGTGGTCTTCATGAAGAGATTTATATGACTCATCCCCAAGTGTTGCTCACTAACCAGGTGAAGTCCATCGAAATAGCAAATCTTTATATTGTCTCAAACAAGCTCACCATGCTTAGTTTAATAACTTTTCTACGGTTATTACTTCACTTGGTTTTCTTGTTAATAATCATGATTCGACTTTGTTTATCAGATGTACGAGTGAAGGATAAATTATTTTATCCCTATATGTAGATGATATGATCATGAGAGGTGATGATATTGATGATATTAAGACATTAAAATGTGATTTGGCTCAGTGTTTTACCATGAAGGACTTTAAACTATTACGTTATTTTTTAGGTATTACGGTGGCTCAATCTCAAAAATGTTATATCCTCTTTCAAACAATATATCTATATGATTTATTTGAACGAGAGCAAGTTTCAGAAAACAAGACGATAGATACCCTTTTAAAAACCAATGCTCGGTATACTCTAACTGGTAGTGTTCTTTTGTCAACCTCATCTCTGTATCAAACTCTCGTAGGGAGCTTGGTCTATCTTACAGGTACTCGACCAGATATAGCTTATGTTGTTCATTTGGTTAGTCAGCTTGTTACTACTCATATATCCGTTCATTGGGGAGTTTTTCTTTGTATGTTGAGATATTTTCGTGACACTCAGTTCTAACGCATTTTGTTTCCTTCGACCTCTTCACTTAAACTACATGCTTATAGTGAGGTTGATTAGGATAATGATCAACATGATTTAAAATCTACTGTTGGTTTCTGTATTTTTCTTGAAGATTCATAAATCTCATGAAAAATCACAAAATTGTGTACTTTGGGTTAATATTGTGCTATGGACGTGACCATATATAACATTGTTTGGTTACGATGACTTCTTGCATATATGGGGGTTAGCATTACTAAACCCACTTCCTTACATTGTGATAACACAAAGGTCATGTAGATAGTAAGCAATTATGTTTTCATGAGAGGACGAAGCACATTGAAATAGATTGTCACTTCACTCGGCATCATCTTTAGATCGACACCATCTCGCTTCCATATATTCTATCAGATTTGCAAGTTTCTGATATTTTCACGAAGGCTCAATCACCAACGCAATTTTATTTTATTTGTGACAAACTCTCAATGTTAGTATATTGCATTATTAGTTTGAGAGATGGTGTTAGAGATATAAGGCTCAGGCTCATTAACTTATATGTTTTATTTATAAATTAGAGCTTTATACAATATGTATTTTGTACTATTTATAAATAAACCGAAACCCTAGCCGTTTCGTAACGACTTCTTCTTCTTTATTTTTCTTTCTTTGTTTGTTAACACTTTTAACATTCCTTGTTTAAGTCCATCAATCCACACATATTCTATACTTCTAAATTTTCTTTTTTACCAAGATAAGATTTTCTTCCCACATTGGGCAATGAGACTCTCTTATGTGTTTTACAACCATTAGTCTGTCTATTTCGACGATGATCGGCTCAGTATTTTTATTGAAAATATGATATTATTTTTTATATTATTGGTCTAAAAATGTTGTTATTATTTAAATGGTGACATGTCATTTCAATTGGGTATCCTGTTACATCATGTGTACTTCACACAAGTATATCTAAATTGTTTTTCTAGAGAAAAAAACTTGTACCTAAGATCAATTGGGTATATTTTTGTTGAGCTTCATGGTTTTCCCTTGTTCCATGATAACTTATTATTCTTCTTCTCCTGTTTAAACTATTCGGAGGTCTTCTCTAAGGTAATTTATCTCCTCCAAGGTAACTCTTTCATTCTGTTGTTGATATGCGTTGAGAGCCAATGATGTTGCATAACATTTCATTCTTGTTTTTTATTCCCAATTATCGCAACTACTTTACCGTTTACGAAATATCTTATACAACGGTGATGTATTAATAATATACCATATATTTGGTGTATTAAAGTTCAACATAATATTATGTTATATGTGATTAGGGTGAGAATTATCCAGACTACGGGTCATATCGACTAAATATAGGGTTAATGTGACTTTATGAAAGTCAACAAATGTGTAACAATGAGTGTAATAAGGATATAGATAAATGAATAGTGACAATAACTACTTTACAATTGGCCAAGTGAGTATTTTACAAGTATGAGAGACATTTGTAAATATAAAGGACTAAGTGTATAATTCGTGATGAGTATGTTTGTACTAAGTAGTAAATGGGGTGGAGTATCCACGTAACAAACTAATTATGTTACATGTAACTACCTCACTTATAAATAGGTGTACTTGTCTTGGTAATGAGGATGATTGGACAATTTTTACTTTTGATTACTTTCTCACTCTAAATTTTGAGCAACTTTCTCTTTGGAGACTCTCTCCTAACAATGCTCTTTAAACTTCTATATCTCCCACAAAAATATTAACCCTTATCATTGACGACCACAATGGGAGATTATTTGGTACCTAGATTTAAGATCTAAAACCATAAAAATACGCGATCGGATAACATAAATACTATGAATCCCAAAATTCGAGTTGATCCATTGATATTTGTGGAAAATAGGTGATTGAGTCAGACATGGTTAAAGGAGAAAATCAAGGTGAATGCAACAATATAATCAATGCGATTAGTGTAATATTGAAGATCGAATGAATCGGTTACTAGAAAGAATAGTTGATTTAATGATCAACTTGATCAGAGGGAAAAACTGCTTCAAACTGGTAGGATACAATCCAAAGTGCGATAAGTAAATGAGAAGACATATTTGGAAGATCCATCGAACGAGTCTCACAATATTCCCCGAGCGCGAAATGATAATTGAGAAGTGCAATTTCAGTCAGAAAAAATGATATCAGTCCTCTAGATTTGAGAAGAAAGACAAGCATCGACACATTCTAACGAATACAAGTGAGTCTTTTGGGTCAGCCTCTGAGGAGTTAATCAAAATCTTGAGAAATATGATATTTATAGATGAGAGAGAGAGATAGATAAACATATATTCTTCGAGGATGAAGGATAGTTGACCTCAGAAATCTTGAAGAGAGCATAAATAAAAGAAATATAGTGCATCTAGGTTTATGATGGAGAATCTGCTCTTCGAATATAATACAGCTAATCAATACAACAAACATGTGGATCAAAGGTTGTATGAAATTTTGGGAAGTGGAACTTGGGTTAACCAATACATGCAAATAGTCAACTGGAGAACTTCACATCTATCATATGCAACAAGGTCAATACCTCTTTTCAGGCATTTTGACATTACTGAGGTTGAGAAATTTGATCTGAACGCAAGACCATGATGACCATATTGAACAATATAAGAACTATATGAAAAATTTCGAGGATGATGATAAGTTAGTGTGCATAGTTTTTTCACAAACTTTCAAGGGCACAAGTTTAAAGTTGTACAACAAAATTCTTCGATTACCAACTTTGGAACTTTCAACCAAGTTTTCCAAAGGTTGTTTATGGGGAACCAAGAAATGCGCTAATACTATAATTTAATGCAAATAGGCTATTGGAGAAAAATTAAAAGCCTATATTATACACTTTGTGTTAACTAAGAAGGAGTTAGACGACTGTAACAAGCATGTAACATGTGCAACTTTTAGACAATGGTTGCTTCATGGGGATTTAGTGGCTGAAGTAAATGAGCAGATTAAAGTGGACGAATTTCCAAGGAGGGTTCAGATCATACCTAGTTCATCTTAGAGGAACTCAAAACAATACAACATTCCTACTGGTCAGGGTTACCAATGAAGTACTTTGAATTCTTAAGGGTCATCAATACTAAAAGTATCTACTAATTTATCTTATTTATCGGGATTGTCCCAACATTCTAACTACCAACCACCTCAGGTCAAGTCGAATCACTAGGTAAGGCCAAATGTTTTTGCAAATTTGACTAAAAATGTGGCAACAATTTTTGAAAAAAACTAAGAACCATATTAATTTAAAAAACAACCACTTATAAATAGACCAAATGAGGATGGAAACAACACGTTTTGTGAGTACCACAAGGACATGGGGCATGATATTGCAGATTGTATAGTTTCAAAATATAGATTCATATTTTAATACAGAATGGTAAGCTAACAACGTTTGTTAAAAGACATGGAAGTGGTTGAAATAATCCGAGCACTATTACACTCGTGCAACATGTTGTGAATTTGTATTCGAACTAGGCAAATATGTTTTTGATTGTTGAGTCAAAGAAGGGCATCGATATATCCTCATAATACTTAGATCCATATCTGGATCAGAGAATAATAATAGTGGTGAATGAATTAGTGGTACAAGAAAGAGTTAGAATCTTATGTAAATACTTTGAGTCATTAGTAATTTTTGGAAAAGATACCATCGCTGGGAAAACTAACAGTTCTAGGAAATGATACATAGTAAGTTTCGCAACTCAGTTGGAGGGAAGAATGTCTACTCATCTTTATGGAAAGAATGTCACACTATTTATCCTATTTTATGAAGATGATTTAAAAGGAGTAGCTGGTCCTCATAAAGATGCAGTAGTGATCAGTATGGAAATAACATGTATTGAGATCTGAAAGATACTCATTGATACTGGTAGTTCGGAAAATGTATTGTTTACGTCAACATATGAGAAAATACATAATCAACATGTAATTCTCTGATCTGAGTGCACCATAGTTGGGTTTAATGGGGTAACATCGTAAGTTATTATAAAGTTTGAAGGTGAAGTTTTGTTAGGACACGGTCCATTCAAGAAAAAAGTTCAAGTATCGTTTGAGAGATCATGGTTATCAAGAATTTATGTTGTAGCCTATACAGTCTATCAATGCTTGAAGTATGTAATATGGGATCATGTTGGAGCTGTTCGAAGTTATTAACAATTGGCTATAAAATGCTACGTGACACCTCTGCACACCAAAAAAGGTGTGGTTGTTGATAAAATGACAATATAGTAGTTAGAGGGATCTTACTTGGATGTTAACAAGGTGGATGATCCGAGAGAGACCCCAACTTCTTTAACTATTGATGAAAATGTGGAAGTATATATGGTGGGAAACGTTTATGAATAGAGACGTTATTAATGCCTACATTGCATTGCCAATTATTGAGGTACTTGTCCAAACATTCAGGGTTTTTAAATTGGAAAATTGAAGATGTTGTGGGGGTTCTCTCCGTGTAATTTTTCATAGCTTGACAATAAACTCAAAAATCAAACATATCATATAAAATCAAAAAACAATTCAATATAAAAGTCTGAGGCGATTGTGGGGGAAGTAGATCGGCTATCTAATGTAGGGCATATCCAAGAATCACATTATCCATTATGGATAAAGAATCCTATGCTTGTAAATAAGACGAACACAAATTAAAGGATGTGTGTTGATTTTACTAATCCAAATAAAAATACCGGGGCTATGTATCAAATGCGAGTAAACAAAGGTTTTTCCACTTAAATTGGAAGGAATATGGAGGTTTATATTGGCGACACGTTGGCCAAAAACTCTGTAGATGACGGAGATAATTCGTGATTTAAAGGAAACTTTCTTGAATTTAAGAGTTATTCTTCTAAAATTGAATATGGAGAAGTGTACCTTTGGAGTCAGGTTGGGGAAATTCTTTAGATACATAATAAGTGAAAAAGGAATATAAGCTGATGCATATCAATTGAAAACTCATATAACAATGATCTCTCATCGGTTGATTGAAAAAGTGCAAACTTTGACAAGAAGGCTGGCAACTGTATATAGATTCATATCCAGATCTTTAGATAAATGTAGACCATTCTTCCAAGTGTTGATGCTGTCAAATGAATTTTTGTGGACACCCGCGTGTGAGATAGCGTTCTAAAAAAATAAACAACATTTATCATCCTTAGAATTTTTATGTAAGCCTTTAGTAGGTGAGTAGTTGTTTCAGTATATTATCGTTTCAGACTATATTGTCGGTGTTGTGTTGGTAAGAGAGGTAGATGAATATCCACGATCGGTAAATTATGTGAGGAAATATTTTGCTTGCAACGAAAAATATATTTTTGAAGCTAGAAAAGTTAGCTTTTGCTTTGGTTCTAGTTACTGCAAGATATCCTTACTTCAGGCTCATTCGATTATTGTTAGAACATCGCTTCCATTGAAAAATGTACTACAAAGACCATATGTTTCTGGAAGGATGACTAAGCGGTCTGTGAAATTAGGAGACTATGACATTTACTTTACTCCTCAAATGACTATCAAGGCCCGGCCTTTAGTAGATTTTCTTATCGAATTCTATTCGAGTCGTTCTGATAAGGAGGGGAATAATGTAAGTACTTTATAAACAGCTGATGAGTTGGTAGTCCGAACTGATGGATGCTTTAATGTTTTGGGATCAATCATGATAGTTCAATTAATCGCTTTATCTGGTGAAGCTATGTATCAGGACATTCGGTTTGGATTGAGTGCGTCGAATAACGAAGTACAATATGAGGAACCTTTAGGTAGATTAAAGCTTGCAAGTATTTGTGGAGCTAAGGAATTGCGTTTACAAACAGATTCCTAACGTGTAGCAAATCATATGTTAGGAATATTTGAGGCTAATAAGTATTAATTTATCAAGTATTTGTGAGAATTACAAGGAATGGCTATCTAGTTTGATGAATTAAAAATTGAACACATCAGCCAAAAGGGAAATATGTTGCAAATTGTTTGGAAACTATTACTTATTTTGAGGAGTATCACTGGATTTTATTACAAGAGATTCCATCCATACTAATGAAATTCGAGCAATGCAAATATTCTGAGGAAGTATTTATGGTTACCGAGGAAAACGAAAAAGATTGGAGATTCAATCTAATAGAGTTTCTATTTAGAGGTACATTGCCCCATGATAAAATATTAGTTTGGTAATTGATTTTTAGAGCGCATGGGTACACAATACTATATGGAATTTTATATAAAATATCTTTGAGTGAGCGTTGTTAAGATGTTTGGGCAAATTAAATCTCAAATAATTTTGTCCGAACTGGATGATGAGGAAGGCTCAACTCATTGTAGATTTAAGGCTTTATCAAAAAACATTTTGTTGGCAGGATTTTATTTTCCTTTTATAACGAATGATACTAATAATCTAGTTCAAAGCTGTGACACTTTTCAAAGATTTGAAAATTCTATTATTAAACCAATTATGCTCATAACCTCAATTTCTCAAGTGATTCATTTTGATAGATGAGGTTTAGATTTAGTAGGTGTATTGTTTATAGCTTCGGGATGATGCCAAACAATTAAAGTTGTTGTGGTTTACTTTTCAAAATGGGCAGAGGACAGGCCTCTATCAGGAACAAAAGCTAAGGATGTAATCATCTTCATTGTTTCTAATATTTATTGTAGATTTGGGGTTCATCGGAAAATTACTACAAATAATGGGCCTCAGTTTAATGACACATAGATAGTATATTTTTCTCATTCAAGGGAAATCACACACAGTTTTTCAACCCCATTTCACCCACAAGTAAAATGTTCAAGTAGAGGTTACTAACTATTTTGGATGGTCTTAAGAAAAACTTGACACGAGTAGTTGGAAAATGCCATAATTATCTTGAAGAGGTGTTATGGGCCATAGAATAACACCTCAAACTGCGACTCAAGAAACTCATTTTGCTTTGGTATATGGGATTGATGCAGTAAGTCGGGTATAGTCAATACTTATATCTTACATAGTACTTAACTATTCCAATTACGATAACGAGGAGGTTAGACGAACGAAGCTTGATTTGACTGAGGATAAAAGGGTTATAACACATTTGAACTTGATTAATTATCAAACTTTAATGCGAAGCCATTATAATTTGAGGGCGAAACAAAGAGAATTCAAATTAGCTCATAAAGTTTTGAGGAAGGTCTTTTTATATACAAAATACAAATGATTGGGTATGATAACTCAGAACTGGGAAGGACCGTATTTAGTGGTCGAGAAGGTTAAGCCAGGGACATACTGCCTCCAAGATAAATAGAGAAGATTTTTGCAGCACCCTTAGAATATTACACATTTACAATTGTATTGTGAGTAATTCTTTGAACAGTTATGAGCATGTGATTTTCTCACATGTATATTTGATCGGTGGCATACTCTTTCATCTCCTAGTGGCTCATGAAGGTTTTAAAGAGGTGCTTATATATCCGGAGTTATAAATACAATAATTCTTTTGCCTAAAATGTTATAAGTATAACATTTTATGTTGGAAAAAATAAAATCATTTATACATATGAGAATTTTGTTTTAACTATAAATTTAGAATATTCTTATAAGAACAAAGTTTTATTTTGTAAATTGAACAAAGACTGATCATCTTTTAGATGATTTACAAGAATATATAATTCGAACATCCAATGTGTGTGACAATATAATTTGAAGAGCCAATGCGTGTGGCAATAGAATTCGAAAAGCCAATGTTTGTGGTAATATAATTCGAAGTGCCAATGTGTGTGGAAATATAACTCGAGGAGCCAGTGTGTGTGGCAATATAATTCGAAGTACCAATGTGTGTGGCGCTATAATCCGATTACGTTTTCCTTAAGACTAGTTGAAAAATTAAAACAACACTTAACACTTAAAAGAAGCAGTACTATGTGATGAGAACTTACGAATACAAACAATGCTACGTGATGAGGACTTATGAACACAAACAATTATATGTTATAAACTTACTAGAACAGCCATTGTCATGAGATAAACACATAAAAACATTCATAGGATGACATGTGATAAACACAAAAACAAAATTGATTCATATTTTTTATGACCACGTGGAGATTCATCTAAGTTGTCTTCTGAAGAGTTGTTGTCACTTTATGAACTCTCACTACCCGACAATGCAAATTTGTTGTCTTGTTCTCTTTGGATTTAGACTCTTATGAATCACTTCAAACAATGGTGAATGCATCCTTACAACGTCTGTTTTCTAGTACTAATTACCAATAGTCTGCCATGATTGCCTTCCAAAATTTGTAGCGGAAGTCAACGATCATGGAAATTTTTGTTTCCTCTTTACGAGTCTTTAAAGCGTTAATTCAATCACTTGCACTAGCATTCACAACGACCTTTATAATAGCAACTTTATCTTTCTTGGATTTAGCTTTGTGCGATTCTAAGCTTAAAGGGCCTACTTTCTTTCTTTTTTCACTTCTCCATACAGTGTGTTGATTGCTATTTGGTTGACATGCTCTCTAATTTTTATTTATGCTTCAAAGTTCGTTGATCAAATTATTTTTTATGCTTAAAGGTCAAATGATCCTTTATTTTGATAGTCCTACTGTTAAACTCCGACATGTCCTTTTGAAAGGCTTGAAATTGTTCAGTTAGATTTCTATTAGAAATCTGAGCCAATTTTTTTTATTGGAAACTTCTTTTTTTCACCAGACAACATCCTTTAAAAAATTTCCAATTGACTTTGAGCAGCTGCAGGTTCTTCGCTCAATTTTCTGGAAGTGGTTTCGAGGTTTGCAAAGGGGAGAAGTTAGTTTAGAAGCTCTTTAAATGGTCCATTCAAGGGATATAAAGGAAATCATCTTTCCAATACTGAAACATCGGGAGGAGTGCCTAAAGGACATAATGGTTAGTATGTTTAACATAATGTAGGTCATTTTCAAGCGATACTAATTTATTTTTTACATGATTATCTTCCATATTTGTTGATGTAGTTTCAACAATATTATTTGTAATATCAACAACATGGTGTTCCTTTTCTTAAAACTGTGGTTCAATGTCAAAGAGTTCATGGTCTTTATTTTCTTTCCCCTGAGTATCCAGTGTTGGATTTGGGAAGAGGACATCAATAATTTAATCAGGATCATTTCAAGTACGCGCTTTTGATGAGAAAATTGTCTTTTTCTTTGCACCAACCACTTTTTTCTCTTGGAAGCTTCGACCTGGGACTGCTCATTATCGAGGTTGATGTCTTCTGCAAACTTTCTTTTCGATTTTTTTACTGACTTTATTTTTTCCTTTTAAATGGGCACCTTGAGGATTTTTCTTCAAATCCTTCTTCGGTTTATAGCTTGGTACCCTATTCTGAGTAGGAAGAATAACATGTGCATCTAGAGCAACCAATTTTTTCACAGCATATTCTGATTCAATAGGTTCCATCAATTTATCCGCGGTCACGATAGAGTCTGGGATATCGTCCATAGATGACTTTGGATAAAGTTTAGAGGGTCAAAACGCTTGTGAAATTTATTTGACCACTATTTTTCTGCGTATTTACTTAGTTCGGATAATATTTCCTCAGTAACATCCCGGTGAATTTGATATCGCTTCGACATGAAATTCAAGTTAATAAATAGTATAAAATAATTGAATAAAGAGGTGCTAACTTACTGGCGCTCTTCAATTTTAAAGATAATTTTAAGTGGTTTTCTATTGAAATTGTTTTATTGTTCTCCCAACAACCAAAAATAAAAAAAGAATTTTTGTTTCCATGTTTTATCTGCTTCGAGGAGGTCATCGATTATTTTCGAAGAGTTCCCAAGGGTAATATATTGAAATGGGAAAACATGGTTTTATGAGAGATCGATTTTGGCTATAAATTATTCAATATGTAGAGCAATTTTGGAAAGTCTTGTGGCAATGATGCAAAATAGCAGTGTAAGCTAAAGTTTATGACTTGTTTGATTATGGTAGAGGTCAATTATTTCGAATTAGTATAGAACTACTGGGTCTAATCGGAACCGAAGACCACAATTCATAATCTCTGGGTAGACTATCAACTCATTTTTACCACATAAAAGAAGAGTCTCTTCAACAGATGACTACTGAATAGTAATATTATTTGGAATCCTTTGTTTCCTATGAAGAACAATATACTCAGATTTGTTAAAATATTAATATTACATGTTTTTTAGTGCAATAAATTATTCAGGGAGTATATTTTTAGGATTGATGCTCAAATTGACAGCAATGTCCTAAAACAATATGACGATTTTTTTTGCCTTTTTTTTGTTCTTTTGCTTTTATATTTTGAAGTACTTTCCTCAAAATCAGAAATAATCTCTAAATCAGTATCACTCTTTGATTTGGAGTCAGTAGTTTTCTCTGATATTTCATCTTGGAGTTAGGGATGTGCAGTTGTGTCTATACATTGGTCTTAATTATGACAATGAGATTTTGAAGTAGTAGGCATATGTTGTGGATTATTGGGTGTATTCGAGGTTGTCTTTTAGGAGTTCTCTAAATGGATCACCTGTGACTTCTTGTTTATCCCACTCGTTCCCTTAGAGGGAGGATGTCTTATAGTAGTTTTCGTTTTAGGGTTCAAAGGAAGTTGATTTTTTGAAATGTTAAGCTCTTCGATAATTAACATGATTTTACGAGGAGTTTTATCCTTATTTGTTTGAGGTGATTGGTCTCGTTTTTCTGTGGTAGATTGTGTGAACAAGTTGTGGGAGTAAGATCAGAGAGATTATTTGAAGACCTTCAGAGGACTACAAAAGATGATAATTTTTTTGTAGGAGACCATAGACCGTATGTAAAGGTTTGAAAAACCTGACGGGGTTTATCATCAACGATACCAATAACTTCTCTCTTATCATTTCTTTGTGCAATGGTAAGCCAATCCCAACAATTTTCCAGACTAAACATAAACAGAATAAGAGTAGGTCGGAAGTAGATCAGACACGATCTTCAAGGACATATTATGATGGCGACAAATGATGAGAAATTAGATCGGTGAACTTTATATTTCTATCTCTCGAATTGGATTATTGTAGGTGAAATGAGTAATGAAAACATATTTATACGAGGACTAGTGAAGATGGGTATGAGATTTCTGAGGAGGCAGTTGAAGAGTTTAAAAAATTACTATTGGGCAGAGTCCGATTTGACATATATCGGGTACCTAATGAGTATAATTCAAAGTAGGTTGACAAGTGTAAAGTATGTCAAAGTGAGGCGGCACACTTACCCAAAAGTTTCTGATAGCTTATACATCATTATAAGAAATCAATTTTTACATCCCTTACAAATTTCGAGGGGCTACAAAATTCAAAATGTAGTGAATTGTATATATATATAACCAGTAATTCTCTGAGAATAAGTATAACTCACTTCAAAAAGGCATGCCTAACATTTCCCAAACAACATCTCAAAGAAATTCTTAATTAGACGTTGCTTAGATAAATTCATAGATAATTTTATGACAAGAATATAGAGATTGGCTCATACACAACATTTTTTAGTCCTTCATCAAGATTTTTCGCAAGGACCAGGGGGCTACTGATGAAGATATAAATAGATGTACTTTATAATTGACCAAGTGAGTATTTTATAAGTATGAGAGAGATTTGTTGTTGAATGCAAATATAAATGACTAAGTGTATAATTTGTGATGAATATGTTTGTACTAAGGATTAATAAAATTGGATGGAGTATCCACTTAACAAACCAATTATGTTACATGTAACTACCTCACGTATAAATAGGTATACTTGTCTTAAAAATGAAGATGATTGGACACCATTTACTTTTGATTACTTTACCTCTCTAAATCTTGAAAAACTTTCTCTTTCTAAAAACTCTCATAACAATTCTCTTTAGACTTTTTTTCTCCCATAAAACTATTCACACTTATCATAAGGTATATTGTGTAATAAATAGTAATTATTTTTTAGATTAGTAAAATAGTTGGGTGTAATGACCTTAAATGGGTCAACCATATGGTGTTTGGGCCCACCGTATTTTACTATATAAAGCAACATTCTCTTTTTGAGAAAATGTGAACATTTATTACTTTATTACTACTTTTGTAAACTTATCTCTCTAGCTTTCTCATGTTTCTCTCTATAGATTTCCCTTGTTTCTCTCTATAGTCGATCATTTCCAAATAAATTTTAGACTCAAAATACCTATTAGAATTTCTTTGGAACTATTTTTTGGTGTTGTACGTGGGAAATCGATTGGTACCCAAAATCGTTTTTATAAAAACACTACTTTATTGACGAATTATTTGAGAGAAATGAATATGGAAATATTATATCAGCCTAATATTGGCACCGATGGATTTGTGACCGCAAGTATGTCTGAGGATCACCGCCTCGAAAAACAATTGAATGAAGAACGAAATTATGATGATCAATACTCCAAAGAGCAGGTCGAAGTGTTTGTCTTAGTGGCCCGAAGAAAAGAACTTTTGGAAGACATATCCAAGTTGAACTCGAAGAAAAATGCGGTACTGACTACCAAGAGGCTTAAGTCAGAGTTTTGAAGAGAAAATATATCCAAGGAAGATGAGATATAGGATACTTGTCGGACTTACAATAAGCACGAAACGCGTAGGCGGCAAAATCGTTATTTTTAGGAGGAAAACAAAGCCTAGACGTCGATATGACTCTTCTGAGTGTAGTGACTACTAAATGTACGATTTGTAGGAGTTCACCTTTCCGGAGAGGGATGACCGATGTGAGAAGAGTAACAAAAGAAAAGATTCAAAAAGGCATAAAGATAGTGACCAAATTTCTCACCTAGCTAGGGGTTCGAGGAAAGAAAGAAGCAGTCAAGAAAACAAGTCACGCGGGTCCAAGAAACGGAATAAGGTAGTGACCGTCGCTAGAATGGAGCAAACTATACCTCATGTTTAATTCCCATCACGAATCCAAAGTTTTAAGTATTTTGGGAGCAACCACTTTGTTAATCATCCAAATAAAATTTATATACCATCGCGAACGAAGACCATTGGTGCAGTATGTATATGGCTGCGCACAATTGGAGATTATCCCCTCTATTTGCGGAAATTATGTCAGGGCACATGACAAAGAGATTTGACATCCTAAAACTAGAAAAGTTCGATGGAACTCAAGACCCAAACAACCATATCGAGCAGTTCAAAAATTTAATGATTAAGTACGATGATTATGGTAAATTGTTGTGTAAGGCGTTCTTTTAAACGTTTAAGGGTGGCATATCGACATGGTATAACCGCTTGAATCAGGGTTGTATCAATTGTTTTGACACATTTTGGAACATTTTTCGCCAACACTTTGTGGGGAGCAAAATGTTTTGCGCGAATGATGATACGATAATTGATTATAGACAAAAAAAATTGAGGAGAGCCTAAAGGATTATACCAGACGTTTCATCAAAACTAAAACCGATATGGAGGATTGCAAAGACAAAATGGCGCTGACAGATTTCCTAATGAGACTCTTCCCCGATATTTTCAAAGATAACATTGCAAAGAAACTTGACATGACGTTTGGAGCTTTGTTTATTCAAGTAGAGAATATAATTTTGGTGGAAGAAACATAGGCTTCAGAAGTGGTTTTTATGGTACAAATTGAGCACAACCAGTTCCAACAATCTCCAATAGTGGCCTACAACCAACCCCACACAACTAATTCCGACTTACCTTCCATCAACCAATATCCGACCACGAATACCGACCTAGCTACCCCCGAGACCAATGGTGAAATTAACAACGTTCATCAAGAAATATTCTCAGCGTAATTAAATGTCAAGGAAATTTATTATAAATTCAAAGCATAAAAATGTATTGATAGATCCTAAGTCAGGCATGAATAAGGTTATGTTGGTGGATGAGCCAGTTACGAAAGGAAAGATTAGTGAATTGTGTTATTTATTTGAATCATTGACAACTTTTAGGGGTGAGACCGTTTTGAGAATAACAAATTTCTCTTAATAAACGCATATAGTGAGCCTAGCTACTTAGTTGGAGGCGGGTGCTTCGCCACACTTATATCAAAGTCTGTATCCGCTGCTCTGTTTTGAGTATGATGACATAAGAGAAGTGGCTAGCCCGCATAAGGAAGTTGTGGTAATCGTGACATAAATTTCTGGAGACAAAATACGAAAAATCTGAAAGACATCGGTAGCTTTGCCAATATATTTTCCATGACGACTTATGAGATGATGGAAAACCCTAAAGTTATTTTTTGGTCGGATCGAACGGTTATGGGTTTGACTAAGGTGATCGTTAAGGTAGTTGAGGAATTTAAAGGCACGGTGGAACTGGGTCGCAGATCGTTCAGAAAATATATGACATTGTGGTTTATCATGGTAGATGCACCAACATCGTACAATGTGATATTCATGAGATCTTGCATATCTAGAAAGCATGTGGATGCATCAATTGTTCACAAATGCTTGAAGTATGTCGTGGGAAATAATATGGGAACAATTAGTAGTAGCCAGAAAACAATGAGGGAATGTTACCAAACGGCCTTGGCTCTGAAACAGGTTAAAGGGGGTGAGCAAAATAAAGCATAACAATTAATAGAGTCTACTTCAGAGTTCGACCCTGTCGATGATCCAAGGGAGACCCCTGCATTTCTGGTCTCTGATGAGAATTTCTTGGACTAAAATTTTCCCAATGCGAAGATTTTGAATATTGGTACAAAGTTATCTCCGGAGGTGAGGGAGAGGGTTAATTAGGTTTCATCAACACAGTGACATATGTTCAGATGATGCACCAAAGATGTCACACGGGTGTCCCCTAAAATTATATGTGACATATTGGAAATCTAAAGCAACGTGCGCCCAATTATTCAAAAAGATGTACTTCTCTCAATAGAAACCTGAGGAGATTATTGACGATGTAGATAATTTATCTAAAGTTGGGCATATACAAGAACTTTAGTACCTATTGTGGATGACCAATCTGGTTTTTATAAAAAATAAAAATGGCAAGTGACGAATGTGCGTAGATTTCACCGACTTGAATAAAAGATGCCTGAATGATCACTTCCAAGTCTTTTGCATCATCCAATTAGTGGATTCCACATCGGGAAATCGATTGCTTTATTTTATGGATGTGTACATAGGGTATAATCATATCAAAATGGATCCAAATGATTAGAATAACACTTTGTTCATTACTGAAAAAGCCTGTATTTCTATAAAGTTATGCATTTTGGATTGAAAAATATCGGGGCTACTTACCAACACTTGGTAAACAAATATTTTCAAGATTAGATCAGACAAAATGTTGAGGTATATATTGACGACATGCTAGTAAAAAGAACCATGGAAGAAGACCATTTTACAGATCTGGAAGAGACGCTCGACAACTTAAAAAATATAAACTTGAAGCTAAATCAGAGAAATACATATTCAGAGTGCGGTTGGGTAAGTTTCTTGGATATATAGTCAGTGAGCTCGGGATAAAAGTCAACCCGGTACAGCTGACTGCTTTGAGCACCATGGATCATCCTGGGAGTATCAAAGAGGTGCATATATTGACAAAAAGGTTGGAATTTTTGAACAAGTTCATATCCAGGTCCTCGGATAAATGCATCCCATTCTTCTAAGTGTTAAGACGAGATAAATGTATCAATTAGACCTAATAATATTTTGAAGCCTTTACAAAAAATAAAAATTATCGAATTATGATGTGAGTGTTATATTGATTCGAGAAGTCGGTAATTTCACACGACCAGTATACTATGTGAGTAAGAGCCTTTTGGACGTGGAGAAAATATATTTAAAGTTTGAAAAAAACTAGACCTTTCTTTAGTCATTGCAACTCGAAAGATGAAACCTTACTTTAAGGCCCATTTGATTATAGTTCGAACATCTTTTTTGCTGAACGGTCAGACAAAGCTTTCTAAATTTCTACAAGCACTATAAATGACTAAAGACACGATATTAAGGAATTCTTACCCAACAATATCTTTCCAACTGATAAGGCACTGGCCAAGAAAATATGGTTAAAAACACACAGT
Source organism: Limnanthes douglasii subsp. nivea (assembly GCA_036936605.1). Lineage (NCBI taxonomy): Eukaryota > Viridiplantae > Streptophyta > Magnoliopsida > Brassicales > Limnanthaceae > Limnanthes > Limnanthes douglasii. The sequence continues at coordinate 161,233,780 of JAUPFV010000002.1, forward strand.
TATATGGTGCATGAAGGTATCTTATATAAAACATTTTTTTAACAGTCCTTTGATTTAATTCATTGGGGAATATTAATCACATATGATATTTTATGAACTACACGAACACGAAGGTTCCGCGCATTACGGATCGCGAAGAGTTATTCTGACAGAATATTACTGGCATACTTGCTTATGATGCCAAAGAATTAGTTAGAATATGCGACACTTGCCAAAGATTTTCTAATGTAATCCACATTATAAGGATACCTATTGAGTCAATATCTGAAGCACTACATTTCGACTGATGGGCATCAACCGGGTCGGACTATTGCCGATGGCATCCGAGGAACGAAAAACAGTATTAGTTTCAGTAGATTATTTTTCTAAGAATGTGGAAGCTGAAACACTGTTCGAGACAAAAGCATAAGATGTGATTAAGTTTATTATCTCTAAATTTGTTGTTGCTTCGATGTTTCAAAGAGAATAACGATGGTCAATGGGTCGCAGTTCAACAACAAAAATATGAAAGCTTTCTACTTTTCTCAGGCCATACGATAATCTTTTTCAGCATCTTTTCATCCACAAGCAAGCAACCAAGTCAAAGTGACTAATTAGACAATCCTCAATGTGTTCAAAATAAATTTGGAAGGTAAGGCTAGAAAATGGTCAGATTACCTGCAAGAAGTCCTATGGGTACATCAAACCACTTCTCGAACGACAACACAAGAATCTAAGGGATTGATGTTGTAGCACCATTCGATGCAGTTATTCATTCTTATCGAGTTAATAAATATTTAGAGGAGGTTAGCAAATAAGGGAAACATTCCGAGTTAGACCTGATCGAAGACGAAAGAATGCGAGCATAGTTGAACTTTTTACACTACCAAACTTTGATAAGAAACATATATGCGTCTAGACTTAGACGAAGATAACTCAGTATAAAGGACAATGTCCTAAGGGAAGTATTTTTTCATACAAAGGAAAATCGGCCGATAAATTGGGACCCAACAGGAAAGGTCCGTACATGGTAACTAAGAAGGTGAAATCAGGGACATATCGGCTTAAAGATAAATAATGAAGGACTATTTAACACTTGTGGAACATCGGACACCTTAAGTTGTATTTGGAATGAATAGTTTTTTTTATATATCTCTAAACGTGTATAAAGGTCGATGACACACTCTTTCATATATAATTTGTGAATGATAGGTTTAGGTACGGGTTTTTGTACAAGTATGGGAAAATTTTCCCTTAACATACTATTTCAATTCTATTAGCGTATATTATCTTAATCTTTACGTTATTCTAGAATACGGGTCTCATCCGACAATCACTTTGATTATTTATCTGTTCTAATTCGGGTTCATATAATCATTTTCCTCTTATGGCTCGACCACTATGATGACATTTATAATTAATGTTTGTTGAGTTGTTTCTGAGAATTGTTTTGTTACACCATCTGAACCTTGTCCTAGTCCCTCTATTGATTTTGTTCTTATGAACTCATTCAATTTCCCTTCATCTGTTAAAACTTGGATTTTTCTTCTTTCTCATGTACCTTCGTTGATATTGTGAGATGCCATGCATCCATCAGTGTATCCCGAATTGTTGTTGTTATTGGGTAGATTTTTTTGGACATCTCGATAAATTCTTTTTGCCTTTTGAGACATACATGGTGGAACACCATAGCTCGAATATTGGTTTTTATATAGCTCGAGTATAAAGGATAACATGGAGGAGGCATAAATCATGGTGGGGACGGGACGTGTCCCAACATTGTTCCCACAATTGGTATTGTCCTTATATAATATTTTGTTGGATTATCAAGTTTCTTTTCCGCCATGGGCTCTAATCTACTCGTTTCCATTATGTCATAGTTAAACATTAAAGTCACGCTCTTCATTCTGTTCCTATGACGTCTTCGTCGTCTTTGATAAGATGCGAATTACTTGCAATTTCTGAACGATTTTCATGATAAGATGCGAATTGCTTGCAATTTCTGAACGATTCTCATGATAAGATGCGAATTACTTGCAATTTCTGAACGATTCTCATGATAAGATGCGAATTGCTTGCAACTCTCAGGATTTTTGAACGATTCTCATGATAAGATGCGACTTGCTTGCAATTTCTGGACGATTCTCATGATAAGATGCGAATTGCTTGCAACTCTCAGGATTTCTGAACGATTCTCATGATACGATGCGAATTGTTTGCAACTCTGGATTTCCTTAACAATTCTCATGATATGATGCGAATTGTTACTCGTGAAATTTTATTTTTAAAAAAAATAAAAAAAAATCATCAATAGATCTAGTTTTGTTCATTTTAAAAAAACAAAAGTGATGGTACTTTCATTTATTTTTTTCGAGCTCCGGTTCGAAAGATACGGATCTTTTAAAAATAAAATTAAAAGAAAAGTAAGAAAGAGAAGGAAATAGAAAAAAAGAGAAATTTTGGTTACGTAGCTCTTCATGAATGGTGATGGTAGTTAGAGTATTAAAATAAAGTTAGATACTATGTGATAATTAGGTAGTTGAGTTGGGTATTAAGTGACAATTGATCAAACCTTAGATACTAGATGACAATAAAATAGTTGAGTAGGTAGCTTTGGTATAATTTCCCTATAATTATTAAACTTCGAAAAACATTTTGATAGGGAATTTAAAATGCGAAACTTCTAATATAGTCAATGTTATCTTTAGTAATGTGTTATGCTATGTGGAAAGTACTCTTCATTGTTGATTTATCAGTAAATTGGTCTCCTAGAATCTGCTACATATAAATTTATAAGAGGCGGAGGAGCGGCAACTGAAGAATTTGGCCAAAAACCACAATCAAGCAGTGCAGCTCGTTAATCATCCGACCGACTATCTTCCGTCAAGGCATTCCGTTTATCTGGCCATCTATTTCTTTCCTTAATGTAATTGGGTTAATTCTAGAGATACTCATTAGAAGGGTTTCTGGTACTTTGAGTTAGGGTTCTAATATTTTTCTTTCACTTCTCCACTTTAAATTTGATTTTAAGCCTTTAAACTTGAAATTTATTGGGCGTTCAACTTTGTGGTTTTTCGTCCTGTAAACAAGTTCGAATTCGTAATATTCGTAGGCAGTATCGATGCTTCGTGGATTGGGAAATAGTATCTGAGATCAAAAGTTGATTGCACCATCAGAGAGTCCGTGCTTTGGTAAATTGCAAGTGATGTGGACTAACGTTTTTAAAATTGTGAGTTTTCTATAACTTTCTCATACTCGTCTTATCTACAGATAATCTCTTCTTGTTATTTGATTATGTATTGTTTATCAACTTTAAGACTTCAGTGCATTTTCTTAACATAAACACACACATACACACCGATAGGAAGAAGGAACAACTAGATCTCTAGCTAAGCATGATTAGGGGTCGATTTCTTTCTTTCATCAGCTGACAAGATGCTTTAGTTCTGGACTTTGTTCTCAACCAGAGAGGTTTGTTTGTAAAACTTGTCCCTTTCGGCTTTTAATTAAACATTTTCTGCAGGGAGGTCTTCATCATGTGTCATGGTTTCAGTTTATCCCCAGTGAGCCTGATCTCAACACTCTTACGGACAAAGGGTATCAAACTGTCTTCTTTTGTGCTCTCTATTGACAAATCCTGTCAAATTGAAATATTCGCTATTATATTGATAATCTGCAATGTAATGACTGCTGAAATCTGAATTTCTATGGCCAGAGTGAGAGCCGAGCAAAAAGATGCTGCTACCTATGTGGTGCTTTCATCTCATCTGCAGCTGCAGACGGAGGGATTTCTCAGCACATGGACAAATTCTTTTGTTGGACCTTGGGATCCATCCCAAGGTTTGCATAACCCTGGTAAACAATTTGAGTGACCAAATACTGACCACATGTTTATATGATTGTGTGTATTTGACCACTGGAAATTTATATCCTTTTAGATGAGAAAATTAAGCTTTGGCTTTTTCTCCCTGGGCATCATTCATCAGTTGTCGAGACTGCTCATGCCTCTCTATCTAGATTAAGAGGTATTCTCTATCATATGGCTTTCAGCATCAATTTTTATATGTATTTGTATATGTTTGTGTCTGTGTAAGTGCAAACATAAACGCATACATGCATTTGATGTCATATGTAGCATTTAATTCGGTGTTTTAGCTAAATTTACTTGGATTCTGTATCGAGATAGTAATACTCTTGATCTTGAGTAGTCCTTAAGTGGATTTAAACCTTACCCACCAAAAAAATCCGGAATGTAAAAAGTATTTTCTGTAACTTCTTTTAGGTATTGTCTGATTTTAGCATCAAAGTTACCAGAATTCCGCTTTAGGCTAACGATGTGCGACTCCGAATGACATTTCGATTTGCTGTTCTGAAGAGCAACCCAGGTGCTTTGTCATAGGAAATAAAAGTGATAAAGGATATGATGAGTTGCGATCAGAAACCATGCAAAATCCGAATAAAAAATGAAAAGCTGAAAATAATCACCATAGTTAGGAAGGACGGCTGATAAAATAGAAAAGGAACTAGCAGCTAAAGGGTATGGTAAAGCTGGGTAGTTACGTTCGGCTGATTAAAGAAATAGGTTTGTTTTATGGGAAATATTAAATGTCCCAAAATTTCGCTCTCTGAATGCTTTCCGAACACCTATTAAACAATCAAAATCGAAATAAATATTTGGTTTTATGTTCTTCCTTTTATCATTGAGTTATTTGATTAGGCTATATATGTTTGAGGAGCAAAAGTTAGCGATATTTTGCATTTCCCTGTGTTATTAAAACTGCATAGTTTTTGTTGATAAATAGGAGTGTGGTTTATTTATGACACTACATATTTTTGACTGTTAAAAAGAAGCCTTGTATGTATGAGACAATGTAGTTTTAATCATTTTGAGCATAGCATTTAATAAATATGCTAATATTATTAAAATTAATATGTTTTTGAATTATTCTTGAATGGTTTTTGTTCGTGATAATTTAACTTTCGTTCTTCTTAAATGCTCCTAATAATACTTGGATTGAGCCAGAATTTTAATTTTTTTGTACCGCGTTCCCGATTCCGTATTCATGAACAGGATCGAACTGCATTCTAAGTAACCTTAGTTTGTATATCTTATTATTATTTTACGAACTCTTACTATTTTTCACAATTGACTATGCATATTAAACTAAAAGATTCAAATTTAGTTACATGATTTAATGCAAGTATAATTTCTATTTCATATTTGATGCAATTTAACATGCTTACATCAACTTTTGTTTCTAGATTTTTATTTTATTTTTCAAAGTTTAGTGTATGGTATACACAATACATGATACAATACGCAATCGCGAACTAAACTTATATTATACTTTGCTATCCGTTTGTTTTAACGAAGTTGTTGCGTCTGGAGTTTGGTTGGCTCCTGGGGACTCTGAAGAGGTCGCTGTTGCCCTTTCTCAGGCTTTACGAAATTGCATTGGAAGGTTCGTATAAAATGACTTCTGGACCCTTTGACGTGATTTGCATTCACCTTTATGATTCTATTTTGACCCTATTATTTTATAATTGGCAGAGCTCTCGCTGGATTTTCCTATATGAGATTTGGAGATGTCTTCTCGAAGTACAATCCATCTCAAATCGAAGAATCTTTGAGGTTGGTTTAACTAATTTGATTACTTCTCGCATAACTTTACGATAAGTAGAGTATTGTAACGATAAAGATGGTAAACAAAGGTATTATTAGTTATAACAAACAGACTATGTTGACATCACTGGTAGAAAGGTTTTGCATGCGTTATGATCTGTTTGTTTCTTTCGTTGTGTTGGTTTTGTTTAAGACTATACTATCAACATAGTCTGTTTCATCTGCTTTTATCCTATATCAATGGTTTCCAACCATAAGGATCACCCTTTTTCTTTTTAAGGTTATACTTTATGTCTAGCGGTCATGTAGTGTGGGTCAGGTTCTAATTTCTCTTCACATTAACGGAATCGAAAATACGTCTTATTTATAAGGTTCCTAATTTAACGTGACAGTGATGTATTTATAGACATTCGAGCTGGTACCTCCTTGCCAATGGGTTCTTGTATATTAGTTTGAAAAGTACTGCATAAGCATATATTATGGGTATATCTTACACGTGCTAGTTTTTGCCCAGCATGAGTATCGGCTATTTAAATATGTTGATCGGTTATTAACACTGCACAATTTTTTTAAATTAGAGTTTTTCTTATTTCTATATTTCCTTTTTCTTCTTCAGACCTCAATTTTTCGATATAAAGCACACATTAGTATATACTGTATATTTAGTGACTACGAGCGGAAGCTGTCAGAATACTAATCAGTAGTTTATATGTCATATCTACTTGTCCTTTTTGCTTTCTAAGTAACTTGCAGTACTATATGCTATGTTGACGAATTCTGGCTCAGCCTTCAGCTTTCCTTATCATAGTAAGAGTGCTGCATGTGAGCTCCACATGTCACAACCTTTTAAGTTAAAGACCATACACATATATTCATTTAAACCTAATTAAATGATGTTTTCATTACTGCACAACTTGATCTGATTGTATAAATAATCGTCTATATTTGTATATTACAAACATCCGACAATAACATTTTTTGTCTACCTTGTATGTTTTTTAACTCTGCTGCAGCTCGAAGTAATCATCTATGGTTCAGAAACATTTTTCAAAAACTTTTATGAAATATCGTAACGGGATAGTTAACCTGACCAATTTGCTGTATAAATTACCTAGTAATCTCTTGGAAAAGTTTAGGTCGCTTGCGATCTTTTACTGTTTGGTATTTTTGCAGGAGAGGGCAGCTTGCAGTTGAGTTTGTCTTTGCTGCCACTGAAGAGGCAATTTTTGTGCATGTGATGATATCTGCCAAGTGCGTAAAGACTAGCAACTCTTCGTTGTTGCATTTGTTCTTAATATCCCTTACTCGCATCAAACATGTATTGATATATAACCTTTTTCTAGGAACATGCGTGTGCTTCTAAGTGGTGATGTGGAAAGAGCATTGAATAGTTCTGACAGTTCCAGTTACAAAGTTCCAGGTTGGTTTTCATTGTTTGAATTTTTTTTAGCTTAGTATGATATATTGTTCTAGTCATATCAGAGGTATACAATCAGATTACTTGACAAAGTAGTTATGATCGGTCTTAAGCAGGACTCCCTGTTAATTTAACAATTTGATTCAAGCTAAGACACATGAGATCGATACCAGCCAAAGATGAGTACGGCCTATGGGAGAGAGAGTATAAGTATTCTTGTTATACAGTTACAAGTAGGTATCCAAAGAAGCTGATTCCAGTCTAAAAAAATAGATATAGGGTGTTTAGATACGACAAAGTCTCACATTGGTCAAACATGGGAAATATCATGTTTATATCAGTATAAACACATCTATGAGGCTTTTTGGGAGTGGATTAAAACCGAAGCAGTCGGGCTTTTAGGCCCAAAGCGGACAAATCATACTAGTGTGGTCAATCCATACTAATATACGGGGACAGAATATGCAGCCCACGTATTCCCAACATAGGGCTTGTTCTTTTGGCAGATTTTGTTTCCCCGGAGAATATTTTTTGCATGGCAATGAGTTGCCTCTGCAAATATTTACCCTGGTAAATGATTAGTTCTCTGTGCTGAATCTAAATGTATAAGGAAATTTATAAAAATATTTTTATTCTTATACTATAATAATACACATTTATACTTGAGTTGTTAGTGGAGGTTATATTGTGCATCTGTAGTGTGTTTGGTGAGGAATCGAAATCCCATCTATACAAGTGGAGGATTCTTGGTGGGGAAATCCACCAAAATTTTCTCGTCGGCATTCAAATCTCCATGAGTAGAACTTGGGGAAATTGATCAGATTTCACGATCTCTAAATCTGGCTAAAGAAAGGGCCGTCCATGAATAGCTATAATAATCAGATTAGGGTATACAAGCTTCAATGTTGACCGTTAAGATCAGGATACGTAGATGCATTTTTGAGAGGATGCTGCTATCATATTTCTTTTGTAACTATTACATTCGGAGTCTTACAGCGGGTTTTGTACTTTGTTTTTATTGAGCTCCGGTTATCCTATGTCCCTAATCTAGGATACACGACTTATGTCTTGTAACTGTTCTTGCATCTTTGGTGGTTCTTTTTACTTGGTTGTTGAATAGCTTAAGATGAATGAAAACTTCTTTTTCCATATTATTGGATGGTATCCTGGTAGGCGCAGAACATAGGGTGATCTCTCGTTAGTGAGTGCAGGTCATACTTTGTAGCCCCCAACGGGGTAGTCGAGGTGGTTGAGTAAGGTATGTTTGTGACCAAAGGTCATGAATTCGAGTCCCTCTACATATGCTTTCTTGGCTGAACCTGTCACCTTGTGTGGTTTACCTTGTGGCGTTGGTTTGCAGGCTATTGCGTCAGACCAAAGGTTTACCCTGTGTGCACTCATTGAGTAGCGGCTACGGGTTCCCTCTAAAAAGAAAAAGATCATTTTATAATCCAGTGTTTTTATTGGCTGTAGTTTCAAAAGAATTTGTTATAAAAAACTATGCAACTATTCTCACCTCAACTGCAAATATTGTAATTTATAATCTATTCTTATGTTCCTATACTATCATTTCAACTAGCTTTAGGTTATTGTTACTGGGTTAAATAAGTCAACTTCGGAGGCTTTTGTTTTTTTTTAATAAACTTTTTTGACTCAATTTGTTATACTTTCTGCCCTATATCTGTTATCCGAAGAAAAGGCAGCTAATGCTACCTCTGCACTTTAGCACAATTTGATCCTCCATATCCTTTGCAGCGATTGTTTCTCCTCATGGGATGCGGGGTAAAATTACTGGATTTTGTCCCACTGACCTTGTCAAGCAAGTTTATTTGAGGTACCATCGGTTCATTTTCAACTGATTTTTTTATTTTATTCATATATCGTATTCCACTTTTGGACATATATGTAAAAGTTCCCAATTCCAAAAAATATTAGTGTTTTGTAGTGGCTTCTAACATTTCTTCTCTCTTATGTCAACAGTTCTGGCCAGGTTAAGACATCGAGTGGATATGTAGGTATACAAAATCATGTTGCTCAAGGATCCGGGTGTCAGATGAGGGGGGGAAATTGCTTTGTAGAAGTTACCCTTGGATGCCCTAAATCTCATAGCGACAAGGCAACACAGTCAAAATCAAATTCTGCCATAACGTTACCCAAGCATCATTTTCCTGAACCTCTAGCAAGGAGAAAAGACGATCAGAAGGGATTAACAGAACACTTACTGCTTCAAAGAACATTTATTTATCCGGTTGAGGCACTGCTTGTCCCAGTTTTGCGGACATCATATGCTAGATCTTCTCTTAAAAGGTTCTTTTCTAACTTAGTTATGGATTTGGTTTCGAAGTGATTTGAAGGTAGCTGATTCCTAAGATGCTGTCTTAAGTGAGATAGGAACCTATTAATTACTTGAAGTAGAATTTCACAATAAGTTGATATTTTTTTCTCTCCTCTGTAGTCTTATTTTTGCTGTGTGTACGCATATGAAGTTCCCTGCCATGTGTTGTTTATATACTAGACTTATATAGTTGGCCATCCTTGTTTCAGTGTCCCATCATTCATAGATTAAATTAGCGGTTATCTAACACTAACCTGCCAGTGTCTATATTTGATTAAGCTTGAAATATTGCTGAAAGTAGTAGAATAATATCTACCATGCAGATTTTGGCTACAAAACTGGACTGGGCCATCATCAACTGGTTCATCTTTTTTTATGCATTGGTAAGTAGACTCCTCCCCTCAGTTCACACACATTAACTGTCTTTCTTCTTCAGCTTTTAAAAATGTAAATTTATGTATCAACACTTCTAGGCTGAGAACCCTAGTTAGTCACCAGAATTGGTCATGTGTATCGAAAAAGCCACCGGTGATTTTTTTAAAATCAAAACGGCCACTTTTGTTGGTCTCGTTTTGCATCTGTTTGCATCTGTGATAATTTTTGTTTGTTTTGATTTGCATATGTGGTCACCCGTAAGTGACTACAGATGCAGAATAAAGCCAATAAAAGTGGCTGTTTTGATAAAAAAAAAATCAATTGCATTTTTGAAACAAATGACCAATTCCGGTGACTAATCAGGGTTCTTAGCCACACTTCTTAAATGTAATAAAATAGGTTAAACTTGAGAAAAATTTCTCGAATTCTACAAATTAAGGAATGCAAACATTCATTAAAAGGTTTTGGCATCCGGACAAGCCTATTCTTATACACTTGCAAGCACCACCTTCAGTAGGAACTGTTTGAGAATGCTCAACTCTGAGTATATTTTTTTATGGGAGAAGGATCCAAGTCTCTAAAAAATATTTTTTCTTTAAACGCGATATCTGCTGATTATAATTTCACGTCAGTTCAGATCATTAAGATTTTCTATTAATCAGTTTATAATGGCATCAAGTCTTCAGGGTTAGGACCATATTAATGCATAGTGATACGTGCAGGGATGGTAATTTAGACTCCGCAGGAGGATCTTGCAGAGAAACCAAGGGATTGCGAATGCAGAATGGTTATAATAGTAGCAGCAACAGCAATAGTAGCAGCAGCTCCAGCGACAGTGATTATAAGATGGCCGCAGGAGCTGGTGACCTTGAAGCAGATGCAGATTCTCTAACATGCATGCAATCTGGTTTAACCTCTAATAATCAGATGGAATATGATCGCCCAAACATGGTACATGTTTTATCTTCTTGTACGAAATGGTTGATATTTAGAGAAATTTGCCCTTCTTAGGAACGTTAATCGTTGAGTCAGATATGTCTGCTTTCAAGTTAACAGCATGTTGCTAGTTTTTTTACTTGTACCTGATGATTATTAGCATAATATCGCTGCTGTAATCATCGTTCAGGCCTCCAAGCGAACTCGACCAGGGATGGGAGAGTCCTTTAGTCAAATGGGAGTTGTTGCAAATGCCACCGCGCAAGCAGGCAAGTCAAATTTTGGTTCCATGGAAGTTAATACCTCAGCTATTACAGTGGCTGAAAATGAACAGATTGGGTCTCATTGGAACTGGGAGGAAGATGACAGAGTAATTGGAATGGAAGCTCTTCTATCTGAGTTTGGGGATTTCGGTGACTTCTTTGAAACCGAGGCTTTGCCTTTTGGGGAGGTAATGTTTTTCCTTTGAATTATCTAATATTTTAATCATACTTAAAGTAACCTGTGACATAGAATAGCGTCTGTTGCCACTCATTACTTATGGGATTCTTGATTATCATTTCTGATGGATGTGGTATTTAAGTTTTACAAGTGCAGGACTTAACTTCTTTTTTGTCTCAGTTTTCGAGAATATTTATCTTTATAACCTTTTCTGTAGGATACCATGTTGGCTTCACTGCTAGAAGTGGCCTACCCATAGGTTTATGCTTCAAAACTATCTAACAAATGCTCATTAAGTATATCTGGCTGTTTTTTTGTGTGAAGCCCCCAGGTACAGCAGAGTCACAGGCTCTCGTTTTCGCCCCGCCAGATAGTGGTATAGATACGAGTCCGGTTGCGATGATGGATGTTTCAGATCAGATGCTTTTGCCTGTAGGTTTTTCATCCTTTGAAAGCTTTAATCCTACTCTGCCAGCCATGGATGAGTGCACCAACAAAAATCAAGATGTTCCGAACAGCATTTTGATTTCAGCAAGCTCTCTTAATCAAACTCTGGCCTCTTCTAATTGCGAGTTTGATCACTTAATGAAAGCTGAAGCTAATATGAGCTTTGCTCCTGAGTATGGGGTAGTTGACACTCCTACAAGTGAAATCTCGTCATCAATTTTTAAGAACCCATATTTCCCCCAGTCGCGTAACATGGAGAGCTCAAATTCAAGCGCCAATAGTTATACGTATGGTGCAACACCACCCTCTACTCCATATATTGATGGCTCAGATGAGAAAATTGGCACGCCAGCGAGTTCAAAGACAGGCATGGGAAAGATTGACGCGAAGGCTGAGCTGCAGTCAAAAACCTATTACACTCAAGTGGAGGGTGGGAAAGGGCAACATGAAAGAAGATCATTAGCAAAGACAGATAGCAACTATATGAGCGAGGGGATGTCACAATCTCAGTTTCTGACTTACAATTCTACAGATGCCGTCAAACCTGTCATGGGAGAAACAACTGATAGTTCATTTGACTCTGAGCGTGCTCTTTTGTCTATGAGGACCGTGCTGGCAACTGATGTTGAATGTATTATGTTCCAAGCTTCCATGTGTAGGATGCGACACATACTTGTACCGACTAGGTTTAGTGGAAATTCTATGTTAAACCAGCTGCCGGGTGAGCCGAAAACTACGCCGGACACTTCAGCCAGGTTTGAGGTGAGGAAGAAAGATTCCATACCAGTAAGAATAGCTGGTGATTTTGATGGGGGAATGGTAGATGGTCACCTCACTGCTCCTGTAGGCGTGTGGCGCTCTGTTGGAGTTCCTAAAGTTTCAAAGTCTGCTGATATGCAGATTGAAGTTAGTCCATCATTGCTGCATAATGCATTCAAAGAAGAAGGTTTGCTGTGTTATGGAGAAAGAAGGCCTCTGCAGGAGCTTCTTGATGGAATGGCACTACTTGTACAGCAAGCTACCTCATTTGTTGATCTGGCCCTGGATACAGATTGTGGTGATGGTCCTTACGGATGGCTTGCGTTACATGAGCAATGGAGACGTGAGCTCTCATGTGGTCCTTCCATGTCCCATGCAGGTTGTGGGGGAACTCTGGCTTCTTGCCATTCGCTCGACATTGCTGGTCTGGAGTTAGTAGATCCACTTTCTGCTGAAGTAAGTTTTTTTTTCTCATGGATAGATATCGATCCCATGTTAACTTATTTGTCGCTGCAGGGTTCCGCAACTTCTTTTGTAGTGGATGGTGTTCCCTCAATTGCTTTTAGCATACTGAATACTTTGGGATATCTATATGAAAGCATTCGCCCTAGTGTTTAATGGCTCATCAGCAATTGCATATTTTTGGCTTGTCTTTCAAAACTACTTAATTCTACCTTGTTTATAATGCGGTTTTGCCTTCTTGTCTGTTGATTTAAGGTCGCTGTGTGTAGAAAGGTTATATAATAGGTTGGTGTGACTTTAGATGTTTTGTTTCTATCTGTCAATCAAGACTCATGATTGCACGCTCATGCTATTGTAGTTCCAGATGACTGATTGGTATCCCTTTTACCTGAGTGATTCTTTTCCATTTCCAGATCCATCCTTCGACTGTTATTAGCTTGCTGCAGTCTGAAATTAAAACAGCCTTGAAGTCCGCTTTTGGAATTCTGGATGGGCCGTTGTCTGTAACAGATTGGTGTAAAGGCCGTAGTCAATCAACTGAGGCTGGTGCCCCAGCTGATGGATCTACTCCCGAGAGTACACTAAGTGAATGCAGAGATTCCTTAAGTGGTGTTCTGTCTGTTGTAGATTCTATGAGTCCATCCCAAACATCTGCTGGAGTATCCTCTGGCCTCAGAGGTAATTTTAAGCCATGTGTGTAGTGATAGATTCTTTTTTTTTTCTTTCAGTTTACTGAACAATTTTGTTAGTGCAGTTTCCAGTGCATTGGATGGTGGGAAATTCGATGAGGCCTCCCAAAGAAAAACGAACCTAGAAATCTGCAGCACAGAGATACTTAGACCAACACTTTTTGCTCTTCCATCACCTGCTATACTTGTTGGGTATGCTTATTACCTTATAAGTATAATTATGCGATGAGGACTCGAGCAATATATTGTTTTGTTTGTTGCAATCTTGTTGTTATAGAACATGATTTTCTTGCTTATCTAGAATTGTACCAATGAAACACAGTTATCAAGGCAATTTTAATGGTCTTTTTGACCTTCCGACTTGTTCATTCTCTTCTCTGGAATAGTAACCCCTCTTTATTTGTACATAGAATGAATAATTTGTCACAAAATAATGAATTATGCTGCATCACCTGCGATGCATATTGGTGTCTCTCCTATGAAACAGTATCTTATTAAGAGGAAATACTAAGTTCTAATAAAATAGGTACCAAGATGATTGGTTAAAGACGTCAGCAGGTTCAATACAGCACTGGGAAAAGGCTCCTCTTGAGCCTTATGCTCTGCAAAAACCTGTAAGGCTTTAGAAGTTTACTGCAACCCTAATATTGACACATTTATTTTTGCATCGTTTGGTGTATAATTCATGCTCACAATTATCGACTAAATTTGTGTCCGTACATCCTTGTTGCAGATTAGTTATCGTGTCATATGTCCAGATATTGTGCCCCTTACCTCAGCTGCTACTGATTTTTTCTCGCAACTGGGAACTGGTGAGTAGGCAAGATTCTATGTAGTAGAAGATATTGCTGAACTTCAACATGTGCAGAACTATGTCTTGTGTTCATCTTTATATTGAGCCTTATAGGGAACGATGTACAATTTTTATTTAATCTGTTTAGATATAGATATTAATTGAAGAACCTTAATTCTGTTTTCCTCCCTTTAGACAAGATTTGATCCACTGTCAAAACTATACTCGTATAGTTTGTAGTGTTGAGTAGTGTCTCAGACTAGGTTAGGGTATTGTTCTTTTCTGACGGCGTCTTTTGAAAGTGCGCTATACTCGTTAGGCTTCTAGATTTATCAATGCCACAGGGGATTCAAATAAGCAGCCATATGTAAGCTCTATAAGGAAGAATACCCATGTAATCTCACGTTGTTTAGGTGGCTGTGGCCTCAGCTATATATTAGTCTAGGGCAAAAAATTTCTATTAAGTTTTAAGGGAGTGGGTTGGGGGATTTTACTTTCTATAATTTTTACCAGTTTAGGATGACATCCATAGGACTTGTGTCATGTTTGTATAACTAATATGCACATCATGCTACAACGTTAAATAGAAAATTTCATTGATTTATTGTATTGTTTTCCTTAGTTTACGAGACATGCGGATTGGGAACTCATTCACCTCATAATGTGGGAAATCAAATGGAGATAGATGGGAAATGGCCATTGTCTGGCTTTGTTCTACTTGATTGTCCGCAATCAATGAAGATGGATAGCAAAAATGCATCTCTTGTTGGATCGATAAGCGATTACTTTCTCTCACTTTCAAATGGCTGGGATGTGACTAGTTATCTCAAGTCTCTTTCGGGTGCTCTCAAGACCTTAAAGCTTGCTTCATACTTGTCCACTCCCGCAAAAGAAGGAACTAGTAATTCTTGTACGGTAAGTTGTGAGCATATTGTTCTATTTACTCTTTTCTCTTTTAGCATGTTTTCCTATGTCTATATATAGTCTCATGTTGAGTCAAGTAATTCTGTCTTTAAATTCATTTCATTTTATTTATATATATTGCAAAATTATTTCGTCAATAACAATATTTTAGATGATGGGTCAAGCTACATCGAGAATGTTTGGATTGCGGAGTCAAAAAATGTATAAGAAATTTAAATAAACTTTGGTCCGTAGACTTGAAACCACCTCGTTATCCTGAAAGTATAAGTTCCACAAAAAATAAAATAAAAATTGGAGGCCTATTTTGCAATTCTGTTGCTGACATTGACTTAATGTAAGCTTCTTTTTGCAGGGTATGAATTAAGTTTCATTAACGCTGCTTTTTCTTTTTTCTCAAGTGATGTCATTCAAGGGCTTTTGTAATAGTGTGCAAGCTTCATTAAAGTTTGTACACGTCTCCTGTATTTTTGTTAAATGACTGTCTTCGAATAATTTGCTCTCTTCATTGACTTTTCTCTAGGTAATATATGTTGTGTGCCCCTTCCCTGAGCCTAAGGCAGTTCTGCAAACAATCATTGAATCTTCTGTTGCTGTAGGATCAGTTATTCAATCTGATAGAGAAAGGAGATCTGTACTACATAATCAGGTCCGAAAGGCATTAAACTATTCTTTAGCTGTAGATGAAGCATCAGTACAAAGTATCCCTGTACTTTCAGGGTTTAGTATACCCAAGTTAGTGGTTCAGATTGTTACAGTTGACACTATTTTTAGGGTCACAAGTCCAGCTTCTCACGAACTTGTGATTCTGAAGGAAATTGCTTTTACAATATACAATAAAGCTAGGAGAATTTCACGAGGATCCTCAAACGACGGGGTTCAGTCATCATCATTATCTAGTAGATCTACGTCAGCCTTGCCTCAAATGAATTCTATGCCAGGGATGTGGAAAGATTGTGTTGGTTCTCGAATGATGGGACCATCACTTCCAAGAGAAGTTGAAATGGATGCTAACCTGAGGTCTGGTAATTGGGATAGCTCCTGGCAAACACCAAGGGTTGGGGGGTTAAGTTGTGACCCAAATAGGAATGGGGAACTCTATTCTCGAGATGAAGTCCGATATATGTTTGAACCACTTTTTATTCTTGCAGAGTCTGGCTCTGTTGAACATGGAGTTTCACCTCCATTTTCTGGTAAAATGACCTCTGAGTCTGCAAAGCTAGTATCTGATGATAATAGTGGGATATTTTCACCAAGTACAAGCTCTAGTGGAGTTGTTGAAGCTGGATCCAGCTCACAGCTTGATGGACTGGAGCCCGAAAAGAATCTTCCAAGTATACACTGTTGCTATGGCTGGACAGAGGATTGGCGTTGGCTTGTATGTGTCTGGACAGATGCGAAAGGTGAATTGCTTGAAAATCATATATTCCCATTTGGTGGAATTAGCAGTAGGCAGGATACGAAGGGTCTACAATGCCTTTTTGTTCAAGTTCTGCATCAAGGCTGTCAAATACTTCAGGCATGCTCGTCTTCTGATCCAGGTATTACCAAGCCGAGGGACTTCGTGATTACACGCATTGGAGTTTTCTTTGAGCTTGAATACCTAGGTACTGTTGCTTCTTTTTCATATGGTCTTCTGATGTTGAATATTGGTATTATGATGTCATTAGTTACCTTTACCCAGCATTATTGTGAGTAAAATCACTCTTTTCTAGGGTAAAATGACTCCTATCAGCAGCATTAACTTTTACTTGTCATTTTCTTCATTAAGCTCTGTACTCGAAGGTTACTCACATACAGAGGAAAGTAACTGAAGAGTAGAACATAAATCACAACTTAGTTATCTTTTCCTCTATTGAATTTGTTTTCATTTTCTTGTTCCTGCAATGCAATTTAACAGAGTGGCAAAAGGCCATCAATTCAGTTGGAGGTTCTGAGGTTAAGAAGTGGCATCTCCAATTGCGTCGATCAGTGCCTGAGGGTGTAACTACTAGTAGTAATGGGACTTCCTTGCAGCAGCAGGAGATGAGCCTGATGCAAGAAAGAACCCTGTCTTCTTCTCATGCTACACTGTACAGCTCTCACTCAAAAGCAGGCGGCTTTATGAAAGGTGGGTTAGGCCAAGTTGCAGGACGAAAGCAGCTTATAGGTGGACATTCGGTGGCTGATAGCTCAAGGGGGCTGCTTCAGTGGGTACGCAGCATTAGTTTTGCTTCAATATCAATCGATCACTCTCTAAATCTAGTTCTCCAAGCAGAGTCGTCTCCTGGTAAGCACTTTATCTATTGTTTTCCTTTGAGTATTAGTTGGTCTCTTTCTAGATTTTAGAGTATACTAGGGACTGGAAATTTCTTACTCTCTATATATGTTAAGTGTATGGATATATCGATCAGTCTAGTTTTATATATTTTTGACGTGGAATCTTGTGCAGCAGGAGGTCATGGTGGTAGTGTTACCGGTCAATCTGGATATCTGGAAGGCTTTACCCCAGTGAAGTCTCTTGGGTCTGCCTCGGTTTCTTACATGTTGATACCATCACCCAGCATGCGTTTCCTACCTCCAGCACCTCTGCAGTTACCCACATGTCTTACAGTCGAATCACCGCCACTTGCTCATCTCCTTCACAGCAAGGGCTCTGCAATCCCTCTATGTACGGCATTCATAGTTTCAAAAGCTGTACCTTCAACCAGAAAGGACTCGAGGATTAATATGAAAGAAGATTGGCCATCAGTTCTTTCAATAAGTCTGGTTGATTATTACGGAGCTAGTAAAATTTCCCAAGAAAAAATTGTACGTGGATGTATGAAGCCGGGAGGGAGAACTCGAGATACTGAGGTCGAAACCCATTTGATTCTTGAATCTGTTGCAGCAGAGCTCCATGCTCTGTCATGGATGACAGCCAGCCCGTTGTACCTGGACCGTCGAACCGCATTACCTTTTCATTCCGATATGGTTTTGAGACTGAGAAGGCTACTTCATTTTGCTGACAAAGAGCTCTCCCGCCAGCCTGATCTTAAATAATGTAATTCATAGTGGAATGTAAAGATGAAAGAGGCTCTGGCCACGGCACTTGTGTGCTAGTGTACAATAATCAGCATGGCAGTGTTGTTGTTCGAGACCCAGTACAAAGAAATAGTTAGGTATAACGATTTTTGTTTTTTTCGGTTGATATCTATGAATACCATAAAATTATGGAGTAGTTTTGTTGAAGCTCCAGTCAGCGATAGGCACTAGGGGGGGATGTCTTTCGTATATAGTTTATAATAGTGACCTTTTGTATCATGGGTAAAGTTCCGATGAATTCCTGGAGATGGGGTATGATTGTTTATGAATACCTTGGATAATTATTCATGTGACTGCAATCACACAAGTAATACTTCTTTATGGTCTCAGGTCGATTGAAACTTTGAGACGAGTAGAAGGTAATCTCTTATTATAGTGATTGAATATCCAATTTGTTTGGACTTACATTTACTACTTAAATATGCCAAAAGTATCGGAGGTGAATTCATTCTTGGATATATATGGTTGTCACGCCAGATGGGCTGCATTTAAGTTGCTAGAAAAAATAGATGAAATGTGAACTCATATTTAGGCTATTTTCTTATATATTTTTCGTGGTGTAAATAATGCATTAAATTAAATAAAAAGTGTCATGTAACCATATTTTGGAGGATTGATATTTTCTATAAAAAAAAAAGTACGAAAGTTACTGGATCAGAATACATAAAATAAAATATTGGACTCACGTAGAAGGTTAGGGAACAATAACAAACTCGACGCGTGCATGAATGTGGACAAAAGCAGACACATAAGTTTATGCGTGGTAGCTAGAGGTGTCATGGTTATGGAACCACGGTTCAAAGGCGACAACCTGCTTAAAAACTGGCGGTTTACCTGCGAAACTGGCCCATTAGGACTGCAACCTGGCAAGACCGCAATCCGCCAGGACCGCATAAAGAGCAACCCGGCAGGACTGCGAAACCACGGTTTATTTGTAAAAAACTGGCGGTTTATTGGTAAATATTATGCTGATTTTATTTAATTTATAACCAAAATGTTATATTTAAAAAATATTGAGATATTGCATATTATTATAGAATTATTATTACATTTTTGTTAATATTAATTTGTTTTGGTTATTAATATTTTAAGTGTTGTAATTATTATATAGTCTAAAATTTTAAATATTACTTATGTTATTATCATATTTTGAATATTATTATTATTATTATTATTATTATTATGTTTTTAGATCTAATACAAAGCAAAACTATATCTTACCATGTTAAAATATTACAAATTCTATGGTTATAATTTTAATATTACATTTTGAATTTTATTATTGTGATTTGGTTTTGAATATTACAAGTGTTATATATTATTTTTTAAACCAAAATCATATTTTATCGTGCAAAAATATTACAAGTTATATTGTTATAATTTTAAAATTACATTTTGAATTTTATTATTGTGATTTGGTTTTAAATATTACAAGTGTTATTTATTATTTTTAAGTTATATTGTTATAATTTTAATATTACATTTTGAATTTTATTATTGTGATTTGGTTTTAAATATTACAAGTGTCATTTATTATTTTTAAGTTATATTGTTATAATTTTAATATTACATTTTGAATATTATTATTGTGATTTGGTTTTAAATATTACAAATGTTATTTATTATTTTTTAAACCAAAATCATATTTTATCATGGTAAAAGATTACAAGTTATATTGTTATAATTTTAATATTAAATTTTGAATTTTATTATTGTAATTTTAATAATGATTATAAAATTATTATTACATTTTGGTCAGTATTAATTTGTTTTGGTTATCACAAACATCATTCACTACAAGTGAAAATTAGCGGATTGGTGAGTATTAGTAAGTCTACGATTTATAAGCATTTTAAAACTTAAAACAACGTTTTTTTTTAAATATGCAATAAAATACTAATCGAAACTAATTAATATCGCAAATAATAAAAACTAAATTTAGACTAATACCAACTAATACAACTAATAACAAGCAATAACAACTAACAACAAGCAATAACAACTAACAACAACTAATAAAATTAGAATTAAATAAACTAATTTAAATTACTATAACAATTAAATAACTTGATAAATTATACGAAGCTCTTAATTGAGCTATTATAATGTTATCCCAACGTTATTTAAGTGTTTTTATCAAATAGAAACAATTTGCGAAAAAAAAAATCAAACAATTCCGAAAGTAGGACTACAATATGTAAAATAAGAAATTTGAGTTTTCTAGAATATTTAGAACAAGTAGAGAGATTTAGAGAGACGTAGAGAGGAGTATATGAATTTATGAGTGTGGATTTGGGGTCTCCTCTATAAATAGAGGAGACCCAAAAAAAAATATATTAAAAAAAACGATTTTTTTTTGGAACCATCCGGATGGTCCGGACGCCCGGACCAGCAATTCGGACCATCCGGACCGGACGTCCGGATGGTCCGGACTTATGAATTTTTTAATTTTTTTTTTTTTAGAAAATTTTTTTAGAATTTTTTTTTAGATTTTTTTTAAATTGTTAAAAACCATGTTAGGCATTTTAAGAAAATATTAGGCATTCAAGTAGTTGCCCAAGACTACTTTAAAAAAATTAATTCGAAATTTTTAACTATTAACCACCATATTAGATATTCAATTCGAAATTTTTAACTATTAACCACCATGTTAGGCATTCAATTAGTTGCCCAAGACTTGGTAAGTGAGAGGGTGTGTTTGTGCCTCCTTTTATATAGATTAACACTTTCATCTTCAATGGTAACATCGATAGTTACCATTGAAGATGAAAGTGTCAATCTATATAAAAGAATCCCAAGTAATCTAAGATTATCCACATTGTCAATGATCATATATTTTGTTAATTACAATCGCAGATTTATTACGGCATAATATTTAAAATACATTAGTTTTAGCAGTTTTTAATAATTTTTTATTTCGATTCCGAATCAGTTCTAAACAATATTTAAAATACATTGTTTGAAAGAATCTAAAGAATCACCTAATAATTTAAAATTTTAATACAATTATATGTCTAATAGGTATATATTATTTAATAGTGATATATTATTCAAACGTATCAAAATCAAATTACAATTATTTTTTAGAATGTAATTGATGATTATAAAATTTCGATTAAAATGATAACATATTTAAATTAAAATACATGAAATAGAATAATTAACTCAATTATTGAAATTAGATTCAATTAACACTTACAAATTAATTTTAAATAACATTATAAAATATTCTGATAAACGGTTCTTAAATGGTTAAATGGTTTGACCGATGGTTTGAACTGGTAAACGATGCTTAAATGGTTCGTCTGGTGGTTTGAACTGGCTGTTTAACTGTGAAACTGGCCCATTAGGACTGCAACCTGACAGGACCGCCAAACCGTTAGGACCGCATAAGAGCAACCCGCCAGGACCGCAACCCGACTGGACCGCAACCCGGCAGGACCGCAACCCGGCAGGATTGTAACCCGTGGTTCTGATTTAAACGGTGCGGGTTGGTGCTGGTTCAACCTGTTTGACACCTCTAGTTGTAGCTCCAGAACGCCAAACCAAACGCCATTAGGTTTCTCAGATGAAGGGAAGAAAAACGCAAACAAACCTGACGACAACAGCACGACAACAATAACTTCGAAAGGGAAAGGAAAAGCAAACCGTAGGGGGTCGGTTTGTTCTATTTCTCATGAATTTTTTTTTGAAAGTTTTCATAATAGTAGATTTTATATTTTAAACCCTAACTAAACATCTGATTTTAATTTAGCTTTTCATTTATTTGAAGAATAAACTTATACGAACATAAAACTAAACCCTATCTAACTGATAATGTAGGGCAAAAAATAGTGATTTAAGATTGGGAATGTCACCAAAACAAATAATAAGGTATTTTAGTATTTTATTCTAATCGCAAGTTTATGAACCAAAAAATAATTGATTTCGAAAAATTGTTCACAAAATTCTACGGAAGTGCATGTTGTTTTTTAATAGTGTTTCACAAATATGATTAAAGCCCTTATTTTTGAGACCATGTCTCACAACCTATAATATTTTCTTTATAAAAAATTACCTGTTAACTCCAATGCTATCTCAAAACTTTGTGCTCTTATTTTTGTTATTATTATTGAAAAACATAAAGATGCTACCTAAAAATTCATGCTTTTAATTTTGTTATTAATATTGAAAACACATACTTCCAAAAGCATAGTTCAGACTCTATAATATTTGTTGAAAATAAGTTATCCTGGATTCCGAGACATTTCTTTGGAATTATGTGTTATTTTTTTATTATAGAAACACACCTATTTCCAAACCATGTCTCATCATTGGTTTTGAAAAGCTCTTTCAGAAATTTGTGTTAAGTATTACAGGTTTTTTAATTTTGATGTTATTAAATAGCGAATAATATTGTTTGCTTAGTTTTTGTATCAAATTATTAATACTTTATGCTTGTATAAACTAGAAGTCGAAAAGAATTGTGAAAAGTAATATGTTACCGTATCTCACTTACCACGCAAAGTACACTAAAAATGAACTTATATCATGAGTAATAAAGGGTAGATAAATATATGAGTTATACATTAATGGTCAATAAGTATGAAAATAGAAAATACGATAATATTCTTTGATTATTTTATGTTTGCGAAATATCTTGAAAGTTTAAGAAAAAAATAAAGACATATAATGCCAAAAGAAGAAAAATGGGCACCAAAAAATTTGATTATCGTTTCAATAAAGAACTATAGTTTTCGATATTTGAATGTAAAATTCATAATCACGATCCAACTTAACTTATCTTATGGAAAAATACCCTCAAATGAGAAAAGTTAGTACCGTTGAAGCAAAGTTGGTGAAACAATTGTGTATATGTGGTTCCCATCCTTGAGATATTTTACTCGCGTTAAGAGAGATTAATCCTTATAACATCTCCACATGCGTAACATTTATAATATTAGACAACACCGTACATTGGAAAAATGAGGCAAGCCACAACTCAATCTTTTTGGGTATGATAAAGATAAAATGTACATTGAATGGTATCAACGTAAACTAATGAGTCTCAAATAATCATCGATTTATTTTTTGCACACACAATTTCTATTGAATTTCTAATGATACTTTCTAAGGTCCTTATTGATAAGGGTGTATATAATTCGAGCCTTAATAATTAATCTAGAGGGATTAAAATAGATATAAATAATATATAGGTGATGTTTTGTATATAAAAGAAGCTTAAAGAACTGAAAATGTAATATATTATACACATGTCAATAATTAGTAGTATAGTGGGATGAAAAGTACTAGAAAGAGAGTATGTATCTGTTATCTCACACCCCTATAAATAGGTGTACTTGATCTTGAAAAAGGGAGAACATTCGGACACTTATCATTTTCTCTCTAGAATTTATGATATTTTTTTCTCTCTCTCTCTAAGAATTGAATTAATTACTCTAGAACTTGTTTTAGACCGAATTGCATCTTTTCGTTTCCAATTATTCTTGAAGCGAACAGTGGCGACCATAGTGGGAGATATGCTTGGTATTTAGATTTAAAATCTCAAACAAGAAACACAAACGTTCGAACCAAAGCAATATCATGGATATTAAAGTGCAAACCAACCCTTCTGTGTTTGTCGAATGAGAGGTTGCAGAGTCAGGAATTGGTCAAAAAGAGGCCCAGTTTGATCTGTAGGAAAATGATCAACATAATAATTTGAATTTAAAGGATCAAATGAATCAATTTCTTGAACATATAACTGAGTTTGATGACCAACTAGTACAGGTGGAGCAATCGATTAACCAGAGAGGGTTCGATCTGAAGTGCAAAGGGTGAATGAAAGGAGAAATATAAGTAATTGTTCCGATGAGACTCATGAAGTTCTTTGAGCAAAGGACAGTCATCGGGAAGTACATTTCAAATTAGACCAAGGATATCATTCTTCTCGAAAGGAGAAAAAAGATAAACATCGGTATATTCCCTCATGCTCTAGCAAATCCATTTAGTCAAATTCTGATGGAAATTTTTAGACCCTCGGAAGAGTTGATGCTTATAGGAAGAAGAAAGGCATACATTATTCGAAGAGGCATGATATCAGGTGTTATGGATATTGAAGGGAGCACAAGTTCAAAAAGCAAAATGAATCTAGATTTGTGGTTGAAAATCCAACCTTGGAAGAACGATTGTATACGCTTATGGGTAAGGATATATGAGGTAGACAATATATGCAAGAGGTGGATTAGATGATTTCCCCTTTATTAGTTAATACAAGGTCATTTGCGCTTCCGAAGCAATTTGATATTTACTAAAGTTGAAAATCTGAAGGGACGCATGATCTCGATGACCATATTGAGAAACATAAAAATTACACGATGAATTTTGATGATGACGACAAGTTATGGTGTAGATCGTTTTTTCACAAACTTTCAAAGGTATAACCTTAAAATGCTATAATACGATTCCGAGGAGATTGATAACTAATTTTGGGATGTTTTACACTGTCTTACGAAGGCAATTCGTGAAAATTAAGGAGATGCAGGCGAATGGGGACACCATAATCCAGTACAAGCAGGCAATTGGAGAAAATTTGAACGATTGTACTAACTGATTTGTGTTTAACCAAGATTGAGTTCGATGACTGTGATGAACATATGACATGTGCTGTTTTTAGAAAATGTTTGATCCCCGAAGATTTGGCAAATGAAATAATTAAGAGAAGATCACCTACTTTTAGAGCTTTGGAAAATAAAACAACTAACATAAGAGTTCAGGTCGGACCTAGTCCGACACAAATGCATTCAAATCAAAGAAGCCCATCAATAAAGGTTATCAAGGTATCACTTCAAACTATCAATCACCTATTTGACCCAAGGTATCAACAAGTTTATCTCATCGATCTGAACCATCTTAAGTGTTGGCTTCTGATTACCATCAGCCTAAAGTTAGGTTAATTCAATGGGTCATACCAGATTGTTATACAAAATTAACGGAGAATGTAGTAATGATTTTTGAACGAGCTAAAAATCATGTCCAGTTTCAAAAGCCTCCACAAATAACTAAACCCAAAGAGGAATAAAGTAATAAATTTTTTAAATACCACAATGATATTGGGCATGATGCAACATATTATCTAGCTCTACATAAAGAAATCCAGGTTCTGATTGAAAACGGTAAGTCGACTATTTTTGTTAAAAGGAAAGATGGGGCTCAAGAGGTTCCAGGCGCGAATCCGTAGGGAATACAGATTGCAAATGTGTTCCCAAAGCAAGAAAATACAATGCTAACAACAAGGCCTGTAGATGGGTTAGATGTGTCTGCAGAGTACCTCGATCCTGATCCAGATCGTAGGGTAGTGTTAGTGGTTAATGAACTAGCGTTACGAGGAAGGGTGCGAAGTTTATATAATTATTTTGATTCTTGGGATATTTTTGGAGGAGATACTATGGCGGGGAACACTAACAGTCTCCAAGAAGACATGTGGTGAGCTTAACTACTCAATTGGAAGGTGTGATCTCAATTTATCTCTATGGAAATAATCTTATACCTTTTATCTTATTTGATGACTATAATCTGAGGGGTGTAGATGGTTTTCATGAAGATGCAGTGGTAAGCAGAGCAGAAATAGCAAACAACGAGATTTGAAGGATACTCATTGATACCTGCAGATCTGCTAGTGTATAATTTCTGAGAACGTATAAAAGAATACGCAATCCTCCAATAATTCTTCAATCAGATTACACAGTAGTAGGTTTTACTCGGGTGACAACATAAGTTATTGGGAGAATTCGAAGGCGAAGTTTTGTTGGGTTGTGTTATGTTCAAGAAGAAGGTGCGAGTGATGTTTATGGTAGTTGATAGTCCGACGAGATACAATTCCATCTTGGGGAGATCTTAGCTGTCAAAAATGCATGTGATAGCTTCTACAGTTTATCAATGTTTGAAGTATGTGATTTGAGATCGTGTAGGTGTAGTTAGAAGTAGCCAACAAGTTACTCGATATCGTTATACAACGACTTTGTTTACTAAGCAAGTTGGGGGTGTTGAGAAAATGACAGAATTACAGTTAAATAATACTTCCTTGGATGTGGAAAGGGTCGATGATCTGAGGGAGACCTCTGGTTCATTAGTCACCAATGAAAATATAAAGATGTAAGTTTTTTTTCTAATGGAAAATGTTTTGAAGAAAGAACATTATTATCAACATCAATGGAGTATCAAATGATAAAATACTTGTCAAAACATTTAAAGATTTTTGCTTAGAATACTGAGGATGTTGTAGGGTTCCCTCCGATGTGATTTGTCACAGTCTAGTAGTTAACCAAAAAGTCATGCCTATTATTAAAAAACGAAGGACTTTTTAAGTAGAGAAATCAGAGGCAATAATGACAGAGGTGGATGAGTTGTCTAGAGTGAGTCATATTCGAGAGGTACAATACCCAGTATAGACTGAAAATCCTACTCTTATGAAAAAGAAGAATGAAAAGTGGAGGATGTATGTCAATTTTACCGATCTAAATCGTGCGTGTCTGACGTACCCATTTCATGTTCCAAGAATAGACAAACTTTTTGATTCAACATAAGGTAATAAACTTCTTTGATTTATCGATGATTTCGTTGGGTATAATCAGATCCAAATTTATCAAAGTGATCAAGAGAGCACTATATTTATTATGATAAATGATTACATAGTTATTTGGTTATGCCATTTGGTCTAAAAAATGTTGGAACCACCTACCAAAGGTTAGAAAATAAAACTTTTACCACTCAAATTGGGAAAAATCTAGAAGTATACATAGATAATATGTTGGTAAAAAATACCAAGAATGAAGATTACTCTCAAGATTTACAGGAAATATTTCGAATCTAAGAGCTATCCGTCTGTAGTTAAACCATGAAAAATGTACATGCGGGGTTGGATCAAGAATATTCTTGGGTACATAGTAAGTTAAAAAAGGATAGAAGATGATCCAAAGCAGTTGAAAGCTTTGAAAACCATGACTCCGCCTTGGTCAATCAAAGAAGAGCAAAATTTAACGGGAAGGTTGACAACTTTAAACAAATTCATTTATAGATATTCAGATAAATGTGCCCCGTTTTTTCAGGTTTTGAGGTAGGCTAATGAGTTTTATTGGACACCGTAGTGTGATGTAGCATTTGAAAAAATGAAAGAACATTTGTCCTCTCCAGACGCTTTGTCCAATCCATTGTTAGGTGATAAGTTTTTTTTGTATTTTGCGGTCTTAGTGACGTTGTAAGCACCATTTGAGTAAGGGAAGTAGAAGGGTATCCAGGCCCGGTATACTATGTGAGTAAAAGTTTGTTCACTTTAGAAAAATGATATTTGAAGCTAAGATATTAGCCTGGGTTTTAGTCGTAGTCACTCAAAAAATGCGTCCTTATTTCCAAGCCCATTCGGTTATAGTTCGAACGTCATTTATGTTAAAAAATGTATTATAGAGAATGAAAAATTTATGGAGAATGAAAAATTTATATGTAAAATTGGGAGATTGTGACATTGATTTTTTTCCTCAAACAAAAATCAAGGGCCAAACGTTGGCTGATTTTCTCGTCGAATTTTACGTAGAGCGATCTGATGCAGAGGAAAATGATACAAATGGATTGGATTTAAAGGAATAATGGTTGGTTAAACTAATGGAAGTTCAAGTATTTTGGGATCATGAGCGGGAATTCAGATGGTAGCTCAATTGGGGGAGGCCATGTATTAAGCTACACGGTTTAGATTTAATGCATCAAATAATGAGGCCGAATATGAAGCAACTCTGGTTGGATTGAGACTTGCATATATTTGTGAAGCTAGGAAAGTACGTCTAAAGACTAATGGACAACTTGTGGTGAATCATATGTTAGGAATATCCGAGATTGAAATGATCAACTCATAAAATATTTGCGAGTATGAAAAGGGTGTTGGTGATGTTCGATGATCTAACGGTTGAAAATATCAACCATGGACAAAACACTATTGTAGATTCTCTAGCAATTTTTGCTTATTTTGAGGGCTATCCTTGGATTTTAATACTAGAAAGTTCATCTATAATGATGAAATCTGAGCAATGTTAATATTTAATATAGGTGTTTGTGGCTCCGGAGGACGAAGAACAAGATTAGAGGTTCAGTTTAAAATATTTTTTACTCAAAGGGACGTACTAGTTGATAAGAGATTAGCTCAATGGCTAAGGTTTAGGGCTCACAAATTTACAGTTCTTGAAGGAATATTGTATAAGAAATCTTGAGTCGACCATTGTTGAGATGTTTGGTGGAAGTTACTAATAAAACTATCTTGGATCGTCTTAAGAAAAATTTGAAAGGTGTAGCTAGAAAGTGGTCTAATTATCTTCAAGAGGTATTATGGGCGTATGGAAAGTGGCCTAATTATCATAAATTCACTTCATTACCAAACGTTAATGATGAGCCGTTATGATTCAAAGTAAAGACGAAGAGATTTTAAAATAGGAGATAAAGTGTTGAGAAAAATCTTTTTGCATACCAAGAAAAAGGAGGTTGGAAAAACTAGGTCCAAACTAGGAAGGACCGTATTTATTGGTAAAATAGGTCAAACGGGGGACATATCGTCTGGAAGATAAGGAGGGGAGACCATTGCAACATCCATGGAACATTGAACATTTGTGATTGTATTGTGAGTAATTTTGTGAGCATCAATTTGGACATTATCTTACTTGTGTGTATATAGACCGGTAGCATACGCTTTCCTCTCCTGGTGCCTCGGGAAGGGTTTGACGATATGTCCATATAGCCGGTATTGTGAATACAATAATTGTTTTGCCAATAAATCAGGTTTGTGAGGCCTTTATCATTGTGACAAGTTAAATTTGGTGACTATGAAATTATAAAATCAACATTAAATTCAAAGTTTTTATGAATTAAAATAAGAATGAGGACATTTTTTAAATTAAACAAGGACTGATAACTCTTATAATAATTTATAAAATTATTTTAAAAAATTACATTTTTAAAATTGATATTCTTCGAAGTGCCAATTTTGGTGGTGATATTTTTTTAAGTATCAATTTGTGTGATGATATTTTTCTAAGTGCCAATTTGTGTGGTAATATTTTCAAAATTCCAATTTGTGTGGTGATTTTTTTCGAGTGCCAATTTGTGTGGTGATATTTTTCGAAGTATCAATATGTGATGTGATAATTTTTCAAGTGCCAATTGGTGTGGTGATATTTTTCGAAGTATCTATTTGTGAAATAATAATATTTTTTGAAGTTTCGAGTTGTGAAATTGTATTGAGGATATAACATATTTATAATATTAAGACAAGTTGTGAGATTGATAAAGTAACAAACATGGCATTTGGTTACAAAATACAAACAATGGCATATGATAGCCACTCACTAAAACATATGAGGAGTCAATTAACACATAATTCATCAACACAAAATAAAAATTCTTCATAGTTTCCTACATCTTTCAAAGTATTACATGAGCTACTATCCAATGAGCTGCTTTCGTTCTCCAAGTTTTTGCTTCCTGAAGAAGTAGACCTGTTATTTTCATCATCTTCAGATTCAGAGTCCTTTGAGTCACTCGCAACAGTTTTGAATGCATATTTAGGAGGTTAGAATTTGGTTAAACATGTGCCAATAATCTGCCATATTTTCTTTCAGATTTATTTTGATAGAAGTCAAGAATCATAGTATTTTCGACTTCTTTTTCCCGAGTAGCACATGTATTCACAACGAAATTTATAGCAACATACTTATCCTTTTGGATTCAATTTTGAATGATAAAGTCTTTTCAGAGCTTTTTATCTTGCCTCTTCACTCTCTTTGTATAAAATGTTGAGTGCATCGAAGTTGATATGATCTTGTTGTAATTCTTTCTTATGTTTTACAGAAAAGTATCTCTTTATTTGCTACGTCGTTGTGCCAATTAGCATTATCTTCTTGAAATACTCAGAACTGATCGATAAAATTTCCTTTGAAAGCTTTCAGCCCACATTTTGTTATATGCCGCTTCTTTTTTAAGTTATACAACTTCTTTAGCCATAACTTCATACTGATTTTGAACAACTTTAACTTCATTGGTCAGTTTTTTAACATTCCTCTCAAGAGTTACGACAAGTCAGAATATGTTGTGGATAGTAAGTGCTAACTCATCCAATGTGTGTAGAAAAAAGATTAATTCATCGGAATCATAAGAATTTGGATTATTGGCTTTGGATATGTCGGCATCGTCTAAGGAAGTTTCTTATTGAAAAAGTTGTTCCCCGGTGTCAATAAACTGGGGAACTTTATTTTCTCTACCTTCTCCAATTAATTCTGGGATTATACGATGGGAACTTCCTCAGGAATAGTTTCTTTAGAAGTTTTCAAGGTACAAGTCTTCCTATTCTTCAAAGCCAATGTTTTTTTCTTTACGAAGCCTCAAGAGACATTTTTTCGATGTTAAGAGCACTTACTTTGGCATCACCAACAATTTCCTAGGTATCAAGAACAACATTCTCTGCGTTAAGCGTCGATACTTCTTCAACTTTTTGTTTGTTTCTCTTCTTTGGGCTGGTTTTCTTTTTCTCGTTCTTGACCTTCGAAGGATCTTCAACATACTTCCTTTTGTCTTTGTAACTATAGGATCTGATCCTAGTAGAAAGGAAAACTTTTGCATATGGATCAATTAATCTTTTTACAACTTCTACGAGATTAGGGGCTCTAGTAGTTATTCCGAGGTGAGGGTGGCCTCTGACGAAATTTTTAATAAGTGATTTTGCACAAGATTAAATGGATCAAAGCACTGGTGAAATTTGTTCGACCACTCATTCTTGTCCCACCGAGTAAGCCTCAGGAACGTCTCGTCGCTAACATCAGAACGCTCTAGGAAGTGCTTTAGAATTTCTACACAAAGTGAAAATCACTTAGATATAAAAAAGATTACAAAATTATTTCAAATAAGAAGTTGACTTACTTGTACTCTTCTATTTCAGTGAAAGTATTTGGGGATTTCCAACAAAAATCTCTTTTCCATTCTCCCAACATCCACTTATGAAAAAGAATTTATGTTTCCACGTCTTGTCAGCTTTGAGATGATCATCGATGATTTTTTAATTATTCCCCAAGATGATATAATAGAAGGGTAGACATGGGTTATTTGACACACTCGATTTGGCCACGAATTGTTCCATGGGGAGTTTGATTTTGCCAGTCTTGATGTCGTGATTCAAGATAAAAGTGTGAACCATATATTGGGCTTGGCTTGGCTTGGGCATATGTTGATCATTTTGAAGTCCGCCATAATCGCAGGATATAGTGGAAACCGAAGACCCCAATTTAGGATTTCAGGGTACACAATTAGCTCATCTGCTCCATAAGATAGGGGAGTTTCTCTTGTGATAAGAAGGCGGATTGTAATGGAATTAGGAATTTTCTATTGCCTTCCTCGAATTGTAGGGGCATCCAATTCAGAGTAGTACTCATATTGCACTTTTCTTAGGCCAATAAGATACACCGGTAGCACATTTTTAAGTTGACGCTTAGGTTGGCAGCCCGTTTGGAAGGATGACTTACAGTTTGTTTAGATTCATTTTTTTCTTCAAAGTAGTTCCGCTCACGGAGATTATTGGAGTAAAGTCTTCAATTATTTGTACTTTGGAGTCATTAGTTGCTGCTGATTTTGAATATTCAATTCCTCCAATGATTCATCTCTCAGTTGGGGAAGAGCTTTTGATGCATTTGACTTTGTTATATTTGAAGGCGTTATATGTGATTCTTCAATCATCATAGATGTTCCAATTGGGGGATGATTATTTTTATCTTCTTAGATATGGATATGATGGTTTCTTTGGGATTGGAGGAGGAAGGATTTTTCTTTGAAACATTTTGCTCTTCAGAATCACCCATAGCAAGAAAGTGAGATTTTCAGATCAGGTTTTGAGAACAAGCTCTAGGGTTTATATGATAAGGGTTATTGAAAGAAGATTTTAGGATGTTGGCTTGAAATTGTTTTTTGTTGGGGACCCAAGGACCATATGTGGTGGTTTGAGTAATTTGTAATCCATTCCCACGCGTTTTTTATCCCAAATATAACCGAGGATATCTCTATGAAAAACCTAGAAGTGATCGGACAAATATGAAGAAATAATAGTTTCTTATTGAGATAGTTTCTGGTGAACGATGGTGGAAATTTGACGGTGGATAGAGGGAAACATGATTTTCTCTTTTTATCTCTAGATATTGTTAGGTGAAAATTTATGAGACTAGGAGTCACATTTATAACAATTGATCAAAATAATTTATGAGATTTTCTACGATGAGTTGAGGGGTATCTTTATTTACCAGGGACACGTCAATTTGTTATAGTAACGGTAACATGATGGGACTACAATGGTTTCAACATATGTCAAAAAAATTCAGAAGAAAAACAATTTAAAGAATTGCTTTAAAGGACCCCCGATGAGGGATAATTAAAAGAATATCATGGATTGACTTTTATTTCTTTCATTCACAAAATTCCAAAGATGCTTCATACAAAGATGTTGTTTTAGTCCTTCATGATAATTCTCCGCAAGGACTAAAGAGGCTACTGATAAGAGTGAAAATAATTCGAGCCTTAATAATTAATATGAAGGGATTAAAATAGCTACAAATAATATATAGGTGATATTTTGTTTATAACAAAAGCTTAAAGGACTAAAAATGTAATATGTAATAAATATGTCTTTACTTAGTAGTAGAGTGTGGTGACAAGTATTATAAATAGAGTATGTGTTATCCGACACCCCTATATATATGTGTACTTGATCTTGAAAAAGGGAGGACATTTGGACACTTATCATTTTATCTCTCTAGAAATTTGTGATCTCTCTTTCTCTCTCTAGTAATTTAATTAATTACTCTAGAACTTGTTTTTGAAATAATTACATATTTTCATTTCCAATTATTCTTCAAACGAACACTTATTATGGACAATACAAAACGATGAGATACAAAATGACATTGTTTGAAATTGTTGGTGTTACATCAAACATATCATATCATCGCATTTGTTTTTATGAGTCGTGAAATGATTAAGAATTACACGTTAAGATTTGATGGTCTGTTGTTACTTATGGAGGAAAATGGTTGCACTTTACTGATATTTTGGTGATGGATAGATAACTGACATTAATGAAAATAATTAATAAAATATTTCCGGAAGAGACACATCTATGTAAATCTGTATAGGTGAAGATATCGTAGAACATACTAAGAAAAATGTTTGCAGGCAAAGATGTATTTAAAAGATTTCAAATATTTTAGGAGAAATTTGGTTATTAAGATACATCTAGGAGGTTGAACTACAACATAACACAAATGAAAGAAGATTGCAAAGTGTACCATAGAAGCCTCGATTAGGCTCAGACATCTTGGTTCATACCGTATGGTGAGACGTTTCTTTATATTCACATTAACAAGTTAAATAATTTTGGAAATAATACAATGAATATGCATGTCAAACTTCCTTACATTTGATGAATTTAATATTTTTAAATTGCATTATAAGTAGTTCTTTTTAACGAAATTTACGGTGAAGGGTGCACATGCCTATTTGAAGTAGTTTCTCAAGATTAGTGAACTTAAATTTGAATTAGTTTAAGAAAGAGTAGATGTTTTGTTGAAGATTCAACACATGAAGATAACATCATCGTTCGATATTCTTTAATCTCTACTTTTAAATTTGATGGTTAAAGATTCAAGATTATTAGACGTTCCGTGTTGGAATTTGCTCTAGGATTTTTGTTAGAGCAATACAAAAGGACTAGAGTAACACAACTGATAAAGCGGAATACATACGTGTTATTAGGAATACTCGTGGCTTGTTTTGCGCATGCGGGTTTGATTTATTAATGATGGAGCACCGTAACTTCGATGTAAGCATGGTCGATTAGAGGTGGAAAACAATTACCTTATTGAGGCACATTGAATATAACTAAGATGATCTTGTCGTGAAATAAATAACGATGATCGGTTCTCTAATCCGTGGTTACGGTCATGACCTTTAGACTCCATATTATCGTGAAAATTTGCGAATTACTTGAACCTATTAAAAGTGAAGTAATACCACATATTTAGAAGGTAAACACTAAAGGTAGAGATAGTAAACGTGCTAATAATTAAACCAAAATGGAAAAATCGTTATACAAATATGTAAGCGAGCAAATCGCAGTACAAAAACCATGTCGTGTCTTAGTCCTAATTTCCCGGCTACTACTGAGAGCACCATTAGATCATTATCTAGTCATATGAAAGCTATACCAGCTATTAAAAAATAAAAACCATAAAATATTCCAAAGTTTCCTAAGGTAAAAAGTATATATGTTACATCGTTATTTTTTTAAATATCTCCCTTAACATGTGCATCCATTCATATCGGATTGCAAGAATGTGACTTAAGATGGTCATTATGGTTTCAAATCCGTTGCGCACAATGTTTTTTATACGTATGAGCGCATCTGAGGTCTGTGCTATACGAAGAAATCTTATCATATTATCTTTATGAACTAGTTTATGGTAATAATGAAAGAGTCAGTGTTGAACTACGTAAACTCAATTGTGTATGCCTATTTTCTTCTCAAGAAAATTGGATGATGATTCCCAAAATTTTACGTAATTGTGACCACATTAAATGCATCTTATATACAATTTTAACATCGATCACGAACAATTTTCCAATGCTAAAAGGCATTCCATCCTCTATGTATGAAAGAAAATAGATGGATATTGTTCACATGCAAGACAATAACTTTATCAATGTAAGCATAATTTTTTACAAGATATCATATATCCAGATAGACCATTACTCTTAATTTACCCAACATATATTGGCAGTGCTTTAGGAGAATCTAAATGATGGTTGTCTCCATTACTGTTAACTTACCCAACATACATCTTGTGATTGGTATAGGGTAATCCGACACAACTAATGAGATATAAACATGTGTCTGGTATAAGTATTATAATCTATGTAGGTAGGCCGATCAAATAACAACATATATTAGATTATAATACTATAGCAACATATGTATTTATATCACTTACAAGAAATAAAAGGATAAAAAATTGCACATATATCGAAGCAATTATCTCAAAAATAGGACCAAAGTTTATGTCTCCGAGTAGAGTCTAAGAGTACCATAAAACAACCATATCACTTAATTCCGAATGGAAGGGGTCTCGAAATTAGGTGTAATTATTTTTACAAAATAATACCTACTTCCGAAGGTTTGTCTGAGAGATATGTATTATTTGTTATAAAATATATTACGAAATAAATAAAAAATATCTAAAATCAACATAAACATTACCCAATAATAAAATTCAATGTTTTATTGAAAGAAACCAACATTTGATAAACAATAACCAAAGCTTCTAACTGACATTCAACAAGAACAAAACTAGAAGATTTTGAAACCAAATCAATAAATTAAAAAAAATTGAAACATTCAACTTCATACGAACACCAAAATATAGATAAACTAGTCTCCTAAATACGACCAATTAATTGCGCACACATGTGATATACCGACACGAAAGTCTTCACCCGTTATGTCGTCCAATATGTCATTATATTTGTAACGATTTTTAACATAACCCACAATAATATTATCTTGATGTGTCAAATGAAACTGATCCTCACTAATAAGAAAAATATTTTTACAATCCGCATTCGGTACCACGTGCAAAATATTATCTTTAGCCCAACGATTGTAGCCCGACACGGTTTTAAAAATTCTATAACCTTCTAAGATCAGTTTCCCACTAAATTCAACGACAATAGATAGTCATACCAATTTTCTCACACACAGTCAGGCCAATAAAGTTTTATATTTATCATTCTACCTCTCATATGTGCAACTATTGCATAATTTCACGACACATATTGGATGTACTCGACTTGCCGCAAAACTTTAGTGGGTTGGTATGGCTCAACTGTGCACGAATTTGACGTCAAAAGTGAACCACGATAGCTCATTCAATGATTTTAGCATTCAAAAATATTCTTATGGTTGAAATATAACATGTAACAATATATATAAAACAATTTTGACCAAAAGATCGTTACTGTAATACATATACAGTTCAATATCGTAAAGGAATACAATAAAAATATTAGAAGTTAAAATATATCATCTCCAAGGTTAACGATCTAAAAGTGACTCTATCTGACTCAGTATCATTCTAGAAATCTTGACTCAGTATCGTTCTAGAAATCTTGTTATGCATTCACGTCTTGTTGTTGTCCAAGTCTGGATGTGTGGCATATGCGGGTTAAACATGACATACATTGCCGATTGGAAACAAATGAAATGATTGCAAAACTAGCATTCTACAACATAAACAAAACCATTCATCATTTTTGGACATACTCCAGAGCAACAACACGTAACCTGCTATAAAAGCGGGAGAGAATATGCATCCTCCAAGCATACTCCCTTAGTGACTGTCAACATCCATCATGTATAACCATCCGACTTTAACATAAGTGCCATTTTTGTCCGTAAAAATAACATAACAAAAAAGATAAATTATATATGCCATCATACATCGGTCAATATCAATGAGTCTCAATTTAAAATGTAGATCACATAATCACTTGGAAGAAAAATATTCGTTCAGCCGAGTTTACTTAAGACTAATACCTTTGCACGCATCGATCTCCGCTAAAGCAAATTTCAACGAAAGTTTAAGAACATCACGCACCAATTTAGCCAAGACATCACAATATTTATTTCTCTCCAAAATCTTATTTTCGATAGATAACCCGACAATAACTGCTACTTCATCCAATGTTTTCATCATCTCGCAAAATAAAAAATAAAATGAACTTGTCTCTACATCCATATCTAAAAAAAAGGTTGCTAGAGCAATGTTTGTATACAAATTGTACAACATATGTAATAGTGGACCGAAACCAAAATCATCAATCATACTTTTAACACATTATAGTTCACTAGCTCCCAACGTGTGATTGCACCCGAAGCGACATAAAAATAGAAATATCGCTTTTTTTTCATGATAATATAACAATAATTAAATTAGTATGCCAGAAAAATACATCATGAATGTTAATTAAAAAATGAATAATGATGAGTATTTCTCCAAATCATGAGTATTAATTGTAAAATTTTGTTAAATAAAATAAAATTGGTAATTAATATAAAAATTAAAAAAAACGTAGATGAAATTCAAAACCTATATTTATAAAAAATTATAAATATAGTTTTTAAATATAAAAGATAATAATGTTTTTTTATAAAATATAAAATAAATTAACAAAAAATTATAAAGATAGTAACCATGTCTATTTTTTTATCTATTCGAACCCAGCTCATAAAATACGAAGAAAATGAATTAGTTTTGATTGATACGGAGGACACGACTCCATAATAACTAGTAACTAGCTAAAGAACACGTGATATTAAGTAGTACGTCCAAAGAACGGTTAAATATTAACCATGCCAACTTACCAGTGTTTGACACGTATTCTTTCGTCAGAAAGCGAGTCACTATTGTTTAAAAATATTGGACTTTGTATAATTGGCGTGTGCAAATTAACATGAGGCTGACACATGTCACCCAAATCTAGACTACATGATTGTTTCAAATACGGTCACCCATTAAATCCTACCAAAATATCTTTATTTATTAGTTTTTATCTTTTATCTTTTACTTTTTTAACTTTTACTTATTTACTTTTATATTTTTATCTTTTACATTTATCTTTTTAATACATTTATCTTTCACATTTACTATTTACTTTTTTATTTTTATTTTTGTCAGTCACCGATCTCAATTCCATCTCTCTCGTTAGATCTCTCGTTAGAGTTTTAGTGCAACGTAGTTTTAATGTTTAATCAATGGTGATTTTTGCTATCAATCAACTCGTCTTTTAAGCATATCGTCTTTTAAGCATATCCACAATCTTCACCGTAAGGTCGTTCCCTCGATAAAATCGATCACGTAGACTGCCACATCATCATTGACGATGAAAGAGGCATCATCAACGCTTTTGTCAAATGGGATTGCAGAGTTCTTCGAAATCATTAGAGGGTGGTCTCTTAATAGAATGAGGCATGTTTGGTTGAATGCTAACGACGTCAAGTGTATTAATTGGTATGGAGAATTTTTTTTAGGTTACAAATCTGTATTAAAAAGTTGGCAACTTGCATTTAACTGGGAGCAGGTTTCTCAAATAGGATTCAATATATTTATTGTAACTTTTGTGTATATACGACATGTTCAGTTTTGTTTCGCTTTGATTTTTTTAAGACTAGTGATTTGATTTTGTTCTGTCCCATAAAACATATGTTTTATTTGGTAGATTTTGAAGAAACAAAAACAAATACTTATGCAGAAACGAGATTTTGAATTGTTAGATATAGTAGAATTTTTTTTTCCGTTCTCTTAGTCTTTGTAGTGTTGGCACTCCGCAGACCATAACAAAAAAAAATCTTAATCACTTCTCTATTTCAACTTCCCAAATTTTCAGATCCAAACAAAACCAAACCTCAAAAACAGAAATCAAGAACGTGGAAAAACATAAGTTGGATCCTACCTAATTCGAGTGACAATAAGATATCGTGTCAAGTACCGTATTCTTTATCCGAATATCTGGTCAAGATTTCAATTCGAAACAATAAAATTGAATGAAAATTAAGTCAAAATTTAGGGAAATTAGAGTGTTTACAGGTCCTGATTCAAGATTGAACGAAAGTAGGCTAATCACTATCAATATCAGTTTCAATCAAACCAGAGATTTCTTACCAGGGTTCATGTTGAAGCTCTTCGCTCTATCCTTGGAGCATAACCGATTTACCAAGATGATTCCGACGTACTAGGAGTTGAAATTAACTGTGGTATGGTAGATTTGTTTTCGCGGTTACCACCACCAGCGGGTGAGATATCCTCGGTTTAGTGAAGAATAAATGGACATATTTATTAGTTTAGTGAAGAAGTAAGGAAGTCTATGTTAAATTAGGGTTTCAATGGGTAGTAACCGGGTTGGGTTGTTTTTAATTTAAAAGCCCGACCGGTTTAGTAAAGTATAGTAATTTAAGTGAAAAATAAAAATATTAAGATAAATGACAATTTAGTTAAAGTAAATAGTAAGTAAGTAAAATGTAAAAATATAAAGGTAAATAAATTAAAGTAAAAAAAAAAAAGTAAAAAAAAAATAAAAAAAAAAGTAAATGTGAAAAGTAAAATGTAAAAAGAACTAAACGAATGGTATTTTGGGTAAGATTTAATCGGTGACCGTATATAAAAAAGTAAGGGTAGATTAAAGTGACACATGTGAGCCTCTTGTTAATTTGCACGTGCTAGTGACCTAAAATGCAATATTTTTAAATAACAATGACTCATCTTGGGGACGAAGGAACTTTAGTGACACGAATGCAATAGAGATCAAACACCCGTGACTTAACATAGTTTTTATCCTCCAAACAACATAAACAAATCCTAATATTCGTGATAAATTCAGCAGATACATTGAAATATTTTTTTGTTTTAATTTAAATGTCTCGCTATTCACACACGACTTCTTTTTCTTTTCAACAATTTAAATGGTACTTTTATTTATAAGAAAAGTTGTTAAATGTAATTATATATATTTTTTGCTTGAACATAATTATTTACTATTATTTGCAACAAAAATATTATTAAACTTAAATCGATAATTGGTGAGTTCAATTGTTAGAAATTGCTTTATAAAAGTATAACACCTGCGTTTTAGTGAGAGAAATAGTTTAGAAAGAGAAAGACAGAGCACAAATGAGTTAGATCAAAAAGTGTTCAACCCTTTTACTAGTTCAACTATGACCTTTATATAGAGGCGCTCAGACTTAGCTAAAAACTGAAAACGGTTACATGAAGGGATAAATTACTCTTATTCCTCAATAGAAATACATAATCAGAATCGTTCCATTAAACTTCTATTATTTACACTTTATTCCCTGAACTTCTACTTCCTTATCAATAATTACTAAGCATATTTAAAATATGAGCAATATATATATATATATATATATATATATATATATATACCAAAAATCACTATACATTTTATTTAATTTTTAATATATTATTATTTTTTATTCAAAATCTATCTAACTTTTCTAGCTAATTATTTTTAGCTAAATCATTTTATTTATTTATTATTATTATTATTATTTAATTTTTCTAATATCCAAGGTATCCGACATGATTATATAAAGATTAGTTATTTTTATTAAGTAGATTTTTTCATTATTTAACTTTTTTCTTTCTTCCTACTCTCTCCAAATACAATTTTTGGAGCGCTACCAAAATCATAGTCTCTCATTTTTAGTTAAAAATTTGTTAATTTTTTTTGCGATGGTTACATGTGATAGTTGTTTTTGGTATGATATTATTGTTACTCCACTAAAAAAAAAGGTGTCGACCTAAAGGTTTTAAGAACAAAACAAAACTCATAAAATGACAAGTATTATAGTTCGTCTAAACTATTTTCATTGAACACAAATATGACGCAATTTGTTCTTTGGTAGCCATGAATCCATCATGATCTAATTACAAGAGTTAGATAATAAAACAAATAAAGTCATAAGTGGATGATTAAGGAAAGGGGTGAGAGCTTGCTTCGATGCAACATAATCTGCCACTTTTCCAAAAGCTACATATCTTTGTTTTTCTTTTTCTCTCTCTCATCTACTTGCAGAGTTCAGATAGGGTTTCGATCCCATTCTTTCATGGATTGTTTTTATGAAAATTCACAAGATACTAAAAAGATCTTTAATTTTCATCTTCATCATTCTCTAATCGGAAACATTAAAAGGCTTTTGTTTCAAGACATGAATACTAGAGGAAATCACCATGACAGAACCGTAAGTTTTTTGTTCTTATGTTCGCTTTGTTCTTTGTGTAAGAACATGAACGAAATAATTAAGCTCCTAAATTTAATTAATATTTTTTAATTGCTTAGATTGGGAGAAAAACCCTCCAAAATATCTGTTATTTATTTGTTATTTATGTTTAGAGACCTATGCATGATGCACGTTTTAGGTAAACATAGAATCACATCTCTATGAACTGATTGGTGCAATTGATGACACATAGATGATTATATGTTTTTTTAGATGTTTATGTGCATGACTAAGAACGAAACCCTAATTCAAAATGTGGGGGATTTGAATTTTTTTCTAAAAACAAAAAGTTCGCTGCGACCAAATGATGCTCGCCACGATGAAATTGGTACAAGTTCAGTTCACCCTGATCATCATCATGATTGCTGCAACGAACTGAAGTTTTCCGCAATCACCCCTAATATAGTCGCGACAAACTCATACCATTTTTAGCTTTGGGTGTCTAACTTAAGGAGGCCATAACTTGACGTTTGGTTATCCAATTGAGGTGATTCGTTTTTTCTGATTTCACCTAAAATTCAAACATCTACATGATTATTTAGTTACTTTTTTGAATAACCGAGTGATTCACCCCCATAACTACTGTAAATATAATTTTGATTTTTTATTTGTTGTGATTCTTTTGAGGGAGGTTGTTGTACATACCATATATAGAGGTGTATCCAACCATTTAAAAGATTTTTGATAACATATGAATGTATGTTTTCAGGATTAATGCATGTTTAGTAAATTTATGTATGTATGTATGATGGAACACCATGTTTCTAGTGCATTGTCTACCATGTTTTGCATGCTTAAGTTGGTTGATTATTCAAAATATTTGCCATGTTTCGATGTTGTGCTATGTGTTTAGAGTTTCACAATTATGTGATCCCATTATATACGTATAGAGAAGCATCTATAGTTGTGAATGTATGATCACATGGTGGGATGAAATTATCCATTGTTGGTGGCACTTGGGCTCTGCGATTACAAAGTGATGACTTACATGCATAACGATTGTTTGTTTCAGGCACATGAAGTTTGATTGATATTCATCTCTCTTCAGATGTCTAAACACTAGATGTGATATATAACATCATTGAATTGATTCATATGCTCAAAATGTATTATGGTACGATTTGTTTTGGTATTATGTAGTAAGATAGACGTAAAGTCGCGATGATATTTAATATAATACGAGAATTTATATGCTCATTCTCTGGGAGTGGTTGACAGACTTGGTATCTCACCTAAGTTGGAAATGTCAAGCGAGTCATGAAATGAAAATATTTTAGGGTCTCACAGCTTAAAGAATAGTTGTTATGTGTAGGTCGACCCCCTTTAGAAGACTACCACACATACTTCATGACGATGAACACCTATTGTATGATATCATTTCTGCATTTACACGCACCATACTCATGAATAACTATTTTTTCATGGTTGAAAATTTCTTTTAGTTAACATTATCAGTCAGATTTTCCCCCTAAAGGCTTGGATGATCGGATATGTCATGGAACTATAATGTCTAAGCTGAAAATATTGGCTCTAGAGGTAATGAATAACATGCTGTCACCCTATATCCCCGCTAATGATTATGACGAGTGCGGTACACATGAATACCCAATAGCAACCCATAATCTAATTACCTTCAATCCTTTTATGGTATATATATGCGATGATTATGTTTAAAATCCGTGAGTATAACATATTATTACACATTAGGTAACTATTCCAAATTATTCAACTAGAATGGAAATGATGATATATTTATTCGGCAAGGATGCCTATATACATATCAGAATATGGTAATGGACTACTCTTTTCATAGAAGAGATTATGAATCAAACAATACACTATGATAAAAATCCATGAAATATTCTTTGAAACATATCATGAAATATTTTCTATATAGTTGTAAAATTTTATTACCAAAATACAGAAATTTTAGTATCAATTCTTCAGTTTTTCTAGTGGTTGAATATGTTATTGATGCAAATCAAGTATTCATTTAAGGGAGATGGTAAAATATTATAATAAAATAATTTTAGTCTAACTATATGTTCAAGTTTCAGACATAAAATTTGAACTAATCTTTAATTCAAAAAAAATATGAGATTTTCGATTATTTGGGTGTTAAAAAAGAGTGTGAAAAATTAGCACGATTGACTAACTTCAGAAAACCATATCCTAAGGATCGCCTATCCTATTTAGGTGATTTTTTTTATTTCACCTAAAACTCAGAAATATAGATGACAATTCAGTTGGAATTTTGAATAACCGAGTACTTCAAACCCGGAAATTCAAAATGTACCAATAAAGGGACTTAAAAGTTGAATTTGTTTAAAGAAAATTACATATTATGTAATAGAGATTATTATGTCACAACAAGTTTAAAACCTTATATAATCCTTGTTTATATTTAAATTTATATCTAGTTATTATAGATCATTGATCCCCATTCAAGAGATAAATTAGTTTCGCAATAATATAGTGGTGATTTATTGTTATCTTACAAATATCAGAGATCTTTGATCTTTATTCAGAGATACATTATATTACTAAAATTTAGTGATAGTAAACCATCTTTATATATAGTGTTTATTAAAGTATAAATCAATTGCAAAGTGAATTAAATTATAACGCGTCATCGCCTACTATCACCGCTAAAGACTGCAATTCATAAATTTTGCAATAATGTTATCCAAATTTATGTATAATTCAAAAAATTAAATTAAAATACTAGAACACTGAATACATGCTTCAAAACCAACCAGGTTATATAAGTTGAAATGAAGTGGGAAATCTAGTTGTTAAGATGCTTCAAAACCCCATGACGATCCTGACTATTCATATAAGGATCAACGAAAGTATTTGAACATTTGTTTTGGTTATCATCAAGGCGTTCATATCTAGAGATAACTGTAATATAAGATATTTTGTTTATTTATATTTTGGCTCTTCTAAGCATATGTTTCAATATAGACGGAGTCCATTGACAAGT
The DNA here is from genome assembly GCA_036936605.1 of Limnanthes douglasii subsp. nivea. Classification (NCBI taxonomy): domain Eukaryota; kingdom Viridiplantae; phylum Streptophyta; class Magnoliopsida; order Brassicales; family Limnanthaceae; genus Limnanthes; species Limnanthes douglasii. The sequence goes on from JAUPFV010000002.1 coordinate 161,277,906, forward strand.
CAAAGTAGTTTTCCATATCTTCCCATGGTGGTTACCACTCAAAACAGTTATGATAGTTTATTGAACAATGTCATGACTCAATTTATGGGTCTACATAGTTCAGATTTGCAATAGTTTCTTATTAACCAAAGTTCATAATGAGATAACTAGTAAAATGAGTACATTAAGATTTAACGTAGCGAAAGCAATGGTTAAGAAATTTTTACATTTATGGACGTGTAATACAAGCAAAACCTTACATGCATTGCATTGGAAACTAAAGTCTGATATAATAATCATTATCTCTATATGAAATTAATTTTATTCTATAAAAGTTATTTTAGAAACCAACTACCAAATATCATATATGAGACAATCTAGTTATTCTTAGGATATTCATCTCATATATGAGACAATCTAGTTATTCTTAGGATATTCAGTTTGGGAGAAAATATTCAGTGAACAACCTTCATATTGGGGAACGATAAAAAATGACTTGTTTGAATTCAAACGATAAGAATTTGATAATTATGTCCGCATCATCTTATTATTCCCCTTTAGGAATCAATGTTCCAATTCCTACTTAAGATTAAGAAGTTATACTGGTTAATGTAGGACAAACTCAATATCCTCAAGTACCATAAGTTATCTGAAGTAGCTTACAGAAGAGTCTAGTTTTAGTTTTTTTAATATCATAAAAAAGTTCCATAAGAACATCAAGATTTTTTATGATCAACATACGAATCTGGTTCCAGCTTTTGTAATGTGATAAAAAAGTTCAACAAAAAACTTTATATTTATTTATGACCAACAAAAGAATATGTTTCCCTCTTTTGTAATATCATAAAGAGTTATACAGTAACATTAAGATCTTTTATAGTGAAACAAAAGAATTTATGTTTTAGCTTCTGTAACAATATCAAGAGCTCCATAACATATTATAAATTTTGTGTTGTAAATGGAGAATTTCTTAAGCTTCCATATGATCACATTATGATTTTCAACATTTGAATTTGAACTATTATAACAAGAATAAAAATAATGCAGTTAAGATATTCAGAAGGTAAACAAGTTTTATCCATTATGAAAATATTTATCTTTTAAGAGAGCCTATAATCTAAATTTTCGGAAAAAGTCTTTTAGGAAAATCATCATACGTCTTGTACATATCAGAAGTTAAGCTTCGTTAATTAAAAATTAAAATCAAGTCTTTCTGAATGGTAACATCAAGAAAACTTGTAGCAATCATATTTAGATATAATAGAGTTAACAAGCTGTAAAAAGTAAGACTTTATTTGTGATATTAAGTTTAAGCGTCTCATTAGTTGTATCATGATCTATCAAATATGGAGTTTTCTTGATTAGCTTAGTAGAGTAGTATAACTTTTATTAATTCATTGGGAGTGGATTCAAATATGGAGTTGCTTTTCGTATTAATTACCATAAGTTACATTGACATGCTGCATACCATAAAATAATTTCTATTAATTCTGAAATTTATAGGTGAGGTGTCTTATGTATTAAGGAACCAAGAATAATCATGACTACTCTTTTCTGAGTTTATCATAGAAGACACTTATTAGTATAATTCTAAAACGTTATGGTATGAAAATGACAAACAACCAGTTTGCTTGAGTTGATTTAAGATAAGTCTTTTACTCAAACATCACAAGACCTATTTGGAAATTTAGGAGGAGAAAAAGAGCTAATATGTTTTGAAAATTGAACTTATTTTGTAAATTTATGGTTACTTTAATATAAGGTATAAGATCATCTTAAATAAATACTTAAGTTATTCTAGGGATGGGCCATTGTACATATAATATAGATAATCTAATATTAAGTATCTAACATCACATTATGACATAAAGAAAGTCAAGCAATTAAAAAGATCATTTAAAAATGCATGACTTCATATGATAAGTGGGTGTTACCATGTGTTTAGACTTGCCTATTTTATGGAGATAAAATTTATGGAACGCTTAATAGCATTCAATAAAGTAATGAGATTCAGTTCCTTAAAATCAAGGAAACAAAGATAAAACATATAAAATAAACTCATATAGTTTAGTTGGGATTACAATAAAGTAGAAAGATGTATCTTCATCTTTTCTATGTCTTTCTACTAAGATTTCAAAAAAATAGAGTCTTTCATGAACACAAACATTCATCGAGGGTTCTTAGTCTATAGGATATTCAGATTCAGTTAAAGTGTTTTTTGGGAGTAAAATGTACTTTGAATTAAAATAGAGATATTGTTTGAATACAAAACATCCGCCATCTTAAAAAAGAAACGCTAAACTAAATTTCAAACTTTTTCTTCAATACGTCCTTCAGCCTTCTCCTTTGAAGCTTCCAAAGCAGAGTAAGAGAATATTTAGATTTTCGATAAGTAAAGGATCGAAAATTGATATTATTCAGCAGCCATAGTAAGATTTCTCAATATCCAGATTTTTCAATCTCCCGATTTTTCAAGACAACAAATTCAATCTATATGTTCATTTTGAATTATGTACTTCCATTGACAAATTGCACAAATACTAGGACAATCTACATCTCGGGCCTTTTGAAAGCTTAATCCTTTTAACTACAAAATCCATTAAGTAATTTATGCATTTTTTAAAGTCAGACGAGCCTGCTTGAATAAGAAGCTGAAACTTTTTTTAGCTGTTATCCGTAGTGGATATATAAGCAAGGCCAAGACTCTCTAGAGCTATAATTGATTTTAGATTAGTATGAGTAGAGTTACAATGATATTCCTATTTCATTTTACACTTTAGAGTCCAACGAGCAAGCCAATCGGCTGCTTGATTTTGTTATCTGAAAATGTGATTTAAAATCATTGTAGGTGCAATTAACCTTCTGCAACAACTAAGAATAGAATCTAAAGTCCAATGGTATTTGCCATGGCTCATAAAATTTACCAGTAAGATAGAGTCAGTGTCAATATCGATTTGAGTCCAACCTCTTTCTTTACAAATTTTGAGCCCATCAAGTAAGGCACAAAGTTCAGCCATAACGGGAGTTAGCTTCCCGTAAAGAAATCCAATGTTTCACCGTTGGATTGGCATGACGCGTTCGTGTTTAGTTTCATTCTACCAATAATAGGACAGTTCCATTTTAGAATAGCATGCCTCACTTTAGATTGTTTGATGTGATTAAATCAGCCCAATTCTTTAGCTACATTAAGATCCTTAAACCAGTGTTTAGTTTTAAGAGAATTGGAATAGTCGAGACTAGTAATAACTCTAATGACATCATAAATAACCTTATGATGAGAGATTGTTTTGCCTTTAAACTTTTAGTGGTTTATGTTTTTCCAAATGATGCTATAGATAATTGAAGGGATTACATGCCTTACATGAGTATCCTTTGTAGTTGACCGGAACTATGTCCTAGACATATGAGTTATTCACATGTATTTATAAATTTGTAAGTTAAAAATTCCTGCAAAATGGTTTTATATATATTCCAAGCAAACTCACAAGCAATAAATAAGTGATTTAAAGATTCATAATTCCTACAGAATTGGTATTTAGACACTAAAACCATATGCTTTTTTTGCATGATAGTATCAACAAGAATGAAATTGTGAATCAACTTCCAGTGAAGAAAATAATGCTTTTTAGGAGTGATAGAGTTCCAAATTTTATCAAACATATTAGATTTGTTATTGTGATGTCTTATGTGCTCCCAAGTTAAAGGGAACTTTCCATCTTTAGATAAATTCAATATAAGAGTATCTTCACAATTTTGCGTAAGAGAATAATTAAATTTTTTATTCATATCATTAGGGTCTAACAAATCTTTGATACTATTAAGCTTCTACTGATTGTTAGACCAATAAGACTTAACCTTTTCAGGTCTGAACCATCTATTATCAATCATTTCTCAAGGATGAGAATAAGTTTATGGTTTGACCAGTTATCAAGCCAGAAATCAGTCACACCTGAGCCCAATTTCCAGCTGACGTGAGGCTTAACATATTGTTTAATGTTGCCAAGTCTTTTCCAAACCATTGATCCTGGTTTATTAATAGAAACATGCAAAGGATGAAAATGACTGCAATATATATTATTCATTAAGTTAGCCCAAATAGTTTTGTTGTTCCCGAAGTTAATCTACATTTTTCAAAAAGGACAATTTTGAATATCATATATTTTTCTGATATTAAGCCCAAAGGGTTCTCAGATCAGGTTCAATCTACACCAATGAATTCTTAGATCAGTATTTGTAGAAACCCAAAGAAATCTGTTAAATATTTTTTCAATTTTGTCAATAACACCTTTAGGAATGATTTTACATTGTAACCAGTATAAAATAATACACATAAGGATAAAATTTATAAGAGTTAACCTTCCTACAAATGAAAGATGAGTTGATTCTCAGTCATTAATCTTACTGTTTATTTTACTGAGAAGATGAGAATAATTACTTGCTTTGTTGTTGGTATTAATTGTAATAACCAAGTATTCTGTAGGCAGAGTACAAGTGTTGAAACCTGTCTTGTTTGTAATAACATTGACCTTAATGAGATTCATCCTTGTTGCCAAGATCACCTTTATTTTGTCTTTGTTGATAACCCGTCCCGACACATCTTGGTAGATCTGTAGAAACTTACTAAGAGACAGTAAAGTAGATTTCTTACTATTAGTAAATAAAAGAATATTGCCAGCAAAGGCAAGACTATGTATAGACATACTGCATCTGCTTTTATACTTCATGATTTTGTTAAGGTCAAAGAGATTGTTTAGACCTCTAAGAATAATTTCTTCAGCAATAATAAAAAGTCTTGGTGAGAGTGGATCATCTTGCCTCAGACCCTTAAGAGTTTTGAAGTAACCTCTGGCCTATATATTAACAATTATGGATACATGAACAGAAGAGATCATATTTTCAATGATTTTAATGAACTTGTTGGAGAATCCAAATTTCCCTAGGACTTTAAGAATAAAAAATTGATTCATTTTATCAAAGGCTTTACGCATATCAAGCTGAATCAAGATATTCTTATCTTTGACATTTCTGTTTAAGTCATATAACAGTTCTTTGGCAGTTAATATGTAATCTTGAATACAGTTTCCAGCAATAAATCCACCCTGAGTTTTAGAGATAATCATGGGAGAATTTAAATAAGCCTATTGCTTAATATATTTTACATGATTATGTTTAAAAGAGAACAGAGGCTTATAGGCCTATAGTCTATCCATCCAATAGGATTTCCAGACTTAGGAATCAAGCATATTCCAGTAGCAAGAATTCGTTTTTTATTATTTTCCAGAAGTTTTATAAAAGAACTGATTAAAACCATCCATACCCGCATCACTTGAAGAGCTCAAGCTGTTAATGATATCCCAAATATCCTCTTCACTTAGAAGCCTCAGTAACTCCTATTTTCATCCTCATTAACCAAGTAAGGGATGTTGTTGAAGACAAGATCCAGCATTTTATCATTCTCATCCTTTTTATTGATGTAAGAGTAGCTAGTTAGAGCTTCTTTAAAATAGGAAACAACAAAATTTCCAATAGCACTTTTGTTAGTAATCCAGATGTTACCATCTTTAATTCCATTTATGATGTTTTTTGTTATTTTTTTGGTAACATAGCTATGAAATAACTTAGTATTTTTGTCACCATCAATAGTCCAATTGGCATAGTATTTCTGATGCCAATCTAACTCTTCCATTTTGTGAGCTTGGAGAAGTAAACCATTAGTTCTAGAGAGATCAGTTCTAGTGTTAGAGCTGTTTAGATTTTGATGATTAATTTCAAGCCTTTAGAGTCTGAACTTTATTGAAAACATTACCAAAATGTATCTTTTTTCCAAGGTTTTAAACCAACCTTGAGTCTTTTTTAACTTAAGACAGAACTTGTGCAAAGGGTCCCCTTCCATATCAAGATTCCAATTGTTTTCAACAAGTGGGATGAATTCACTGTCTAAAAACCATATGTTTAAAAATTTAAAAATTCTTTTAGGACTAGTCATATCTTTATATATTTTTATTAGAAGGGGCATATGGTGTGAACAAGTCGTGGCTTTGTGAATTGCCTTAGTTTCACCAAAAACTTCAAACCAATTATTGTTGATAAATACCATTTCCAAGCGTTTCCACTTGGCTTTGTTAGACCAAGTATATTTCGATCCTTCATAACCAACATCTTCAATTCTGCAAAATCTAGTCATCTAATTAAAATCATCAACACTATTCTGACAAAAAGAAGTGCAGCCCAGTTGATCTTCAATAGTAGTAACATCATTAAAATCACCACATATCATTATAATCACTATTATTATTATTATATCATTATGCGAGAAAATCCAAATTCTATTAGAAATATTGAATTTGCACTAAGTAAAAGCAAGCTTTTTAGCAACACTTTCAATACTTTCATTACCTATCATAGGTTGTTCAATGACAACCAGTTTAATTTTGTTTTTGTTAATTAAGTATTTGAGTCTTCTAAGAGAGGACTTATCTCTTATTCCTCTGATATTCTAGTTTAGGACACTAATCATTATTAAAAGAAGGTTTAAAATACTTGTTCATGTGAATTGCAAAGCCCTTATGATTTTGCTTTTTGCTTTCTTCTTGCCTTTAGCATCTTTTATTTTCTTATCAAATATTTCCTTGAAGGAAGTTTCTTCATATTCTCAGTAGAATTCTGGAAGCCTTATCTAAACTCAATAATTTTTTTATGCTTTTAGGAGTAGACTGTTTGCTGCCTATGTTACCAAATTTGGGTGATGAGTTATCAAAAACTAGATTTTCATATTCTAGGTTAGTAGTAACATTGTATCCATACTCCAATCTTTGTGTAGCCTCAATGATTTCACCATGTTCAGGAGTTTGTAAACCATCTTGATCAGAATTTATCCCTTGAATGTCATGCCCTTTGTCTTCCTTGTTCGTCCTTTCTTGTTCATCCTGGTTTTTTGCTCCTTGCACTTTGATTATGAAAAATTTGACTTGATTAACCATATGATCTTTATCAATATCTGTTTTCTTATGCTGAATATTAACATTAGTTATCCGCACTTCAGATTCAGGAATAGTTACCATATTTGGCTGAGTTTTATCTCTGTTTTTCTTACATTGTTGAAGACTGTGACCAAGATGATAACAGTTATTGCAATACTATGGGATATTTTGATAACATATCTTTACCCAACATCTTTAATTATACCGGAAACCAATCCATACATCATTTTGTATCTTTCTTTTAACATTCATCTCAATCCATGTTAGACAAGAGTTTTGATATACTCAATTTCTTTTCGGAACTGTAATAATTAGAGATCACCTATAGATGATGCAATGGTATTGATTATGTCCTCGTTGAATAAATGTTTTAGGAGTTTTTTAATCTTGATCCAAACTGGCGTAATGGAGCTTTCTTGATTTGTATATAAATTTTCTTTTCATTTCAATAATCTCATCATTTTGTTGCCGACTGTCCATACTGATCTATTCCATATTTTTCATAAGTTAGATGTTGATTCTAATTCTTTCAGTATACGCCTAGTATCTCAAATCGTGTATCTATAATATGACGCAAATTTGAAGGATAATAAGAATTAGATATTGATTTCAGGTAATCATGAGCTTCTTTCCCATATTGGAATGAAATGCGATCACATTTTTTAGAAATACTCTCTGGTTCAATGTGTTTCTTGTGGTTCTTTTTTTTGAGCTTGCAAACCTTAGTGTAAGTTTTAATATGTTGTTCATATAATCATGAGCTTCTTTCCCATATTGGTATTGATTATGTCCTCGTTGAATAAATGTTCCGGTTGGCTATCGTTAACCTGTTTTGATTTGCATGAGGCATCTTGAAGAGATGGAAATGAATCCATTGTAAGAGAAAGATGAGGCCAGAAACCAGACTTTAATGAAGAAAGAATGCAATCAGGATATGGAAAATGATTTCCTTGAAGAAATAGAAAAAATCAAGCTTCATGGAGATCAAGAATAAAATGATTTTCTTGGAGAGTCCTCATCTCCTATTAGTGATTCGGTTAGGTAGTTTTTTTTGACTAAAGTAAAGCTTTTAATTTCAATTCATAATTGCATTCAAATCAGCTTTAGAATTATAATCGTATGCATACATTTAAGTTATAAATAATAAAATGATTGAGTTTTTAGTACTCCAGATTGAATCAGTAAACGATTCAGTTTCCAGTTTTGCTCTAACATTCAGCGATCTCAATATAGAAGGACAATTGAATAGTAGACACGTGTTGATTATATGGTTGTGTCTTAATTTCATGATGCATGTCATAAGAGGTCAGGGTCCACTAAGATAACAATTAAAAATTTGATTTATTATAGAAACATTATGCAAAATTAGTTGTGGTGTATTAGGTGTCATCTGACATAAATAAACGTTCAATTATTATTTGTAAGCACCATCATTACATAAATGTACATTTATATGGATACAATTCGATACACATGAATAATCCAAGTGAGAGATTGTAAAAAAAAATTAGAATTCTCATCATGTGTATTTTAGGGTATTCACACATGTTATGGTAAGTCCAATTAAAATAATTAATTGGAATATTGGACCAACAAATAATAATAATAATAATAATAATAATTAGTCTTATGTATTTATAAATAAAGTTTAGATATTTACAAACAATTTACTATTAGGCTCTAAAGCCCAATAAGGATTATGGTTCCTCGTATCGGTTAATCCATTAAGATATAATTACCAGAGTTAGATAATAAGCGAGTGAATAACGAAAAAAACATATAAGTGGACAATTAAGTAAAATGCTTGAGAGATTCTATACAATTAAGTGAAATTACTTCACTTAATATAAAATAAAATTCCTAACACTAGTTTCAGTATCCCAACACAATATGCCGCTTTTTTAAAAGCTACAATTTTGTTTCTCTCTCTATTTAACATCTAATAGCAGGGTTCATCTGGGGCTTCAATCTCATTAATTAACGGATTGTGTTTACGTAAATTCACAAGATACTTGAAGATCTTCAACTTTTATCTTCATCATTCACTAATAAAAAGCATCAAAATCATCAACTTCGAAACATGATAATAAAGGGAATCACTATGGAAAAACTGTAATTTTATTTTGTTCTTCTATTCACTCTATATCTAGAGTTTAGACGAAGTATAATTCATGGATAAAATTGTGAGTATATATACCTTGATTATTTTAATTATGATCTAACATGCACCACCCAAAAACTACATCATCATGGATTGAATGAAAAAAGACTGATTTTGTTTTCTTGATTTTATTGTTCATTTATTTATGACTTAGGTCGAAAGTTACACTAAGAAGGTTTTATGGTGATTTATGGATGTGTAAATAATCATGACACAATATCTGGGTATAACAGAATCAAAGTGCGAATCTTAGCTGTCAGAAATGTAAAAAAGAAGACATGCAATTACGAAATACGAAACCATGGTGACTTTTTTTGCCTAAGTGCGAAATGTAAAACTAAGGTTAAACAAAAATACAAAACGCATAAGTAGGTTAAATTTTATTTTTTTAGTACAAAATGAAAACTTACTACTGTTAAGTTTGATTTTTTTTTATTTGTATAAGTGCAAAATGTAATGTTAAATTTGATTTTCTTTACGAAATGCGAAATTGGAAACAAAAATACAAAATACGAAATGCAAAATTGGAAATGCAAAATTAGAATTGCAAAATTGGAAATGCAAAATGAAAAAATGGTTAAATTTGATTTTTTTGCTAAGTACGAAATGCAAAACTAAAATTATACGAAACTAAGATTATACGAAATGTGAAACGAGTGTTAAATGAAATCGTGAAAAGAAAAAGAAATACTATTCACGGATTAATTTTTTTTCGTCTTAAAACAACAAAAACAAATACTACTTTTAATTCTTTTAGCTACGGTTTAAAAGATTCAAACTTTTACAAATTTAAATCACAAATAAAAAAAATACATGTGTTTGTTGCTTTTGTATAACGGATGTTTTTTTTATATAGAAACTATGATCCAAATACATGCTAGTAATTTGTATTTAATAGATAGTAATCCTTACTTAAATTTTGGAATGAGTTTTATATGGCAACAAGACTAATTTACTAAATCTTTAAATATCTCGATAATCAAATTTGAATATATTATAAAAAAATTCAATTAATCTTGTGGTTTTCTAAATAAAAAATAATATATTTTTTCACTTTTTCTTATAGACCAAAGAAAAACCGATTAATGATGAGTTATATTTCTTTGTTTATTTTTATCTTTAACTATTATTGTTTTTGTTTTAATTTTAGTGAGTCAGTGGATTTGTATTTTCTTTGTAGTGAATGTTTTTCTTCTTGTTTTCTTTGAAATTAAAAATGTGTTTTTTCATTGTTTTAGAATTCTTTTGTTTTTATTATAAAATTTGTCGAGCATATTTGTTAAATAAATTAAAAATTTATTGGAATTTTCAAATTTTTGGGATATATCCAATACTATTATTATTTTCCAAATTAATCATCAACTCAAATTTACTACTTCTGCCTTAAGTATATATATTACGTTTTTATTTTATAATAAATCTATAAAAAATGATTTTTTTTAAAAAATTTGATTAAGACTATTCAATTTGTTTTCTTCATTTCTCATTTTTTTTTATTTGTGCGATATTTTGTTCAAATTCAAATTTCACAAAAACCAATAATTGGTGACATTAAGATGAAAGATGTGGGATAATTTCATTATTTAGGTTTTGTTCTTAGTTTCCAAAATTCATAAAATAATAATAATTTATGTTAGACTCAACTAGATTTATGTCAAATAAGGCTCGATTTATGTTATATATGTGTTATATTTAGATCCGAGAACTTGTTTGAAAGATGATTTGTTAGTTTAATAGGCTAACTGTAAGGTTTTAGTGCGATGGATGTCTAATTTTAACACAAACTTAGTAGACCGTAGACAAGACTTATGTTCGAACAACCAAGAATTAAGCCATGCACTAGAAATTCTAACGTATGCACTGCGATTGTATCGCTTAATTCCTGATAATTTTAGTCTACACTAGTTCTATGTTTTTACATGCTAAATTAAAATATAGATGTTGGTTTTATATTTGTTTTCTATTTTTTATTTGGTTTATTAATTTATCTTCATTTGACAACAACGGCTGAGTTGGTTTCAATTTTTTTCTGCCAGATAATAAATTTTGCATGTATCAAATAGTCGATGCGTCGTACTAATCATGGTAGGTATATCTTTTGTCAAATTGATGAAGCCTAACTAGATAAACATAATAATATCAGTGCCAAATTCTAGAGAGTCAGAAACGAAAAATGTTCCTAACAAATGATCAATGTTTATGTTTTTCTTTATGCTCCAAAATACTAAATATTTTTGGATAAACTATTTGATACCGGTTATTGTAAATATGCTCTATGTGTATCTATCCCAACAACTTGACCAACTTATCCAATATTTATCCCAGACCTCAACCTTTGGTAAATTTGGATAAATCATTATATGTAAACTCTTCCAACGGTCGTTTAAACAAGCTAAGTTAATGTTGATAGTTTTAAAAACTTTCGAAGATATTTTTATGATACAAACAATAAATAAAATTTGGATATTGTTTAAAGAGATAAATGAGCTGTTTGGATATTAATTATAGAGAAGAAAAATTTGGTGAAAACAGTTGACAAAGTAAATGCTGGTGAGTTCAGATGTTAAGAAGGTTGTCTTAGGAAATTGTTATATGTGAATTCTAGAGAGAGAAAGCTAGAGAGTTTTTAGAGAGAGAAAGTTTAAGTGCAAATGAGTAAAATAGAAATGTGTTCAACCCATTTATTAGGTTAGCGTTGCCCTTTATATAGAGGGCCAAGACTTAGTATTAAAATGAAATCCGTTACAAAAGAGGGCAAATCACCCATAGTCCTTAATAATATTACATAATCACAATTGTTCTCTTAAACTTACATTATCTACAGTTTAGTCCTTAAAATCCTACTTCCATATCAGTAGCCCCCCTAGTTCTCATGTCTAGTAAATTAATAAGAACAAAAATGTCTTCAAATTCTTCCATATGTCGTATCAGTCGTTGTGATACAAACTCGAAGTCAAATACTCTGTATAAAACTCGAAGTCCAAAAATCAATAGAAGATGTAGATTCAAAGTAAAAAACACATGTAGATTCGAAGTAAAAAACAAGCATCAAATTATTCTGAAACACAATAATTTTCTTTTCTTTCTCCTCGAATCATTATGGAAGTAGCTCCAAAACATAATCATCGACTTTCATCAAGAGTGTACACAAATGTAACCATTTCATATTACCGTTCAAGTCCATCATGACTATCTAGCTACTAGACCCATATCACCGTTTGTATTCCGCCCTATCATCATAGAGTCCTTTCTACTTCACACGTCTTCCTGTCTTTCTATAAATTCTTCAATAGCCTCATTTTTCATTCTCACAATACAAATCACTTGAGAGAAAATTCAAACACTTGGCTACCTTCAACGTGCTCTTCATCTTTTTTTAATATCTTCATCAGAAAACTCAAACTTTCGGATCAAAACCCATCTTCTCCGGTCAATCTTCACCCAATTTATGACAAAAAACCTAAAAAACAGAAGATCCAAGGCTAACATACCCAAAAAAACCAAAATTTTCACAGTATGGCAACAATTTAGTCTTCAGATCATATGACTATTTTTGCATCTTCGAATCCAGCTATTGAGGCTTCTCCTTGGAGAGATATAATCGAGGAAGTTCCTCAACAAAATAATCCTTCACCAAGAGTTGAAGATCCATTGCCTCTGCAAAATCCTTCCCAAACTAGAGATGAAGTATCAGGAGCCAATGAAGCTGATTCTGAGGCTACCAGAACCGATCATGAAGATTAATCCAATGATGGGAACTCAGAAACTACCATGGATAAGAATACCTGTACGCCTCGAAAAAAGAAAGAACCATGATTTGTGTCTGAGGAAGAAAGAGCTGTTATTGGCAGAAATTTAAGGTATCTCGATGCTAATTACATCATTCAACATAAAAAGGTTCAATGCATATATTACCAAGAGAGCCAAGCTTCATATTTAAAAAAGTAATAGAGAATGGAAGATAAAATCACAGTTCGAAATGCCTAAGGAAACGGAAAATCCCTTAGACTACAAAGACGATGAGTTGATGGTCTACCCCGAAATCATCAATTGGGATCTTCGGTTTCCATTGGATCCTATGATCGTGGAGTACTTAGAACTTCTCAACCTATACCCTACTCAAGTGATACCGAATCAATGGTTCACTCTTATGTCAGTAATAATGGCATCTCGGTTGTCCAAGATTACAATCAACATCAAGGATTTCATATCCTTAACCCAATTATCGAAAGGTCCGAAGCTCCCCTTCTATTATCTCACTCTGGTGGATGACCTGAAAATCATCGATGATCTCTTGGAAGCTGATAAATCCTGGAAGCAAAAGTTCATCTTTATCTTTGGAGCATGAGAGAACGATAAAGAAATATCCGATGCCAACTGATCTAACCTAAATCTCATCTGGAGAAGCAACCGCAAGTACTTCGAAAATTATACACTTTTAAATAAATTTCATCTATTGTCTTCCTCCTCTAATATATACTTTCATGATTATTACATAGATTCAGAGGCAATATGCTATACGTTGACCAGCAGCTTCCACACCGCATTCCAACCGATCAAATTTATTAATATTCATTTGTTTTCAATCATAGAAGGAGCTTTGCCTCCTTGAAATTTGATGGAAGAGCCCAATCCTCATTTGGCTTGCAAAAGGTTAGTTCATCCTGGTTGTAAAGTATTCGTCCCTATTCGCAACAGGTCAGAAAGTCATCTGCCAAAAAATAAAAAAGTAAAGGCTAACAAGGAAAAGAAAGGTAAAAAAGCAGCTAGCGCGTCTGGTGCTAGCTCTTCAACTCCATCAAAGCCTAAACCTCGAAAATGAAAAGCAGGAGAGCAGACCCTTTCACCCATCGAAAAAGGGAAAGATCAAGAACCATCTTCAAAGAAAAAGAAAGCTTCCTACTGATCTCACGGAAAGAACAAAAAACAAGATAAAATTACTGAGTATACATTGGTCTATGAAGAATAGATCACAATTTTTGAAATCAACAAAACCCTTCTTTCAAAGAGCAAGCAGCCAATAATGATGCTTTGATAATCATCGAAGACAATGGTGATAATGGGAATCAAAACACTGAACACTTCAACCTTGGCAGCTTTATTAATTTTGACGAGTCACATGAGCTTGCGGGAGAAGACGATCTTGTTATACAAGACCTTCAAACTCGTATGCATCACCCCGGGAGACCAACGACCGTCGAATCGTCTCCAGAAATTACTGGTCATTTTGTACCAGTTATAACTTTGGATATTGATGAGAGAATAAATGAAAAGAATGAGGAATCTTTGATCTTGGACCTGATGTGACTAGAGCTCAAAATGTAGAGAGAGAAAGTAGAAAGAGAATATATTAAATAATTGTCCCTCTACCAAGAATAAATGAGCTCCCTTTTATAGTGGGGAAGGTGGGACCCATTTATATCATTTGTAGTCTTTTATTATTTCACAATTAGTCCTTTACAAACTACTTTATTTACATATTATCTTCTTGTAAATAATAAATACAATAACAGGCATATTTCCATTCTCCTTTTTGCAATTAACTCCTTTTCCAATTAGGTCTGCGAATTACTTCCTTATCAGTAGCCCCTTAGTTTTCAAAAGCGTCGGGAATAAAGACTTGTAAATAACTTATTTCGAAACGCCTCTGACCACTACGCCTCGGTATCGACTGACCAACTTGCCTCGGTATTGGCACGACTCAAGGAGGTGTCGCCCTACCGATCGTTTTTTACTAAATGATGGTCGACCCCTGTATTTTTTATTAAAGCTTCAGGGACGGCTACAAATCGTCCCCGACGCTAAAATAATCTATTACGGGTTTACCACTGACCCCGATTAACAGATTCCCCATGGGCCCAAACGGGTAATCAGGCCTTGGAAGAAAAACCGAGTATATGGAGCCCATCTAGCATGCCCATCTGTATTAGCCGGTGCAGACCTACGATGTTAGCCTGACAAGACCCTATGGCGTGCTTTGTTGGGCTGAATCTACACGTGTCATCCCCTTACTCAAAGCGTGCTCGTCTGCACATCTCTCCAAAAGGCTCTTCAACTTCCCGCTGCTTTTCGCCGTTTAGACTTTCCTATGCGTAAAGCGGTTAAAACAAGCTGCCTATAAATACCTCATTCATAAAATCGCTCTCAGAAAAATTCTAGAGAGATAAAGTCCTCCCCTAACCATTCTAGATAGAGAAAGCAGTGTTTATGAAAAGTAAGAACCCAAAGCTAAAACATAAACCGAAGAATATCGAGCTGCGAGATTAATCTGTGTTTGGGTTTATTGACTGGGCTAGTATTAGCGATCGAGCTGAAGAATACCGAGCTGCGAGATTAATCTGGAGTTCTGACACTAAGCCTTTCGCACCCGTGCCTCTCCCCCACGACCCTGTTCTACCTAATCCCATTCATGCTGAATCTTTCATCGTGCCCGAACCTGCTCGCGCTCAAACCCCCGAGGCCATCGTCATCCCCTCCAGCAACAGCTCTCCACACAAATTCTCCTACCAACTTAACCCCTTTTCTTCCTAGACACCAAGGAAAAACTAAGTTCCTTTCAATGGGAGATTCCAGCACCTCTACTTCACCGGTGGGGGGTACCTCTCCCGAAATAGTCCAGCTAACTCCCACCATTCAAGGGTACCGGACGAGTGTCAATACCGCATGTACCCCTTTGGGCGTTCCCCGAAGGGATCTCGACCGTCGGAACATGGAAATCGAGCGTGCTCGCCAAGCGCAAGAAAATGAATCAAAGCTCCCCCGCACCGACAGTAGCTCCAGCTTTATAAAGCCTATTTCCAGTTCTGTTGATCATGAAGCGGCCGGCTCCCCTATGCCCGATGCTATCCCCAAGGAAGATGCTAACGAGCCAGAAGCGGAAAATAGAGCAAGTGAGGGTGTTGCCGCTGTTGGTAACGCTGCTGCTCCTCCCGAAGAACCCCTTCCAGCGGAGATAGAAGCAGTCATAACCACAACTTACCACCGGTTGTTGCCAATGGACAACGTCATTTCCCTTTTTGAAGGCAAGTATCTCAACTTCTCTGCCGCGGAACAGGCAGAGCTTCTGATCCGGTGGGAGATCCCGGAGTGCATCATAGTACGATTCACCGTTCCTGGTGAGACGCCCGTGCACGTTCGGTTGCGGGAGATCGTCATCTTCACAGAGCTCTTCAACTGGGGCCTCAGGTTTCCTTTGGACCCTGAGATCGCTCTATACTTTAAGACAATTGGCATCTGCCCCTCACAGCTAACGCCCAATGCGTGGTATACGATGATGTCATGCGTAATGGTCTCTCGCCTATCGGGTCGGGTTATACCGATGAAGGAGTACATCACCATGCCCGGGCTCTCTAAATCCCCCAAATCACCATTCTTCTATTCTTCCTTAGCCAACACTTGGAAGATTGTAAACAATTTCCTTGAGGGCGACAAGGGCTGGAAGCATCGCTTTATCTTCCTTAGCGGCTGCTGGGAAAATGGTCGCCCATATACTAAGGAAAACCCGAGGCAGTTGCTGCGGACCTGGGTTCCCGATTGTAATCATATTATATATATATTAAATTTTTTTTAAAGAAAAATCCGACCCTTTGTGTAGTGTCAAAGGAGTTTATCCAGGAGCTGAAGAAGGACAACTTCAAAGCTGGCAAAGTGACCTTCCAAATTTTGAAGGACTTTGCCATGAAGAACTGGGGTCGGGCGTTTCACCGCGCCTTCAAGAACACGAACTTGATCATGAGCAACCTCTGGCGTTGTTCTGCTGAACCGCTCACCTTGGAGCAGCTGCGCCAACCACCCAGCCTGGTGGATTTGGTTGCAAAAACTGACGCGCCTGACGCACACCTGTTCCTTCCCAAACGCAATAAGGCGCCTAGCAAACGCTCCAAATCGGACGAGGATGCCGAGCTGGTGAATGTTGAGACAACGGAGGCCGACACTGTAGGACAAAAGGCTGGAGTTATTGCTGAGGATGATGAAGCCCACCGGTCTGAGGAATTGACCAAGAAACGGAAGGAAAAGGCTGAGGCTGATGGTGCCCAAGCCAAAAAATCGAAGCGCCCAAAGAAAAAGAGTGGTCCTGCCGATGCTCCCGCTTGCGTTGACAACACGACCATCCCGACGCTTTTTGAGCAGTATGAGGAGGTTAAGGGTGGGGATGTGGCCGCTCCCGCAGCAGTACCGTCTGAAAAAACTCCGGTTGTGGTGATTCCCGACGATGATGAGGTGGGGAGAAAGAACACTGGTCTCTCAAAGGCAGCAAAGGCTGACGGGGCGTCATCTAGTGGTACTACGCTGCCCGTGCTGTCAGTCATGGGAGCCCGTATACCTTCGCTTTGCGGGTGACTGACGGGTTGTCCTTATCTTTGTATAACATGATCGTGCCTCTGGCGATGAAAAAAAGGTGTGCGGGTGAGGTAAGCCAGAAGCTGACGGATGCGGAAGGGAAAATTGCCGCGCTTAAAGATGAGGTAAAAAAGGGAGATGCAGCAAAAAAGCTCTTGGAGGAAAAGCTGAAAAAGGTTGAAAAAACTTTGGTGCGGGTCAGAAAGGACCGTGAAGACCGAGCTGGGTAATTGGCTGTGACCAAAATTCAAAGACGTTTCTTTCGTTACTCCGCGTCAAAGAAAGCGAAAGAGATTGCTGATCTTAAAATTGCTAACGCTCTATTTGCTGACAAGTGTCAGAAATGGACGGACAAAGAGACTGCCGAGGCCAAGGCTGCTTATGTGCTGACCTTTCACAACCATTTCCCCGACCTTCCCCTTGGGTCCATGTGGTTGGATGTTCCCGAGGCAGATCGCCAATCTTATATGGTCTGCGAGGATGAAGAGTCGGAAGACACAGAGACTGAGCCTGAGGATGAGGACGCTTAACTCCCCCCCATTTTTTTGTATCGAAATTTTGTAACCTTTGGGTTTGTAGAACCCTTTTGACGGTTTTGTAACTGTTCACTTTTAAATGTTTAAGCTTTCCCCTAATATTGAAGTTTTTTCCAATAAGCTTTTGGAAGTCGATATCTGGTCGGGCATGTTTGTTTTCATTGTTAAGAAATTTCTATAAGGTCGAAAATAATATTCTATTGAGCAATGTTTAATTGAAAATTTTCCCATAGGGTCAGGAATAAAAATGTAGATCAGTTAAAACACTGAAAAACCTACTAAGGTTCTATAGATCAATGTGTAATTGAAAGTTTTCCCATTGGGTCGGGAATAAAAATGTAGATTAGTTAAACACTCAAAAACCTATTAAGGTTTTGTAGATCAATGTCTAATTGAAAAATTTCCCATAGGGTCGGGAATAAAAATGTAGATCAGTTAAACACTGAAAAACCTATTAAGGTATCGTAGATCAATGTGTTATTGAAAGTTTTCCCATAGGGTCGGGAATAAAAATGTAGATCAGTTAAACACTGAAAAACCTATTAAGGTTCTGTAGATCAATGTGTAATTGAAAAGTTTCCCATAGGGTCGGGAATAAAAATGTAGATGAGTTAAAACACTGAAAAACCTACTAAGGTTCTGTAGATCAATGTGTAATTGAAAATTTTCCCATTGGGTCGGGAATAAAAATATAGATCAGTTAAACATTGGAAAAACCTATTAAGGTTCTATAGATCAATGTGTAATTGAAAATTTTCCCATAGGGTCGGGAATAAAAATTTAGATCAGTTAAACACTTAAAAACCTATTAAGGTTCTGTAGATCAATGTGTAATCAAAATTTTTCCTATAAGTTCGGAAATAAAAATGTAGATCAGTTAAGATCGCCAAAAGTTGTCCATTAGCTCGTCAGCTAATGGACTCCCTTTTAATAATTCCGAATTTTAAAGGCAAAACATTGGATTAAAAAGATCAGTTGCTATGGATGCCTCATTAAAACCTTCTCGCGCCACCGAGGTAGGAAATAGTACATCCTCGACCAAAGGTTTTTACCTAAACAATGATTACAAAAAATTTACAAAGATCGATAAAAATTACTCCAAATATATCTTCAAATGTTCAATGTTCCAAGGGAGCCTCAATAAACGTCCGTGCTTGTCCTGCAATCGATACGTCCCACTCTTAATTCTTTCCACTACGTTATACGGTCCTTCCTAGTTCGGGGCGAGTTTGCCGAGGCTTTTGCCTTTGGTATGTAAAAAAACTCTTCTCAAAACCCTATCCCCGACTTTGAACTCTCGCCGACGTACTTTTGACGCATACCGACTCCTCATTAAAGTCTGATAATGTAAAGAATTCAATTGAGCTCAGCTTCTTTTTTCTTCTATCAGGTCTAGAGCTAGCCGTCTGTCATCCTCGTTGTTATTCACGTCATAATTCCCGACCCTAAAAGATGGGATGATTGACTCTGCTGGGGTGACAACATCCATTCCATAAACCAAGGCATAAGGTGATTCTTTAGTCGCTGTTCGAGGTGTAGTTCGGTATGCCCACAATACTTCTTGCAAGTACTCCGTCCATTTCCCAGCTTTTCTTTCTAGGTTCTTTTTGAGCCCGTCCAAGATGGTTCGGTTTGTGACTTCAACTTGCCCGTTCTCCTGGGGATGGAAAGGGGCAGAAAAGCATTGCCTAATTCTATGGGTCGTACAAAAGGATTTCATCTCGCTGCTGTCAAACTGAGGTCCGTTGTCCATGGTGAGCCTCTGAGGTACCCCGAACCTACAGCAGATGTTCGACCAGATAAATTTGATGATATCCTTAGTCCTCGTTCTCGATAATGGCTCGGCTTCTACCCATTTGGAAAAGTAATCTACAGCCACCACAATCATCTGTCTACCGCCGGATGCCATCGGTAACGACCCCACTAGATCGATTCCCCATCGGTCAAAAGGCAGGCCTTCAGATATTGATTCTAAAGGAGTCGCAGGTATGTTGATCGTATTTGTGAACCTTTGACAGGTGTCGCACTTTTTCACTATCTGCTGAGCATCGGCAGTTACCGTCGGCCAATAAAAACCGGTGAGAAAAATTCTTCTTATTAATGCTTTGTAATCGCAGTGAGCTGCTCCTTCTCTGTCGTGTAACTCAGATTTAATTACCTGTGATTCGTTTGCCCCCAAGAATCTCAGTAAAGGCCTGCTGAAAGACTTTTTTTTTATAGTATGTCTCCCAACAAGACGTAGCCCCGGGCCTTATGTCGTACCTTCCGAGCTGCAATACTATCATGTGGTAGTAGTCCTTCGGCCAGGAAAGATATAATATCCTTTGTCCAATTCGATAACGTTACCGAGGATATCTGACAGGCGATTTCTGGTCGATTGTCCAGCTCCGCCCTCTTTATAATCGACGGTTTTTCTTGTTCGGTTATCCAGAGGTAACTGCTTGAACAGGATGCCGATGCTAGGGAGTCGTCAATCACATTTTTTGGTCATAGGGACGTGCTCATATGTTACTTTTGAAAATGACGCGGCTAACACTCGCAATGCTGCTAAGTACTGAACCATATGCTATTTCTTAGCTTCCGACGCTCTCGAGGCTTGATTAATCAAAAGCTGAGAATCACTAACAAGGCATATGTGTTTAGCCCCGCACACCTGCACTAATCTCAGACCGGCCAGGGCAGCCTCATATTCAGCTTCGTTGTTGGAAGTGGTAAAACCAAATCAGATTGGCTGAAGCATACTTATACCCGTAGGGGTGATTGTCTATACGCCCGCGCCGCATCCATTGACGTTCGACCCACCATCGGTTCGAATAACCCACTCAACTAGCTCTTCTTTCTCGGGCGGCTCTTCTTGGTCTGGTCGGTCAGAATGAAATTCGACTATGAAATCAGCTAGGGCCTGGCCTTTGATGGCTGTTCTTGGCTCAAAATTGATATCAAAATCGCCTAGCTCGACCGACCATTTAGACATTCTTCCTGACATGTCCGGTCGCTGAAGAACATACTTGAGTGGGAAAGAGGTTCGAACGATAATGGGGTGGGCCTGAAAATATGGTCGCATTTTTCGCGCCGCGGTCACCAGAGCCAAGTCCATCTTTTCCAACTTTAAATACCGCGTCTCCGCATCTAATAGGCTTTTGCTCACAAAGTATACTGCTTTGGGAACTGTTCCCGATTCATTGATCAATGCCGCACTTACTGCAAAATCTGAAACTGCTATATAAAGAAAAAAGAGTCTCTCCTATGAGGGGCTTCGTTAGAAGGTTCGGAGATGACAAATAAGTTTTGATCCCTAAAAAGGCCTTATCACAAGCTGGCGTCCAAACAAAAGACTTAGCGTTTCGCAAGACCTGAAAAAAGGAAGCGCACTTATCAGATGAACGAGAAATAAATCGATTCAGAGCCGCTAAACGCCCGGTTAATATCTAAACTGCCTTGATATTCCAGGGCGGGGTCATGTTGGTAAGAGCTTGTAATTGGATCAGGTCTCCCTCAATTCCTTTTTCGCTGACAAAGAATCCCAAGAACTTTCCCGACCTTACCCCAAAAGAACATTTCTCCCGGTTTAACTTGAGATTTATACTCAGATTGCCAAAAGTCTCTCTCAAATCAGCGAGATGGTCTTCATTTGTGCCGCTCTTCACAAGCATGTCGTTGATGTAAACTTCCATATTTCTCCCTATCTGGCTCTCAAAATTCTTGTTCACCAATCTTTGATAAGTCGCTCCTGCGTTTTTTAACCCAAATGACATAACCTTACAACAATATAAGCCTCGGCCCGTGACAAACGTTGTGCTTTCCTGATCTGCTGGGTGCAACTTAATTTGATTTTAGCCTGCGTAGGCATCCATAAAAGAGAGTAATATGTTCCCCGACGTTGAATCCACCAACTGGTCAATTCTTGGCATCAGGAAGGGGTCTTTTGGGCATGCTCGATTAAGGTCTGTAAAGTCTACGCACATCCTCCACTTGCTATTTTTATTTTTAACCAGGACGAGATTTGACGTCCAAAGCGGGTAACTTGATTCTTTGATGTGACTGACGCTGAGAATTTTTTCAACCTCTCTCAGAATAATCTTTGCCTTTTCTGGTGAAAAAGGCCCGACACTTTTATGAGACGGGTCTGACGTTCTTATTGATAGTTAGCTTGTGAATTACGTGGTCTTCTGGGACTCTTGTAACATCATTCGAGCACCACGCGAATAGATTCAAATTCTCTTGTAGTAATAAAATCATCTGTCTCTCGAAGCCTGGTGATAAGTTAGTGCCTATCTGTAAGACTCGTCCTTCGGTAAACTAGTGTTTTTCACATTCTTCATCGGTAGTAAAAAAACTGGGAGCTTCCCTGGGATCGTCGACAGGTAGCGACCCCAAGGGAAGTCCCGCTAATTGCTAATCTCGTGCTTGCTCCATCTCTTGATCCCTTTTTGGTGCTAAAGCCGCCCTGTAGCATTATCTTGCCGCTTTCTTGCTGCTTCGCACCACCCTTACATTGTTCCCGACCACGTATTTCAAAAATTGATGAATCGTGGATGTCACCGCGTGCATTCATGACAGCCATGACCTGCCAAAGATCGCATTATGGGAGGCCGGAGCATCTACCACGACGAATAAAACGGTGACCTCATTCTTGAAAAGCCCGCGGCCCAGATGAACAATGCCTTCGAACTCTCCAATCACATCTGCAGCCGATCCTGTGAACCCTACGATAGTTTGGTCCGAACGTGTAATCACCGGGGGTGTCTTGAACTTAGCGAATGTTAATGCAAAGATTATGTTTGCTGAGCTTCCGGTATCTACAAGGATGCGTCGGACTTCTTCCCCCGCAATGGCCGCCCCGATAACAACGACATCTTCGTGAGGACCGGCTATGTCTCGCATGTCGTCGTCGTCAAAATATAAAATAGGTGAAAAGATGCCTTTCGAGTGGGGATAAGCCCGAGCTTCCAACTGAGTTGCTAGGTTCACAATATGTCGCCTTCGGGAAGAGTGAGTGATCCCTTCCATTGAATCACTCCCAAAAATAGTCATTGATTCAAAACATTGACAGAGGTTCCTCACATTTCCTTTACTTTCCGAAGCTTCTTCTTCAATGACCCCGATGAAGTTATGACTGACATCGGGATCAAGATATTCAACGGAGACGTCGAAAAGGTCAATCACTTAGGAGATTGCCATGGTTGTCTCTGTCTTCTGCACCGTCACGATTTCTTTTGAAGTTGTGCCCAGCTGCACTTTCTTTTTCACATACTCGTGTAGGTTTCCGTGTTCTATCAGCATATGTATTTCCTTTTTGAGAGCGATACAATCCTTGGTATCGTGTCCCACGTCTTCATGGTAATGGTAGTATCGGTTGTTCCTATTTTCCCGAGGCGTTGGTATGGGGAAGGGCCTCTGATACATCCAGCTCTTCTTTGTCTTTTCATAGATCGTGGACACGCATTCCATCAAATCAGCAAAGTAAACAGGTCAGATCCATTTATTAGACATCGGCCGGGAAACCACCTGGTTGGTGTGTTTTGTCGGTCACTTGATCGGCGTGGACTGGGCGGTGGTATTGTGTTGATCGGCTGGATTTGCGGGGCATAGCCATATTGAGTACCCTACTTTATGACGACCGATGCTTGTGCACTCTGCTGAATTTGTGCTGCCAACTCGGACGCCTCGGTTTCTTCTATCAATATTTACTTTTCCACCTGAGCTAGAAGGGCGGAAAAAGTGAAAGCTTGTTTCTTAGTGACTGCTTGCTTCATCGGTCCTGGGAGCAGCCCTAAACGATATGCTGTCAAAGGCATGTTCTCTTCGCAATGATCAAGGTCTGTCTTCGCATCGATAAAGCGCCTGGTGTAATCCCTAAGGCTCTCTCCCAACCTTTGTTTACAGTTAACGATCGTATCACCATTGGCCCGGAAACTTTTGCTTCCCACAAATTGCTGACAGAATATTACCCAGAACATCCCAATTTGTTTTATACAATCCTGTGGTAGTCGGTTGTACCACTTAGATGCCCGATCCTTGAAAGTCATCAAAAAAGCTCGGCATAACAGCTTATCGTCATTGTCGAAACTCAACATAAAATTTTTGAAGGCTTTCAAATGGTTACCGGGTCTCTTTTACCATCGTACTTCTCCAATTTAGAGATGTCAAACCTCTTCGGGAGATGTCCTGATAATATTTTGTCTGACAACAATGAAGCTCTCCAATTCATTCCAAATCCGAAAGAGCAGCCGCCGAGCCCCTCGGTCTGAATTCCATACAATCATTCATTTCCCGGGTTGATGAATTGGCTACTGACCCTGTACCCCTAGGTCTGGCTATTTGATGGCTGCCACTGAACCTGGGGTAGGACAACCCGCTCCTCTCTGCTGCCCGTTGACATCTCTTCTTTTTCAAGTGAAACTGGCGTTCTTTTCTCGGTTCTACCCTTCTTGAACTTGGGTGAGTCTGAACGTGGTGCCCTATTACGTCGAGAATTTCTCTTATGCGCGAGTTTCTTTAGTCTTTCCTTGCGTCGGTATTATTTTCCCGACGAATCGTCCGAAGTATAATTAGCAGAAATACCCCGGTCATCCTTTCAGTATCGCTCAGCTTTTCCATCCCGCTCCTCGTCTGGGTGGGGTCCCGATAATATCGAACAGGTCGGGCGTCGATACGATGGTCTATACTCGGATAGCCTTCTCCACGATTGTCTACGATCGGTTCTTTTCCTTTTCCTTCCCGAATTCTTTTATCATCTAGAGCCCGCTCCTTTTCAGCATTCAGCTTTGCGATGTCTTCCATTAACTGTCTCTTGGTCATGATAAGAGTTGATCGCTTATCCCGACCCTATGTGTAATACTCCCGACCCGGTACTTCCTCGCCCTCAGACACCAAAATGGCTCGGGCCACCTCTCTCCCGACCTTCTCCCCAGCTGCTCCTTCGTTCATTCTTTAAGACTAAATCGCGATTTTCAAAGAAACAGTTTTCTTTTTGGTATCACGTGTTCCCAAGATGGCGCCAATGATGAGAGAATCAATGACAATAATGAGGAATCTTGGATCTTGGACCTGATATGACTAGAGCTCAAAATTTAGAGAGAGAAAGTAGAAAGAGAATATATTAAAGAATTGTCCCGTACCAAGAATAAATGGGCTCCCTTTTATAGTGGGGAAGGTGGGACCCATTTATGTACTTTGTAGTCTTTTATTATTTCACAATTAGTCCTTTATAAACTACTTTATTTACATATTTTCTTCTAGTAAATAATAAATATAATAACAGGAGTATTTCCCTTCTCCTTTTTGCAATTAACTCCTTTTCTATTAGGATCAGCTAATTACTTCCTTATCAGATATGATTCCTTGTCCTAGTTCAACAGAAGTTCCGTCTCCTCCACCTAATCCTGCGATCTCTACTGCACTTCAACCATTTATCGATCTCAATGGTGCAACAAAAGCACTTGCTTCCCAAGTCGAAGCTTCTCCAGATCATTTGAAGCAATTGGCCAAAGACATGGTCCGTTACAAAGGTCTTGCTGAAGATGAAAAACAATTAAGGGAAATTTTTCAACGCAAGGTGGTCGAGCAATTCCATATGTATGAACTAGCAAGATTTGAGCTTATTCGAGTCACTCTCTTCATGAAAAATCATCTGCGAACAACACATTTTGCTGACAAAGAAAAGCTGAATGCTTCTCATAAAAAAGAGATGAATAAGCTCAAAACTGATCATACTAATGAGCTAGCTGCTGAAACATCCAAATTCGAAGGTCTCCAAAACTCTCTTACTTCCAGCGAAGCAAATAATAAATAGTTAACCGATGACATAACCAAATTGAAGAAGGATTTCGCGGAGGAAAAATCTGTTGCTGTTGCTGCTGCCGATGCTGATTTTTCAAAAGACATGTTGGCTGCCATTAACAATGGCAAAGAAGAAACAACTATCACTGTTCTTCGAGAACTTTATGCAACTTATCCAAGGATTAACCTCACAAGTTGCTGGAATGACATTCCTATCGAAAAACGTCCAAGTGAAATCTTCGATCCTATCCCCGACTCATCATCTTCAGAGGAGGAATCATCCGAGGAAGATGAGTCGTCTGAATAATTTTATTTCTCTTTAAACATATCTTTTTTGTATTTGTCAAATTAGAAATTTGCTTTTTGTACTTAGAAGAATTAATCTAATTGACAAATTTTTTACTTATTTTTTTCTTTTATCATCTTCATATATTATTCGATGCTAACAATTCTAAAATAGATATGATAAGTACTTGAAAACTCACAATATATAATTACAAATTGTAAGTATACCACTTCAAATACCTTAGTGAAGTTGGTGAACATGATTACACTTTGAACTATTGGTAGCTATCTGGTGAACGTTACACTTCGAAAAAATACAGTGCATTATTGAGCGTTGCACTTCGCAAAAACTGTAATGTGTTCATTGAACATAATACCTCGAAAATGGTGGTTTCTTCGAAACGTGCAATAGACACTTCAGAACATTCTACTCTTAACCAATATCAAAGATGATGAGTCTTTGATAAGTTGTTAAGATAGTTTTAAGCAAACAATGTAAACAACCATTGGCCAAAAACACATTTTATTGATAATATTGAATATGCACAGCGCCTCGTTAAAACCTTCCTGGGCCAACAGGGTAGGAAAGAGTGCGTCATTCAAAAGTTGAAAATCCAAAATACAAAGACAAATATATTCCTAATAAAGCTTAAAATGTTGTATATTTCATGGGTGCTGAAGCATCCTCCCTTCGAAATCACAAAGACGGTAACACACTTATCCTCTCAACAACCATATAATGCCCTTCCCAGTTTGGAGCCAATTTCTAAGGTTTTTTTCCTTTGTATACATGAATACTTTTTTCAACACCTTATCACCTTCTTTGAATTCTCTTCTCTTCACCTTCAAATCATATCTATTCCTCATAAGAGTTTGATAATGGATTACATTTAAATGAGCTCAAACTCTTTTCTCCTCAATCAAATCTAAATTCTCCCTTCTAACTTCATCATTTGATATTTCAGAATATTGATTTATCCTAAAAGATGACATCGTAGATTCTATGGGGCAGACTGCATCCATTCCATATGCTAAAGCAAAAGGAGTCTCTTTTGTAGCCTCCCTAGGAGTTGTCCGATAAGCCCAAAGCACCTCTTGCAAATAATTTGACCATTTTCCTGCTGCCCCCGTCAAATTCTTCTTCAAGCCATCTAAAATAGTTCTGTTTGTTACCTCCACTTGTCCATTAGCTTGAGGATGAAAAGGCGTCGAAAAACATTGCTGAATTCCTTTCGATGTGCAAAATGAAGCCATCTTTTTGTTATTCAATTGAGGACCATTATCTGTCGTAATCCTTCGAGGAACTCCAAAACGACAACAAATGTTGTTCATAATAAACTTGATCACATATTTTACCTTTGTTCCTGATAGTGGTTCTGCCTCGACCCATTTTGTAAAATAATCCACTGCTACGATTATCATTTATCTTCCTCCAGAAGCAATCGACAAAGGCTTTTCCTCTCAATTTTTTGGCCAACCTCGTATCATCTGGTAATGTTCCTTGAGTCAAAAAATTGAGAATATTTGCTCGCCAATCGGCTCAGATAACTTCAGATGTGACAAATAACTCCTCTATACATTCGCACTGACTAGATTGAGTAACAATTGAAGGATTTTCTTGTAGCAAAATCCAAGGATATTCCTCCTTATAAGCAATATTTTCTAAAGAATCAGTCACCATGTTACTCTCTCGACCAATATATTCAACAAAAACATTAACAGAAGCATCAAATTCTGAAGTTCCTGAAGATATAAAATCAAACGATCTTTTCTTGCTTCAAAAAATCCAGGTACCTGATTTGCTAACAACTGAGAATCCGTTTCTAAGCATACTGAAGTTGCTCCACAATTTTTTTTCAATATTAAACTTGCCAAAACATCTTCGTATTCAGCTTCATTGTTCGAATCATGAAAACCAGATTTAATAGATTGAATCATCGTCTCTCCAGTTGGGGCTATTAACTGAACCCTAGCACTGCACCCTGAAACACTAGATCCTCCATCTGTTCGAACAACCCACCTCGAATTTACTGGTGCGTCTTCTTTACTTTCTTCCACATCCGATATGCTCGAATGGAATTCACAAAAAAATATGCATATGCTTGTGCCTTTATTTCCGTTCGAGGTGTGAATAAAATATCATAATCCCCCAACTCCACTGACTACTTGGTCATTCTTCCCGAAATGTCGGGTCGTTGTAAACCATTTTTCAAAGGAAATGAAATTCAGACTTCAATAGTGTGAGCTTGAAAATAGGGGTGCATCTTCCTAGCAGGAATCAACAGTGCTAATGCCAGTTTTTCCAACTTCGAATACCTCTTTTCTGTTGCCATTAAAGTTTTACTGGTGTAGTACACTGGCTTCAGAACACCTAAATCTTTACTGATTAACGCCGCTCTTAGTGCAAAATCCGATACCGTAATGTACAAAAAGAGCTTCTCCCCATTTTGCGGTTTTGACAATATTTCTGGTGATGATAATATTTCTTTTATATTTGTGAATGTTGCCTCACATTTCGATATCCATTCAAACCTACATGGTCCTCGTAAACTTGAAAGAAAGTAAAGCATTTGTCAGAAAATCTAGAAATAAATCGTTTAAGTGCTGTTATTAACCTTCCTGTCAGAATTTGCATTTCTTTAATAGACCGAGGTGAATTCATTGTTATCAAAGCTTTCAATTGTTTTGGGTCAGCCTCTATTCCTTTTTCATTGATGACAAAACCCAAAAACTTCTCTTACTAAACTCCGAAGGTACATTTTTTAGGATTCAGCTTTAATTGATTGCCCTTAAATTCAAAAACGTTTCCTCTAAATCATCAAGATGCACTTCATTCTTTAAAAATTTTACCACCATATCGTCTATATATACCTCCATATTTCTTCCGATCTAAGTAGCAAAAGATTTATTCATCAATATTTGATAAGTGGCTCCAACATTTTTCAATCCAAAGGCATAACCCTATAACAGTGCAAGCCCCTATCAATTATGAAAGTTGTGCATTCTTGATCTCTTGGATCCATTTGAATTTGATTGTATCCTGCAAAAGCATCCATGAAAGTTAGTATTTTATTTCCTAAGGTTGAATCAATCATCTGATATATTCGAGGAACATGAAATGGATCTTTAGGACAAGCTCGACTCAAGTTTGTAAAATCCACACACATTCTCCATTTCTCATTCTTATTTTTTACCACTACCGGGTTTGCCGTCCACAAAAGATACTGTGACTCCCTTATGTGTCCGACTTTGGATAACCGGCCCACCTCAGAAATAATTGCTTCCGCTTTCTCCGAGGAAAATTCCATTTTTTTTAATTTACTGGCTTCATCTTCGCATCAATAGCCAAGCTGTGTCGAATCACCTTAATTGGTATCCCTGTTACATCCTATGTCTTCCAAGGGAAAACATCCAAATTAACAGATAAAAAATATAGCAGTTGTTGACGTAAGAGTTGGGTCAGTAAGGTTCCAACTGGAAGCACTCTTCCTTCCGAAAAAGTAAACTCCTCAATTTCTTCACTTACCGTTAAAGATCTTGGGGTTTCCCTCAGATCATCAACTCTTTCTTCTAAATCTGAGGGCCTCCATTCTAACTGTTATTCATGCATTAAATCCCCATTTCTGGATCCTCGGATCCAGAGTGCAGTGGCATAACATTCTCTAGCTACCTTCTAGTCGCCTCGAACGACCTCAATCCGATCTCCAACCACATACTTGAAACATTAGTGAATTGTTGATACAACCCTATACATTCTAGAAAGCCATGACCTTCCAAAAATAGCATTGTAGCTCGTGGGGCAGTCCACCACCACAAAAATCACCTGGAACTTCTTCTTAAACGGTTATTTTCTGAAACTTACTTCTCCCTCGAATTCCCCAACAACACGAGCTGTTACAACCATAAATCCTATAATTGTCCGATCTGATTGAGAAATCCGAGGTGGATTTGTCATTCTATCATAAGTTGACTTAAAAATGGCATTATCAGAAATGCAGTGTCAATAAGCACACGTCGAAATTCGACGCCAGCCACCTCTGCTCCAATAACCACAACATCTCTAGGTGGCCCTGCTTTTCCTCGCAGATCATCTTTGCCAAACAAAATGAAAGGAATAGTCTTTTTCCATACAAATATATAGATATTTTCCCTTCAATTTGAGTTGTCAGGTTGACAACATGTCTCTTCCTCGAACTATCTGAATTTCCAGTCATCGATTTGCCTCTGAAAATGGATAATGACTCAAAAAAAATTAGATAAATCTCGCACATTCCCCTTTTCTATTGGCTCTTCAACTGCCATCAAAAGCAACCTGTTCAGATCCTTCTCCACATATTCCGAATCAGCATCAAATTCTTCAACCTTTGAATCTATAATTATCAAATTTTCAGCTCGTGCATCCTTCGAAGTTGACGCTACGTTATTTTTCGAACTGCTCCCCAGCGACTTTACATAAGTCAGGAGCTTCCCATTTTTTATCAAAGTCGGAACCTCTTTTTTCAAAGCAATGCAATCATTGGTATCATGCCCAATATCCTCATGATATCTTCAATATTTGTCGTTCCTTTTCTCATTTGGCCTACTAATTGGAGTTGGCTTCCTAAAATTTACGAAGCTCTTGTTCTTATCCCAAATCACAGCTACATTATCTGTCCAATCATCATAAAACTCTGGCTTAACCCATTGATTTGGCCTTGGTCTGTTATAGTTGTAAGATGGAGCGTGATTTGAATATCCACCAGTTCAAGGTGGCAAGTTGTTATTCTTCTGTCGTGTTTGCTGATTACCATTTCCATTCGATGGTTGCCCTTGATTATTGGCCACCTGACTCGAATTCTTTGGAGTGCTAACCGGTCCTCCTCGAACTCTAGTCGACTCCTCAACCTTAATTTGATTCTCATCTTGAGCCATCAAAGCTCCAAAAGTTAAAGCTCTTCTCTTCGTAGTTTCATTGGCCAGATCCCCTGGCAATAATCCTTGGCGAAAAGCTGTCATCGCCACATTCTCTTCGCAATTGTCCAAACTTGCTTTAGTCAAAATGAATCTCTTTGTATAATTCTTCAACTTCTCTCCAGGTGCCTGCTTGCACTGGATAATGGTATCTCAATTCGCTCTCATTTCTTTACTCCCCACAAACTGCCTTAAAAAAGCAGTGTAAAAATCTCTAAAATTTGAA
This sequence comes from Limnanthes douglasii subsp. nivea, assembly GCA_036936605.1. Classification (NCBI taxonomy): domain Eukaryota; kingdom Viridiplantae; phylum Streptophyta; class Magnoliopsida; order Brassicales; family Limnanthaceae; genus Limnanthes; species Limnanthes douglasii. Next base: position 161,309,145 of record JAUPFV010000002.1, read on the forward strand.
ATGGACCCCCTCGAAATCTGATTGTACCACTTTAAAGTCGTTCCCTTGAAAGTATGCAAAAATGCACGACATACTAGCCAGTCGTCATCTTAAAATTTAATCATGTAGTTCTTAAATTGTTCGATGTGGTCATCGGGATCTTGCATCCCACAAAAACGTTTCCACTTTGGTAATGTCAAAACGCTTCGGAACCGTTATAAATGAATTTCACTTGTCAATGAAGAATTTCTCCACTCGACACCTTGCACAAACTGATTATCTGTTTCCATTACCGGATATAGATTTCGATCAGTCTCAGCATACTGATTCGAAATGTTCCATTCACACCACGTAGAACGAGGAATATTGTCCCTTTTAGATTTATTTTCCTTTTTATGCTTCCTCGACTGCTCTTTGTCCGATTCCTCTTTCGAAGAACCCTTGTATCTTTTAAAACATGAAGTATATCTTTCCACCTCTTCATCACTAAAGGTTATTTACGTTTTTTTTGTCTTTTTTCCTCTTGCGAGAATAATAGCTCTCTTTAGGAGATACGAAGTGCGCTTTTCTATGTTCACTTTTAGCTCGCCGATCAGCAAAGGACCGATCAGGTTGATCTCCCATAACAGTGTTTTCATTATCTTGCCTCATCTCGGATTTGAGCTTCGCCGAGTTGATTTCTTGTTCTCGTTGTTAATATTTTTCATTTAACACATTTATTTTGTCTAAAAGCTTATTCATATGCATCTCGTCGTCTGCTTGAGTTTGGATCGGAGATGACCCATCCAGCCTATTTTTATTTCTTTGCAAGTCATCTTTTAAAGTTTCCATCGCCGATCGAAGTGATGGATTGTTTTAGGGATTTATTATATAAGATTCAAACAAAAAAAACAATAAGATCGTATTAAATTTGAACAGACAAGTCATTGATTCTTAATTATGTCCCCAGTGGAGTCGCCAATTTGGTGAGTTCAGATATTAAGAAGGTTTCCTTAGGAAATTGTTATATGTGAATTATAGAGAGAGAAAGGGAGAGAGATTTTAGAGAGAGAAAGTTTAAGTGCAAATGAGTAAAATAGAAACGTGTTCAACCCCTTTATTAGGTTAGCCTTGCTCTTTATATAGAGGGGTGAAGACTTAGCCTTAAACTGAAATCAATTACAAAAGAGGGAAAATTACTCTCAGTCTTTAATAATATTACGTAATCACAATTATTCTCTCAAACTTAAATTATTTACAGTTTAGTCCTTAAAATCCTACTTCCATGTCAAATGCTATATCCTTTTTCTAAATCCTAAAGTAAGGCTTTATATAGACTTTTCGGCCTAATGAGCTTACATGGTTTATGCGCCCATTTGGATCATCCAAGCCTATATAACCTAAGGCCACTATTACATTAAATACTCTTAATATTACATATTTATTACATTGGTACTATAAAGCTAATTCCGGTCTAGTAGCTTATTGGTATGGCTCACAGTTTGGAGAATTCGGTCGTTATCATTAGCCCATAGTCCTTGCAAAGATCCCTCGAAAGGAATTCGTTCGGATTACATTGTACAAACACTTCATATTTTTACCAGCGCTAGCCAATCCGAACAACTCCTGAGTGGATAGCCTTGGTTAGTTATGGAACTACTTTGGATATTACGGTTCACATGCTTCAGATTTTAGCCCTTACTAGTAAACCCGAATAACCTTAAGCTAGATAACTATACTTCTAATCATTATTACTTCGTTAATTGCTACATATGGTTCTACTATGGTACAAATGTCATAGACATATTCGATCCAAGACCTATTCTTTGAGGGGCAAAACATGATATGCTTTTGGAAATGATTTCACTTCTCTATGCAAGTATCTGTTGGAGGAGACCTTTTCATTTCCCCAAACTTATGTTCACTAGGTATATAAAAATCAACTGTTGGACTTTCATACTAACTTCTATAAATACTCTCCATGTCCTACCATTTATTTCACTTATTACAATTTCTAGAGATAGATAGAAGTTCTTAGCTTTAGCCACTGCATATGCTTTATTTTCAGCCCGATAGCCACCGCAAAACCTTTCTCCAACGACAATCTAAGCTTTCTCTTTGGAGTTTCATTCTTTGAGCCAAAAACACCCTAATTGATTGGTTGTGTCTCTCACATAGAGCCAAAGTAGAGCGAATAAGTTGAAAAGCTAATGGGATTCCAGAAACTGAAGGGCCTAAATTCACTGTTCAAATATTTTACTACGAAGGCAAGTTTCCTTATGACAAACGTTCCGTGTAAGTCAATCCTCCATCCTCTAACGCTTAATGTTTAAGAATTCACCTTTCAAGGCCAATCCGTTCCCAAGAAGACACTAATGGTAAACAACGGTCACACTTCATTTTAGTTGGTTGTTCATATACCAAAGATAGATCACCTGTAATAACCCTATAACCGCTCTAGTACAAAAAAGTATACTTCTAATCCTTATGCAAAGAAGAATGTATGTTTTAAACACACTTCATCAGCTATTAATGCACCCTCAAAACACTCAATTATAAGCGATGTTGATATCGTTAAAAGGGTTGTTGTCCTCTAATTGAAAGGGTTGTTGTCCTCTAACCTTCAGAGGTAACCTGACGTAGTTGCTTGATGAGGAAGAATAACATAATGATGTCAGATTAGCAGTTGGTGTGTCAAGCCAATCTGGAGGTAATGTTGAGAGGGAAACAAATATCTCAAAAGAGTGTGAAGGGAAGACACTGAGGGCCAAAGGTAGTAAAAGAAAATGATCAAATGTTGAATTACCTCGTTTGGAAGCCAAGGTAGTTGGGCTTATTTTTCAAAAATTCTAATATAAATACTTTATTTCTCTCTACGAAATCACGTATAACCACTATTCGATAAAAGAGGTAGGTGAGCTACGGGCTAGATGAGGAAACCAGGTGGAGGCGAAAATATAACTATCGAAGCTTAGAGAGACACCACTTGATTATGCATAAAAAAACTGGTCGTCTATCATGATTTGCTAGAGGCCCCTGTTCCGGTTGAACCCAGAAGTAGTTTTGTACTTTGAGTGTGTTAGCTTGTGCCATAATCAATCTATCCATAATTCCTAGTTTACTATGATATTGTGTATCATGAAATCTAGGTAATCAAATATTGAGATACCAATGTAGACATTTATAGCAATCACTGACTATCAAGGAATCTCGGATCCAATTCTACTTTATTACTCTAAAGAATGATTATAAAGTAGTAAATGATCTGATGGATGCTGATAAAGTTTGGAAGCACCACGTTTTTTTATGAGTGGCTGATGGGAGAATGACTAGAAGATCCCAAGGAAGACCAATCTGATAGATTGCCAAAGGAATGACAAAACAAAACTAATTGCTCCTTGTTTCTAATTAAATTTTAACTACTATTTACCTTACGTGAAACTTATGTACTTTAATTTTTTTACTCTTTGCAGCTATATCAAGTTCTCGACAATATCATATCCAAGCTACTAAAGAGACTTTAAAAAACTGCACTTCTGGTAGATAATTCGATAAACCCGTAATACTTCTTGACTTGCTGTCTGGGATGTAGTCCGGGATGTACTCCGGTAAGCTAATAATACTTCTTGTAAATAATTCGGCCATTTTCATGTAGTCGTCTTCAATTGTTCTTATCAATGTTTGAGAATGGTTATGTTTATTACCTACTTACCCATTATCTCGAGGTTGAAAGTATGATGAAAAATCCTGCTAAATACCATAGAAGGAACAAAATGCTTCCATGTCCTTATTTTCAAATCTAGGGCCTTTATATGTAGTAAATGTTCTTCGAATCCAAAACCTGCAATGTATGTTAGATATGATGAATTTAATAACAAGTTATGTCATGTTTCGGAATTATGGCTCTACCTCCACCCATTTAGAGAAATAATCAACAACCACGATCATGGTTTAACATCCGTCGAAAGCCAAACGCAAAGGTCAAATTAGGTCTAACCCCCATCTGTCGAAAGGTAGTAAATCAGATATAGATTCAAGTGGTGTATCAGGTATATGTATTACATTTTTAAATTGTTGGCATGAGTCACATTGTCAGACTAAGTCTTTGGAATCTGTCATGATAGAAGGCCAATTATGGCCAACAAAACCCTTATTTTCAATGTTTTATACTCATAATGATATATCAAAGAAAGTTGTTGACTCTTTCAATGGTTTTAGGTATTTTACCAAGTGATTTTTTCTTGATTCAGTCTGATCTGAGGCATGATTAATAAGAACTTTTGAATCACTTATCATACAAACTTTCTTGTCCCCACAGATTTGTGCAAGCCGTAAACCTTTCGAGGCTACTTCGTACTCGAACTCATTGTTTAATACTTTGAAACCAAAGTGTATTATTTGGTACATTGAGTCCCCATACAGGGATAACAACTGAATTCCTGCTCCATATTATGAAAGCTTGAGCCCCCACCAGTTCGAACTACCCACTTATTCTAGGGCTCGTCAATATCTGACATAGGCTCTGGTCGTTGAGAATGAAACTTAACTAGAAAGTCTGCCAAAACGTGAGCTTTAATTGTCATTCAATGTTCAAATTTGATATCGTAGTCTCTTAATTACACTGAACATCTGATGTAGCTGCACAAGTCCATGACTATATGGCCCTTTTAGACAAATGGAAACGGGTTTTATTTGGGACTCAAATATCCGAATTAGGCGCTGCGACCATTCAAATCGAACGCTTCAGGAAGCCTCGTGATGAAGTCCATGCCCCAAATTCCATCGTTTAGGCCCTCTTTTTACTGTTTTCGTAGATTTTCTACATTTTTCTATTTTTATTGGATTTAATATAAATACTTAACCAACTCCAATCGCTTTGAAATTGGGCTGGGATTTACTTGATTTCGTGAGGAATAAGTTTTAATTTTGGTGTATGGTTTCGAGTACTTCTATAAAAGGCTTTCAAACCTTATTTTTGTCATAAAATATTTTCGAATATAATTTGTTTTTTCTCTAAAGTCTCTTATACTATGACCTAGGGTTAGAGATTATTTATTCTCTGTTTTTGTCTTCTTCTCCTTGTGTTTTTCGTCTTCTATTCAACCTCATATCTCGGCACTACCGTATTGGAATCAAAACGACAAAGCTCTTACGACTCGGGTTATAGATGTATGCCGCCAAAGAGATCCTTGCATAGGAATTCAACTCTTCCAATCGCAGAATCGTTCGACCGTGATGAATTCGAAAACCGATTTGGCCAGGTTGGTGAACAGATGTATTCATTGAAAAACCAGATAAGATACGTACATTAAGAAATACAAAGGCTGTTGAACAACCAAACCAACGAATTTATCCAGGTTCGAGCAACCAGTCGTCGGATATGAGAGAGAGACCGACGCAAGCAGAATCCATTTTCTCATTGGAGAGAACAAGGTAGAGGTCAATATTACCCACTATACTGTCATGAACAAGTCTTTGAGCAGCCTCCATCGAGAGATTTCAATCAGAACGCCAGCAACCGATGGGAGTCTGGATTCAGACATTAGATCCCAGAGTTCCAAATGGTCTCGAACTGGAGGGTTTTTTAGATTAGATCGCCTCAATTGAAGAAGTCATTGATTTAAAGGAGGTGCCGTATGCAGAACGAGTACAGTTGGCTGCAACTAAGTTCCATGGCCGAGCTGCATCTGGCAGCAGCTCAAGCAGACCACATCAAGGCAAGATAAGCCAAAAATAACAACTTGGGCTAAATTTGTGAAGCACTTGAGGGCTGCGTTCTTGCCTTACAACTATGCGCGTATAATCTACCAGCAGTTCCAAAACCTTAAACAAGGGTCAATGACTGTTGATGAATACACTAACGATTTTTTCAAGCTACAAAACCGTGTCGATATTGTTTATTCAACAAATCAATTAGTATTTCGCTACATAGGTGGGATGAGACAACAATTTCAGGACCAACTGAACATGTTTAACCTTGTGAATATGTCTAAAGCACATCAACGTGAACTGCATCTGGAGAAAGCCTTTTCACTAAGACCTTATGGAGGAGATACTGCTAGAACAACCCCATTGGAGTTTCCAAAAAGGATGGTTCCAAGTCATAGCCCAGCAGTACCAATTGCCACCCTATGCGTACAAGTGATAATTCGCAGGTCCCTATTCACGCGGGTACTTCCTTGCAGATCAGGTGCTGTCATTTTCACGAAATAGGGTAGGTTGCTTTACAGTGTCCAAAATTACGACAACGACCACAACAATTGAGGAGTTTGTTAATTGGAAATGATGATTTTGATCTGGAAGGTGACTGACGATTTGATGAATAGATTAGAGGATGTTGTTGACGAGCTTCAGGAGGACCAGGTCACAAGAGGAGATGTTGGACAGTGATTAGTTTTAAGGCGTGTCTGTTTTATGTCCAAAGCAAGAAGTGAATGGGATGATTAGCTACGGAACAATATTTTCCAGTCGACCTGTACTATCGGGGGAAAAGTATGCAAATTTGTTATTGATTCAGGGAGCTGCAAAAACGTTATCTCTAAAGAAGCTGTGCAGAAGCTGGCCCTGAAAACAGAAGACCACCCAAACCCCTACAAGCTCGTCTGGTTAAAGAAAGGTAGTGAGGTAACAATTTCTAAAAGATGTATGGTGTCTTTTTCTGTTGGTAACTATAAGGATAAAGCATGGTGCGATGTCATTGCTATGGATATTTGTCACTTATTGCTAGGAAGACCATGACAATATGATAAAAGTATCACATATGATGGTAGGAAAAACCTCTATAGCTTCATATGGAATAATGTTAGATTCATATTAACACAAATAAGGAGGTATCCCCAAAACCTGCACTTGTTGTATCACCGCAGCCGGGTAAAAACTCTTTAGCTAAAAAAACATTTATAAACCATGATAGTGATACTAGAATTGTCTATCTTTTCGTGGTTAAAGAATTTAATGTTGATTTGTTTGCTGGGATACTTGAGCGCGTTCGACCGCTATTAGCATAATTTTCTGTTGTGTTTCTCGATAATCTACCTACATACATCCCACACCAGATTGACTTAGTAACGGGTGCTAGCCTACCAAACCGAGTCCAAAATAGGATGACTCTAAAAGAGGATGAGGAGCTCCGTAGACAGATGGAAGAACTGTTGACTAAATACCACATCCGTGAGAGCCTTAGTCCTAGTGCGGTCTCTGCACCGCAAAACACCAAAGAAGGATGGCTCAATGGGGATATGTATGGATAACCGGGCTATCAATAAAATTACAGTCAGGTATCGGTTTCCTATTCCTCTCCTTGATGATTTACTGGATCAGTTGAGTGGTGCTACCGTGTTTACGAAGCTGGATTTGAAGAGCGGATATCACGAGATTTGTATTCTCATGAGAGATGAGTGGAAATCAACCTTTAAAACTCAAGAAGGTCTATTTGAGTGGATTGTCATTTCATTTGGCCTTTCTAATGCTCCTAGTACGTTCATGCGGGTTATGAACCAGGTATTTCGCCAGTTCATTGGAAAATTTCTAGTTATGTACTTTGACGATATTCTCATATATAAGCAGCACCTCCAGCACTTAAGAGAAGTGTTGGTTGTTTTGCGACAAGAAGAGTTTTATGGGGGACTCGACAAGTGTTGCTTTATAACAGCTTCAATTCTCTTCATGGGGTATGTGGTTTCAAACGATGGCTTGTCAGTGGATAAGTCAAAAGTGGAAACAGTGTGTGACTGGCCTATACCTACTTCTATCACCAAAGTCCATTCTTTCCACATGTTGATTTAATTCTACAAGAGGTTCATACATAACTTCAGTACTGTCATGGCTCCAATTACAGATTGTATGAAGGGCAAGGCATTTTGCTGGACCCCTGAAGCAACTATTGTGTTTGAAGAGATCAAGGTAAGACTGACCACTGCACATATTCTGGTTCTACCTGATTGTTCTACAGGGTTTGAACTGTATTGTGATGCGTATAGATTGGGCATTGGAGCTGTACTCAGGCAACAAGGATGACCTGTAGCATACTTCAATGAGAAGTTAAGTGGAGCTAAACTCAACTACATCACCTATGATAAGGATTTTTATGCAGCTGTACAGGATTTGAAGCACTGGAGTCCCTACATAGCCTATACACCGATCATGATGCGTTGAAACATCTGTAGAGTCAGAGAAGCTCCCTTCCCGCTATGCGCATTGGGTAGCCTTTACTCAATAATTTACCTTTTCCATCAAGCACGCTTCAGGGGGCACTTACCCACGGAGCTGATGCACTGAGCCGACGCGGTATGATGATTCATATGAAAAGAGAGGTTGTGGGATTCAAGATGATGAAGGATCTACTGGCTATCGATCCATATTTTGGTCCAATTTTAGAAGACGTCAACGTAGGTTTAAGAAAATATTTTACAGTGAGCAACGATTACATCTTCAAAGGTAACTTAGTCTGTATTCCAGAGGGTAATTTGAGGTTACTGATTGTATAAGAGAGACATAACGAGGAGCATGGTGGTAGAGATCAAACCGTCACTCTATATCCAGTCAGTTCTTTTGGCCGTATTTCAGGCGAGATATTATCCGTTTTGTAGCTGGTTGTCGGGTTTGCCAGGTGGCAAAAGGTACATCCTCCAACGCAGTTCTATAACTACCACTCCCAATACCAGAGGGGCCGTGGCAAAGCGTGAGCATGAAGTTCGTATCTGGACAGCCAAGAACACAGAGAGGTAACGATTCTAGTTTTGTTGTGGTTGACATGTTTTCTAAGATGACCCACTTTATTGCCTGCAAGATAACCACAGATGCTGTGAATGTTGCTAATTTATACTTTCGTGAGGTCTACCGCTTACATGGCCTACCCCTGAATATCGTTTTTGATCGCGATACGCGGTTTGTCAGGCATTTTTGAAGGAGTTTGTGGCACCTCACAAACACAAAGCTTAGTTTTAGCAGCGCGTATCACCCGCAGATAGATGGCCAAACCGAGATAACTAATCGAACGTTACACAACAGGTTGCACACATAGGTTTCCGAGAACTTGAAAGCATGGGATTCTCATCTTTATCACGTTAAGTTCGCCTACAACAGGCACTACAAGCACAGTATTGGGTACAGTCCCTTTATGGTAGTTTATGATTATAACCCACAAGGTCCTATAGATTTGGCTTTCCCAACGCTTGACAAGGCTCCAGCTAGGGTCGAGATTGACATCACTGATATACGGGGTATCTATGAGAACATACGCAAACACCTGGATGAAACAACAGAAAAGTACAAAGTTACCGCAGATAAGAAGCGTCGGCTGGTGAAGTTTGTAGGAGGGGACTTTGTATGGGCAGTTTTAATAAGACATTGTTATCCAGCGCACGAGTACAAAACATTAGTTGCAAGGAAGGTGGGTTCATTTGAAATCATTCAAAAGATTAATCCTAATGCATACATGTTAAAGCTACCCAGCCACATGAAGACCCATAACATTTTCAATGTGAAACACCTGGTGTCGTTTAACAATGCTGATGAGGATGATGAAACTGAGAGGATGGTGTAGCTACACAAGCCCATAGCTATATAGCCCTTCTGGACAAACGAAAACGGGTTTTATTTGGGGCTCGATTATCCAAATTAGGTGATGCGACCACTCAAATCGAATGCATCGAGAAGCCCAAAGATATTTGAAAGCATTACGAGAGCATAACATGGTGATGAAGTCGAGGCCCAAAAGTTTATCGTTTAGGCCCTCTTTTTACTGTTTTCGTGAATTTTCTGCATATTTCTATTTTTATGGATTTAATTAAAATATTTAACCAACTCCAATCGCTTTGAAATTGTGTTGGGCTTTATTTTATTTCGTGAGGAACAAGTTTTAATTTTGGGGTAGGGTTTCGAGCACTTTTATTACAGGCTCTCAAACCTTATTTTTACCGTTATACTTTATAGAATATAAGTTGAATTTTCTCTAAAGTCTCTTATACTCTAACCTTGTGTTAGATATTATCTATTCTATGTTTTCGTCTTCTTCTGTTTGTGTTTGTCATCGTTTGTTGAACCTCATATCTCGGCGCTACCAATATATAGTCATCCGAATTGATACATTTGGGTTTTGCAACATATTTTCCAAGTGGAAAGGAGGTTCGAACCACAATAGAGTGGGCTAAAAAATATGGCCTTATTTTTCACGTTGCCACTACTACAACCAAAGCTAATTTTTCTAGCTTCAAGTACATTTTTCAGCATCCAATAGGGTTTTACTCACTTGATAGACCCCGCGCAAATAAGTTTTAATTTCTCCGATCAACGTCACCCTTACTACATAATCTGACACAACTATGTAGACAAATAAATTCTCCCCCACAACATGTTTGGTTAGAAATTTATAGAGATGACATGTGTTCTTTTATTTTTTTAAAGGCTTCATCACATTCTGGAGTCCAAGTGTACATATTCACCTTTCTTAGTACTTGGAAAAATAGTGCACACCTATCAGAATATATTGATACAAATTTATTTAAAGTCGTTAACTTTCGAGTTTAAATTTGTACCTCTTTGATGGCCCTTGGAGGATCCATTGTAGTTAGAGACTTTAACTATATTGAGTTAAGTTGAATGCCTTTTTCACTTACAATATAACCGAATAATTTTCCATACCGAATGCCAAAGGTACATTTTTTTGGGTTTAATTTTGAAGTTAATGGATTTCTAGTTACAAAATATTTCCTCCAGATCGGAAACATGATCCTCATATGTCGTACTTTTTATTATAATATCATAAGTATACACTTTAATGTTCCTTCCGATTTGGCCGACAAAAGATTTATATACCAAACACTGATAAGTAGCGCCAACATTCTATAAACCAAACGACATCACTTTATAGCAATGGATCCCCGTACCCGTTATGAATGTGGTATTGTCTTGGTATATTAAATCTATATGTAATCTGGTTATACCCCTCAAAAGCGTCAACGGATGATAAAAGTTTATAACCCGAGGTCGAGTCTATAATTGGTCAATTCTAGGGATAGGGAAAGGATCCTTCAGACAAGTCTTGTTTAAATTATAAAGTCTACACACATGTACTATTTACCATTTTTGCTTCTTGACAAGTACTGGGTTTGTTGTCCATAATAGGTATTGAGACTCTCATGTATGCCCTATTTTTGTTAGTCGAAGTAACTTTTCCATAACTGCTTTGGACGTTTCAGTTAAGCAAGCTCTTCATTTCTGGATAATGGGACGTGTTGTACTGCAAGTTTATGGAAAATAACACTAGCAGGGACGCTTATGACATACTTGGTACACATGAAAACATGTGAAAATTCTTTGATAAGAAAGATATCAATTGTACTTTTATGATTGGTGGTAACCGAGCTCCGATCTTCAGACTTTTTCTATTTAGAAAAATATACACCAAACTAGGAGTCTTTTTTGGATTATCTACCGCATCTGAAGCTAAAATGGACTCTGATAATTTCTATTCTTTTTTTGTTCCAATGCTTTGTATTTTTTAGGATCCAGAGCAGTGACATAGCATTTCCTAGCCATTTTCTGGCTGTTGTGAACTACTCTGACCTAACCTCAAATTGCATATTTAAACACTGATGAACAGTTTAGGCGATATCATGCATTTTGAACAACCATGATCTGCCAAAAATAACATTGTACGATGTCGGACCATCTACTATTGTAAAAGGTACTCTCATAATTTTATTGAAGGGTTCTTGTCCTAACAATGCGTTTCTCTCAAATTCTCCGATTATGTAAGCAGGAATCCCAATGAATTCCATTACTTTTCTTAATGCGATCAGATTATGAAAGAAGGGTTCTACATTTTCATATAAGTTGACATGTACATGATGTTTGCTGAACTACCCGTATCAATTGGGAAGCTCCGGATTTTAATTTCCTCAATAGTTGCTTCGATTGCTATTACATCCTCATGAGGTCGAACAACATCTCTTGAATCATCACATCGAACACGATACACCGCATAAGATCTTGGTAAATATAGATGGACAATTTTCTTTCTAACTGAGTTGTCAAACTTACAATATAGTGATTCAAATAATTCACACAAACTCATAATCTTCCCCTTGCTGGGTCCATAAATTTCCATAACACTCATTTAGTTAGGGTCAAGTTCCAAATACTCAGGATCTACATTAAATTGAATGTAAGATCCGACTATGACCATCAGATGTTTCTAACTTTGGTGCAATCTTAATTGCCTCCATTCAAAATATGGCATGATTGCCAACTGATATTTGTTGTCGATCCCAAATTCTGCTTTGACAAGAGTGGTCACCTTTCCATTCTCAACCAAGTTTTGAATCTTCAATTTCAAAGAGATCCAATCCATTGGATTAGAAGTTCCAAATATAGTTTTGAAATATCTAAGGTTTTGGATTTTTGTATTTGTGTAACTGTCAAGGATCCCACTATGGTCACGATTGATAGTTCCAAAACCTTCTGAAGGGTATTTGTATATACAAACAATAAATAAACTTTGGATAGTGTTTGGAGAGACAACTAGCTGCTTAGATATTAATTGTAAATAGGGAAAGTTTGGTGAAAACATTTTAATGAGTAAATGCTATATCATGTTTCTAAATCCTAAAGAAAGGCTTTATATAGACTTCTGGGTGCAGTGGCCTTACATAGTCCATGGGCCCATTTTGATAATCCAAGCCAATTGTTACATGAAATATCCTTATTATTACATATTTACTATGAAAGAAATTCCGGTCTAGTAGGTTATTGGTCCGACTCACGGTTTGGAATATATGTATATCGCTTAATGGTTGTGTTTTGAAATTCATAATCTTGTTAGTTTTTCATGCACAAATGAAACATTTACCAAGAGCATCCAATGTATTCAATTTCTTAGGATTCGTATTTGAAATCATGATTTATTTTGCATTCAACTATTTTTAAATTCATCTTATGTCTCTGAATATATTATTTTCCTACCATAAGCAAATAAAAAAATCAAATATATCTTTTAAGTAATATACTTCTTAATATTCGCAAGAACATTCTTGCTAATGTGTTTTTAATATAATATGTGTGTTATTTTTTTTAAAATAGTTCACGAACACCTGACAACGGGTTAACTTCCATGAACGGGTTTAAACAATCTAATATCCACCTCACATTGTCAACTTTCTCCATAGAAATAAATGTGAATCTGTCATAAAAAGTGAACCTAGTTGGGATTGCTTCGGGGATCTCAACAAAGATGTTATAGACCTTATTATACTATAAGTAATATTTATTATTAACATTTTCAAAAATATTTTTAACAAACTCATGATTGGGTGTGCAAAACAAATTTATGTAACAACGTCACTTTGTCTTTAGTAGATCCATGCCTATCAAATTAAGAACTGCAAATATGACCGACCATTTTTTTGAAAAAATGGTGTTTCTATCGAGTTTTATATAGTGTGTGCATGCATGACGATTTTTCTCGCTTCAATTGTTTTAATCCATTCAACATATCTCTAGCTAGAGCTCATGTCATCGTAAGTTGGTATACAAATTCAAACTCTCCGTTTGATAATTTAATCTTGTTGTAATTGATAGGCCTATAAATATCTGGAGCAACATTAAATCTAAAATATATATGGAATCAGGTATTAGAGAGATAAACACGAAAATTTAAAGAGAAAATACCAAAAGTAGAAATAAAATAATAATTATTCACACTTCTCTAAAAATGGAATATTACTTTGTATAATAATGGTGATGGGTCCATAAATATAATTGATCCATTTATAGCTATTCCACCATATTATTCTTACACATATATTAATTATTACATATATGCACAGCACAATATTACACATTTGTTAGGCTTACTTTCCAAAATCCATGTGATATAGGTTGAGATAAATCGTTACCACTAGCTCTATAAATCTTTACTACTAGCTCTATAAATCTTACCGAATATGTTTGAGGGAGGACTAATAATGATGCACTTCATATTTTTGCTTGATGATGCCTTGTATTATGCAGCAAAAGAGTATCAAAGCGACTCACTTTGTGTTTAGTTTGGTGTCGGTTAATATCAGAAATATTCATCACTGGTTTTAAGTCATTTAGTATTGTGCTCGTCAAAACCTCCCCACACGTGTCATAACAACGTTCATACTATGTTATTTAAGAATTCGGTATTGTACTATGTTATTTAAGAATTCGGTATTGAGAATCCTGACCTCCCCAATGACACTTTCGCTTCCGTTTCCCTATGTAGACGACCATTAGGGATGGGTGTCTCTTCTAGAAATTCCCTTCATCACCTCACAAATCTTTCTTTAATATTTAGAATGAGAGAGAGCTATGTTTCTCTGAATCATAGATAGAGAAAGTACACTGCTAAATGCTAATACAATCGACTACGGAGTGACCATTCTTTATGTAAACCAGGTTCATTACTCTGGACTAGTTTTCTATAGCTGTTAGGGTCGAGGAAAGATGAGCCGCGGGAATAATTGACGATTCGTAAAAAAAACAATTACCCAAGTTTCACCTATGGGAATTTTGATCCGAACAAGAATCACCCCGAAACAGTTCCCTCGTCTGCTTCTGATCCGACTCAATCCTTATCCACAAATATCAAGCCTCTGTCCAAAAAACTTAAAGCGTCGAAAACTGGCTAAACGCCAACAGCTTCCCAACCTTTGCGGCCGTTGTCCACAGCCTGTAGTATCTAGTGTTGCTCTCCCTAAGACATTGATAAAATCTGAAGGGTCGGACGAAAAGAATTCGACAATCTCTGATGCTTAACAACCCAAATTCAATATCACTACTAACTTCGGGGTCAAAAAACCTACGGAAGATGTCATCAAGAGCCATAGAGAAGGTAAAGAACCGACTGCTGGCCTATGTCAATCAAAAGCTAAAGATGACAATGCGCTCCCCTAGAATATATCTAAGGTTCTCGGAAGTAACCTTCACAGTCGTGACAAAAAACATCTTGTTCCGCTATACACCGACAAATATCTTTATCATGCGGAGGATGAAGTCCCGGACCTGTAGGCACCTGGGGATCAGTACCGTAGCCAGGATTTAAACCCTATGGTGTCCTGGTTATTGTCCAAAAAATATTTCTTTTGCAGTGGAAGTTGTAAAATGGTGTTGTAATTTATCTTCATTTTTTCATCTACATAAAAGTTGTTTATTTGTTTAAGTGAGTCTTACATAATATTTGTCAACATTTAGAAATACTATTATAATATATAAAAATAGAAGTTGACTTATAGATATATTAATTAGGACATCTATTATTAGTGAACTCGAGAAACTATGTTGTTACGGTTTGATCGGGTTTTAGTTTGAGCTTTTCCAAAGTATACCGAGACTAATAGATGTATTGATTATGACATCTATTCTTAGTGAACTCGAGAGCCTATGTTGTTACGGCTTGATCCGTAAAGAAAAATAAAAAAATTATAATTTATGCAGGTCTATTTTGTTTCGAAAATGAACTCTGCAGCTTTCTATCTTAAGAAAAAATATAGATCAACTAATGTTAATCTTTGTAAGTAGTTAATAGTAATATAAGACATGTAGAAAAGCTTCAATTTTGAGAATTAATAACATAGAGCCATAATAAACACATTATGCAGGTCTATTTTGTTTCAAAATTGAACTATGCAGCTTTCTATCTTAAGAAAAAATATAGATCAACTAATGTTAATCTTTGTAACTAGTTAATAGTAATATAAGACAAGTAGAAAAGCTTCAATTTTGAGAATTAATAACATGCTTAATGTTTGAAGCTTGTAGTTAGAGTTTTCTAATTGATAGTAAAATAACAATTGTGAAACAATTGTATCTTAACCCGCTTAGTGATCAAATTTATATAAATTTATATTTTTTTATTAAGATATTTTTTATAGTAAAATAATATAGATATATATAATAAAAAATAAATAATAAAAGCTTAATGATATAATAAAATAAATAATAAAAATTTAATCTATAGTAAAATAATATAGATATATATAATAAAAAATAAAAAATAAAAATTTAATCTAACTCTAGTGTTAAAATGAGAGGAGAACCTAGTATCGAACCTGAGGTGTGTATGTTCCTAATCTGTATCTCTACCAACTAGACTAAAGAACAAGGTGTAATTGAGATACTAAACATATTATTTATTGAGCTAGGTGGGTTCCTAGGATCCCACGGGACCCCACCTGGCTCCGCCTGTGCTGGGGATCCCAAACTCTGTCACGATAAGTCTCCATAACATCGAATAAATGCCACTTTCGACTAGGAAACGTGAGTTAGCAATATTCCCCGACCTTTTAAATTAGAGGCTCTGCCTACCTTTGGATCCGTCAATCACTCGGTATTTCAAATTGGAAGAGTTGTGCCCCACCATGCTAGCCATAGCTTTTGGTTCACCCTGGCGTTTTACATCATGACTTCGCGTTCCCAAATCTAATCCCGGTGGAAGAGTTCATAGTTATTACCATGCTATCTAGGCACCAGCGGCTCCCATTTTTTTACGCTACCCCCGGACCAACCACAAAATCATTAATGATTCGCTCGTAGCTGGTAAAATACAGAAATATCACTTTTTTGTTAGCGGCACTTGAGAAAACGACCGACTTCACCCAAAGAAAAATAACCTGAAGAAGAACACTTTTTTTATTACACTATTATCTATCGTCACTTTGGATTTTGACTTTGGTGTCTTCAGTAGCAGTTCCAAAGGTACAGTTACAACTATCTGAGGAAGAAGCACTTCAAAGTTGCGGAAAGTACCTTCCATGCTCTGAACTCTTGGATGTAAGGCCTGCTCACTTCTCTCTCATATTTATTAGTGTGGGCCTTACCTTTTGGTTTCTTACCAGAAACAACTAAGCATTAAATGAAGGGTGACTTACAAGCCACCTCTTTTCATTTAATGCAAGTGAGTTTCTTGCAAGTAACCATTAGCTTCATCTAGAAGCATAAGTGGCTTCTTTTGCAAGCCTTGTTTTGCTATAAATAGGACCATGAGTTGGTCTTGGAGAGCAATCACTTGAAACACTTCACTAGAGTGTAACATTTATTTAATATTGTGTGTGACACAATTTAGAGAGAAACACTTTGAGTGAGAGAGAAATATGGGTAGTGTTTAGGAGAATTTGTTTGAGTGATCTGTGAGATTACTATTCTCTTTTGGGGTATAATATTTGGGGTGACAAAAGTAAGTGTATAACTATTTAGTGTATGGAGTGAGACTCCAATCTCTGTAATATTTTTGAGTTATAGTGATTCTTATTTTTCTCCCGTGGACGTAGGCAAATTAGTCGAACCATGTTAAATTTTTTTTCTCTTGTTTGTTCTTATTTCCGCATTTGTGGGATTATATTTCTCTACAACTCGTATCAGAGCACTGGTTGCAGTTCCATATCCTCCTTCGCCGTACACAAATAGAGGAACGTACGAACATCGGTGGAAATTCCATGATCATACTCACGGAAACAAATTATTCCATTTGGAAAACCATGATGGAAGATTTGTTGTACTGTAAAGACTTGTTTGATCCCATTGAACTAAAATGGGTCAAACAAGGTGCAAGAAGTGAATCAGATTGGAAGAAACTCAACCGTAAAGCTGTTAGTGTGATTCGACAGTGGGTTGAAACAAGGGCGATTCACGACACCGCAAAAGAAACTAATGCTTTCAAATTATGGAAGCATTTAGAAGAAATGTATGAGCCCAAAAATGCTCAAAATAAAGCTTTCATCATAAGGAGACTTGTGAAACTGAAACTTTATGATGGGCAAAGTGTATCTGACCACTTGGCGAAATTTGACGAGATTCTCGACAATTTGACGAACATGGAGTTGGCCTTAGCTGAAGAAATCCAAGTGTTGATTTTGTTAAGTTCTTTACCAGATAGTTGGGAAACACTTGTGGTAGCTCTTAGCAATTCAGCACCACAAGGAAAGGTGACGTTAAGCATGGTAAATGAAAGTATCAACAGAGAAGGCAAAAGAAGAGCGGAGCAAAGCTCTTTCAGCCACCCTCAAGGACAAGCACTAGTCACGGAGAGAGGAAAAACTAGAAACAAAAATTTCTCCAGAAACAGGCGAAACAAAAGCAAGTTTAGCGGCAGATTAAAGTCAAGTACTGTCATAAACCTGGACATTTCAAAAAAGATTGTTGGAAGCTGAGAGAAAAGGAGGCTAAGGAAAATAATGAAGACAATAGAGGAAATGCAGCTGTCATACCCAACAATGGTGAAACATACCTAATTTTTGACGATGGATGTGTCAACCTCGCATGTCAAGACACATGAATGATTGATTCTGGAGCATCATTCCATGTAACAGCCGATAGAAGTGTTTTGACCACTTACACAAGTGGTGAGTTCGGTTTTGTCAAGATGGGAAATGAAGCAAGATGTGAAATTGTTGGTCGAGGTGATGCAACACTGGAAACTAGCAGCGGTTGCAAGTTGTTATTAAAAGATGTTCGACGTGTTCCAGACATCCGTATCAATTTGATCTCCACTGGTCAGCTTGATGATATGGGATACGAAAACACATTTGGAAATGGAGTTTGGAAGCTTAAGAAAGGAAATCTGGTCGTGGCCAGTGGTAAGAAGATTGATCGTTTGTATTATATGCAAACAAAACAATCAAGTGGAGTAGAAGCGAATGCGATCAAACATGAAGACTCGGCGAATTTGTGGCACGCCAGACTTGGTCATATGAGTGAGAAGGGATTTAAAATTCTCACGAAAGAAAATCTTCTACCGAATCTTCCAAATATTCATTTAAAACAATGCACTCATTGTTTGGCTGGAAAACAACACAGAGTCGCATTTCGAACAGGAAGACCACACAGAAAGAATAATATTCTTGATCTAATACATACAGATGTATGTTTTATGGGTGACAAAAGTATCGGTGGATCGTTATACTTTGTCACATTCATTGACGATCATTCCAGAAAGGTGTGGGCTTATCCTTTGAAGACCAAATATCAGGTGTTAGAAGTATTCAAGAAGTTTCATGCCAACGTTGAAAGGCAAACTGGAAAACTTTTGAAATGTATCCGCTCCGAAAATGGTGGTGAATACATTGGACCATTTGAAGAATATTGCAGAGTTTATGGTATCAGGCTTGAGAGATCTGTACCCAAGACCCCGTAGCATAATAGCGTTGCAGAAAGAATGAATAGAACTATTTGTAACAAGATCGTGTGCATGCTATCCCATTCAAGATTGTCAAAGTACTTCTGGGGTGAAGCATTGATGACGGCGGTAGATCTTGTCAACTTATCCCATTCAGTTCCTTTAGATGGTGCAATTCCCGAAAGAATATGGACCGGGAAAGACATAAGTTATAAACACTTGAAGGTGTTTGGTTGTCAGGCGTTCGTACATTTCTTGGTTACGAACATGATGAGTTTGGTTATAGACTTTGGAATCCAAGAAGTAGAAAAGTCATTCAAAGTAGAGACGTTGTGTTCTTTGAAGACCAAACTCTTGGAGATATGAAGAACGTCAAGAAATCAAAATTAGATGTCAATACTAAAATTGACTTAGTTCCGGATGCACCATTTCCAATTGAGTATGAGGATCATGGTGAGGCTCCCCACCATGAATAAATAATTGACTTTGAAGGAAATCATACTGAAGAACCCCATTTGAGAAGATCCATTAGAGATCGTCGACCTTCGACTAGATACCCAACTAATGAGTACGTGTTACTAACTGATGGGGGAGAACCTGAATATTTTGAAGAAGTTGTGCTGCACATTCAAAAGAAGGAGTGGTGGAAAGCCATGCAAGAAGAGATGAAGTCATTGCATGAGAACCACACATACCATTTGGTAGAGTTACAAAAAGGGAAGAAAGCACTCAACAATAAATGGGTGTTTAAGCTGTAGAATGAAGAAGGAAATCCACAACCAAGATACAAGGCGCGGCTAGTTGTCAAAGAATTTGGTCAGAGAAAAGGTATTGATTTTGAAGAAACATTTTCACCTGTATTAAAAATGTCATCTATTCGTGTTGTTCTTGGAATAGCTGCTAGCTTGAATTTGGCAGTTGAACAATTTGATGTGAAAACTGCTTTTCTCCAAGGTGATTTGGAAGAAGAAATTTACATTAAGCAACCTGAAGGGTTTGAGACTAAAGATAAAGAGCATTTGGCGTGCAAACTAAAGAAGAGTTTGTACGGTCTCAAACAAGCCCCACGACAGTGGTATAAAAGGTTTGATTCCTTTATGGTGGAACACGAGTATAATAAGACTTCATCTGACCATTGTGTTTTCATCAAGATATTTTCTGAAAATAATTTTATCATCCTTATGCTCTGCGGGATGATATGCTGATTGTTGGTCGTGATATTGGAAAGATAGAGAAGTTGAAGATGGAGCTCAGCAAATATTTCGCAATAAAGAATTTGGGTCCCGCAAAGCAAATTCTTGGGATAAAAATCACTCGAGATAGGGTGAACAACAAATTATGGTTGTCCTAGGAAAAATATATTGAGAAGGTTTTAGAAAGATTCAGCATGAGAAAACCGAAACCTGTTACTTCTCTACTTGCAGGGAATTTTAAACTCTTTTCCAAGCAATCACCTACAAAAGAAAGCGAGATGGAAGAAATGAATAAAATACCTTACTCTTTAGCTGTTGGTAGTTTGATGTATGCCATGGTTTGTACAAGACCTGATATTGCTCATGCCGTCGGAGTAGTCAGCCGATTTTTATCTAATCGTGGAAAAGAGAATTGGGAAGTTGTAAAATGGATATTCAGGTATCTTCGAGGAACTTCTCAATTATATTTAAGTTTTGGAAATGGTAAACCTATTCTTGAAGGCTACACAGATTCAGATATGGCTGGTGACGTGGATAGCAGGAAATCTATTTCGGGATATTTGATTACATTTTCAGGGGGAGCAATTTCGTGGCAATCAAGGTTACAAAAATGTGTTGCATTATCCATTATTAAGGCTGAATATATTGCCATTACTGAAGCTAGTAAAGAACTTTTATGGTTAAAGAAGTTTCTTGTAGAGTTGGGACTCAATCAAGAAAACTATACTCTCTACTGCGATAGTCAAAGCGCCATTCATCTTAGCAAAAATCCAAGTTTGCATTTGAGATCGAAACATATTGATGTTCGATACCATTGGATTCGTGAAACCTTAGAGTCAAAGCAGCTAAGTATTGTGAAGATCCATACTGATGACAATGGAGCAGATATGATGACAAAGTCACTACCGAAACAAAACCTTGATGTGTGCATAAAGGTTTCCGGACTGGTAACACTCTCCTCGTGAGCAGGCGGGGGGGATTTGTAGTTGATAAGGGAGAAATTCGCCGATCTTAATAGAAAAGGAGTCAATTGTAAATAGAAGGAGATGAATATGCCTATTATTGTATTAGAGGGTAATTTGTAAGCAAAGTATTTTATAAAGGACTATAGAAGAAATAAAACGATACCACCAAGTATATAAATGGGTCCAACCTTCCCCACTATAAAAGGAGACCCATTATTCTTGGTAGGTGGGATAATTGAATATAATATTCTTTTTCTACTTTCTCTCTCTAGAATATTGAGCCTTAGTCACATCAGGTCCAAGATCCAACATTATTCTCTTTGTCATTTATTCTCTCATCATTGGCGCCGTCTGTGGGAACACGTGATACCAAAAAGGAATCTTTTTCTTTGAAAATCGCGATCTGATCTTAAAGAATGAATGAAGAAGCAGTCGGAGAGAGGGTCGAGAGAGAAGTGATCCGAGTCGTTTCCCTGTCTGAAGGCGAGGAAGCTCCAGGTCGGGAATATTACGCGTAGGGTCGGGACAAGCGGTCCACCCTTATCATGACCAGGAGACAGTTGCTGGAAGACATCGCGAAACTAAATGCTGAAAAGGAGCGGGCACTAGATGATAAAAGAGCGCGAGAAGGTAAATGGAAAGAACTAGTTGTACACAACTGCGGCGAAGGCTACCCGACTATTGACCCTCGTATCAACGCCCGACCTGTTAGATATTATCAGGAGTCTCGCTCGGAGAATGGAAGAGCAGAGCAGTACCCAAAAGATAACCGGGGGATTTCTGCTAATTATACTTCGGATGATTCGTCGGGAAGAGAGTACCGACGTAAGGAAAGGCTAAACAAGCGCGCGCAGAAAAGCAATTTCCGACGAATAGGGCACCCCGTACTGACTCTCCAAAGTTCAAA
Organism: Limnanthes douglasii subsp. nivea; assembly: GCA_036936605.1. Lineage (NCBI taxonomy): Eukaryota > Viridiplantae > Streptophyta > Magnoliopsida > Brassicales > Limnanthaceae > Limnanthes > Limnanthes douglasii. The sequence continues at coordinate 161,331,303 of JAUPFV010000002.1, forward strand.
AAGGGTAGCTCTGAGAAAAGGACGTCAGTCTCTTTCAAAAAAGAAGAGATGCAAACAGGCAGTAGAGAGGAGCGAGTAGTTCTACCTCAGGCCCAGTGGCAACCATCGAACAGCCAGAACCAAGGGTACCGAGTCAGTAGCCAGTTCATCAACCCAGGAGATGAAGGTTTGTATGGGATTCAGACCGAGGGGATTGAAGGCGGAGCGTTCAGATTCGGAATGAATTGGAGAGCTTCATCGTTGTCCGACGAAATATTATTGGGACATCTCCCGAAGAGGTTTGATATTTCCAAATTGGAGAAGTATGACGGTAAGAGGGACCCAGAAAATCATTTGGAAGCTTTCAAAAACTTTATGTTGAGTTTCGATAACGACGATAAGCTATTGTGTCGGGTGTTTTCGATGATCTTTAGAGAACGGGCGTCAAAGTGGTACAACCGGCTACCACAGGGTAGTATTAAAAACTTTGGAATGTTCTGGATGATGTTCCGTCAACACTTTGTCGGAAGCAAGAGCTTCCGAGCCAACGGAGATACGATCAGGAACTGTAAGCAGAGGCTAGAAGAGAGCCTCAGGGATTACACTAGGCGTTTTATTGATGCTAAGACCGACCTGGATTATTGCGAAGAGAACGTGAGACTAACAGCGAACCGCTTGGGGTTGCTTCCGGGACCGATGAAGCAAGCGGTCACTAAAAAGCAAGCTTTTACTTTTTCTGCCCTTCTGGCTCAGGTGGAAAAGCAGATACTGATAGAAGAAACCGAGGCGTCTGAATTGGCTGCCTAAATTCAACAGAGCGCGCAAGCGTCGGTTGTTATAAAACATGGGGCTCAATCTAGCTATGCTCAGCAAGTCCAGCTAGTTAGCATAATACCGCCGACCCAGTCCTTACCAAGCAAGCCTCTGGCTTCCCAGAGCAAAAAAGCGAAGCCGACGAACCAAGTGGTCTCGCAACCCATGTCTAATAAGTGGATCCGACCTGCTTACTAAGAAGAGCGGGATGTATCGGAGGCCTTTTCCCATACCGGCGTCTCAGGAGCACAGGAACAACCGGTATTGTCGCTACCACGAAACGTGGGACATGATACTAAGGATTGTATTGCCCTCAAAAAGGAGATACAGATGCTGATAGAGCACAGGAACCTACTCGAGTACGTGAAAAAGAAATCGCAGCAGGGCACTACTTCGAAAGAAATCGTGACGACGCCAAAGTCCGAGACAACAATGATAATTTCCGAAGTAACCGACCCTTTTGATGTCTCCATCGAGTATCTCGATCCGGATGTAAATCGTAACCTCATCGGGGTCATCGAAGAGGAAGCCGCGGAAAGTAACGGGAGCGTAAGAAACCTTTGTCAATTTTTCGAATCATTGACTATTTTTGGGGGTATTTCCATGGCAGGGATCACGCACTCCTCTAGAAAGCGACATATCGTGAAATTGGCTACTCAGTTGGAAGCTTGACCCTATCCCCATTCGAAATCCATCCTTTTACTGATCCTGTATTTTGACGACAACGACATGAGAGACATAGCCGGCCCCCATGAAGATGTCGTCGTTATTGGGGCGGCCATTGCGGCAGAAGAGGTCCGACGCATCTTAGTAGACACTGGGAGCTCAGTCAACATAATTTTTGCATCAACTTTCGCCAAGTTCAGGGCGCCCCCGGTCATTACATGTTTGGATCGAACTATTGTAGGATTTACAGGTTCGGCACCAGACGTGGTTGGTGAGTTTGAAGGTATTGTTCAGCTGGGCCGCGGACCGTATAAAAAGGAGGCCACTGTTTTATTCGTCGTAATCGACGCAGCGACTTCTCATAATGAAATATTTGGCAGATCGTGGCTATCGCGAATGCACGCGGTATCCTATACAGTTCATGAATGTCTGAAGTACGTGGTCAGGAACTACGTAGGGGTAGTGCGGAGCAGCCATAAAGCGGCAAGAGAATGTTACCGAGCGGCTTTGGCCCCAAAAAGATTTCAAGAGATGGAACAAGCGCGGGACTAGCAATTAGTGGGACTTCCCTTGGGGTCACTACCCGTCGATGACCCTAGAGAAGCTCCCAGTTTTTTAACCACCGACAAAGAGTGCAAAAAACACCAATTTACCGAAGGAAAAGTTTTACAGATCGGAATCCAATTGTCATCGGTCTTCAAGAAACAGTTGTTGTTATTGCTACAGGAGAATTTAGATTTATTCGTGTGGTGTTCGAAGGACGTGACCGGAGTCCCAGAGAACCATGTGATTCACAAGCTAACTATCAACAAAAATGTCAGACCGAAATCATCTTGAAAGAAGTCGAACGAATGCTCAGCGTCAGGCACATCAAAGAATCAAGTTACCCACTCTGGACATCCAATCTTGTCCTGGTCAAAAAGAAGAACGGGAAGTGGAGGATGTGTGTGGACTTCACCGACCTTAATCGATCATGCCCGAAGAATCCCTTCCGGATGCCAAGAATCGACCAGTTGGTGGATTCCACATCCGGCAACCGATTACTCTCTTTTATGGACGCATATGCAGGCTACAACCAAATCAAATTGCACCCAGCGGATCAGAAAAATACAACATTTATTACAGGCCAAGGCTTGTATTGCTATAAGGTTATGCCGTTCGGATTAAAAAATGTTGGAGCAACTTATCAAAGGTTGGTTAACAAGACCTTCAACTACCAGATAGGGAGGAATATAGAGGTTTACATCAATGACATGTTAGTAAAGAGTGGCACAGACGAGGACCATCTCGCCGATTTGAGGGAAACCTTTGATAATTTAAGGGGTATAAATCTCAAGCTAAACCCGGAGAAATGTTCCTTTGGGGTAAGGTCAGGTAAGTTCCTAGGGTTTTTTGTCAGTGAAAAAGCAATCGAGGCAGACCCGACCCAATTACAGGCTCTTAGTGACATGACGCCGGCTAAGAATATCAAGGAGGTCCAGATATTAACCGGGCGTCTCGTGGCCTTGAATCGGTTTATCTCTCGTTCATCTCACAAGTGCGCTCCATTTTTCAGGTTTTAAGAAACGCTAAGAATTTTGTTTGGACGCCGGCATGCAGCGCAGCCTTTTTAGGGATCAAAACTTATTTATCATCCTTGAACCTCCTAACAAATCCCCTGACAGGGGAGACTCTTTTTCTTTACATAGCGGTTTCGGATTTTGCCGTAAGTGCGGCTCTGATCAGCGAATCGGGAACGATCCCCAAAACGGTATACTTTGTGAGCAAAAGCTTACTGGACGCGGAGACACAGTATTTGAAGTTGGAGAAAATGGCCCTAGCTTTGGTGACTGCGGCGGAAAAAATACGGTCGTACTTTTAGGCCCACCCCATTATCGTTCGAACCTCGTTTCCACTCAAGTACGTACTTCAGCGACCGGACATGTCAGGAAGAATGTCTAAATGGCCGGTCGAGTTAGGCGATTTCGATATCAACTTTGAGCCGTGAACAACTATCAAAGGCCAAGCTCTGGCTGATTTTACAGTTGAATTCCATTCCGACCGCTCGGACCAAGACTCGTCGCCTGAAGAGGACAAACCAGATGAGTGGGTCATCCGAACCGATGGTGGGTCCAACGTCAATGGAAGCGGCGCAGGCGTACAGATAGTCACTCCAACGGGTAAAAGTATGCATCAAGCAATCCGATTTGGTTTTCCCACTTCTATCAACGAAGCCGAATATGAAGCTGCCCTGGCCGGTTTGCGACTAGCACATGTATGTGGAGCAACACATGTGCGTCTCATTAGTGATTCTCAGCTTTTGATCAATCAAGCCTCGGGAGCGTCGCAAGCTAGGAAAGAACATCTGGTTCAGTACTTAGCAGCATTACGAGTGTTAGCCGCGTCATTCGCCAAGGTAATATATGAGCATGTCCCGAGGACCGAAAATATGGTAGTCGACTCTCTAGCATCAGCTTCGTGTTCAAGCAATTAACCCTGGGTAACCGAACAAGAAAACCCGTCAATCATAAAGAGGAGAGAGCTGGACAATCGACCAGAAATGGCTTGTCAGGTGTGTTCGGTAACTATTTCAGATTGGCAAAGAGATATTATCACTTTCCTGGCTGAAGGACTACTACCAGACGATAGTATCTCGGCTCGAAAGATACGAAACAAATCCTGGGGCTACGTTTTATTGGGGGACGTACTATACAAAAAGTCATTTAGCAGGCCTTTACAGCGATGCTTGGGGGTAAACGAGTCACAGATCATTGTATCCGAGTTACACGACGGAGAGGGCGCGACTTATTGTGGTTACAAAGCATTGATAAGAAGAATATTTCTCGCCGGTTTCTATTGGCTTACGGTAACGACTGATGCTCAGCAGATAGCGAAAACATGCGACACTTGCCAAAGATTTGCAAATGGGATAAACATTCTCGCGGCCCCTTTAGAATCCATATCTGAAGGCTTACCTTTTGACCAATGAGGAATCGATCTTGTAGGGCCTTTACCGATGGCATCCGGTGGAAGACAGACGATCGTGGTGGATGGGGATTACTTTTCTAAATGGGTGGAAGCCGAGCCATTATCGGCTACAAAGACTAAGGATATCATCAAATTTATTTGGTCGGACATCTGCTGTAGGTTCGGGGTTCCTCAGAAGCTCACCATGGATAACGGACACCCGTTCGATAACCATGAGATGAAATATTTTTGTACGACCCATAGGATTAGGCAATTCTTTTCCACCCCCTTCCATCCCCAAGCGAACGGGCAAGTCGAGGTTACGAACCGAACCATTTTGGACGGGCTCAAAAAGAATTTAGAATGGAAAGCTGGCAAGTGGCCGGATTACTTACAAGAAGTGTTATGGGTTTACCGAACCACACCTCGAACGGTGACTAAAGAATCACCTTATGCCTTAGTTTATGGAAGGAATGCCGTCATCCCAGCAGAATCAATCTTTCCGTCTTTTAGGGTCGGTACTTACACAAAAAATAAAAATGGCGACGCCAGACGATTAGCTCTAGATCTGCTAGAAGAAAAAAGGGGCCGAGATCAACTAAATTCTTTACATTATCATACCTTGATGAGGAGTCGGTATGCGTCCAAAGTACGTCAGCGAAAGTTCAAACTCGGGGATAAGGTTTTAAGAAGAGTTTTCCTGCATACCAAAGATAAGAGCCTCGACAAGCTCGCCCCGAACTGGGAGGGACCATATACAATAGTAGAACGGATTAAGAGTGGAACATACCGGTTGCAGGACACGCGCGGGCGTTTGCTGAGACTCCCATTGAACATTGAACATTTGAAACTATATTTGGAGTAACTTTGTTGATTTTTGTAACTTTTTCGCAATCATAGTTTATGTAAGAACCTTTGGTCGGGGATGTACTCTTTCCTAACTCGGAGACGCGAGAAGGTTTTAATGAGGCATCCATGGCAACCGACCCTTGTTAATTCAAAATTTTACCTTTATATCTCTGAAATATTAAAAAGGAATCCATAAGTTGACGAGCTGACAGACAACTTATGACGATCGACCGAACCTGGAATGGTTTTTAAGTGTTTAAACTGATCTACATCTTATATTCGCGACCCTAATGGGGAATTTTCAATTTAAATTGATCGACGGAACCTTGAATGGTTTTTGAGTGTTTAAACTTATCTACATTTTATATTCCCAACCCTAATGGGGAATTTTTAATTTAAATTGATCGACAGAACCTTGAATGGTTTTTCAGTGTTTAAACGGATCTACATCTTATATTCCCGACCCTAATGGGGAATTTTCAATTTAAATTGATCGACGGAACCTTGAATAGTTTTTCAGTGTTTAAACTGATCTACATCTTATATTCCCGACCCTAATGGAGAATTTTCAATTTAAATTGATCGACAGAACCTTGAATGGTTTTTCAGTGTTTAACCTGATCTATATTTTATATTCCCGACCCTATGGGAAATTTTCAATTGACATTGAGAAAAATAACAGAATGATAGTGGATATTAATTTTCGAAAGCAACGGTTACAAAACACAGTTCAAAAAGGGTTTTACCGACCCAACAGTTACAAAACTTTAAAAAACATAAGAGGTCAAGCATCCTCTCCTTCAGACTCGGTTTCGGTGTCGTCCGTCTCGTCATCCTCATAAACCACGCCATCGGAGCGGTCGGCCTCAAGAACATCCAGCCACATTGACCCAAGAGGCAGGTCGGGGAATCGATGATGAAAGGTCAGTACATAAGCAGCCTTGGCCTCAGCCGTTTCTTTCTCCATCCACTTTTGGCACTGGTCAGCAAAAAGGGCATTAGCAGCCTTCAGGTCGGAGATTTTCTGATCCAATTTCCCAGCGCTGTCATCTCGGTCTTTTTCTGACTCGCGTCAAGGTTTTTTCGGCCGTTTCTAGCTTCTCTTCCAACAGCCTCTGAGCCCCTTCCCTTTCTTCACTTCCTCTTCAAGTGTGGCAACCTTCCCCTCCGCGTCCCCTAATTTATGGCTTAGCACCACTGCCCGCCGCTCCTTCATCGCTAAGGGAACGATCATATTGTACAGGGACAAGGACAACCCCTCTATTATCCGCAAAGGGAAAGTGTGCGGACTCCCCGACGCGGACAGTACCGACAACTTAGTACCACTCGATGATGCCACGGTATCTTTCGAGGCTTTTACGGAGCTCGCATCATCGGGTAACACCGCTATGGGATCGGTCACAGTCGCACCCTTAACTCCCCCCCCTCGAATGGCTCAAAAAGCTCCGGGACGATTGCGTTATTAGCAGAATCAGATGCAGCGGCAGCTCGACCCTATTTCTTCGTACGCTTCGACCTTTTGTTCTGAGCACCGCCTGCTTCTGCCTTTCGTTTCCTCTTCTTGGCCAGCTCCTCGGACCGATGGGTTTCGCCATCCACAGCGGCAGTTTCCTCTTATTGTCCCTCAGAAGCGCCCCCTTCAGCCTCGGCATCGGCCTGCTCGACTTCTTCATCCGACTTAGGGCGCTTGCTGGGAGCCTCGTTACGCTTCGGAAGAAGCAAGTGCGCGTCGGGCGCGTTCGCCTTCGCAACCAAGTCCACCAAGCTTTGTGGTTGGCGCAGTTGCTCAATTGTAAGCGGCTCCGACGTGCAACACCAAATGTTGCTCATGATCAGGTTCGTGTCCTTGAAGGCGCGATGGAATGCCCGACCCCAGTGCTTCCTGGCATAGTCTTTCAAAATTTGGAAGGTTACTTTGCCAGGTTTGAAGTGGTCTTTCTTCAGCCCCTGGATAAACTCCTTCGACACTACACAAAGGATCAGTCCATTAGATACAAAAAAAATGTACCATCAGGAACCCAAGTCTGCAGCAATCGCCTAAGATTCTCCTCGCTATTTGGGCGGTCGTTTTCCCAGCAGCCACTGAGAAAGACAAACCGATGCTTCCAACCCTTATCGCCTTCGAGAAAGTTATTCACAATCTTCCACGTATTGGCCAAGGAAAATTGAAGAAGGGAGACTTGGGGGATTTCGAGAGCCCTGACATGGCTATGTACTTGGCCATCGGCATGACCCGACCCGATAAGCGTGAAGCTATTATACGCGACATCATCGTATACCACGCGTTGGGCGTTAGCTATGAGGGGCAGATGTTGAAGGTCTAGAAATATAGAGCAATCTCAGGGTCGAGAGGAAACCTGAGACCCCAGTTGAAGAGCTCGATGAAGATCACGATCTCCCGTGACCGAACATACACCGACATCTCCCCAAGAACGGGAAATCGAATGTTAATGCACTCCGAGATACCCCACCGGATCAAAAGTTCTTCCTCCTCTGCAGCAGAGAAATAAAGATACTTGCCCTCGAAAAGGGAAATGACATTGTCCCGGGGAAACCAGCGATGGTAATTCGTGGTTATGACTGCCTCAATCTCCGCGAGAAGAAGCTCTTCGGGAGGAGCATCATTGTTTCCAACAACGTCAATACCTTCATCAGCAGCCAAAGCATCCGCTTCTGGCTCTTCGATATTTTCTACCGGGACCGCATGAGACCTAAGGTGGGCTGGCCGCAGGAGGGTCGGACAGTTGAGCAAGAGGATCTGCAAAACCGGAACTACTTCCGGTTTGGGCGAGTTGCGGCCCGGGCTCCTGACGGTTCATATCTCGTTGGTTAAGGCCTAAATGAGTGCGCGCGGTATTGACTCCGGTCTGGTACCCCTGAATGTCGGGAGTAAGCTGGATCATTTCAGGAGAATTTTCCCTAGCAGGCGAAGTTGAGGTTTGTGAGTCGCCCATGGAAAGGAATTTAGCTTTGCCTCGATTTCGGGGAGGAAAAGGGGTCGGAGCGGTTTAAGAATTCACCGACGAAGGCGTCAGGCGGTTGAGTTGAGTAGCAGGGGAGTGTGGTGAACTGCTGCTTGAACGAATAACAATGGTGTCGGGGGTACTTGCGTCGGATGGGTCGGGTATAACTAAGGATTCGGCAGGGAACAGGTCGGGCAGTACAGCGTCGTGAGGAAGCGGCACGGGTGTAAAAGGCTTTGAGTTAGAACTCCAAATCAGTCCCGCGGCTCGATACTCCTCAACGCGGTCACGAATACTAGCCCAATCTTCAAATCCGAACACGGGCTCTTTCTTCTTGGTTTTTGGTTTTGGCTTCGGGTTTCTATTTCTCATAAAACGAGCTCTCTCTCTAGAATGGTTCGGACAACACTTTCTCTCTCTAGAACCCTTCTGAGAGCAACTCTTGTTTATGAGGTATTTATAGACACCCTCACTTAACCGTTTCACGTACGACGGATTCCAAACGACGGAAAGCAGCAGGAACTCGAAAGGGCCTCTTGGAAAACTGTGCAGACGAGCACGCTTCGAGTACCCGGATGACACGTGGATCCCTTAGTCAGACTAGCACAGTAGGCCTGTACCAGCTAGCTCAGGTAGACGCGTTAGATGGGCCGCATATACCCGACTTATTTTTCAAAGCCTGATCGCCGGTCTAGGCCCATGTTGAATCTGCCCAGAAAGGTCGGAAGAAGACCCAAAATGAGTTGTCGCAGCATCGGGACAATTCACGATCGTCCCAGTAACAAAAATATGGAGGGTCGGTCATCATTTTAAAGAAAATGTTCGACCGAGGTAATCCGATCAATCGATACCAGGGCCTAAGGGACAGAGGCGTTCCGAGCTGATTCTTTTACAAGTCTTCATTCCTGATGCTCTTGAAGACTGGGGGGCTACTGATAAGGGAGCAATTCGCCGATCTTAATAGAAAAGGAGTCAATTGTAAATAAAAGGAGATTAGTATGCCTATTATTGTATTTATTATTTATTAGAGGGTAATTTGTAAACAAAGTATTTTATAAAGGACTATAGAAGAAATAAAACGATACCACCAAGGACATAAATGGGTCCACCCTTCCTCACTATAAAAGGAGACCCATTATTCTTTGTAGGTGAGACAATTGAATATAATATTCTCTTTCTACTTTCTCTCTCTAGAATATTGAGCCTTAGTCACATCAGGTCCAAGATCCAACATTATTCTCTTTTGTCATTTATTCTCTCATCAGTACGGCCTGTTCACTTCTCTCTCACATTTATTAGTGTGGACCCTACTTTTTGGTTTCTTACAAGAAACAGCTAAGCATTAAATGAAGGGTGACTTACAAGCAACCTCTTTTCATTTAATGCAAGTGGGTTTCCTGCAAGTATCCATTAGCTTCATTTGGAAGCATAAGTAGCTTCTTTTGTAAGCCTTGTTTTGCTATAAATAGGACCATGAGTTGGTCTTGGAGAGCAATCACTTGAAACACTTCACTAGAGTGTAACATTTATCTAATATTTTGTGTGACACAATTTAGAGAGAAACACTTTGAGTAAGAGAGAAATACGGGTAGTGTTTGGGAGAATTTGTTTGAGTGATCTGTGAGATTATTATTCTCTTTTGGGGTATAATATTTGGGGTGAGAAAATTTAGTGTATAACTCTTTAGTGTATGGAGTGAGACTCCAATCTCTGTAATATTTTTGAGTTATAGTGATTCTTATTTTTCTCCCGTGGACGTAGGTAAATTAGCCGAACCACGTTAAATTCTTTTTCTCTTGTGTGTTCTTATTTCCGCATTCGTGGGATTATATTTCCCTAAAACTGGTATCAGAGCACTGGTTCTAGTTCCATATCCTCCTTCTTCGTACACAAATAGAGGAACGTACGAACATCGGTGGCAATTCCATGATCATACTCACGGAAACAAATTATTCAATTTGGAAAACCATGATGGAAGATTTGTTGTACTGTAAAGACTTGTTTGTTCCCATTGAACTAAAAGGGGTCAAACAAGGTTTAACAAGTGAAGCAGATTGGAAGAAACTCAACCGTAAATCTGTTAGTGTGATTCGACAGTGGGTTGAAACAAGGGAGATTCGCGACACCGCAAAAGAAATTGATGCTTTCAAATTATGAAAGCATTTAGAAGAAATGTATGAGCCCAAAAATGCTCAAAATAAAGCTTTCATCATAAAGAGACTTGCAAACCTGAAACTTTATGATGGGAAAAGTGTATGTGACCACTTGGCGAAATTTGACGAGATTCTCTACAATTTGACGAACATGGAGCTGGCCTTAGCTGAAGAAATCCAAGCGTTGATTTTGTTAAGTTCTTTACCAGATAGCTGGGAAACGCTTGTTGTAGCTCTTAGCAATTCAGCACCACAAGGAAAAGTGACGTTAAGCATGGTAAAGGAAAGTATCAACAGAGAAGGAAAAAGAAGAGAGGAGCAAAGCTCTTTCAGCCACCCTCAATGAGAAGCACTAGTCACAGAGAGAGGAAGAACTAGAAACAAAAATTTCTCCAGAGACAAGCGAAACAAAAGCAAGTTTAGAGGCAGATCAAAGTCAAGAGGCGACTTCACTTACAACTACTGTCATAAACCTGGACATTTCAAGAAAGATTGTTGGAAGCTGAGAGAAAAGGAGGCTAAGGAAAATAATGAAGACAATTGAGAAAATGCAGCTGTCATATCCAACGATGGTGAAACATACCTATTTTTTTACGATGGACGTGTCAACCTCGCATGTCAAGACACATGTATGATTGATTATGGAGCATCATTCCATGTAACAGCCGATAGAAGTCTTTTGACCACTTACACAAGTGGTGAGTTCGGTTTTGTCAAGATGGGAAATGAAGCAAGATGTGAAATTGTTGGTCGAGGTGATGCAACATTGGAAACTAGCAGCGATTGCAAGTTGTTATTAAAAGATGTTCGACATGTTCCAGACATCCGTATCAATTTGATCTCCACTGGTCAGCTTGACGATATGGGATACGAAAACACATTTGGAAATGGAGTTTGGAAGCTTAAGAAATGAAATCTGGTCGTGGTCAGAGGTAAGAAGATTGATCGTTTGTATTATGTGCAAACAAAACAATCAAGTGGAGTAGAAGCGAATGCGATCAAGCATGAAGACTCGGCGAAATTGTGGCATGCCAGACTTGGTCATATGAGTGAGAAGGGACTAAAAATTCTCACGAAATAAAATATTTTACCGAATCTTCCAAATATTCATTTAAAACAATGCACTCATTGTTTGGCTGGAAAACAACACGGAGTCGCATTTCGAACTGGAAGACCACACAGAAAGAATAATATTCTTGATCTAATACATACAGATGTATGTTTTATGGGTGACAAAAGTATCGGTGGATCGTTATAATTTGTCACATTCATTGACGATCATTCCAGATAACGTTAAGCATCGTTAAAATTGATCGGTAATCAATTAGTTTTTGTTTTTTTTATTATTTATATTTTTTTATATAATTAATGTTTAAAATATGATAATTAATTATTTAGATTAATATATTTATTATTTAATTTAAGTCTTCTTATTATTAAAATAGAGTTATAATAGGTTAGTATAAAATAATGAATTAAAAAAGTTAGTATAGAACAAAAATGTAATAAAAGAATTATATAAAATAATGAATTGATTGGATTAGTATAAAATAAAAAGGTAGTGGTGTCTTTATAAATTTATCCAAATATTCAATATTTGTGTGATATACCAAGCTGATCATGGAGCACCGGTTAGCATAACCCATAAAGTTAACTTAGAAGATTGCATATATGACTTAGAAAATTTCAAGAATTGCTTTAAACCCTTTCCATGTATACTGTTTTTTCCTTTAACACGAACCTAATTTCAACACTGACCTAAGTAAGTTAAATTCGAAAATCCAGCATGTACATGAATCAAATTAATAAAGGAAAATATTCTTACTCAAACCCTTTAAAGAACATTGACTATATCATAGATTTGTCGTCTCTCAACTCCTACAAATCTCAACACAATCAAAGTCGTGTCAAGATATACATACAATAGATGAAGTCTTTTTGAATATTAGGCCACAAAATCAATCTGATCGATAGCCCTCCTTTCCCTTTTCTTCCCTCCCTTCTAAACCCTAGTATCTATATGGAGTCACGGTATGAAGTTCCTCATCTCGAAGAACAACTAAATGAAATCTCCATCAAACCACAAGACAATAGCCTTCATCAAGAATCAGAGATCTATCAACAAAATTTCCCGTTGACTCAAGACCTTATATGCGACATGCAATCTGAAGAAACCCATCAGGAAATCTTCAACAACCCGATGTATGAATAAGCTCTAGCATTTCTTCCAAAAAACAATACAAGGAGATCTTACGCTGAAATGTTCAAGAGCACAAGAAAATCGAGTCCAGATCTAAATGGAGAAACCATGAAAGGGTTTGTGCATACAAACGTATCTAGTGGAGATGAGGAGGACTACAAATTTATTCAATTCCATGAATCATATAAGTCAATCCTCTCTTCTCTATCAAAGATAACACTGATTGCAAAATTCTCTTTTGGAACCCCTTCTATGGAATATTTTAAGACTTTCCTTGCATCATTTAGATTCTTAGGTAGCTATAGTGCCTTTAAGTGAGCTTATAGACATATCTTTTTGGAATGTATAGTTTGGATGATGTCAAAATATTATGGAAAAGAACTGTTAGAACCATAGGACAATTTTCATTCAGGATTCTTAAATGGTCTACCGACTTTCATCCCAAACGAGAGTCTCATATGACTCCAGTTTGGGTTTCGTTCCCACAAATACTTGAATATATGTATAATCCAGACTCAATTAAACATATTGCCAAATCAATGACATTGCCTTTGGCAGTATTGATAGCCTTTATAAATCGTACAAGCTGTAGCATGTGTAAAGCTTGGAGAATAGTGGACACCTCAAGTCTCATTCCCCAAAGAATTTGGATAAGCTTTGGGGAAAAAGATGGTTCCTGGCAAGATGTCACTTACAATTACATCCCTTCTTCCTATAAAAAAAACATATTGGCCATAAGTAAATGTTATGTAAAGTGTAGGAACTAAAAATAAAAGATTCAAATAAACTCAATAAAAAGAACAAACTGAAATCTAATGAAATCTAGATTTCAAAAGTAAAATCAGTAATAATTGAATCTAACAAACTAAAATCCCTTAAACATGACAATCCAAATAGTTTAAGAGAACCTGAAAAGAATGAGTTTAATAAAGAGAACAATTCTGCCCAGAACAATGTAACTCATGTTTCTCCTTATAATAATAACCTCGACCAAGTTTTTAACTTATCTGAGCAGAAAACACAAGGAAATAATAACCTTATTTTCAATCAAAATAACATTCCACCAGACATTAATGAAGGTGATATGATTGAAGCAATTCAAGCCATCAATTTAAGTAATTCCTTTAACATATTCAATGAAGATAACTCATATGCCTTCACAAAATGTCAGAACAACCCTTAGCCTACTCCATTCTCATGTCACCAAACAAACAGACAAAAAAGATTGAAAAAATCTTAGGAAAACTAGTAGGACAAAGATCAAAGGACTTAAAAATAATCTAATAAACAAGCCATTGAATATCAAAGGATCTGTTAGATCCTCAAAAACTTTTAAAAAATGACTATAACATTTCTTAATTGGAATGTTAGAGGAGTAGGGAATCAAGTTACTTTAAGAAGAATAAAAAATATTGTCAAAAAATATTCAATAGATCTCATAGTTTTGCAAGAACCTGTGATTTCTATTGAAAAATTAGAAAAGACAACTAAAAAAGTTGGTTTTGAAATGTCCTTTGGTAATACAAATAATAGAATATGGTTGTTATGAAGAAAACATTACAACATTCAGATATTGATTAACTCTGATAAATGAGTCCACATTATGGTACACCACACTACTTCCTGGAAATAAGTATTGGTTGCCATAGTGTATGAAAAATGTAATCGAGCCCTAAGGCGATCTCTTTGGGACCAATTAAGGAGATTTCCTGAAAATAATAAACGTTTCCTTGTTGGAGATTTTAATACAATCTCCAACACAAGAGAAAAATTGAATTGCACAACATTTTGTATTAAATGAATGAATGAATTTAATAATATGATATTGGCCTGTAATCTGGAGGACCATGGATTGACAAGGTCAAATTTCACCTAGTCGAATAATCATAAGTGGAAATGCTTTGATAGGGTTTTACACATTGATTATTGGAGAGAATACTTTGATATCACTAGGGTGAAGCATCTGGCCAGAACCGGGTCACATCATTCACCCTTAGTGATATCAGTCTCATTAATATCAACTGACCCAAAACCTTCATTTAGATTTCAAAATATGTGGTTACAACATCATGACTTTAAGAATCTTGTGAAAAATAATTGGCATATCCCAATAGATACAACACCTTTTATCAATACCCCAATCCATTCCTTTTGGTACAAGTTAAAGAGACTTAAAAACCACTTAAAAATATAGAACATATAATTTTTGGTAATATATTTAATTGTATTAAAAAAATAGAAGAGAAAGTAAAGATATCTGAATGTTACTTGAACAATCCAATACACAAGAGAACATAATGAATCTTTCTAAGTTAAGGGCTCAATATTTAACTTTGCTTGCCAGAGAAGAAACTTTCTGACAGCAAAAAAATGCTGTGATATGGTTAAAAGATGGATATAATAGTACTAAAACATTTCATAATCTTGTTAAAAAGAAGAAATAAGAACATAATCAATGAGATATTAGAAAATGATATACTCTTAGAAGACCAATTCCGAATAGGAGAATTTGCAGTCAAGTAATTCAATGAGTTAAACTATCAAACAATTGATTCAGTCCCAAATTTGCTACCTGACATAATCCCTAAGTTGATAACTGATCAAGATAATAGTTTAATACTAGAAAATCCAACAATATATGAAATCCATTTAGTAATTAAGAGCCTAAACAACAATAGTGTCTCTGAAGTTGATGGTTGCAACTCCAAAATTTATCAAGAGTGATGGTCTATTATTGAAGATGAGTTATACATTGTTATAGTTGCATACTTTAATAATTCCATATTCCCAAAAGGCATCTTTGTTACCTCAATTTTCTTAATTCCTAAGATCAATTCACCTAAAGCATGGTCAGACTTTAGACCAATAAGCATGTGTTCAATTTTTAACAGAATAATCTCAAAACTAATCAATAATAGATTGTCAGTATTACTACCTAAAATCACATCTAAGGAACATAGAGCTTATGTACCTAATAGGAATATTCAGGACAACATCCTAATCACACAAGAATTGGTACATGACCTTAATAAAAAATGTAAAGGTAGTAATATAATTATTAATCTAGACATGAAAAAGGAATTTGACAAGTTAAGTTTTAAATTCATATATCAAGTAATGCAGGCTTTGGTTTTGACTACCCAGTTATTAATCTAATCAAAACAGGAATTGAAAATATCTACTACTCTATCATTATAAATAGAATAGCCTATAGATTTTTTAAATATAGTAATGGTATTAGACAGGGGGATCCTTTATCCCCCTCTCTCTTTATCATAGCAGAAGAGTTTTTACTAAGAGGTATTAATAATATTGCATCTCAAATCCCCCAACTTACATATAGAACCAGAGGTTCACTCAACATCAACTGCTTAGTATTTCCAGATGATGTTGTGTTGTTCCTAAATGGATCAATTAAAAATGTTAAAAAAACTCGGTTTTTCTTGGATATCTACCAACAATTATGCGGTCAACAAATTAATAAACAAAATACTACTTTTATATCTCCATCAACCATGCCTAAAGAACGTATAAGTAACTTGGAAAACACACTAGGATTTAGTCACAGCTTTCTCCCCTTCAAACATTTAGGAATCCCTATCTTTTTATATAATAACCAATGTTACCATGATGAACTGATACAAAAAGTAAGATCTAATATTAGCAACTGGAACTCAAAATCCTTATCTTTTGGTGGAATGATGATTTTGATTAAATCAGTCATTTATGCTTTCCCTCTTTACTATATGCAAAGTATAATATTACAAAATTTTATTAGAAAAATAAACAAGTTCCTTAATAAATTTCTCTGGGGTTATAGTGAAATCAAAAGGACTATACTTTGGACTAATTGGGAATTTTTTTGTAAAACTTATAGTGAAAATGGTTTAAATGTTAGAGATCTTTCAGACATACAAATTGCATTCTCATTTAAACTCTTGTTGAAATTTAGAGAGAACAAAACTGTGTGGGCAAATGTAATACATGCTACCTATTGCTCAAAACTACACCCACTACAAGTCTTAGTACAATCAGACTCAAAAGTCTTGAAGAGATCAACTAAAATTAGGTCCCAAGCTGAGGAAAATATTTTCTAGATTATTTGTAAAGGGAATATAGATTTCTATCTAGATAAATGACATCATTCTAATACACTAACAATTTTAGAACATAATGAGAAAAACACTTGGTATAAACAATCAAAGGTTTTTGAATTCTGGTCTAATTACAATTGGAATATGCCTAAACTTAATATTGATGTAATATTCTCAAAAGAAATCAACTAGATACTAAAAATACCAATCAATCCAAACTGTGAGGACTCTATCATCTGGAAACTTTCTCTAGATGGTAAATTCAATTTAAAATCTACTTGGAATGAAATTAGACCTAAAAAACTAAAATTTAACTTCAAAAGTAAAATATAGAATAACATCTCACCTAAGAAATGTTCAATAGCCCTCTGGAGAACACTAAACAACTTAATATCAGTAGACTCAACCCTTCAACTAAGAGGATTTCAACTAGCATCTAAGTGCCAGTTTTGCCCTGAAAGTGAGACTCTAAACCATATTTTTGCATCATGCTCAATCTCAAGGGAAGTATGACAACACTTTTCTGGAATATTTGACATCATAATAGGTCAACACATGAATATTAACCATATCATTAATAAATGGTTCTTATCTACAACCAAAAAACACATGTGGGAACTATTTTACTATCTTTAATAGTTTGGTCCATCTGGAATGCAAGAAACAAAACTAAACATAACAAATCACCATTTTCAGCTAAATATATTATTGACCATGTTATATATCTAGTCAGTACATTAAATAGAGCCCATCTTATAAAGTCAAAACACTTGAGTAAGGATCATCATAGGGATAGACATATTCAATGCTTTAATCAAATAACTAACACAAAAAACTACATATACATTAAATTGCATCCACCTCCTATAAATATATTCAAACTTAACTACGATAGCTCATCATTAAATAATGGTGAGTCTAGCAGTTGGTTTATTATAAGAAATAATTAGAGTGAACTCATCACTGCACAGGCTCATTGTTAGGAAAATTTTCACCTATCATTGCTGAAACTTTATCTTTGTTAAAACGATTGGTATACTGTAAGGAAAATAATATTAAAACAGTAGATGTAAAAATAGATTCACTCATGTTGTTTAACATGTTAACATTTGTAAAGAGTTCCTGGTTTATGATGAAAGTACTGAGTTGTTTTAGACCTTAATCGATTCGGTTGACGTGAGGTTTCTATACAATTAATTCATTTTCAACTCCTCCAAGCATAAATCACCATTATATGTAAATATATTTTACCAGCAGTTGATTTTAGAAATTTAATGTATCTTTTAAATTAAGATAAAGTATGATGTTGGAGTTTTACCAATGCATAAAATATATTTAATAGCTGTCTTTATGCATAAAACACCATTAGTTTGTAAAGATGTTTTACAATCACTTAATTTTGGCAATTTAATGTATATTTTGAATACATAGGAAAGTATGATGGTTGGAAGTGTACAATTCCATAAAAATAAATAAGAACTCAATACAAATTGAAATATGGACTAGATTAAAGGGCGTGAAAGAAACTTTATTGGTTGAGGAAGTCTCAAAACTTTTACGGTCCATTTGAAGTTGTCCTAAAATTTATAGATGAAATTTAGCATGGATGCTAAATTATACTTAACCTTATTAAGATGTGAAACTTAATAGAAAGTTAGTAGAATTCAAATTATACTTAACCTATTATATATAAAGAATTTACAATATGCTACCTAAAGATATAACTACAATCTAATCACACAAAACTTAGTATTTATCATTGTATAAATAGTATAAATGGGTTGAATTTATCAAGTTTTAAGTTATTAAAGTCATTTATAATAACTAACTCGTCATAATCCTTAACAGAGATGGTAGGCACCAACACACTATATTACCTTTGAATATACCATTTTAAAGAAGACAACTTTAGTACAAGGCCATATCCGAAAATAGTTCAACGCGCAGGGGCTGCACTTGACTATTTTATGATATACTAAACAAACAGTTCAACACTAAAACTAATTGTGCATGAGTATGGTACGTGTAAATACAAAACCTACATCATTCAATGGGTTTCTCGTTATTGTGATAAATGTGAGGTAGTATTCCATAAGGGTCAACCTACACTCACAATAACCTATATTTAACTATGATCCTCGAAAACCCCTTTCCTTCATGCTCATCTCAACAAAGCACACAGGTGAGATGACAAGTCTTCCAATATAGTTCTAGAGGATAGTTAATTAGGTGTTCACATCATACAAACACGACTGAAGTGTTTAATTAAATGAATAGACCTTTACGCGTGACATTTCATTACGATGTGAACAACTAAAGAAATAAATGACATGTAAAATATCATGTCAACATCTCAAATATATGAAAGGAGTATAAATATCGTCCAAACTCCAAAAGTTGAAACAAAAAATCTCTGGGTATGCAAGATGCCACCTCCTAATCCCAGATTCCAAGTGCCAACAAAAATGGGTAATCATTTCCCATCCTAAGGGCCACATTTTTAATATTAGCTAATTATCAATACGCAAATAGTTGAGACTATGTAATTGTTCACCCCTAAACACTTAGCACTTCACCCAAACATTATAACTCATCTAAACATGCGATCATATACGTATTAGTTCAAATCATTCTTAATATAATGAATTGATAAACATACATTCAAAATCAAAATTACTTAAGATCTGAATTGGTTTATTAAATGTGTGAAAGGTTTATGGAAAACTACCTCACATACAAGCAAAAACAAATTATTTTAAAAAAAAATGAATTGGGTTTCTCCATGTCTGAAGAGGGTTCGTGACAACACACATATACACACATAACATATACTAAAATAATAAGACTAAAAATTAACCAATCACGTGCTTTCAACTGCACCAATCAGGTCATAATAATGAAAACTACACTCTCAAACCCCTAAATGCTTCAAGGTCTCAGAATCATAAAAATAATTGGGGATTTTCTCTCATACTAAATCAGTTCATATAATTGGTTTTGGGAAACTGACTCAAGTGGTGTATTTGATTCCAAATTATGGAGATTAGTCGGTTGTGGTACCGGGTGAGTATAGATTTTGCCTTAAGAAATTATTATAAGAGAATTCTAGAGAGAGAAAGAGTTAGAGAGTTTTTAGAGAGAGAAAGTTTAAGTACAAATGAGTTCAATAGCAAAAGTGTTCAACTCTTTTATTAGTTAAGCGTTGCCCTTTATATGGAGGAGCCAAGACTTAGCTTTAAGTGAAATCTGTTATAAAAAAGGGAAAATTACCCTTTAGTCCTTAATAACATTACATAGTCACAAATGTTCTCTAAAACTTACATTATATATAATTTAAGGACTAAACTTTCATTATTTATAGTTTGATCCTTAAATTTATATTATTTATAATTTAGTCCTTGGAATCCTACTTCCATATCAGTAGCCCCCTGGTTCTCATGTCAGTAAATGAATGAGAACTGAAATGTCTTCGAACTCTTCCATATGTCATATCAGTTGTTGTGATACAGGCCCGAAGTCCAAAAACTATAGTAAATTTGACGCAACCAAAACCAAGTAAAAATTCGAAGCAACAACAAAAATGTACCTTCAAAGCAGCCGAAAACAGATGTAATTTCGAAGCAGCCAAAAACAGATGTAACTTCAAAGCTAATATACCTCTTCGAATTATTATGTAAGTAGAGATTCAGAATGTAATCATCGAATTTTATCATAAGTGTACACAAATGTAACCGTTTCATATTATCGTTCAATTCCATCATGACTATATAACTTCTAGAGAGATGCATAGTCTAACACATGTCAAACTCCTAATCTTCTCATCGTTCTGTATTCCGCCCTATCACCATCAGGGTCATTTCCACTTCACACGTCTTCTTATTTTTCGATAAATTCAATAATAGCCTCACTTTTTATTCTCACAACACAAATCACTTAAGAGAGTATTCAAACACTTGACTACCTTCATTGCGTTCTTTATTTTTCCAGTATCGCCATCAGAGAAAACCAAGAGTTCCAATCAATCTTCATCTGGTTTCTGAGAAAAAACTCAAAAAACAAAAACTCCAAGAGTAAGATTCTCGAAAAACCAAATTCTCCAGAACCTGATAACAACTTTGTCTTCGGATCGTGCATGACTCAAAGAGAGGAGGAATATAAAGCTGCGGGATTAATCAATAGCGCTCATGCTGGAACAACACCAAAACAATTTACTACGGTAATTTTGATCCAACCAAGACTCCTGCTTTCTCTCATTCTCGAATAATCGAAGAGTGTTTCTCTTCCAAAGTTCTAGCTCCTAAAACACCTCGAGTCTCTTCTTCTGAAATTAAAGTTACTCCTTTGATTAGTGAAGCATATTCTTCAAGGAAAATATAATTTATTCCTTCTTTGAATCATCCTTCAACAACCAGAATAAGAAGAACTTTTATAGCTATGGGAGATGATTCATAAATCATTCCAAATCCTCCCCCTTCAAACCGGAATACTCAAGCTTCTCGTCAGAGAGAAATAACCAAGGAGGTTCCTCGAGCAAATAATCCTTCACAAGAAACTGTGGATCCATTACCTTAAGAAAAATCTTCCCAAACTAGAGAAGAAACATCAAGAGCCAATGAAGCTGATTATGAGGCTACCAGAACTGACTATGAAGCTGAATCTGATGACGAGAACTCAAAAAATACCCGAAGGCCTCGAAAAAAGAAAGAACCAGGCTTTGTTTATGAAGAATAAAGAGCTGCAATTGGCAGAAATCTAAGGGATCTCGATGCTAATTATGTCATTCAATTAAAAAACGTTCGATACATATATTACAAAAAAGATTCAGGCTTCAGATATAAAAAGGAAATGAGGAATGGGAGAGAAAATAACAGTTCGTCTACCTAAAGAAGGAGAAACTCCCTTAGACTGCAAAAACGACGAGTTAGTAGTCTACCCTGAAGTCATAAATTAGGGTCTTCGGTTTCCACTGGATCCTATGATCGTGGTATACTTCAAACTTCTCAACTTATGCCCTTCTCAAGTGACACTGAATCAATGGTTCACTTTTATGTTAGTGATAATGGTATCTCGACTATCCAATATTCCAATCAGCATCAACGATTTCATCTCCTTAACTCATTTATCGAAAGGTATGAAGCTTTCCCTTAATTACCTCACCCTAGTGAATGACCTCAAAATTATCGATGATATGTTAGAAGCTGATAAATTCTGGAAGCAAAACTTTATTTTTATCTCTGGAGCATTGGAGAATGGGAAGGAGATTTCCGATGCCAATTCCTCAAAGCTAAATCTCATATGGAGAAGCAACCGTAAGAACTTCGAAAATTTTATATTTTGACATAAAGTTTGTCTTTTGTCGTTCTCTTTTCTTAATTATCTACTTGATTATGCCGGAAATTTCAAGGCGATATTCAGTACGTCGACTAGCTGTTAAAGAGATTTTCTAGAAACTTGCCGCTTGGGCTGAGAAAAAGTGGAATAATGCCTTCCACACCGCCTTCCAACCAGTCAACTTCCTTAATAGCCACCTGTTTCCAATTTCAGAGGGAGCCTTGCCACCTCCAAATTTAATGTTAGAGCCCAATCCTAAAATAGACTGCAAAAGGTTAGTTCATCCTGACTGCAAAGTCTTCCTCCCTATTCGTAATAGATCAGAAAGTCATTCGCCAAAAAAGAAAAAAGAAAAGGCTAACAAGAAAAAGAAAAGTAAAAAGACAACTAACACATCTGGGGCTAGCCCTTCCACTCCATCAAAACCAAAGTCTCGAAAACGAAAAGCGGGAGAGCAGACTCTTTTACCCATCGAAGAAGGAAAATATCAAGACCCGTCTTCAAAGATAAAGAAAGCTTCTTACAGTTCTCATGGAAAGAAATAGAAACAAGCCAAAATCACTTCGTATACACTGGTCGATGAAGAAGAAACCACTACTGCTGTAAATCAACAAAACCCTTCGGTCGAAGTGCAAACAACCAGTGACAACCCCTTAATAATCATCGAAGACAATGCTACTAACGAAAATCAAAATGTTGAAAACTTTGATTCTGACAGTTTCATCAATTTCAACAATACACAAGAGCTTGTTGGAGAAGACGATCATGTTCTCCAAGACATTCAAAATCATATGATTAATTTTGGGAGACCAACACCTGTCGAAGCATCTCTGGAAACTATTTGTCCCTCTTCACCAACCACAACTTTAAATATGATCCCTTGTCCTATTTCAACATAAATTTTTCCTCCTCCTCTAAATCTTGCAATCGCTGCTGCAATTCAACCATTTATCAATCTTGATGCTGTAGCAAAAGCACTTGCTTCCCAAGTCGAAGCTTCTCAAAAACATCTGAAACAATTGGCCAAAGACATGGTCAGCTACAAAGGTCTTGCTGAAGATGAGAAAAAACTAAGAGAAGATTTTCAGAGCAAAGTGGTCGAGCAATTTCATATGTATGAATTAGCAAGGTCCAAGCTTATTCGAGGCGCTCTCTTCATGACAAATCATCTGTGAAAAATACATATTGCTGAGAAAGAAGCGATGAAGACTTCTCATGAAAAGGATATGAATAAGCATAAAATTGATCATACTAATGAACTGGCTGCTGAAATATCCAAATACAAAGGTCTCCAAATCTCTCTTATCCTTTACAAAGCAAAATCTAAAGAGTTGATAGATGAGATAGCTAAATTGAAGAAAGATTTCGAGGAGGAAAAAGTCGTTGTTGTTGCTGATGCCGAAGCTGAACTTTCAAAAGACATGTTGGCTACTATTAACAATGGAAAAGAAGAAACAACCATCATCCTTCTTCGAGAACTTCATGTTACTTATCCGAAGATTAACCTCACAAATTTTTGGAACGACATTCCCATCGAAAAGCGTCCAAGTGAAGCTTTGGATCCTATCCCTGACTCATTATTTTTAGATGAAGAATTATCCGAGGAGAATAAATCATCTGAATAATTTTATTACTTTTTTTTATTTGTTAGATTAGAAAAACAAATTGTACTTCAAAGAATTAATCTAATTAACAAATGGTTTCCTTATTTTTTACTTTTATTCTATTCATATATTATTCGATGCTAAAATTATAAAATAAACATAATAAGTACTTTGAACTTTCAACATGTAATTATAAACTATAAGCTTACCACCTCAAATACCTTAGTGAAGTTGATAAACATGGTTTCCTTAATCGAGTCAGTTGACGTGAGCTTGTTATACAATTAATTCATTTTGCAACTCCTCCATGCATGAATCACCATTATCTGTAAATATATTTTACCAGTAGTTGATTTCGGAAATTTAATGTATCTTTTGAATGAAGAGAAAGTATGATGTTGGAGTTTTACCAATCAATCAAAGATATTTAAGAGTTGTATTTGTCCATAAAACACCATTAGTTTGTATAGATGTTTTACCATCACTTAATTTTGGATATTTAATGTATATTTTGAACAAATAGGAAAGTATGATGGTTGGAAGTGTACCAATCCATAAAAAATATATAAGAACTGAATAAAAATTGAAATATGGACTAGATTTAAGGGCGTGAAAGAAACTTTATTGGTTGAGGAAGTCTCAAAACTTTTAGAGTCCATTTCAAGTTGTCCTAAAATTTATAATACTTAACCTTATTACGATGTGAAACTTAATAGAAAGTTAGTAGAATTCAAATTATACTTAACCTATTATATTTGAAGAATTTACGATTTGCTACCTAAAGATATAACTACAATCTAATCACACAAAACTTAGTATTTATCATTGTATAAATAGCACAAATGGGTTGAATTTATCAAGTTTTAAGTTATGAAAGTCATTTATAATAACTAACTCGTCATTATCCTTAACAGAGACGGTAGGCACCAACACACTATATTACATTTGAATATACCATTTTAAAGAAGACAACTTTAGTACAAGGCCATATCCGAAAATAGTTCAATGCGCAGGGGCTGCACTTGACTATTTTATGATATACTAAACAAACAGTTCAACACTAAAACTAGTTGTGCATGCGTATGGTACGTGTAAATACAACAGCTACATCATTCAATGGGTTTTTCATTATTGTGATAAATGTGAGGTAGTATTCCATAAGGGCCAACCTACACTCACAATAACCAATCTTTAACTATGATCCTCGAAAACCCTTTCCTTCATGCTCATCTCGACAGAGCCCACACAGGTGAGATGATAAGTCTTCCAATATAGTTATAGAGGATGGTTAATTAGGTGTTCACTTTGTAAGTCATACAAACACGACTGAAGTGTTTAATTAAATAAATATACCTTTACGCGTGACATTTCATTATGATGCGAACAACTAAAGAAATATATGACATGTAAAATATCATGTCAACATCTCAAATATATGAAAGGAAATAAATATCATCCAAACTCCAAACCTGAAACAAACAATCTCTGGGTATGCAAGATGCCACCTCCTATATCCCAGATTTCAAGTTCCAACGAAAATGGGTAATCATTTCCCATCCTAAATGCCATATTTTTACTACTAGCTAATTATCAATACGCAAATAGCTGAGACTATGTAACTGTTCACCCCTAAACACTTAGCACTTCACCCAAACATTATAACTCATATAAACATGCGATCATATACGTATTAGTTTAAATCATTCTTAATATAATGAATTTATAATCAAACATTCAAAATCAAAATTACTTAAGATCTGAATTGGTTTATTAAAGGTGTGAGAGTTTTATGGAAAACTACGTGCCATACAAGTAAAAACAAATTATTTTAAAAAAAATGAATTGGGTTTCTCCATGTCTAAAGAGGGTTCGTGACAACACACATATACACACATAACATGTACTAAAATAATAAGACTAAATGACTCTGTTATTCAAAATAATAATTGACTGATCATGACGATCTCTGAATTTTAGGTGGAATAAAAGACATAATTACACGATTCAGATACTCGAGAAAATATTTACGGCCTTATAAAGTCAGACACCTAAATTATTTTTGCACATGTTGTGCACACTCAAAATCAAATATCTTAATTTTATTTTGCATTATGTTTTATTTATTTATTTATTTCAAGCATGTATATTTGATCATACAATAAAATTAACAAAATACGTGCTTTCAACTGCACCAATCAGGTCCTAATAATGAAAACTACACTCTCAAACCCCTAACATGCTTCAAGGTCTCAGAATCATAAAAATAATTGGGGATTTTCTCTCATACTAAATCAGTTCATATAATTGGTTTTGGGAAACTGACTCAAGTGGTGTACTTGATTCCAAATTATGAAGATTAGTCGGTTGTGGTATCTGGTGAGTATAGATTTTGCCTTAGGAAATTGTTATAAGAGAATTCTAGAGAGAGAAAGAGTTAGAGAGTTTTTAGAGAGAGAAAGTTTAAGTACAAATGAGTTCAATAGAAAAAGTGTTCAACTATTTTATTAGGTAAGCGTTGCCCTTTATATGGAGGAGCCAAGACTTAGCTTTAAGTGAAATGTGTTATAAAAAAGGGTAAATTACCCGTTAGTCCTTAATAACATTACATAGTCACAAATGGTCTCTAAAACTTACATTATATATAATTTAAGGAATAAACTTACATTATTTATAGTTTCATCCTTAAATTTACATTATTTATAATTTAGTCCTTGGAATCCTACTTCCATATCAGTAGCCCCCTAGTTCTCATGTCAGTAAATGAATGAGAATTGAAATGTCTTCGAACTCTTCCATATGTCATATCAGTTGTTTTGATACAGGCTCGAAGTCCAAAAATAATTAGAAAATGTAAATTCGAAGCCAAAAACTATAGTAAATTCGACGCAACCAAAACCAAGTGAAAATTGAAGCAACAAAAAAAATGTAACTTCAAAGCAGCCAAAAACAGATGTAATTTCGAAGCAGCCAAAAACAGATGTAACTTCAAAGCTAATATACCTCTTCGAATTATTATGTAAGTAGAGATGCAGAATGTAATCATCAAATTTTATCAAAAGTGTACACAAATGTAACTGTTTCATATTATCGTTCAAATCCATCATGACTATATAACTTTTAGAGAGATGCATAGTCTGACACATGTCGAACTCCTAATCTTCTCATCGTTCTGTATTCCATCTTATCACCATCAGGGTCCTTTCCACTTCACACATTTTCTTATTTTTCGATAAATTCAACAATAGCCTCACTTTTCATTCTCACAACACAAATCAGTTAAGAGAGAATTCAAACACTTGGCTACCTTCATCACGTTCTTCATTTTTTTCCAGTATCGCCATCAGAGAAAACCAAGCTTTCCGATCAATCTTCATCTTCTCCGATCAATCTTCATCCTGTTTCTGAGAAAAAACTCAAAAAACAAAAAATTCAAGAGTAAGATTCTCGAAAAACTAAAATCTCCAGAAACCTGATAACAACTTTGTCTTTGGATCGTGCATGACTCAAAGAGAGGAGGAATATAGAGCTGCGGGATTAATCAATAGCGCTCATGTTGGAACAACACTAAAACAATTTACTATGGTAATTTTGATCCAACCTAGACTCTTGCTTTCTCTCATTCTCGAATAATCGAAGAGTGTTTCTCTTCCAAAGTTCTAGCTCCTAAAACACCTCGAGTCTCTTCTTCTAAAATTAAAGTTTCTCCTTTGATTAGTGAAGAATTATTTTCAAGGAAAATATCATTTATTCCTTCTTCAAATCATCCTTCAACAACCAGAAAAAGATGAACTTTTATAGCTATGGGAGACGATTCATAAATCATTCCCACTCCTCCCCCTTCGAACCCGAATACTCAAGCTTCTCTTCAGAGAGAAATAACCAAGGAGGTTCCTCGAGCAAATAATCCTTCACAAGAAACTGTGGATCCATTACCTTAAGAAAAATCTTCCCAAACTAGAGAAGAAACATCAAGAGCCAATGAAGCTTATTATGAGGCTACCAGAACTGACTATGAAGCTGAATCTGATGACGAGAACTCAGAAAATACCCGTAAGCCTCGAAAAAAGAAAGAACCAGGCTTTGTTTCCGAGGAATAAAGAGCTGCAATTGGCAGAAATCTAAGGGATCTCGATACTAATTATGTCATTCAATTAAATAACGTTCGATACATATATTACAAAAAGATTCAGGTTTCAGATATATAAACGAAATGAGGAATGGGAGAGAAAATAACAGTTCGTCTGCCTAAAGAGGAGAAACTCCCTTAGAATCCAAAAATGACGAGTTAGTGATAATGGTATCTCGACTATCCAATATTCCAATCAGCATCAACGATTTCATCTCCTTAACTCATTTATCGAAAGGTATGAAGCTTTCCTTTAATTACCCCACCATGGTGGATGAACTCAAAATTATTGATGATATCTTAGAAGCTGATAAATTCTGGAAGCAAAACTTTATATTTATCTCTGGAGCATTGGAGAATGGCAAGGAGATTTCCGATGCCAATCCCTCAAAGCTAAATCTCATCTGGAGAAGCAACCGTAAGCACTTCGAAAATTTTATATTTTGACATAAAGTTTGTCTTTTGTCTTTCTCTTTTCTTAATTATCTACTTGATTATGCCAGAAATTTCAAGGCGATATTTAGTACGTCGACTAGTTGTTAAAGAGATTTTCTAGAAACTTGCCACTTGGGCTGAGAAAGAGTGGAATAATGCCTTCCACACCGCCTTCCAACCAGTCAACTTCCTTAATAGCCACCTGTTTCCAATTTCAGAGGGAGCCTTGCCACCTCCAAGTTTAATGTTAAAGCCCAATCCTAAAATAGACTGCAAAAGGTTAGTTCAAACTGACTGCAAAGTCTTCCTCCCTATTCGTAATAGATCAGAAAGTCATTCGCCAAAAAATAAAAAAAAATAAAAGGCTAACAAGAAAAAGAAAAGTAAAAAGACAACTAACACATCTGGGGCTAGCCTTTCAACTCCATCAAAACCAAAGCCTCGAAAAGGAAAAGCGGGAGAGCAGACTCTTTCACCCATCGAAGAAGGAAAATATCAAGAACCGTCCTCAAAGAAAAAGAAAGCTTCTTCTAGTTCTCATGGAAAGAAATAGAAACAAGCCAAAATCACTTCGTATACACTGGTCGATGAAGAAGAAACCACTACTGCTGTAAATCAACAAAACCCTTCGGTCGAAGAGCAAACAACCAATGACAACACCTTAATAATCATCGATAACGAAAATCAAAATGTTGAAAACTTTGATTCTGAACAGTTTCATCAATTTCAACAATACACAAGAGCTTGTTGGAGAAGACGATCCTGTTCTCCAAGACCTTCAAAATCATATGATTAATTTTGGGAGACCAACACCTGTCAAAGCATCTTCGGAAACTATTTGTCCCTTTGCACCAACCACAACTTTAAATATGATCCCTTGTCCTATTTCAACATAAATTTTTCCTCCTCCTCCAAATCTTGCAATCGCTGCTGCAGTTCAACCATTTATCGATCTTGATGCTGCCGCAAAAGCACTTACTCCCAAGTCGAAGCTTCTCAAAACCATCTGAAACAATTGGCCAAAGACATGGTCAACTACAAAGGTCTTGCTGAAGATGAGAAAAAACGAGGAGAAGATTTTCAGAGCAAAGTGGTCTTGCTTCAAAGAATTAATCTAATTAACAAATGGTTTTCTTATTTTTTACTTTTATTCTATTCATATATTATTCGATGCTAAAATTATAAAATAAACATGATAAGTACTTTGAACTTTCAACATGTAATTATAAACTGTAAGCTTACCACCTCAAATACCTTAGTGAAGTTGATAAACATGGTTGCCTTAATCGAGTCAGTTGATGTTAGCTTGCTATACAATTAATTCATTTTGCAACTCCTCCATGCATGAATCACCATTATCTGTAAATATATTTTACCAGTAGTTGATTTCAGAAATTTAATGTATCTTTTGAATGAAGAGAAAGTATGATGTTGGAGTTTTACCAATCAATCAAATATATTTAAGAGTTGTCTTTATCCATAAAACACCATTAGTTTGTATAGATGTTTTACCATCACTTAATTTTGGATATTTAATGTATATTTTGAACATATAGAAAATTATGATGGTTGGAAGTGTACCAATCCATAAAAAATATATAAGAACTGAATAAAAATTGAAATATGGACTAGATTTAAGGGCGTGAAAAAAACTTTATTGGCTGAGGAAGTCTCAAAACTTTTACGGTCCATTTGAAGTTGTCTTAAAATTTATAGATGAAATTTAGCATGGATGCTAAATTATACTTAACCTTATTAAGATGTGAAACTTAGTAGAAACTTAGTAGAGTTCAAATTATACTTACCCTATTATATATGAAGAGTTTACAATAGGTTACCCAAAGATATAACTACAATCTAATCACACAACACTTACTCTTAATCATTGCATAAATAACATAAATGGGTTGAATTTATCAAATTTTAAGTTATGAAATTAATTTATAATAACTAACTCGTCATAATCCTTAAAAGAGACGGTAGTCACCAACGCACTATATTACCTTTGAATATACTATTCTAAAGAAGAAAACTTTAGTTCAAGGCCATATCCGAAAATAGTTCAACGCGCAGGGGCTGCACTTGAATATTTTATGATATACTATACAAGCAGCTCAACACTAAATACCAATTGTGCATGAGTATGGTATGTGTAAATACAACAACTACATCATTCAACGGGTTTCTCGCCATTTTGATAAATGCGAGGTAGTATTCCATAAGGGCCGACGTACACTCACAATAATCAATCTTTAACTATGATCCTCTAAACCCCTTTCCTTCATGCTCATCTCGACAGAGCCCACACAGGTGAGATGACAAGTCTTCCGATATAGTTATAGAGGATGGTTAATTAGGTGTTCACTTTGTAAGTCATACAAACACGACTGAAGTGTTTAATTAAATGAATAGACCTTTACACGTGACATTTCATTACGATGTGAACAGTTGAAGAAATATATGACATGTAAAATATCATGTCAACATCTCAAATATATGAAAGGAGATAAATATCGTCCAAACTCCAAACCCGAAACAAATAATCTCTAGTTATGCAAGTTGTCACCTCCCATATCCTAGGTTTCAAGTGCCAACGAAAATGGGTAATCATTTCCCATCCCAAAGGCCATATTTTTAATACTAGCTAATTATCAATACGCAAATAGATGAGACTATGTAATTGTTCACCCTAAATAATTAGCACTTCACCCAAACATTATAACTCATCTAAACATGCGATCATATACGTATTAGTTCGAAACATTCTTAACATACTGAATTGATAAACATATATTCAAAATCAAATTTACTTAAGATCTGAATTGGTTTATTAGAAGTCTAAAAGGGTTATGGAAAACTACCTCACATACAAGCAAAAACAAATTATTTAAAAAAATTGAATTGAGTTTCTCCATGTATGAAGAGGGTTCGTGAAAACACGCATATACACACATAACATATACTAAAATAATAAGACTAAATGTCTCTATTATTCAAAATCATAACTGAATGATCATGTCGATCCCTGAATTTTAGGTGGAATAAAAGACATAATCACACGATTCATATAATCGAGAAAACAAATATGTCCTTATAAAGTAAGACACCTAAGTTATTTTTGCACATGTTGTGCACACTCATAAACAAATATCTCAATTTTGTTCTGAATTAAGTTTTTTTTATTTCAAGCATGTATATTTGTTCATACAATAAAATTAACCAATCACGTGCTTTCAACTGCACCAATCAGGTCCTAATCATGAATACTGATGAGTCCGAATATTGCTACCTCTCCGGACAGGGACAATTCGGACCAAGATCACCGGACCGGACATGGCAATTCGAACATCTAGCCCATTGGATTGTTCGGACTATAACAAAAGTACTTAAAAACCTAAACACTTCTTGACTAAGCAGCTTGCTCTTCTACTTAGATCTCATGGGTCTTTGAACATGACCCGGGTCCATTAAACATGACCCAAAAACCCATAAAGCCCAAATATAAGGGTATAAATACCCAACCACCTGCATTTAATATGAATAATGAAAATTAAATACAACTAGGTTGCTTAATTCTCCCTCTACTCTCTACTCAAACATTAAACACCTACACACATCCAAAAAACTCTAAAACAAATTACAAATTTACCCTCAGACGAAAATTAGCCACATCAAATTGGCGACCACAGTGGGAGCACGAAGGTGCCTGAATCAAGCATTCAAAACTAACAAGAATAGTCAGTCTGAATGATTCCGGACGCCCTGGAAGTACCGCCAGCTTTGCTCGAAGTGGTGGGTGAAAACAATGAGTACACCATCGAGGAGCGCGATAGGTTAAAAGGCGAGATAGAAGCTCCGAGGGCAGAAAAGGCTAAGATGGGCATGAAAGAAAAATCGAAAGCATCAGTTGCTCATCATACCGATAACCCTAGAGAGCATGAGCCTTCAAAGACTCATGTGAGTACCAAAAAGACTCATGCCAGCTCCAAAAAGTCTCACCGGTCTAAGCCAGTAGAGAGTTCTGACCCAGGCTCAGAGTCTTCTGATAGCTCTTCGGATGATGAGGGAGTTGAAGAATCCTTATCCTCTAGCAGCGATGAGGGTCGAACTTAAAAGAAGCAAAAACAGATCAAAAAATACTAAAGGAAAAGAGATAGACATGGAAAGTTGAAGAAGAATATTGGCAAAGGGACATCTCACAGCCGGAGGCATGTAGACCGGATGCTGATGGATCCTTTTGCCTTCCACGATGAACCATGTATCTTTGCAACTCCCAATGAGGATACTGTGTTCAGTCGTGGTAGGAATTGGAGGCAATCTCCATTATCTTCCAAGATTCTGTCCGGATACCTCCCTAAGAGGTTTGACAGCACTAAAATGGAAAAGTACGATGACAGTACTGATCCGGATAACCATTTGGAGCAATTTAAAAACTTTATGATGAACTTTGATGATGATGACAAGCTACTTTGTAGAGCATTCTCCCAATCGTTTACGAGGAGTGCTCTAAAATGGTATAACAGCCTACCACAAGGTTGTATCAAGAATTTTGATACTTTTTGGGTGGCCTTTCGAAGGCAGTTCGTTGGGAGTAAAGAATTAAAGGGCAACGGGGACACAATAATCCATTGTGCCCAGGAACCTAACGAATCCTTAAAAGAATATATAAGTCGTTTTGTGAACACCAAGAATGGGTTGGCTTATTGCTTCGAGCAAGTGGCAATAGCATCCTTAAGACAGGGCTTGAACCCTGGGAATTTGGCTGATTCGGTGACCAGAAAGAAGGCTATGACTTGGGGAGGGTTGCTGAATCAGGTTGGAAAACAGATTAACGTTGATGAAACAAAGAAAGCTAGGGTGCACAGGCAGGTGAGGTATACCCCGATGGCACCAAACCCCAATCAGAATCAGTCCGGGAACAAGGCGAAGGAGACCGGACAGGGGCATGGCCGGGCTAAAGCTCAATCTCAGCCAGTTGCACCTGCCCAGAGTCAACAATCCAGAAATAAGAGAGGTCCTTGGGTTCAACCGGAGTGGTTTGCAGAATTGAAAAAAAGTGTGGCTACCATTTATGATAAAACAAAGGAAGAGGTGCACTATAGAAGACCGGCCACACTGCAATCTCCTAGAGAACACCGCAATAACTCTTTCTGCCAATATCACAATGATACTGGCCATACCACCGATGATTGTATAGCTTTAAAACAAGAAGTTCAGAACTTGATTGAGAGGGGAAAGCTGGGGGCTTATGTCAAAAGAAGAGGAGGTAATAGGCCTGACAATACTCACCGGGTTGGTCCAAGTAATGCTGCTCCGGAGGGAGCCATGGTTATAATCGAAAGGTTTGATGTGGAATCTGAATGCTTGGATCCTGATCCAACTCGAAATAGAGTGGGTGCCATTGAGGAATGTTCTAAGACAGTCTCCGGGCTCATTAAGTATTTTGAGTCACTTACAATTTTCGGAGGGGATACTATGACAGCTCCTACTGCTTCTTCGAGGAAGAGGCATGTTCATACTTTAGCTACCCAGCTAGAAGGAGGCATGACTTCCTATAAATCGCAAATTCCATTCCCCTTCATTGTTTTTTATGAAGATTATTTAAGAGATATAGCTGGCCCTCATGAAGATGTTGTTGTCATAGGAGCATCCATTGGAGGCAATGACATAAGACGAATTTTGGTGGATACTGGAAGCTCAGCCAATATCCTTTTCTTAACCACTTACAAGAGAATGAAAAATCCAGCCGTAATTCAGAGTTCGGACATATCAATTGTGGGCTTTACTGGCAGCTCAACAGATGTGATCGGGGAGTTCGAAGAGGAAGTTCTATTGGGCAAGGGCCCTTTCAAGAAGATGGTCAGGATACGTTTTATTGTGGTAGATTGTCCCACTTGCTATAATGCTATTCTAGGGAGGTCTTGGCTCTCTAGGATGCATGCAGTCGCTTCAACAGTCCACCAATGTTTGAAATATGATGTTCAAGGACAGGTGGGAGTTGTCCGAAGTAGTCAAAAGGTTGCAAGGGAATGTTATGCTACAGCCCTGGCGCCCCGGACGTTGGGGGCAGTTCGTATCAACGAGCAATAGCAATTTGAGGGGCTTTCTGGGGGTGAGGGTGAAATTGATGACCCCAGAGAGGCCCCTGGAGTATTAATACCAGTCGAAGAGGTAGAAACACATTGTTTAGAAGAAGGAAAAAGTGTCAAGATAGGGTCTAGAATGCCACCCGATCTGAAAAGAGAGATGTTAAAGTTTTTGAAAAGCCATCACCATGTTTTTGCTTGGTGCAATGCTGATGTTACTGGGGTTCCAACAGATGTGATATCACATCACCTATCTATCCGGAAAGACGTAGCACCAGTGGCTCAAAAGAGAAGGGCTTTTTCCAAGGAAAAGGCTGATGTTATTGTGCAAGAGGTTGACAGGCTCACAAAGATGGGGCATATCAAGGAGTCTCAATATCCTTTGTGGACTGCCAATCCGGTCCTGGTAAAAAAGAAAAATGGCAAGTGGCGCATGTGCATTGACTTCACAGACCTTAATAGGGCTTGCTCAAAAGATTTGTATCCAGTTCCCTGGATTGACCAGCTAGTAGACTCCACCTCTGGGAATAAGCTGCTATCATTTATGGATGCTTTCTCCGGGTACAATCAGATCCAAGTAGATCCGAAGGATCAAGAGCATACCACATTTGTCACTGACAGGGGTCTTCATCGCTATAAGGTAATGCCGTTTGGGTTGAAAAATGCTGGGGCTACTTATCAGAGATTGGTGAACAAAGCCTTTGTTGATCAGATTGGAAGGAATATGGAAGTATACATCGATGACATGATGGTGAAAAGTGTGGATGAGAAATTGCACTTGGCTGACCTCCAAGAAACTTTTACAAACTTAGTGAAAGTGAATTTGAAGTTAAATCTAGAAACATGTGTGTTCGGAGTGCAATCTGGGAAGTTCCTAGGTTATATAATAAGTGAGCAAGGGATACAGCCTGATCCGGACCAGTTTAATGCTCTATTTCAAATGGAGCCTCCTCAGAGTATTAAAGAAGTACAACGATTAACGGGGAGGTTAGCTGCTTTGAACAGATTTATCTCAAGGTCTTCGGACAGATGCGCCCCGTTTTTTCAAACCTTGAAGGGTGCGAAGGGATTGGACTGGACATCATAGTGTGATGAGGCTTTCAATGAAATCAAGAAGCATCTGTGCTCTCCCAAAACCTTATTTAAACCAGTTGATGGAGAGACACTCTTCGTATATTTGGCAGTTTCAAGTTGTGCCATCAGTGCTGTGTTAGTGAGAGAGGTGGATAATTACCCCCATCCAGTTTACTACATCAGCAAAAGCTTGATAGATGCAGAAAGGCGCTATTTGAAACTTGAAAAATTAGCATTGGCCCTGGTGATAGGTGCAAGAAAGATGAGGCCTTATTTCCAGGCTCATCCTATTATCGTCCGAACATCTTTTCCTTTGAAGAATGTTCTCCAAAAGGCAGACATTTCAAGTAGGATGACTAAGTGGTCGGTAGAATTGGGGGATTTCGATATAGATTTTTCTCCCCGAACAGCAGTCAAAGCCCAAGCTGTGGCTGATTTTTAAGTTGAATTCCACTCTGATAGAGATTCGGAGCAGACAACTGAGATGAAAGACAAAAAGGTCTGGGTCGTCCGGATGGATGGTGGATCCAGCACTATGGGATGTGGTGCAGGGGTGTGCTTGACTTCTCCATATGGTGACCAAATGTACCAGGCTATATGTTTCGCTTTCAGGGCTTCCAATAATGAGTCGGAGTACGAGGCAGCTATAGCTGGTTTGAAGTTAGCTTTTATTTGTGGGGCTAAGAGGGTCAAGCTATTGAGTGACTCCCAGCTTCTTATCCACCATGCCCAAGGTCAATCTGAGGCTAAAAAGGAGCAGCTAGTGAAGTATTTACTTCTTCTTAAAAATGAAGCACTCAAGTTTAAAAGCATTATTTATGAACATATACCCCGGACAGAAAATGAGTTGGCAGATTCATTGGCAACCATAGCATACACAGAGTCGTATCCATGGATTCATGTGCTGGAGAGCCCCTCCATTCAATTTAATATGGGTAAAGAAGAAGAAATTTTTGAAGTACAAGTAAAACAACCTCAGGATTGGAGATTTCCTCTCCTGCAATACCTCTCCGACGGCATCGTGCCTCCGGATAAATCACTGGCAAGAAAACTGAAACACAAGGCTCGTGGTTTTATCATACTGAGAGACATTCTGTATAAAAAGTCTTACAGTAAACCTCTTCTGCGCTGTTTGGGGGATGATAAATCTCAAGTAGTCCTCTCCGAATTGCATGATGGTGAGGGATCAGCTCATTGTGGATTCAGGGCTCTAATAAGGAGAGTTTTACTGGCTGGCTACTATTGGCCATCTATCATGCAGGATGCTAAAGAGCTGGTAAGAAGGTGTGACCCATGCCAGAGATACAGCAATGAAATTCATGTCCCAGCCATTCCTCTAGAGTCAATTTATGAGCCTATACCTTTTGCTCGATGGGGGTTGGATTTAGTGGGGCCTCTCCCTATGGCGTCCAGAGGGTGCAAAACTATAATTGTTGCAATCGATTACTTTTCAAAGTGGATTGAAGCAGCCCCTTTGGCAGGAACAACATCAAAAGCCGTTATAAAATTCATTTTATCCAACATTTGTTGCAGATTTGGGGTTTCACGAAAGATAACGACAGATAACAGGCCACAGTTCGACAATAGGGAAATGAAGAGTTTTTGTGCCTCAAGGGGTATACAACATTGTTTCTCTTCACCTTTCCACCCACAAGCAAATGGTCAGGTTGAAGTGGCTAATAGAACTATATTGTCCGGTTTAAAGAATAATCTGGAAGGGGCTGCTGGGAAGTGGCCTAGCTATTTACAAAAGGTTCTTGTGGGCCTACCGGACAACACCTGGGGCTGCAACACAGGAATCACCCTGTGCCTTGGTTTATGGGATGGATGCAATAGCTTCTATAGAAGCAAATCTCCCATCATTTCGTGTTCACAACTTCTCTGAATGCACTAACGAAGTGGCAATCAGAGGTCAGCTCGATCTAGTAGAAGAAAGACGAGTTAAAGCTCACCTTAGAGTTGCACACTATCAGGGTTTGATGAGAAGCATATTTGCTTCTAGGGTTAAAAGAAGAGATTTCCAGCTAGGGGACAAGGTATTAAGGAAAGTCTTCTTACACACTAAAGAGAAGCTGCTCGGCAAATTGGCCCCGACTTGGGAAGGACCTTATATGGTTGTAGAAAGGCTTAAACCTGTAACATATTGGCTAGAAGACAAGGATGGAAGAGTTTTGACCCACCCTTGGAATATCGAACATCTCCGGATGTACTTGGAGTAGCATTTGTGTAAATATTTACTTGTTTAAACATCCATGTAAATATTTGGGGGCATACTCTTTCCTACCCTGGTGGCGAGGGAGGTTTTAATGAGGTGTCCGGGTTTTTAATGAAATTTGATGCCTTCTTAAAAAATTTCCGAAGTGTTCTTACTTTGTCTTTTGTCACACCATCCGGATTGAAATAAAAGAGTGATGACCACTTAAACATTCGTCATCGGAGAATTTACACACTCTCACTATGAAATAACTAAGGGCTATTTAAACACTAGCCATCAAAATTGAAACAGACTATGAAAGAATATGAGAATTGTGCAAAACAAGGATATTTATTGAAATAACTTAAGTGCCTTGGCCTTCCAAGGACTTTCAAATTGTCAAACAGAGTAAAAGATCTATCCAGTTAGATACCGGACACACTTACAAAAAAGGTGTCTTGGCCTTCCAAGGACTTTAGTTTAGATAACGTGAAAAGTAAAAAATAATTCATAATTTAAGACTGAGCCTTTGAAGATGGCTCAGCCTCATCCATTTTCTTAGTCCCCTTGGGATCGTCTTTCTTTTCAGGAGGACCCTCCCCGGCATTTTCTTCTACCTCGTCAGAAGAGGAAGCACTGGAGTAGTCATGCAAGTCTCCATCAGCTATGGTGTGGAAGGGAAGGTCTTCATACTCTACGTGAAGCCACAAATCACCCAAGTTCCTCTTCAGGAACTTCTCATGGAAGAGCAGGACCATGTCTGACTTGGTTCTAGTGTTGGGACTGGCACTCTACCAAATCCATCAATTCTTGGATTGGGGCTTCTATTGAATCGAGAAATAGATTTGATTTTTCACCTTGGCATACATTTGCTCTTGAGTGTCGATCACGTTGTTGGCATAAGCATCGATCTTGGCTTGGATTTTGGCCTCCTGCTCCCTTAACAAATCAGCTTTCTCCTCTGCAGCCTTGGACTGTGTTCTCAAGCGCAATCTTGTCACTAATCAAGTTGTTGATAATTTGGTCCTTGGCCTTGGTCTCCTCTTTTGAAGAGTTGAGATCTTCCTCTGCTTCGGACAACTTCTCCCAGAGATCCTTGATGGTGTCTTCCAGAGTAGCAACTTTGGTGGTCCACCCCTCCTGATTCTTTTTCAGCTCCTCGTTCTCCCCCTTTAAGATATTAGCATGTTGAGTGGCAGTGAGAAGGTCATCGGACAGCCTTTCCTTATAAGACTTGAGGTCTTTGATAATGTCGGCCTGACTTTGAACTTGCTTCTCCAAAGCAAGCACCGGCTGAACATTGCTTAATAAAGAGTGAGAAATAACATCCCTTTCACTTGAAACAGTAAAGGTCTTACCATTAAAAGTGACGGTGTTTAAAGTACTCGGAGGGAGATAAGGCCCAGCAAAATCATCTATGGGGAGGTTGATGAAGTACTCACCAAGCCCACCAAGACCAGTGATGTCTACCCCATCAATGCTAAGACCTCCCCCTTCGACCTCATCGGTTTGAAAGTCACCAGGAATCTCCTCTGCTTGTGTTGGGTCAGTGGGGTCAACTTGGGGGAAAGGCTCTGGAGGTCGGAGAGAAAGTTCATCACCCTTAGAGGTCTTTTTCTTCTTGGCCTCCCTGTCTTTGCTTTCAGCTCCCCGTTTACGGTCTCTTTTGGAAGCCCTTGGAGGATTTGGGGAGTGAACTTCTTGCCTAACACTCTCCTGATCTACCGCTTCCAAGAGAGCAGCATAAATCTGGCTTGGGGGTGGCCCCTCCGCATTGGTTAAAACAGCTTCCTCCACCTCAGTAGGGTCCGCTCCACCTACCACTTTCTTGCCCTTCTTCTTCTTGCCTTTCATCTTACTCGGGGCCTTGGCCCGGCCTGGCAAGTAAAGTATCCCATCCGGTTCGTGTGTCCTCTTGAGCACTACATCCGGAGGGGTTGAGTGGTGAGCTATTCCCAAGTTAAATCCCTCCGGCCAGTAGTGTTCCAGAGGTGAGATCTTGCTAAGTTGCCCCCCATCAAGGCGTCGTGGAACCGGTTCCCCCACCGATCAGCAGTCCAAGCATTGATCTTGGTGCAAGTAGTCTGCCCGGACTTTAGATAGTCATTGAAGTCCTTGGGCAACACTGCTAAGAAAAAAGATAAAAACAGTCAATTTAAGCAAATTTGATAAAAGAAGAGATAAGAATATAAAGAAAAAGTCCTACGGTCACTCCTCCATCTGCTCGTGAGGAGACTTGGGTTGACTCCGACCTTGATTTTCCTCCCGTTTTCCCAAGCCCCACTTACAAATAGGAATTGAGTCCTCCAGTTCCTCTCCGACTCTAGTAGGTCATCCACAACTTTGAAGTTATCCCCCATATTGAAGTGGTAAAAAGGGATGTGGGGGTTTCTACAGAGGCTGGCCACAACAGCAAACTCCTCCATTGGTAGAGGGATCCCGGAGAGCCAAGAGGCCATAATGCAAGCCATAAGGGTATACCAAGCATTGGGACTCGACTGGCTTGGACAGAGCTTTATCAGATGAAAGTATCTGACGATCCCTGGGTCCAAGGGGAATCTGAGCCCCCAATTAAACGGCTCCGTGAAGATGACTATCTCGCTCAACTTGCAGTCCATGGGAGTTTCGGGGTCTATAGGAATTCTTATCTTCACGTTCTCCAGAATTCCCCATTTCGTACGCATCTGGCCCAGCTCAACTGTGTGGATGAATGCGTAGTTGATCTTTTGCAGGGCGATGAGGTACTTAACATTGACCTTGTGAAAAAAAGGCCCCACCTTTCCTTTGAGACACTCCGGCAGATCTGGATGCCTCAAGCACAACTTTTCTTTGCCCTTGTCCATTTGAGTAGTAACAGCACCACTAGTCTGTCCGGAAGGCTCAGACTCGAATGGAGCCTCTTCAATAGAGTCCTCCATTATTTCCTCCATGATTGATGAGGGGTTTTCAATAGCAGTGGTAAGAGGAATGTTTAGATTTGGCTCAGCCTGACTTCCGGACTGCTGAGTTTCAGTATTTTCTTGGTGCCTGGCCTCCGGTTGGGGCTCTGGTGTAGACATTTCTCTTCGAGGACTTGAGCCAGTGCCCTCCGGACCTGACAGCCTGTCCTTTGGTGCTCTAATGGGTGCCTCTGACCCAGTACTACTGTCCTTGGCACCCAATTTCGAAGGGGTGCCCTTAGAAGCTTGACCCTTGACCAGCCGTCCTTTTCTTCGGTCAACTAATTTCTGAGGAGAGGTTTCAGCGTCTGACCTCATGGCTAAGAAAGGGGAGGGTTTTTTTAAAGCTTGTAACTGTTAAACCTGGTTCAACGATGGGTTCCGACTCTTGCACTGAGGAGCCTGATATAATAGGTGAAAGATTGGTTTGAAATAACTTCTTCGGTTTGATGCCCTTTATGGAGGAAGAACCTTGGTTTGATTCTGTGGGTGAAGTTGCTGGTTTGTCAATAGGAAAGCGGGTAAGCCTGTTGTAATGCGCCTTTCCCTTTCAACCTTTTGCGCCTTTTCTAATTCAGAGAGGTTGAGCCACCCGCCTTTGATCAAAGTGTTCCGAGCCGTGAACATAAACAATCTGGGTAAAAATTTGTTTTGGAGAGAAAAAGCTTTGAGGATTTGCAGAGTAAAAACGAGAGTGATGGTGAAACGGTAGAAAGCATTTCAATTTATAGTAAATCTGAAAAAGGAGTTTGATTCCTAGGAGAATTCGAAAAGATTGGTAATGATTAAAAGACGGCGCTGATGTCACCCTCTTTAATGAAGAGGTTGCTTTTTGAAGAAGGTGGGTGCGAGATTCAAGGTGAAAAAACGGCTGAAGAAACCAACCAAAAACTGACATGTGTCCCATAAACTCTGGCAAAAAACCGTTTGGATTCACAAAACTTTATCAGTCCGGATAAAGCCATAGCACAAGTCGAAAGACCTGTCCGGATAAAACTGCCCTTGATATCGAACTGTTTTTCAGGTTTTTGACAAAGGCATTTGAACAAACACCTAAAAAAGGGGCTCCTGATGAGTCCGAATATTGCTACCTCTCCGGACAGGGACAGTTCGGA
Source organism: Limnanthes douglasii subsp. nivea (assembly GCA_036936605.1). NCBI lineage: Eukaryota > Viridiplantae > Streptophyta > Magnoliopsida > Brassicales > Limnanthaceae > Limnanthes > Limnanthes douglasii. The sequence goes on from JAUPFV010000002.1 coordinate 161,372,870, forward strand.
CCAAGATTACTAGACCGGACAGGGCAATTCGAACATCTAGCCCATTGGACTGTTCGGACTATAATAAAAGTACTTAAAAACCTAAACACTTCTTGACTAAGCAGCTTGCTCTTCTACTTAGATCTCATGGGTCTTTGAACATGGCTCGGGTCCATTAAACATGACCCGAAAACCCATAAAGCCCAAATATAAGGGTATAAATACCCAACCACCTGCATTTAATATGAATAATGAAAATTAAATACAACTAGGATGCTTAATTCTCCCTCTACTCTCTACTCAAACATTAAACACCTACACACCTCCAGAAAACTCTAAAACAAATTACAAATTTACCCTCAGAAGAAAATTAACCACATCAAATACTACACTCTCAAACCCCTAACATGCTTCAAGGTCTCAAAATCATAAAACAAATTGGGTATTTTCTCTCAAATTAAATCACTTCATATAATTGGTTTTGGGAAACTGAGTCAAGTGGTGTACTTGATTCCAAATTATGGAGATTAGTCGGTTGTGTTACCTCGTGAGTGTAGATTTTGATTTAGAAAATTGTTAGAAGAGAATTATAGAGAGAGAGAGAGAGAGAGAGAAAAAGTTAGAGAGTTTTTATAGAGAGAAAGTTGAAATACAAATGAGTTGAGTAGAAAAAGTGTTCAACCCCTTTATTAGGTAAGTCTCGCCCTTTACATAGAGTAGCCAAGACTTAGCCTTAAAGTGAAATTTGTTACAAAAGAGGGCAAATTTCCCTTTAGTCCTTAATAACATTACATAGTCACAAATGTTCTCTAAAACTTACATTATATATAATTTAAGGACTAAACTTACATTATTTACAGTTTAAAAATTTACATTATTTACAATTTATTCTTTGAAATCCTACTTCCATATCAGTAGCCCCCTAGTTCTCATGTCAGTAAATGAATGAGAACTAAAATGTTAGTTCATCCTGACTGCAAAGTCTTCCTCCCTATTCGTAATAGGTCAGAAAGTCATTTGCCAAAAAAAAAGCTACAAGGAAAAGAAAAGTAAAAAGACAGCTAACACATCTGGTGCTAGCCCTTCAACTCCATCGAAAACAAAGCCTCGAAAATGAAAAGCGGGAAAGCAGACTCTTTCACCCATCGAAGAAGGAAAATATTAAGAACCGTCTTCAAAGAAAAAGAAAGTTTCTTCCAGTTCTCATGGAAAGAAATAGAAACAAGCCAAAATCACATTGTATACATTGGTCGATGAAGAAGAAACCACTACTATTGTAAATCAACAAAACCCTTCGGTCGAAGAGCAACAAACAATGACAACACCTTAATAATCATCAAAGACACTGCTACTAACGAAAATCAAAATGTTGAAAACTTCGATTCTAACAGTTTCATCCATTTCAACAATACGCAAGAGCTTGTTGGAGAAGACGATCCTATTCTCCAAGACATTCAAAATCATATGATTAATTTTGGGAGACCAACACCTGTCAAAGCATCTCTGGAAAGTATATGTCCCTCTCCACCAACCACAACTTTAAATATGATCCTTTGTCCTATTTAACATAAATTCCCCTCCTCCTCCAAATCTTGCAATCGTTGGTGCAGTTCAACCATTTATCGATCTTGATGCTGCAGCAAAAGTACTTGCTTCCCAATTCGAAGCTTCTCAAAACCATCTGAAACAATTGGCCAAATACATGGTCAGCTACAAAGGTCTTGCTGAAGATGAGAAAAAACTAAGAGAAGATTTTCATAGCAATGTGGTCGAGCAATTTCATATGTAAGAATTAGTAAGGTCTGAGCTTATTCGAAGTGCTCTCTTCATGAAAAATCATCTGTGAACAATACATATTGCTGAGAAAGAAGCGATGAAGACTTCTCATGAAAAGGATATGAATAAGCATAAAATTGATCATACTAATGAACTGGCTGCTGAAATATCCAAATCCAAAGGTCTACAAAACTCTCTTACCCTTTGCGAAGCAAAAAATAAAGAGTTGACCGATGAGATGGCTAAATTGAAGAAATATTTCGAGGAGGAAAAAGTTGTTGTTGTTACTGCTGCCGAAGCTAAACTTTCAAAAGACATGTTGGATGCTATTAACAATAGAAAAGAAGAAACAACTATCACCCTTCTTCGAGAACTTTATGTTACTTATCCGAAGATTAACCTTACAGTTTTTTGGGACAACATTCCCATCGAAAATCATCCAAGTGAAGTTTTCGATCCTATCCCCGACTCATCATCTTCTTAGGAATAATTATCCAAGGAGGATGAATCATCTCAATAACTTTATTATTTTTATTTATATTTGTCAGATTAGAAATTTGCTTTTGTACTTCAAATAATTAATCTAATTGACAAATGGTTTCCTTACTTGTTACTTTTATTCTCTTCATATATTATTCGATGCTAAAATTTTAAAATAAACATAATAAGTACTTTGATATTTCAACATATAATTATAAATTGTAAGCTTACCACCTCATATACCTTAGTGAAGTTGATAAACATGGTTGCACTTCGAAATATTCCGTGCATTATTAAGTGTTGCACTTCGTAAAACTTTAATGTGTTTATTAAACATGGTTGTTTCTTTGAAAAGTGTTATAAACACTTCGGAACATTCTACTTTTAACCAACCTCAAAGATGATCAGTCTTTGATAAGTTGTTAAGATAGTTTTATTCAAACATGTATAAACAACCATTGGCCAAAAACGAATTTTATTGATAATATTGAATATGCACACAACACCTCGTTAAAACCTTCCTGGGCCAACATGATAATAAAGAGTGTGCTACTCGAAAGTGAAAATTCTAAAATACAAAGACAAATCTATTCCTAATAAAGCTTTAAGTGTTGTATATTCCATGGATGTTGAAGCATCCTCCTTTCAAAATCACAAAGACGATAAAACCATGGCTTTATTCTTTCAACAACCATATAGGGCCCTTCCCATTTCAGAGCTATTTTTCCAAGGTTTTTCTCCCTTGTGTGCAAGAATAATTTTCTGAACACCTTATCACCTTCTTTAAATTCTCTTCTCTTCACCTTCGAATCAAATCTATTCCTCATAGCAGTTTGATAGTGGATTACATTCAAATGAGCTCGAACTCATTTCTCCTCAATCAAATCTAAATTTTCCCTTCTAACTTCATCATTGGATCTTTCAGAATATTGATTTATTTTAAAAGATGACATCGTAGATTCTATGGGGCTAACTGCATCCATTCCATATGCCAAAGAAAAATGAGTCTTTTGTGTATCTTTTCTAGGACTTGTCCTATAAGCCCAAAGCACCTCTTGCAAATAATTTTACCATTTTCCTACTACACCCGTTAAATTCTTCTTCAAGCCATCTAAAATTGTTATGTTTGTTACCTCCACTTGTCCATTAGCTTGAGGAAGAAAAAGCATCGAAAAAAATTGCTGAATTCCTTTCGACGTGCAAAATGAAGCCATGTGTTTGTTATTAAACTGAGGGCCATTATCTGTTGTAATCCTCCGAGGAAATCCACAACGACAACAAATGTTGTTCACAATAAACTTGATCACATCCTTTGCCTTTGTCCCTAATAGCGGTTCTGCCTCGGCCCACTTTGTAAAATAATTCACCGCTACGATTATCATCTATCTTCCTCATGAATTCATCGGCAAAGGAACCACCAGATCAATCCCTCATCTATCAAATGGAACCGACTCAGTTATAGACATAAGCGGCACCGCTGGTCTGTGAATGGCATTAACAAATCTCTGACAAATATCACAACTTTGAACTAAATTCTTAGCATCAATCATGATTGTAGGACAATAGAACCATGCAATTAAAACTCGTCGTGATAGAGCTTTAATCCCGCAATGAGCTGAACCTTCACCATCATGCAATTCTGATAATACCTCATGTGATTCTTGATTGCCTAGACATCGTAATAATGGCCTGCTTAATGCCTTTTTATACAATATTCCATCTAACACTATATATCTGAAGGCTTTGCCTCTCAATTTTTTAGCCAACCTAGTATCATCTGGTAATGTTCCTTGAGTAAAAAAAACTAAGAATATCTGCTCGCCAATCAGCTCCGATTATTTCATCTGTAACAAAGAGTTCCTATATGCATTTGCATTGATTTGATTGAGTAACAATTGAAGGATTTTCTTGTAACAAAATCCAAGGATATTCTTCCTTGTAAGAGACATTTTTTATTGAATCAGCCACCATGTTACTCCATCGACCAATATATTCCACAACAACATTGTCAAACAAAAGCATTAAATTTCGAAGTTCCCAAAGATATAAAATCAAACGATCCTTTCAAGCATTAAATTGTTTGATGTGGTCATCGGGATCTTGCATCCCATCGAACTTTTCTACTATTGAAACGTCAAAACATTTCGGAAGCGTTATAGAGAAAATTTCACTTGTCAACAAAGAGTTTCTCCAGTCAACACCTTGAACAAACTGATCATATGTTCCCATTACAACATATAGATTTCGACCAGTCTGAGCATACTAATTCGAAGTGTTTTTTTTCGCACCACGTAGAACGAGGAACATTGTCCCTTTTAGATTTGTTTTCCTTTTTATGTTTCCTCGAATGCTCTTTATCTTATTCCTCTTTTAAAGAATCTTGTATCTTTTAAAACCTGAATCTGAGATTTCTACCTCCTCATCACTAGAGGTTATATACTTTTCTTTTCTTTTTTCCCTTTCCAAGATGAATATCTCTCTTTAGGAGACACGAAATGCACTTTTTATGCTTAGTTTTAGCTCGTTGATCAGCACAGGATTGATCAGATTGGTCTCCCATATCAGTTTTTTATGTTTCTTGCTTAACCTCGGATTTGAGCTTCGCCAAGTGGATTTCTTGTTCTCATCATTCATACTTTTCATTTAGTGTATTTATCTTGTCTAAAAGCTGGTTCATTCGCACCTCAATGTCTGATTGAGTTTGAATCAAAGATGATCCATCTAGCTTATTTTTGTCTCTCTGTAAAATCATCTATTAAAGTTTCCATCGGCGATCGAAGAAAATGAGTGTTTTCGGGATTCATTGTATGAAATTTGAACAAAAAATACAACAAGATTGTATCAAATTCGAACAGATAAAGTCATTGATTCTTTAATCAGATCCCCAGTGGAGCTGCCAATTTGGTGAGCATAGATGTTGCCTTAGGAAATTGTTATAAGAGAATTCTAGAGAGAGAAAGAGTTAGAGAGTTTTTAGAGAGAGAAAGTTTAAGTACAAATGAGTTTAGTAGAAAAAGTTTTCAACCCTTTTATTAGGTAAGCCTTGTCCTTTATTAGATAACAATTCAGAACTCTGCATTAGGGGTTTATAAAAGAAGAATGAGATCTAGAGAGTGGTTGATTTTTGTTCAAATGAAAATAATACACGAATAGTCAAATTATGGCTTTATCAAACTACTTATAATTAGGGCTTTTGAATACCTTAAGTGAATTAACAATCCATATAGTTTATTGAAGGTTGTGTATACAACATAAATAATTTGTTCTAAATTATTATAGTCCTGATGTAATTGCTATTGGAGGGAACTATATTGGTATACCCTAATTTAATATTTGCATCAACCCAACTGGTATCCACACTATTAATTTCTATGAAATCTATTATATTATTATATATAGATCAAATATATTATAAAATTATTACAATTATTGAATTGGACAAAACAAAATATTATAAAACATTCTAAATTAAAATAGGCTATGACTAAACTGTTGACCAAAAGGCTAAGTAGCTCCAAATTTATGTACACTAAAAAATTATAATAAGTTGTTCCATTTTATTCCTAAAACACGCTTGATAGTAAAACTAAGTTATACCACAAAATACACTAAGTTAAACCAAATTTCCAAACCTTATTCCCTCATACATCTTTTTCATAACCGTAATCTTCTTCTTATCATTTTTCAACAACAATAAGACCTAAAACTCAACAACATCTTCCATTTATTCTTTGAAGAAGAACACAGACTCTTCAATCAACAAAATTAATTGACAAAGGAAAAACGTAAGTTTCCTCTCATTTATTGATTTAGTTTGTTTTAGGTTTTTTTGTAAATTGTTTGGTAAGTTATAGATTGAAATCATTTATACTGTTAAACTAGTTAGATATTTAGGGATTTTACAAAGAACTGTCCCTGGGTTTTCAACACTATTCTTCATCACTACCGGTGTGAAGCTTTGCACGAGAATGGACTAAATTTTGACTTTTACAGTTTAGTCCTCGACGACGTGGAATATTAGAGCTGGAGGTAATAAAGTTTTTTTTTTCAATCAACTTTGTTAGTGCTAGCGCTAATGCTCCACGCTAGCAAGCACTAAAATGGGAAAGAAAAAAAAGATTAGTCCCCACCAATGCTAAACCTTGACACTGGCGGTGTCAAAATACTGTTTATGGTTCATTTTTACCTAACTTATTTTATTTTGTTCTTGTTGTTGTTGTTGGCAGAAAATTACTAGGTCGGAGAAAAACTCAAAAGGTCAGAGGGATAAAGGTCGGAAAGACATGGAGAAATATACATCCAAAAAATGTCATATATCTCAAATATGTAGTAGTGGTGGTTCTCATGCAGCCGAAAGGAGTCGGCTTGAGTGTTCCGAGCATACAGGATGGTCATTACAGCCTATCACGTAAAAAACTACAAGGGAACAAGGTACAAGTAGTGGTGGTGGTGAACGTACTTTTGATGATCAATCACCGATAAACAATTCACGTTCTAAGGAAGGTGAGTCTCAAATTCGTGCCAAAGGACGTAACATCGATCCAAACCAACTGAATAATTTATTTTTGTCGTAAAATAATATCATATTGTTTCTCGATTACCAAGAACGCAGGACGTACAACACATATATTAGAAATATAAGTTATATCAATTATTTATAATAAAAAAATTGTTTATATGAATAATAATAATATAACTTGATTTATTTTTAATTTTTGCAGTATCGGTTGGATATTAACATTTCAGCAAAGTACGGAGTCCTCGACCATTGGGACCTAAGTAATCAAAATGTTATGAGCAATATCTTCCAAGACACTCCATTTTGGCATATCATTGGCCACCTGTCTAAGTTCAACTCAAACCCGCAATTAAATAAGGTTTTTATCAAACAGTGAGATCAAAAGACCAACACATTCTAATTCTCCTTTGGCAACATAAATAATACATTGGACGACATGTTCGTCATTACCGGCCTCCCGATGGTAAGAAGAATAGTCGAATCCGAGGGGAGCACCACTTAGGGTGAAGTTTATGCCCATTACACTTGGTCGTTGGGAGTTATAGCTAATGAGATTCATGAGGAACTAGAGAACCATGATGGGGTCGGGTTAGGTCTTAAATGGTGCAGGGACCAATTTATAGGAGACGTGTATTTGGACTTAAATCTCACGTGTACTGGTGATATGAGTATACATGTCACACATGCGTACATTATATATATGTTTGGTGGTACCATTTTTACCAACACGAGCCATAAATTCGTACATGAATATTTTCTCGCATATTTGGAGTACATAGATCGGCTCAGTGAGATAGTGTTGGGTATTTGTTCATTAGCATGGTTATATATAGATTTTTGAGGTGTTTCAAAGACGTCGCACAATAGTGTCATCAGTTTTGTTAGGTTGTTAGATTGTCGGATCTACGATACTTTCCCTTGTTTTCACCCAGAATTTAACAACAAATATACCTTATCAAATCCCAAGCTTGTTAGTTGGTTGACGAAAAAAATCACGGGGATAAATGTTTGGCAAAAACCAACTATCGCGACGTATTTGCTAGTTTTGAGGAGAAAGATGTAAGTATTGAGATGTATGTAGTGTTAATTTTATCTTATCCAATTTGTTTCTTACATTGTTATATGTTTGTGTGCAGGTGATATTCCAGCCTTATATAGAGATGAGAAATAGGTGTCTAAATTAGGTAATTAACTTATATCGTATTCCTATTTGGGTTATGGGTACGACCGAAGGATATATATTCGGATCAAGTGAAGCGACAATTTGGCTGGATCCATGAAAAACTACTTGATCTTATTGCAGCTTGACCTGTTATCAATAAAGGAGAACATTTTTGGTATCGTGTAACCTTATGGATTAAAATAACCACAAGTTACATTTGTATGTAGTTTACAGATTTACACAATCGTTCCATGTACGTTGGCTTTAGAAAAAGCTATATTTTGCTACGTTTTAATTGTTGTTTGGGTATGTTGTATAAGATAACATTGGTTTTTTGTGTTGGACATGTATATTGTATAACAAAACATTAATTTATTATTGGACATATATAACAAAATATTGCTATTTTTTTAAATGTATGTTGTATAATAATAATTTCGATGTGTTACTATGTATTTATTATGTTCTATTTTGTGATTGGCTAACTCTTTATGGAGGGTTTCTTACAATTAATTATGAATTTTCCAGATTTATCTATATACACCGATGATGTAACCTACTCATTTCGCCGGTGGATTATATGCACTACGAGTGTGGATATACTACACCGACAGAGTAGTTTCATATCAGCGATGTAAATATCCCCACCGAAGGTAAAGCGAGTAAATAAAATATCACAAGAAATTTAATTCTCTTCGTACTACCGATCGTGGCACCGCCGGTTGATATTCATAGCGTTGTGAAAATTCTACAACGAAAATATAGTATCCCATCGTTGGTGTAAACATTCTACACCACCGGTGGGATACCAAATTATTCTTAAAATAACAAAGTTTTAAAAAAAAATCCGCAGAAGGATAGTGGTTTCCGCCAACTTATTTAGGGCTTCCCGCCAATGAGATTTTCCCGAAAACTATGGTTTCCCGCAAACTATATTGTTTCATTCCTGCCAATCATCCTCCATAAATGAAGTTGATTAACTATATTAGTTTCCTCTCAACAATAAAACATATACCACAGTAGCTTGGGTGATGTGAATTAGAATATACATGAAAATGTGCATCTGCTGAAAGTCATTGATTGCATAAAACACATGATGTCGGAATAAACTCATGGTTTTATCGACGGATTTTTATGTACCTCATGCACTGTAAGAAAACAACGTATTTTGATTGTATGGTGCCTCGAGCACGCGGACGTAAAGAAGTCACCACCAGGTTAGATTATTTGAAAACGGTTACGAGTATACTCATTACATCACTTACCTATAAAATTGAACGTGAAACCCATGATGTTTTCACTATTAGATCTCAAAGCTTTATTATGAAAGATATGTTGGTGCAAGAACTTAATGATAAAATGGATGGGGAAGCCAAAATTGACGAGGCGTTTACGCAAATTTCGAGGGAACTATTCGTTCGAAAAATTGTTTGAGTCTGTATGGAAATATTTGTTACCATAAACGTGCCTTTAACGCCAAAAATGTCAACTATCTATCTATTTTATTTTCTAGTGGTTGTATACCGATTACGTATTACGTATGAATTATGTAATATTCGTAATTATTTTAACTAATTTATGTCTAATATTATTGTTTCAAATTTATCATTATCATAATTTTCATAATGTACAAGGTTTTTGCATGAGAAATAAGACATTGATTACAATGAATTCTTTTTAAACGAAAGTGGCTAAATCGGTTACTTCGAGACTATGATTTTTAATATCTTAATATCTTTTCCAAAAAAATGAATCGGTAATGCTCAACCTTCGATATCTATTGAACGCAATTTTAGTCAATGATGAGGTATCCTTGCTCTTCTTCGCATTTGAGGGAGTTTGTTTTTTTTTATTTGGTCAATTTTCGTAGCTCTGTCTTCATTTATCTTTTATGCCGAGGCATCGTTCATCATGCTAAAGAAACTATGCCAGTCCTGACGGCTAGAATTCAAAAAGTCTTAGGGCTTGGATCCAAACTGTCACCGGAGACGTCTCCGACTTGGTTCGTACTTAAGTATGACCTCTTGCGTTCCCCGTAGGCGTGGTCAGTGATCCAAACACCCTTTGTAAGGAGGGATAAAGTATAACAAATACCATATTCATAGCATGAAGATCACTTGGTGTATAACATGAAGATAACTTAGCTTAAAGCCATTCAATCGTACAGATGGAGATAATTTGGATTATAACCTTACTATCATGGAGATAAAGATCATTTGGTTTTTAGCCCTTCCGATAGTGGAGATGGATAATTATTTGGCGTATAGTCTTTTTGCTATTATGGAGATGGAGATCATTTGGCTTATAGCCTTTTCGATAATGAAGATAGAGATTACTCGGCCTATAGCCTTTTAGTATGGAGATGGAGATTACTCGACCTATAGTCTTTTCGAGGATGAAGATGGAGATTATTTGACAGATATGACGAAGATCACATGACAAATGGTTTGACAACTCTTTTGTAGGTTGAATATTTTGAAGTACAAATTACGCATCAACACCATAGACGATGACTAAAAATTATTTTTAAAATATCTATTAACAAAGTCATAATAGATATATTCACTTTGATAGTGAATTGTTGTTACGATTTTGTTATGGAACAAATCGTTTCTCACTTAAATTTCGACTCTCACCATGTAAATCCATTGAAATATGATTATTTCTTGTGACGACATAAATAGACGAAGAATGCTCGAGTTGTATGGATGTAAGTCGGCTAAAAACCCTGGTTAGTCATCGGTGTTTGACACCTATTACATTCGTGCCATTAAGCTTCAGTCGTCCCCAAAACGAGTCACTAGTGTTTAAAATCGTTGCATTATTGCCACTAGCGCGTGAAAATTAACAAGAGACTGACACGTGACACCCCAATGTACCCAGGTTTGTTGCATATACGGTCACCCTTTAAATCCTATCCAAAATACCCCTTTACTAATTTTTACCTTTTATTTTTTATTTTTTATTTTTTATTTTTTATTTTTTACTTTTTACTTTTTATTTTTATTTTTTACTTTTCACTTTTATTTTTTACTTTTCACCAATTAGTCCATTTAACTTAAATCAATAGTCAATCCATATAAAATTAAACATAAGTAGACCCAATCATAACCTAATTCTTATTTTCTATCGACAGGAGTTTGGTAACTATTGATTTCTCAACTTTCTCACTAACCAAACAACAGAGGAAAGAAAAACCTCAGACTAGCTTCAACGGTGCTTTCTCACTAACCAAACAACACACGAAAGCAAAACCTCAACACACCATCTCCATTCGACTGTTTCACGGTTAAAAAAAACAATCGATTGAATCGAAGTTAAAAAAAACAGTGAAACCAAGAAACCCAACAGCAGATCTAGCCATTATATTAGTAAACTCTTGAAAACTCAACACATCATCTCCATTCGTATCAGCTTCCCTCGTCATCTCCGTCAATTCCTTATACGTCAACGAATACCCCATTTTCGCCATCGACCCGGCTAATTCGGCAGCCCTAATAAAGCCGTTTCCGTCTCTATCGAACGACCGGAAAACCTCCATCAACTGTTCTTAATTTATTAAAATCTCATTCTTCAGATCTGGGAGAATCGCCCCGACGAGCTCGTCGAATTCGATCATTCCGTTTCCGTCTGTGTCGATTGGTTCAAGAGGAGAGTTATATTGCCACCAGATGGTTTCAGGCCCAGAGCATGGAGGAGGGCGGCGAGTTCTAGCTACGTGAGGTTGCCTTCTTTGTCGAGGTCGAAGCGTGTGAAGATGTTTTGGAGTTGTTTTAGCTGCTCGGAAGCTTTGGTTCCATTCATGGCGTAGAGAGAGAATGTAGATAGATCTGAGACATGTATTGTGTTATGTAGAAAAGAAAAATTAAGGTTTTAGAATATAAGAAATAGTAAACGTAAAAGTAATAAAGTAAATATTGAAAGTAAATATAAATAAGGTAAAGTAAAAAGTAAATAAAGTAAATAAAGTAAAATAGTAAAGATCGGTGTTTTTGGAAAGAAATAAAGGGTAATCGTATATGTAATAAACCTGAGCATATTGGGGTGTCACGTGTCAGTCTCTTGTTAATTTGCACGCGCTAAAAACAAAAATGCAACGGTTTTAAATACTTATAACTCGTTTTGGTGACAAATGTAACACGTATCAAAGGCGAACACCGGTGATAACAAGGGTTTTTAGCCGATGCATTAAAGAGATATTGTAACAATGGCAAAAATTGAGAACGGACCCGATGATCAATCACGGCGATAATCAATCTCAATTGCAAAAGAAGATTGATAAGCTATCTGACCATGTTTATTCCCTTAAGAAGACTAAAAAAGAAACACGAATTCAAGGATTTCCATGAACTTGTGATTCCCAACGGGCTATCTAAAACAAATTACTATAATGTCGTTTTGAGGCTCTTTTGGAATTATCTTCGTGAGGATGTTTGGAAGGGAGATGAAGACCATCCTGAGGCGCTCCGAACAGATTGGTGATCAAATGGTTACGTTCTGAGTGGGGAGAACGACTCAGGAAAGAATACAAAATTGGTTCAGTTTCTTGCTGATTCAGGAGTAGGTGGTAGCGGGTCTATTACTGAGAACGACTCAGGAAAGAATACAAAATTGGTTCCTCAACCCCAAATAATTTCTTCCATCTCATGGACAGAAAGAGTTAAAGAAGAAAGTAATGGGTGCTGAGTCAAATTTGTTTAACAGGTCAACTTTTGTTGATTTTTGCTTTAAGGTCTGACGAGTGGGGTTTGCTAGAAAGTTGTTCGACATAATGCTGGACAGAGTTTTGGTTTTGTGGAACAGGATGGTGTCTGAGTTTGGTAGGATTAATCTTTTCGATGATTCAATTAGGATTTTTGGTGAGTTGATTCCTTGTGGTGATTCTCGATTAGATTCAACAACAGTTGCAGCTGTTCTTAATCTTTACTGGTTTCATTTCGATGCATTCGAAGTGTTGCAGGGTGCACACAACAAGTAAGTTGTTTGGCCCTCTTTACCCTACTGCTGCCGACTTGCCTATTTAGTCAGGTCTGGTACTAATGCCCTCTTATCTCAGCAAGCTTTGCATCTCATGTACTGTATGTAGAGGTGTCAAACGGTTTGAACCAGCACCAACCCGCACCGTTTAAGTCTGAACCACGGGTTGCAGTCCTGGCGGGTTGCGGTCCTGGCGGGTTGCGGTCCTGGCGGGTTGCTCTTATGCGGTCCTGACGGTCTGGCGGTCCTGCCAGGTTGCAGTCCTAATGGGCCAGTTTCACAGTTAAACCGCCAGTTCAAACAACCAGACGAACCATTTAAGAGCCGTTTACCAGTTCAAACCATCAGCCAAACCATTTAACCATTTAAGAACCGTTTATCAGAATATATTATAATGTTATTTAAAATTAATTTGTAAGTGTTAATTGAATCTAATTTCAATAATTTAGTTAATTATTCTATTTCATGTATTTTAATTTAAATATGTTATCATTTTAATCGAAATTTTATAATCATCAATTATATTTTAAAAAAATAATTGTAATTTGATTTTGATACGTTTGAATAATATATTACTATTAAATAATATATACCTATTAGACATATAATTATATTAAAATTTTAAATTATTAGGTGATTCTTTAGATTCTTTCAAGCTTGAAGTGTTTATGGTTAGATGAATTATATAGTTTATTGTATTTTCGAACTATTCAATATTAGAAGTTTATATGCATAAACATAAATTACTTGTAAGTTGTAAAGAACAAAATAAAAATTGAAAGCTAGGTAAGTGATTTAAATAACATTTAATAAAAAATAGAAGCAAAACAAACAATTCATTAAAAATAAAAACCAAACAAGTAACATAGTTGTTCAATCAAATAAAAAAGATAAACATTACAACGATAATGAAAATCAATTGCGAAAAACTAAGGAGCTTCATCGTTGTTGTTGTTAGGTGGTTGACCTTGCAAATGCATGTTCTCCATCATCTGTCGCATATACTCCGACTGTTGGGCTTGAGAGTTTGCAAATCGCTCATTCCATTGATCTTGTCCATGATGCCACTGCTCGTATTGACCATGCCACTGCTCGTATTGACCATGCCACTGCTGGAGGTGACCAAGTTGATCATTCACCCCTACTTGCCACTGCTGTATCTGGCTAAGCTGGTCATTTACCCCCCCCCCTGCCAATTTTGAAATTCACCTTGCCATTTTGTAAAATCATCATGCCAAACCTTTTGTTGAGTATGCGCAAATTGCATATGATTCATTTGTTGAGTATGCGCAAACTCAGCAAATTCGCGATCGGTTCGTCTTTATTGTGGCGGTACTCGCGAAGAACCACTAGCATTTGGATCGAAAGACGCTTCAGCCTCAACTCGATACTGAGTAGGTGGATTTGGCGGTTTTGTAAGACCGTTCGCAATATATATCTGATTCAAGTCTTCTCTATGGTGGTTCCATGCCTCTAATTTCGAAATCAACTCTCCATCCCAAGAGTATATTTCCTGCAAACGCAAAGAGTTTCTACCTATAGCACTAGTCGGCCTCACCTTCACCGGAGTGTACATACTCACATCAGCTCCTTTCGAAACAAGCAATTTACTCAATATCATCCCATAAGGTAGTTTATCCGTACCACACCTCGCAGCCATATTTCGAATCATCAAGCTGGGTAAATTAATTATTCCCTGATTTTGAATCATAAAAGCAGTAACAAATGTTTGAATATATGAAAGCTGCGAATCATTGTTACTAGGGGGAAGAAATATACTATTTACCAATTTCAAAGCTAATTTCCCAATACCATCCAAATTACCCCGCATGGCTCGAAATTTACCGCTAATTTCCGGAGCTTCCGCACCAGGACAAGTAAGAATCTCTACTGCTTCTTCGTAAGACAAAGGCCAATCATCACTCCAGATCGTAGGGCGATAACTAATGGGAGGTAATTTATCACCGGTAAAGATTTCATGGGTTGGAACGGAAAAAAGATCTTCAAAATCAGTTTCAAAAAAACTAATGTCTTTACCATCAATCAAACAATTCATTCCTAAACCTCTTGGATCATTTTCGATTAATCTAGCCGTGGAATAAAACCTTCGCACTAGTTCTATATACCAATCACATTTGAATCTAGCTAGTATCATCCAACCTAGGCCATTATTAGGTTCAATAAGTTTGAAATTTTTTTGCATACCCTCTATTTGGATCAATTCCTCGTAGTTCAGAAACATACCGGACCAAATTTTTGTTACACCTCGACCTCCTTGCTGATTACTACGGATGCGAATCTCCCCCTCGGGGCGATGTTCGATAGTCTCGCTCTCCGTAGATTGAAACAACATATCTTCCACCTCTCTCAATTCGGAAGTGGTTGGTTCACTACGTCCACCTTTACGAGCATTCTTTATTCTTTTCGAAGACATTTGCGAAACCTGAAATTTAAATAGAGTTTGAAAAATATAATTTTTTTTTAGAGAAGTGTAGTAGAGAGAGTGGATAAATTTGTAGTGGAGAGGGAGAGATTTGTAGTGAAAAATATAGGAGGATGTAGGGTGTATTTATAGGGTAATTTTTTTTTTAATTTCAACTAGCCGTTTGATGACGTCAGCATGACGTCATCAAGCGGACCATCCGGCCACGCGTGCGGATGGTCTGCTTTTGGCAATAGCCAACGGCTAGTTCGTTTGAACTAGCCGTTGGATGAACCGGGGCATCCGGACGATCATCCGGATGCCCCGGTTCCAATTCGGACCATCCGGATCGATATCCGGATGGTCCGAATTATCTGTCTGGGCGTCCGGGCGAAACTGTCCGGATGCCCCAGATCATGTGTCCGGACCATCCGGACGCCCATCCGGATGGTCCGGGCGATTATTTTTTTTTGTTTTTTCGGTTTTTTTTGGGTCTCCCCTATAAGTAGAGGAGACCCCAACACCAATACTCACACCTCTCAAACAACTCCCTCCTTCTCTCTAAATCTATCTATTTGTTCGATAAGTTCTAGAAAACTACAATTAGTTATTTTACTTATTCTACTCCTACGTTCGAAATTGTTTGATTTTTGTTTTTCTGCAAATTGTTTCTTAGTTGTTATTAGTCTAAATTTAGTTGTTCTATCTTGTTATTAGTCTAAATTTAGTTGCTCTATCTTGTTATTAGTCTAAATTGTGATTTTATTATTAGTATTTTATTGCATATTTGAAAAAAAAACTGTTATTAGTTTTAAAATGAATTCAAAACGTAGAAATACTGGGATAAATGCACCATCTAATGTGGATCTCAATACCATGGATGATTTTTCTACAGAATTCCCTCACGTTGACACACTCTCCTCTCGCGAAAGTGGTGGTGGAAGTACTAGTGGGGGGAGATCTCGTAAGAAAACATCTTGGATTTGGAAACACTATACTCTATCAGAAGATGGTTTGTCTTGTATTTGTAAAGAGTGCAATAAACGTTATCTTCACGTAAGTGGATCTAGAAATATGGGCACTAGCACTATGGTAAAACATTTAACGAAACATGAAATATATGATCCTACAAAACCTAACCCAACTAATGTTTGCACGAACCCTCAAACAGGTCTTCCTTTTGAGTTTAACCACGATACTTATAGGGAAGAAACAATGATTTATGCAGTCGGTAGTTTACAACCATTTAGTTTTGGGGATTCTTGAAGATACGAAAATTGGATGCAAGTTGGGGTAAACCCACAGGCAACACGCATTCCACGTACCTCTTTGCGATCGCTAGCCTTTAAATATTATTTACAAAGAAAAAAAGAGATTATTGAAACTATGCAGACTTTGCCATGGAATGTTTCGATTACTAGTGACATAGCTACTTTTACTGATTTAGATATGATATGTGTTACACTCCATTGGATGGACGCCCAATGGGTCCTCCAAAGGAGAATTATATGGTTTGAATCAATTGGGAAGCATAACGCACAAATAATTAGGGAGAGTATGATTGAATGCATGAATGTTTATGGCATTAAAAACAAGATTATGTCTATTTCGTTGGATAATGCATCTTCTAATATTAGTGCTATAACATTGCTTGTACAAGATTGCAATCCCCCTTTTCCAAAATTGTTTCACACCAAATGTTTATGCCACGTACTTCAATTAATTGCGAAAGAAGGAATACGTAAGGTTCAGGGTGATTATATTACCCCTATAAAAAATGGGATCCTATTTTGCTCGACATCCGCTGCTAAAAAAAGAGCTTTTAAAACACTTGTTCTTTCAAATGGGAAAAAATATAAGAAACTTTTATTAGATGTCGAAACTAGATGGAATTCTACTTACACAATGCTTGCACGTGCGCATGTTTTTAAAGAAGAGATAACGACGCTTTATAATACATATCGTGAAACACCAATTGAACCAGATCATTGGAAATTTTGTGCACACATGTTAAGATTTTTAAGACTTTTTAAAGAAAACACCCTAACCTTTTCTTCACAAAATCAACCTAATGCTCATTTGGCCCTTTTTACGATTGCTAATCTTGCCATGCATATGGATGAATTTAGATCACATTATGCATGCGTAGACATGGTGCCTGGAATGGAATATAAGCTCACAAATTATTTTCATCCAATCCCTGATAGTTATTCATTTGCTTGCCTTTTAGATCCTTTTTCACGAAAAGAAAAATTTGAATTGCTAGTTGAATGCTTTTATAAATCTGTACGGTTTCCTACAGATATACCACCGACCGAACCAATTGACCCTCAAGGGTATATTAACGATACATATGATAGTTTGTATAATATCTATGATAAGTATGCTGCAAGATATAGATCAAATACATCTACAAATGTAAGCAGTAGTAACAATAGGGGTAGAGGGAGAAATACTAACTATGTTCAATTGGCAATGTTACGAAACAATGTTACAGAAACCCCTCAATCTGATAATGAGTTGTATAGATATTGGACCACTAGGTTTGATTTTACGAATTATCAACACCAAGGTATTGAAGATATCATACGATGGTGGGGTACCAAAACTGAAGAGTTTCCTATTCTTTGCAGGATTGTTAAAGAGATTTATGCTATACCTATGTCTACAGTTGCAAGTGAGTGTGCTTTCAGCCAAGCGAGGTTGCAATACACGACTAAAAGAACAAGATTGACGGGCAAAGCACTTGGAGTGCTTGTGGCAGTTAAGGATTGGACAGCGGCGGATAAAAGGATGCAAGACATAGAGTTCAGAGACGAAGTGAACGTAGACGACATCTTCGAAGATTATCCGGATGATTACGAAGATATACTTGAACAAGAAATTGCGGAAGAAAACGAAAATGACGACGAAGATTTTACTTATGAAGAAGACGAAGCTGGAGATGAATGATGTTTGTAATAGTTTTTTGCTATTTTGTATTGTAATTTGAAAACATTTGTACAACTCCTGGCCCGCACGAGTATAAACTGTGAACGGCTAAATTATCCAAAAATGACTTTACCTTTTATTATAACAACAACAAATGTATTATGAAATACTTATAACTTCATAAGATCTAATTTTGGTTTAAAAAATAATAACAAACACTTGTAAAATTTAAAACCAAATCACAATAGTAATCAAAATGTAATATTAAAATTATAACCGTAGAATTTGTAATATTTTAACATGATAAGATATAGTTTTGGTTTGTATTAGATCTAAAAACATAATAATAATATTCAAAATGTGATAATAACATAAGTAATATTTAAAATTTTGGACTATATAATAATTACAACACTAAAAAACTTAATAACCAAAACAAATTAATATTAACAAAAATGTAATAATAATTCTATAATAATATGCAATATCTCAATATTTTTTAAATATAACATTTTGGTTATAAAATAAATAAAATCACCATAATATTTACCAATAAACCACCGGTTTTTTACAAATAAACCGTGGTTTCGCAGTCCTGCCGGGTTGCAGTCCTGGCGGGTTGCTCCTTATGCGGTCCTGGCGGGTTGCGGTCCTGCCAGGTTGCAGTCCTAATGGGCCAGTTTCGCAGGTAGACCGCCAGTTCTTAAGCAGGTTGTCAGCTTTGAACCATGGTTCCTGAACCATTAGACACCTCTAACTGTATGTGTAGATGTTAATTTTGCGTCATTATCTTGTAGGGCACGGCTAAAATGAGACCCCTTTTGTTTATAGTGAGACCCCGAATCTAGTTTTTTTTTCAGCCAATGTTAAATTACTAAATTACCCCTAGATATATAAACCTTAATTTTTCCATCCACTTCATTTTTATCCCTCTCTTCTCTCTCTAAACTACCTATCTCTCTAATAATTAACAAAAACCCATAAACCCATAACTCATATATCTAAAAAAACAGAAAATCATCTCTAAATATATGGATTTGAGTGACTATGACGATAACTTTAGTTGCAATCTTGAAAATTTTCATTGGGACGATAAGGAACCACAAACTGATCATTTAGATACCGGACTAGAGGTAAGAAACAAAGATTTAGGCGTACCAACATTAATTCGCACGATTTCGTGCTTTGCATTGTACAGTAACACGCAAGAACATGCGTAGAAGATGCAAAATCGCGCATGTTCTTGCGTGCATTTAGGTAAATCAAAGCACAAAATCGTGCCTGATTTTGGCAAATCCACGCACAATCGTGCGTGGATTAGGTGTAATCCACGCAATTTTGTGCTTTGATTTGTCCAAATCCAGGCACTTTAATGCCGAATTTTGCGTTTGTGATTTTTTCGATTTTTAAATAAATGCATGAATTTGTTGTCAATTTAATGAGTTGGGTAGGTATTTTTTTTTAACAGAACTTGTTAGCAAATGCCTTATTTTGGTTTTTGAATGAATCACGATATTGTAGTTATTTTAATTTTTACGCTTTAGCTAGAATTTTACTACGGCGTCTACATGGATTGATAAGGAAAGCAAGGTATAGGATAACAAGTATCATAAATCATAAAATTGTAACTTATTTTTTATTAAATACACTATAAATATAAATATTATTTAAGATATTATATAAAAAATGGCTGTTACCATATATATTTATAGAAATACTGTATAAATCTTTTATTAAATACTGTATATATTTTAGGAACCGATAAGTGCATAGTGCATGTATAATGTATTTATGCTTCTTGGATCGACTAGTGAAATTGACAGCTGCAATCTTAGGTTGTCGTCTCTGGACTCATCAGCCTTTATATAGGCAAGTTGAAGAGATCATGTGCTCTTGTAAGTTGTGTTTCAGAGAAGCAATATCGCTTGGTGTGTATTACAACTACATAGCTCTGTTTGAAGCAGGGTCTCAATTGAATAGAGGTCGGGATATGACAATCATAATTACTCGAATCGTGAGCTGTAAGCGTCCTCTTGTTGTATTTGTAGATCATCCGACTAGATCATATTTGTGGCCGTCACATGATAGATGCTATTCATAATAATTTAACATTTTTAGTCTGTCTAATAAGTATTGGAACTGTGGGAACCGTCATCTTTTATCTTTCGTTACTTTAGTTAAGCATTGATACAACGCCCAAGAAATTTTTAGTTTAATTTTTTACTCCACCAAGAATATCCAATTTTGGTAGATCTAATTATAAATTACAACTCTTCTTTAGAAATTCGTCCTAAATAATATGAATGACTTTTACTAAATTTCGTAGTTTTGTAGTGCGATGATTGTGAACCAAAGACCATAAACGTAGTTCGATGATTGTGAACCCTGCTTACGATCTCTAGGACCATAAAACATCAATTACCTTATTCATTTTAAGTATGAAGAGGCTTTCGCATTTCATGGTTTCGGTTAACTTAATCTTAACCTTTGGTTCTACTAACCGCGTGTATACATTTCTGATCTCTCGCATATAAACAATAGTTTAGGATTTTTCTTATTTTGTTATCTGGTTGTCGTTTGTAATAACCTTAATTCAATCAATTAATCAATCAATCCTTGTTGCGTACAATTAGCTTTCATGGTAACAAATCACTAGCATCGGCAACGCAAGCCTCAAATACTCCGTCGGTATATGTCGGTATCTGAACATCGAAATTCTTCCCATTAAACTAGAATCTTTGATTTCCTTCTGGAACGACAAACTATTAAACATCAAAACCATAAAAAATAAGAGAAAAAAATAGTTTGACATGACCAACTGCGGTTACGAACACCCTACACCGGTGGTGTGGATACGCAACACCACCAACATATGTGGTGTGTAAATTCTACACCGGTAGTGGAATATCCCACACATGTAGTACATAAATTCCACACTAGCAAATACACCATTAACTAGTCTTGATAACATATCTCTCACCCTTATACTGGCGGTGCTGAACCATATAACGGCGGCGATGTCAACTTCGATGTACCATTGACGACTACATTATGGTATAATATTAGGGTATGAAAACGGCGACATCGGCCTCATATAATCGGTGGTGTGGTCTTGATTACGTCGTTGGTGTTACATTATAGTGCAAATAATAAGCACGTTTTAGTCACGATGGCATGATAGCGTAGGGTTGGTTACACCGCCGATGACAAAAGTGTTATGTTAATCTTAAATTAGCCACCGTTAGCGAATGGACCACACCGCCCGTGTAAGGCTTCGAACTGTCAATGTTATATTGTAAATAAAAATTCCAAAACAGAAATATATCTATCTAAAAAATAGTAACATTAAATGTAATAGATTAAAGATGATTATCTCCGAATTTCAAGTTCATCAAGAAGTTTCTTACATTCTATTTTCAAAATTTTAAAGTATAAAGTTGATATGTTTTTATAGAGAAATGTAAAACAAATAATTTAACAAACAATTTGAGATTTTTTTTAAAATTGAAATTTATTTGTAAGTAAAAAGTTTTTACAAAATCATGTTTTGGCAAAAAAAGATAATATTAAATTCTTCTTATTTTTTCAGTCAGAAAATTTATTTTCGATTAAACGGATAAAATAATAAAAAGTTGAAAAAAAATTATTTTTATAAAACGCTTATAATTTAATTTTTGCTAGCCATGCATTTTAAAATATTTTTACATACGAAAATTATTTTGTTTCAAAGTTTTACTTAAGTGTACATTGCTTAAAGTTTTAGTTATGCGTTTTGTACCATTGTTTTGTTTTAAACTGGTAAAAGTATAAAATATATTTTTATTATTATTGACATATAATTCTGTATAAATTAAAGCCATATATATATATATATATATAGGCTGAGAATAATATTCTAATAATATATTAATATACTATAATAATGTATATAATAAATTATAATTGACTATTAACTATAATATACTATGTGGTGTTAATTTTTGGTAGAGTATGTTATGCCTAGATGTGACAACTTCTCAGTCAGTCATCCTACAGTTATTTAACAGCTTCTGGCGTGTGACGTGACATGGAAGATTATCTGATAGAGTTTTTGCATAACATAACAGATTATCATGCATGTCAAATACTCGTGTTTAGACTGTCATGAAAGTCTAAACGTGATAAACAAGATAGTTGTGCAATGCATGACATGACAGATGCATGATAGTTGTGATATCCCACGCATGATAGATGATGATAGATGAGATGTGTCACATTTAACTAATTGTTTACCATATTGTTTATGCGTTTATTTAAAATTAATTTATATGCGTTAGTTTATTGTATTTTTAATAAGTAAGATGTGTAAATACATGTAATATTTATTTGATAATTTTTGTGATTATATTTAGATATTATAAGTAATTTCTTTAGAATATTTAAAAAATATATTTAAAATATCTAACTATTAGATATTGGGTATTGTTTGTATTTATATTTAGATGTGTTTTATATTTTTATTAAAAATTAAATTATATGCGCTAATTTATTCGAATGTCAATTATGATATGTATATTATAATTGAAATACTTGATATATTTAGATATTATAAATAGTTTATTTTGAATATTCGAAAAATATATTTAGAATATTTAACTATTAGATATTAGATATTTGATTTTTTTTTTTGCATTTATATTTAGATATGTTTCATATGTTTATTAAATAATAAATTACATGCGCTAATTTATTCGAATGTCAATAATTACAATGTTGATATCATAGTTGTATCACTAGATATTTTTTATTATTATATGAATAAGAAAATAAAATGTTAAAAATATTTAATTGCTAATAAATAGAAATATAATATTAATATAAATATAAATAAAACAAAACAATTTATTAATTTGACGAAATAACAATGTTGTTTAATAAAATAAAATAAAAACATTACAATAAAAATGCTTAATACAATCTGAGATTAAAAAAAAAATAACAATGAGCTTGATCTTCAAATTTGAAAGGTGGTAGTGAAGGGTTTGGAGTAGGAGGAAGTGGTGTCTCCATATGGTAACCAAGTCCATCCAAATTTATCTTGTACATCATCTGTCTTATGTACTCTTTTTGTTCAAGTAAGTCGGTTTGGTCTTCATTATGACACTTCTCGTTTTGATTATGTCACTGCTTTTGTTGACCATGTCATTGCTCTTGTTAACCATGTGACTGCTCTTATTGAACATGCCAATGTTCGTGTTGATCATGCCACTGCGCATGTTGATTATGCCATTGACCTTGATTGTTATGTGCTCACTCATCATATTGACGATCGGAAATGTTTTGTTAAAAATAACTACCCGGGTTGGAAGAGGTCAACTGATGTGTGTCTTGTTGAGGGACACCATGAGGTAGACCAGGTGCTTTGGTAAGACCATTATATTCTCATATATCATCCAAAAACTCGTAATATTTGGTCCATACCTGCCATTTTGACCACAACTCTTCTTCCCAAAAATATATATTTTGGTGTCTTAACGAATGCCTACATATACCCACAACTTTTCTTAACTTTTCACGGAGTATACATATTGACATCTAATCCTTGTTTAATAAGCAAATGACTAATAATCATTCCATAAGGTAACTTTAACCCACCAATTTTAAAATTCAGATGTCCAATTATCAAACTAACCAAATTAATTATATCTTGCATCTTGACTATAGCAACAGTTAAAAATGTTTGCACATACGATAGTTGTGAATCGTTGTTGTGTGTAGGAATAAAAAAATTATTAACTAATTTTAAAAATAATTTACTTTGATCATCCAAATTTGCTATAACTTTACGTTTACAATTATTTATTGGTTGCGCATTACCACAACTTAGTAGCTCCACTGTCTCACCGAAAGATATAAGCCAATCACTACAGCATCACATCTTAAGAAAAGTAAGGGATTGTAATTTTTCACTACCATATAATGGGCGATTAGGAAGCATAAATTCTTTTACTAAGTCTAAACTCATGATTATCCATTGTGCAACTCATTCTGAAGCCTCGAGCATCATTACGAATTATACGTCCAGGTGCATACAATATTGGAAGCAATACAGATGAATGTTCTCCTAGATTAATATTTTTCGATTTTATTGAAGCAATCAAATAAATTCTACTAGTCTTTGTGAGAGATTTCATAAGATAATGATAATTTTTTGTGTTTGAAATGTTAAAATGTTTTGGGACTAAATGGGGTATTAAAAACCTTTTTTTTTTGTTCCGTTGTGAATCCAACGTCTCATTCTTGCAATAATTGTTTTTTGCATCTCCTCTATAAATAGAGGAAAAACACAACCCTCTATCACTCACCTCTCAATTCATATTTCAAACTCTATAATTCTACAAAAACTCTCTAAAATCACAAGTTACAGTTTTTAACATTTCTAGTTGATATTTCATATAGTTACTATAGTTTTATTTTTCAATAAAATTTTGTAACCGAAAAAATCAACCAAATTTGGTTTAGATAAGCTTATACTCGCTGAATTAATAACTTTGTATAATATTTCTAATTATTTGGTTGTGATAATAGTAGTTTTATATTATATTAGTTTCTTCTTAATTTATAAAAAAGTTACAAAATTATTTTTTTATTTGTTATTTTTTTATATTAGTTTAAATTCATTTTAGTAATTTGAAATATTGTTTGATAGTAGACTTATTAGTTTAAATTCGTATTAGTTTCGATTAATGTTTTTTGGCATATTTAAAAAAATCAAAATCTTATAATTTATTTTTTCAAAACTTATTTAAGTGTTGAATTTCACTCTCCTTCTAGGCCCGACCTAAATTCCCCACACATTAAAACACTCTGTTCCTGCGGAAGTGGTGGTGTTAGTATGAGTGGTGGGTCGAAGTCTAGAAAGAAAACTTCATGGATATGGATATGGGATCACTTTAGTGAAAATTCTAAAAATACTTCACGAAAGTGTAATCTAAGTGCAAAAGCATATGTTTATAAGGTCGGAACTATAAATTTTGGCACCAGTGGTATGACTTGGAATTTATTGTCTCATAACATTGGTGACCCTAATAAAGTTTGAAAAGAAGGGAATATATCTATAGACCCTCAAATCGGTAATGCATTTGTTTTTAACAAAATTACATATAGGGAAGAAACAATGATATATGTTGTTGATGCTACACAACCTTTTAGTTTTGGTGATAACTGGAGATACAAAAATTAGATCTGTAATCGGGTAAACCCATGAGCCACACGCATCCCATATAGATGCATGCGATCAGAACTTTTTAAATATTATTTACGGAAATAAAAATCATTATTGCTACTATGCAAGCTTTGACAATATGTGTTAATCTTTATTGGATGGATCCCGAATGAGTACTCCAAAGGATAATTTAATGGTTTGAATATATTGGAAAACACAACACACAAGTAATTAGAGAAAGTATCATTCAATGATGAATGGATTTGAAATTTTAGATAAAATTATGTTTATTTCTTTTGATAATACATATGCAAACAAGGCAGCTATTGGTATTCTTATAACTGGTTTAATTCATATATTTCCTAAATTATTTCGCACTAGATTGTTATGGCATGTACTTTAATTAGTTGCAAAATATGGAATAAGTATGATTGCGGATGATTTTATTAATCATACTAAAGTAGGTTCCTATATTGCTCAGCATCGGTTCCTAAAAAGAGTTTAAAAAGATTGTTATTGCTAGTGAAAAAACATATAAAAACTTATTTTAGATGTCAAAACTAGATAGAATTCTACTTTTTTTCTTCTCGTACGTGTTTATATATAGAGAGATGAGATAACTATAACGTATAATATATCTTTTCCTGAAAGAGTTCTTGAAAATCAAAATTGGGCTTATTGTTCTACAATGTTAATTTCTAAGGCTTTTTAAATATTTTTTTAAAAAACTAAAATAAGGATTTTATTTATAGAAATAATCATAAGGCTTTAAGTTACAATAAAGGATTAATAAAATGATATTAGCTAGATGCTAATATATTACAAATAAAATATTTAAATATTTAAAAAATTTTTTGAGGATTCTGCTCCACAAGGTAGTTAAGCCAAGGCCTTGAGAAGAAGGACTTGGTTGATGCAAAGATATGAATTGACATATGAAGGCTTGTGTATGAAACCAATAATGGACCCTTGAGCATCATAGCCTTCTTCAATTCAAGAGCATATGATAGATGGTATTCAGATGTATTCTGAGCTGTTTGCTTCATCTTTAAAACCTGCAAAAAAGATTGAGGTTAGAAGAGTATCCTACCAAATTGTTAGCATTAAAGAAAATCATAATGACATCAGTTTGTAGATCTAATATACCCTAAATTGATAATTTCTAAGAATATGATGGCTGCAAGAGGGGCTGGGGTGTTAGAAACATTAAAGTTACAATTAGATTTAATGGTGATAGTGTTTTTGGCTATCCAATCAACAGTCAAATTTTGGTCTCTAAAAACATGCTTAATAGACATATGAGAAGAGATTAACTTTATGAAAATAGACACTATAAGAAGAAGAAACCATGGTGTTTATCCAAATTAAAGCATTTCAAATAATATCACAGAGTCCATTTAAAAATCACATGAGTTAAAAAAATTGATTTGCAAAAGATAAGGCCTCCGAGAAGAGTCCTGGTTTCAACAATAAGAGGAATTTAACAGTAAACCATTCGCATCTTTACTAATAAAACAAAAACCGGATTCACCATTTAAAAGGCATGAGGCATTACAATTCGTTTTAAGTCTATTTAAGATAGGACGGTGCCATTTAACATATATACAAGGATTATGGATTTGAATATGATGGAAACAACCTAATTCACAAGAAGTTTTTAAATCACCATTCCAATGCTTTATACTAAGAAGACTAACAATATCTATATTAGTGATAATTTGGATTACTTTGTTCATTATGTTAAGAGAAGAAATCTTAATGTTGTTATGCTTTGATTTGTTCATAGCATGCCAAATAGACCAACAAATTAATTAAGGAATATCAGATCTTATATGCTTGATTTTAGTTGAAGATCTAAACCATATATTTATAATGCGATAATTGTCATGTAATTGCTAATATGAATATTAAACATGTTTTCAAATTGAATCCATATACACCAAGAAGTAGGATAAGTAACAAATAAGTGATTCACACTTTGAGAACTCTCACAAAATTGTCATTTGGAGGCAAGATTGAGCTTTTTATAAAAAAACAAATTGAGTCAACATAAATGAAATTATTAATGATTCTCCAGAGAGTGAATGAACACTTATTTGGATAAATATTATTCCAAATTTTAGTATTAAGGAAAAATTTACTATTCTTATTTCTAATCATATGCCAATTATTTTTAAGAGAATGAGAACCATTAGGAGATAAAGTCCAAATGATAAGATCATCTAATTTATCAAAAATATTAAGCTTAGAATTTCTAGTAATATAAGAGAGTAAAACATTTTCAGAAAGCTTATTCAAGTTCCAAGAATCATTAAGCCAAAATTCTTTGACTTGCTTGGGAAGGTACCAGGATTTATCATGGTTGTAAGGAAGGGTGATAAAATGATGGGTATTATTCCAATTGTCAAGCCAAAAATCAATGTTATAGTTACCAATTTTCTAAAAAAATGTATTTTTCAGCAGGATCTTTAATAGATAAGATTCTTTTCTAGACTTTACTATCAGAAGGATTACTCTTGGTTTGGAGACGATGAAAATACAGACAATAAATAGATTTCATAACCTTGGACCAGACAGATTTTTGGTCTCTAAATTTTAACCAAAGGTAATAAAAGACGAAAATTTTGATATCTTTAAGCTTTATGATATTTAATCCATTCTCTTCAAAAGGCTTACTAATTTGGTAAAGAGAGGGCCGGATGATAGAATTTGAGTTTTTTTGACAACCCAAAAGAAATTTATTAATAAGCCTATTGATTCTATGAATAACATGTTTAGGTAAGAAATTTTTATGCATATAATAAATAGGAAAGGAAAACATTACAATTTGAATGAGGATCAATCTTCCTCCAAAAGAAAGATTGATATTATCCCAATCTAAAATTTTATTTCTTATTTTTGTAACAAGATCATCATAATGACAAGAGTTATTGCTTTAGTGATTTTTAATGCTAAGGTAATTACATAGTAAAGAACTAAGCTTAAAACCACTGATATTTTCAATGTTTCTAGATTTGGAAAGGCTCATGTAAGATAAGGAATAAATGAAGTTTCTTGGTTATTGATTAACTGTCCAAAGACAGTTAGGTAATAATTAAAAAAATTACAAACTTTCTTGACATTATTAATGGAACCATTTTTGTAAATAATAACATCATCACCAAAAGCAAGACAAGATATCTCCATATATCCTATTGTCCTGTAGTGAAAGGAACTACTAGATTGAAACGATATTTTAATACTTTTGAGGAGATACTCCTCAATTATGATGAATAGACTAGATAAAAGTGGATCACCTTGTCTAACACCATTAATGGAATGAAACAAACCAGTAGAATCATTATTGATAATAATGGAGTGGTGAATATTTTAAGGACCAATTTTAATGAGATGAATTAATTAATTAATTATAGAAGCCACAAACAATTAAGATGTATAAATGAACTTGAAGGAGAGCATGTCAAAGGCCTTAGCCATATCAAACTTAAGAATGATATTGCTACCTTTAATTTTTATGTTCAGGTCATGAGTTAGCTCTTGTGTTATCAGAATATTGTCATGATTATTTCTGGAATTAACAAAACCAGATTGTTCATCTAAAATAACATTGGGAAGAATTTTAATGAGTCTGTTATTAATAATCATTGATCGTATTCTATTGAATAATAAGGAAAATTGCAGTTGCAAAAATGCCTTTGGGGTCAGGGCAGTCATTAAAATCGTCACATATAGCATTATAGAGATCACTATTAATGATAGTCCAACAAGACTGAAAAAAATCTTGAGTTGAATCTATCAACTCCATACACACTATTAGTGTTGAGAAAAAAATAGCTAAGTGGATTTCATCAACAAATGGGACATATGTGATAATTGGATTATCATGATCACTAACAAGCTTGGGGATAATTTCAAATATATTGTTTATGAGAGGCTCATTGTTGTTACCAGTGAGGATATTTTTGAAGTAATCTACAGATGAGTTACAAACAATTAAGGAACTTCAATCAAGGTATTATAATAGTTATACCATGAATTCCGTTTTTCTTGTGTCTTTTTTTAACAAGATTGTAATAATATTTTAAGTTGTTATCACCATTTTGGATCCAAAGAGAGGTAAACTCTTGATACTAGTAAGTTGATTCTATGGACAATAAAGCCATATGGTTGGCTCTGACCTTCGAAAGATTAGCTCTGCTAATATGATTATTAAGACTTTCAAGACAGGATTCATTAAACTTAACTTCATCATTGGCTTTGGAAATACTATCAAAGATATTTCAAAACGTATTTTTGTTCCAGAATTTGAGTCTAATTTTGAGTCTTTTATGCTTAAGCCAGAATGTTAATATGGGATCACCATATTGATCTTCATTCCAATTTTGATTGACCATATTTAGATATTCATTATGGAGTAGCCACATATCTGAACTTAAAAGGGGATTTTAGGATGAAAGAAAATGAGGACAAGTTAATGCATAAATGGGAATGATCTGACCCAGTTCTGGCCATATAATTCACATTAATAATGTTAAAATAAGACCTCTAAGAAACATTGTGTAATGCTCTATCGAGGCACTTCCATTTATGGTTGTTGGACCAATTGAAATTAGATCCTAAGTAACTAGGATCCTCAAGCTTGAAGTCAAGGATCATGTTGTTAAAATCATCCATACCTCTCAAATTAAGAGAGGTACACGTGAGCTACTAAGTGACATTAGTTATCTCATTAAAATCTCATACTACTGACCAAGGTTAAGTAGTAGAAAAGATAGCTCAAAGATGATCCTAAAGGGGAAGTCTTTAGGATCTAAGGTTTAGTATAAATAATACTGATAAGAACTTCCACATTTGATGTTGAATGACTCACCATCAATATAGAAATTGGTAATTATTTAAAAGAATATCGATGTTGTAATGATTCTTCAAAAAAAATAAAATTTTATTATTTACAATTGCAAAACCATCATTAAAATCAGTTTTATTAGATATTTTATTAATATTAGTGGTGGATATCATTGGCTCTTGAAGAGAAATGAAGTCAACATACTCAGTTTTTATAATCGATTTGATTCTTCTAATTGTACCATTTTTACATACACCTCTTGCATTCCAATTTAATATTTTTAAAGTCATTTTGATATAGAGTTTGAATATCTTAAAGATCCTTTGATATTATTGACTTTGTTGTTGTTATTAAACTTGTTTGGTTTTGTTTTTTTTAAGTTTCTTATTCAATTAGTTTGTAATCGGCTAAAATAAATTTGTTTAAGTTTAGGAGAATTCGGTAAACAAATGGATGTTAACTGATGAGAGGTACTTAGATTTTCAGTTTAAATTCATGGAGAATGTTGAAGGAAATTCCAATTTTAATAATTTGCTGAGCCTCAATGATGTCATTTTGTGAAATATTATTGAGAGCAGATGATGATTTTAAGGATGCATTATTTTTAACAGGTTTATCTTTAGGTGGGTAGGTGGATGGATTATTGGATTTAACTATAATAATGTCTTGTTGAAGGATAGTTTGGGTAATTTTAGGAGGAGACACAAAAGTATTGAGAGTGTTAAAATTAACCTTGAAGGACTGATTATTAATTGAAGAAGGACTTTCAATTTAGGTGTTTGTTTCTGTGATAGTAGAGACAGATTTATGTTGTTTGATCTATACTTCTTTTGGTTTAGATGAAAGATCTTAATTATTGGCCTATTTCTAATCTTGGACCATATCACCATTAGATTTAATGCCTTTGTTTCAATTTGAATCGTTTTATCGTAAATGATTGCATTTGTTACAATAATGAGGGATATTACCATAAGAGATATCTTGATATAATCCAGTTAACTCTCCAAAACGTATCCAAAGGTTTGAAGGGAGAGGGGAAGATAAATCCAGGATCAGTCATGCTTTACATCAATTAAAGTTGATATGGTTTTTAGATGAGATCCCTGCTGCAAGAGCATAGCCAATTAATTTGGCTATTTGGAAGATGATGTAGGACAAAAATAAATAGATGGATAGAGTTGGTGATCGCTAGTACCTTTTGAGACGCTTCTTTCGTAGGACCGTGGGTAGCAAAATGGTCGTAGCCTCGACACTTAAAGAATTTTTGTGTTGTTTCAGAGTTATTTTCATTCATTCCTCCTTTTCCTCAAGACCTAGAGGTGCATGCAGCATTGACAACTTTAGGTGTGAATTTGACCTCGGATAACAATGCTCAGGAACCCCGGACGGGATAACAGACTTGCTAACACTTGTTGTCTTCAAATTGAGGTATCGTTCTAACTTTTGTACTAATTGATAAGCTCGGTCTAGTGTCTCAATAGTATGAGTTATTAGTTATTTTCGAATTTCTTGACGGAGCCCTGTTCTGAAACGAGAAAGAGTAATCGAATCATCCTACGTAATGTTGCACCTCAACATTAACTCTTCAAATTGGGAAATATACTCTGCAACCGGTAAGCTACCCTGACAAAGCATCTGCCATTGATCAAGCAGTTGTTGTTGATATAACAGGGGAACGTATCTTTCCTTAAGTTTGTCCTTCGTATCAGTTCATAAAAGGATCTCGGGTTCCCGTGCTCTTTGTATATGTCTTTCAAGGTTTGTCCAAAAAAAATTCACTTGTCCCACAAACTTTATTTTCACAAATCTGACTTGTCGAGCTTGGGACATATCATACCATTCAAAAACAGTATCCATATCGGATAGCCAATCGAGAAAAGTTTTGGGATTCGGGTGTCTATCAAAGCAAGGGGCGTCTACCCTTACTCACTTTAGGACTTTATCCTCCATATCTTGGATATTGTATCGTGAGTTATTCCTTCGAATATTTCTCACAGCTTGCAGCCCTCTTGTGCCTCCCGTACTGCTTTTCTCATCTCTATTTTGGGTTTCCCGCGCTGCAAATTGAGCATCGAATTTCGTACAGATTTGGGCTGACTGTTCTTGCACTTGTGTGATCTAGTTACTTAACTTATCCAACAGTTGAACAACTTGGGTCAGATCCATCTCATTTTTTTTGCTATATAAAAGAAACAGAGAGGCATTTCGGCTTTAATACCAAAAGTGACGTAGGACATAAATAAATAGATGGATAGAGTTAGAATCACTCCAACGAGCTTCACGCTCAAGGCTTCGCGCCTAGATTTAGAGCTTCACACTCAAGGCTTTACGTCTGAATTATCCTTTCGCACGATAGAGTAAGACTTATTTTCTTTATTCAAAATCAACTGTTGATACAAAACTACTATAGACCATTTATATAGGAGATATATGAAATCTATAAGGTCTACTATAACTCCCAAAAGACATATAATAAAAACATATAATAAGAGCTCCACTTAATTGTGACTCTTTAAAATTTCAAATCTATTAGGATTCTTTAGAGTAATTTTTAGGACTTCTGATCTTTCTATCCTACATCAGAAGATATAGTCTTGATTATACAAAAGCTCAGAGATTCAAGGAAATGAAACCCATATTGGATTCATTGGATATTTTAATCTAGGGTTGAAATTTGGAGTCCATTTCAATATTCTAAATGAATATTGACCTGTATTCTAAACATTGAGTTTCCAGAATTTCTTAACTTCAAAATGTTTTTAAACTCTATTAGAAGGTGTCTATAAACATGAATAGTTATGCTATAAGGACCAATGAATTTAAAGGACTTAAGAAAGCATTTAAATTCACTTATTTTAGGCTAACCATGACTAAACTTTACAATCAGCTTAATTTTAGAGAGTGAAGTTAAAGAGTCCTTATTTGATTCATGGAAGAAAATTTCCTTGTAACCTTCTTTCTTTGGTACTTGATGTTTGAGTGAGTGAAGCCCTTTTTCTGGATCCCAATTTCTTCTGCATAAGAACATGGTGTTATTCTTTCAGCGAATGTCGTTTTCCTATTTTCTTTAATCTTCTGTAGAGGGGAAATATCATAGTCCGGATTGGAGACCAGATTTGGGTAGTCTAGTTTTTTTAGATAGAAGAGTAGGGAACTCTTCATTTTTCTCTTCATAGTTCTTCGTACTTTATTTTGGAGAAGGTGTCTTAGTGGATCTTGAATCTTTTCAAAGTATTGAGTTCCCATTGTTGCTATGTTCTTTAGTTGATTTTGGCAAACCATCTTTGAGGCGAATTAAGCTGTTGTCCATGAAGAACTAAGATATTAAAAATCCAAGGAAAATTTATTTGGGGGCTTTAATATAAAAAAAATTAAGAGAACAAAGGAAACACCAATCTTGAGCTGAAATGGAAGATGAGAGTAGCTTGGTTTCGAGGCATCGCATTACCTATGATGTCATTATTGTGTTATCACATACCATACTCATGTATAATTTCAGTGTTAAAATATTTGTTCAATTACCATGAATCATTCAAATATGTCCCCAGCAAAATGCTTAGATTCAACATTGTCTAACCTTAAAGTAGTGACTTCATAGGTATGTATAGCGCACTGGAGCCTACTGTCTCCGCTAATAACTATGACGAGTGCGGTACATATGAATGCCCTTCCAAACCTTCTAACCTGATAGTATTCAGTTTCTTTATATTGTTTATGTGATCATTAAGTTTAATTATTGTGAATATATAATATAGTTATACCTTAGATAGCATATTACAATTTATTCAAATTGAATCAGAAAACATGGTATGGTTATTATGTAAGCACATGTGGATATCTACCAAATCGTGGTAATGGAATGTTCTTTATTAAATAAGTTAAAATATAATCATATAAAATGATGATGCTCCAATGGATATTCTTTAAACATATCATGACGGAATTTATAAATAGAACAGCTAGACCCTTTTAAATTTCATTACCAAAATTCAGTTCTTTTTTTGTGCTTTAATTTTCAACTCTTCTTAAGTTGGTTGAATATGGAATTGATGCAAATTAATATTTCATTACAGATAAGAGAAATGATAAAAAAAATTATAAGATAATAACTTAGTAGTCACTTTATAGAGTAAATTTCTTAAATTTAATATTTGGTCGGCTCTTGAATAAGGTTTTTAATAATTAACTAAAACTTCATATCTTCTAATCTAAGTTCAGTTATGATGAGATTATTAAGTGTTGTTAACATTAAAAAGGTTTAACAATAATGAAAAACATTGATGATTTGACCACTAAAGAGACATACAAATTAAATTTCCAAATTAAATACATTAAGTTATAAGGATAATTTTTTATTGCATAAAGTTCATACCTTAAGTAGACCTAGTCCATATGTCAATTTATATTGAGCTTTTACTGATCTTTGATCTTTATTTATCGGATACATTAAATCACCAAAATTAAGAAATGGTAAAACATCTTTACATATAATGGTGATTATAGAGGAATTGAAAATGAATTAATTGTATAACGCATTGGTGTCCACTGTCTCCGTTAAGAATTTCAATTAATAAAATTTTCAACGATTTTATCTATATTTATGTATCATACAACAATATAAATTAAAATACTACGAATATAAATACATCTTTATCAGAAACAATCATGTCACATCTCTCAAAATATAAAGAGGGGAAACTAGTTGATAAGATGCTCTAGAATCCCTTGAGTATTCTTACTATTTATATATGAAATGGATACATCAAAGAGGAATTGAGCAAATAAAGTAAATACTGTGAAAACATAACAATTAAAGTCTTTGAACAAAAATTGAAAATTATCAAAAAGACATTTTTATTCAACGATAATTATACATATAAATTATGTTCATATGTATTTATTTGTTCCTACTATGCACAGATTTTAATATTGATGAAGTTCAATGATAACTTCAAATAGTTTTTCATATTTGTTATTGGTTGTTACCACTAGAGGGAGGTATGACAGTTTAATAAAGAATGTCATGATTCAATTTTTATACTTTATAAAACTTAATGTCTACTACATTCTTATTAACTAGAAATTATAAGGAGTCGATTACCAAAATTAAAACATCACACCTTAAAGATAAAAATAGAACTATTTAATAAATTTTTAAATTTAGGGATGTCTAGTACAAGCAAACCCTTACATGCCTAAAATTAGGAACTGGAGTCTGATACAATAATAATTATCTTATACAAACCCAACCAATGATGTCATTAAACACGTACCAATTCTGATATGGAATCCCAAGAAATATCAAGAATGAATAGGACCCCGACCCTTTGCTTAGAAAAGAAAGAACCTTGGTATATAGAAGACGTAACAAATGGGATGAAAACCATTTAATAAGTCATGTTGAACACCATAACCTGATATGGTTAGAAGTTGTTAAAAACAACTATAGAGGAACACTCTCTAATTTTTATTTTCTTCAACGTGATTTGTCTTACCATTATTCAGAAACATCTATCTCTCTCTCTCTCTCTCTCTCTCTCTCTCTATATATATATATATATATATATATATATATATATATATATTTGGAACAACCTCCAAATATAGAAGTGTCACAATTAAACTTAAATATAAACATTAACAATAATGCCTTTTAGATTTCTAAAGGAAATAAAAAGGATTAATATTAAATATACTTAATTAGAACAATCAAACCATTTGAGAATTCTTTCTTTAATCCATTGGATAATAGGTTGCTCATCTCCCTTCTTTAATCTATCTCTTTAATTGGAATGGTGATGTTGACTAACTTTTGATTGATATTTGATTCCATGTATATTTTTAGAAGCATTCTCATATTCATATCATTTTTAGAAACATTTTAAACAATTATGAGCATTTTTAGAAACATATCAATAAAAGTATTTAAGAAATTTGTACATTTAGGTACATATAGTACAAGCAAAGCCCTGCATGTCTAACATTAGGAACTAGAGTGTGATATAGTAATAATTATCTTCATCTAGAATACACATCATTCTATAACATTTAATTTAGAAACCCACTACCAAAGTTTATATTTGAGACAATACGATAATTTTTGAAGGTATTTTGAGGATATATCATTTTGTGACAAATATTCAGTGAACAACCTTCATTTTGGGGAAGAATCAGAAATGATTTGTTTGAATACAAACAATAAGGTTATGATCATTCATTACCAATCATCTTTTTAATCCCCATTAGAAATCAATATTCAAATTCTCACTTAAGATTAATTCGTAGTTCTTCATAAAGAAACACTCAATATCCTCAAAAAGTTATGCAAACTTAAGTTAGTATAGTAATTTACAGAAGATCTAATTTCAAATTTTGTAATGTAATGAATATTTCCACAACCACATTAAGATTCTTTATCCTCTACAAAAGAATCCACTTATAACTTTTGTAATGTCATAAAGAGTCCTGCAAGAACATTAAAAACTTTATGATGCAATAAAAGAATTTAGCCTTCAACTCTTGCAGCATCATAAATAGTTATGCAGGAACATTAATATAATTTATGGTGGAACAAATGAATCCAACTTAGCTTATGTAACACTACAAAGAGTTACATAAAAACAATATACATATTGTGATATATATATGGATAATTTGGTTTAAGCTTTCATTGAATCACATTCAATTTATAATGCTTAATTGTAGACTACTGTAATAAAAATAAAAATGTATGTAAGACAATATAGTTAAGCTATTCAGAAAGTCTTACACCAAATGGGTTTCTTTCAATGTAAAAATATTGATTTTTTAAGAGAACATTCATTTCATATTTTTCAAATGAATATTTTAAGATAATCATTATACACCTTTCACACTTTAGAAATTAATCTTCATTAAACAAATATCAGGATCAAGTTTTGTTGAATGGTCACAAAACTTTAAATACATGTGAAAAATTAATAACTATATTAATTTAAAAAAATGATGAGTTATAATAGTTATTCGGTCCACATGAAGATTAACAGGTTTGTAACAATTATATTCAGATTTACTAGATTCAACGGCTTGTAGTAATTAGAAATTTATTTATGATATTAAGTTTAACTTTCTTATTAGTTATAATTATAAAAATTATAATCTCTTTGTCTTTTCAAATTAACCTAGTGAGTATTATAGACTTCATAAACTCACGATAGTGGATTAAGATTAAACTTACTTGTCATTTTAATTACCATAAGTTATAGTGATCTATTTCATGTGACCATGATATTTATATTACCGAAATTAAGTCTGCAATTTCTAGGTGAGACATCTTATGTATTAAGAAACCAAGAAT
The DNA here is from genome assembly GCA_036936605.1 of Limnanthes douglasii subsp. nivea. Lineage (NCBI taxonomy): Eukaryota > Viridiplantae > Streptophyta > Magnoliopsida > Brassicales > Limnanthaceae > Limnanthes > Limnanthes douglasii. The sequence continues at coordinate 161,410,502 of JAUPFV010000002.1, forward strand.
CATCAAGATCACTCTCGATAATTTTGTGGGTTTATCGCAAAAGACATGCATTAATATCATGCTAAAGTATTATGGTGTAAAAACGAAAAAACCTCTAATTTTCTTGAATTTATTTAAGATACGTTTTCCCAGTCAACATATCACGACTAATTTGTAAACTTATGACGTACATAATATTTCATATGTTTTGAAAATTAAATTCTTGATGTATACTCGTGGTTAATTTAGGATAAGGTATAAAATTCATCATAAAATATTAAGTAAATACTTAAGTAATCCAAGAATGACCAATATATGAAAGGACATCATCAAATATGATGGATCCAACATCGCACATATAGCATATTAGGTAATTAACCAGATGATTTAAGCGTATGAATTTATGAGTTAAGTGGATGTTAAATCTTACAATATGATTTAGGCCTACATATTTCATGAGAATAAAATTTGTATAACACTTAATAATGTTCAATAAATAAAATACATTTAGTCACTTATAATCGAGGAAATTGAGATAGAAAAAATAAAATACTCTCTTTTGATTCAATTGAGATTACACTAAAATAGACAGATTTATCTTTCTCTTTTTTGTATACCTCTACTGATATTTTAACGCCCGAAGTATTTCATGAACACAACATTCATGTGGGTGTTATTAGAGGATATTTAGAATTGACGAGAGTGTTGTTTTGATTTCAGTTCAGAATTGGTTTCAAATTAGTTTTCATTATTTCACATTGTATCTTTTACTTTTGAGCATATGTATATATTTCCAGATTAATAATACAATAATTCATTTTTAATTTTGCTCTTAAGAGATCTCAAATTCAGTAAAATAAGGTCAGTTAAAAATTCACACATGTTGATTAGAGGGCCATGAAACCCCAATAAAGGTTATGTCCTACTACAACAACTAATACATCGTATTATAGTAGATTTAAAGACTTGGATCTTCAATGAGCAAGAATAGAATAGATGAACTCGAAATCTAAAGCAATGGTTAATTCAGGGGCTCTCTAATAATTCAGTAAAATATTTTACTAAGTATATAAGGGTCCAATCCAATCATTCTCTATTATTCTTTGTAGGTTTTCTCAATTGTTCAATCCATCAAATATTACTCGCTTATTATCCTTTTGAAGTTAGATTCATGTACCTTACAAGACTGCGAGAATATCAGGTGAGAGGAAACATCAAAGTGGTGCAATGAGGGTTATCAGAGGATAATATAATTCCTTGATCAGACTATCGGTATTGGCGAATACGATGTGGGGCCAAGAGGCGTCACGCTTATTACACAAATAAATTATTTAAGGTTCGTGTTAAATCGCAAACCTGAGTTATATATTGTAGAAGACGAGAAGGTAAATATGGCTGGAAATGGATAATTGGCTACAACAAAAATAATTGCAGGCGCTGATGGAGAAAAGATACCATGATCGCAATAGTGCAGGGATTGGGCAGACAGTTTCCTATAGTCGAAATTCTAGGGATATGGAAGATGTGTCGCCCTTCACAAGCAGAATGAAAAGGAGGAAAAGATGTTAATGATTCAAGATGTTGGGGTGGTAGCCAACAAGAAGATAATGCCACACAATCTGGGGAAGAAATGGTGAAGGAGTGTGTCCGTCGCTCTCGAGAAGGTGCTGAGGAAACGGAGGATGGACAATGCTTTCCTTTGAAGAGAAATCGTTTTATTGTGAATGCAATTCCGTTATCGTAACGAAAAATTAGTTTGGTGGATGAGGGTGAAGAAAATGAGGGTCATATGCTAGAAAACAAAGGTGTTGAAACATTGGTCCTTAATGCGGGGTAGGAAAAAATGAAGGCGCCTTAGGTGATAGTGTTGGATGAAGCCCGGGTAGAAAGTCAGTCACTGCACGTCGGGGAAAGTAGTGGGATACCGGAGAAGAGAAAAGAAATTCCTAAATAGATAGTGCGTTGGATGGAGAGTTTTATAAAAGGTACCAGTGTAAGGTCGTTCTATATCAACTTTGTGCATGGTCATGTTTTGTGAGCATCGTTAGGCCATACCTTGCATCATCAAAGGAGCAAGTATTCGGGGCTGCCCGAGGTACTAAAGTGACCAAGCAGCTGCCTCCTGGGAATATGATGATGTTGTGTCCGTTGATGCTCATGCTAGAGCAGCTTAAACGATGTCTGGAGTTATCATTTTACGACAATATGCCGATAAGCGAGATCTTACAACAACAATTGGAGTTTGCCATTAAGGTAAATTATTTTTACTTGTGTGTTCCATTTACCAAATACTAAATGAATAAAATAAATATAGAATGTCTGACCTTTATATGTATACAAATGCACCATAATTCTATTGTGCTATCTTACCGATGTATATCGAGCGCGGACTACCAGGTGATGGGAAATTAGAAACCCGATGTTATGTTTTTTGGGTTAGTAAAAGGCTTAACCATCGAGTTTGATCGGTTCAAATATGCATATGGATCAGCCAAAGTGTGGAATGACAAAGTATCTCATGAAAACGATGGACTTTGATGCGAGTTAGCCTCCGTCAAAAGTGCTTAGAACGCATGCGATGAAAAGTGCAAGGAACTGACCATAAGTCATACGATGCTGATAGCCCAGAACAATGGACTTATCAAGAGAAACAACGATTTGATGTCGTAAAATATCAGTCTGTTGACACAGAATATGACCCAAGCTCAAAGGGTGGAAGAGTAGTCTGAGGGCATTGTGGGGTTGACGGTGGAGTATGAACGGTTAATAGAAACTGTTAGCGATCTCAAGAAAAAGATGGAGTACCAAAGGAGGGAGTTCCTGAAAAAGGTAGAGCCTGATTTGGAGGAGTGTAAAAGGAAAGTGATGGAAATGACCATGGGGATGATAGAATTAAATCAAAAAGAGGCACTTGCAGAGCTACTAAATCTCAACACGGACAGAGAATTAGGATCCTTAGAAAAAGTTGTTCTTGTGGAAGAGAGACTACTTGTGGGGGTACAGCTGTGCCTGGGCTAGTTTATGATCCAAAAGAATCAGTCGAATGATCCATCAGAATAGCAGCGGGAGGCTCAGAACAATGACTGATTGAGTCCCTGCCTATTATACCTGATGCTTAATGTTATGTATTTTATTTTGTGAAGAACTTATACCTTTGTGTTTATCCACCAAAGATGTGGTGTTAAGGAGAATGTTTGTGAAAACAATTATGCATATTATTTGTTTGTTATTATGTAATTTTCAATGTTTGTTAATTTGTTGGTGTTTTCCAATTTGATGTGTGAAAAAAAAACAGGAGATATACTTTGATGGAGATACATATGTTTGTGAATTATGTGACGTTGTAATAGATCATTACAATATCGAGCTCAGTATGGCTCATCACGTAGCTTGAGAGAGACATGTCCCTCAGCTTGCTCACGGGTGCAGTCGGTTCGACCAATTCCATGGCCCTAAAAGGGCTTGATACTTGATCAGTTTGTTAATTAATACGAGTATAAGGTATTGAGCTCAGTATGGCCCTTACGTAGCCCATAAGCGTGGCTAATTAGTACATTCTTATTAATTGACTCAAATAGTTCAAGATAAGTATGGTCTTTTGCGCAACCTGTAGGCGTGGTCATTGACCCGTTTGGAATTGTGAGGATGGAGAAAAAATAATAGGCAAACACATGAGTTGGTAAAAACGAGAAAAATTCATTGAAATAAAAACGAAGTATGATGCCTCGTTACGCGCCATCATGGGGAAAAGAGCGCATCGACAAATTACATAGCACGCTGATATAATTTTAAGTGACTTATATTCCAATGGTATTTCACGGTGCGGACTTCAGCAGCGGCTAGTCGGTATGCTCTACAGTGTCCCTTGGAAATGATGGTGTACAGTCATTCCCAATTGAGGCCTAATTTTCCAGTATTTTGATCTCGTGACCCTTGAAAAATCACCATGATTTGGTAGTGATGTGCTTGCACACGTGCTTTATCGCAATTGATCATCTATAAGTTCGATATAGTTGGCAAACTGATAAGTTGGGATAATAACTGCTACTCGTACAACGACTTTGATTCCATAAACGAGCGCAAAAGGTGTTTCACCAGTCGTAATCTGTGGGGTAGTACGGTAAGCCCATAAGACCTCAGTTAGCTTGTCTGGCTATTTCCTCCTATCACCCTCGAGCTTCTTTTTTTTATTCCTTCCACCAATGTCCGGTTGGTGACTTCTACTTGCCCATTTTCCTAAGGGTAGTAAGGGGCGGAGAAGTGTTGGTTGATCCCATAACGCTTGGAAAATGTTTTGACCACAGAATTTTAGAATTGGGGGCCATTGTCTGTCATAAATATTCTAGGGATACCAAAATGAGATAAGATTTGATGATGAATAAAGTCACTAATTTCTTGGGCCCGAATACGGACCCACGCTGTCACTTCAACCCACTTAGTAAAATAGTCCACAACTACAATTAAACAATGATGTTTTCTGGTTTCCATAAGAACTAGGCCAACTAGATCGATGCCCCATTTATCAAAAGGGCAAGTGATAGTTGTAGCATGCATCGTCTCACTTGGTAAATGGCCAGTACTGGCGAACTACTGACATGGGTGGAATTTTTATACAAGTCGCTCGACATCGTTCGCCAACTCTGGCCAATAAAATCCTACTAGATAAGGCTACAATTTCCGCAACGTGCCTCAACGTCCCCGATATGTAAGTCGTGCAAAACTGTGGTAGCTTCTGCTTGACTGAGGCATCAGAGCAATGGTCGATTTGCACTATTTTGGTAAAGAACATCATACAAGATACTATACTTGGCTGCACATAGTTGGAGTGAGAGACAGCCTTGCTGGTCGGAAATATACATGAACGGAGGTAGAGTAAATAAGGTTGTCTCCAATCGTTGGTTTCCTCAATTTTTCAGATGGTGTCATGTTGACTAAGTGTTTCTGTGGTTGAGAGTTGTTGGAGGATGATAAGTGGATGTTATCCCAAGGCTGTTGTTTTAGCTAAAATGTAGTGGCTACAGAATTATCGAGGTGGAGCACTTAATCATAGAAAACTTTGGAAAACTTGGAGTCATATTCTCTTAGAACTGTCAGATAGTTGCGGATCCCCTTCTTTTTAGCATTGTAGGTACCATTGGCTTGATTGACAACCAGCTGGGAACCATAACGGAAGTTAAGTACTATGCCCCACAAATCAACGCTAACTTCATGCCTCCGATAATTGCCTCATACTTAGCACATTGTTAGTTACTGGAAAGTTTAAACGAATGGCTTGGTAAATTTATTCTCCTAGTGATAGCTTTTGGATGATATCAGCACCTCTTCCAAAATTACTCGATACCCCATCGGTTTCAATTATCCATTCTATAGGCTTGTAATCAAACAATGGTTCGAATGGGGAAGATTTATCACAGGGCAAGGAGAATTATGTAAGGAAATTGGAAATAGATTGCCCTTTGATCGCAGTGTGAGGTTCAAACTTGATGTCATACTCCCCCAAATTGATGCTCCATTTATTCAGCCGGCCAGAGGTATCGTCTTTTTGTAACACAATTCTGAGGGGGTAGGATGTACAGATGATGATAGTGTGTCCTTGGAAGTAGGGGCGTATTTTCCTAGCAGCGATTATCAGACTTAGTGCCAACTTTTATTGGTTAAGATAACGACTCTCTGAATCGACCAGGGTTTTACTAATGTAATATATCAGTCATTGGATGTCTTATGGTTCCCTTACTAAAACTACACTAACGGAAAAAAGGTGAAACAAATAGGTATAGAAATAGAGGCTCACCTGCCACAGGCGCGGACAGTTGTTTTGGTGATGTGAGATAGTTCTTCAACATTTCTGATGATTTTTGTCTGAGGCCCTTGATATAAAACGAGACAATGCTGCTAGGCACCCCGTCAGGTTTTGAACCTTCGTGATATTCTTTGGGGGTGTCATATCGATGACTACTTATAGTTGGATAGGGTCGGCCTGTATGACCTTCTTACTAACTATGTATCCCAAGAAGTTTCCACTGCGAACTCCGAAAGAATATTTAACTTGGTTGAGCTTTAGATTAAACTGTCGTAGGAGGCCGAACATAGCTTCTACTACCTCCAGTTGTTTGTCGATCGTGTCGGTTTTAATGATCGTATCATCAATATACGCTTCCATGTAGTTTCCTAAGTGGTCTTTGAAAATATGATTCACAAGAAGTTGGTATGTGGAACTTGCATTCTTCAAGTCGAACGGTATTACAGTGTAGTAGTAAAGTCCTCGCTCAGTTTGGAACGTCGTGTGTTCCTTATCAGATGAGTGTAAGAGAATCTTATTGTATCATGAGTATGGGTCTATAAACGAAAGAACTCACACACATATACTGAGCCTACCAACTAATCGATACGAGGAAGTAGGAAAGCTACTTTGGGGCATCCCTGATTCATCACTAACATTCCAAGCAAAAATATCCAAGTTTCTTCCAAACATGTCTATTAACGATTGTTTAAAAACGAGATTCAAAATGTTACCTATTCGTAAAGTACGGCCCTCGGTCACAAATTCATCAACTGAATCTGTAGGAGCAGCATCGGTTTGCTCAGTCTTCATTGGGTCATCAATAGGATCGGGTGAGGGACTTATCGTGTTATCTTCTCTGTGCACCCCCTTGCCAGTTAATTGCTATTGGAGAGGTTTGGTTGGATCAACTGTAACTGCATAACATGGTCTAGCAGTCATCTGGTTCTTCTTGATGATGCCGACTGTATTTTCTACTGGATACTTGATGCATTGTATGAAAGTGCAAGGAGTGGCCTATATCCGACGTAGCCATGGTCCACCGATAATTACATGGTAGGAATTGGGGGTATTACTGATCATAAGCAGGGTCTTAAGTTCTTTCTTAGTATTCTCATGTCCTATTTTGACCATAAGCTCGACCTCTCTCATATATTAAGACGATTTCCCTCCATACCCTACCCAAAGTTTGTTGGGTGGGCTTATAGGGTGGCACCTCTTGTATGCGATCATATCTAGCTTTGAATATGATATTAGTTGAACTGCCTCCGTCGACTAAAACCCTAGTGATCATTACTCCATCAATGTCCAAGTTGACCGTCAATGCATCCGTTTGTGGTGTGGCAACCCCGCGTAAATCATCATCATTAAGGTCAACAACCGGATCTCGGTAGTTATATTTAGATGAAGCCTCAACGGCTTGCACTACGTGAGCGGTTCTTGTCCCTTTGTTAGACTTTTGGTTACTTTCTAGCAAAGTTTCTCCCCAATGATAGTGAACAGCCATTTTTGTTTTGCTTTATCCACCCGTTTATCTTCATAGGGCACTACTTTATTGACCGGTCGAGGTTCGTCCCTCTGTTCGGGTTGGCGATGTCGATCTTGTTACATAAAAAACTGCGAGCTTACCATTGCCTATTAACCTCTGAATCTTTTTTTTTTTGAGCTGTCAGTATTTGTCAACTGGGTGACCGTGTAATAATGATAAGAACAAAAGTGTATACTCAATCGTTTGTGGTCGGGGCGCTCATAATTCGAGGGGGCTGGTACATTGTCCTTCCTTGTCAGGTCATTGCATAACGAAGATCGTTTTTGTTAAGGTGGTAAAACGTAGAGTCGGGTTTTAATAAACGTTTTTCGACGACTGCTAGTACCACGGGCACTCTCACGTCGAAGTGTATGATCTATTGTTCTCCTCTCACCTGATCGCCCTTTCAGGTCAGATGGATGTCTTCCTAGCGAATCCCCTTTCCTAGAATCATCCACTTGGATAAATTGATCTGCTCTGACCAAAAGATCCCTCATCTTTGTCACCGGAAATCTGACTAGATCTGTATACAGCTCGCCTAGTCGGCCGAGGCCCCTCTTGAGAGAGGCAACCGCCATATTCTCCTTCAAATCTGGCAAGGCACTCATGGTATGGACAAAACGTTTAACGTATCTTTTTAACGATTCCTCTTTTATTTTATAGAGGTCTATAATTGATCACTTTCGCAGTAGAGCTCTTTGTTGCCACAAATATTTGTCTAAAAAGGCTCTCCATAAATATGTTGAGTCATAAATAGATCCCTTAGGCAGACTGTTAAACCATTCCATGACATTACCTTTTAGAGTCATGGATAGGGCTCCACAGAGCAAGGCATCATCTAGGTTGAATGCCATCATCATATTGCGGAACTACTCCAAGTGCCTCTTAGTATCTCGTGTGCCATCATATGCTTTCATTCTGAACAGGTCGAACTTTATGGGAAGCTAGGCTTCGAGGATATTTTCCACGAATGGAGACTTCTTGAGGACATATGCGGATATTTTAGAGTCGATTTGATCATATTGCAGGTTCTCATTCTCTTAAGCCCTATTTAGGTCGTTTGGTTGCACATCTCGCTGCGGTTCCTATTCTTTGGATCGTCTTTTTCCACTGATTTAGCCTTCTCATTCTTCTTTATCCACATGTTTGGAAGACCAGTCCCCTCGGTTTTCTCGGCTGACATCGACACCTGAACGATGCCCCCCACGACTATTTCCTCACATCTTTGGCATCAGTGAATGCATGGCATTATTTAGTTCTCGCATGGTTGTCTTTGTTGCTTGCTCCTTGGTGTCTTGGTCGCAAGCTACCCTATCTTATTCATGTTGCATGTGTTGAAGCTGTTGTTCCAGTTGTTGGACCGTCGGTATGATTGATGGGTTACCAGCTAGTGCTTCTGGTGCAACGGGGCCCACAACATTCAACAGTGTGAGCGGTGGGATCTTTGGCTCGGTTATAGCTGGTGATTGATCACCTTGGGGTTCTGTTTTGACGCATTTTGCATTAGAAATCTCTAGATTGGTGACAGTGATAAGAGGAAACTGAATCTACCCGTCCACCTCATCTGTCGTAGTTCTCCGGTGATCCGTCGCCTCACTCTGCTCTGAAGCTTCCCTTCCAATCCATGATCTTGTTACTACTATGGTCAAAGAATCTTACTACTGTGGTTTTTTAGAGTTCCCATAGACGGTGCCAAATTTGTTAAGGGAAAATTAACAAATAATTTCCCAAGTTATAAATTTACTAATTATGTAAAAAAGATAACTATTACATAGTTGCAAACCTATTTATACTGTTTACAAAGAAATTTTATTTCCCTGCTAATTACATAATTTCCTTAATCTCATTCATGGGCCAGAATTTATGGTAATAGCCCTACAATCATGATCATTACTCTAATCATGATCCGTTATCTGAATTTTTTAGTCGTTTTAGTCAATATCCTTTTAGTGAAGTTGACCTCCTTTATGAGTTGCTAATTATCTTGTTAGGGTGTCGATACCCCTCGATTTGGCCTTATCTACTTGATATCGAGCGTTGCGTTGGTGTATTGTTTATAAGTCGCCTCGGTTTTGTATAAAGAAACCCTCGATTTAGTATTGTTTATGTCTCTATAGTATTTCCATCATCTTGGACTCTGTTTGGTCGATTAGCTGATGCAGGATTCCTCATCATTATTTGGTAAAACAATACATCAAATGTTTCAAAAATATCATAGTTAATGTTTATTAATCGGTGTCCATTGCACTGATTAACATTACTCGTATAAAAAACGCATGATATGATCATGTTCCTATCAACCCTATACGCATGATATGATCACGTGTCTATTAACCCTATTTGTATATATGTGAAAATTATTTGAAACAGACTATTGGGCTAAAAACCCTAGCTAGTGAGTGACATTAGTTACTTTCATGCGCAAAACTAGTCACCTAAATTTACAAATATTGCATACAAAGTCAATGCAGTGTGCCAATTAACCAGTTGACACATGACACTCAAATCTATAATTTTTTGTTTTATATACGGTCACTCAACAACTCACACCAAATTGCTTTTGATTTAATATTTTAAACTTTTTAATTTTATTTTTAACATTTTTACCATTTATTTTTTAATTTTTTACCATTTATTTTTATTAAATTACCATTTGCATTTACCAAATTAATAATTACTTATTTAGTTTTCATTTAATTTACTAACTGAACCGGGTCGACCCATTAAAATTAAAATAATCTAATCCCCCTGCACCCAAATTTAAACTTTAAACCTTCTCTTTCCCAAATCAGTTAATTATAATTATGCTTCCTTATTTAAAAATAAAATATAAATTTTCTTTAGTTTCTTTAGTTTCAGATTTGATTAAAAGAACAACAGTTTCTTTCGATTCAGGTCTACGAAAATATATTTTAGAAAACCTCCACTTAATGTTTTAGCCATTTACCATTTACTTTACATTTATTAATTTACTATAGTGGTGGGTTGGACCGAGTTAAACTATAAACCCAACAATCCAATTTAATTAAATCCAATTAACCTATCCAACATCCCAACTTAATTAAGCTCAGATTAAATTATGATTTGGATATAACAAAATATTTTGAATTAGGTAATTGAATACAACATAATTAAGTCGATTCATTAACGAGTAAGATGTTTTACCCAAAATTTGTTGTGTTATCCATTAGTTTTTTTGCGGTTGAAGCAATAACTACAACTTCACAAATGAATATGGGACAAACAGTTTAAGAACATGTCTATATACAAAAGCTTCAATCTTTTATTAGATAGATACACGACCTTTGTTACAGAAAATTGTAAATTTTAAATAAGATAACTTCAAAACTGTAAACTTCAAATAAGATAACTTATGTCTGGTGCTTTCTTCTCTCTTCAGCTGAACTAAACAATACAAATATGTATTTGAGAATTACTGTAAATAATATTGCAATCAAGTTATGGTAATCAGAGATTTAGGGTGAGAAGGTAGAAGAAAGGTCGTGGAATTAGAGTTTTAGAATTAGAAATTATGACTTGAATTATATTTTTGGGTTTTAATTATGGGTTATAGATGTTAGGTTGGTTAACTAGCTTTAAGTAAGCTGGGTTGTTGGGTTTATTGTTTAACCAGTTCATCCCAATACTATACTAAATTAATTAAGGTAAATTATAAATCGGTACAATTTTATAGTAAATGGTAAAACTATGTGGCAGCTGACTTGGCATAAAAATGATATAATTGGAAAGATTTTGGGGGGACCAATAGTGAGACAAAATTTAGATGTTTCGACTGCCACACGTTAGTTTCTCAGGATTCACATATGCGGAGGGACTAATAATGCAAATTTATGAAAAATAAGGGAGGCTAAAAATCACTGCTAGTCCCCTATGTTTATCTCTTGTATCAAACTAGTCCTCTATGTTTATCTTTTGTATCAAACTAGTCCCTCACCTTCACTTTTGTCTCTCACCCATCCCCTTGGTTTGAGAAATTTGCACGATTAGTCCCCCCCCCCCCTCAATTTTGTACTTGTAATCTCATCGGTAAATCAAATTTTCTCTATTATCTTTTATTTTTTTTCCTACTCTAATCCATGCGAAGGTAATCCATTCGAAGTCATATCAATCAATTAATTTAACCACTCGAAGGTAATCCATTCAAAGGTATATAAAACAATCACTTTAGCCATTCGAAGGAATATAAATCAAATACTTTAACCATTCGAAGGTAATTCATTCAAAGGTATATAATTTAATCACTCTAACCATTCGAAGGTAATCCATTCGAAACTATATGAAATGATCACTTTAACCAGTCAAAGGTAATTCATTCGAAGGAATATAAAAGGATCACTTTAACCATTCGAAGGCATATATCAAAACATAATAATTACAACAATAACATAAGAATGGTGTAAGGTAAATATGATAGGTTGCAAGTTATTCATACACCTCGTCAAAACCTCCCTAACCACCAGGGTAGGAACGAGTATGCTCCAAATATTTATATAAGTGTAAAACAACATTAACAAAATAAATATTGTACACAATTATTCAAGATAAAGTCTTAAATGCTCATCATTCAATGGGTGCCTCATAAAGTTTCCTTCTTGATCAATCAGTGGATAAGTTCCATGTTTGACCATTTCACTTACCGTATATGTCCCTTCCTAATTTGGTGCTAGCTTTCCAAGTTTTTTGTTTTTCGTATGTAAGAATACATTTTTCAATACTATATCCCTTACTTCGAACTCTACCGTATTTGTTTCTCATTAAACCTTGATAATAAACACTCTGGATTAGCTTTGAATTCAAATATATGGGAGGGTAAATTCAATCGGTCTTACTGCGTCCATCCCATAAACCAAAGCAATTGAGATTCTTGAGTTAAAGTTCGGGGATAGTACAATAAGCCAACAACACTTCTTGTAAGTAATTCGGTCACTTACCTGCTGCACCCTCTAAATTAATTTTTAGACTCGTCAGAATAGTCCTATTAATGAGCTTTATTTGCCTATTGGCTTGAGGGTGAAAATTTGAGGAAATATAGTTTTGAATTCCTCGGGAATTACACAGAATTTCTATGTCTATATTTTCAAACTTGGGACCATTATTTGTTCTAATGCTTCCAAAGATCCCAAATCTGTAATATATGTTAGAGAGAATAAATTTAATTATTTCAACATATCGTTTAATTTTATTGGAGGGGCTGTTTGGTAAACTTGAAAATATAAGTTAATTTTAGATGGATAGTAAAGAGGTAAAGGAGATGCTTAAGTTAATGTTTAAACTAAGAAAGTATTATTTTACTAGTAAGTGCTTCATTGTTTTATAAATGCTTCCTAAAATCCTTTACATAATCTAAATTAGGCCAAATGGGTATAATGGTCCGAACCAAGCTCATATGGCAAGTCTATGGTTCAAAACCCATCAAACCCAAAAATAAAATAAAATAAAAATAAAAATAATTAGAAATAAAAAATTACATTATTACAATAAAATAAGTATTGGCATAAGTCTTATTGATCATTTGAATATTGTTTCTCTTGTCAACCGGATCAGCCTAACACACATAACGTTTGCGTCGACCCCAGCACTGAATCAAGGTTTGATACGTGGTTTTCAAGAGAAACATTTGGTTGACCACATACTTGAAATTTGTAAAGATTGTCAAGAAGGGCATTAGAATGATCACAACTGAAACGAGATGGATGATAGCTAGTTTGATAAGAGGAAGTTCCATCATACGTTATTCTCTGCAACCCAACTAACTTTCTAAATCACTCTCATACTCACCGGCAAGACAATTTATGTGTGTCTTCTTACTACTTCGGAAAGATCTCTAAGAATAAGAGGTGTTGATAAGGGGTTGTTTGGTAAATTTATGGACAAGATAGTCAATCAGACATAAAATTTTATATTTACTAAAGTAAAAAAAGCCTCAAAAATGAGTTTATATATATTTCTAGGCCAATAAAGCCACATAGGCCCAAAAGGGTCAATGTAAATAACCATATAACCTCACTTTCTATGGGACATCACTTCTTTCACAATTCACATTTTGTTACTTTCTCTCTCTAAGTTCGCTCTCCAGCCAACAGCTGACTAGAAACACTGAAGGGTTCATACTCGATTCTTTAAAGCGACCCTCACAACACCGATGTTTAAGGCTAATTAACATAACATATCCAATCAACCTAAATTCATAATACAAACAGAGATAAACCACTAGGATTTATCCGAAGCATATCAGACAAAATCTAGACTCATCAATATCTATATTTTCTGTAACTAGGTTTTAGACTTATTTCCTCTTATAAGTGTTATGTCACCCCCTTCCATCAAGAAAAAATAAATTTACATTGACCATGTGAACGAGAATCATTTTTTAAACATAAAAAAATTTAACTAATTTTTTACATCAATAATAAAAATTTGTTGTATTATTGTATTTTATTTTGTTTGATAGGTTTTCCTCCAATCTAACGGATCACTGCCAGCCATTAATCATATGTGACATTCACTAGTTTATTTAGATAGACGAAGTTGTATTACTCTATTATTCGATTGTATTATGATAAACACACAAATCCAATATTTTAAGTAACCAGACTATATAAGTTACAATTATTATTAAAGATTGATAAATGTTTTTATTGTTGTTTTAAACCTAAAATGTTTGTAACTTAACTATTGTTTGTATTTTTAGCTATATTTTCTTAGTTATTGATGCTTCCATTAATGACGATGTTTCAAAGCAAAATAGTTAAGAACCAAACTAATTTGTTAACATATTTGGATTAAAAATAGTACATGGATAGAATGTGTCTACAGTTTAATGTCAGCAGTGATGGTTCAATATATATATGTATATATATTGGTAATATATGGACAACAAAATGTGGAAAATAAATTGGCTTCCGACACGTGTCGGATAACATAGTGTAAGGTTCAAAATCATGTGTTGATATGTATGCGATAAATATTATATACCACAATTCATGTTTGTGTTGTTTTTCGTTTAAAACATCCAAGTTTGTGTTGAACTTCATATTTTGAGATTTAAAATTTAGTTGTAAATTTTTAAAATATTTATCAATTAAATGATTAAGTTCAAAACATTTTTATCTTAAAATTGATTTAGAAAGGGTACGTCAAAATATAACAAAATAAAATCATAGTCCATCTGTAGCTAGTTCTATCCGTTGGAATCTTCATGTGGGTTGTACTGAGCATGGCGCAATTGTTCATCTCTCATATACCAGAAGTTTATGTTCACCTGTATCGACTGAAGCTTGATAATGCTGTCAGTAATACCTGCAAAGAACAACTTTAGTATCTCTTATTTGACTTTCGATATGAGCCAAAAACTGATACATTGGAACCGATATCAGATAATCTCACTTATAGACACTCCATCCATGTGCAAACGAAATCACGGTCAAACGATTCATATTGTACATGTAGAATATATATATATATATATATATATATATATATATATATATATATATATATATATATATATTAAACTTATTCAATAAATAATGATCATTCACATGTTCTCGCTTCATTTACTGTGTTTTTATTTTTTTAATAAAAATGAATATTCAACCATACTCCAATTCATATTATTAGTCGAATTATTTGATTTGTTGATAAACATTATTCGTGTATATATATATATATAAGCACCACTTAACTCTCTTTTATGTCTTCAACTTGCTAAGCAGCCTAATAAAGAACGTTAGAGATGGATACGAGTCTGAAACGTAGTGTAAGAGCGGGCAAGGAACGTTCTTTGACCGTCAAAGGGTCAATGAGCATAATCGGAGGCTTTTGGAGAAAATTATTAATGAAATCTGAACTGTGAAAAATTCGCTAAATACCAAACCGGAAAAAATGGTAGGAATCTAGGACAAGGTGAAGGTACTAGAGCTTAAGGTTTTTGTGACGGAGAGCTTAAAATAGCATACCTTGAAGAATGCAGAGGCGGTTAAGCTCAATGCTTTGAAAATCCATATGACCAAGCTCATTGACATGGCTAAGACTCAAGGGAATCTATTCTGTTTGGGATGGTCTTTGGCTTTCACATTATGTTACCCGGTGTGGACCTTGGTCAGTTGTTATAGATAGTCTATGAATTAAAATGATTGAAGGGCATGGGCTTGGATTTCAAGGAAGAGGTTGAAGAAAAATAATATAATGATGTAGTCAAGAATTTCTGAAGACAAGAGCACTTTGAGGCGAGGTCTTTTAAGACCCTTACCAACGCGGATGCTTGTAGTCCTTCTACTAATCATTTCAACGAGCAGACCATCACCAAAGAAGGCAACAACAACGCTTCGAAGTAGTTATTATCTCTATCTAACTCGTTCTTTTAGTTATATTTTTGTTACTTATTTTAATAACATTTAGTTGTCATTGCACATTTTTTTCTTGCTTCAAACTATTCAAGTCGTGGAAGACCATGGCATTTTTTTAAATCTTAATGATGTGTTTCTTTGGATGCGTGAGTACACAGTGAACGTAAAAGTTGTAACAAAATAGTTAGGAAGATCCAGACCACCACAATTTGATAAAGTTACCACCACAAAGTGAATTAGAAACCGATTGAGCTAATACCACACCTGGATAAATTTTCTATCACCATACAATGAAAAAACTCGAAATCCGTCACCAATGAATTTTCCAAAACAAAGGATAAAAGAACAGATCTAAAGTGATCACAAAGTCACAAGAAACTCTGTAAATTATCAAAATTTATTTTCGTATTTCCATTGGTAGAAGATAACCTCTATATAAAGATGAATTACAACCATAAACATTTAAATCTAGTCTACAAGTAGACATAACCTTTAGACTTTCAAAACAGACTAGTACAAAGTTCAATGTAAAAATAAATGCTAGTACAATGCTCAATGTAGTAATAAATAAGAAAATAAATGCATTTGTAATTGTGGACAAAAATACACTTCAACTTTTTTAAATGGGCATTATAACTAATGAATATGGATGTGTATAAAAATCTCAAATCATTAAACCCACAAATTCCACTTTGGAGAACCCGATCCTTTCTTAAAATTCATTTTGGGCCAGAGAAAGTAACGAAACACTCAACATATTCTCCTTAACTTGTTCGACATTTGTATCTTGTGTTTCTGCTCCCGCATCACTTAACCAAACTCCATCTCTTTTGTTTAAATCGCTTACTTTATGATATTCTTTTATGTTTATTTTAATTTTTATAATTGGCTTTGAAGCTTCGACCACATCCTACCTAGAGGCGATTTGTATCTAGTTTGATGGTTGCATTTAGGTCGTTTTAGTTAGTTAAAAATTTTAATTTGTCTTAATTTAGAGTCCCTAGCTTTCATTATTTTCTCACTTTGATTGGATTATGTCAAGCCTTAACTTAAGAGCTACGACTATCTCCGACTAAAAATAATCTGACCATTTCCTCATGCTTTGACCGAATTAGATCCAACCTTAACTTAAGAGCTTTGGTTAACTCTGACCAACAATAATTTGACATTTTTTTACATTCCAACCAATTTTTAACTAGGCATTTACTTGAGAGGTATTCTTAGAGGACTTGAAGAAACATCACCCACCTTCTTTTTTAATTGATGAGCTTTAAAAAAGAACCAAAATTTAAAATATATATGACAAAAGGTGCATTAATTAGTCGGTTATGTAAGTATGTCATTAAAATCTTTATACGCCACTAGAGTATAAAAATGCATCATCGATCATTATATTATAATTACGAAACAATCAACACGAACCAAAGTTCAAAAAATCATACTTTTATATTTGATATTCCAAGGGTGGGAGAATAGTATACCTTCTTTATTCACAAGGTTATATGTCCACGTCTTTATATTTTCAAAAACCGTGTAAGCCCCTTTCTAATTTGGCCTCAATTTGCTACTTGTGAGGTTCTTGGTATACAAGGATACTTTTAAAAGAACCTAATCCCCTAGCTCTAACTCACGAAAACGGACACGCGAGGTTCATCTTCTTCTCACTAATTCTTCTTCAATCATGTCCAATTTTACTCTGCTTCCCAAATCATTTTTATTTTTAAAAATGTTAACCACTCGATATGAGGGAAAGATGGTTTATGCGTGGACAACACCAGCCATCTCATAGACAAGAGCAAAAGGAATTTCTCCTATGGTGGTTTGAGGCTTGGTTCGATAGGCTTAAATGAAAGCCTAAAGATAGTTAGTACATGTGCCAACAAGTACCTCTAAGTTCTTTTACATCATGTCTAACTAACTTCGGTTCGTAACCATAACATGAATATTATCCTAAGGATGGAAAGGTGTCGAGAAGTGGTTTTAAATTCCCCTCATTCGACTAAAAAAAACTTATCTCATCATTCTTGAAAGTGGACACCATTATCAGTTGCAATTACCTTTGCTATTTTGAACATACATTAGATGTTAGTTTTTATACAAGTTACCACCTTTTTGTATTTATTCTTACAAGTGGTTTGCCCTTTATCCTTTTTGAGAAATAGTTTCTTGCAACAAAGATATATAAGTGTCTCATGATTGCTTTAGGAAGAGGTCCAACAAGATCCAAGCCTCACATGTCAATAAGAAACGTTTCTAATATGGTTTCTAAAGACATTGTCATGTGAATGATAACACTTGCAAAATATTGTTGAGCATCACACTTCTTGACTAACTTCTTAGAATCGGCCATAATCCTAGGCCAATAGTACCCTTGTAGAAACACCTTTCTTATCAAAGTTTTAAATCCACAGTGATCCAACCTTTCATATTCACGAAGTTTTTCAAGGACATCACAAGACTTATCTGAATGAAACAGCAAAGGAGGAGTAACTTAAGCCTTATTTGTACACGGTTCCTTATATTAAAATAAACTTGCAAGCTTTGAATTTCAGTATATGTAACGAAACTTTATTCTATTGGAGCACATCTTTTGAAAGTAAATCTCTTATTTTAGTTGTCCAATCAGTTGAGTCTATGGTGCACTATCCATGCCTCGTTTTATTTCCCTATAATCTGCTTTTATTAATGGTTGTGTTTGAATAACAACCCAAGGGGCAACCTCAGAGCATGTCAAATATTCTAAGGAGTCCTCAAGTAAGTTTTTGGCCCTTGGAACCTATCCATATTAGAGTATCTTAAAAGCTCCAGCTTGTTATATGAGCATTTTGAGTTATTTAACCAAAAGATCCTTTTGCACTTCTGTCTAGCCAAGAGTGGGATTGATCAACAGTTATGATTAACTAATAATCTTCATCCTCTTAGTTCTATACACTATTTCATACAAAGCTCAACAATAGAATCCTCATACTCAGCCTCATTGTTGGTCTCTTAATATAGAATTACGTCAAGAAATTAACCAATGTTTGGGCTTTGAAAATAAAATTCGGTTCAAAATTTATGTCAGAATTCCCGAGCTCAACTGACCATCACACCAGACGTCCGGATATATATAATGTATGAAGTATACTTAATAGAGGAAAAGAGATTTGGAAAATTATTGAGTGGGCCTAAAAATAAACCTCATCTTCCTTGCAACAACAAAAAAAGCAAGTGATAGCTTTTATAACCAAAGGTACTTGTATATGTGATGAGTAAACTTTTGCTCACATATTATATGGATTTTGGGAACTTGTTCATTTCCATTATTAAAGTGTCACTTATAACATAATCATATATTACCATATAAATTAATAATATCTGCTCTATGAGCGGCTTACTGACAAAAATACTTTTTTAATCTTTTCAGAATCTCGATCATATTCTTCGGTTCAATGGAATTAATTAGCATTTTATAACACCTCAAAGAAAAGGAAACATTTATTTGAGAAACAAGAAATAAAATTGTTGAGGTTCGTCAGCCTTCTAGTCAATATTCGAACTTCCTTGATAGACCTACAAGGAAACATAAAGGTTAAATCCTCAAATTGTAATAGACCAACCTTCATCCCCTTTGGCTGACAAGGTAGCCCATAAATTTGACGGACCGGACACCATATGCACACTTCTATTGATTATGCTTAAGGTTAGCTTTCTTAAAGTTCTGGAAAGTTTCAACTAAGTTATGCGTTTTGAATCATCGAGGTTTTTATATACCTCCATATTATTGCATATTTGGTCAGCAAAGGCTTTGTTGACCAACCTTTTATAGGTTGCTCTGAAAATTTTCAATCTGAACGATATATACTTGCAAGAAAATAAGCCTTGATTGGCTATGAAGGTAGTTCTCTCTTGGTTATCTAGATGCATCTAAATCTGCTTTTAACATGAGTAGGCACCAATGAAGGATAAAAGTTTGTTCTTTGAGGTAAATCCTACCAATTGATCGATCTTTGGAACCAGGAAGGGGTCCTTAATTAGATTGGTTACTGAAACTCTCTTATATGCCTTACCTTAGAAAGTCGATTAGCTTTCGTAACAATTGATTTGGATTGTTTGGTCGCGGAATCTCCCCTCTTCTGCTTAATAAGCCTTACATTTTTATTGATTGATAATTTGTAAAAGATAATGCTAGGTGTTACTCCTACAACATCCCATGTAATCCAAGAAAATACATCCAATTTATTAGACATAAAAGTTACCAACTCATATGAGATAACCTTATACTGAGGTGCCGATTTTTAGCGATTTCCCTTCCTCAAAAGTATGAGATTAATTTTTTATCCAAGAATAATCAGGCTTGGGCCCTCTTTAGAGTCGTCAATTGGCTTGACCTCAATGTGAGACCCTCTAACTTCTATTTTATTGAAGCGGGAGATATTATGTAGTACTTCAAAATAACATTTTTATTACTCATTATAGCCCCAACCTTGAATACGACAACATAACAAAAAAAATTACGTACGGTGGAGGCTAATTCATGTACCCTATCGAGCCATGCCATCCAAAATATTACGTTATAAGAATGGGACCTTCAACAATCAGAACTCATGCAATATTTATACTCACCCAAGTCTAGAATAAATTTATCGTTAAATTCACCTATCACCAAAATGTTGGCTCGTCTGAAACAAATTATTGGTCTCTCATAAGGTCGGATATATGAAAGGTTCTTCACCATGTTAATCATTAAAACGTCTTCATGGTGGCATGACATACCTATGAGATTTGTATCATCAAAGATAATATGTGGATAAGGGGCTCGAGAAAAATAAGTAGGCATACTCCCTTGGTATTGAGCTTCAAGGATCCCAACATGTTTTTTTCTTGGAGGTATTAGTCATCGCTAACAAACAATTACAACCCAAAATTGTATCTATGATATGTATTTTAGGTTTTGGGTCTAGTTACTTATTAGATATGTCTGGAAGCACAATAGTATGATCCACAATTGTAATGGTTTATTTTTCTTTAAGAATTATTGTTGTAGTATTGTACCCCTAGGTCTCGCGCCTTTCACCAATAGGATTTGGTTCAGACCTAGCATACCCTTGGGTAGAAGGCTCATAGGACTTGACAAACTCGATTAGTTTTTCATTATCGATCAAACTCTAAAATTATTTTCAATGTTATATAATATCTATTTTGATCACCGATGTCATTGTGATATTTATAAAACTTTGTATTTTATATCTCACGAGACTTCATTATTGGGAAAACCTTTAAAATTGAATTAATGTTTTGCTTCCTCATAAAATTCTGCCACACTATATGCCAAACGTGTGTAGATGTCGTGACTAACCCATTTGTTTCTATGGTAATCGAGACCTTACTCGAAAGTTTGACATAATTAAGGTAACTTGGTTTGTCCTTGACCTGACCGGAGCTTGCGGGTGTGGAGGCCTATGCTGAGGGGTAACTGGAGGATAGTAAGGTTATTATTTTGAATGTGGTGTTTTATAAACGGTCATTATAGGGATAGGAGCTTGGTTTTGGTGATGGCACAAATGAAGATATGATTTTGTTGATGGGCACATGTCGGGGTTGCATGTTTGGCACTAGTTTCAACCTTCTTATTTTTTCCACCTTAATATGTGACTCCACTTGAGCCAATAGTGCCACGAAACACATACATTTTTCTTCATAAAATCCTTAGCAAGAAACCCATGAGGATTCATTTCCTTAACAAAGCACATGTTACAATCATATTCAGTCATCTAGGTTCTTCTTGGTTTGAACTAAGTGTCGGATATAGTCTCATAAATTCTCATCGGACTGCCACTTATAGTGCATAAAAAATCACTATCACATTTGATCTCTTTACTCCTAATAAATTGATCCATGAACATAGTCCACATAGTGCCAAATAGTTTTATTAAACTTGGAGGTAGATGGTTGAACTAGGTGAAAGTGTTTCCTATAAAATTTATTGAAAAACGTGGAGACAAAAGTTTGTCGTCTCTCCGAAGCTTAAAATCACATTCCTAAAATGCTCAATATTATTCTTTGTGTTTGTGAGCCATCGTACATGTCCATATTATAGTGTTCGGACTTTCGTAGAAACTCTTTAGCAAAAATATGAAGAACTAAATATGATGAGACCATGTTATACCTATGTATGTGTGATAGTCCATTAACAATATCGTTAAAGTATCGATATTGATTCGATCATTAGAACACTTTAGGGTTCTTATATGAAGGTACGACATTGGCATATTTGATATAAATCCATGACCTTAGCCAGGTGTTGGATGGGCTGAAAGGTTTGGATTGACTCTGCATTATGGTTGGTTCCATGGTAGAGGTATATATGGTGTAGCATGCTGCTAAGGTTTGGGAATCAGAGTTTCAGCAAACTCAAGCTCTCTCTGGGGCTTGGATGTTGGCACCGGTTTGGTCTCCTTCCTATGAGTTGAAGACTGGCGATCATCCCTTTCCTGTAAAGCATGTTGACTCTTAGTATGATGTATGATCAATGATGATGTCTTACTTTTAAGAAGCGAAGTACTTATCACTATTCATATTGGCCTGAGGATGACACTAATGTCGAGCTCGATGCTTACTCTTGAAAAAACCATATATTTTGTCGAGGTGCATGTATCATAGGGACTCTAAATACCCATAGTCACCCTTAATGGTCTCAAACTCCACATGATTTGTCTCACTTTAGATCCCGAGGCTAGAGGCCTATAGGCTATATTCCACTCGTCCATTTCAGCTCGAAATAGGTCTCAAATGTAAGTGTCTAATGTTGCTCATTAATTTGAGCTCAAAGCAGAAGCAAGTCAGGGAGAGCCCCTGAATCTTAATTAATATAATTCCTTTCGGAGACCTTTGAAGGTTTATCACACTATATATGTTTATTTCTTTCAAAATATACTCTAAACAAGACTTGCGAATACTAGTAATATGGCTATGAAAATAGATTTTGGTGTACCAATGTTTCCCACATATCGCGCGTTTGATGAGGTCCAAATCTTTCCGGGTACCGGTGTAAAAACTTAAAACAAGAATAATGATTGTTCAACCCTTTCTACAAGTGTGATAACTTATATTTATAGTGAATGTTGCGGGTGATTTGGATCTTTTTGGTACATAAGTACATTTGGCTTATATTTCGTTTGTCTTACATGGATAACCAATGACATAGACATTAGATCCACACTAAGTCGACGGTGTTACTAATAATTCAGTCATCAAACTATTTCATAAACCTCACTGGACTCGTTAAACTTATAGGGTTTTTTAGCCAAATTACGTTTTTACCTTTCGTAATTAATTAAAGGAAGCGATAGGAAGAGATTACCTTGAATAAAGGGGTATCGGTAGAATGAAGCAGAGAACAGATCGTGGATCGGATATTCAAAGAATAAGAGAATACTAATATGAAACAATATGAACATTGATTCGAACCGGCAAACTTTAAACCGAATGGCTGAAAAATATGGCTCGGAATCTTCCATGGAGGATCAATCGGTGGACTCTGCTACCGGAAAGGTTTTTGCGGCAACCTGAATTAGCTCAAGATGAAATCACTTTATATCTCTCTTAAATTCAACTTACCTCCCTAAAATGATAATGCGAGAAAGATTTATGAGTTCTCGAACTATTTATAATACGGACACCTCTCTTTTTTAATTGTTTCTCTTTGTTTTAATGATTACATATACTTTAGGAAGCCCAAATGGTGAAACTTTCCATTCATATGTGAGAAAGAAATTAAGCTTTAATATGTCTATTAATAGGTCTCATTGAACATGATACATAACACATAAGATTCATGCTTGGAAAAGTGAACCCTATGGGAAGGAAAAACTCTGCAACTTCTCTAAAATTCCTTAGAGGTAATTTGGTCATAAGGATCACGCACGCTAAATCGCCCACAGATGATAAAGTTTCGAGCCACATAATGAAGAGCCTTTTGGACCCATGCTCTGACTTTCGAGACTAATCACATGACCGGACACTTTGGAAATCTCATATACATTCTCCGGTCTAAATTGGTCGATTCAGTTATATACATTCTCCGGTCTAAATTGGTCGATTCAGTTATGACTTTATAGTCCAATCCAATCATGGGGCTCTTTAAGATCCTCCCTCAGTGAAATCGTAAAGGCAAGGGAGTCTACTTGATAAGGAAATAGAATGTTCAGGATCAAAATTTAATAAATAAAACCTTCTACAACTGAGAGGAATTTAGGGCTTTATGTAATGATAAATGGCTAGTATGCAATTAGACCTTTTTGCATAACAAATTCTGTTACACTTAAGTATTTGAGCCTATATATAAAGGCCAGGGCTGAACTTAATAAAGTATTCTGACGTTTTGAATAACGTGTCTACTTTCTCTCTATAAACTCTACTTCTCTACATTTCTCTCTAAGATCAAATTTAGTCCACACCAAATTGGCGACCACAGTGGAAGCTTTTTAATTGTCTCTCTTCTTACGTCTTGATACAAAACCATAAGTATTGTCTTTCTTCATTCGTTTTGATTGTTTTTGTTCAATTCTTACAAGTTAATTTGATCGATAATGGGGCCAAGGAAGGAAGACGATCCTCTAGTTCGAAAAGCAGTTGAAATGCTAAAACTTGATCTGCAATGAGGGGAAGGTAAGAAAGATGAGTCAGTTCGAGCTCAACAGACTCAATCAGATATTAAAATGCGAATGAACCAGTTATTAGATAAAATCACTGTTATAAATGAGAAGTATGATCAAATAGAGCAGGATATTCAATCGGCTAAGTTAAAATCAGAGCTGAGGTAGATGGATGATAAAAAAGATGTTGACAGCCAATCTGATCGATCTTGTACAGCTTTTCAGGTTCTAAGTAAGCAGAAAAAACACATTTTGAATCTAAAAAAGAGCGTTATACTTAGCGAAAAGAGAAAAATGATAAGCAAAGATATGTTACGTCAAGTGACGATGAGTTCAACTAGAGTTTGAAGGAGGAGGTGTAAACGATGATTAAAAATGGTAAGTTGTTAGCGTATATTAAAAGGTAGAGCAATGTATCAAAGGCTCTTGTTGCATCGACTTTGCACGTGATAAATCCAATTTTAGAGGCATAAAATCTAATAATTCTGGATTCCAAGATTGATGATTTTGATGTTGCATCAGAATATTTAGATACAGATCTGGATCGGCTGATTCTGATGGTAGTGGATGACTCAGTAAAACAAGGCCGAGTTCGAATTTTATGTGAATATTTTGATTCGTTGGCAATCTTTGAAGGAGACACTATAACTGGAAATACTGATAGCTCTAGAAAGAGGAATGTAATGAGCTTAGCTACTCATATATAAGGAGAGATGTCTACACATTTGCATGGTAAGAGAGATGTTTCTTTTATTCTTTTTTATAAAGATAATTTTAGAGGAACTGCAGGTCCTCATGTAGATGCGGTGGTTATTGGAGCAGAAGTAGATAGTGTTAAAATCTGATGCGTGCTAATAGATACATGTAGCTCTGCAAATGTTCTTTTCAAATTAACATATGATAGAATGCGTAATCCTCCTCGGATTTCTCAGTCAGGCCGCACTATAATTGGATTAACGTGATTAATAGCTCACGTCATTGGGGAATTCGAGGGGAAGGTGTGTATAAGAAAATGACCTTTTAGAAAAAAGGTTCAAGCTTTATTCATTGTGGTGGATTTTCCGATCAGCTATAATGCCACTTTCAGGATATCTTGTTTGTCGAGGATGTATGCAGTTGTATCTGCAGTTCACTAATGCTTCAATTATGTCATCAGAGATCGCGTGGGGGTCGTCCAAAGTGATTAGAAGGTTGCTAAAGAATGTTATGCCACAGCTCTTCCAATCTGAGGGTCAAGTAGTGGTGATAAAATTACTGAATAACAATCAGGGGGGTTGACCTCGGATACCGAGGAAGGGTTTGATGATCCGAGGGAAATCCCAGGTTTCTGTAACAGTAAGTGAAAGTATAGAAGAGTATGTTTTTCCTGATGAGAAGGTACTTTGAATAGGAACTTTACTGACCCTAGCTTTACGTCAACAGTTGTTATAATTTTTGTTTCACAATTTCGATGTTTTCTCTTGGAAAACAAAAGATGTGGTAGGAGTTTCAATTGAGGTGATATGCAATAGCCTAGAAATTAATCTGAAGGTTAAACCTGTGATACAATAAAGATGTGCTTTCTCTTTTGAGAAATTAGAGGCTACTGTTACTAAAGTGGATCGTTTGTCAAGGGTCGGACATATAAGGGAGTCATAATATCCCTTATGGAAAGCAAACCCATTGGTGGCTAAAAAGAAGAATGGGAAATGGAGGATGTGCGTCGACTTCACAGATTTAAATCAAGCTTGTCCTAACGATCCATTTCTTGTTCCTCGAATAGACCAATTGATAGATTCCACTTCAGGAAATAAAATTGTATCTTGTATGGATGCATTTGCAAGGTATAATCAAATTCAAATGGATTCAATTGTACTTTTGGAGTTTGATCAGGAAAATTATTAGGGCATGTTATTAGTGAAGAGTGGATAGTAGCTGATCCAAAGCAGCTAAAAGATTTTGTATCAATGACATCGCCTCGAACTGTCAAAGAATTATAGGTCTTAACCAGAAGATTAGATACTCTTAATAGATTCATTTCTAGGTTTTCTGACAAATGTTTCCCTTTTTTCCAAGTACTACGAAGACCAAAGAAATTTGAGTGGACTTTAGAATGTGAAGTAGCATTTTCAAGCATTAAGGATATATTGTCATCACCAGAGATATTGTCCAAGCCTCAAATTAGAGAGAAACTCTTTTTGTATATTGCAGTGTCATATTTCGCATTAAGTGTTGTGTTGGTGAGTGAAGATTCGGGAATCTCGAAGCTAGTGTATTATGTCAATAAGAGTTTGGTGGAAACAAAGAAAAGATATTTGAAGCTCGAAAAATTAGCCATGGCTTTAGTGGTGGCTGCGAGAAAGATACGAGCCTATTTTCAAGCTCACACACTATTATGGTTCGAACTTCGTTCCCATTGGAAAATGTTTTGCAGCGCCCCATATATTCATGGAAGGATGACTAAATGGTAATTAGAACTATAAGATTTTGATATCATTTTTGCTCCTCGAATGGCTATCAAGGCCCAAGCCTTAGTTGATTTTCTTGTTGAGTTTCATTCAAGTAGATCAGAAGAAGAGATAGACAATGAGGTATTGCCAAGGAGTTCAATGTGGGTGGTTCGAACTGATGGAGGTTCTAGCATTCAAGGACGCGGTACGGGAGTTCAACTTATTGCTCCATCTGGGGGCGCAATGTTTCAAGCCATTAAATTTGGTTTTCATGCATCGAATAATGAAGCTGAATATGAAGTTGCATTGGTTGGTTTAAGGATTGTGAGCATTTGTAGGGAAACTTCAGTTAGTTTGGAAACATATTCACAATTAATAGCGAATCAAGTGGCTGGTGTTTCCGAAGCTAAAAATGATAACTTAATTTTATATCTTCAACGGCTTCAAAACTTGACTCTTCTATTTAAGAAATTTATTGTAAAACATATTATCCGAAGAGACACAGTTGTTCATTCGTTGGAAAACGTGGCTTACACTGAAGAATATCCTTGGATTTTACTACAGGCGAGTCCTTCAATTCTAACCTGGTCAGAGCAATGTAAATATGCAGAAGAAGTTTTTGTCACACCAGATGTAATTCGAAGTGTTTGAAGGACTCATATCCTGATCTTCTTGTTAAGAGGAACATTTCCTTAAGATGTGCAATTGGTTAAGAACTTGAAGTATAAATGTTATGACTATGTTGTATTAGATGGGGTGTTATACAAGAACTCTTTGAGTAGGCCATTATTGCGTTGTTTGATTCAACAAGAGTCTCGTGAAATTTTATTAGAGTTACATGATGATGAGGGTTCAAAACACTGTGGGTTCAAGGCATTGACACGTCGGATTTTGTTGGCAGGATATTATTGGTCTTCAACTATGAACGATGCTAAGAGTTTAGTTCGAGGCTGTGATACTTGTCAACGATTTTCCAATTCTATTCACAAACCTGCAATTTCATTCATGTCTATCACTGAAGTCATCCCTTTTGACAGATGGGAAATAAACTTAGTAGGACCATTGCTTATGGCTTATGGAGGACATCATATGATTATTGTAGCGGTAGACTATTTTTCAAAGTGGGCAGAGGTTAAACCATTTTCTGGAACAAAAGCCAAGGATATTATTAAGTTCATTGTGAACAATATTTGTTTCCGCTTGGTGGTACCTCGGAAAATCACCACAGACAACGATCCTCATTTTAACAACAAATAATTGGTTGATGTGGACTGAATTCGATCTTAGAGAGAAATGTAGAGAAGTAAAGTTTAGAGAGAGAAAGTAGACCGTTTATCTAAAAAGTCAGAATGTTTTATTTAGTTTAACCTTGGCCATTATATATAGACACAAAGACTTAGCGTAACAGAATTTGTTATGTAAAAAGGTCTAATCGCATACTAGCCCTTTATCTTTACATAAAGTCTTAAATTTCTCCCATAACTATTCAACTTGCTATACAAGGTTTTATTTATTAAATTTTGATCCTAAAAATTTTATTTCATTTTCAGTAGCCCCCTAGTTCTTATGAAAGTCAATGAATGAGAACTAATTGTCATCAGAAATCTTTATTAGTGGAGAAAAAAATCCTGTCATCCATGGTTCGAACGGTTTTGGGTTAAATACCCCCATATTCTAGAAAACGAATGTTGTCCTCGAATTAAAGAAACTTATTGTTGACGCTTCGAATATCTCCATATGGAAACATTTTCTTCTAACGATCATAAACGTTTAAGCAAAAATCAAATGGGTGATGATGCTCTACGAATTAGGTCCACAACTAGGTATGTCATATGGCAGGTGTCAAACTCTCTTTTACACAACTGTTTGGTATTATGCCCAATTATATTCTCCATCTCTTCTACTTCCCTCTCCCTTAGTCATTTCTATAAATACTTCTTTGTACCTCAGTTTGCTTCGCAATATATTATTAGAGAGAAAGAGTTTCCTTGTTCTTGAGATTTATTGGTTACCTTCATCTGGATCTTCAATCTCTAAGCTACCTTCACCGGAAAAAACAAATCCACCACCCATCTTTTCATTTTGTTTATGAGAAAGCATCCAAAACTCAACAAGCCAATAGCCGGAAAAACCAGAAATTCATCATCCCCAGATAAACAGAAACCTCATTTTGGAGAATACGTCTATTTATGCATAAGTGAACGTGCACACGAATATAGAGAAGATGGATTAATAAGCAACGATCCTTGATTTTCCACTGATACAATACATTATGGTAACTTTGATCCAAACTGAACTCCTGTATTTTCAAATTCATCTATTCCAGAAGAAAGTCAATCATCAAAAACTCAAACACCAAAAACTCCTCGAATTTCACCATCGATAGCTAGATCATCACCTCGAATCCCTTCTGCAAGTTCTACTCGTTGAATCAATCGCAAAGTAACCCAAACCATATCTACTTCAAGGAGATTAGAGGAAACACCTTCTCCACTTATCTCTGAATCCCCTCAAAAACTGCGCAAGGAAACATTCCAGTTGACTCAAAAACTCACCTTCCTCGAACCATTAAAAGAAAAACCTTTAGAGCTATGGGACACGATACCGACCATACTTTGAATCCTACATCCTCTTTTCCTCCCTTGAGGTAAATTGTTAAGACAACTACAGAGTCACAAAAATATCCCTCAATCAACGATGATAGAGAGCCTACTTCGAATGCCAACCCACCTTGACTAATAGATGAGGCATCCGAAGAAGAAGCTGACTCTGAAGATACCCAATCAAATGTTGAAGTTGATATTGAAGATGATGCTTCAAATGAAACTGATAATGAAACGGTTAAGGGTGTTTCGAAGACAAAATCACCCGAGGAGAAGGAAAAATAAAGCTTATGTTGAACTTTCTGAAGATCTAGTTGCTTCAATAGGAGAGAACTTGAGACCACTCAATCCAGAATATATATTGGTACTAAAAACTGTGCCATATATCTACTATACGGAATCCGATCTACCTCCTTACAAAAGCAATGGGGAATGCCAGATAACATTGTGCTTTGGCTTCCGAAAGAGAAAGAGACTCCACTTGACTGTGGAAATGATGAATTGGTTGTATACCCTGAAATTCTGAACTAGGGTCTTCGGTTTCCGTTAGATCCAATGATAGTGGAGTACTTCAAACTCCTAAACCTTTGTTCTACACAAGCCACTCCCAACCAATGGTTCACCCTCATTTCTATAATCATGGCATCCAGAATTTCCCACATTCCCCTTTCCATTCGAGATTTCATTGCCCTGACTAAACTTTCGATGGGACCAGTTTTTCCCTTCTACTACCTTACTCTCGATAATGACCACAAGATCGCCGATGACTTGCTCGAGGCTGACAAATTTTGGAAACAAAAATTTGTCTTTATTTTTTGGGGCCTGGGAGAATGGGAAGGATATATCTGAGGAGAATCCATCAAGACTTAACCTCTTCTAAAGGAGGAGTAGTAATCTTTTTTGCTTCTTCTATTTTTTGTTGTTGCTTTAATTATCTTGCTTTTATTTTTTGCTTACTTTTTTTTAAATGCATCCAGAAATTCTGAGGTGGTATAAAATTCGTCAAAAAGATGTTAAACACATGTTTGAAAATTTCATAACTTTGGCAGAAAACGAATGGGGCAATGGGTTCCACTCAGCTTTTCTGCCTATCAACTTCATTAATAGCAACTTGTGACAAATCACACTGAGTGCTGACTTTCTTGAAAATCCGATGCCCAAATCTAAAACTAGTTGTGAAGAGATTAGTTGCACCTGATGCTAAGGTGCTTCTTCCAATTTGAAATAGGTCGGATAGTCATCTTCCCTCCAAAAAAAGGAAAAAGAATAAAAAAAATAGCTAGCACATCTGGTGCTAACCCTTCAGAGATTCTGGCGATGCAACCAAAAGTAAAGAGGAAGGTAACAGAAAAAAAACCTTCCCACTATTGAAAAAAGGAGAGGAGATTGAGCCTTCCCCAAAAATAAAAAAACTGTTGCTTCAAAGAAAAATAATAACACATCTAAGACACCACCAGAGAAAAGGGAAAAAAGAAAAGTGTACAGACCCTTCAAGGCGTGCTGCCTTTCGATGCTGATGAAGTCATAGGGGTGGAAAAATCAACAAAGAGAGGCTGCAATAGATAATGATCAAGGAGGCAATCAACAAGGAGAAACTGCAGTAGATAATGATCGAGGAGACGATCACTTTGATCCTGATAACTTCATCAACATCGATCATTCTCAAGAGCTCGAAAGAGATAAGGATCCATACATCCAAGGAATTCAAGACCAACTACAACACTTTGGTGAAAGGTCTGCTCATATTCTTCCCGAAGTAACTAAGTCAGAGATCGTTTTTCCACGTCTACCTCCGCTCTTATGCCCTACACCAATCCAGTTTTTATATAAATTAAAGAGCCATCTGAAGAAGTTTCACTTGTTCTCCAACCATTTAGTAACCTTGGCGGTGCAACACAAAAGTTGTTCCAAGAAGTAGAATATGCCCGAAGCGACTTAGATTTTTTGGCGAATGAGATGGTTCACCAAAGGAAAATTGGTGCTGCTGAGAAGAGAATGGGGGAAATCTTTGGTGGTTTTGTGGAGGACCAATTTCACGGACTCCAAGATGCCAGATCATAATTCCTCCTAGGAATCATCCACCTCAAAAATCATCTCAGGTCTGTGCATAAGAAAGAGGTAGAAGAGCTCAACATTTCTCATAAAAATGAGATAGAAGAGCTCAAATCTAAACATGCTCAAGAGTTATCTAAGGAGAAACAAAGATACTCTACTCTTCAAATTTTACCAAACAAGAGTGAGGATGAAAGTAAAAAAACTAACAGAAAACATGGATGCTCTTAAAACTCAGTTCGAGGAAGAGAAAAAACTTGTTGTAGAGGCTGCTCAAACTGAATGTTAACAGGATCAAAAAACTGTTAACATTCTTCGTGAAATTCCTGCCTCATTTCTAAAAGCTGACCTTTCAAACGTCTGGAAGCTGATTCCCGTTGAAAATCGCTCTAGTGAAGCTTTTGATCCTGTACCTAGCTCTTCATCCGAAGAAGAGGAATCAGAAGAAACTGCTATTTTTGAGCAATGGGAATTCCCCAAAGAATACTCTGAGGACAATAACTTCGCTCTATTTTTTATTTTCTTTCTTTGACTTGTCATCCAACTGTTTTAGGGTGACTCGATTTTGTGTACCATCGGATTATCATTAATGCAACAGTATTTTGCTTCTCTCATACTTTCACTTTTTTTACATTTATAATTTTATAAAACAAGATTGTTTACCTTGAAATATTATGTTCATTAAACTTTGAACTTCATGGTGTATTCAAAGAATGTTACACCTTTAACACACATAATTCAATTAGAAAATGTAGCACTTCGAATATTATAGTGCATTTAAATGACGTAGCACATCGAATTATATAGTGCGTTTAAAGAACGTAGCACTTCGAATATTATAGTGCGCTTTAAAGAACGTAGTGCTTCGAATATGGTTGTTTCTTCGAAAAAGTGTTTACTATAAGCATACAAGACTTCGAATAGTTACTTTTGGTCAACTTCAAAGATGATCAGTTTTTGACTAGTTACAAAAACAATTAAATAGTTAAACACCCATTGGCAAAAAAAACTTTTATCTATAACATCTAATTTTTACATAACACCTCATTAAAACCTCCCTGCGCCAACAAGGTAGGAAAGACTGTGTCAATTATTCAAAACGTTTTCAAGAGAAAAAATTACTCCCAATATAATTTTAGATGTTGTATATTCCAACATTGTTGAATCATCCTCCCCTGCTCATCAAAAAGGCGATAAGAACTCGGTTTTATTCTTTTCACAACCATATAGGGACCCTCCCAATTCAGGGCCATCTTTCTGAGGCGTTTTTCTTAGTATAGAGAATACCTTTCTTAGAACCTTATCACCAACTTTGAAATCCCTCCTTTTTACCTTCGAATTATATCTACTTTTTATAAGAGTTTGATAATGAATCATATTCGGATGAGCTCTAGTTCTTTTTTCTTCAACCAGGTCCAAATCTGTTATTTTGCTTCGTCATTCAGGTCCTCGGAATACTTAAATACTCTATAAGAAGGTAATATAAATTTGGCACGACTAATAGCATCCATTCCATACACTAACGAAAAAAAAATGTTCTTTAGATACCTCTCTAAGAGTTGTTCAATAACCCCATAACATCTTTTGCAAATAGTTAGACCATTTTCTTGCAGCTCCTGTTAAATTCTTCTTTATACTTTCTAAGATAGATATATTTGTCACCTCCCCCTGACCATTTTCTTAGGGATGAAAAGATATAGAAAAAAACTGTATAATTTTTCTCGAAGCACAAAAAGAAGCCATTTCCCTTTTGTTAAACTGAGGACCGTTATATGTGGTGATTTTCCGAGGTACTTTAAAGCGGCAACATATATTGTTCACAGTGAACTTAATAACATCCTTAGCTTTTGTTCCAGATAATGGTTCAGACTCTTCCCACCTCGAAAAATAGTTTACCGCCACAATAATCATTTGGCGTCCTCCAAAAGTCATAGGCAATAGTCCTACTAAGTTTATTCCCCATACATCAAAAGGGATGGCTTCAGTGACAGACATGAGTGGAACTGCATGTTTGTGAATAGAATTGGAAAATTATTGACAAGTATCACATCATCGAACTAAACTCTTAACATCCTTCATATTCGAAGGCCAATAATATCCTGACAACAAAACCCGACGTGTCAATTCCTTAAACCCACAGTGTGTTGACCCTTCACCATCAGGTAACTTTGATAAAATTTCCTAAGACTTAGATTATTAAAACAACGCAATAATGGGGTACTCAAAGATTTCTTGTATAACACCCCATCTAATACAACATAACCGTGAGCTTTATACTTCAATTTCTTAGCCAATGCACATCTTGAGGCAGTGTTCCTCTTCACGAGAAGTTCAAGATATCAGTCATTCAGTCACTTTGAATTACATCTGTTGCGACAAAAACTTGTTTTGCATATTTATATTGCTCTGACCGGGTTAGAATCGAAGGACTCTCCTATAGTAAAATCCAAAGATATTTTTCAGTGTAAGCCACGGTTGCCAAAGAATCAGCAATTGTATCGTCTCTTCAGCTAATATGTTCTACAATAGAATGCTCAAACAGAAGAGTCAAGTTTTGAAATTCTCGAAGTTATAAAATTAAGTTATCCTTTTTAGCTTCGGAAACACCGGCCACCGGATTCGCTATTAATTGGGAATCTATTTTCAAATGAACTGAAGTTGCTTGCACAAATGCTCACAAGTCTTAAACGAGCCAATGCAACTTCATATTCAGCTTCATTATTTTATGCATGAAAACCAAATTTAATGGCTTGAAACATTGCCTCCCTAGAGGGAGAAATCAGTTAAACACCCGCACTGCATCCTAGAATGCTCGAACCTCTATCAGTTCGAACCACCCTCATCGAACACCTTGGCAAGACCTCTTTGTCTATCTCTTTATTTGATCTACTTGAATGAAACTTAACAACAAAATCAGCTAACACTTGGGCCTTGATAGCCGTTCGAAGAACAAAAATGATATCAAAATCTTCCAGCTTTACTAACCATTTTATCATCCTTCCATAAATATATGGGGCGCTGCAAAAACAAAATCAATGGGAACGAAGTTCGAACCACAATAATGTGTGAGCTTGAAAATAGGGTCGTATCTTTTTGGCAACCACCACTAGAGCCAGGGCTAATTTTTCGAGCTTCAAATATATTTTCTATATTTCTACCAAACTCTTACGGACATAATACACTAGCTTCGAGATTCCCGAATCTTCATTCACCAACACAACACTTACTGCGAATCTGACACTGCAATGTACAAAAAGCGTTTCTCTCTAATTTGAGGCTTGGACAATATCTCTGGTGATGACAATATATCCTTAATGCTTGAAAATGCTACTTCACATTCTGAAGTCCACTCAAATTTCTTTGGTCTTCGTAGTACTTGGAAAAATGGAAACATTTGTCAGAAAACCTAGAAATGAATCTATTAAGAGCATTTAATCTTCTAATTAAGACCTATAATTCTTTGATAGTTCGAGGCGATGTCATTGATACCAAATCTTTTAGCTGATCTGGATCAGCTGCTATCCCCTCTTCAATAATAACATGCCCTAATAATTTTCCTGATCAAACTCCAAAAGTACACTTGAATCCATTTGAATTTGATTATACCTTGCAAATGCATCCATAAAAGATACAATTTTATTTCCTGAAGTGGAATCTATCAATTGGTCTATTCGAGGAACAAGAAATGGATAGTTAGGACAAGCTTGATCTAAATCTGTGAAGTCGACGCACATCCTCCATTTCCCATTCTTATTTTTAGCCACCAATGGGTTTGCTTTCCATAAGGGATATTATGACTCCCTTATATGTCCAACCCTTGACAAACGATCCACTTTAGTAACAGCAGCCTCTGATTTCTCAAAAGAGAAAGCACGTCTTTATTGTATCACAGGTTTAACCTTCAGATTAATTTCTAGGCTATTGCATATCACCTCAATTGGAAATCCTACCACATCTTTTGTTTTCCAATTGGAACTCCAATTCGAGGCTTGGAAAATATCTTTGGTGATGAAAATATATCCTTAATCCTTGAAGATGTTGCTTCACATTCATAAGTCCACTTAAATTTCTTTGGTATTTATAATACTTGGAAAAAAGGGAAACGTTTGTCAGAAAACTTGGAAATAAGTCTTTTAAGAGCAGCTAACCTTCATGTTAAGACCTAAACTTCTTTGATAGTTCGAGGCGATGTCATTAATACCAAATCCTTTAGCTGCTCTGGATCAGCATCTATCCCTTTTTCACTAATAACATACCCCAAGAAATTTCCTGATCTAACTCCAAAAGTACACTTTTTAGGATTTAGCTTTAATCTAATAGATCTTAAATTTTAAAAAAAAAGTCTCCTTTAAATCTTCAAAGTGTGTTTCATCTGCTAGAATCTTGACCAACATGTTATCAGTATACACCTCAATGTTTCTTCCAGTATTATAAGTGAAGGCTTTATTCATTAACGTTTGATTTGTTTAGTCCAGCGTTCTTTAACCGAGAAGGCATAACCCTATAATAATGCAAGCCTCGGTCCGTGATGAAGGTGGTGCACGTTTGATCCTTTGGATCCATTTGAATTTGATTATATCTTGCAAAGGCATCCATAAAAGACAAAACTGTATTTCCTGAGTGGAATCAATCAATTGGTCTATTCGAGGAACAAGAGATGGATCTTTAGGACAAGCTTGATTTAAATCTGTGAAGTCGACGCACATCCTCAATTTCCCATTCTTCTTTCTAACCACCACTGGGTTTCCATAAGGTATATTATGACTCCCTTATATGTCTGACCCTTGATAAATGATCCACTAAGTAACAACAGCCTCTGATTTCTCAAAATAGAAAGCACATCTTTTTTGTATCACGGGTTTAACCTTCAGATTAATTGCTAGGCTATGACATATCACCTCAATTGGAACTCCTACCACATCTTCTGTTTTCTAAGCGAAAATATCCGAATTTTGAAACAACAATTGTAACAACCGCTGACGTAAAGCTGGGGTCAGTAAAGTTCTTATTCGAAGTACCTTCCCATCAGGAAACGCATACTCTTCTATACTTTCACTTGATGTTAAAGAACTCGAGGTTTCCCTCTAATTATCAACCCCTTCCTTGGTATCTGAGGTCAATCCCCTAATTGTTATTCAGCCATTTTTATCATCAGTACTTGATCCTCAAATTTGAAAAGTTGTGGCATAACATTCTCTAACAACCTTCTGATCACTTTAAACGACCCTCACGCGATTTCCGATGACATACTTCAAGCATTGGTGGACTGTAAATACAATTACATACATCCTCGAAAGCCAAGATCTCTCAAAAATGGCATTATAGATGGTCGAACAATCCACCACCGTGAATAAAACTTGAACCTTCTTTCTAAAAGTTCCCTTTCCCAAATACACCTTTCCTCGAATTCCTCAATTATTTGAGCCGTTACTCATGTGAATTCAATTATAGTGCGGTTTGACTGAGAAATCCGAAGAGGATTACACATTCTATCATTTGTTGTTTTGAAAAGAACATTTGCTGAGCTCCATTTATCAATTAGCACGCATCCGATTTCAGCACCAGCTACTTCTGCTCCAATAGCCATTACATCTTCATGAGGACTCGCAGTGCCTCTCAAATCATCTTCATCGAAAAGAATAAACGGAACATCTCTCTTGCCATACAAATGAGTAGACATCCCTCCTTCTATTTGAGTAGCTAATCTCACTACATGCCTTTTTACTAGAGCTATCAGTATTGATGGTCATAGTGTCTCCTCCAAAGATTACCCGTGACTCAAAGTATTCATATAAATTTTGAACTCGGCCTTGTTTTACTGGCTCATCCATTGCCATCAGAATTAGCCAATCCGGATCTGTATCCAAATATTCTGATGTAGCATCGAAATCATCAATCTTAGATCATTAATTTTCTGTGAATTCGGATTCGTCACCTGCAAAGTCCATGCAACATGAGCATTTGATACATTATTCTGCCTTTTAACATAGGCTAACAACTTATAATTTTCAATCAGAGTTTGCACCTGCTTCTTCAAAGCGATACAGTCTGTTGTATCATGTCCTATATCGTTATGATATTTACAAAACCAGTTATTACGCTCTTGCCTAGGTCTATTCATTGGAGCATGTTTTTTGAAACTCATATATCCCTTAGCCGTTTTGTAAATTGAAGCAAGGTTTTAAGTCAAATCAGCATAGTACTCTGGCCTTATCCATTAATTTGGCCTCGGTCTCTGAAATTACTACCATGTAGTTTGACTTGGGTACCCTCCAGTTGGAGGAGGAAAATTATTGTTGTTCCTCGGACGTGATGGTTGGGTGGAGCTTGAAGAATTCCCCTAATTATTTAGCACCTGCCCTTAACCCTTTTGACTAGACCCAACTACTCCTCGAACTCTAGTTGACTCTTCCACTTTGATTTGATCTTCTATCCGAGTCATCAGTGCTGCAAAAGTCAAATCTCTTCATTTTGTTGTTTCATTCACTAAATCTCATGGTAACAATCCTTGTCGAAATGTTGTCATTGTTACTAACTCCTCACAGTTATCCAAACCAGCTTTGGTTAACACAAATCATTTAGTATAGTCCTTCAGATTTCTCCCACTGCTTGTTTGCACTGTATTAATATGTCTCCATTTTCAAACAGCGAGGTACATTCTTATTTTTTGTTTTGTATTCTCTTTGTGATTTCGAGGCCGGTCTTTTTCCTCTTTCGAAGACCCCCGGTACCTCTTGTACTCAGATCTTGAATTGTTTAACTCATCGTCATTGGACGTAACATATATTTTGTTATCTTTTTTCTCATTTCGTGAAGTATAACGCTCTTTGTTAGATTCAAAATGTGTTTTCTTCTACTCACTTCGAACCTTGCGAGTTGTACAAGATCGATCATATTGGTTGTCAACATCATTTTTATCATCCATCTGCCTCACCTCAGATTTCAACTTAGCCAATTGTATATCCTGCTCTCTTTGATCATACTTCTCATTTAGAGCTGTGATTTTATCTAATAAATGGTTCATTCGCATTTTAATATCTGTTTGAGTCTGTTGAGCTGGAACTGACTCATCTTTCTTACCTTCCTCTCCTTGCATATCAAGTTTTAGCATTTCAACTGTTTTTTGAACCAGAGGATCGTCTTCATTACTTGTCTTATTATCGATCAAAATAGCTTCAAAGCATCGAACAAGAACAATTAAAACCAAACAAGAAAGGCAATCGCTTATGTTTTTTTATCAAGAAAATCAAGGTACCAATTAAAAAGCTCCCACTGTAGTCACCACTTTGGTGTGGACTAAATTTGATCTTAGAGATAAATGTAGAGAAGTAGAGTTTAGAGAGATAAAGTTAAGAGAAAAGACAGTGTATCCAAAAAGTCATAATGCTTTATTAAGTTCAGCCCTAGCCTTTATATATAGGCGCAAAGACTTAAGTGTAACAGAATTTGTTTGCAAAAAGGTATAATTGTATACTAGTCCTTTATATTTACATAAAGCCCTAAATTTCTCCCACAACTATGCAACTTGCTATACAAGGTTTTATTTATTACATTTTGATCCTCAACATTCTATTTCTTAATCAGTAATAAGGTATTTATTACTTGGATCGTCGTTTGGATTTAGACTTATTGTTTAAGCCATTTGATACATATGTTAAACAAACCCACAATATGTTATATATACGTATATGCCAAATAAGACAAAAAATCCCTAAACGGTCACGATAAATATAGCTTGATACTCTTTTAGAAAAAAAAAATGATCAATCATTATTCTATTCTTGAATCTTTGCATTGCTTTCATTCTCTAGATTTTCCTTTTAACTCTATTCTCTCTCTAAAATTTCTATTTTTAGACTTTCTCTTATTAGAATTTCTCTTGATTCAAACCGAATAGAACTTAACCTCATCAGGTATATATATATATAAATGAGATTAAAATTAGGTATAATTATTCTAAAATTAGATAACGTTGGACAATTTAACCAATAATCCAACATCGCGTGTATACATGAGAGCATGAAACTAATATCAGTTTAAACTATAAATTTAATTAATAAACATTTCTATTATAATAACATATTATAGTGGAGGAACTAAAAATAATAAACAAAGAGAGATTAAAATTTACGAATGAGATAAATGAAACAAAAAGTCATGAAGGTGTAACGTTGATGAAGGTGTACATGTTAACGAAAAAAATAAGTGAAGGTGTTAATGTTGATGTTGATGAACATGTTTTTGAAGGTGTTGATATTGCTGCTCAGGAGCCTAATATTTCACTAACCAATGCTCTAAAAAGAACAAAAATAAATAAAAAATCAGTTTGAAATATGGTTGCAAGAAAAGATCAACTCACAAATTCTAAAATGTTTGGAAAAACCACATGATGAAGATAACATCACTTTAAATGACTTGTTAGAGTACATAAGACTTAAGAAAATAATAAAGGGAACTTCAAGAATAGGTCAAAAGCCTTCGGACTTGATATGGAAATAGGGTTTTAAGGATTAATTTGTAAATAATGTAAATTCAGGGACTTAATTGTAATTAATGTAAGTTGTGTCCTTAATTTGTGACTGGTGTAAGTTTTAGAAGATATTTGTGACTTTGTATATTTTATAAGGAGTAAACAGCAATTAGTCCACTTTTGTAATAGATTCAGTTTGAGACTAAGTCTTGGCTCCTCTATATAAAGGACCAGACTACTATAATAAAAGGGTTGAACACTTTTACTTTGAAACTCACTTGTACTTGTGTTTTCTCTCTCTAAAAACTCTTTAGCATTTTCTCTTTCTAGAATTCTTCCTTAGCAATTTACTAAAGAAAAATCAAACCTCATCAAATTGGCGACTCCACTGGGATTGAATAAGAAAAATCCGTGGCTTATTATGTTCGAAAGTGATACTATTCAATGGTATTTTTTGACTAAAATTCATAAGATGAATCCCGATAATAATCCTACGCTTCAATCGGCAATAGAAACTGTGAGAGATGATTTACAAAAGAATAGAACTGATGGGAACAGAACTGATGGATCGTCTCCGGTCCAAGTTCGATCTGATGTTGAGACAATAATGAATCAACTCCTAGATAAAATTAATGCTTTGAATGAAAAATATGAACGGGGAGAACAAAAGATACTTTCTGCAAGAATCAGATCTGAAGTAAGGCAAGAATTGGAAAAAAAACCGATGTGGAAGGTGAATCAGATCAATCTTTTGATAATTGACATGCTAAGTCTGAGCATAAAAATGCACGCTCTGTGTCTCCTAAAGAGCGATATTCGTCTCGGAAGGAGAAAAAAGATAAACAGAAGTTAATAACTTCCAGTGATGAGGAGGTAGAAAGTTCAGCCTCGGGAGTTAAAAGGCATAGAGGTTCTTCAAAAGGGGAATCAGAAAGAGATTATTCGAGGAGGTATAAAAAGGAAAGCAAGTCTACGAATGCTCCTCGATCAACTTGGCATAAAAGGAATCCTTCGAATCAGTATGTTGAATTGATAGGAATCTATATGTCACAATGGGAACCGATGATCAATTCGTTCAAGGCGTTGATTGGAGAAATTCTCCATTAACAGATGAAATTTGTTCCATGACGCTTCCGAAACATTTTGATATTTCGAAGGTTGAAAAGTTTGATGGGATGCGGGGTCCCGATGATCACATCGAACAATTCAAAAATTATATGATGAACTTCGAGGATGACGACCAGCTTGTGTGTCGTGCTTTTTCTCAAACTTTTAAGGGAACAGCTCTCAAGTGGTACAACAGGATTCCGAGGGGGTCCATATCAAATTCCAGAGATTTTTATACTGCTTTTCGAATACAGTTTGTGGGAAGCAAAGATCAAAACGGTCGTAAATCATTTTCCTCCTCCTGAAAAAATAGTTGTACAACCAATTATACAAGATCCTCACGAAATTACAAAAGATGAAGAGGATATATATATATATATTCATTTTATGATCCAAAATCATTTCAACAGAAAAATATAAAAGTGGAATACGATTGGCCAATTGATAACGATACAAAAAAATTAATATTACAAGAAGATATCAAATGTTTGCTTATTTGAAGAAGAAAGGACAAATTGAGTTTGCTATCAATCATGTTGTATGATTTTACGCATCCAATTTGTTCATATTTACGCATCCAATTTGTTCATATTTACATAGCCATATTACTATTAAATTTTCAACATATTTTTTTTTTCGCAATCAGATTTTACGTAATTACGCACCCAATCAACACTTGGTATTTTCACAACTAATTGAATATACTTATGCACCCTTCTATTTTTGTTGTTTTGCATTCCATTGATGCATACATATTCATCAAACTGGAATAGCTAAAAAATAATGTATATGTTTCACAATCTTATGAATTAAATATGTCAAATTGGGAAAAATCAATCTACATATCAGCTCATGCACATGTAAGTTAATTTTTTATGTTAAAATAAAAGTGTTAAATTTCTTATTTTTTACTAAGATTTTATATATTCTATTGTAAACATTAGTACAAGATAAAGTCGATGTCACCTATTGATTGACGATATATATATATAAGGCAAGACATGCAAAAATAAGTTATATCATCGTCCTAATATGCACACAAATTAAGGTAAAAATAGATCAAATAATTGGATGTTGTGTGTATTTGATTTAGCCGAATGACTTATATACCACTACAACTCAATAGATCAAATAATTGGATGTTGTGTGTATTTGATTTAGCCGAATGACTTATATACCACTACAACTCGTTACTACATGGTAAAACTGACCCAATAATAAAGTCAGTTAGTATTATCAAATTATAACATTGTTTGATTTATATTTATATTTCTTAAACAATATGCAAATGATTGTGCCAAGTTTGTTTTGCAGTACAAATACTTTATCAACATGACTCATGATACCAAAACCAACAATAAATTTAAAATCTCATCTCACATTCCACAACCGAAATCTGGTTTTGTTGATTGTGGAGCTTTTTGTGCGAATATGCAAGGTGCTTTATTAAAACTGGAAAAATACCGAAAATATTAGCCCTGAAAAGAGCTTAAATGTTTACTTTATTTCTTAACAATATACATACATTAAAATATTTGTAAATTATTGTATGTTAAATTCACAACAATGTTCTATTTGTAAAACTTGTATGTTTTTAAACTATAATACTTTTAATTTGAAGTATTCTTTTTATCATTAATTTATATATTGTTATTGATCTACTGCAACCATTTATAAAGTAGTTATGTAACCAATTAAACCATAAATTCGTAAACCAATTATATTTGTATTTTACATGACCAAATATAAGATAATATCATAACCTTTTTATGCAACCATCTATAATGTAATTTTTCAATCCTTTTATGCAGCCACCAATAACGTAATTCCGCAATTCTTTTACTCAACCACCTATACCATAACTTCGCAACTCATTTACGGAGCCACATATAACGTAATTCTACGATCCTTTTTTGCAGCCACCTATAACGTAATTCCGCAATACAGTTACGAAACCACCTATAACACATTTTCACAATCTGTTAACACATAATTTTTGCACCCAAACCTATTAACCCCAAATCTCTATTTTCGAATAATTAT
Organism: Limnanthes douglasii subsp. nivea; assembly: GCA_036936605.1. Taxonomy (NCBI): domain Eukaryota; kingdom Viridiplantae; phylum Streptophyta; class Magnoliopsida; order Brassicales; family Limnanthaceae; genus Limnanthes; species Limnanthes douglasii. The sequence continues at coordinate 161,453,497 of JAUPFV010000002.1, forward strand.
AAAAACATTTACGTGAGTATATGATAATAAAGAATCACCATAACTAAAACAACCATATAATCATAAAAACAACAACAAAATAACTCGACACAATAGTTAGCAATAAACGGTCGATAAATGAAGAAGAACAGAAAAATGATTGATTGATTAATAACGTAAGCATATTGATCGAAAATAACAGAAAATATTGGTCGTAATAAAAAATAAAAAATCTAAATCGCAAAAGCGATCGATCTAATGGAAAAAAAAATGACAGTAACAAAACAATGGTACGATAGTTATAAAAAAATACAAATAGTTATCAATAATTAAGTTTTAAAACTAGATGATTAAATATTTTTAAATTTCTAAACTTTTATAAGTTTATAGTTTTGCTTCGCGAATTAACGTAACATATTATTACTCACTTCTTCTTGAGTTCTTAAACTCTGCCTGATTCGTCGTATTATGTATTCTTCCAATATTTGGTTGGATTTTAAATTTGAGAATATGTCAATCTGTTTTTTATCACCCTTCTTTCTCTTTATTATTCAGAATTTCGTTACTATTTATTTAAAACTTTTCAATCTTGATTGGTTCCAATTTCAATTCCTATTCGAGTTTGAAATTATAAATTGCTGAAACTGATATAAACCATTCTTTTGTAAGAGTTTCTTCTTATTATACAAATTGCATTTTGTATGGCCGCTGGAAAATTACCTCAAATCGTCGGTCGTGATGGTCTTTTCTTGAACCAACCAATGTTCTTTAGCATGAATAAGTATATCAAGCATAATTACCATCCATGTATAACGTTTCCTCAGAACCCCAGTTTGTTCCTCACATTGAACCACTTGCACCAATCAGTACTCTGGTGGTGTAGTCATTGGAACTGCAACCACATGGCTAGCCACTAGAGCGTTTATGGTATGTCATATGTGGATGTATATGGTATTTGATGAATCGCTTATCGAATTGCGGAAGTATTTTAAAACCCTAACTTGTAAGCCCATAACCATTCAAGAATGTCAATCCGGTTGCTTACATTTGGTTTCATAATATCTGATTTCGCCCATAAGTACAATTCAGTAAATTACATGTTTTAATTAACCCAATTTTTTTTATTATTTGCCTACCTTAAAACAATAACCGAATCGTTTCGTTAAGCTTTGAGTCATCTTGTTGGCCATTTAACCATAAACATTCTACGTTTGGACTGGAAAAACTCGTCGCAATTCTCTGGTTTGAAAGTTCATTGCTAAATGCAGATTGACTAAATTGGGAAACGTCTTGCAGCCAAATTACACCGGAAATGTTACAGAACGTTTTGCATCGTAAATGCTTCTGATAAGCAGCAATTTCACTTGGAATAGCTTCAGCAGCCATGGTGATGGCCAGGCCAAGTACTTGGGGATCCTAACAACGCCGACAAATCTTGTCTGCTAAAGGATCCCATCTCATAGTTATTTCAAGGAATACGAGGCCCGGAATTGGTTTTATTCGATCACGGTTTAATCGATGGACTTATACACTACACTTGAATGGGTTTAGGTGTCTACTAAATTTAAATGACATATATCAATGTTTGAATTAGTGAAACACTAGGTGTCTAAAAATATATTTAAATAACATATATGAAAGTTTAGCTTAAATAGGACAGCTAAGTATAAATTAGATACATAAGAAACTTAGATAAAAATGGATTTAGTGAATTATCGTCTATATTTCTCATTTTAATTTAGTATATAAAATTGAAAACTACTAATAATTATATAGCTCAAAATCAAAAAACACAAACAGCTCTAATCTTTTTTTTTTTTCCTTTAATCAATTTTTTTTTAAAGTCGGTATCTTTGAAACCACAATACGGAAGAAAAAAATTGGAAGTGCATTCGGTTTTTTTAAACAAACAAAACTGGATTTATTGATAAATTTTTTTGAATTTTTTTTTGTCGGACCGAATAACTCTCGTCTCTCATTTTTATCATCAACCAGTACACGTCCCACATCTTTTCGTTTTATTATGTCTGGTCTCGCATCTATCCACTCTCATTATGTTTGGTTTCGATGATTTAATAATGTCTGGTCTCGTAACTTTATAATGTATGGTCTCACGTGATACAATAATGAATGGTCTATCAACTTTATCATGTTTGGTCTGGCATGATTTAGTAATGTTTGGTCTCTCAACTTTATCATGCATGGTCTCTCATGATTTAGTAATGACTGGTCTCTCAACTTTATCATATATGCTCGCGCATGATTTAATAATTCATTGTCTCTTAATTTTATTATGTCTAGTCTCGTGTTATTTAATAATGAATGATTTATTTATTTTACTATATCTCGTCTCATATGATTTAATAGTGTATTATGTATGGTCTCGCATAATTTCTGGCGGAAAAAATCAAAAATTATCATAATTGATCTAGTTTTATCCGTCTTAAAAAAATAAAATCGATATTATTTTTCAAATTCTTTTCTTCGAACTTCGGTAAGAAAGATAAATTTTAATTCAAAAAATGATAAGGGTTGTGTGGCTGGTGATGAATGATGGGTATTTGAAGTATTATTATAAAATTAGGTATATTGTTTGAGTTAAATACATATATGGGTATTAGATCGGTAATATTGGAACTTGAGGTACTAGATAAAACTAAATATTAGTGTTGAATATCTTTCCTTACATTCCCCTTTTAAAAAAGGGGAACAATAACGATGTAAAAATGATTTATTGTGTTCCCTCTATAAATTATTAAAATTATATTTAAAAACGTGTAAAACGTTTAAACGAAATGCTATGACTCGTCGTTTTATAAAGATGAATGAAATAAATAAAAAAAAATAAGAAAATAAACTAAATTATAAATACATAATTATTTATAATGCAAAATAAAAAGAATAAAAATAGGATAAAAATAGTAAAAATACATATTTTGTTATAAAAATATCAATGTACAAGTATTTGTAGTTAAGATTTAATTTGAAGTCTTAAATTAAATTAGAACTTATTTCAAGTGTTCAATTAAAAATTAAAGTACCAATAATTGTCCAAAAGCAAAGTTATTCTCTACTTACTATCATTGTTATCATGTATGCGAATCAAAGACCCAATAAATTTTGTTAATTATTACCTAATATCCGTCTTTTTTAATACCTCAAAAATCCTTACTCATTATACAAGGTTACATTTTTTATCGACTTAGGTATATTCATAAAACACACCATCTCTCTTTTCATCTTCTTCTTCTTCATAATTTTTTTTCTATCTTTTCTCTTTCCTCTCTCAGTTCTGTAAATTAACAATATGCGAATGAAAAAATATGACTACATCAATTGAACTCGATCAAATTAATAAACTGTAAATCAAATTCAATCGAATTCAACAAACTGTAAATCTCTCAATATCTCTATAAATTGACAAATTGTGATCGAAATGATAAACTAGAAAATGATAATTGAAATGTGTTACTAGGGTTTAGGTTTTGGGATTTTATGGAGAAAGAAAATAATTTTATGGTTCATGTAAGTTTTGTTGTATTTTTACAAAGAAGACAAAGTCTATAACTCGTGTCTCGCACCTATCATCTAGCGGTACTATATGCAAGACCAATGTAAATTAGAAATGATAAATGCGAGACATGAAGTCTATAAGATAAATTTGATACCTAAGTTTAGATGATAGAGCGAGACCTAATTTTTAGATGATAGATGACTAGTGTAAAATAGAAATTGTATATACGAGACACAAAGGTTAGATGATAAATGTGATAGTTAATTCAAGCTCCTGGAAGTTTGTGTATACTAATAATGATTTGAGATTTGATGTCCACATATAGATAACACATTCATTATCATCATTATGGTCCTACAAAATTACCAATAAATTTTGTGAATTATTGGAGTCTATTTGAATATCACTTTGGTGTGGTTTATTTTCGTCTGAGGGTAAGTTTGTAATTTCTGTTTAGAGTTTAGTGGAGTTTTGTGAGTATTTAATGTTTGGGTAGAATGTAGAGGGAGAATTAAGCTGGCTGGTTGTATTTAATTTTCATTACCCTCATTTAATGTTGGTAGTTGGGTATTTATACCCTCATATTTGGGCCTTATGGGCTTTCGGGTCGTGTTTAATAGATTCGGGTCGAGTTTAAAGACCCATTAGTTTTAAGTAAGTAAATAGGCAGCTTAGTCAAAAAAGTGATTAGTGTTTTAAGTACTTTAGTTCTGTTCGGATAGTTCAATGGATGATGGTGTCCGAACTGCCCCTGTCCGGTAAGGTGGACATTGTCCGAATTGACCCTGTCCGGTTCCCATAAAAGGTGGTGACAGAATCCGGACTCATCACACTTAACATACAACAGCCACCTAAAGAGAATTTTTCAAGAACTAAACACTAATTAACTAATATAGTAAAAAATTTATGAGAGGTGATTAGTTACATGTATAAAATTTTGACGGACAACCTAGACCCAAAGACATTCAAATTAATTATAAAACAAAAATTAACGGACTTCCAAGTGCAAAAAAATCATGTATTGTAAATTAAACCTTACAAACTTCCAAAAATTTGGAGCTACCTCATGGATCGTAAATTAAACCTTAGCAAATTAAAGACATCGATAAATTTATATAATCAATAATTAACTAGCACTATAGTGAATATATAAAAGGGCTATGCTAGAAATAAAACACTTTTTCTTGTATTTCTCACTCTACTCACATATTTTTTTCAAATTCAAACCTGAAAACCCCAAAATGCACTTATCATCCTAAATAACTACCAAAATGTCACTAAGCATAAAAATCAAAACCTATTTACATCAAACCCTAATTTCCCTACCACAATTCTAAAACTCTAATTATTCTAACCTTAATCCCTAATTTTTCTACCACAAAACAACCACATATTAAAATAACATGGAAGGTAAGGAATTGGGTTGCTCATTGAAAGATTTCATGGATAAAGAACAATTCTATCTGATAGAGATAAATTTTATACATTTAGTAATTGTTTAACTTTTAGTCGCATGACTTACACGACGAATATCTACCTGGTCGCACCAGCAATGCGATTTAACTAGTGTAATTTTCACTGTTTGTGCAATCCGTATTTCTATAGTCACAAATCTTCATGCGATTTGTAGTGCATTCATCGCAAACCTTTATGCGATTGTTTGTAATATTTACGTATATATAGTGTAATTTATGTATTATGGTGTTTTACTTAAAATATAGTTTATTGTTGTATGAGAAACTTGGCTTCCACCATTTATGATTGATGATTACACATAAAATTTTAAAAATTGATAGGCTTTTTACTAAGCCGGAAATGAATGCATTTGTAAAATGAGAAGAACTCATTTTACCCTATATAACTATGGGATTGGGGAAGAAGTCATAGGGTAAAGTACTAATGTGAGAGGTGCGGAGTTTACAAATCAAAATCCAGACTGGAAACTTTAAAAAAAATGAAAGTGTACAACCAAAAATTACATTTTTATGTCTGAATTAAGAGAGCATCCGGTTGACGTACTAGTTATGCACTGGTGTTTGTCCGTTATAAACATAAAACATAAGCATAGATCTTTTATTCGCTTAGACCGTCATTCTCACGCTTGTAGAGTCAAGGTGGATGAAGAGCAACTAATGCGTAATTTGTCTTACCTTGGGTTGCGTCATAGGGAGATATATATTAGTTTAAAGATTAAAAAAAACCCGGAGAATGTTTCCAACATGCGTACAATCTACAATTACCTTGGGTTGCGTCATAGAGAGATATATATTAGTTTAAAGATTAAAAAAAACCCGGAGAATGTTTCCAACATGCGTACAATCTACAATTATCTCAAAAAACATAGTGATGTTGATTACAATTGACAAACTCAAATACAATATTTGTTTGCCAAATTGAAGGAATATGATTACTACACGTGGAAGCGAACAAGTAACAATTTTTTATTTCTAATTATATTTATATTTATTTTATTTTATTTTTGGGTTTAATGGGTTTTGAACCATAGACTTGTCATATGAGCTTGGTTCGGACCATTAGACCCATTTGGCCTAATTTAGATTATGTAAAGGATTTTAGGAAGCATTTATAAAACAATGAAGCACTTACTAGTAAAATAATACTTTCTTAGTTTAAACATTAACTTAAGCATCTCCTTTACCTCTTTACTATCCATCTAAAATTAACTTATATTTTCAAGTTTACCAAACAGCCCCTCCAATAAAATTAAACGATATGTTGAAATAATTAAATTTATTATCTCTAACATATATTATAGATTTGGGATCTTTGGAAGCATTAGAACAAATAATGGTCCCAAGTTTGAAAATATAGACATAGAAATTCTGTGTAATTCCCGAGGAATTCAAAACTATATTTCCTCAAATTTTCACCCTCAAGCCAATAGGCAAATAAAGCTCATTAATAGGACTATTCTGACGAGTCTTAAAATTAATTTAGAGGGTGCAGCAGGTAAGTGACCGAATTACTTACAAGAAGTGTTGTTGGCTTATTGTACTATCCCCGAACTTTAACTCAAGAATCTCAATTGCTTTGGTTTATGGGATGGACGCAGTAAGACCGATTGAATTTACCCTCCCATATATTTGAATTCAAAGCTAATCCGGAGTGTTTATTATCAAGGTTTAATGAGAAACAAATATGGTAGAGTTCGAAGTAAGGGATAGAGTATTGAAAAAAGGTATTCTTACATACGAAAAACAAAAAACTTGGAAAGCTAGCACCAAATTAGGAAGGGACATATACGGTAAGTGAAATGGTCAAACATGGAACTTATCCACTGATTGATCAAGAAGGAAACTTTATGAGGCACCCATTGAATGATGAGCATTTAAGACTTTATCTTGAATAATTGTGTACAATATTTATTTTGTTAATGTTGTTTTATACTTATATAAATATTTGGAGCATACTCGTTCCTACCCTGGTGGTTAGGGAGGTTTTGACGAGGTGTATGAATAACTTGCAACCTATCATATTTACCTTACACCATTCTTATGTTATTGTTGTAATTATTATGTTTTGATATATGCCTTCGAATGGTTGAAGTGATCCTTTTATATTCCTTCGAATGAATTACCTTTGACTGGTTAAAGTGATCATTTCATATAGTTTCGAATGGATTACCTTCGAATGGTTAGAGTGATTAAAGTATATACCTTTGAATGAATTACCTTCGAATGGTTAAAGTATTTGATTTATATTCCTTCGAATGGCTAAAGTGATTGTTTTATATACCTTTGAATGGATTACCTTCGAGTGGTTAAAGTAATTGATTGATATGACTTCGAATGGATTACCTTCGCATGGATTAGAGTAGGAAAAAAATAAAAGATAATAGAGAAAATTTGATTTACCGATGAGATAACAAGTACAAAATTGAGGGGGGGGGGGACTAATCGTGCAAATTTCTCAAACCAAGGGGATGGGTGAGAGACAAAAGTAAAGGTGAGGGACTAGTTTGATACAAAAGATAAACATAGAGGACTAGTTTGATACAAAAGATAAACATAGGGGACTAGCAGTGATTTTTAGCCTCCCTTATTTTTCATAAATTTGCATTATTAGTCCCTCCGCATATGTGAATCCTGAGAAACTAACGTGTGGCAGTCGAAACATCCAAATTTTGTCTCACTATTGGTCCCCCCAAAATCTTTCCAATTATATCATTTTTATGCCAAGTCAGCTGCCACCTAGTTTTACCATTTACTATAAAATTGTACCGATTTATAATTTACCTTAATTAATTTAGTATAGTATTGGGATGAACCGGTTAAACAATAAACCCAACAACCCAAGTTACTTAAAGCTAGTTAACCAACCTAACATCTATAACCCATAATTAAAACCCAAAAATATAATTCAAGACATAATTTCTAATTCTAAAACTCTAATTCCACGACCTTTCTTCTACCTTCTCACCCTAAATCTCTGATTACCATAACTTGATTGCAATCTTATTTACAGTAATTCTCAAATACATATTTGTATTGTTTAGTTCAGCTGAAGAGAGAAGAAAGCACCAGACATAAGTTATCTTATTTGAAGTTTACAGTTTTGAAGTTATCTTATTTAAAATTTACAATTTTCTGTAACAAAGGTCGTGTATCTACCTAATAAAAGATTGAAGCTTTTGTATATAGACATGTTCTTAAACTGTTTGTCCCATATTCATTTGCGAAGTTGTAGTTATTGCTTCAACCGCAAAAAAAAACTAATGGATAACACAACAAATTTTGGGTAAAACATCTTACTCGTTAATGAATCGACTTAATTATGTTGTATTCAATTACCTAATTCAAAATATTTTGTTATATCCAAATCATAATTTAACCTGAGCTTAATTAAGTTGGGATGTTGGATAGGTTAATTGGATTTAATTAAATTGGATTGTTGGGTTTATAGTTTAACTCGGTCCAACCCACCACGGCATTGAACAGTAAATCGTCCCTCGACTATCGCGTTTGGTGGCAGATAGTCCCTTGACTTTCAAATGTCCGTTGACAGTCCCTGGACTATCGCGTTTGGATAAAGTTAGTCCACCAGATCCTCTAATCCATGAGAGGCTGCCACGTGTCACCATAGTCCCCAGATTTTTGTATCACCACTAGTCCCTTGAGTTTAGGTCAAGCCCAAAATGTAGAAAATTACAGAAAACTAAACTCAAGGGACTAGTGGTGATACAAAAATCTGGTGACTATGGTGACACGTGGCAGCCTCTCATGGATCAGAGGATCTGGTGGACTAACTTTATCCAAACGCGATAGTCCAGGGACTGTCAACGGACATTTGAAAGTCAAGGGACTATCTGCCACCAAACGTGATAGTCGAGGGACGATGTACTGTTCAAAGCCAACCCACCACTATAGTAAATTAATAAATGTAAAGTAAATGGTAAATGGCTAAAACATTATAGTAATGGGTAAACTAGGTGGCAGATGACTGGGCATAGGAATGAGTATATCTGGAAAGATTTTGGAAGACCAATAACGAGATAAAATTTGGATATTTGTGCTGCCATATGCCAGCTTCTCATAACTCACATGTGCGGAGAAACTAATAATGTAAATTTCTGAAACATAAAAAATGAATGAGAGACAACAATTAAGATAAAAGACTAGTTTGATACAAATATGAAACATAAAGAACTAATAGTGATTTTTAACCTAAAAATCTGACAAAATCTATATAATAACATTGTAACTTCAATGATTATATCAAAACTTCTAATTTTCTTATATCCAACCAAATCACTTTTTTCAGATATATGATTTATTTAGATATTTCAAACCGCTTATTAATACACCTTCGCTAATAACCATAAAAAACTATTATTTTTGATATTCCCATAAAAAGAAATAAAAATACCAATAATTTATTTATAGTTAGAGAAAGTACTATAATATAAAAACAATAATAATACCCAAATAAAAATATATTTGAATTCGTATAAAATTTCATGAATTTGATAATTTTAATTGATTTATCAAAATTAAATATGTTAATAACGCGTCTTCAAATCTCTTGTTTTCTTCATTTGCCTATTTGGTTGATTGCGGGACTAATTTGAGTTTTGTAGGTAAGATGTTTGAGGGAGGATCTCAATTCCTTTATTCATCATTTAAGTGGAGGTTTTCTAAAATATATTTTTGTAGACCTGAATCGAAAGAAACTGCCGTTCTTTTAATCAAATCTGAAACTAAAGAAACTAAAAAAAATTTATATTTTATTCTTAAATAAGGAAGCATAATTATAATTAACTGATTTGGGAAAGAGAAGGTTTAAAGTTTAAATTTGGGTGCAGGGGGATTAGATTATTTTAATTTTAATGGGTCGACCCGGTTCAATTAGTAAATTAGATGAAAACTAAATAAGTAATTATTAATTTGGTAAATGCAAATGGTAATTTAATAAAAATAAATGGTAAAAAATTAAAAAATAAATGGTAAAAATGTTAAAAATAAAATTAAAAAGTTTAAAATATTAAATCAAAAGCAATTTGGTGTGAGTTGTTGAGTGACCGTATATAAAACAAAAAATTATAGATTTGAGTGTCATGTGTCAACTCGTTAATTGGCACACTCCATTGACTTTGTATGCAATATTTGTAAATTTAGGTGACTAGTTTTGCGCATGAAAGTAACTAATATCACTCACTAGCTAGAGTTTTTAGCCCAATAGTCTGTTTCAAATAATTTTCACATATATAAAAATAGGGTTAATAGACACGTGATCATATCATGCGTATAGGGTTGATAGGAACATGATCATATCATGCGTTTTTTATACGAGTAATGCTAATCAGTGCAATGGACACCGATTAACAAACATTAACTATGATATTTTTGAAACATTTGATGTATTGTTTTACCAAATAATGATGAGGAAGCCTGCATCAGCTAATCGACCAAACAGAGTCCAAGATGATGGAAATACTATAGAGACATAAACAATACTAAATCGAGGGTTTCTTTATACAAAACCGAGGCGACCTATAAACAATACACCAACGCAACGCTCGATATCAAGTAGATAAGGACAAATCGAGGGGTATCGACACCCTAACAAGATAATTAGCAACTCATAAAGGAGGTCAACTTCACTAAAAGGATATTGACTAAAACGACTAAAAAATTCAGATAACGGATCATGATTAGAGTAATGGTCATGATTGTAGGGCTATTACCATAAATTCTAGCCCATGAATGAGATTAAGGAAATTATGTAATTAGCGGGGAAGTAAAATTTCTTTGTAAACAGTATAAATAGGTTTGCAACTATGTAATAGTTATGTTTTTTACATAATTAGTAAATTTATAACTTGGCAAATTATTTGTTAATTTTCCCTTAACAAATTTGGCACCGTCTGTGGGAACTCTAAAAAAACACAGTAGTAAGATTCTTTGACCATAGTAGTAACAAGATCATGGATTGGAAGGGAAGCTTCAGAGCAGAGTGAGGCGACGGATCACCGGAGAACTACGACAGATGAGGTGGACGGGTAGATTCAGTTTCCTCTTATCACTGTCACCAATCTAGAGATTTCTAATGCAAACTGTGTCAAAACAGAACCCCAAGGTGATCAATCACCAGCTATAACCGAGCCAACGATCCCACCGCTCACACTGTTGAATGTTGTGGGCCCCGTTGCACCAGAAGCACTAGCTGGTAACCCATCAATCATACCGACGGTCCAACAACTGGAACAACAGCTTCAACATATGCAACATGAATAAGATAGGGTAGCTTGCGACCAAGACACCAAGGAGCAAGCAACAAAGACAACCATGCCAGAACTAAATAATGCCATGCATTCACTGATGCCAAAGATGTGAGGAAATAGTCGTGGGGGGCATCGTTCAGGTGTCGATGTCAGCCGGGAAAACCAAGGGGACTGGTCTTCCAAACATGTGGATAAAGAAGAATGAGAAGGCTAAATCAGTGGAAAAAGACGATCCAAATAATAGGAACCGCGGCGAGATGTGCAACCAAACGACCTAAATAGGGCTTAAGAGAATGAGAACCTGCAATATGATCAAATTGACTCTAAAATATCCGCATATGTCCTCAAGAAGTCTCCATTCGTGGAAAATATTCTCGAAGCCTAGCTTCCCATAAAGTTCGACCTGTTCAGAATGGAAGCATATGATGGCACACGAGATCCTAAGAGGCACTTGGAGTAGTTCCGCAATATGATGATGGCATTCAACCTAGATGATGCCTTGCTCTGTGGAGCCCTATCCATGACTCTAAAAGGTAATGTCATGGAATGGTTTAACAGTCTTCCTAAGGGATCTATTTATGACTCAACATATTTATGGAGAGCCTTTTTAGACAAATATTTGTGGCAACAAAGAGCTCTACTACGAAAGTGATCAATTATGGACCTCTATAAAAGAAAAGAGGAATCGTTAAAAAGATACGTTAAACGTTTTGTCCATACCATGAGTGCCTTGCCAGATTTGAAGGAGAATATGGCGGTTTCCTCTCTCAAGAGGGGCCTCGGCCGACTAGGCGAGCTGTATACAGATCTAGTCAGATTTCCGGTGACAAAGATGAGGGATCTTTTGGTCAGAGCAGATCAATTTATCCAAGTGGATGATTCTAGGAAAGGGGATTCGCTAGGAAGACATCCATCTGACCTGAAAGGGCGATCAGGTGAGAGGAGAACAATAGATCACACACTTCGACGTGAAAGTGCCCGTGGTACTAGCAGTCGTCGAAAAACGTTTATTAAAACCCGACTCTACGTTTTACCACCTTAACAAAAATGATCTTCGTTATGCAATGACCTGACAAGGAAGGACAAGGTACCAGCCCCCTCGAATTATGAGCGCCCCGACCACAAACGATTGAGTATACACTTTTGTTCTTATCATTATTACACGGTCACCCAGCTGACAAATACTGACAGCTCAAAAAAAAGATTCTGAGGTTAATAGGCAATGGTAAGCTCGCAGTTTGTTATGTAACAAGATCGACATCGCCAACCCGAACAGAGGGACGAACCTCGACCGGTCAATAAAGAAGTGCCCTATGAAGATAAACGGGTGGATAAAGCAAAACAAAAATGGTTGTTCACTATCATTGGGGAGAAACTTTGCTAGAAAGTAACCAAAAGTCTAACAAAGGGACAAGAACCGCTCACGTAGTGCAAGCCGTTGAGGCTTCATCTAAATATAACTACCGAGATCCGGTTGTTGACCTTACTTTTAATGATGATGATTTACGCGGGGTTGCCACACCACACACGGATGCATTGACGGTCAACTTGGACATTGATGGAGTAATGATCACTAGGGTTTTAGTCGACGGAGGCAGTTCAACTAATATCATATTCAAAGCTAGATATGATCGCATACAAGAGGTGCCACCCTATAAGCCCACCCAACAAACTTTGGGTAGGGTATGAAGGGAAATCGTCTTAATATATGAGGGAGGTCGAGCTTATGGTCAAAATAGGACATGAGACTACTAAGAAAGAACTTAAGACCCTGCTTATGATCAGTAATACCCCCAATTCCTACCATGTAATTATCGGTGGACCATGGCTACGTCGGATATAGGCCACTCCTTGCACTTTCATACAATGCATCAAGTATCTAGTAGAAAACACAGTCGGCATCATCAAGAAGAACCAGATGACTGCTAGACCATGTTATGCAGTTACAGTTGATCCAACCAAACCTCTCCAATAGCAATTAACTGGCAAGGGGGTGCACAGAGAAGATAACACGATAAGTCCCTCACCCGATCCTATTGATGACCCAATGAAGACTGAGCAAACCGATGATGCTCCTACAGATTCAGTTGATGAATTTGTGACCGAGGGCCGTACTTTACGAATAGGTAACATTTTGAATCTCGTTTTTAAATAATCGTTAATAGACATGTTTGGAAGAAACTTGGATATTTTTGCTTGGAATGTTAGTGATGAATCAGGGATGCCCCAAAGTATCTTTCTTACTTCCTCGTATCGATTAGTTGGTAGGCTCAGTATATGTGTGTGAGTTCTTTCGTTTATAGACCCATACTCATGATACAATAAGATTCTCTTACACTCATCTGATAAGGAACAGACGACGTTCCAAACTGAGCGAGGACTTTACTACTACACTGTAATACCGTTCGACTTGAAGAATGCAAGTTCCACATACCAACTTCTTGTGAATCATATTTTCAAAGACCACTTAGGAAACTACATGGAAGCGTATATTGATGATACGATCATCAAAACCGACACGATCGACAAACAACTGGAGGTAGTAGAAGTTATGTTCGGCCTCCTACGACAGTTTAATCTAAAGCTCAACCAAGTTAAATATTCTTTCGGAGTTCGCAGTGGAAACTTCTTGGGATACATAGTTAGTAAGAAGGTCATACAGGCCGACCCTATCCAACTATAAGTAGTCATCGATATGACACCCCCAAAGAATATCAAGAAGGTTCAAAACCTGACGGGGTGCCTAGCAGCATTGTCTCGTTTTATATCAAGGGCCTCAGACAAAAATCATCAGAAATGTTGAAGAACTATCTCACATCACCAAAACAACTGTCCGCGTCTGTGGCAGGTGAGCCTCTATTTCTATACCTATTTGTTTCACCTTTTTTCCGTTAGTGTAGTTTTAGTAAGGGAACCATAAGACATCCAATGACTGATATATTACATTAGTAAAACCCTGGTCGATTCAGAGAGTCGTTATCTTAACCAATAAAAGTTGGCACTAAGTCTGATAATCGCTGCTAGGAAAATGCGCCCCTACTTCCAAGGACACACTATCATCGTCTGTACATCCTACCCCCTCAGAATTGTGTTATAAAGTATAAAAATTGAATCATGACATTCTTTATTAAACTGTCATACCTCCCTCTAGTGGTAACAACCAATAACAAATATGAAAAACTATTTGAAGTTATCAATGAACTTCATCAATATTAAAATATGTGCATAGTAGGAACAAATAAATACATATGAACATAATTTATATGTATAATTATCATTGAATAAAAATGTCTTTTTGATAATTATCAATTTTTGTTCAAAGACTTTAATTGTTATGTTTTCACAGTATTTACTTTATTTGCTCAATTCCTCTTTGATGTATCCATTTCATATATAAATAGTAAGAATACTCAAGGGATTCTAGAGCATCTTATCAACTAGTTTCCCCTCTTTATATTTTGAGAGATGTGACATGATTGTTTCTGATAAAGATGTATTTATATTCGTAGTATTTTAATTTATATTTTTGTATGATACATAAATATAGATAAAATCGTTGAAAATTTTATTAATTGAAATTCTTAACGGAGACAGTGGACACCAATGCGTTATACAATTAATTCATTTTCAATTCCTCTATAATCACCATTATATGTAAAGATGTTTTACCATTTCTTAATTTTGGTGATTTAATGTATCCGATAAATAAAGATCAAAGATCAGTAAAAGCTCAATATAAATTGAAATATGGACTAGGTCTACTTAAGGTATGAACTTTATGCAATAAAAAATTATCCTTATAACTTAATGTATTTAATTTGGAAATTTAATTTGTATGTCTCTTTAGTGGTCAAATCATCAATGTTCTTCATTATTGTTAAACCTTTTTAATGTTAACAACACTTAATAATCTCATCATAACTGAACTTAGATTAGAAGATATGAAGTTTTAGTTAATTATTAAAAACCTTATTCAAGAGCCGATCAAATATTAAATTTAAGAAATTTACTCTATAAAGTGACTACTAAGTTATTATCTTATATTTTTTTTTATCATTTCTCTTATCTGTAATGAAATATTAATTTGCATCAATTCCATATTCAACCAACTTAAGAAGAGTTGAAAATTAAAGCACAAAAAAAGAACTGAATTTTGGTAATGAAATTTAAAAGGGTCTAGCTGTTCTATTTATAAATTCCGTCATGATATGTTTAAAGAATATCCATTGGAGCATCATCATTTTATATGATTATATTTTAACTTATTTAATAAAGAACATTCCATTACCACGATTTGGTAGATATCCACATGTGCTTACATAATAACCATACCATGTTTTCTGATTCAATTTGAATAAATTGTAATATGCTATCTAAGGTATAACTATATTATATATTCACAATAATTAAACTTAATGATCACATAAACAATATAAAGAAACTGAATACTATCACGTTAGAAGGTTTGGAAGGGCATTCATATGTACCGCACTCGTCATAGTTATTAGCGGAGATAGTAGGCTCCAGTGCGCTATACATACCTATGAAGTCACTACTTTAAGGTTAGACAATGTTGAATCTAGGCATTTTGCTGGGGCCATATTTGAATGATTCATGGTAATTGAACAAATATTTTAACACTGAAATTATACATGAGTATGGTATGTGATAACACAATAATGACATCATAGGTAATGCGATGCCTCGAAACCAAGCTACTCTCATCTTCCATTTCAGCTCAAGATTGGTGTTTCCTTTGTTCTCTTAATTTTTTTTAATATCTTAGTTCTTCATGGACAACAGCTTAATTCGCCTCAAAGATGGTTTGCCAAAATCAACTAAAGAACATAGCAACAATGGGAACTCAATACTTTGAAAAGATTCAAGATCCACTAAGACACCTTCTCCAAAATAAAGTACGAAGAACTATGAAGAGAAAAATAAAGAGTTCCCTACTCTTCTATCTAAAAAAACTAGACTACCCAAATCTGGTCTCCAATCCGGACTATGATATTTCCCCTCTACAGAAGATTAAAGAAAATAGGAAAACGACATTCGCTGAAATAATAACACCACGTTCTTATGCAGAAGAAATTGGGATCCAGAAAAAGGGCTTCACTCACTCAAACATCAAGTACCAAAGAAAGAAGGTTACAAGGAAATTTGCTTCCATGAATCAAATAAGGACTCTTTAACTTCACTCTCTTAAATTAAGCTGATTGTAAAGTTTAGTCATGGTTAGCCTAAAATAAGTGAATTTAAATGTTTTCTTAAGTCCTTTAAATTCATTGGTCCTTATAGCATAACTATTCATGTTTATAGACACCTTCTAATAGAGTTTAAAAACATTTTGAAGTTAAGAAATTCTGGAAACTCAATGTTTAGAATACAGGTCAATATTCATTTAGAATATTGAAATGGACTCCAAATTTCAACCCTAGATTAAAATATCCAATGAATCTAATATGGGTTTCATTTCCTTGAATCTCTGAGATTTTGTATAATCAAGACTATATCTTCTGATGCAGGATAGAAAGATCAGAAGTCCTAAAAATTACTCTAAAGAATCCTAATAGATTTGAAATTTTAAAGAGTCACAATTAAGTGGAGCTCTTATTATATGTTTTTATTATATGTCTTTTGGGAGTTATAGTAGACCTTATAGATTTCATATATCTCCTATATAAATGGTCTATAGTAGTTTTGTATCAACACTTGATTTTGAATAAAGAAAATAAGTCTTACTCTATCGTGCGAAAGGATAATTCAGACGTAAAGCCTTGAGTGTGAAGCTCTTAATCTAGGCGCGAAGCCTTGAGCGTGAAGCTCGTTGGAGTGATTCTAACTCTATCCATCTATTTATTTATGTCCTGCGTCAGTTTTGGTATTAAAGCCGAAATGCCTCTCTGTTTCTTTTATATAGCAAAAAAAATGAGATGGATCTGACCCAAGTTGTTCAACTGTTGGAGAAGTTAAGCAACTAGATCACACAAGTGCAAGAAAAGTCAGCCCAAATCTGTACGAAATTCGATGCTCAATTTGCAGCGCGGGAAACCCAAAATAGAGATGAGAAAAGCAGTACGGGAGGCACAAGAGGGCTGCAAGCTGTGAGAAATATTCGAAGGAATAACTCACGATACAATATCCAAGATATGGAGGATAAAGTCCTAAAGTGAGTAAGGGTAGACGCCCCTTGCTTTGATAGACACCTGAATCCCAAAACATTTCTCGATTGGCTATCCGATATGGATACTGTTTTTGAATGGTATGATATGTCCCAAGCTCGACAAGTCAGATTTGTGAAAATAAAGTTTGTGGGACAAGTGAATTTTTTTTGGACAAACCTTGAAAGACATATACAAAGAGCACGAGAACCAGAGATCCTTCTATGAACTGATACAAAGGACAAACTTAAGGAAAGATACGTTCCCCTGTTATATCAACAACAACTGCTTGATCAATGGCATATGCTTTGTCAGGGTAGCTTACCGGTTGCAGAGTATATTTCCCAATTTGAAGAGTTAATGTTGAGGTGCAACATTACGTAGGATGATTCGATTACTCTTTCTCGTTTCAGAACAGGGCTCCGTCAAGAAATTCGAAAATAACTAATAACTCATACTATTGAGACACTAGACCGAGCTTATCAAATAGTACAAAAGTTAGAACGATACCTCAATTTGAAGACAACAAGTGCTAGCAAGTCTGTTATCCCGTCCGGGGTTCCTGAGCATTTTTATCCGAGGTCAAATTCACACCTAAAGCTGTCAATGCTGCATGCACCTCTAGGTTTTGAGGAAAAGGAGGAATGAATGAAAATAACTCTGAAACAACACAAAAATTCTTTAAGTGTCGAGGCTACGACCATTTTGCTGCCCACTGTCCTACGAAAAAAACGTCTCAAAAGGTACTAGCGATCACCAACTCTATCCATCTATTTATTTTTGTCCTACATCATCTTCCAAATAGCCAAATTAATTGGCTATGCTCTTACAGCAGGGATCTTATCTAAAAACCATATCAACTTTAATTGATGTAAAGCATGACTGATCCTGGATTTATCTTCCCCTCTCCCTTCAAACCTTTGGATAAGTTTTGGAGAGTCAACTGGATTATATCAAGATATCTCTTATGGTAATATCCCCCATTATTGTAACAAATGCAATCATTTACGACAAAACGATTCAAATTGAAACAAAGGCATTAAATTTAATGGTGATATGGTCCAAGATTAGAAATAGGCCAATAATTAAGATCTTTCATCTAAACCAAAAGAAGTATAGATCAAACAACATAAATCTGTCTCTACTATCACAGAAGCAAACACCTAAATTGAAAGTCCTTCTTCAATTAATAATCAGTCCTTCAAGGTTAATTTTAGCACTCTCAATACTTTTGTGTCTCCTCCTAAAATTACCCAAACTATCCTTCAACAAGACATTATTATAGTTAAATCCAATAATCCATCCACCTACCCACCTAAAGATAAACCTGTTAAAAATAATGCATCATTAAATCATCATCTGCTCTCAATAATATTTCACAAAATGACATCATTGAGGCTCAGCAAATTATTAAAATTGGAATTTCCTTCAACATTCTCCATGAATTTAAAACTGAAAATCTAAGTACCTCTCATCAGTTAACATCCATTTGTTTACCGAATTCTCCTAAACTTAAACAAATTTATTTTAGCCGATTACAAACTAATTGAATAAGAAACTTAAAAAAACAAAACCAAACAAGTTTAATAACAACAACAAAGTCAATAATATCAAAGGATCTTTAAGATATTCAAACTCTATATCAAAATGACTTTAAAAATATTAAATTGGAATGCAAGAGGTGTATGTAAAAATGGTACAATTAGAAGAATCAAATCGATTATAAAAACTGAGTATGTTGACTTCATTTCTCTTCAAGAGCCAATGATATCCACCACTAATATTAATAAAATATCTAATAAAATTGGTTTTAATGATGGTTTTGCAATTGTAAATAATAATTTTTTTTTGAAGAATCATTACAACATCGATATTCTTTTAAATAATTACCAATTTCTATATTGATGGTGAGTCATTCAACATCAAATGTGGAAGTTCTTATCAGTATTATTTATACTAAACCTTAGATCCTAAAGACTTCCCCTTTAGGATCATCTTTGAACTATCTTTTCTACTACTTAACCTTGGTCAGTAGTATGAGATTTCAATGAGATAACTAATGTCACTGAGTAGCTCACGTGTACCTCTCTTAATTTGAGAGGTATGGATGATTTTAACAACATGATCCTTGACTTCAAGCTTGAGGATCCTAGTTACTTAGGATCTAATTTCAATTGGTCCAACAACCATAAATGGAAGTGCCTCGATAGAGCATTACACAATGTTTCTTAGAGGTCTTATTTTAACATTATTAATGTGAATTATATGGCCAGAACTGGGTCAGATCATTCCCATTTATGCATTAACTTGTCCTCATTTTCTTTCATCTTAAAATCCCCTTTTAAGTTCAGATATGTGGCTACTCCATAATGAATATCTAAATATGGTCAATCAAAATTGGAATGAAGATCAATATGGTGATCCCATATTAACATTCTGGCTTAAGCATAAAAGACTCAAAATTAGACTCAAATTCTGGAACAAAAATACCTTTTGAAATATCTTTGATAGTATTTCCAAAGCCAGTGATGAAGTTGTTTGATGAATCCTGTCTTGAAAGTCTTAATAATCATATTAGCAGAGCTAATCTTTCGAAGGTCAGAGCCAACCATATGGCTTTATTGTCCATAGAATCAACTTACTAGTATCAAGAGTTTACCTCTCTTTGGATCCAAAATGGTGATAACAACTTAAAATATTATTACAATCTTGTTAAAAAAAGACACAAGAAAAACAGAATTCATGGTATAACTATTATAATACCTTGATTGAAGTCCCTTAATTGTTTGTAACTCATCTGTAGATTACTTCAAAAATATCCTCACTGGTAACAACAATGAGCCTCTCATAAACAATATATTTGAAATTATCCCCAAGCTTGTTAGTGATCATGATAATCCAATTATCACATATGTCCCATTTGTTGATGAAATCCACTTAGCTATTTTTTTCTCAACACTAATAGTGTGTATGGAGTTGATAGATTCAACTCAAGATTTTTTTCAGTCTTGTTGGACTATCATTAATAGTGATCTCTATAATGCTATATGTGACGATTTTAATGACTGCCCTGACCCCAAAGGCATTTTTGCAACTGCAATTTTCCTTATTATTCAATAGAATACGATCAATGATTATTAATAACAGACTCATTAAAATTCTTCCCAATGTTATTTTAGATGCACAATCTGGTTTTGTTAATTCCAGAAATAATCATGACAATATTCTGATAACACAAGAGCTAACTCATGACCTGAACATAAAAATTAGAGGTAGCAATATCATTCTTAAGTTTGATATGGCTAAGGCCTTTGACATGCTCTCCTTCAAGTTCATTTATCCATCTTAATTGTTTGTGGCTTCTATAATTAATTAATTAATTCATCTCATTAAAATTAGTCCTTAAAATATTCACCACTCCATTATTATCAATAATGATTCTACTGGTTTGTTTCATTCCATTAATGGTGTTAGACAAGGTGATCCACTTTTATCCAGTCTATTCATCATAATTGAGGAGTATATCCTTAAAGGTATTAAAATATCGTTTCAATCTAGTAGTTCCTTTCACTACAAGACAATAGGATATATGGAGATATCTTGTCTTGCTTTTGGTGATGATGTTATTATTTACAAAAATGGTTCCATTAATAATGTCAAGAAAGTTTGTAATTTTTTTAATTATTACCTAACTGTCTTTGGACAGTTAATCAATAACCAAGAAACTTCATTTATTCCTTATCTTACATGAGCCTTTCCAAATCTAGAAACATTGAAAATATCAGTGGTTTTAAGCTTAGTTCTTTTCTATGTAATTACCTTAGCATTAAAAATCACTAAAGCAATAACTCTTGTCATTATGATGATCTTGTTACAAAAATAAGAAATAAAATTTTAGGTTGGGATAATATCAATCTTTCTTGTGGAGGAAGATTGATCCTCATTCAAATTGTAATTTTTTCCTTTCCTATTTATTATATGCATAAAAATTTCTTACCTAAACATGTTATTCCATAGAATCAATAGGCTTATTAATAAATTTCTTTTGGGCTGTCAAAAAAACTCAAATTCTATCATCCGGCCCTCTCTTTACAAAATTAGTAAGCCTTTTGAAGAGAATGGATTAAATATCATAAAGCTTAAAGATATCAAAGTTTTCGTCTTTTATTACCTTTGGTTAAAATTTAGAGACCAAAAATCTGTCTGGTCCAAGGTTATGAAATCTATTTATTGTCTGTATTTTCATCGTCTCCAAACCAAGAGTAATCCCTCTGATAGTAAAGTCTAGAAAAGAATCTTATCTATTAAAGATCCTGCTGAAAAATACATTTTTTTAGAAAATTGGTAACTATAACATTGATTTTTGGCTTGACAATTGGAATAATACCCATCATTTTATCACCCTTCCTTACAACCATGATAAATCCTGGTACCTTCCCAAGCAAGTCAAAGAATTTTGGCTTAATGATTCTTGGAACTTGAATAAGCTTTCTGAAAATGTTTTACTCTCTCATATTACTAGAAATTCTAAGCTTAATATTTTTGATAAATTAGATGATCTTATCATTTGGACTTTATCTCCTAATGGTTCTCATTCTCTTAAAAATAATTGGCATATGATTAGAAATAAGAATAGTAAATTTTTCCTTAATACTAAAATTTGGAATAATATTTCTCCAAATAAGTGTTCATTCACTCTCTGGAGAATCATTAATAATTTCATTTATGTTGACTCAATTTGTTTTTTTTATAAAAAGCTCAATCTTGCCTCCAAATGACAATTTTGTGAGAGTTCTCAAAGTGTGAATCACTTATTTGTTACTTATCCTACTTCTTGGTGTATATGGATTCAATTTGAAAACATGTTTAATATTCATATTAGCAATTACATGACAATTATCGCATTATAAATATATGGTTTAGATCTTCAACTAAAATCAAACATATAAGATCTGATATTCCTTAATTAATTTGTTGGTCTATTTGGCATGCTATGAACAAATCAAAGCATAACAACATTAAGATTTCTTCTCTTAACATAATGAACAAAGTAATCCAAATTATCACTAATATAGATATTGTTAGTCTTCTTAGTATAAAGCATTGGAATGGTGATTTAAAAACTTCTTGTGAATTAGGTTGTTTCCATCATATTCAAATCCATAATCCTTGTATATATGTTAAATGGCACCGTCCTATCTTAAATAGACTTAAAACGAATTGTAATGCCTCATGCCTTTTAAATGGTGAATCCGGTTTTTGTTTTATTAGTAAAGATGCGAATGGTTTACTGTTAAATTCCTCTTATTGTTGAAACCAGGACTCTTCTCGGAGGCCTTATCTTTTGCAAATCAATTTTTTTAACTCATGTGATTTTGAAATGGACTCTGTGATATTATTTGAAATCCTTTAATTTGGATAAACACCATGGTTTCTTCTTCTTATAGTGTCTATTTTCATAAAGTTAATCTCTTCTCATATGTCTATTAAGCATGTTTTTAGAGACCAAAATTTGACTGTTGATTGGATAGCCAAAAACACGATCACCATTAAATCTAATTGTAACTTTAATGTTTGTAACACCCCAGCCCCTCTTGCAGCCATCATATTCTTAGAAATTATCAATTTAGGGTATATTAGATCTACAAACTGATGTCATTATGATTTTCTTTAATGCTAACAATTTGGTAGGATACTCTTATAACCTCAATCTTTTTTGTAGGTTTTAAAGATGAAGCAAACAGCTCAGAATACATCTGAATACCATCTATCATATGCTCTTGAATTGAAGAAGGCTATGATGCTCAAGGGTCCATTATTGGTTTCATACACAAGCCTTCATATGTCAATTCATATCTTTGCATCAACCAAGTCCTTCTTCTCAAGGCCTTATCTTAACTACTTTGTGGAGCAGAATCCTCAAATTTTTATAAATATTTAAACATTTTATTTGTAATATATTAGCATCTAGCTAATATCATTTTATTAATCCTTTATTGTAACTTAAAGCCTTATGATTATTTCTATAAATAAAATCCTTATTTTAGTTTTTTAAAAAATATTTAAAAAGCCTTAGAAATTAACATTGTAGAACAATAAGCCCAATTTTGATTTTCAAGAACTCTTTTAGGAAAAGATATATTACACGTTATAGTTATCTCATCTCTATATATATAAACACGTACGAGAAGAAAAAAAGTAGAATTCTATCTAGTTTTGACATCTAAAATAAGTTTTTATATGTTTGTTCACTAGCAATAACAATCTTTTTAAACTCTTTTTAGGAACCGATGCTGTATGATTAATAAAATCATCCGCAATCATACTTATTCCATATTTTGCAACTAATTAAAGTACATGTCATAAAAATCTAGTGCGAAATAATTTAGGAAATATATGAATTAAATCAGTTATAAGAATACCAATAGCTGCCTTGTTTGCATATGTATTATCAAAAGAAATAAACATAATTTTATCTAAAATTTCAAATCCATTCATCATTGAATGATACTTTCTCTAATTACTTGTGTGTTGTGTTTTCCAATATATTCAAACCATTAAATTATCCTTTGGAGTACTCATTCGGGATCCATCCAATAAAGATTAACACATATTGTCAAAGCTTGCATAGTAGCAATAATGATTTTTATTTCCGTAAATAATATTTAAAAACTTCTGATCGCATGCATCTATATGGGATGCGTGTGGCTCATGGGTTTACCCGATTACAGATCTAATTTTTGTATCTCCAGTTATCACCAAAACTAAAAGGTTGTGTAGCATCAACAACATATATCATTGTTTCTTCCCTATATGTAATTTTGTTAAAAACAAATGCATTACCGATTTGAGGGTCTATAGATATATTCCCTTCTTTTTAAACTTTATTAGGGTCACCAATGTTATGAGACAATAAATTCCAAGTCATACCACTGGTGCCAAAATTTATAGTTCCGACCTTATAAACATATGCTTTTGCACTTAGGTTACACTTTCGTGAAGTATTTTTAGAATTTTCACTAAAGTGATCCCATATCCATATCCATGAAGTTTTCTTTCTAGACTTCGACCCACCACTCATACTAACACCACCACTTCCGCAGGAACAGAGTGTTTTAATGTGTGGGGAATTTAGGTCGGGCCTAGAAGGAGAGTGAAATTCAACACTTAAATAAGTTTTGAAAAAATAAATTATAAGATTTTGATTTTTTTAAATATGCCAAAAAACATTAATCGAAACTAATACGAATTAAAACTAATAAGTCTACTATCAAACAATATTTCAAATTACTAAAATGAATTTAAACTAATATAAAAAATAACAAATAAAAAAATAATTTTGTAACTTTTTTATAAATTAAGAAAAAACTAATATAATATAAAACTACTATTATCACAACCAAATAATTAGAAATATTATACAAAGTTATTAATTCAGCGAGTATAAGCTTATCTAAACCAAATTTGGTTGATTTTTTCGGTTACAAAATTTTATTGAAAAATAAAACTATAGTAACTATATGAAATATCAACTAGAAATGTTAAAAACTGTAACTTGTGATTTTAGAGAGTTTTTGTAGAATTATAGAGTTTGAAATATGAATTGAGAGGTGACTGATAGAGGGTTGTGTTTTTCCTCTATTTATGAAGGAGATGCAAAAAACAATTATTGCAAGAATGAGACGTTGGATTCACAACGGAACAAAAAAAAGGTTTTTAATACCCCATTTAGTCCCAAAACATTTTAACATTTCAAACACAAAAAATTATCATTATCTTATGAAATCTCTCACAAAGACTAGTAGAATTTATTTGATTGCTTCAATAAAATCAAAAAATGTTAATCTAGGAGAACATTCATCTGTATTGCTTCCAATATTGTATGCAACTGGACATATAATTCGTAATGATGCTCGAGGCTTCAGAATGAGTTGCACAATGGATAATCATGAGTTTAGACTTAGTAAAAGAATTTATGCTTCCTACTCGCCCATTATATGGTAGTGAAAAATTACAATCCCTTACTTTTCTTAAGATGTGATGCTGTAGTGATTGGCTTATATCTTTTGGTGAGACAGTGGAGCTACTAAGTTGTGGTAATGCGCAACCAATAAATAATTGTAAACGTAAAGTTATAGCAAATTTGGATGATCAAAGTAAATTATTTTTAAAATTAGTTAATAATTTTTTTATTCCTACACACAACAACGATTCACAACTATCGTATGTGCAAACATTTTTAACTGTTGCTATAGTCAAGATGCAAGATATAATTAATTTGGTTAGTTTGATAATTGGACATCTGAATTTTAAAATTGGTGGGTTAAAGTTACCTTATGGAATGATAATTAGTCATTTGCTTATTAAACAAGGATTAGATGTCAATATGTATACTCCGTGAAAAGTTAAGAAAAGTTGTGGGTATATGTAGGCATTCGTTAAGACACCAAAATATATATTCTTGGGAAGAAGAGTTGTGGTCAAAATGGCAGGTATGGACCAAATATTACGAGTTTTTGGATGATATATGAGAATATAATGGTCTTACCAAAACACCTGGTCTACCTTATGGTGTCCCTCAACAAGACACACATCAGTTGACCTCTTCCAACGCGGGTAGTTATTTTCAACAAAAAATTTCCGATCGTCAATATGATGAGTGAGCACATAACGATCAAGGTCAATGGCATAATCAACATGCGCAGTGGCATGATCAACACGAACATTTGCATGTTCAATAAGAGCAGTCACATGGTTAACAAGAGCAATGACATGGTCAACAAAAGCAGTGACATAATCAAAACGAGAAGTGGCATAATGAAGACCAAGCCAACTTACTTGAACAAAAAGAGTACATAAGACAGATGATGTACAAGATGAATTTGGATGGACTTGGTTACCATATGGAGACACCACTTCCTCCTACTCCAAACCCTTCACTACCACCTTTCAAATTTGAAGATCAAGCTCATTATTATTATTTTATCTCAGATTGTATTAAGCATTTTTATTGTAATGTTTTTATTTTATTTTATTAAACAACATTGTTATTTCGTCAAATTAATAAATTGTTTTGTTTTATTTATATTTATATTATATTTCTATTTATTAGCAATTAAATATTTTTAACATTTAATTTTCTTATTCATATAATAATAAAAAATATCTAGTGATACAACTATGATATCAACATTGTAATTATTGACATTCGAATAAATTAGCGCATGTAATTTATTATTTAATAAACATATGAAACATATCTAAATATAAATGCAAAAAAAAAATCAAATATCTAATAGTTAAATATTCTAAATATATTTTTCGAATATTCAAAATAAACTATTTATAATATCTAAATATATCAAGTATTTCAATTATAATATACATATCATAATTGACATTCGAATAAATTAGCGCATATAATTTAATTTTTAATAAAAATATAAAACACATCTAAATATAAATACAAACAATACCCAATATCTAATAGTTAGATATTTTAAATATATTTTTTAAATATTCTAAAGAAATTACTTATAATATCTAAATATAATCACAAAAAATTATCAAATAAATATTACATGTATTTACACATCTTACTTATTAAAAATACAATAAACTAACGCATATAAATTAATTTTAAATAAACGCATAAACAATATGGTAAACAATTAGTTAAATGTGACACATCTCATCTATCATGCGTGGGATATCACAACTATCATGCATATGTCATGTCATGCATTGCACAACTATCTTGTTTATCACGTTTAAACTTTCATGACAGTCTAAACACGAGTATTTGACATACATGATAATCTGTTATGTTATGCAAAAACTCTATTAGATAATCTTCCATGTCACGTCACACGCCAGAAGCTGTTAAATAACTGTAGGATGACTGACTGAGAAGTTGTCACATCTAGGCATAACATACTCTACCAAAAATTAACACCACATAGTATATTATAGTTAATAGTCAATTATAATTTATTATATACATTATTATAGTATATTAGTATATTATTAGAATATTATTCTCAGCCTATATATATATAGCTTTAATTTATACAGAATTATATGTCAATAATAATAAAAATCTATTTTATACTTTTACAAGTTTAAAACAAAACAATGGTACAAAACGCATAACTAAAACTTTAAGCAATGTACACTTAAGTAAAACTTTGAAACAAAATAATTTTCGTATGTAAAAATATTTTAAAATGCATGGCTAGCAAAAATTAAATTATAAGCGTTTTATAAAAATATTTTTTTTCAACTTTTTATTATTTTATCCGTTTAATCGAAAATAAATTTTATGACTGAAAAAATAAGAAGAATTTAATATTATCTTCTTTTTTTGCCAAAACATGATTTTGTAAAAACTTTTTACTTATAAATAAATTTCAATTTTAAAAAAATCTCAAATTGTTTGTTAAATTATTTGTTTTACATTTCTCTATAAAAACATATCAACTTTATACTTTAAAATTTTGAAAATAGAATGTAAGAAACTTCTTGATGAACTTGAAACTCTGAATGAGATAATCATCTTTAATCTATTACATTTAAAGTTACTATTTTTTAGATAGATATATTTCTGTTTTGGAATTTTTATTTACAATATAACATTGACGGTTCGAAGCCTTACACGGGCGGTGTGGTCCATTCGCTAACGGTGGCTAATTTAAGATTAACATAACACTTTTGTCATCGGCGGTGTAACCAACCCTACGCTATCATGCCATCGTGACTAAAACGTGCTTATTATTTGCACTATAATGTAACACCAACGACGTAATCAAGACCACACCACCGATTATATGAGGCCGATGTTGCCGTTTTCATACCCTAATATTATACTATAATGTAGTCGTCAGTGGTACATCGAAGTTGACATCGCCGCCGTTATATGATTCAGCACCGCCAGTATAAGGGTGAGAGATATGTTATGAAGACTAGTTAATGGTGTATTTGCTAGTGTGGAATTTATGTACTACATGTGTGGGATATTCCACTACCGGTGTAGAATTTACACACCACATATGTTGGTGGTGTTGCGTATCCACACCACCGGTGTAGGGTGTTCGTAACCGCGGTTGGTCATGTCAAACTATTTTTTCCCCTTATTTTTTATGGTTTTGATGTTTAATAGTTTGTCGTTCCAGAAGGAAATCAAAGATTCTAGTTTAATGGGAAGAATTTCGATGTTCAGATACCGACATATACCGACGGAGTATTTGAGGCTTGCGTTGCCGATGCTAGTGATTTGTTACCTTGAAAGCTAATTGTACGCAACAAGGATTGATTGATTAATTGATTGAATTAAGGTTATTACAAACGACAACCAGATAAAAAAAATAAGAAAAATCCTAAACTATTGTTTATATGCGAGAGATCAGAAATGTATACACGCGGTTAGTAGAACCAAAGGTTAAGATTAAGTTAACCGGAACCATGAAATGCGAAAGCCTCTTCATACTTAAAATGAATAAGGTAATTGATGTTTTATGGTCCTAGAGATCGTAAGCAGGGTTCACAATCATCGAACTATGTTTATGGTCTTTGGTTCACAATCATCGCACTACGAAACTACGAAATTTAGTAAAAGTCATTCATATTATTTAGGACGAATTTCTAAAGAAGAGTTGTAATTTATAATTAGATCTACCAAAATTGGATATTCTTGGTGGAGTAAAAAATTAAACTAAAAATTTCTTGGGCATTGTATCAATGCTTAACTAAAGCAACGAAAGATAAAAGATGACGGTTCCCACAGTTCCAATACTTATTAGACAGACTAAAAATGTTAAATTATTATGAATAGCATATATCATGTGACGGCCACAAATATGATTTAGTCGGATGATCTACAAATACAACAAGAGGACGCTTACAGCTCACGATTTGGGTAATTATGATTGTCATATCCCGACCTCTATTCAATTGAGACCCTGCTTCAAGCAGAGCTCTGTAGTTGTAATACACACCAAGCGACATTCCTTCTCTGAAACACAACTTACAAGAGCACATGATCTCTTCAACTTGCCTATATAAAGGTTGATGAGTCCAGAGACGACAACCTAAGATTGCAGCTGTCAATCTTCACTAGTCGGATCCAAGAAGCATAAATACATTATACATGCACTATGCACTTATCGGTTCCTAAAATATATACAGTATTTAATAAAAAAAATTATACAGTATTTCTATAAATATATATGGTAACGGCCATTTTTTATATAATATCTTAAATAATATTTATATTTATACTGTATTTAATAAAAAATAAGTTACAATTCTATGATTTACGATACTTGTATACCTTGCTTTCCTTATCAATCCATGTAGACGCCGTAGTAAAATTCTAGCTAAAGCGTAAAAATTAAAATAACAACAATATCGTGATTCATTCAAAAACCAAAATAAGGCATTTGCTAACAAGTTTTGTTAAAAAAAATACCTACCCAACTCATTAAATTGACAACAAATTCATGCATTTATTTAAAAATCGAAAAAAAAACACAAACGCAAAATTCGGCATTAAAGTGCCTGGATTTGGACAAATCAAAGCACAAAATTGCGTGGATTACACCTAATCCACGCACGATTGTGCGTGGATTTGCCAAAATGAGGCACGATTTTGTGCTTTGATTTACCTAAATGCACGTAAGAACATGCACGATTTTGCATCTTCTACGCATGTTCTTGCGTGCTACTGTACAATGCAAAGCACGAAATCGTGCGAATTAATGTCGGTACGCCTAAATCTTTGTTTCTTACCTCTAGTCCGGTATCTAAATGGTCAGTTTGTGGTTCCTTATCGTCCGAATGAAAATTTTCAAGATTGCAACTAAAGTTATCGTCATAGTCACTCAAATCCATATATTTAGAGATGATTTTCTGTTTTTTTAGATATATGAGATATGGGTTTATGGGTTTTTGTTAAATATTAGAGAGATAGGTAGTTTAGAGAGAGAAGAGAGGGATAAAAATGAAGTGGATGGAAAAATTAAGGTTTATATATCTAGGGGTAATTTAGTAATTTAACATTGGCTGAAAAAAACTAGATTCGGGGTTTCACTATAAACAAAAGGGGTCTCATTTTAGCAGTGCCCTACAAGATAATGACGCAAAATTAACATCTACACATACAGTACATGAGATGCAAAGTTTGCTGAGATAAGAGGGCATTAGTACCAGACCTGACTAAATAGGCAAGTCGGCAGCAGCAGTAGGGTAAAGAGGGCCAAACAACTTACTTGTTGTGTGCACCCTGCAACACTTCGAATGCAACGAAATGAAACCAGTAAAGATTAAGAACAGCTGCAACTGTTGTTGAATCTAATCGAGAATCACCACAAGGAATCAACTCACCAAAAATCCTATTTGAATCATCGAAAAGATTAATCCTACCAAACTCAGACACCATCCTGTTCCACAAAACCAAAACTCTGCCCAGCATTATGTCGAACAACTTTCTAGCAAACCCCACTCGTCAGACCTTAAAGCAAAAATCAACAAAAGTTGACCTGTTAAACAAATTTGACTCAGCACCCATTACTTTCTTCTTTAACTCTTTCTGTCCATGAGATGGAAGAAATTATTTGGGGTTGAGGAACCAATTTTGTATTCTTTCCTGAGTCGTTCTCAGTAATAGACCCGCTACCACCTACTCCTGAATCAGCAAGAAACTGAACCAATTTTGTATTCTTTCCTGAGTCGTTCTCCCCACTCAGAACGTAACCATTTGATCACCAATCTGTTCGGAGCGCCTCAGGATGGTCTTCATCTCCCTTCCAAACATCCTCACGAAGATAATTCCAAAAGAACCTCAAAACGACATTATAGTAATTTGTTTTAGATAGCCCGTTGAGAATCACAAGTTCATGGAAATCCTTGAATTCGTGTTTCTTTTTTAGTCTTCTTAAGGGAATAAACATGGTCAGATAGCTTATCAATCTTCTTTTGCAATTGAGATTGATTATCGTCGTGATTGATCATCGGGTCCGTTCTCAATTTTTGCCATTGTTACAATATCCCTTTAATGCATCGGCTAAAAACCCTGGTTATCACCGGTGTTCGCCTTTGATACGTGTTACATTTGTCACCAAAACGAGTTATTAGTATTTAAAGCCGTTGCATTTTTGTTTTTAGCGCGTGCAAATTAACAAGAGACTGACACGTGACACCCCAATGTGTTTAGGTTTATTACATATACGATTACCCTTTATTTCTTTCCAAAAACACCGATCTTTACTATTTTACTTTATTTACTTTATTTACTTTTTACTTTACTTTATTTATATTTACTTTTACTTTTACGTTTACTATTTCTTATATTCTAAAACCTTAATTTTTCTTTTCTACATAACACAATACATGTCTCAGATCTATCTACATTCTCTCTCTACGCCATGAATGGAACCAAAGCTTCCGAGCAGCTAAAACAACTCCAAAACATCTTCACACGCTTCGACCTCGACAAAGAAGGCAACCTCACGTAGCTAGAACTCGCCGCCCTCCTCCATGCTCTCGGCCTGAAACCATCTGGTGGCAATATAACTCTCCTCTTGAACCAATCGACACAGACGGAAACGGAATGATCGAATTCGACGAGCTCGTCGGGGCGATTCTCCCAGATCTGAAGAATGAGATTTTAATAAATTAAGAACAGTTGATGGAGGTTTTCCGGTCGTTCGATAGAGACGGAAACGGCTTTATTAGGGCTGCCGAATTAGCCGGGTCGATGGCGAAAATGGGGTATTCGTTGACGTATAAGGAATTGACGGAGATGACGAGGGAAGCTGATACGAATAGAGATGATGTGTTGAGTTTTCAAGAGTTTACTAATATAATGGCTAAATCTGTTGTTGGGTTTCTTGGTTTCACTGTTTTTTTTTTATCTTCGATTCAATCGATTGTTTTTTTTAACCGTGAAACAGTCGAATGGAGATGGTGTGTTAAGGTTTTGCTTTCGTGTGTTGTTTGGTTAGTGAGAAAGCACCGTTGAAGCTAGTCTGAGGTTTTTCTTTCCTCTGTTGTTTGGTTAGTGAGAAAGTTGAGAAATCAATAGTTACCAAACTCCCGTCGATAGAAAATAAGAATTAGGTTATGATTGGGTCTACTTATGTTTAATTTTATCTGGATTGACTATTGATTTAAGTTAAATGGACTAATTGGTGAAAAGTAAAAAATAAAAGTGAAAAGTAAAAAATAAAAATAAAAAGTAAAAAGTAAAAAATAAAAAATAAAAAATAAAAGTAAAAAGTAAAAAATAAAAAATAAAAAATAAAAAATAAAAGGTAAAAACTAGTAAAGGGGTATTTTGGATAGGATTTAAAGGGTGACCGTATATGCAACAAACCTGGGTACATTGGGGTGTCACGTGTCAGTCTCTTGTTAATTTTCACGCGCTAGTGGCAATAATGCAACGATTTTAAACACTAGTGACTCGTTTTGGGGACGACTGAAGCTTAATGGCACGAATGTAATAGGTGTCAAACACCGGTGACTAACCAGGGTTTTTAGCCTACTTACATCCATACAACTCGAGTATTCTTCGTCTATTTATGTCGTCACAAGAAATAATCATATTTCAATGGATTTACATGGTGAGAGTCGAAATTTAAGTGAGAAACGATTTGTTCCATAACAAAATCGTAACAACAATTCACTATCAAAGTGAATATATCTATTATGACTTTGTTAATAGATACTTTAAAAATAATTTTTAGTCATCGTCTATGGTGTTGATGCGTAATTTGTACTTCAAAATATTCAACCTACAAAAGAGTTGTCAAACCATTTGTCATGTGATCTTCGTCATATCTGTCAAATAATCTCCATCTTCATCCTCGAAAAGACTATAGGTCGAGTAATCTCCATCTCCATACTAAAAGGCTATAGGCCGAGTAATCTCTATCTTCATTATCGAAAAGGCTATAAGCCAAATGATCTCCATCTCCATAATAGCAAAAAGACTATACGCCAAATAATTATCCATCTCCACTATCGGAAGGGCTAAAAACCAAATGATCTTTATCTCCATGATAGTAAGGTTATAATCCAAATGATCTCCATCTGTACGATTGAATGGATTTAAGCTAAGTTATCTTCATGTTATACACCAAGTGATCTTCATGTTATGAATATGGTATTTGTTATACTTTATCCCTCCTTACAAAGGGTGTTTGGATCACTGACCACGCCTGCGGGTAACGCAAGAGGTCATACTTAAGTACGAACCAAGTCGGAGACGTCTCCGGTGACAGTTTGGATCCAAGCCCTAAGACTTTTTGAAGTCTAGCCGTCAGGGCTGGCATAGTTTCTTTAGCATGATGAACGATGCCTCGGCATAAAAGATAAATGAAGACAGAGCTACGAAAATTGACCAAATAAAAAAAACAAACTCCCTCAAATGCGAAGAAGAGCAAGGATACCTCATCATTGACTAAAATTGCGTTCAATATATATCGAAGGTTGAGCATTACCGATTCATTTTTTTGGAAAAGATATTAAGATATTAAAAATCATAGTCTCGAAGTAACCGATTTAGCCACTTTCGTTTAAAAAGAATTCATTGTAATCAATGTCTTATTTCTCATGCAAAAACCTTGTACATTATGAAAATTATGATAATGATAAATTTGAAACAATAATATTAGACATAAATTAGTTAAAATAATTACGAATATTACATAATTCATACGTAATACGTAATCGGTATACAACCACAAGAAAATAAAATAGATAGATAGTTGACATTTTTGGCGTTAAAGGCACGTTTATGGTAACAAATATTTCCATACAGACTCAAACAATTTTTCGAACGAATAGTTCCCTCGAAATTTGCGTAAACGCCTCGTCAATTTTGGCTTCCCCATCCATTTTATCATTAAGTTCTTGCACCAACATATCTTTCATAATAAAGCTTTGAGATCTAATAGTGAAAACATCATGGGTTTCACGTTCAATTTTATAGGTAAGTGATGTAATGAGTATACTCGTAACCGTTTTCAAATAATCTAACCTGGTGGTGACTTCTTTACGTTCGCGTGCTCGAGGCACCATACAATCAAAATACGTTGTTTTCTTACAGTGCATGAGGTACATAAAAATCCGTTGATAAAACCATGAGTTTATTCCGACATCATGTGTTTTATGCAATCAATGACTTTCAGCAGATGCACATTTTCATGTATATTCTAATTCACATCACCCAAGCTACTGTGGTATATGTTTTATTGTTGAGAGGAAACTAATATAGTTAATCAACTTCATTTATGGAGGATGATTGGCAGGAATGAAACAATATAGTTTGCGGGAAACCATAGTTTTCGGGAAAATCTCATTGGCGGGAAGCCCTAAATAAGTTGGCGGAAACCACTATCCTTCTGCGGATTTTTTTTTAAAACTTTGTTATTTTAAGAATAACAAGGTATCCCACCGGTGGTGTAGAATGTTTACACCAACTGTGGGATACTATATTTTCGTTGTAGAATTTTCACAACGCTATGAATATCAACCGGCGGTGCCACGATCGGTAGTACGAAGAGAATTAAATTTCTTGTGATATTTTATTTACTCGCTTTACCACCGGTGGGGGATATTTACATCGCTGATATGAAACTACTCTGTCGGTGTAGTATATCCACACTCGTAGTGCATATAATCCACCGGCGAAATGAGTAGGTTACATCATCGGTGTATATAGATAAATCTGGAAAATTCATAATTAATTGTAAGAAACCCTCCATAAGGAGTTAGCCAATCACAAAATAGAACATAATAAATACATAGTAACACATCGAAATTATTATTATACAACATACATTTAAAAAAATAGCAATATTTTGTTATATATGTCCAATAATAAATTAATGTTTTGTTATACAATATACATGTCCAACACAAAAAACCAATGTTATCTTATACAACATACCCAAACAACAATTAAAACGTAGAAAAACATAGCTTTTTCTAAAGCCAATGTACATGGAACGGTTGTGTAAATCTGTAAACTACATACAAATGTAACTTGTAGTTATTTTAATCCATAAGGTTACACGATACCAAAAATGTTCTCCTTTATTGATAACAGGTCAAGCTGCAATAAGATCAAGTAGTTTTTCATGGATCCAGCCAAATTGTCGCTTCACTTGATCCGATATATCCTTCGGTCGTACCCATAACCCAAATAGGAATACGATATAAGTTAATTACCTAATTTAGACACCTCTTTCTCATCTCTATATAAGGCTGGAATATCACCTGCACATAAACATATAACAATGTAAGAAACAAATTGGATAAGATAAAATTAACACTACATACATCACAATACTTACATCTTTCTCCTCAAAACCAGCAAATACGTCGCGATAGTTGGTTTTTGCCAAACATCTATCCCCGTGATTTTTTTCGTCAACCAACTAACAAGCTTGGGACTTGATAAGGTATATTTGTTGTTAAATTCTGGGTGAAAACAAGGGAAAGTATCGTAGATCCAACAATCTAACAACCCAACAAAACTGATGAGACTATTGTGCGACGTCTTTGAAACACCTCAAAAATCTATATATAACCATGCTAATGAACAAATACCCAACACTATCTCACTGAGCCGATCTATGTACTCCAAATATGCGAGAAATATTCATGTACGAATTTATGGCTCGTGTTGGTAAAAATGGTACCACCAAACATATATATAATGTACGCATGTGTGACATGTATACTCATATCACCGGTACACGTGAGATTTAAGTCCAAATACACATCTCCCATAAATTGGTCCCTGCACCATTTAAGACCTAACCCGACCCCATCATGGTTCTCTAGTTCCTCATGAATCTCATTAGCTATAACTCCCAACGACCAAGTGTAATGGGCATAAACTTCACCCTAAGTGGTGCTCCCCTCGGATTCGACTATTCTTCTTACCATCGGGAGGCCGGTAATAACGAACATGTCGTCCAATGTATTATTTATGTTGCCAAAGGAGAATCAGAATGTGTTGGTCTTTTGATCTCACTGCTTGATAAAAACCTTATTTAATTGCGGGTTTGAGTTGAACTTAGACAAGTGGCCAATGATATGCCAAAATGGAGTGTCTTGGAAGATATTGCTCATAACATTTTGATTACTTAGGTCCCAATGGTCGAGGACTCCGTACTTTGCTGGGATGTTAATATCCAACCGATACTGCAAAAATTAAAAATAAATCAAGTTATATTAATATTATTATTATTCATATAAACAATTTTTTTTATTATAAATAATTGATATAACTTATATTTCTAATA
Organism: Limnanthes douglasii subsp. nivea; assembly: GCA_036936605.1. Taxonomy (NCBI): domain Eukaryota; kingdom Viridiplantae; phylum Streptophyta; class Magnoliopsida; order Brassicales; family Limnanthaceae; genus Limnanthes; species Limnanthes douglasii. Next base: position 161,490,205 of record JAUPFV010000002.1, read on the forward strand.
TATGTGTTGTACGTCCTGCGTTCTTGGTAATCGAGAAACAATATGATATTATTTTACGACAAAAATAAATTATTCAGTTGGTTTGGATCGATGTTACGTCATTTGGCACGAATTTGAGACTCACCTTCCTCAGAACGTGAATTGTTTATCGGTGATTGATCATCAAAAGTACGTTCACCACCACCACTAGTACCTTGTTCCCTTGTAGTTTTTTACCTGATAGGCTGTAATGACCATCCTGTATGCTCGGAACACTCAAGCCGACTCCTTTCGGCTACATGAGAACCACAACTACTATATATTTGAGATATATGACATTTTTTGGATGTATATTTCTCCATGTCTTTCCGACCTTTATCCCTATGACCTTTTGAGTTTTTCTCCGACCTAGTAATTTTCTGCCAACAACAACAACAAGAACAAAATAAAATAAGTTAGGTAAAAATGAACCATAAACAGTATTTTGACACCGCCAGTGTCAAGGTTTAGCATTGGTGGGGACTAATCTTTTTTTTCTTTCCCATTTTAGTGCTTGCTAGCGTGGAGCATTAGCGCTAGCACTAACAAAGTTGATTGAAAAAAAAAACTTTATTACCTCCAGCTCTAATGTTCCACGTCGTCGAGGACTAAACTGTAAAAGTCAAAATTTAGTCCATTCTCGTGCAAAGCTTCACACCGGTAGTGATGAAGAATAGTGTTGAAAACCCAGGGACTGTTCTTTGTAAAATCCCTAAATATCTAACTAGTTTAACAGTATAAATGATTTCAATCTATAACTTACCAAACAATTTACAAAAAAACCTAAAACAAACTAAATCAATAAATGAGAGGAAACTTACGTTTTTCCTTTGTCAATTAATTTTGTTGATTGAAGAGTCTGTGTTCTTCTTCAAAGAATAAATGGAAGATGTTGTTGAGTTTTAGGTCTTATTGTTGTTGAAAAATGATAAGAAGAAGATTACGGTTATGAAAAAGATGTGTGAGGGAATAAGGTTTTGAAATTTGGTTTAACTTAGTGTAGTTTGTGGTATAACTTAGTTTTACTATCAAGCGTGTTTTAGGAATAAAATGGAACAACTTATTATAATTTTTTAGTGTACATAAATTTGGAGCTACTTAGCCTTTTGGTCAACAGTTTAGTCATAGCCTATTTTAATTTAGAATGTTTTATAATATTTTGTTTTGCCCAATTCAATAATTGTAATAATTTTATAATATATTTGATCTATATATAATAATATAATAGATTTCATAGAAATTAATAGTGTGGATACCAGTTGGGTTGATGCAAATATTAAATTAGGGTATACCAATATAGTTCCCTCCAATAACAATTACATCAGGACTATAACAATTTAGAACAAATTATTTATGTTGTATACACAACCTTCAATAAACTATAGGGATTGTTAATTCACTTAAGGTATTCAAAAGCCCTAATTATAAGTAGTTTGATAAAGCCATAATTTGACTATTCGTGTATTATTTTCATTTGAACAAAAATCAACCACTCTCTAGATCTCATTCTTCTTTTATAAACCCCTAATGCAGAGTTCTGAATTGTTATCTTCAATTATATGTTGTTGTCTTATCCTTCAACATACAAAAATTATAGTATCTTGCAAACAATGAGTTTTATCTTCATCATATTTATACTTGTCTTTCAAATCAAGGGATTATCCTTTTATTTTTTAGGGTTTACAACCCTATTATCGATTACAATTATAAGAATTGGTAATGATATGGAAGTAGGATTTCAAGGACTAAATTTTAAATAATCTAAATTTAAGGATTAAACTGTAAATAATGTAAGTTTTAGAGAATATTTGTGACTATGCAATGTTATTAAGGACTAAAGAGCAATTTTCCTTCTTTTGTAACAGATTTCACTTTAAGGCTAAGTCTTGACTCCTCTATATAAAGGACAAGGCTTACCTAATAAAAGGGTTGAAAACTTTTTCTACTAAACTCATTTGTACTTAAACTTTCTCTCTCTAAAAACTCTCTAACTCTTTCTCTCTCTAGAATTCTCTTATAACAATTTCCTAAGGCAACATCTATGCTCACCAAATTGGCGGCTCCACTGGGGATCTGATTAAAGAATCAATGACTTTATCTGTTCGAATTTGATACAATCTTATTGTATTTTTTGTTCAAATTTCATACAATGAATCCCGAAAACACTCATTTTCTTCGATCGCCGATGGAAACTTTAACAGATGATTTTACAGAGAGACAAAAATAAGCTAGATGGATCATCTTTGATTCAAACTCAATCAGACATTGAGGTGCGAATGAACCAGCTTTTAGACAAGATAAATACACTAAATGAAAAGTATGAACGATGAGAACAAGAAATCCACTCGGCGAAGCTCAAATCCGAGGTTAAGCAAGAAACAGAAAAAACTGATATGGGAGACCAATCTGATCAATCCTGTGCTGATCAACGAGCTAAAACTAAGCATAAAAAGTGCATTTCGTGTCTCCTAAAGAGAGATATTCATCTTGGAAAGGGAAAAAAGAAAAGAAAAGTATATAACCTCTAGTGATGAGGAGGTAGAAATCTCAGATTCAGGTTTTAAAAGATACAAGATTCTTTAAAAGAGGAATAAGATAAAGAGCATTCGAGGAAACATAAAAAGGAAAACAAATCTAAAAGGGACAATGTTCCTCGTTCTACGTGGTGCGAAAAAAACACTTCGAATTAGTATGCTCAGACTGATCGAAATCTATATGTTGTAATGGGAACATATGATCAGTTTGTTCAAGGTGTTGACTTGAGAAACTCTCTGTTAACAAGTGAAATTTTCTCTATAACGCTTCCGAAATGTTTTGACGTTTCAATAGTAGAAAAGTTCGATGGGATGCAAGATCCCGATGACCACATCAAACAATTTAATGCTTGAAAGGATCGTTTGATTTTATATCTTTGGGAACTTTGAAATTTAATGCTTTTGTTTGACAATGTTGTTGTGGAATATATTGGTCGATGGAGTAACATGGTGGCTGATTCAATAAAAAATGTCTCTTACAAGGAAGAATATCCTTGGATTTTGTTACAAGAAAATCCTTCAATTGTTACTCAATCAAATCAATGCAAATGCATATAGGAACTCTTTGTTACAGATGAAATAATCGGAGCTGATTGGCAAGCAGATATTCTTAGTTTTTTTTACTCAAGGAACATTGCCAGATGATACTAGGTTGTTTAAAAAATTGAGAGTCAAAGCCTTCAGATATATAGTGTTAGATGGAATATTGTATAAAAAGGCATTAAGCAGGCCATTATTACGATGTCTAGGCAAACAAGAATCACATGAGGTATTATCAGAATTGCATGATGGTGAAGGTTCAGCTCATTGCGGGTTTAAAGCTCTATCACGACGAGTTTTAATTGCATGGTTCTATTGTCCTACAATCATGATTGATGCTAAGAATTTAGTTCAAAGTTGTAATATTTGTCAGAGATTTGTTAATGCCATTCACAGACCAGCGGTGCCGCTTATGTCTATAACTGAGGCGGTTCCATTTGATAGATGAGGGATTGATCTGGTGGGTCCTTTGTCGATGAATTCATGAGGAAGATAGATGATAATCGTAGCGGTAAATTATTTTACAAAGTGGGCCGAGGCAGAACCGCTATTAGGGACAAATGCAAAGGATGTGATCAAGTTTATTGTGAACAACATTTGTTGTCGTTGTGGATTTCCTCGGAGGATTACAACAGATAATGGCCCTCAGTTTAATAACAAACACATGGCTTCATTTTGCAGGTCGAAAGGAATTCAACAATTTTTTTCGATGCTTTTTCATCCTCAAGCTAATGGACAAGTGGAGGTAACAAACACAACAATTTTAGATGGCTTGAAGAAGAATTTAACGGGTGTAGTAGGAAAATGGTAAAATTATTTGCAAGAGGTGCTTTGGGCTTATAGGACAAGTCCTAGAAAAGATACACAAAAGACTCATTTTTCTTTGGCATATGGAATGGATGCAGTTAGCCCCATAGAATCTACGATGTCATCTTTTAAAATAAATCAATATTCTGAAAGATCCAATGATGAAGTTAGAAGGGAAAATTTAGATTTGATTGAGGAGAAATGAGTTCGAGCTCATTTGAATGTAATCCACTATCAAACTGCTATGAGGAATAGATTTGATTCGAAGGTGAAGAGAAGAGAATTTAAAGAAGGTGATAAGGTGTTCAGAAAATTATTCTTGCACACAAGGGAGAAAAACCTTGGAAAAATAGCTCTGAAATGGGAAGGGCCCTATATGGTTGTTGAAAGAATAAAGCCATGGTTTTATCGTCTTTGTGATTTTGAAAGGAGGATGCTTCAACATCCATGGAATATACAACACTTAAAGCTTTATTAGGAATAGATTTGTCTTTGTATTTTAGAATTTTCACTTTCGAGTAGCACACTCTTTATTATCATGTTGGCCCAGGAAGGTTTTAACGAGGTGTTGTGTGCATATTCAATATTATCAATAAAATTTGTTTTTGTCCAATGGTTGTTTATACATGTTTGAATAAAACTATCTTAACAACTTATCAAAGACTGATCATCTTTGAGGTTGGTTAAAAGTAGTATGTTCCGAAGTGTTTATAACACTTTTCAAAGAAACAACCATGTTTAATAAACACATTAAAGTTTTACGAAGTGCAACGCTTAATAATGCACGGAATATTTCGAAGTGCAACCATGTTTATCAACTTCACTAAGGTATATGAGGTGGTAAGCTTACAATTTATAATTATATGTTGAAATATCAAAGTACTTATTATGTTTATTTTAAAATTTTAGCATCGAATAATATATGAAGAGAATAAAAGTAACAAGTAATGAAACCATTTGTCAATTAGATTAATTATTTGAAGTACAAAAGCAAATTTCTAATCTGACAAATATAAATAAAAATAATAAATTTATTGAGATGATTCATCCTCCTTGGATAATTATTCCTAAGAAGATGATGAGTCGGGGATAGGATCGAAAGCTTCACTTGGATGATTTTCGATGGGAATGTCGTCCCAAAAACTTGTAAGGTTAATCTTCAGATAAGTAACATAAAGTTCTCGAAGAAGGGTGATAGCATCCAACATGTCTTTTGAAAGTTTAGCTTCGGCAGCAGTAACAACAACAACTTTTTCCTCCTCGAAATATTTCTTCAATTTAGCCATCTCATCGGTCAACTCTTTATTTTTTGCTTCGCAAAGCGTAAGAGAGTTTTGTAGACCTTTGGATTTGGATATTTCAGCAGCCAGTTCATTAGTATGATCAATTTTATGCTTATTCATATCCTTTTCATGAGAAGTCTTCATCGCTTCTTTCTCAGCAATATGTATTGTTCACAGATGATTTTTCATGAAGAGAGCACATCGAATAAGCTCAGACCTTACTAATTCTTACATATGAAATTGCTCGACCACATTGCTATGAAAATCTTCTCTTAGTTTTTTCTCATCTTCAGCCAGACCTTTGTAGCTGACCATGTCTTTGGCCAATTGTTTCAGATGGTTTTGAGAAGCTTCGAATTGGGAAGCAAGTACTTTTGCTGCAGCATCAAGATCGATAAATGGTTGAACTGCACCAACGATTGCAAGATTTAGAGGAGGAGGAATTTATGTTGAAATAGGACAAGGGATCATATTTAAAGTTGTGGTTGGTGGAGAGGGACATATAATTTCCAGAGATGCTTTGACAGGTGTTGGTCTCCCAAAATTAATCATATGATTTTGAATGTCTTGGAGAATAGGATCGTCTTCTCCAACAAGCTCTTGCGTATTGTTGAAATTGATGAAACTGTTAGAATCGAAGTTTTCAACATTTTGATTTTCGTTAGTAGCAGTGTCTTTGATGATTATTAAGGTGTTGTCATTGTTTGTTGCTCTTCGACCGAAGGGTTTTGTTGATTTACAATAGTAGTGGTTTCTTCTTCATCGACCAATGTATACAATGTGATTTTGGCTTGTTTCTATTTCTTTCCATGAGAACTGGAAGAAACTTTATTTTTCTTTGAAGACGGTTCTTAATATTTTCCTTCTTCGATGGGTGAAAGAGTCTGTTTTCCCGCTTTTCATTTTCGAGGCTTTGTTTTCGATGGAGTTGAAGGGCTAGCACCAGATGTGTTAGCTGTCTTTTTACTTTTCTTTTCCTTGTAGCCTTTTTTTTTTTGCAAATGACTTTCTGACCTATTACGAATAGGGAGGAAGACTTTGCAGTCAGGATGAACTAACATTTTAGTTCTCATTCATTTACTGACATGAGAACTAGGGGGCTACTGATATGGAAGTAGGATTTCAAAGAATAAATTGTAAATAATGTAAATTTAAGGATTAAACTGTAAATAATGTAAGTTTAGTCCTTAAATTATATATAATGTAAGTTTTAGAGAACATTTGTGACTATGTAATGTTATTAAGGACTAAAGGGAAATTTGCCCTCTTTTGTAACAAATTTCACTTTAAGGCTAAGTCTTGGCTACTCTTTGTAAAGGGCAAGGCTTACCTAATAAAGGGGTTGAACACTTTTTCTACTGAACTCATTTGTATTTCAACTTTCTCTCTATAAAAACTCTCTAACTTTTTCTCTCTCTCTCTCTCTCTATAATTCTCTTCTAACAATTTTCTAAATCAAAATCTACACTCACGAGGTACCACAACCGACTAATCTCCATAATTTGGAATCAAGTACACCACTTGAGTCAGTTTCCCAAAACCAATTATATGAACTGATTTAATTTGAGAGAAAATACCCAACTTGTTTTATGATTCTGAGACCTTGAAGCATGTTAGGGGTTTGAGAGTGTAGTATTTGATGTGGTTAATTTTCTTCTGAGGGTAAATTTGTAATTTGTTTTAGAGTTTTCTAGAGGTGTGTAGGTGTTTAATGTTTGAGTAGAGAGTAGAGGGAGAATTAAGCATCCTAGTTGTATTTAATTTTCATTATTCATATTAAATGCAGGTGGTTGGGTATTTATACCCTTATATTTGGGCTTTATGGGTTTTCGGGTCATGTTTAATGGACCTGAGCCATGTTCAAAGACCCATGAGATCTAAGTAGAAGAGCAAGCTGCTTAGTCAAGAAGTGTTTAGGTTTTTAAGTACTTTTATTATAGTCCGAACAGTCCAATGGGCTAGATGTTCGAATTGCCCTGTCCGGTCTGGTAATCTTGGTCCGAACTGTCCCTGTCCGGAGAGGTAGCAATATTCGGACTCATCAAGAGCCCCTTTTTTAGGTGTTTGTTCAAATGCCTTTGTTAAAAACCTGAAAAACAGTTCGATATCAGGGGCAGTTTTATCCGGACAGGTCTTTCGACTTGTGCTATGGCTTTATCCGGACTGATAAAGTTTTGTGAATCCAAACGGTTTTTTGCCAGAGTTTATGGGACACATGTCAGTTTTTGGTTGGTTTCTTCAGCCGTTTTTTCACCTTGAGTCTCGCACCCACCTTCTTCAAAAAGCAACCTCTTCATTAAAGAGGGTGACATCACCGTCGTCTTTTAATCATTACCAATCTTTTCGAATTCTCCTAGGAATCAAACTCCTTTTTCAGATTTACTATAAATTGAAATGCTTTCTACCGTTTCACCATCACTCTCGTTTTTACTCTGCAAATCCTCAAAGCTTTTTCTCTCCAAAACAAATTTTTACCCAGATTGTTTATGTTCACGGCTCGGAACACTTTGATCAAAGGTGGGTGGCTCAACCTCTCTGAATTAGAAAAGGCGCAAAAGGTTGAAAGGGAAAGGCACATTACAACAGGCTTACCCGCTTCCCTATCGACAAACCAGCAACTTCACCCACAGAATCAAACCAAGGTTCTTCCTCCATAAAGGGCATCAAACCGAAGAAGTTATTTCAAACCAATCTTTCACCTATTATCTCAGGCTCCTCAGTTCAAGAGTCGGAACCCATCGTTGAACCAGGTTTAACAGTTACAAGCTTTAAAAAACCCTCCCCTTTCTTAGCCATGAGGTCAGACGTTGAAACCTCTCCTCAGAAATTAGTTGACCGAAGAAAAGGACGGCTGGTCTAAGGTCAAGCTTCTAAGGGAACCCCTTCGAAATCGGGTGCCAAGGACAGTAGTACTGGGTCAGAGGCACCCATTAGAGCACCAAAGGACAGGCTGTCAGGTCCGGAGGGCACTGGCTCAAGTCCTCGAAGAGAAATGTCTACACCAGAGCCCCAACCGGAGGCCAGGAACCAAGAAAATACTGAAACTCAACAGTCCGGAAGTCAGGCTGAGCCAAATCTAAACATTCCTCTTACCACTGCTACTGAAAACCCCTCATCAATCATGGAGGAAATAATGGAGGACTCTATTGAAGAGGCTCCATTCGAGCTGAGCCTTCCGGACAGACTAGTGGTGCTGTTACTACTCAAATGGACAAGGGCAAAGAAAAGTTGTGCTTGAGGCATCCAGATCTGCCGGAGTGTCTCAAAGGAAAGGTGGGGCCTTATTTTCACAAGGTCAATGTTAAGTACCTCCTCGCCCTGCAAAAGATCAACTACGCATTCATCCACACAGTTGAGCTGGGCTAGATGCGTACGAAATGGGGAATTCTGGAGAACGTGAAGATAAGAATTCCTATAGACCCCGAAACTCCCATGGACTGCAAGTTGAGCGAGATAGTCATCTTCACTGAGCTGTTTAATTGGGGGCTCAGATTCCCCTTGGACCCAGAGATCGTCAGATACTTTCATCTGATAAAGCTCTGTCCAAGCCAGCTGAGTCCCAATGCTTGGTACACCCTTATGGCCTGCATTATGGCCTCTTGGCTCTCCGGGATCCCTCTACCAATGGAGGAGTTTGCTGTTGTGGCCAGCCTCTGTAGAAACCCCCACATCCCTTTTTACCACTTCAATATGGGGGATAACTTCAAAGTTGTGGATGACCTACTAGAGTCAGAGAGGAACTGGAGGACTCAATTCCTATTTGTAAGTGGGGCTTGGGAAAACGGGAGGAAAATCAAGGTCGGAGTCAACCCAAGTCTCCTCACGAGCAGATGGAGGAGTGACCGTAGGACTTTTTCTTTATATTCTTATCTTTTCTTTTATCAAATTTGCTTAAATTGACTGTTTTTATCTTTTTTCTTAGCAGTGTTGCCCAAGGACTTCAATGACTATCTAAAGTCCGGGCAGACTACTTGCACCAAGATCAATGCTTGGACTGCTGATTGGTGGGGGAACCGGTTCCACGACGCCTTCATGGGGGGCAACTTAGCAAGATCTCACCTCTGGAACACTACTGGCCGGAGGGATTTAACTTGGCAATAGCTCACCACTCAACCCCCTCCGGATGTAGTGCTCAAGAGGACACACGAACCGGATGGGACACTTTACTTGCCAGGCTGGGCCAAGGCCCCGAGTAAGATGAAAGGCAAGAAGAAGAAGGGCAAGAAAGTGGCAGGTGGAGCGGACCCTGCTGAGGTGGAGGAAGCTGTTTTAACCAATCCGGAGGGGCCACCCCCAAGCCAGATTTATGCTGCTCTCTTGGAAGCGGTAGAGCAGGAGAGTGTTAGGCAAGAAGTTCACTCCCCAAATCCTCCAAGGGCTTCCAAAAGAGACCGTAAACGGGGAGCTGAAAGCAAAGATAGGGAGGCCAAGAAGAAAAAGACCTCTAAGGGTGATGAACTTTCTCTCCGACCTCCAGAGCCTTTCCCCCAAGTTGACCCCACTGACCCAACACAAGCAGAGGAGATTCCCGGTGACTTTCAAACCGATGAGGTCGAAGGGGGAGGTCTTAGCATTGATGGGGTAGACATTACTGGTCTTGGTGGGCTTGGTGAGTACTTCATCAACCTCCCCATAGATGATTTTGCTGGGCCTTATCTCCCTCCGAGTACTTCAAACACCGTCACTTTTAATGGTAAGACCTTTACTGTTTCAAGTGAAAGGGATGTTATTGCTCACTCTTTATTAAGCAATGTTCAGCCGGTGCTTGCTTTGGAGAGGCAAGTTCAAAGTCAGGCCGACATTATCAAAGAACTCAAGTCTTATAAGGAAAGGCTGTCCGATGACCTTCTCACTGCCACTCAACATGCTAATATCTTAAAGGGGGAGAACGAGGAGCTGAAAAAGAATCAAGAGGGGTGGACCACCAAAGTTGCTACTTTGGAAGACACCATCAAGGATCTTCGGGAGAAGTTGTCCGGAGCAGAGAAAGATCTCAACTCTTCAAAAGAGGAGACCAAGGCCAAAGACCAAATTATCAACAACTTGATCAGTGACAAGATTGCGCTTGAGAACACAGTGCAAGGCTGCAGAGGAGAAAGCTGATCTGTTAAGGGAGCAGGAGGCCAAAATCCAAGCCAAGATCGATGCTTAACAACGTGATCGACACTCAAGAGCAAATGTATGCCAAGGTGAAAAATCAAATCTATTTCTCGATTCAATAGAAGCCCCAATCCAAGAATTGATGGATTTGGTAGAGTGCCAGTCCCAACACTAGAACCAAGTCAGACATGGTCCTGCTCTTCCATGAGAAGTTCCCGAAGAGGAACTTGGGTGATTTGTGGCTTCACGTAGAGTATGAATACCTTCCCTTCCACACCATAGCTGATGGAGACTTGCATGACTACTCCAGTGCTTCCTCTTCTGACGAGGCAGAAGAAAATGCCGGGGAGGGTCCTCCTGAAAAGAAAGACGATCCCAAGGGGACTAAGAAAATGGATGAGGCTGAGCCATCTTCAAAGGCTCAGTCTTAAATTATGAATTATTTTTTACTTTTCACGTTATCTAAACTAAAGTCCTTGGAAGGCCAAGGCACCTTTTTTGTAAGCGTGTCCGGTATCTAACCGGATAGATCTTTTACTCTGTTTGACAATTTGAAAGTCCTTGGAAGGCCAAGGCACTTAAGTTATTTCAATAAATATCCTTGTTTTGCACAATTCTCACATTCTTTCATAGTCTGTTTCAATTTTGATGGCTAGTGTTTAAATAGCCCTTAGTTATTTCATAGTGAGAGTGTTTAAATTCTCCGATGACGAATGTTTAAGTGGTCATCACTCTTTTATTTCAATCCGGATGGTGTGACAAAAGACAAAGTAAGAACACTTCGGAAATTTTTTAAGAAGGCATCAAATTTCATTAAAAACCCGGACACCTCATTAAAACCTCCCTCGCCACCAGGGTAGGAAAGAGTATGCCCCCAAATATTTACATGGATGTTTAAACAGGTAAATATTTACACAAATGCTACTCCAAGTACATCCGGAGATGTTCGATATTCCAAGGGTGGGTCAAAACTCTTCCATCCTTGTCTTCTAGCCAATATGTTCCAGGTTTAAGCCTTTCAACAACCATATAAGGTCCTTCCCAAGTCGGGGCCAATTTGCCGAGCAGCTTCTCTTTAGTGTGTAAGAAGACTTTCCTTAATACCTTGTACCCTGGCTGGAAATCTCTTCTTTTAACCCTAGAAGCAAATCTGCTTCTCATCAAACCCTGATAGTGTGCAGCTCTAAGGTGAACTTTAACTCGTCTTTCTTCTACTAGATCGAGCTGACCTCTGATTGCCACTTCGTTAGTGCATTCAGAGAAGTTGTGAACACGAAATTATGGGAGAGTTGCTTCTATATAAGCTATTGCATCCATCCCATAAACCAAGGCACAGGGTGATTCCTGTGTTGCAGCCCCAGGTGTTGTCCGGTAGGCCCACAAGACCTCTTGTAAATAGCTAGGCCACTTCCCAGCAGCCCCTTCCAGATTATTCTTTAAACCGGACAGTATAGTTCTATTAGCCACTTCAACCTGACCATTTGCTTGTGGGTGGAAAGGTGAAGAGAAACAATGTTGTATACCCCTTGAGGCACAAAAACTCTTCATTTCCCTATTGTCGAACTGTGGCCCATTATCTGTCGTTATCTTTCGTGGAACCCCAAATCTGCAACAAATGTTGGATAAAATGAATTTTATAACGGCTTTTGATGTTATTCCTGCCAAAGGGGCTGCTTCAATCCACTTTGAAAAGTAATCGATTGCAACAATTATAGTTTTGCACCCTCCGGACGCCATAGGGAGAGGCCCCACTAAATCCAACCCCCATCAAGCAAAAGGTATAGGCTCAGAAATAGACTCTAGAGGAATGGCTGGGACATGAATTTCATTGCTGTATCTCTGGCATGGGTCACACCTTCTTACCAGCTCTTTAGCATCCTGCATGATAGATGGCCAATAGTAGCCAGCCAGTAAAACTCTCCTTGTTAGAGCCCTGAATCCACAATGAGCTGATCCCTTACCATCATGCAATTCGGAGAGGACTACTTGAGATTCATCATCCCCCAAACAGCGCAGAAGAGGTTTACTGTAAGACTTTTTATACAGAATGTCTCTCAGTATGATAAAACCACGAGCCTTGTGTTTCAGTTTTCTTGCCAGTGATTTATCCGGAGGCACGATGTCGTCGGAGAGGTATTGCAGGAGAGGAAATCTCCAATCCTGAGGTTGTTTTACTTGTACTTCAAAAATTTATTCTTCTTTACCCATATTAAGTTGAATGGAGGGGCTCTCCAGCACATGGATCCATGGATACGACTCTGTGTATGCTATGGTTGCCAATGAATCTGCCAACTCATTTTCTGTCCGGGGTATATGTTCATAAATAATGCTTTTAAACTTGAGTGCTTCATTTTTAAGAAGAAGTAAATACTTCACTAGCTGCTCCTTTTTAGCCTCAGATAGACCTTGGGCATGGTGGATAAGAAGCTGGGAGTCACCCAATAGCTTGACCCTCTTAGCCCCACAAATAAAAGCTAACTTCAAACTAGCTATAGCTGCCTCATACTCCGACTCATTATTGGAAGCCCTGAAAGCGAAACATATAGCCTGGTACATTTTGTCACCATATGGAGAAGTCAAGCACACCCCTGCACCACATCCCATAGTGTTGGATCCACCATCCATCCGGACGACCCAGACCTTTTTGTCTTTCATCTCAGTTGTCTGCTCTGAATCTCTATCAGAGTGGAATTCAACAAAAAAATCAGCCACAGCTTGGGGTTTGACTGCTGTTCGGGGAGAAAAATCTATATCGAAATCCCCCAATTCTACCGACCACTTAGTCATCCTACTTGAAATGTCTGCCTTTTGGAGAACATTCTTCAAAGGAAAAGATGTTCGGACGATAATAGGATGAGCCTGGAAATAAGGCCTCATCTTTCTTGCAGCTATCACCAGGGCCAATGATAATTTTTCAAGTTTCAAATAGCGCCTTTCTGCATCTATCAAGCTTTTGCTGATGTAGTAAACTGGATGGGGGTAATTATCCACCTCTCTCACTAACACAGCACTAATGGCACAACTTGAAACTGCCAAATATACGAAGAGTGTCTCTCCATCAACTGGTTTAAATAAGGTTTTGGGAGAGGACAGATGCTTCTTGATTTCATTGAAAGCCTCATCACACTGTGATGTCCAGTCCAATCCCTTCGCACCCTTCAAGGTTTGAAAAAACAGGGCGCATCTGTCCGAAGACCTTGAGATAAATCTGTTCAAAGCAGCTAACCTCCCCGTTAATCGTTGTACTTCTTTAATACTCTGAGGAGGCTCCATTTGAAATAGAGCATTAAGCTGGTCCGGATCAGACTGTATCCCTTGCTCACTTATTATATAACCTAGGAACTTCCCGGATTGCACTCCGAACACACATTTTTGTAGATTTAACTTCAAATTCACTTTCACTAAGTTTGTAAAAGTCTCTTGGAGGTCAGCCAAGTGCAATTGCTCATCCACACTTTTCACCATCATGTCATCGATGTATACTTCCATATTCCTTCCAATCAGATCAACAAAGGCTTTGTTCACCAATCTCTGATAAGTAGCCCCAGCATTTTTCAACCCAAACGGCATTACCTTATAGCAATGAAGACCCCTGTCAGTGACAAATATGGTATGCTCTTGATCCTTCGGATCTACTTGGATCTGATTGTACCCGGAGAAAGCATCCATAAATGATAGCAGCTTATTCCCAGAGGTGGAGTCTACTAGCTGGTCAATCCAGGGAACTGGATACAAATCTTTTAAGCAAGCCCTATTAAGGTCTGTGAAGTCAATGCACATGCGCCACTTGCCATTTTTATTTTTTACCAGGACCGGATTGGCAGTTCACAAAGGATATTGAGACTCCTTGATATGCCCCATCTTTATGAGCCTGTCAACCTCTTGCACAATAACATCAGTCTTTTCCTTGGAAAAAGCCCTTCTCTTTTGAACCACTGGTGCTACGTCTTTCCGGACAGATAGGTGATGTGATATCACATCTGTTGGAACCCCAGTAACATCAGCATTGCACCAAGCAAAAACATGGTGATAGCTTGTCAAAAACTTTAACATCTCTATTTTCAGATCGGGTGGCATTCTAGACCCTATCTTGACATTTTTCCTTCTTCTAAACAATGTGTTTCTACCTCTTCGACTGGTATTAATACTCCAGGGGCCTCTCTGGGGTCATCAATTTCACCCTCACCCCCAGAAATCACCTCAAATTGCTATTGCTCGTTGATACGAACTGCCCCCAACGTCCGGGGCGCCAGGGCTGTAGCATAACATTCCCTTGCAACCTTTTGACTACTTCGGACAACTCCCACCTGTCCTTGAACAGCATATTTCAAACATTGGTGGACTGTTGAAGCGACTGCATGCATCCTAGAGAGCCAAGACCTACCTAGAATAGCATTATAGCAAGTGGGACAATCTACCACAATAAAAAGTATCCTGACCATCTTCTTGAAAGGGCCCTTGCCCAATAGAACTTCCTCTTCGAACTCCCCGATCACATCTGCTGAGCTGCCAGTAAAGCCCACAATTGATATGTCCGAACTCTAAATTACGGCTAGATTTTTCATTCTCTTGTAAGTGGTTAAGAAAATGATATTGGTTGAGCTTCCAGTATCCACCAAAATTCGTCTTATGTTATTGCCTCCAATGGATGCTCCTATGACAACAACATCTTCATGAGGGCCAGCTATATCTCTTAAATCATCTTCATCAAAAACAATGAAGGGGAATGGAATTTGCGATTGATAGGAAGTCATGCCTCCTTCTAGCTGGGTAGCTAAAGTATGAACATGCCTCTTCCTCGAAGAAGCAGTAGGAGCTGTCATAGTATCCCCTCCAAAAATTGTAAGTGACTCAAAAAACTTAATGAGCCCGGAGACTGTCTTAGAACATTCCTCAATGGCACCCACTCTATTTCGAGTTGGATCAGGATCCAAGTATTCAGATTCCACATCAAACCTTTCGATTATAGCCATGGCTCCCTCCGGAGCAGCATTACTTGGACCAACCCGGTGAGTATTGTCAGGCCTATTACCTCCTCTTCTTTTGACATAAGCCCCCAGCTTTCCCCTCTCAATCAAGTTCTGAACTTCTTGTTTTAAAGCTATAGAATCATCGGTGGTATGGCCAGTATCATTGTGATACTGGCAGAAAGAGTTATTGCGGTGTTCTCTAGGAGATTGCAGTGTGGCCGGTCTTCTATAGTGCACCTCTTCCTTTGTTTTATCATAAATGGTAGCCACACTTTCTTTCAATTCTGCAAACCACTCCGGTTGAACCCAAGAACCTCTCTTATTTCTGGATTGTTGACTCTGGGCAGGTGCAACTGGCTGAGATTGAGCTTTAGCCCGGCCATGCCCCTGTCCGGTCTCCTTCGCCTTGTTCCCGGACTGATTCTGATTGGGGTTTGGTGCCGTCGGGGTAGACCTCACCTGCCTGTGCACCCTAGCTTTCTTTGTTTCATCAACGTTAATCTGTTTTCCAACCTGATTCAGCAACCCTCCCCAAGTCATAGCCTTCTTTCTGGTCACCGAATTAGCCAAATTCCCAGGGTTCAAGCCCTGTCTTAAGGATGCTATTGCCACTTGCTCGAAGCAATAAGCCAACCCATTCTTGGTGTTCACAAAACGACTTATATATTCTTTTAAGGATTCGTTCGGTTCCTGGGCACAATGGATTATTGTGTCCCCGTTGCCCTTTAATTCTATTACTCCCAACGAACTGCCTTCGAAAGGCCACCCAAAAAGTATCAAAATTCTTGATACAGCCTTGTGGTAGGCTGTTATACCATTTTAGAGCACTCCCCGTAAACGATTGGGAGAATACTCTACAAAGTAGCTTGTCATCATCATCAAAGTTCATCATAAAGTTTTTAAATTGCTCCAAATGGTTATCTGGATCAGTACTGTCATCGTACTTTTCCATTTTAGTGCTGTCAAACCTCTTAGGGAGGTTTCCGAACAGAATCTTGGAAGATAATGGAGATTGCCTCCAATTCCGACCACGACTGAACACAGTATCCTCATTGGGAGTTGCAAAGATACCTGGTTCATCGTGGAAGGCAAAAGGATCCATCAGCATCCGGTCTACATGCCTCCGGCTGTGAGATGTCCCTTTGCCAATATTCTTCTTCAACTTTCCATGTCTATCTCTTTTCCTTGAGTATTTTTTTATCTGTTTTTGCTTCTTTTAAGTTCGACCCTCATCGCTGCTAGAGGATAAGGATTCTTCAACTCCCTCATCATCCGAAGAGCTATCAGAAGACTCTGAGCCTGGGTCAGAACTCTCTACTGGCTTAGACCGGTGAGACTTTTTGGAGCTGGCATGAGTCTTTTTGGTACTCACATGAGTCTTTGAAGGCTCATGCTCTCTAGGGTTATCGGTGTGATGAGCAACTGATGCTTTCGATTTTTCTTTCATGCCCATCTTAGCCTTTTCTGCCCTCAGAGCTTCTATCTCGCCTTTTAACCTATCGCGCTCCTCGATGGTCTACTCATTGTTTTCACCCACCACTTCGAGCAAAGCTGGCGGTACTTCCAGGGCGTCCGGATTCATTCAGACTGACTTTACTTGTTGGTTTTGAATGCTTGATTCAGGCACCTTCGTGCTCCCACTATGGTCGCCAATTTGATGTGGTTAATTTTCGTCTGAGGGTAAATTTGTAATTTGTTTTAGAGTTTTTTGGAGGTGTGTAGGTGTTTAATGTTTGAGTAGAGAGTAGAGGGAGAATTAAGCAACCTAGTTGTATTTAATTTTCATTATTCATATTAAATGCAGGCGGTTGGGTATTTATACCCTTACATTTGGGCTTTATGGGTTTTTGGGTCATGTTTAATGGACACGGGTCATGTTCAAAGACCCATGAGATCTAAGTAGAAGAGCAAGCTGCTTAGTCAAGAAGTGTTTAGGTTTTTAAGTACTTTTGTTATAGTCCGAACAATCCAATGGGCTAGATGTTCGAATTGCCATGTCCAGTCCGGTGATCTTGGTCCGAATAGTCCCTGTCCGGAGAGGTAGCAATATTCGGACTCATCAGTATTCATGATTAGGACCTGATTGGTGCAGTTGAAAGCACATGATTGGTTAATTTTAATGTATGAACAAATATACATGCTTGAAATAAAAAAAAACTTAATTCAGAACAAAATTGAGATATTTGTTTATGAATGTGCACAACATGTGCAAAAATAACTTAGGTGTCTTACTTTATAAGGACATATTTGTTTTCTCGATTATATGAATCGTGTGATTATGTCTTTTATTCCACCTAAAATTCAGGGATCGACATGATCATTCAGTTATGATTTTGAATAATAGAGTCATTTAGTCTTATTATTTTAGTATATGTTATGTGTGTATATGCGTGTTTTCACGAACCTTCTTCATACATGGAGAAACTCAATTCAATTTTTTTTAAAATAATTTGTTTTTGCTTGTATGTGAGGTAGTTTTCCATAACCCTTTTAGACCTCTAATAAACCAATTCAGATCTTAAGTAAATTTGATTTTGAATGTATGTTTATCAATTCAGTATGTTAAGAATGTTTCGAACTAATACGTATATGATCGCATGTTTAGATGAGTTATAATGTTTGGGTGAAGTGCTAATTATTTAGGGTGAACAATTACATAGTCTCATCTATTTGCGTATTGATAATTAGCTAGTATTAAAAATATGGCCTTTGGGATGGGAAATGATTACCCATTTTCGTTGGCACTTGAAATCTAGGATATGGGAGGTGACAACTTGCATAACTAGAGATTATTTGTTTCGGGTTTGGAGTTTGGACGATATTTATCTCCTTTCATATATTTGAGATGTTGACATGATATTTTACATGTCATATATTTCTTTAGTTGTTCACATCGTAATGAAATGTCACGCGTAAAGGTCTATTTATTTAATTAAACACTTCAGTCGTGTTTGTATGACTTAAAAATTGAACACCTAATTAACCATCCTCTATAACTATATTGGAAGACTTGTCATCTCACCTGTGTGGGCTCTGTCGAGATGAGCATGAAGGAAAGGGGTTTAGAGGATCATAGTTAAAGATTGATTATTGTGAGTGTACGTCGGCCCTTATGAAATACTACCTCGCATTTATCAAAATGGCGAGAAACCCGTTGAATGATGTAGTTGTTGTATTTACACATACCATACTCATGCACAATTGGTATTTAGTGTTGAGCTGCTTGTTTAGTATATCATAAAATAGTCAAGTGCAGCCCCTGCGCGTTGAACTATTTTCGGATATGGCCTTGAACTAAAGTTTTCTTCTTTAGAATAGTATATTCAAAGGTAATATAGTGCGTTGGTGCCTACCGTCTCTTTTAAGGATTATGACGAGTTAGTTATTATAAATTAATTTCATAACTTAAAATTTGATAAATTCAACCCATTTATGTTATTTATGCAATGATTAAGAGTAAGTGTTGTGTGATTAGATTGTAGTTATATCTTTGGGTAACCTATTGTAAATTCTTCATATATAATAGGGTAAGTATAATTTGAACTCTACTAAGTTTCTACTAAGTTTCACATCTTAATAAGGTTAAGTATAATTTAGCATCTATGCTAAATTTCATCTATAAATTTTAAGACAACTTCAAATGGACAGTAAAAGTTTTGAGACTTCCTCAGCCGATAAAGTTTTTTTCACGCCCTTAAATCTAGTCCATATTTCAATTTTTATTCAGTTCTTATATATTTTTTATGGATTGGTACACTTCCAACCATCATAATTTTCTATATGTTCAAAATATACATTAAATATCCAAAATTAAGTGATTGTAAAACATCTATACAAACTAATGGTGTTTTATGGATAAAGACAACTCTTAAATATCTTTGATTGATTGGTAAAACTCCAACATCATACTTTCTCTTCATTCAAAAGATACATTAAATTTCTGAAATCAACTACTGGTAAAATATATTTACAGATAATGGTGATTCTTGCATGGAGGAGTTGCAAAATGAATTAATTGTATAGCAAGCTCACATCAACTGACTCGATTAAGGCAACCATGTTTATCAACTTCACTAAGGTATTTGAGGTGGTAAGCTTACAGTTTATAATTACATGTTAAAAGTTCAAAGTACTTATCATGTTTATTTTATAATTTTAGCATCGAATAATATATGAATAGAATAAAAGTAAAAAATAAGAAAACCATTTGTTAATTAGATTAATTCTTTGAAGCAAGACCACTTTGCTCTGAAAATCTTCTCCTCGTTTTTTCTCATCTTCAGCAAGACCTTTGTAGCTGACCGTGTCTTTGGCCAATTGTTTCAGATGGTTTTGAGAAGCTTCGACTTGGGGAGTAAGTGCTTTTGCGGCAGCATCAAGATCGATAAATGGTTGAACTGCAGGAGCGATTGTAAGATTTGGAGGAGGAGGAGGAATTTATGTTGAAATAGGATAAGGGATCATATTTAAAGTTGTGGTTGGTGCAGAGGGACAAATAGTTTCCGGAGATGCTTCGACAGGTGTTGGTCTCCCAAAATTAATCATATGATTTTGAAGGTCTTGGAGAACAGGATCGTCTTCTCCAACAAGCTCTTGTGTATTGTTGAAATTGATGAAACTGTTCAGAATCAAAGTTTTCAACATTTTGATTTTCGTTATCGATAATTATTAAGGTGTTGTCATTGGTTGTTTGCTCTTCGACCGAAGGGTTTTGTTGATTTACAGCAGTAGTGGTTTCTTCTTCATCGACCAGTGTATACGAAGTGATTTTGGCTTGTTTCTATTTCTTTCCATGAGAACTAGAAGAAGCTTTCTTTTTCTTTGAGGACGGTTCTTGATATTTTCCTTCTTCGATGGGTGAAAGAGTCTGCTCTCCCGCTTTTCGTTTTCGAGGCTTTTGTTTTGATGGAGTTGAAAGGCTAGCCCCAGATGTGTTAGTTGTCTTTTTACTTTTCTTTTTCTTGTTAGCCTTTTATTTTTTTATTTTTTGGCGAATGACTTTCTGATCTATTACGAATAGGGAGGAAGACTTTGCAGTCAGTTTGAACTAACCTTTTGCAGTCTATTTTAGGATTGGGCTTTAACATTAAATTTGGAGGTGGCAAGGCTCCCTTTGAAATTGGAAACAGGTGGCTATTAAGGAAGTTGACTGGTTGGAAGGCGGTGTGGAAGGCATTATTCCACTCTTTCTCAGCCCAAGTGGCAAGTTTCTAGAAAATCTCTTTAACAACTAGTCGACGTACTAAATATCGCCTTGAAATTTCTGGTATAATCAAGTAGATAATTAAGAAAAGAGAAAGACAAAAGACAAACTTTATGTCAAAATATAAAATTTTCGAAGTGCTTACGGTTGCTTCTCCAGATGAGATTTAGCTTTGAGGGATTGGCATCGGAAATATCCTTGCCATTCTCCAATGCTCCAGAGATAAAGATAAAGTTTTGCTTCCAGAATTTATCAGCTTCTAAGATATCATCAATAATTTTGAGTTCATCCACCAGGGTGGGGTAATTAAAGGAAAGCTTCATACCTTTCGATAAATGAGTTAAGGAGATGAAATCGTTGATGTTGATTGGAATATTAGATAGTCGAGATACCATTATCACTAACTCGTTGTTTTTGGATTCTAAGGGAGTTTCTCCTCTTTAGGCAGACGAACTGTTATTTTCTCTCCCATTCCTCATTTCGTTTATATATCTGAAACCTGAATCTTTTTGTAATATATGTATTGAACGCTTTTTAATTGAATGACATAATTAGTATCGAGATCCCTTAGATTTCTGCCAATTGCAGCTCTTTATTCTTCATAAACAAAGCCTGATTCTTTCTTTTTTCAAGGCTTACGGGTATTTTTTGAGTTCTCGTCATCAGATTCAGCTTCATAGTCAGTTCTGGTAGCCTCATAATCAGCTTCATTGGCTCTTGATGTTTCTTCTCTAGTTTGGGAAGATTTTTCTTAAGGTAATGGATCCACAGTTTCTTGTGAAGGATTATTTGCTCGAGGAACCTCCTTGGTTATTTCTCTCTGAAGAGAAGCTTGAGTATTCGGGTTCGAAGGGGGAGGAGTGGGAATGATTTATGAATCGTCTCCCATAGCTATAAAAGTTCTTCTTTTTCTGGTTGTTGAAGGATGATTCGAAGAAGGAATAAATGATATTTTCCTTGAAAATGATTCTTCACTAATCAAAGGAGAAACTTTAATTTTAGAAGAAGAGACTCGAGGTGTTTTAGGAGCTAGAACTTTGGAAGAGAAACACTCTTCGATTATTCGAGAATGAGAGAAAGCAGGAGTTTAGGTTGGATCAAAATTACCATAGTAAATTGTTTTAGTGTTGTTCCAACATTAGCGCTATTGATTAATCCCGCAGCTCTATATTCCTCCTCTCTTTGAGTCATGCACGATCCGAAGACAAAGTTGTTATCAGGTTCTGGAGATTTTAGTTTTTCGAGAATCTTACTCTTGAATTTTTTGTTTTTTGAGTTTTTTCTCAGAAACAGGATGAAGATTGATCGGAGAAGATGAAGATTGATCGGAAAGCTTGGTTTTCTCTGATGGCGATACTGAAAAAAAAAAATAAAGAACGCGATGAAGGTAGCCAGGTGTTTGAATTCTCTCTTAAGTGATTTGTGTTGTGAGAATGAAAAGTGAGGCTATTGTTGAATTTATCGAAAAATAAGAAAATGTGTGAAGTGGAAAGGACCCTGATGGTGATAAGACGGAATACAGAACGATGAGAAGATTAGGAGTTCGACATGTGTCAGACTATGCATCTCTCTAAAAGTTATATAGTCATGATGGATTTGAACGATAATATGAAACAGTTACATTTGTGTACACTTTTGATAAAATTCGATGATTACATTCTGCATCTCTACTTACATAATAATTCGAAGAGGTATATTAGCTTTGAAGTTACATCTGTTTTTGGCTGCTTCGAAATTACATCTGTTTTTGGCTGCTTTGAAGTTACATTTTTTTTGTTGCTTCAATTTTTACTTGGTTTTGGTTGCGTCGAATTTACTATAGTTTTTGGCTTCGAATTTACATTTTCTAATTATTTTTGGACTTCGAGCCTGTATCAAAACAACTGATATGACATATGGAAGAGTTCGAAGACATTTCAGTTCTCATTCATTTACTGACATGAGAACTAGGGGGCTACTGATAAGGAAGTAGGATTCCAAGGACTAAATTATAAATAATGTAAATTTAAGGATGAAACTATAAATAATGTAAGTTTAGTCCTTAAATTATATATAATGTAAGTTTTAGAGACCATTTGTGACTATGTAATGTTATTAAGGACTAACGGGTAATTTTCCCTTTTTTATAACACATTTCACTTAAAGCTAAGTCTTGGCTCCTCCATATAAAGGGCAACGCTTACCTAATAAAATAGTTGAACACTTTTTCTATTGAACTCATTTGTACTTAAACTTTCTCTCTCTAAAAACTCTCTAATTCTTTCTCTCTCTAGAATTCTCTTATAACAATTTCCTAAGGCAAAATCTATACTCACCAGATACCACAACCGACTAATCTTCATAATTTGGAATCAAGTACACCACTTGAGTCAGTTTCCCAAAACCAATTATATGAACTGATTTAGTATGAGAGAAAATCCCCAATTATTTTTATGATTCTGAGACCTTGAAGCATGTTAGGGGTTTGAGAGTGTAGTTTTCATTATTAGGATCTGATTGGTGCAGTTGAAAGCACGTATTTTGTTAATTTTATTGTATGATCAAATATACATGTTTGAAATAAATAAATAAAACATAATTCAGAATAAAATTAAGATATTTGATTTTGAGTGTGCACAACATGTGCAAAAATAATTTAGGTGTCTGACTTTATAAGGCCGTAAATATTTTCTCGAGTATTTGAATCGTGTAATTATGTCTTTTATTCCACCTAAAATTCAGAGATCGTCATGATCATTCAATTATTATTTTGAATAAGAGAGTCATTTAGTCTTATTATTTTAGTACATGTTATGTGTGTATATGTGTGTTGTCACGAACCCTCTTCAGACATGGAGAAACCCAATTCATTTTTTTTAAAATAATTTGTTTTTGCTTGTATGGCACGTAGTTTTCCATAAAAACTCTCACACCTTTAATAAACCAATTCAGATCTTAAGTAATTTTGATTTTGAATGTTTGATTATAAATTTATTATATTAAGAATGATTTAAACTAATACGTATATGATCGCATGTTTATA
The DNA here is from genome assembly GCA_036936605.1 of Limnanthes douglasii subsp. nivea. Classification (NCBI taxonomy): domain Eukaryota; kingdom Viridiplantae; phylum Streptophyta; class Magnoliopsida; order Brassicales; family Limnanthaceae; genus Limnanthes; species Limnanthes douglasii. The sequence continues at coordinate 161,513,682 of JAUPFV010000002.1, forward strand.
TGAGTTATAATGTTTGGGTGAAGTGCTAAGTGTTTAGGGGTGAACAGTTAAATAGTCTCAGCTATTTGCGTATTGATAATTAGCTAGTAGTAAAAATATGGCATTTAGGATGGGAAATGATTACCCATTTTCGTTGGAACTTGAAATCTGGGATATAGGAGGTGGCATCTTGCATACCCAGAGATTGTTTGTTTCAGGTTTGGAGTTTGGATGATATTTATTTCCTTTCATATATTTGAGATGTTGACATGATATTTTACATGTCATATATTTCTTTAGTTGTTCACATCGTAATGAAATGTCACGCGTAAAGGTCTATTTATTTAATTAAACACTTCAGTCGTGTTTGTATGACTTACAAAGTGAACACCTAATTAACCATCCTCTATAACTATATTGGAAGACTTATCATCTCACATGTGTGGGCTCTGTCGAGATGCGCATGAAGGAAAGGGTTTTCGAGGATCATAGTTAAAGATTGGTTATTGTGAGTGTAGGTTGGCCCTTATGGAATACTACCTCACATTTATCACAATAATGAAAAACCCATTGAATGATGTAGCTGTTGTATTTACACGTACCATACTCATGCACAACTAGTTTTAGTGTTGAACTGTTTGTTTAGTATATCATAAAATAGTCAAGTGCAGCCCCTGCGCATTGAACTATTTTCGGATATGGCCTTGTACTAAAGTTGTCTTCTTTAAAATGGTATATTCAAATGTAATATAGTGTGTGGTGCCTACCGTCTCTGTTAAGGATAATGACGAGTTAGTTATTATAAATGACTTTCATAACTTAAAACTTGATAAATTCAACCCATTTGTGCTATTTATACAATGATAAATACTAAGTTTTGTGTGATTAGATTGTAGTTATATCTTTAGGTAGCAAATCGTAAATTCTTCAAATATAATAGGTTAAGTATAATTTGAATTCTACTAACTTTCTATTAAGTTTCACATCGTAATAAGGTTAAGTATTATAAATTTTAGGACAACTTGAAATGGACTCTAAAAGTTTTGAGACTTCCTCAACCAATAAAGTTTCTTTCACGCCCTTAAATCTAGTCCATATTTCAATTTTTATTCAGTTCTTATATATTTTTTATGGATTGGTACACTTCCAACCATCATACTTTCCTATTTGTTCAAAATATACATTAAATATCCAAAATTAAGTGATGGTAAAACATCTATACAAACTAATGGTGTTTTATGGACAAATACAACTCTTAAATATCTTTGATTGATTGGTAAAACTCCAACATCATACTTTCTCTTCATTCAAAAGATACATTAAATTTCCGAAATCAACTACTGGTAAAATATATTTACAGATAATGGTGATTCATGCATGGAGGAGTTGCAAAATGAATTAATTGTATAACAAGCTCACGTCAACTGACTCGATTAAGGAAACCATGTTTATCAACTTCACTAAGGTATTTGAGATGGTAAGCTTATAGTTTATAATTACATGTTGAAAGTTCAAAGTACTTATTATGTTTATTTTATAATTTTAGCATGGAATAATATATGAATAGAATAAAAGTAAAAAATAAGGAAACCATTTGTTAATTAGATTAATTCTTTGAAGTACAATTTGTTTTTCTAATCTAACAAATAAAAAAAAAGTAATAAAATTATTCAGATGATTTATTCTCCTCGGATAATTCTTCCTCTAAAAATAATGAGTCAGGGATAGGATCCAAAGCTTCACTTGGACGCTTTTCGATGGGAATGTCGTTCCAAAAATTTGTGAGGTTAATCTTCGGATAAGTAACATGAAGTTCTCGAAGAAGGATGATGGTTGTTTCTTCTTTTTCATTGTTAATAGTAGCCAACATGTCTTTTGAAAGTTCAGCTTCGGCATCAGCAACAGCAACGACTTTTTCCTCCTCGAAATCTTTCTTCAATTTAGCTATCTCATCTGTCAACTCTTTAGATTTTGCTTTGTAAAGGATAAGAGAGATTTGGAGACCTTTGCATTTGGACATTTCAGCAGCCAGTTCATTAGTATGATCAATTTTATGCTTATTCATATCCTTTTCATGAGAAGTCTTCATCGCTTCTTTCTCAGCAATATGTATTTTTCACAAATGATTTGTCATGAAGAGAGCGCCTCGAATAAGCTTAGACCTTGCTAATTCATACATATGAAATTGCTTGACCACTTTGCTCTGAAAATCTTCTCTTAGTTTTTTCTCATCTTCAGCAAGAACTTTGTAGCTGACCATGTCTTTGGCCAATTGTTTCAGATGTTTTTGAGAAGCTTCGACTTGGGAAGCAAGTGCTTTTGCTACAGCATCAAGATCGATAAATGGTTGAATTGCAGCAGCGATTGCAAGATTTAGAGGAGGAGGAAACAATTATGTTGAAATAGGACAAGGGATCATATTTAAAGTTGTGGTTGGTGAAGAGGGACAAATAGTTTCCGAAGATGCTTCGACAGGTGTTGGTCTCCCAAAATTAGTCATATGATTTTGAATGTCTTGGAGAACATGATCATCTTCTCCAACAAGCTCTTGTGTATTGTTGAAATTGATGAAACTGTCAGAATCAAAGTTTTCAATATTTTGATTTTCGTTAGTAGCATTGTCTTCGATGATTAGTAAGGGGTTGTCACTGGTTGTTTGCTCTTCGACCGAAGGGTTTTGTTGATTTACAGCACTAGTGGTTTCTTCTTTATCGACCAGTGTATACGAAGTGATTTTGGCTTGTTTCTATTTCTTTCCATGATAACTGTAAGAAGCTTTATTTATCTTTGAAGACGGGTCTTGATATTTTCCTTCTTCGATAGGTAAAAGAGTCTGCTCTCCCGCTTTTTGTTTTCGAGACTTTGGTTTTGATGGAGTGGAAGGGCTAGCCCCAGATGTGTTAATTGTCTTTTTACTTTTCTTTTTCTTGTTAGCCTTTTCTTTTTTCTTTTTTGGCGAATGACTTTCTGATCTATTACGAATAGGGAGGAAGACTTTGCAGTCCGGATGAACTAGCCTTTTGCAGTCTATTTTAGGATTGGGCTCTAACATTAAATTTGGAGGTGGCAAGGCTCCCTCTGAAATTGGAAACAGGTGGCTATTAAGGAAGTTGACTGGTTGGAAGGCGGTGTGGAAGGCATTATTCCACTTTTTCTCAGCCCAAGCGGCAAGTTTCTAGAAAATCTCTTTAACAGCTAGTCGATGTACTGAATATCGCCTTGAAATTTCCGGCATAATCAAGTAGATAATTAAGAAAAGAGAAAGACAAAAGATAAACTTTATGTCAAAATATAAAATTTTCGAAGTGCTTACGGTTGCTTCTCGAGATGAGATTTAGCTTTGAGGAATTGGCATCGGAAATCTCCTTGCCATTCTCCAATGCTCCAGAGATAAAAATAAAGTTTTGCTTCCAGAATTTATCAGCTTCTAAGATATCATCGATAATTTTGAGGTCATTCACTAGGGTGAGGTAATTAAGGGAAAGCTTCATACCTTTCGATAAATGAGTTAAGGAGATGAAATCGTTGATGCTGATTGGAATATTGGATAGTCGAGATACCATTATCACTAACATAAAAGTGAACCATTGATTCAGTGTCACTTGAGTAGTGCATAAGTTGAGAAGTTTGAAGTATACCACGATCATAGGATCCAGTGGTATACTTTTTATATCTGAAGCCTGAATCTTTTTTGTAATATATGTATCGAACGTTTTTTAATTGAATGACATAATTAGCATCGAGATCCCTTAGATTTCTGCCAATTGCAGCTCTTTATTCTTCATAAACAAAGCCTGGTTCTTTCTTTTTTCGAGGCTTTCGGGTATTTTTTGAGTTCTCGTCATCAGATTCAGCTTCATAGTCAGTTCTGGTAGCCTCATAATCAGCTTCATTGGCTCTTGATGTTTCTTCTCTAGTTTGGGAAGATTTTTCTTAAGGTAATGGATCCATAGTTTCTTGTGAAGGATTATTTGCTCGAGGAACCTCCTTGGTTATTTCTCTCTGACGAGAAGCTTGAGTATTCCGGTTTGAAGGGGGAGGATTTGGAATGATTTATGAATCATCTCCCATAGTTATAAAAGTTCTTCTTATTCTGGTTGTTGAAGGATGATTCGAAGAAGGAATAAATGATATTTTCCTTGAAGAATATGCTTCACTAATCAAAGGAGAAACTTTAATTTCAGAAGAAGAAACTCGAGGTGTTTTAAGAGCTAGAACTTTAGAAGAGAAACACTCTTCGATTATTCGAGAATGAGAGAAAGCAGGAGTCTTGGTTGGATCAAAATTACCGTAGTAAATTGTTTTGGTGTTGTTCCAGCATGAGCGCTATTGATTAATCCCGCATCTTTATATTCCTCCTCTCTTTGAGTCATGCACGATCCGAAGACAAAGTTGTTATCAGGTTCTGGAGAATTTGGTTTTTCGAGAATCTTACTCTTGGAGTTTTTGTTTTTTGAGTTTTTTCTCAGAAACCGGATGAAGATTGATCGGAACGCTTGGTTTTCTCTGATGGCGATACTGGAAAAAATAAAGAACGCAATGAAGGTAGTCAAGTGTTTGAATTCTCTCTTAAGTGATTTGTGTTGTGAGAATAAAAAGTGAGGCTATTATTGAATTTATCGAAAAATAAGAAGACGTGTGAAGTGGAAATGACCCTGATGGTGATAGGGCGGAATACAGAACGATGAGAAGATTAGGAGTTCGACATGTGTCAGACTATGCATCTCTCTAGAAGTTATATAGTCATGATGGAATTGAACGATAATATGAAACGGTTACATTTGTGTACACTTTTGATAAAATTCGATGATTACATTCTGAATCTCTACTTACATAATAATTCGAAGAGGTATATTAGCTTTGAAGTTACATCTGTTTTTGGCTGCTTCGAAATTACATCTGTTTTCGGCTGCTTTGAAGGTACATTTTTGTTGTTGCTTCGAATTTTTACTTGGTTTTGGTTGCGTCAAATTTACTATAATTTTTTGACTTCGGGCCTGTATCACAACAACTGATATGACATATGGAAGAGTTCGAAGACATTTCAGTTCTCATTCATTTACTGACATGAGAACTAGGGGGCTACTGATATGGAAGTAGGATTCCAAGGACTAAATTATAAATAATATAAATTTAAGGATCAAACTATAAATAATGAAATTTTAGTCCTTAAATTATATATAATGTAAGTTTTAGAGAACATTTGTGACTATGTAATGTTATTAAGGACTAAAGGGTAATTTTCCCTTTTTTATAACAGATTTCACTTAAAGCTAAGTCTTGGCTCTTCCGTATAAAGGGCAACGCTTAACTAATAAAAGAGTTGAACACTTTTTCTATTGAACTCAATTGTACTTAAACTTTCTCTCTCTAAAAACTCTCTAACTCTTTCTCTCTCTAGAATTCTCTTATAACAATTTCTTAAGGAAAACTCTATACTCACCCGGTACCACAACCGACTAATCTCCATAATTTGGAATCAAATACACCACTTGAGTCAGTTTCCCAAAACCAATTATGTGAACTGATTTAGTATGAGAGAAAATCCCCAATTATTTTTATGATTCTGAGACCTTGAAGCATTTAGGGGTTTGAGAGTGTAGTTTTCATTATTAGGACCTGATTGGTGCAGTTGAAAGCACGTGATTGGTTAATTTTTAGTCTTATTATTTTAGTATATGTTATGTGTGTATATGTGTGTTGTCACGAACCCTCTTCAGACATGGAGAAACCCAATTCATTTTTTTAAAATAATTTGTTTTTGCTTGTATGTGAGGTAGTTTTCCATAAACCTTTCACACATTTAATAAACCAATTCAGATCTTAAGTAATTTTGATTTTGAATGTATGTTTATCAATTCATTATATTAAGAATGATTTGAACTAATATGTATATGATCGCATGTTTAGATGAGTTATAATGTTTGGGTGAAGTGCTAAGTGTTTAGGGGTGAACAATTACATAGTCTCAACTATTTGCGTATTGATAATTAGCTAATATTAAAAATATGGCCCTTAGGATGGGAAATGATTACCCATTTTCGTTGGCACTTGGAATCTGGGATATAGGAGGTGGCATCTTGCATACCCAGAGATTGTTTGTTTCAAGTTTGGAGTTTGGACGATATTTATACTCCTTTCATATATTTGAGATGTTGACATGATATTTTACATGTCATTTATTTCTTTAGTTGTTCACATCGTAATGAAATATCACGCGTAAAGGTCTATTCATTTAATTAAACACTTCAGTCGTGTTTGTATGATGTGAACACCTAATTAACTATCCTCTAGAACTATATTGGAAGACTTGTCATCTCACCTGTGTGCTTTGTTGAGATGAGCATGAAGGAAAGGGGTTTTCGAGGATCATAGTTAAAGATTGGTTATTGTGAGTGTAGGTCGGCCCTTATGGAATACTACCTCACATTTATCACAATAACGAGAAACCCATTGAATGATGTAGCTGTTGTATTTACACGTACCATACTCATGCTTAATTAGTTTTAGTGTTGAACTGTTTGTTTAGTATATCATATAATAGTCAAGTGCAGCCCCTGCGCGTTGAACTATTTTCGGATATGGCCTTGTACTAAAGTTGTCTTCTTTAAAATGGTATATTCAAAGGTAATATAGTGTGTTGGTGCCTACCATCTCTGTTAAGGATTATGACGAGTTAGTTATTATAAATGACTTTAATAACTTAAAACTTGATAAATTCAAACCATTTATACTATTTATACAATGATAAATACTAAGTTTTGTGTGATTAGATTGTAGTTATATCTTTAGGTAGCATATTGTAAATTCTTTATATATAATAGGTTAAGTATAATTTGAATTCTACTAACTTTCTATTAAGTTTCACATCTTAATAAGGTTAAGTATAATTTAGCATCCATGCTAAATTTCATCTATAAATTTTAGGACAACTTCAAATGGACCGTAAAAGTTTTGAGACTTCCTCAACCAATAAAGTTTCTTTCACGCCCTTTAATCTAGTCCATATTTCAATTTGTATTCAGTTCTTATTTATTTTTATGGAATTGTACACTTCCAACCATCATACTTTCCTATGTATTCAAAATATACATTAAATTGTCAAAATTAAGTGATTGTAAAACATCTTTACAAACTAATGGTGTTTTATGCATAAAGACGGCTATTAAATATCTTTTATGCATTGGTAAAACTCCAACATCATATTTTATCTTAATTTAAAAGATACATTAAATTTCTAAAATCAACTGCTGGTAAAATATATTTACATATAATGGTGATTTATGCTTGGAGGAGTTGAAAAATGAATTAATTGTATAGAAACCTCACGTCAACCGAATCGATTAAGGTCTACAACAACTCAGTACTTTCATCATAAACCAGGAACTCTTTACAAATACTAACATGTTAAACAACATGAGTGAATCTATTTTTACATCTACTGTTTTAATATTATTTTCCTTACAGTATACCAATCGTTTTAACAAAGATAAAGTTTCAACAATGATAGGTGAAAATTTTCCTAACAATGAGCCTGTGCAGTGATGAGTTCACTCTAATTATTTCTTATAATAAACCAACTGCTAGACTCACCATTATTTAATGATGAGACATCGTAGTTAAGTTTGAATATATTTATAGGAGGTGGATGCAATTTAATGTATATGTAGTTTTTTGTGTTAGTTATTTGATTAAAGCATTGAATATGTCTATCCCTGTGATGATCCTTACTCAAGTGTTTTGACTTTATAATATGGGCTCTATTTAATGTACTGACTAGATATATAACATGGTCAATAATATATTTAGCTGAAAATGGTGATTTGTTATGTTTAGTTTTGTTTCTTGCATTCCAGATGGACCAAACTATTAAAGATAGTAAAATAGTTCCCACATGTGTTTTTTGGTTGTAGATAAGAACCATTTATTAATGATATGGTTAATATTCATGTGTTGACCTATTATGATGTCAAATATTCCAGAAAAGTGTTGTCATACTTCCCTGGAGATTGAGCATGATGCAAAAATATGGTTTAGAGTTTCACTTTCAGGGCAAAACTGGCACTTAAATGCTAGTTGAAATCCTCTTAGTTGAAGGGTTGAGTCTACTGATATTAAGTTGTTTAGTGTTCTCCAGAGGGCTATTGAACATTTCTTAGGTGAGATGTTATTCTATATTTTACTTTTGAAGTTAAATTTTAGTTGTTTAGGTCTAATTTCATTCCAAGTAGATTTTAAATTGAATTTACCATCTAGAGAAAGTTTCCAGATGATAGAGTCCTCACAGTTTGGATTGATTGGTATTTTTAGTATCTAGTTGATTTCTTTTGAGAATATTACATCAATATTAAGTTTAGGCATATTCCAATTGTAATTAGACCAGAATTCAAAAACCTTTGATTGTTTATACCAAGTGTTTTTCTCATTATGTTCTAAAATTGTTAGTGTATTAGAATGATGTCATTTATCTAGATAGAAATCTATATTCCCTTTACAAATAATCTAGAAAATATTTTCCTCAGCTTGGGACCTAATTTTAGTTGATCTCTTCAAGACTTTTGAGTCTGATTGTTTTACTAAGACTTGTAGTGGGTGTAGTTTTGAGCAATAGGTAGCATGTATTACATTTGCCCACACAGTTTTGTTCTCTCTAAATTTCAACAAGAGTTTAAATGAGAATGCAATTTGTATGTCTGAAAGATCTCTAACATTTAAACCATTTTCACTATAAGTTTTACAAAAAAATTCCCAATTAGTCCAAAGTATAGTCCTTTTGATTTCACTATAACCCCAAAGAAATTTATTAAGGAACTTGTTTATTTTTCTAATAAAATTTTGTAATATTATACTTTGCAAAGAGGGAAAGCATAAATGACTGATTTAATCAAAATCATCATTCCACCAAAAGATAAGGATTTTGAGTTCCAGTTTCTAATATTAGATCTTACTTTTTGTATCAGTTCATCATGGTAACATTGGTTATTATATAAAAAGATAGGGATTCCTAAATGTTTGAAGGGGAGAAAGCTGTGACTAAATCCTAGTGTGTTTTCCAAGTTACTTATACGTTCTTTAGGCATGGTTGATGGAGATATAAAAGTAGTATTTTGTTTATTAATTTGTTGACCGCATAATTGTTGGTAGATATCCAAGAAAAACCGAGTTTTTTAACATTTTTAATTGATCCATTTAGGAACAACACAACATCATCTGGAAATACTAAGCAGTTGATGTTGAGTGAACCTCTGGTTCTATATGTAAGTTGGGGGATTTGAGATGCAGTGTTATTAATACCTCTTAGTAAAAACTCTTCTGCTATGATAAAGAGAGAGGGGGATAAAGGATCCCCCTGTCTAATACCATTACTATATTTAAAAAATCTATAGGCTATTCTATCTATAATGATAGAGTAGTAGATATTTTCAATTCCTGTTTTGATTAGATTAATAACTGGGTAGTCAAAACCAAAGCCTGCATTACTTGATATATGAATTTAAAACTTAACTTGTCAAATTCCTTTTTCATGTCTAGATTAATAATTATATTACTACCTTTACATTTTTTATTAAGGTCATGTACCAATTCTTGTGTGATTAGGATGTTGTCCTGAATATTCCTATTAGGTACATAAGCTCTATGTTCCTTAGATGTGATTTTAGGTAGTAATACTGACAATCTATTATTGATTAGTTTTGAGATTATTCTGCTAAAAATTGAACACATGCTTATTGGTCTAAAGTCTGACCATGTTTTAGGTGAATTGATATTAGGAATTAAGAAAATTGAGGTAACAAAGATGCCTTTTGGGAATATGGAATTATTAAAGTATGCAACTATAACAATGTATAACTCATCTTCAATAATAGACCATCACTCTTGATAAATTCTGGAGTTGCAACCATCAACTTCAGAGACACTATTGTTGTTTAGGCTCTTAATTACTAAATAGATTTCATATATTGTTGGATTTTCTAGTATTAAACTATTATCTTGATCAGTTATCAACTTAGGGATTATGTCAGGTAGCAAATTTGGGACTGAATCAATTGTTTGATAGTTTAACTCATTGAAGTACTTGACTGCAGATTCTCCTATTCGGAATTGGTCTTCTAAGAGTATATCATTTTCTAATATCTCATTGATTATGTTCTTATTTCTTCTTTTTAACAAGATTATCAAATGTTTTAGTATTATTATATCCATCTTTTAACCATATCACAGCACTTTTTTGCTGTCAGAAAGTTTCTTCTCTGGCAAGCAAAGTTAAATATTGAGCCCTTAACTTAGAAAGATTCATTATGTTCTCTTGTGTATTGGATTGTTCAAGTAACATTCAGATATCTTTACTTTCTCTTCTATTTTTTTAATACAATCAAATATATTACCAAAAATTATATGTTCTATATTTTTAAGTGGTTTTTAAGTCTCTTTAACTTGTACCAAAAAGAATGGATTGGGGTATTGATAAAAGGTGTTGTATCTATTGGGATATGCCAATTTACTTTTCACAAGATTCTTAAAGTCATGATGTTGTAACCACATATTTTGAAATCTAAATGAAGGTTTTGGGTCAGTTGATATTAATGAGACTGATATCACTAAGGGTGAATGATGTGACCCGGTTCTGGCCAGATGCTTCACCCTAGTGATATCAAAGTATTCTCTACAATAATCAATGTGTAAAACCCTATCAAAGCGTTTCCACTTATGATTATTCGACTAGGTGAAATTTGACCTTGTCAATCCATGGTCCTCCAGATTACAGGCCAATATCATATTATTAAATTCATTCATTCATTTAATACAAAATGTTGTGCAATTCAATTTTTCTCTTGTGTTGGAGATTGTATTAAAATCTCCAACAAGGCAACGTTTATTATTTTCAGGAAATCTCCTTAATTGGTCCCAAAGAGATCGCCTTAGGGCTCGATTACATTTTTCATACACTATGGTAACCAATACTTATTTCCAGGAAGTAGTGTGGTGTACCATAATGTGGACTCATTTATCAGAGTTAATCAATATCTGAATGTTGTAATGTTTTCTTCATAACAACCATATTCTATTATTTGTATTACCAAAGGACATTTCAGAACCAACTTTTTTAGTTGTCTTTTCTAATTTTTCAATAGAAATCACAGGTTCTTGCAAAACTATGAGATCTATTGAATATTTTTTGACAATATCTTTTATTCTTCTTAAAGTAACTTGATTCCCTACTCCTCTAACATTCCAATTAAGAAATGTTATAGTCATTTTTTAAAAGTTTTTGAGGATCTAACAGATCCTTTGATATTCAATGGCTTGTTTATTAGATTATTTTTAAGTCCTTTGATCTTTGTCCTACTAGTTTTCCTAAGATTTTTGCTATCTTTTTTGTCTGTTTGTTTGGTGACATGAGAATGGAGTAGGCTAAGGGTTGTTCTGACATTTTGTGAAGGCATATGAGTTATCTTCATTGAATATGTTAAAGGAATTACTTAAATTGATGGATTGAATTGCTTCAATCATATCACCTTCATTAATGTCTGGTGGAATGTTATTTTGATTGAAAATAAGGTTATTATTTCCTTGTGTTTTCTGCTCAGATAAGTTAAAAACTTGGTCGAGGTTATTATTATAAGGAGAAACATGAGTTACATTGTTCTGGGCAGAATTGTTCTCTTTATTAAACTCATTCTTTTCAGGTTCTCTTAAACTATTTGGATTGTCATGTTTAAGGGATTTTAGTTTGTTAGATTCAATTATTACTGATTTTACTTTTGAAATCTAGATTTCATTAGATTTCAGTTTGTTCTTTTTATTGAGTTTCTTTGAATCTTTTATTTTTAGTTCCTACACTTTACATAACATTTACTTATGGCCAATATGTTTTTTTTATAGGAAGAAGGGATGTAATTGTAAGTGATATCTTGCCAGGAACCATCTCTTTCCCCAAAGCTTATCCAAATTCTTTGGGGAAGGAGACTTGAGGTGTCCACTATTCTCCAAGCTTTACACATGCTACAGCTTGTACGATTTATAAAGGCTATCAATACTGCCAAAGGCAATGTCATTGATTTGGCAATATGTTTAATTGAGTCTGGATTATACATATATTCAAGTATTTGTGGGAACGAAACCCAAACTGGAGTCATATGAGACTCTCGTTTGGGATGAAAGTCGGTAGACCATTTAAGAATCCTGAATGAAAATTGGCCTATGGTTCTAACAGTTCTTTTCCATAATATTTTGACATCATCCAAACTATACATTTCAAAAAATATATGTCTATAAGCTCACTTAAAGGCATTATAGCTACCTAAGAATCTAAATGATGCAAGGAAAGTCTTAAAATATTCCATAGAAGGGGTTCCAAAAGAGAATTTTGCAATCAGTGTTATTTTTGATAGAGATGAGAGGATTGACTTATATGATTCATGGAATTGAATAAATTTGTAGTCCTCCTCATCTCCACTAGATACGTTTGCATGCACAAACCCTTTCATGGTTTCTCCATTTAGATCTGGACTCGATTTTCTTGTGCTCTTGAACATTTCAGCGTAAGATCTCCTTATATTGTTTTTTGGAAGAAATGCTGGAGCTTATTCATACATCGGGTTGTTGAAGATTTCCTGATGGGTTTCTTCAGATTGCATGTCGCATATAAGGTCTTGAGTCAACGGGAAATTTTGTTGATAGATCTCTGATTCTTGATGAAGGCTATTGTCTTGTGGTTTAATGGAGATTTCATTTAGTTGTTCTTCGAGATGAGGAACTTCATACCGTGACTCCATATAGATACTAGGGTTTAGAAGGGAGGGACGAAAAGGGAAATGAGGGCTATCGATCAGATTAATTTTGTGGCCTAATATTCAAAAAGACTTCATCTATTGTATGTGTATCTTGACACGACTTTGATTGTGTTGAGATTTGTAGGAGTTGAGAGACGACAAATCTATGATATAGTCAATGTTCTTTAAAGGGTTTGAGTAAGAATATTTTCCTTTATTAATTTGATTCATGTACATGCTGGATTTTCGAATTTAACTTACTTAGGTCAGTGTTGAAATTAGGTTCGTGTTAAAGGAAAAAAACAGTATAAATGGAAAGGGTTTAAAGCAATTCTTGAAATTTTCTAAGTCATATATGCAATCTTCTAAGTTAACTTTATGGGTTATGCTAACCGGTGCTCCATGATCAGCTTGGTATATCACACAAATATTGAATATTTGGATAAATTTATAAAGACACCACTACCTTTTTATTTTATACTAATCCAATCAGTTCATTATTTTATATAATTCTTTTATTACCTTTTTGTTCTATACTAACTTTTTTAATTCATTATTTTATACTAACCTATTATAACCCTATTTTAATAATAAGAAGACTTAAATTAAATAATAAATATATTAATCTAAATAATTAATTTTCATATTTTAAACATTAATTATATAAAAAAAAAATAAAAAAAACCAAAACTAATTGATTACCGATCAATTTTAACGATGCTTAACGTTATCTGGAATGATCGTCAATGAATGTGACAAATTATAACGATCCACCGATACTTTTGTCACCCATAAAACATACATATGTATGTATTAGATCAAGAATATTATTCTTTCTGTGTGGTCTTCCTGTTCGAAATGCGACTCCGTGTTGTTTTCCAGCCAAACAATGAGTGCATTGTTTTAAATGAATATTTGGAAGATTCGGTAAAAGATTTTATTTCGTGAGAATTTTTAGTCCCTTCTCACTCATATGACCAAGTCTGGCATGCCACAATTTCGCCGAGTCTTCATGCTTGATCGCATTCGCTTCTACTCCACTTGATTGTTTTGTTTGCACATAATACAAACGATCAATCTTCTTACCTCTGACCACGACCATATTTCATTTTTTAAGCTTCCAAACTCCATTTCCAAATGTGTTTTCGTATCCCATATCGTCAAGCTGACCAGTGGAGATCAAATTGATACGGATGTCTGGAACATGTCGAACATCTTTTAATAACAACTTGCAATCGCTGCTAGTTTCCAGTGTTGCATCACCTCGACCAACAATTTCACATCTTGCTTCATTTCCCATCTTGACAAAACCGAACTCACCACTTATGTAAGTGGTCAAAAGACTTCTATCAGCTGTTACATGGAATGATGCTCCATAATTAATCATACATGTGTCTTGACATGCGAGGTTGACACGTCCATCGTAAAAAAATAGGTATGTTTCACCATCGTTGGATATGACAGCTGCATTTTCTCAATTGTCTTCATTATTTTCCTTAGCCTCCTTTTCTCTCAGCTTCCAACAATCTTTCTTGAAATGTCCAGGTTTATGACAGTAGTTGCAAGTGAAGTCGCCTCTTGACTTTGATCTGCCTCTGAACTTGCTTTTGTTTCGCCTGTCTCTGGAGAAATTTTTGTTTCTAGTTCTTCCTCTCTCTGTGACTAGTGCTTGTCCTTGAGGGTGGCTGAAAGAGCTTTGCTCCTCTCTTCTTTTTCCTTCTCTGTTGATACTTTCCTTTACCATGCTTAACGTCACTTTTCCTTGTGGTGCTGAATTGCTAAGAGCTACAACAAGTGTTTCCCAGCTATCTGGTAAAGAACTTAACAAAATCAACGCTTGGATTTCTTCAGCTAAGGCCAGCTCCATGTTCGTCAAATTGTAGAGAATCTCGTCAAATTTCGCCAAGTGGTCACATACACTTTTCCCATCATAAAGTTTCAGGTTCACAAGTCTCCTTATGATGAAAGCTTTATTTTGAGCATTTTTGGGCTCATACATTTCTTCTAAATGCTTCCATAATTTGAAAGCATCAATTTCTTTTGCGGTGTCGCGAATCTCCCTTGTTTCAACCCACTGTCGAATCACACTAACAGATTTACGGTTGAGTTTCTTCCAATCTGCTTCACTTGTTAAACCTTGTTTGACCCCTTTTAGTTCAATGGGAACAAACAAGTCTTTACAGTACAACAAATCTTCCATCATGGTTTTCCAAATGGAATAATTTGTTTCCGTGAGTATGATCATGGAATTGCCACCGATGTTCGTACGTTCCTCCATTTGTGTACGAAGAAGGAGGATATGGAACTACAACCAGTGCTCTGATACCAGTTTTAGGGAAATATAATCCCACGAATGCGGAAATAAGAACACACAGGAGAAAAAGAATTTAACGTGGTTCGGCTAATTTACCTACGTCCACAGGGAGAAAAATAAGAATAACTATAACTCAAAAATATTACAGAGATTGGAGTCTCACTCCATACACTAAAGAGTTATACACTCACTTTTCTCATCCCAAATATTATACCCCATAAGAGAATAATAATCTCACAGATCACTCAAACAAATTCTCCTAAACACTACCCGTATTTCTCTCTTACTCAAAGTGTTTCTCTCTAAATTGTGTCACACAAAATATTAGATAAATGTTACACTCTAGTGAAGTGTTTCAAAGGATTGCTCTCCAAGACCAACTCATGGTCCTATTTATAGCAAAACAAGGCTTACAAAAGAAGCTACTTATGCTTCCAAATGAAGCTAATGGATACTTGCAGGAAACCCACTTGCATTAAATGAAAAGAGGTTGCTTGTAAGTCACCCTTCATTTAATGCTTAGCTGTTTCTTGTAAGAAACCAAAAAGTAGGGTCCACACTAATAAATGTGAGAGAGAAGTGAACAGGCCCTACTGATGAGAGAATAAATGACAAAAGAGAATAATGTTGGATCTTGGACCTGATGTGACTAAGGCTCAATATTCTAGAGAGAGAAAGTAGAAAGAGAATATTATATTCAATTGCCCCACCTACAAAGAATAATGGGTCTCCTTTTATAGTGAGGAAGGGTGGACCCATTTATGTCCTTGGTGGTATCGTTTTATTTCTTCTATAGTCCTTTATAAAATACTTTGTTTACAAATTACCCTCTAATAAATAATAAATACAAGAATAGGCATACTAATCTCCTTTTATTTACAATTGACTCCTTTTCTATTAAGATCGGCGAATTGCTCCCTTATCAGTAGCCCCCCAGTCTTCAAGAGCATCAGGAATGAAGACTTGTAAAAGAATCAGCTCGGAACGCCTCTGTCCCTTAGGCCCTGGTATCGATTGATCGGATTACCTCGGTCGAACATTTTCTTTAAAATGATGACCGATCCTCCATATTTTTGTTACTGGGACGATCGTGAATTGTCCCGATGCTGCGACAACTCATTTTGGGTCTTCTTCCGACCTTTCTGGGCAGATTCAACATGGGCCTAGACCGGCGATCAGGCTTTGAAAAATAAGTCGGGTATATGCGGCCCATCTAACGCGTCTACCTGAGCTAGCTGGTACAGGCCTACTGTGCTAGTCTGACTAAGGGATCCACGTGTCATCCGGGTACTCGAAGCGTGCTCGTCTGCACGGTTTTCCAAGAGGCCCTTTCGAGTTCCTGCTGCTTTCCGTCGTTTGGAATCCGTCGTACGTGAAAGGGTTAAGTAAGGGTGTCTATAAATACCTCATAAACAAGATTTGTTCTCAGAAGGGTTCTAGAGAAAGAAAGTGTTGTCTGAACCATTCTAGAGAGAGAGAGAGCTCGTTTTATGAGAAATAGAAACCCGAAGCCAAAACCAAAAACCAAGAAGAAAGAGCCCGTGTTCGGATTTGAAGATTGGGCTAGTATTGGTGACCGCGTTGAGGAGTATCGAGCCGCGGGACTGATTTGGAGCTCTAACTCGAAGCCTTTTACACCCGTGCCGCTTCCTCACGACGTCGTACTGCCCGACCTGTTCCCTGCCGAATCCTTAGTTATACCCGACCCATCCGACGCAAGTACCCCCAACACCATTGTTATTCCTTCAAGCAGCAGTTCACCACACTCCCCTGCTACTCAACTCAACCGCCTGACGCCTTCGTCGGTGAATTCTTATACCGCTCCGACCCCTTTTCCTCCCCGAAATCGAGGCAAAGCTAAATTCCTTTCCATGGGCGACTCACAAACCTCAACTTCGCCTGCGAGGGAAAATTCTCCTGAAATGATCCAGCTTACTCCCGACATTCAGGGGTACCAGACCGGTGTCAATACCGCGCGCACTCATTTAGGCCTTAACCAACAAGATATGAACCGTCAGGAGCCCGGGCCGCAACTCGCCCAAACCGGAAGTAGTTCCGGTTTTGCAGATCCTCTTGCTCAACTGTCCGACCCTCCTGCGGCCAGCCCCCCTTAGGTCTCATGCAGTCCCGGTAGAAAATATCGAAGAGCCAGAAGCGGATGCTTTCGCTGCTGATGAAGGTATTGACGTTGTTGGAAACAATGATGCTCCTCCCGAAGAGCTTCTTCTCGCGGAGATTGAGGCAGTCATAACCACGAATTACCATCGATGGTTTCCCCGGGACAATGTCATTTCCCTTTTCGAGGGCAAGTATCTTTATTTCTCTGCTGCAGAGGAGGAAGAACTTCTGATCCGGTAGGGTATCCCGGAGTGCATTAACATTCGATTTCCCGTACCTGGGGAGATGCCGGTGCATATTCGGTCACGGGAGATCGTGATCTTCATCGAGCTCTTCAACTGGGATCTCAGGTTTCCTCTCGACCTTGACATTGCTCTATATTTCTAGACCTTCAACATCTGCCCCTCACAGCTAACGCCCAACGCGTGGTATACGATGATGTCGTGTATAATGGCTTCACGCTTATCGGGTCGGGTCATGCCGATGGCCGAGTACATAGCCATGTCATGGCTCTCGAAATCCCCCAAGTCTCCCTTCTTCAATTTTCCTTGGCCAATACGTGGAAGATTGTGAATAACTTCCTCGAAGGCGATAAGGGTTGGAAGCATCGGTTTGTCTTTCTCAGTGGCTGCTGGGAAAACGACCGCCCAAATAGCGAGGAGAATCTGAGGCGATTGCTGCAGACTTGGGTTCCTGATGGTACATTTTTTTGTATCTAATGGACCGATCCTTTGTGTAGTGTCGAAGGAGTTTATCGAGGGGCTGAAGAAAGACCACTTCAAACCTGGCAAAGTAACCTTCAAAATTTTGAAAGACTATGCCAGGAAGCACTGGGGTCGGGCGTTCCATCGCGCCTTCAAGGACACGAACCTGATCATGAGCAACCTTTGGTGTTGCACGTCGGAGCCGCTTACAATTGAGCAATTGCGCCAACCACAAAGCTTGGTGGACTTGGTTGCGAAGGCGAACGCTCCCGACGCGCACTTGCTTCTTCCGAAGTGTAACGAGGCTCCCAGCAAGCGCCCTAAGTCGGATGAAGAAGTCGAGCAGGCCGATGTCGAGGCTGAAGGGGGCGCTTCTGAGGGACAACAAGAGGAAACTGCCGCTGTGGATGGCGAAACCCATCGGTCTGAGGAGCTGGCCAAGAAGAGGAAACGAAAGGCAAAAGCAGGCGGTGCTCAGAACAAAAGGTCGAAGCGTACGAAGAAATAGGGTCGAGCTGCCGCTGCATCTGATTCTGCTGATAACGCAATCGTCCCGGAGCTTTTTGATCCATTCGGGGGGGGGGGGGGGGAGTTAAGGGTGCGACTGTGACCGATCCCATAGCGGTGTTACCCGATGATGCGAGCTCCGTAAAAGCCTCGAAAGATACCGTGGCATCATCGAGTGGTACTAAGTTGTCGGTACTGTCCGCGTCGGGGAGTCCGCACACTTTCCCTTTGCGGATAATAGAGGGGTTGTCCTTGTCCCTGTACAATATGATCGTTCCCTTGGCGATGAAGGAGCAGCGGGCAGCGGTGCTAAGCCATAAATTAGGGGACGCGGAGGGGAAGGTTGCCACACTTGAAGAGGAAGTGAAGAAAGGGAAGGGGCTCAGAGGCTGTTGGAAGAGAAGCTAGAAACGGCCGAAAAAACCTTGACGCGAGTCAGAAAAAGACCGAGATGACAGCGCTGGGAAATTGGGTCAGAAAATCTCTGACCTGAAGGCTGCTAATGCCCTTTTTGCTGACCAGTGCCAAAAGTGGATGCAGAAGGAAACGGCTGAGGCCAAGGCTGCTTATGTACTGACCTTTCATCATCGATTCCCCGACCTGCCTCTTGGGTCAATGTGGCTGGATGTTCTTGAGGCCGACCGCTCCGATGGCGTGGTTTATGAGGATGACGAGACGGACGACACCGAAACCGAGTCTGAAGGAGAGGATGCTTGACCTCTTATGTTTTTTTAAAGTTTTGTAACTGTTGGGTCGGTAAAACCCTTTTTGAACTGTGTTTTGTAACCGTTGCTTTCGAAAATTAATATCCACTATCATTCTGTTATTTTTCTCAATGTCAATTGAAAATTTCCCATAGGGTCGGGAATATAAAATGTAGATCAGGTTAAACACTGAAAAACCATTCAAGGTTCTGTCGATCAATTTAAATTGAAAATTCCCCATTAGGGTCGGGAATATAAGATGTAGATCAGTTTAAACACTGAAAAATTATTCAAGGTTCCGTCGATCAATTTAAATTGAAAATTCCCCATTAGGGCCGGGAATATAAGATGTAGATCCGTTTAAACACTGAAAAACCATTCAAGGTTCTGTCGATCAATTTAAATTAAAAATTCCCCATTATGGTTGGGAATATAAGATGTAGATAAGTTTAAACACTCAAAAACCATTCAAGGTTCCGTCGATCAATTTAAATTGAAAATTCCCCATTAGGGTCGCGAATATAAGATGTAGATCAGTTTAAACACTTAAAAACCATTCCAGGTTCGGTCGATCGTCATAAGTTGTCTGTCAGCTCGTCAGCTTATGGATTCCTTTTTAATATTTCAGAGATATAAAGGTAAAATTTTGAATTAACAAGGGTCGGTTGCCATGGATGCCTCATTAAAACCTTCTCGCGTCTCCGAGTTAGGAAAGAGTACATCCTCGACCAAAGGTTCTTACATAAACTATGGTTGCGAAAAAGTTACAAAAATCAACAAAGTTACTCCAAATATAGTTTCAAATGTTCAATGTTCAATGGGAGTCTCAGCAAACGCCCGCGCGTGTCCTGCAACCGGTATGTTCCACTCTTAATCCGTTCTACTACTGTATATGGTCCCTCCCAGTTCGGGGCGAGCTTGTCGAGGCTCTTATCTTTGGTATGCAGGAAAACTCTTCTTAAAACCTTATCCTCGAGTTTGAACTTTCGCTGACGTACTTTGGACGCATACCGACTCCTCATCAAGGTATGATAATGTAAAGAATTTAGTTGAGGTCGGCCCCTTTTTTCTTCTAGCAGATCTAGAGCTAATCGTCTGGCGTCGCCATTTTTATTTTTCGTGTAAGTACCGACCCTAAAAGACGGAAAGATTGATTCTGTTGGGATGACGGCATTACTTCCATAAACTAAGGCATAAGGTGATTCTTTAGTCACCGTTCGAGGTGTGGTTCGGTAAACCCATAACACTTCTTGTAAGTAATCCGGCCACTTGCCAGCTTTCCATTCTAAATTCTTTTTGAGCCCGTCCAAAATGGTTCGGTTCGTAACCTCGACTTGCCCGTTCGCTTGGGGATGGAAGGGGGTGGAAAAGCATTGCCTAATCCTATGGGTCGTACAAAAATATTTCATCTCATGGTTATCGAACTGGTGTCCGTTATCCATGGTGAGCTTCTGAGGAACCCCGAACCTACAGCAGATGTCCGACCAAATAAATTTGATGATATCCTTAGTCTTTGTAGCCGATAATGGCTCGGCTTCCACCCATTTAGAAAAGTAATCCACATCCACCACGATCGTCTGTCTTCCACCGGATGCCATCGGTAAGGGCCCTACAAGATCGATTCCCCATCAGTCAAAAGGTAAGCCTTCAGATATGGATTCTAAAAGGGCCACGAGAATGTTTATCCCATTCGCAAATCTTTGGCAAGTGTCGCATGTTTTCACTATCTGCTGAGCATCAGTCGTTACCGTAAGCCAATAGAAACCGGCGAGAAATATTCTTCTTATCAATGCTTTGTAACCACAATAAGCCGCGCCCTCTCCGTCGTGTAACTCGGATACAATGATCTGTGACTCGTTTACCCCCAAGCATCGTTGTAAAGGCCTGCTAAATGACTTTTTGTATAGTACGTCCCCCAATAAAACGTAGCCCCAGGATTTGTTTCGTATCTTTCGAGCCGAGATACTATCGTCTGGTAGTAGTCCTTCAGCCAGGAAAGCGATAATATCTCTTCGCCAATCTGAAATAGTTACCGAACACACCTGACAAGCCATTTCTGGTCGAATATCCAGCTCTCTCCTCTTTATCATTGACGGGTTTTCTTGTTCGGTTACCCAGGGGTAATTGCTTGAACACGAAGCCGATGCTAGAGAGTCGGCTACCATATTTTCGGTCCTCAGGACATGCTCATATATTACCTTGGTGGATGACGCGGCTAACACTCGTAATGCTGCTAAGTACTGAACCAGATGTTCTTTCCTAGCTTCCGACGCTCCCGAGGCTTGATTGATCAAAAGCTGAGAATCACTAATAAGACGCATATGTGTTGCCTGATGCATACTTTTTCCCGTTGGAGTGACTATCTGTACGCCCGCGTCGCTTCCATTGACGTTGGACCCACCATCGGTTCGGATGACCCACTCATCTGGTTTGTCCTCTTCAGGCGACGAGTCTTGGTCCGGGCGGTCGGAATGGAATTCAACTGTAAAATCAGCCAGAGCTTGGCCTTTGATAGTTGTTCACGGCTCAAAATTGATATCGAAATCGCCTAACTCGACCGGCCATTTAGACATTCTTCCTGACATGTCCGGTCGCTGAAGTACGTACTTGAGTGGAAACGAGGTTCGAACGATAATGGGGTGGGCCTAAAAGTACGGCCGTATTTTTTCCGCCGCAGTCACCAAAGCTAGGGCCATTTTCTCCAACTTCAAATACCGTGTCTCCGCGTCCAGTAAGCTTTTGCTCACAAAGTATACCGTTTTGGGGATCGTTCCCGATTCGCTGATCAGAGCCGCACTTACGGCAAAATCCGAAACCGCTATGTAAAGAAAAAGAGTCTCCCCTGTCAGGGGATTTGTTAGGAGGTTCAAGTATGATAAATAAGTTTTGATCCCTAAAAAGGCTGCGCTGCACGCCGGCGTCCAAACAAAATTCTTAGCGTTTCTCAAAACCTGAAAAATGGAGCGCACTTGTGAGATGAACGAGAGATAAACCGATTCAAGGCCACGAGACGCCCGGTTAATATCTGGACCTCCTTGATATTCTTAGGCGGCGTCATGTCGGTAAGAGCCTGTAATTGGGTCGGGTCTGCCTCGATTGCTTTTTCACTGACAAAAAACCCTAGGAACTTACCTGACCTTACCCCAAAGGAACATTTCTCCGGGTTTAGCTTGAGATTTATACCCCTTATATTATCAAAGGTTTCCCTCAAATCGGCGAGATGGTCCTCGTCTGTGCCACTCTTTACTAACATGTCATTGATGTAAACCTCCATATTCCTCCCTATCTGGCAGTTGAAGGTCTTGTTAACCAACCTTTGATAAGTTGCTCCAACATTTTTTAATCTGAACGGCATAACCTTATAGCAATACAAGCCTTGGCCTGTAATAAATGTTGTATTTTTCTGATCCGCTCGGTGCAATTTGATTTGGTTGTAGCCTGCATATGCGTCCATAAAAGAGAGTAATCGGTTACCGGATGTGGAATCCACCAACTGGTCGATTCTTGGCATCCGGAAGGGATTCTTCGGGCATGCTCGATTAAGGTCGGTGAAGTCCACACACATCCTCCACTTCCCGTTCTTCTTTTTGACCAAGACAAGATTGGATGTCCAGAGTGGGTAACTTGATTCTTTGATGTGCGTGACGCTGAGCATTCGTTCGACTTCTTTCAGGATGATTTCGGTCTGACATTTTTGTTGATAGTTAGCTTGTGAATCACATGGTTCTCTGGGACTCCGGTCACGTCCTTCGAACACCACACGAATAAATCTAAATTCTCCTGTAGCAATAACAACAATTGTTTCTTGAAGACCGATGACAATTGGATTCCGATCTGTAAAACTTTTCCTTCGGTAAATTGGTGTTTTTTGCACTCTTCGTCGGTGGTTAAAAAACTGGGAGCTTCTCTAGGGTCATCGACGGTAGTGACCCAAGGGAAGTCCCACTAATTGCTAGTCCCGCGCTTGTTCCATCTCTTGATCTCTTTTTGGGGCCAAAGTCGCTCGGTAACATTCTCTTGCCGCTTTCTGGCTGCTCCGCACTACCCCTACGTAGTTCCTGACCACGTACTTCAGACATTCATGAACTGTAGAGGATACCGCGTGCATTCGCGATAGCCACGATCTGCCAAATATTTCATTATGAGAAGTCGGTGCGTCGACTACGATGAATAAAACAGTGGCCTCCTTTTTATACGGTCCGCGGCCCAGCTGAACAATACCTTCAAACTCACCAACCACGTCTGGTGCCGAACCTGTAAATCCTACAATAGTTCGATCCGAACATGTAATGACCGGGGGCGCCCTGAACTTGGCGAAAGTTGATGCAAAAATTATGTTGACTGAGCTCCCAGTGTCTACTAAGATGCGTCGGACCTCTTCTGCCGCAATGGCCGCCCCAATAACGACGACATCTTCATGGGGGCCGGCTATGTCTCTCATGTCGTTGTCGTCAAAATACAGGATCAGTAAAAGGATGGATTTCGAATGGGGATAGGGTCAAGCTTCCAACTGAGTAGCCAATTTCACGATATGTCGCTTTCTAGAGGAGTGCGTGATCCCTGTCATGGAAATACCCCCAAAAATAGTCAATGATTCGAAAAATTGACAAAGGTTTCTTACGCTCCCGTTACTTTCCGCGGCTTCCTCTTCGATGGCCCCGATGAGGTTACGATTTACATCCGGATCGAGATACTCGATGGAGACATCAAAAGGGTCGGTTACTTCGGAAATTATCATGGTTATCTCGGACTTTGGCGTCGTCATGATTTCTTTCGAAGTAGTGCCTTGCTGCGATTTCTTTTTCACGTACTCGAGTAGGTTCCTGTGCTCTATCAGCATCTGTATCTCCTTTTTGAGGGCAATACAATCCTTAGTATCGTGTCCCACGTTTCGTGGTAGCGATAATACCGGTTGTTCCTGTGCTCCTGAGACGCCGGTATGGGAAAAGGCCTCCGATACATCCCGCTCTTCTTAGTAAGCAGGTCGGATCCACTTATTAGACATGGGTCGCGAGACCACTTGGTTCGTCGGCTTCGCTTTTTTGCTCTGGGAAGCCAGAGGCTTGCTTGGTAAGGACTGGGTCGGCGGTATTGTGCTAACTAGCTGGACTTGCTGAGCATAGCTAGATTGAGCCCCATGTTTTATAACAACCGACGCTTGCGCGCTCTGTTGAATTTAGGCAGCCAATTCAGACGCCTAGGTTTCTTCTATCAGTATCTGCTTTTCCACCTGAGCCAGAAGGGCAGAAAAAGTAAAATCTTGCTTTTTAGTGACCGCTTGCTTGATCGGTCCCGGAAGCAACCCCAAGCGGTTCGCTGTTAGTGTCACGTTCTCTTCGCAATAATCCAGGTCGGTCTTAGCATCAATAAAACGCCTAGTGTAATCCCTGAGGCTCTCTTCTAGCCTCTGCTTACAGTTCCTGATCGTATCTCCGTTGGCTCGGAAGCTCTTGCTTCCGACAAAGTGTTGACGGAACATCATCCAGAACATTCCAAAGTTTTTAATACTACCCTGTGGTAGCCGGTTGTACCACTTTGACGCCCGGTCTCTGAGATCATCGAAAACACCCGACACAATAGCTTATCGTCGTTATCGAAACTCAACATAAAGTTTTTGAAAGCTTCCAAATGATTATCTGGGTCCCTCTTACCGTCATACTTCTCCAATTTGGAAATATCAAACCTCTTCGGGAGATGTCCCGATAATATTTCGTCGGACAACGATGAAGCTCTCCAATTCATTCCGAATCTGAACGCTCCGCCTTCAAGCCCCTCGGTCTGAATCCCATACAAACCTTCATCTCCTGGGTTGATGAACTGGCTACTGACTCGGTACCCTTGGTTCTGGCTGTTCGATGGTTGCCACTGGGCCTGAGGTAGAACTACTCGCTCCTCTCTGCTGCCTGTTTGCATCTCTTCTTTTTCGAAAGAGACTGGCGTCCTTTTCTCAGAGCTACCCTTTTTGAACTTTGGAGAGTCAGTACGAGGTGCCCTATTCGTCGGAAATTGCTTTTCTGCGCGCGCTTGTTTAGCCTTTCCTTACGCCGGTACTCTCTTCCCGACGAATCATCCGAAGTATAATTAGCAGAAATCCCCCGGTTATCTTTTGGGTACTGCTCTGCTCTTCCATTCTCCGAGCGAGACTCCTGATAATATCTAACAGGTCAGGCGTTGATACGAGGGTCAATAGTCGGGTAGCCTTCGTCGCGGTTGTGTACAACTAGTTCTTTCCATTTACCTTCTCGCGCTCTTTTATCATCTAGTGCCCGCTCCTTTTCAGCATTTAGTTTCGCGATGTCTTCCAGCAACTGTCTCCTGGTCATGATAAGGGTCGACCGCTTGTCCCGACCATGCGCGTAATATTCCCGACCTGGAGCTTCCTCGCCTTCAGACAGGGAAACGACTCGGATCACTTCTCTCTCGACCCTCTCTCCGACTGCTTCGTCATTCATTCTTTAAGATCAGGTCGCGATTTTTAAAGAAAAAGATTCCTTTTTGGTATCACGTGTCCCCACAGACGGCGCCAATGATGAGAGAATAAATGACAAAAGAGAATAATGTTGGATCTTGGACCTGATGTGACTAAGGCTCAATATTCTAAAGAGAGAAAGTAGAAAGAGAATATTATATTCAATTATCCCACCTACCAAGAATAATGGATCTCCTTTTATAGTGGGGAAGGCTGGACCCATTTATATACTTGGTGGTATCGTTTTATTTCTTCTATAGTCCTTTATAAAATACTTTGCTTACAAATTACCCTCTAATAAATAATAAATACAATAATAGGCATATTCATCTCCTTCTATTTACAATTGACTCCTTTTCTATTAAGATCGGCGAATTTCTCCCTTATCACCTACAAATCTCCCCCGCCTGCTCACGAGGAGAGTGTTACCAGTCCGGAAACCTTTATGCACACATCAAGGTTTTGTTTCGGTAGTGACTTTGTCATCATATCTGCTCCATTGTCATCAGTATGGATCTTCACAATACTCAGCTGCTTTGACTCTAAGGTTTCACGAATCCAATGGTATCGAACATCAATATGTTTCGATCTCAAATGCAAACTTGGATTTTTGCTAAGATGAATGGCGCTTTGACTATCGCAGTAGAGAGTATAGTTTTCTTGATTGAGGCCCAACTCTATAAGAAACTTCTTTAACCATAAAAGTTATTTACTAGCTTCAGTAATGGCAATATATTCAGCCTTAATAATGGATAATGCAACACATTTTTGTAACCTTGATTGCCACGAAATTGCTCCCCCTGAAAACGTAATCAAATATCCCGAAATAGATTTCCTGCTATCCACGTCACCAGCCATATCTGAATCTGTGTAGCCTTCAATAATAGGTTTACCATTTCCAAAACTTAAATATAATTGAGAAGTTCCTCGAAGATACCTGAATATCCATTTTACAGCTTCCCAATTCTCTTTTCCAGAATTAGATAAAAATCGGCTGACTACTCGGACGGCATGAGCAATATCAGGTCTTGTACAAACCATGGCATACATCAAACTACCAACAGCTAAAGAGTAAGGTATTTTATTCATTTCTTCCATCTCGCTTTCTTTTGTAGGTGATTGCTTGGAAAAGAGTTTAAAATGCCCTGCAAGTAGAGAAGTAACAGGTTTCGGTTTTCCATCTCGTCTCTCATTTTTATCATCAACCAGTACACGTCCCACATCTTTTCGTTTTATTATGTCTGGTCTCGCATCTATCCACTCTCATTATGTTTGGTTTCGATGATTTAATAATGTCTGGTCTCGTAAATTTATAATGTATGGTCTCACGTGATACAATAATGAATGGTCTATCAACTTTATCATGTTTGGTCTGGCATGATTTAGTAATGTTTGGTCTCTCAACTTTATCATGCATGGTCTCTCATGATTTAGTAATGACTGGTCTCTCAACTTTATCATATATGCTCGCGCATGATTTAATAATTCATTGTCTCTTAATTTTATTATGTCTAGTCTCGTGTTATTTAATAATGAATGATTTATTTATTTTACTATATCTCGTCTCATATGATTTAATAGTGTATTATGTATGGTCTCGCATAATTTCTGGCGGAAAAAATCAAAAATTATCATAATTGATCTAGTTTTATCCGTCTTAAAAAAATAAAATCGATATTATTTTTCAAATTCTTTTCTTCGAACTTCGGTAAGAAAGATAAATTTTAATTCAAAAAATGATAAGGGTTGTGTGGCTGGTGATGAAGGATGGGTATTTGAAGTATTATTATAAAATTAGGTATATTGTTTGAGTAAATACATATATGGGTATTAGATTGGTAATATTGGAACTTGAGGTACTAGATAAAACTAAATATTAGTGTTGAATATCTTTCCTTACATTCCCCTTTTAAAAAAGCAGAACAATAACGATGTAAAAATGATTTATTGTGTTCCCTCTATAAATTATTAAAATTATATTTAAAAACGTGTAAAACGTTTAAACGAAATGCTATGACTCGTCGTTTTATAAAGATGAATGAAATAAATAAAACAAAAAATAACAAGAAAATAAACTAAATTATAAATACATAATTATTTATAATGCAAAATAAAAAGAAAAAAATAGGATAAAAATAGTAAAAATACATATTTTGTTATAAAAATATCAATGTACAAGTATTTGTAGCTAAGATTTAATTTGAAGTCTTAAATTAAATTAGAACTTATTTCAAGTGTTCAATTAAAAATTAAAGTACCAATAATTGTCCAAAAGCAAAGTTATTCTCTACTTACTATCATTGTTATCATGTATGCGAATCAAAGACCCAATAAATTTTGTTAATTATTACCTAATATCCATCTTTTTTAATACCTCAAAAATCCTTACTCATTATACAAGGTTACATTTTTTATCGACTTAGGTATATTCATAAAACACACCATCTCTCTTTTCATCTTCTTCTTCTTCATAATTTTTTTTCCAATCTTTTCTCTTTCCTCTCTCAGTTCTGTAAATTAACAATATGCGAATGAAAAAATATGACTACATCAATTGAACTCGATCAAATTAATAAACTGTAAATCAAATTCAATCGAATTCAACAAACTGTAAATCTCTCAATATCTCTATAAATTGACAAATTGTGATCGAAATGATAAACTAGAAAATGATAATTGAAATGTGTTACTAGGGTTTAGGTTTTGGGATTTTATGGAGAAAGAAAATAATTTTATGGTTCATGTAAGTTTTGTTGTATTTTTACAAAGAAGACAAAGTCTATAACTCGTGTCTCGCACCTATCATCTAGCGGTACTATATGCAAGACCAATGTAAATTAGAAATGATAAATGCGAGACATGAAGTCTAGATGATAGATGCGATACCTAAGTTTAGATGATAGAGCGAGACCTAATTTTTAGATGATAGATGACTAGTGTAAAATAGAAATTGTATATACGAGACACAAAGGTTAGATGATAAATGTGATAGTTAATTCAAGCTCCTGGAAGTTTGTGTATACTAATAATGATTTGAGATTTGATGTCCACATATAGATAACACATTCATTATCATCATTATGGTCCTACAAAATTACCAATAACTTTTGTGAATTATTGGAGTCTATTTGAATATCACTTTGGTGTGGTTTATTTTCGTCTGAGGGTAAGTTTGTAATTTCTGTTTAGAGTTTAGTGGAGTTTTGTGAGTATTTAATGTTTGGGTAGAATGTAGAGGGAGAATTAAGTTGGCTGGTTGTATTTAATTTTCATTACCCTCATTTAATGTTGGTAGTTGGGTATTTATACCCTCATATTTGGGCCTTATGGGCTTTTGGGTCGTGTTTAATAGATTCGGGTCGAGTTTAAAGACCCATTAGTTTTAAGTAAGTAAATAGGCAGCTTAGTCAAAAAAGTGATTAGTGTTTTAAGTACTTTAGTTCTGTTCGGATAGTTCAATGGATGATGGTGTCCGAACTGCCCATGTCCGGTAAGGTGGACATTGTCCGAATTGACCCTCTCCGGTTCCCATAAAAGGTGGTGACAGAATCCGAACTCATCACACTTAACATACAACAGCCACCTAAAGAGAATTTTTCAAGAACTAAACACTAATTAACTAATATAAAAAAAAATTATGAGAGGTGATTAGTTACATGTATAAAATTTTGACGGACAACCTAGACCCAAAGACATTCAAATTAATTATAAAACAAAAATTAACGGACTTCCAAGTGCGAAAAAATCATGTATTGTAAATTAAACCTTACAAACTTCCAAAAATTTGGAGCTACCTCATGGATCGTAAATTAAACCTTAGCAAATTAAAGACATCGATAAATTTATATAATCAATAATTAACTAGCACCATAGTGAATATATAAAAGGGCTATGCTAGAAATAAAACACTTTTTCTTGTATTTCTCACTCTACTCACATATTTTTTTCAAATTCAAACTTGAAAACCCAAAAATGCACTTATCATCCTAAATAACTACCAAAATGTCACTAAGCATAAAAATCAAAACCTATTTACATCAAACCCTAATTTCCCTAGCACAATTCTAAAACTCTAATTATTCTAACCTTAAGCCCTAATTTTTCTACCACAAAACAACCACATATTAAATAACATGGAAGATAAGGAATTGGGTTGCTCATTGGAAGATTTCATGGATAAAGAACAATTCTATCAGAGATAAATTTTATACATTTAGTAATTGTTTAACTTTTAGTCGCATGACTTACACGACGAATATCTACCTGTTCGCACCAGCAATGCGATTTAACTAGTGTAATTTTCACTGTTTGTGCAATCCGTATTTCTATAGTCACAAATCTTCATGCGATTTGTAGTGCATTCATCGCAAACCTTTATGCGATTGTTTGTAATATTTACATATATATAGTGTAATTTATGTATTATGGTGTTTTACTTAAAATATAGTTTATTATTGTATGAGAAACTTGGCTTCCACCATTTATGATTGATGATTACACATTAAATTTTAAAAATTGATAGGCTTTTTACTAAGCCGGAAATGAATGCATTTGTAAAATGAGAAGAACTCATTTTACCCTATATAACTATGGGATATGGGGAAGAACTCATAGGGTAAAGTACTAATGTGAGAGGTGCGGAGTTTACAAATCAAAATCCAGACTGGAAACTTTAAAAAAAATGAAAGTGTACAACCAAAAATTACATTTTTATGTCTGAATTAAGAGAGCATCTGGTTGACGTACTAGTTATGCACTGGTGTTTGTCCGTTATAAACATAAAACATAAGCATAGATCTTTTATTCGCTTAGACCGTCATTCTCACGCTTGTAGAGTCAAGGTGGATGAAGAGCAACTAATGCGTAATTTGTCTTACCTTGGGTTGCGTCATAGGGAGATATATATTAGTTTAAAGATTAAAAAAAACCCGGAGAATGTTTCCAACATGCGTACAATCTACAATTACCTTGGGTTGCGTCATAGGGAGATATATATTAGTTTAAAGATTAAAAAAAACCCGGAGAATGTTTCCAACATGCGTACAATCTACAATTATCTCAAAAAACATAGTGATGTTGATTACAATTGACAAACTCAAATACAATATTTATTTGCCAAATTGAAGGAATATGATTACTACACGTGGGAGCGAACAGGTAATAATTCAGACATGATCACCAATTTTTTTTGTGCATCCTACAAGTATTAATTTGTTGCGTACATTTTTGCATGTCCTTGTCATGGATTTTATGTACAAAAAACGAGGTATAAGATGTCATTACTCAAGATAGTTGGAGTAATTTCAACATCACTTACATTTACTGTTGACTATGTATTTTTGAGTGGGTTGAAGATACAAAACTATACATAGGTGTTAAGTGTTTTACGTGGTTTGAATAATATGTTTCCATTTCTTATCTTTATTTGGACTGATCAGTAGTTAGCGTTCATGCGAGCTATCGAAGATACATTTCCGGGTGCAACTAACTTGTTATGCAATTTTTATGTGAACAAAAATATTCTTGGGACGATTAAAAAGTTGATATTCTGTGCATTTCAAAGAAATTTATAGATTTATATTGCTTCATTGTCGAAGTAGACACGATAAAAGCTTAAGATGAAAATCTACCATTATTGTGTGAATTGTTCGTCGGTTATCCTAAATGTATATAAAATGTTATGTCGTCATGGATAAAAAAAATACGATGATAAATTTCTTAATCATTAAACCAACAAGATCAAACTATATGGCAATAGAACAGCCAAACGGTAAGCTCGCATTTTATTATAAATCTTTCTTTTTTATCCCAAAAACTTAATGTTGTAACTATTTTTTTCCTTTGGTGGTGCAAGAGTGCTCACGCGACCCTTAATAAATACCTCGCTACTAACCAATGCAAATTGAATTTTTTTGAGAAAACATTCATAAGGTCCTAAGAAGCAACATTTTGGGATTCTCGATTCTTTCGAGCTAAGTAAGTTTTTTACTGAATCGGGTAATACAAATCCATGAAGCTCGCAACTAGTTAGTCGCGTATCACATGCGGGCTTAAAAGCATTGACATGCGTTATTATATGTTTTAAAAATATAAAGTTAGATCTGGTAGCATGTGATGGATGCGTCCTTAGGAAGACACACAAGTTACCTTACGCATGTAAAATAGATGCAATAGTAAGAGAATGTAGATAAATTCCTTGAAAGATGTGGATATATTTTGGAGAATAGTAGATATTGTTCATAGAGATGACACTATGCATGTAAATCTTATACTAAAAACTTTTAATCATAGATAGTCTCATATGTAATTACGGCCTTAAACAACAAGATCTTATTATCAATAAGGTTATATAGCTCTTAAATCCTAAAACTAATTACGCCCAAGAGCCTAAAGAACCGGTTAGAGCTAAAGGTAGGCCAAAAGTTGTGTGGACCAATCAACTAAACGGAACCTTATTTAGTGGTAATATGGTATTGAACAAACCGTGAGTACTAGTACGCCCATAAATACGTTAAGTAGCACACTCACAAACATGTTAAGCAGCACAGCTGCCTCCAAAATGCCTTTATGTGTAGTACATAAACCTTTAACCGCAAAAACAAAAATAGATCGGCCCAAAAACATTAATAACAAAAGAAATTAAACAAAGTACCTGGAGTGCATCCCGATATTTTTATATTCTTATATTACTAGCTTTTTAGATATTATTCTAGGCGGAAAATGCGATTATATGACCGTGTCGATAGCGATATACGATTGTGAGGATAGTTAGGAAATTGTTAGACGCGATTTGTTTTCAGAATTGGAAGCACATCACGCTTTATGGTTGGATGTTTATAGTTCGTCCAATGCTTTAGATGATAAGTACATAGGTCGGATTGGTTCAAAATTTATCCTTCAAGACGTTATTGGATGACATTTCTTGAAATCAGGTTAGTGCTAGCCACTCGATATCAAATGCAGGTATACCATGTCTCTCAAATAGGTTCTTTAACTTATCCACCATTACGTTGGAGTCCACATGTTAGTTCGTCAGCTATTATAAAGATTGGAATTGATTTCATACATGGTAACCACTTCGTAAATGTAAGTATATTAATTTGATTGCATTATTATTTTATCATTTTTGTAGATTTTTATTCCTCTAATGCACACATTCAATTTATAGATTATGACTCCTCCCGATGGACCATGTCGCCATTATACTCTGCATGTGATGCCACGTCATCGACGAAGAAATTCAATGGACGCATTGGTACTATGGTAGATTTAATAAATATACCCAAATTATTTCGGTCGGGAATGTGAAGCTTAACCAATATCCAATGTTTACCGATCTCACCAAAGATGATGTTTGATCATGTTACTTTATGTGTTCAAACTTTTTTTGCAAGATTATATCATGTAATATTTGAATTTGTTTTCACTTCAACTTATTATGTTAGTATTTAATTATGTAGTATCTGAATTCCTGCGTAATATTTATTTTTGTTTTCATTTGACTTCCCGCTTATTTATATTTCCCGCCAATATAGGATTCTCGTTCATGTTAGAATGTATCAATGATAATGCCTACAAACTTGACTTACCAAGTAAGTATAATGTTAGTGCAAGCTTTAATGTTGTATATTTGTCTCTTTTTAACGTATGTGATTATTTAAGGACAAATATTTTTCAAGAGAAGGAGAATGATGCAAACTAATGAGATAGATATGTTGATCATAAAAGTAGAGATGCAGTTGATTCAGGACCAGATTCTTTGTCAATTTCTAATGGTCTAATGACAAGACTTAGGGCCAAATAATTTAAAAATGCACTTGATGGGCTAATCCAAAATTGTTAGGTGAATTCAAGTCGATGGGTTATTGATTATAATAATATGAACGTGGGCTCAAAAGAAAATCACATAATTGTTATGAAAGTGATTGATTAAATAAGTGACAAGAACATGCATTAAAGAAGGTAAATAATTGGGTTTGATTACTAAATGGCTTTCATATTAGCTTTTTGAGTTGTTTTAGAAATTTAAGAGTCCTTTTATTAATGTTTGTCTTTAATTCTCATTTGTGACTATTCTATACTTAGAGGTTACCCCAAATATAAATATGAGGCTTCACAAGATTTATAAAAATAATTTAGATTCTCATAAATATTATAATATTGTGAGGTTGTGGCATATTGGTTCTTAAACGGACTCTTGAATTTATCAAGAAAGTCTTGTGACATTCAAACGTCAAACTCGTACCCGTGGTTCTAATCTTTATAAGTGAAGGTTCAAGGCTCAAACAAACAATTTTGATACGTTTTTTGGGTTCTAAAAACCATTCTAGTTATCGAGTTTCACCATACTTGTTGGTGAAGTTCATATCATCTTCTTCCTTGAATATTTTGGTGAATGTACCAACGTATACTTCACATTTCCAATAAGATGATAAAGACAGTATGAATGATAGCAATCAAGAAAAACATTTGAGACAATATTAACTGTACCTAGATGACAATGAGATATAAAAATGATTTTATGACCAAGTCAGTGAGGCTTCAATGTCTCTAAAAATCATTACCAATTATCATCATCATCTTCGAACTCAGTAATAGAAAATGTTCGTGGAAGAAAAACCTACAGAAAATATAAGAATAATAAGTATCAACAGGATAAAGTAATTGAACAACTAATTATATAATTTGTAATTTTGTACATAAAACTAATTACGCAACCAATTCTCACATAATATGAAACCAGTTAACACGTAATTACGCAACCAACAAAGAATTCTATATTTTCATAAAATAAGACTAATTCTGCAACAAAGATCTAATTACGCAACCAGTTTGCATGTAATTATGCAAGGTTATTACGTAATTTTGCATCCAAAAAATAATTTAGAATTTACACATAATATTTTTTTAAACAAAAAAAAACACTTACCATTGTTACAATCTTTAGCTATTGCAGAAAATAAAACCTCTCGATATGTATCGGTTAAAAATGTGTCATCGGCAGAGAATGAGACGACAAGAGTAAAAACTTTGAAGACAATCTTTATAAACTATAAAACATGGTTTTAAAACGGTTTCCTTTAACAGAAAATCACTTGTGTGTATATAATATTTAATGCCTTAAAATAACTTTTTAACGAGCAGAAAGAAGCATAATTATCTCCATAAATTTCTCTTCTAGATTTCTCTTAAACACTTCATGACATGCCATAACAAATATCTAAATCATGATCGAATTTAATATTTGACTGAACCTTTTTTGGAGTAATATAAAAAATTTCATCTAATTTCATTGTTTATCTCATTTGAATATCAAATCGGACGTCAAATGTTTTTATTTTTAGCTGAAAAACCAAGATAACACTTATAGTCACCGACATACTTTTATAACCATATATTCATTCGACTGATAAACTGAAGAATAAATACTATATGGACATCTTTTGCTCTCTTTCATCGAACAATGAACACTTAATTTTTCTTTCTGATTATGAAGAAATTATAAGTAAATCCATATTTGATAACAGGTTGAGATAAAACAAAACGCAAGGATGTAACACCTTCAAATACCTGCCCTACACCTTGAATACTATCAATCCAACTTCTAGTAGCAAGTTGTTTTTCTTATGTTTAGAAAAATGAACACCCAAACTAGGCTTTCCAATTGATATATTATCTTCAACTATCGAATCAATATAATATAATGATTATTTATCCAAATCAATACCATTAATACTTAAAACTCTGAACAATCTCAATAACAATATTTTGGCATTTACTACGGTTAGTCAATGCAACCAAATGAATAATTGAAGCTAAAACGACAATTGGTCCGCCAATATCATTTGTTTATTATATCAATCATACTTTCATAAGTTTCAAAAGTACTATGTAGACGAACGAAAAATTTGTTATTTCGTTCAAAAATATCCAATGAAAACATTGAAAACCTACTAATAAACAAAATGAAAATTTAGACTATTTTTGCATACAACTTTTACATATTTCTCCAACTAAAACACAAAAAAAATAGTTATTATGCAACAAAATTACACATAAGTATACAACACAACACTTACTAATTACGCAATTAAAAATATACACAAATCCGCAACTAAACACAATGACTAATTACGTAACTAAAATGAA
Organism: Limnanthes douglasii subsp. nivea; assembly: GCA_036936605.1. Lineage (NCBI taxonomy): Eukaryota > Viridiplantae > Streptophyta > Magnoliopsida > Brassicales > Limnanthaceae > Limnanthes > Limnanthes douglasii. The sequence goes on from JAUPFV010000002.1 coordinate 161,549,399, forward strand.
CATAATTACGCAACCCACCAACACTAACTAATTACACAACTAAAATGAACATAATTACGCAACACATCAACAATAACTAATTACATAACTAAACTAAACATAATTACACAACCAATCCGAAAAAATTGAAAATAAAATATATTAATCCGAAATCACCATTTTATATAATTGTAAAAAAAAATATGTAAAGGTATAAAATCAAAAAATTATGAACAGATTATTAGAAGAAAAACCAAAAAACAGTCTCCAACAATAGGGAATTGCTAAAAAAAGCCAAAACTACTCCGCGAAGTCGCCTTTTTCTGCTTTTTCAATATTACAAAATTGCCACTAGGCGAAAAACCCAAAAAGTCCTTAGAAGTTCATTTAATTACGTTTTATGCCATTATTTACTTTATGAAGTTGCAAAAGAGAAAATCTACCATAACCTAACATTTTACTTCCTAAAACTCACTAAAATCATAAAAACTCAAAACTTAAACTAACCAAAACTTTTTTTTTCAACTTTGTAAAACTTAATAAAATGTTAACAAAACTTGTTTTTCTACAAACCAACATGAACATTGACCCTTGTATCTTTCTGTTTTTCTGAAAAAATAATTTTAAAAGAAAATCAAAAAATGTCCGTTTCCGCGAGACGATGGCATCCAGGTGATGTTCGTCGTCATCATCCTGTCGAAGAAGAGGGTACTTTCGGCCGGGCAAAAGGCGTACAAAAGATGGTGCTGACGCTATTGCATGGCGGACAGAGCTGTATCGTTTTTTTTCCAATTTTTCAACATTTATCTTTCAATTTTGTCCATTTTTGTAATTTTTTTAGTAGGTTATCATTTACTAAAGACTTATAATAACTAAAAACAATATAAATTTAAAGTAAAACAAAATAACCATTATGGTTTAAAAAACCTTTCGAAAACTAATATCTAAATATGTTTTTTTGCAAATAAGTCATTTAAGTGTTATGATATATGATGATATATGATTAAGTGGTTTTGAAGACAATGGGTAACATTTTTAATCGATAATGCTAGTATTAACTTCTTTTAGTTTTATTTCTTTATGTTTAGAGAGAGAAAATAGAGAAATTGTATTTTTTTTAGAAATTATAGTAACTTCACGGAGTAATTTTTTTTATTTATTCGATTTCATGAAGGACAAAATCGTCAAAAAAAATAACTTCACGGAGTAATTTTTAAAATTCAAAACAAGCGTAAATAAAAATGACTTTTTTTTAGCAATTTCCCAAACAATATGATAGAAAGAAAAACAATATTTGATTGAAAAAAAAAATCAGCTTAAAAAACGGAAAACCATACAAACAAAGCAAAGCTATGATTGCTATTTTAAAAGGTTCAAACGGTTATTGGCAAATAAAATTGATATTAAGTGGTTAGGGATAAACCACCAAAATTAAATTATACATTACTAAAAGATTCGGTAGCAAGAAATTATATTACAAAATGGAAAGATGTTTTGTTCAGATTACAACCAGCTGCTGTTAAAACTATCAACATATTTCTCAAACTAGACTCTCTGCTAAAGGGGTTTGTTAGTGACTTTGTTTAATTTGCTTTCTCATTTCAAAAATACTTTTTCTATATCCTACATTTACATTACTTCAACCTATAACCCTTGGAATACCTACAAATGTACATGTCTTCGATCCAAGAACCCTGGTCAATCCTTGATCCAGCTTCATATTTAAGTCCACTAGCTGATAACAATGTAAAAGGCTGTCGTGAATAATCAAAGACAAAAAAAAACAGCTTATAATCCTACAAGGAATTTGTAAGTTTACCTAGTCTTGAGAGCTCTAGACATCTGCTGGCTCCATAAGACTTGTGATGGTTCAGGGTTGGCCTTACTTAGCACTATAAGGCTTCCAGGAGTATTGATGCTTTGGTGAAGACTGAAAGAACGAAAGGTGCTTCTTCCCCAGGGTGTATCGTTGTTGGCACTATTGTGTAACCCTTTGGATCAGGATCCAGAACCATTTCACATGATATTTCACGAGAATTTACGTAATCTGTTCCCCCCACTGATTCGTGAAGGTATATGTTATAAGCAGCACGATGACCACGAGTTTTTAGAATCCTCATCCCGATGTAGAACATCATCGAGTCGTGACTGGATTGATAGTTTCTGAAACCAGCACTTGTCCTGGAGAACCCCACACCCTAAACATAATATACATTAAAATTATTAAAAATATTTGAACCCTACTTGAGTTTACCAAGATATGCCTACCAACACAATTTTCACCTGAGTTAAGGTTATAAATACATGAATCGGTAGAGTTGCATCCGACCCAATGCCTCTCAAACGAAATTGTGGATTTTGATGCCATGAATTGTAATCTTGGCATCCCCCTGCACTATAACCTTGCCATTGCCCGCGGACGGAATAGCGCATTTCACGGGGGTAGACACGACAAACATATATCGATCTAAAATGAATCTGAAAATCTTGCCAAGACATCCAGAATATACCATCTTTTGCCTGTCAGTCATACAAGTCAAGAGAGCCATCGTCAACCAAACCAGCCAAGGGACTAGTGAGAGAAAAAGAATAACTACCTGAGGAACATGCTTCAGCTTGTGCTTCATCCGATCAGTCCATTCAGGCGATGAATCAGACCATTGACCACTCCATTCTACTTCACTGGCCCATGGATTCCGAATTTGAACGAGCTTGTTGCCATCCACCTCTTTTACCTAATATTTGATACAGTACTTGTATCAGTAATTGTGTTGGTATAGGTATAGGTATAGGTATGGGTACTGGTATCAAACTACTATTCGTCGTAGTAGTAGTAGTAGTAATGGTAGTGGAATTAGATCATCCACGTCAAAAAATCATCATTTTAGCTAGGAATTAATCAGTTTTAAACTATAAATTTTAATTTACAACATCAAACCCAGTATTTTATTTAAATCTATATTTATTTTATCGAACTTTTATATTATTTAAATTTTAGTTTATTCTATAAAAAAGAAAAAAGAATTCCAAATATTTACCTTTTTGTTTTTGAAATGTTTATGAATTTTATTTATCAAACTATAATTTTTGCTAGTGTGTAACTCAGTCTCTATATTTGGCTAGTGAAAGTGAGAATAATTCTTATAGTAAGCATTACAATAAATCTAAAGCAAGATACATTTTTGTAAAACTATTAGTTATTTTGATGAAAACCGTCATATAAAGAATTTAATGCGGATGTTCTTATTAGTAGTAGTATTATTAGTCTAGGAATAGATGGTGAGAGAAAGTCCAGTATACCTGCAGCACGGAATAAGCATGCCCTTGCACGATGCCACTGGAAGATATATGCACATCAGAACCTGATGGACTCCCAGCACCAAGTAAAAAGCCTTCTTGTTTAAACCGCAACAATTGAGACCATAATCTACCACTTGCAAGATCAATCTGTGCCTGGGCACTCCTAAGGTCGATCTCCTCACCAGCACCACCAGTTAGGTCCACAAGGGCATCCTGAACAAGCCCACCTTCTAATGCCTCATAAGACCCATGCAATTTCGCGTATGCCTTCTCTAATATCGACACCCAAAGTTCATTCACCTTTTTGCTGGTACCGAATGCTGGTTTCCCCGCTGATTCGCATGGAATCCAATCATCAACTACAACAGGTACCCATTCTCCCTACACACAGAAAAAGTGTACCGAAACATACACATATGGTTAACTTGAGCATCAAGAGGCTATATAACTATGCTTCATTTGTAATTTGCCAAACATCAAGGGACACAGTAACCAGACAGAAGGTCTATATAATGACCGGTAACTAGCTGATTATATAAAATCGGGTTTTGTGCAACCTACCAATCACTGCCTTACCAGCACCTTAAATGAGAAACCATGTTGGACTATAAAAAATAACTCCGATCTTGAACTTAACAGTTTCTTTCCAGTGTAAAATGAGGAAATGAGGAAAACGAACCCAGTGTAATTATTAATTTTAAGCTCATAACAATTAGATTCTGTAAACTATTGTCTAACCATCGGAAACCCAGCGTTCTGGTTTACAAATTAGAGAGATCTAGCTAAAATTCTGAACAGCTGAACCCTTTTGTTGCTGACGAAATAACAGATTTCATCGAGACAGATGAAAGTAGCATAAGGTGTAAAGTTGGCTGTAAGAAAGAAGTGAGATAACTACCTGAATACAGAAACGAACAGTGTAGATTCCTTCTTCATTATACTCTGGAGTGATAATCACCTCAGATATTTGTGACACCTCCGCCAGAACAGCAACAGCACTCAAAAACCAACAGTCGCCTAGCCGGCCCTGTTAGAGAATAAAGCAGTCATTAAGAAATAATGAAACAGAAGCTGCATATGGAACAACAGATCTTAGGATGCAAGTTAAACGTCTCTATCACAAGTATTGCTGCCAACAGGCCCAAACCTGACAAACATCTGAAGGATTAGCAGCCCCAGAAAATAAGCAAGGATACAAATCGATATGGTCCGCCTTCACAATGTCAGCAGGTCTCATCCACTCAGAAACAACCTATATTAGAATCCCAACATAAGATTATGATCACGAAGACAAAACAGCAAACCTGGCAGAAAATGTTGAAATTCTTCTATTAAGAAGATACTCAGGAACAGTCACCTGCAATTTTGAAGCCGGATTATCTGGATCTACAAATAAGGATTGATCATTTGGAGGAAACTCCTGATCTGTGAAATATCTTTCCCCCCGAGCCAAGAGTGCTTCTTTGACCGCCAACTCAACTGAGCGCATTTTTTGGTTTATATCTTCTTGTGATTCCATCCTTGATTGTCTATACTTACGAGAAAAAGATTCTACATTTAGTACTAAATCACGGCCAGACTTTCTTTTTCTCCCACTTGAGTATTGCCCGTCCCACTCAACCTCATCTCTATCATAAAGATCAACATCTACAGGATCACTGTCCCACTCATCAACCTGAGCAAAAGACACAAAGGAACAATCAGTTATACGGCGAAGCAGAATTATAAAATATCATGCTCCAAAAATATGGTAGAACAATACTCTTGGTGGTGAATCAGCCCATTGCCAATTATCTTCAGGGAAATCTATCATATCTAACTCTGCTGAGCTGATAGCAGTATTGAGAGTAACAATTTCATCCTCAGTTATACACCTTCCCCATAGGAAAACGTCCATGATATGCATCTTAGACTCAGCTCCTTCACTATCTGACCTCCCAAATTCATCCGCATCGATAGGTGGCCGACTACCCAGCCAAACTTCTGTCCCTGGTTCCCAAATTCCATTTCCAGCACTCAAGGGTAAGCCATTCTGGAAACCGTCAAAGCCACCATCCAAGTAGCAGGTTGCCTCCCCAATATCAGCATCTATGGTCATTGTCACAATGTGCCACCTGCAAAGCATTTGTAAAACCCAGTAATTAAGAGAAAAAAATAAGGGAAGCAATACCCTCAGTGAATATAATCAACATTCAGTAACCAAAGCACACTAATTCCAAAAACAACGTGGGTACACAAACCTTCCATCGGCAATACTTGTTGCACTTATATACCACTCTTTTGAAACAGTTGTTTGTTTAGCACCTTTGGCAATCCATCTAATCCCAACTTGTCCGGCCTCAATGCCTTGCTCCGAACCAGCAATAAGCACTTCCCAGCATACTTTTTTTTGAAATTCGGTGCCAAAGAGGCAAACCGGACCAGACTCGGGTTGGATCATTGCTGCAATTGAAAACGTAACTTTTTGGCTTTGACATACACTTGGATCAATCAGGCCACAGTGTCTACCATTTGTCATAGGTTCGTCATCAAGAACACAAACAGCCCCCGTTACTCCCGTCTAGCCATAGAAATATATAAGTTAGTGAACTCATGTTAAAATCAGTTAATGTTGACCATGTAAGAAGTACATATCTATATTAAGGAGAAACTGATCCTTGAAAATAGCAACACTAGGACACAAGGTTGACATAAATTTAATATTATATATCAAGCTAAAGCATCAGTGTCTAAGGAACAACTGCCACACATCTTTTATAAGGTATAAGATAAACCTGCTGTGCCCGACGATCTAATTGAGCAGTGCGTATCCTACGTGCAATGCTTGAGACCCTCTCTCGTGCAAAAGAATCCTCTAGAACAGAATCACCCCCCACTGCACGTACTGCCGCTGCCATGGCTGCTGCCTCCCTGCTCCCGGCATTAGGAATAGAGGATAAAAGTGAAGCTTCAATTTCCTTCCACTTGCGTTCTTCCTTCTCCAGAAGAACCTTCCTTCTTTCTTTACCTTTGCCTTCCTCTTCGCGCCTCTGCATCAGGATTTCCTCTTCCATCTCCCTCTCTCTTAAATAACTGCAAACTCATTATAAAAAGGTAATCCAACACGTCAGCTAGGCTAAAGATGTAACAAAACTCATAAGAAGTCACTACCTCTCCTGGATAATCTCAAACTGTCTCCGATCTTCTGGCTTCCATTTGCTAATTTTTTTAGCACTGAGATCTGGAAAGCCTATGCTCTCGAGAAAGAGTCTCAGGCGCACCTCATCCTACCACATTAGGAAGTCGGTAGTGTTAGTAAATACACATAGCACCAAGAAGTAGAATCAAATAATGGGACTGACCTGTACTCGTTCTGCTTGAGCAGTCAAACCGAGCAAAAGCAGCAAATAACCACCAAACTTATCCCACATATACACCCATTCTGTATCTATTGCTTCTTCCAGAGCCAATATTCGTGCATGAGCACACATTTCTCTCCTGTAATCAACGTCATTGGATGAATCATGGTGGAATCGCTTTTTGTGAGTCATTCTACGGTAGAATGACCCAGCAACTTTTTCTTCATTCCTAAGACGATCCCTTAGCTTAACCACGTCATCTCTTGGAAGAACAAAGTTTCCACCTTTATCACGCATAGCAGTAGGATCTCCGACTAAAAGAGCTGCTGAGCTAGCAGACCTTTGAGGAGCTGAATAAGTTCCAGATATAGCATTTCTCGTCTGCCAGTGAAAAAGGAATATTATGACTCGCGTACAGAAACGGGGAACAGAAAAAGGAAAGTTTTCGTTCACAGATACACAATGTCTAAACAATTTATCGGAGAAAAGGTGTTTAAACAAAACAAATCAAACATTCATTTTCAAATTAGGTTTTGCAAGTACATCCTGGTTTCGACAGCTTAAATTTGAGACAGATACACTAGCATAGTCATCATATTTAATTTTATATATATTATTTTTTGAAAGAAATAAATATCCATATTGATAAAAAAAAACTCCACATTACACTTGAAAGAGCATATAGGAATCATGACCAATAATTGAAAATTAAAAGATAACAATTAATACAAATTAATAAGTACAAGTTAATATATATGAAGGATAACAAAAAATAATCGGAAAATACAGTATCTATTTCCAAGCTATTCTATGAAGAATGAGAGTAACACTGTCTATTTGAGGTATGAACTCGTTAACTTCAAATACAGAAAAACAACATTGATCTCTGAGCTTTTAGTGAGAACAGATAACATTAGAAGAATGATTGTTACTGGTCGAGGTTCTTTATTGAATGAAGCTTAACTCAACGAGAAAACTCTCATCAAGTAATACTACAAAACCAGAAGATTCTCAGCCAAATTCCAAAATACAATGCCAGTTGAAAGTACACTTATTCTTACGCAAAGTCTCAGAAAACCAAATTCTATCGATGTTCAACGCACCTTGGTGGCCGATCGAGCAATGGCTTGAACCACAGTATCCTTGCTAAGAAAATGGACTGCATCTTCAATCATCTAGAGATAACAACAATAGGAATCAACTTGAGTATGATTCTCTGGCATAGAGGAGAAAGAAGTTCTCGATGAACAAAAAAAAAACTTAATCCCATGAAAAATAACTCACTATGTTGAATCATACTAAATCATGAACCATAGAAAGATTAAACTAGTGTACAGACCTTCAGAGTCAGACAAGGACGAGAGACAGCAAACCCAAAAGCTACAACAAGCGTGATTGCTGATACAGCCGCGCCAGCGAAAGGTGGATAAATAATTAAACTGGCAACAACTCCCCAGCCTTCAATTGCCAATGCGATGCCATAGAGTAGGAGAAATGCAGCACTGACACGAATTGTCTTAGAATAATCACAAATCAATATTAATATAATAATATAAACATGAAATTCAATATCTATGGCACGACTCTAAATGTAAAACAATAGACAGAATAATGTGATTAAAACTTTGTCCGCATATCAAAGGACAAGATTATACACACCTGACATTCTTTCCACAATCTGCATGAGTATCGTAAATATACACAGGTAATACTCTTGGGGAATAAACCACTATTGGCGGAGAGAGAAGGACCTGAACAATAATGACATCAACAAAATATCTGTTTCAGACAAACCGACAAGGCTGAAAGAATTTGAGTGAAAGAGATGAGGATAGTAAGATAGAATTTGTTTTAGGACAATGCAACTATAACTTACGGTCAATGCTCTTCCAGCCAAAAGAAACAGAAGTGAAAAATAACCGACCGATGCTCCAATAAATGGTTTATCTGATAATATGAAAACAGAAATTCAGACCATCACGAGTCTGTACCAAAGCTATTAACCAACTTAGAAGGATGAAAGTTCAAGCAAATCGAAAGAGTATCTAGTTTAGTACATACTTTCAAAATATCCAACAAGAAATGCAGCCAATCCCAAGAGAGAGGCAAGAATGCAAACAAATATGGTTTGTGTCCTGGATAAATAGAAATTGTTTGACGCCCAATGGTGAATTACACCAGTGGCTAGCACAATCAGGAGGAGAACTAAAAGGCAGGAAGCACCTACCTGTTGTGATTGAAAAACAGAACCATGTTAAGAGGATTTATCCCCACTAAGGTTAATAGGTAATGAGCAGATAATAAAATAGTCGATCTTACTATCCAAGGCTTGATTACAACTATAACAGCTGATATTGCGCAAAGAAGAAGAAAAAGACCGACGAAAAGAAAGACATTTGCCCCATCCGATAATTTCCAATCATCATCCTTCCTGCATTAATTAGGCAGTCATATGCATCATGACAACAAACTGAATCAAGCTGTTGGATCCTGCTTAGCTGCATACCAACCGGGACTGAGATACATAGGTTACTTACCATTTAAGCATTCCACAACAGAGTGAAAACATCGCAGGTATACACACCAAAGGGAGTAAAGATGCAAGGAAATCCCCAGATGTTGGATCCTGATAATCTCTAGATTTGACGACTTCCAAATAGGATGTACCAGAAAATGCCACAAGAACAACTACAAAAACAATAATAGCAGCAAACATCATAGATCAACATGTTAAGTAACAATCATCATTACCCCTATATATAGAGCTTCCACTTTTTCTCTACATCACATCACCTTTAGACAAAAAAATGGCCATTAACTTACACAGAAGTCTCAAATCAGGAGGGTTATCCGAAACATATTACTTTGCCAAGTATTGAATTGAGTGAACAAAGAAAGAGTCGAGAGGATACGCTGACAAAGACTTCATCGAGGCCGCTTTTTACGCACAAAAGGTCAAATGAATTTAACTTTTTTCGAAAACATGTCTAGTCAAGGATATATTTACAACTTTGACAACTAAAAAGAAATTGAGATAATATTCAAAAGGAAGACCTACCTGAAAATATACCAACACAAACAGCAGAAGAGAGGGAGAACCTATATGTTGCAAACCAAGAAACAATTGGCAGCACACCAGTCACCACCAAAGCGATTGCAGATGCCATTGCCCAACCCAGGTATGCAGGCGATTCATAAGGAGAATTTAAGCCTTTTTGATCAGCAGTCAAACCTTTGTATCTTAAATCTTCCAACGGCTTCGCAGATACAATTGCGCCCAGAGCCAATACAGATCCCGTAAATAGTGCTATACATATATAAAGAACAACTCCCTGTAATATAGGGACAAAAGTAAAGTCATTCCAAAACCCAAAAAAACAGCCGCATAAAGCAGACGCTCTTTAGGTTAAGAATATATTTATTTATATATATATATATATATATATATAGAGAGAGAGAGAGAGAGAGACCTCCTTCATCCCACGAGGAGGGTGATGTCCTGCATGACCGGCACATGGTACTTTTGGAACCCATAACTGATAGGCGTTACGGATCCATATTGGAATTGCAACAGAGAGACATGCCACCATGAGAGGAACAGTCAGGGACAATCCAAGAAGCACTGATGATTTACTGCAGAACCAAAAGAACAAATTGCAGCCCTGTTTCTAGAAATATGCACACAACTTGTACTTGAAATATAAATGAATGATTGGCAATGTAACTTTAACTAATAGAATGACAAATGATAACATAAGCCCTGCTGCTAGAGTTTCTTGATTTTAAAGGTGAACAGTTATCACAACTCTTAACTCAATTATCTAAGTTTAAAGGTGAGTCACCTTAGGTACCACTATCATCCCTCTAAAGGCAAATACATATTTGTAGTCGTAAGTAAAAATGTTTTTATTTAGCTGCGGGAGTCAAATATCTTGCTTAAAGGAAACAATAGAGCTGCCAAGCTGTGGCGGTTTATAATAAATTACAAAGGAGAAATCATTTTTTCCTATCCTGCTGCGATGGTAACAGTTTGACTTCAACAGAAAAAGAAAAATTGATTGATCCAGTTAGAGAGACTGCTAGCGAGATGAGATTTTATGGAATATGGCTGTACTATGACTTTCAAGAATTTATGTAGCCTATTAACCCTTTGGCTAAGAGAATTGACGAAATTGGGATAGATTTAGATTCAAATTAGTACAAAACTATACCTCAAGAAGGAGAGCAGCAATCCAACACAGGTGCTGAGCAGCCAAGCAACACAACCATACTGAAGATATACAATAATCACATGGAGAATTAGAATGGTACAAGTACTTAACAGTGAAGTTGTTTTGACATAAAAGCACTCTAGGACTCGTAAATCAATATTATTTTGAAATTAATTTTTATATCATTTGAAAATTGTAATATAATATTAAAATAATATATTGACGCAATCACGGATACCCCTTGGCACTGACGTGCACCACATATACATTTATTGATCTTAGAAATTAATCAATCCATATCATACCTTCTCTTTCTCTCTCACTTAAAGACACTCATCAATTAGAAGCAATTTTGTCAGATCCAAACATACACTGCAAGAATACGAGACTTAAAAAAAAAGTTGCAGTTTAAGATTCGAGTATACCTTCCGTGATTTTGATGTCATGGTCATTTCTTCAAGTTGAAGTGATCTTAGAAATGCCATGATAGAGCAGACAACGGGAGATAACAATAAAACAGCCAAGCCAAACTCAAACTGCAAAGAGACAGTTTGAAAACTGCTAGCATCAGTAGACAAAATGAAAGCCCAAGCTATTTTGTATAGCTAAAAACAAGAAGAGGACGAGAGACTAAACTCACCTGTTGATGGGTAGAGTTAATAAGTTTAATTGTCTTTGGACGAAACAATGCCACTACAATTGTTTCAAGAATGAAGAAGAAACTAAACAGACCCCACGCCCGTTCTGGGGTGCCGACTACATGGTGGAGAATAAGTCTGGCCAGTTTAAGCCACTTTTCAAGCCCACGAAGTCTCAACTCTTCTGATAAAGAAATTTGATTTGGCAGAGCAATGTCAACACTGTTTATGTCTACATTGGTGTTGTCAGAATTGTCGCAATGATCTCTATCTGCATCTAAACTACTCCTCTGAAGTAGTGCCAGAATAGTTGGATCCAAATTCTTCTCTTTCAACATCATTGCAAAATTAGGATCCAATCCTTTATCTTGCAACAAACTAGTCAATTCACGGTCACCTTTCGCCCTCTTTTTTAGCATTGATGTGATTCTTGGATCACTTAACCTTTCTTGAAAAGCAAGAGTCAAACTTAGATCCAGCATCTGTAGATTTGCTGAATCTGATGCACTAGACTCACAGCCTTGGCTATTAGGACCATTACTTGAGCAAACTAGGAGACTTGCTTCAGGCTCCTGGATGATAGAACGACAAGAACTACTTCGTAAAGCTAAACTGGGTCTAGCACTATCCAAGCTCTTATCGCAAGTAATCCCTTCTTGAGAACTGGTATTTCGACATAATGTGACATTATTCCAGTTATTAACATCAACCATTTCTTGGGCCACACCCCGGCCACTAGCGTCGATGATATTGGTCAAATTTCCTACCTCAACACTACTACTGCGTTTCAAGCTCGAGCCACAACCTTCAGAGGAGCTGGATGAAGTGACCTGCTCCTTTCTACGAAAACCCTCTCTCAGCCGAATCACCGTGCTTTGTAAAGCTTCTCTCCTAGCAACTAATGGATTTGTAACCGATAGATGTCGAGAAACAGCAGCGCCTGAAAGAACAGTAGCTACCACCATGTAACTAACGCAATGCCCCAGGTACCTGAAGCAACAAAAATGATGTAGAAAATACAAACGACATATGTAAAAATAAACTTAGGAAGCTCAGTTCAGAACAAACCAATAATGCACTCCAAAGCAAATGAGAGAAATACGAGACGCGCCTGCCACAAATAGTACTGCAACCCTACTTTCAAGAAGCTTAAACCCATACAAGCATGCCCCCATATTCCAATCTAGATAAGGAAAAAAAACATATAACAACTTGCGTTTCCAGCAGTTAAGGATGTTTTAGAAAGGAGAAACGCAGGTAACAGATACCAAGAATAATAACAGCAGCAGATGTGATGGCTCCAAGCCAGTGTGCTTCCTTTGCTGTCAAACCATACAAGATTGAATATGCAAGCAAAACCACAAGCGAACCAGCGTAAAGAAGTCCCAGATGTGAAGCCCTAAAACCAAAAAACATTATGATTATTATTAGCACAAAATAATGCATCAGAATCTTTACTTCCGAAAAAGGATAATAGCAATAGTTAAGCGATATGTTCTGTATCAAGTAGGCATGAGTATGCATTTCAACAGTTAGCACCAAGGCTACCAGGTCTTTTCTAAAAAAGAAAACGTGTCCAAAAAGGTTAGGAGGACAGACAGTAAACATGAAGAAAGGGGAGGAAACCTCAAAATCATAACATATTCCGAGCTATCAGTCACCCATTTCATAAAACCTAGTTTATCTTCCTGATCAACTTTACAAAAAAGAAATCATATAGTCTGCATAAAACAAATAAACAAGTTCAACAAACAACTAACAGTATGAAACAGCATGAGCCTGTGATAATCACAAACACATAATTTTCCAGATTTAGAGAGAGTAATAAGTAAACTACCTTCTAGACTGTCGAGGATATAACTCATTTGGGTCAGGTGGCCCTGGTAAACAAGCCACTGGACCTACTTCTATGCAATCGGAGTAAGCAAATTTATAAGCCTTTCGAACATACTCATCTACGTCTAGTCCATTCCCTGCAAATTTAACAACTTAGGACATCTAGAACAGATAATGATAAATAAGACACAATTTATTATTTTCCCTGATCGAATTAATCATAAGAGAGTTGTGAACAAGCTATAAATAACTCAAATTAGTGCAGTAGTGACACTGAGTTAAGTCCAACTTAATGAACTTACACATGAACTACCTATGTGATAAAGGAGCAATAAAAGAGGCAACTATAAAAAGAAATGGAGAAAGCTTACCGTTGAAGACCATTCGGCAAATAAAAAGCATGTTAATTGCCAAAGCAATAGCTGATACACCAAAAAAGAAACCGGAAGAAGAATATTGCTCCGATGCATGTAAACCGGCTGTAACATATACAGCACAAAGTTCATATGCGCAGAGTAAGCCCACAGCCATCAGAAGAAGAAAGGCAACTGCTCCTGGTAGATATAAACGGAGGATTAGAAAAAAAATCATATTCTAAACAAAAACAGGGTATAGATGCACATTCTCCAGCGTTTATTGTTGTTTTGTATTCCTTTGTCATATTTGCTTCGAGTATTCATCCAACTAATACACTACAGCATGTCCTCCCATAATTTTATCATGTGAACTAAATATTATCTCTTGACTTTAAAATGAAAAGAAAATCGTGTAGATAAGTTAATTAATGCTCCAAAAAGGAGATCTAAGCAAATAGGATTCATAAGAAGATGAATATGACAAATTAAATAATTTTAAAAGACAGTTCTTTGAGGAGAAGCTGGTTTCCTATTTATTTATTGAACCGAAGGCATAGTACAAAATATTTTACGCTTTGATGGATCCTAAATGGCGATATATTAAGTGGCTCTAGTGATGTCTTCAGTTATAATAGTTAAAATGATGATTTGAACAATAGTGGGTAGTGCAAGACATACTTGAGCTTTGCCATTGTGTCCTCCACCAAAGCATGATTGAATAGAATGCCAGTAAAAGAGCAGATCCAGCCATGATTACAGCAAGACCAATTATGTCCCGACCCAGTATTACAATCAACCAGCAACCCCATGCGATAAGGACCAGAATCGGAGATATGATGACTATCCATGCAAGGAGTGATAGAAAAGCACATAGTATACCAAGTTGTGATCCTTGTAATAAATTTGGCCATTTCCTAGCAAAGATCCAACTAGAAACAGAAAAACATGAGAAGTGTCAGAAAAATACCAAGTTAATTTATAAAGGTCTCAGCTACCATTCACATGTGAGGAACACATTTATCACAGCTGAATGGGATAAGTAACCTGTGTCGAACTGTGTAGTTATTTCTAAAGAAATATTTAAAACAAGAATCTCACTATCAAAATATGCCAATTGAAGCCTAATCTAAATAGCAGCTAACACTGAAAACTGACATATGGTGATCTATCCAGACATAGAGATGCCTCCTTTTAGAGCTGTGACAGCTAAAAGTACTTGAACAAAATAGTTACAGTTCTTGGGGCAGTATCCAGACACCTGTTAGACAAGTGCATTACCCATCCAAGCACTAATCTGTCTTAATAGCTGGATTCTGCCATGGAAAAATCTTATGTGATGGCTGCTAGATAGATGCATGAAACTTTTATTCGTCTAAACAATTTTTCAAAACCCAATATGACAACGTTATTTAATCCAACGGTCCAACCAAATGACAGACCCCAAACTTATTGAAGCAGACAGCCACTAAAAATTAAGAATACATCAACTCTTTTTCTAGACTCCATTGTTTCACATGACAAATATGAGCACAAAATGGGTAAAAGTAAGTCGCTAATATAGCTATCCTATAAACACGTGGCAATCAAAGCAATGGAAAACATAATACAATAAGGATTATAACCTACAGTAGTCTTTCTTGATTTAAAGATAAAATTTAGGACTAGTTCCTCAAGACAATATAGTTAAACATAAAACGACTCTGATCTATCTTTCACTTACTTTCCTAAAATGTATATCTAGTTTGCAGCTAAAACCGATCTTCGCATATCCTATCAATTTTAAGAAACCAGTTGTTTGACTTTGTTTTCCCTTAGGATCCATCTTTCATATATCTCTCATAATGCCTAAAGTACTATAGCCACAAGTTATAGGCGATTCCCGATCAATCTAAAGATTCTACTTTTCTGAATATATTCTGTATCAAAGCAACAGCTCTACTTTGCATCATCTTGTCCAATCAGCGGAGATAGAACGGATCAATTACAACTTAAAGCACATCAAACACGTCCTTGATCTATACAATTTATCCATCTATCAGCAGAATTCAGTTGGGACTAAACTGACGTGTCATACAATGTTAATAACATGAGGCAAGATATGTGTTCCAAAATATACCTGTAAAGCCGCCACGGCCTCCAATTAACAGCCCAGAGTATCCAAAAGGAAGCTGAAGCCGACACTGTAAAAAGAGACCCCGAGATTACGCAGGCCAAAATCATGCTATGATCCTGACCTTTCATGGGTTCGTTTCCTCGCCTAAATCTACATGCATAAAAATACAGATTTCAAATTAAACCTAGAATACATTCCAACTAAGATAATGCGAAAAAGAAGGAGATGATAAAAATCACAAGTTCAGCAGAAAACTCAAAACCCAATATAATAGAAGAACAATGCAGAACCGAGTGAAATGGGGGTTTTACCAACTCGGCTGAAGATTGCTTAATGAGCAGCAGAATAATAGTGAAACTGAAGCAAATGAGCCATCTTCAGCGTGAAACCATAAACCTTGAAGAAACAGGATATGGGTCGTTTTGAGCACAGTATTCTGGTCGTCTTGAACTACTCAGCAAGTGAAAATTGAACCCTACCCACGAAAGGCATTCTGAAACCAGCTAGGGTTTAGTTGCAGAGCGTCAGAGAAAGAAAGAGAGCTCCTTTAATTTTGGCTATGGTTTTTTTTTTTCCGGTTTCCGGATTACTTCAGGTGAGGACTCGGAGGGAGAGAAAAGAGTAAAGATAAAAACCCTACTGCTTATTTAGAGAGAGAAGGAGAAGGAGACAAACCTCAGAAAAAGAATGCACAAACATAGCCTTGCTTGAAATTGCTAAATCTCTGTCCGGCAGAGAATCACGGCCACTCTCACCAAATACCGCGTGGAGTGGACGTCCAGTTAACAATTCGAGATACGCAAGTCATTGGGCACCTGATGTAAAGATTTAAGAGTATTCAAACACATTCGAAAGAGTTCATCTTATCTTTGTCCAAATGAAATGAGAGTAATTTATTAATCCAGGTACCTAAAACAATTATGTGTATGTACCTTCGCCACAATTAATCCAGGTGGAGGAATAGGAGATAAATATATTGATAGATTAAAAGTAAAATTTAATGCATTACAACCAAACAAATCACTTATTTTATTTTAACCTCCTCAAATTAAAATAGTTGAAGATCGAAAAATTAAATGATGGATTTTCAAAACTCATTAAAATATTTTTATAACAAAGCATGAATGTCAAACGGATACGAATTAATGGAATATGTTCATCTTTCTCCGATGAACTTTTTCATCTTCTCCGATGAATATTAGTCTTCTATCCTTTATTATCAATCTAGTTTCCTTCTAGTCAGTTAGTTTTCTGTTCCTTGAAGAGTTCTTTTTTTATCTTTGTGTCTGATATCCAAGAAACAAAGACCTCCGTTTTTCTTGATCTTTGAGAATTAATCAATGGAGAATTCAGGTGACAATCAGATTGGCACATTTAAGAAGTCATGTTCTTATGCGGAAGTTGTTAGAAAGAGTTTGGAAACAGAGAGAAAACTGGAATTTGAGCCGGAATTTTCAGAAATCAAATCTGACCACTTATCAATACAGTATACTGAAGATGTTCTTGCAAGATTGAAGGCTAAGGCTAAACACTCATTGATTGGTAAATTTACCCATGGATTGCCAAAAAGATCTGCGTTGATTCAATTCTTTGAATCTTTTAAGTTTAATGCAGCGTTTAGATATAAGATCTGGGATTCAAGACATATTGCTATTGAATTTGATTCAAAGCTTGACTATGGAAAGATTTGGCAGAGAGCAGTGTGGACTATAGGCCCCTCAGTTATGCGTCTTTTGAAATGGTCAGGGGATTTTTCTAAGGAGAGTTCGATTGCGCCAGTTTGGATAAAGTTTGATCTGCCTGAACATCTATATGATGAAAATTTTGTGAAATCAATTGCTTCGATGGTTGGTGAAACACTTATAGTTAAAGTTCCTGAAGAAAACAGATTGTTTACTTCATGTTCTGCTTTAGTCGAAGTGGATGTTAATTCAAAAATCCAATCTAATGTATGGATTGGTTTTGGTGATAATTATGGTTATTGGGTTAGATTAACTTATACGAATCTTCCATTATATTGTAATCATTGCTCTCGTCTTGGTCATAGCAGTGAGAAGTGTAAGAAAATTAATAAAGATCAAAAAGTGGAAAAGGTGGAAAAGGTAAACAAGGTCAAATCCATTATTACTATACAAAAGAAAAGTGAAGATCAAGAATGTAATCAGAGTGAAGAGATAGTTGGTTTCAAAACACCTGCTCAAGGGGAAATAATATAGGCACTCCAAACATTAGCACAGGGGATTACGGATAATAATGGTTATGTTAATATGATTTCAGATGGTGATGATTCTCCTGTTTATATAAGAAGTCTGCAGCAATCTCCTGTTATTGAGAAGTGGAAAACAAATTCGCCTGAGTTCTATAGAGACAGTAATCAAGAAGAGCAGGATTGTCTTGATCAAGATACTTTTGAAATACATGAGGAAAGTGTGCAAGGGGTTAGAGATGGAGAAAATAATAATCAGTTGGAAAAACAGCAGATGCAAAATGAGAGCAAAAATGAAGAAGAAACAAGTTTTAAAGAGATTTTTGACAAGAAATTAAAAACACCTAAAGGAAAGACAAGAACGAAGAGCAAGATTATAAAGGCTCTGCAATTTAATGGTTCAAGTAAATCAAAATATTCAAACTCTCTTAATGATTAGTATTATTAACTGGAATATTCCTGGTATTAAAGATAAGGCTTCTCTTCGAAGGCTCAAATATCTTGCTAAAAAAATAAAGCTAAAATCATTGCTGTGCAGGAACCTCTTGTGAATGTTAATGTCATTGGTAGTATTGCTGCCAAGTTGGGTTATGAAAACTTTACCTATAATCTTACTAACAAGATCTGGATTTTTTGGAAGTATGATATCTCTGTTACTGTTATTAATGATCTTAGTCAATGTTTAAATTTGAAAGTAAGTCTTGTTAATAATAATAACTATATTGTGATTACGGTGATATATGCTAAGTGCCAAAGAAGTAATAGGATTGATCTTTCGAACTTTCTTAAGAACATTGCTACTAATGATTTGTGTTGGTTGATTTGTGGAGATTTTAACGTTGTTAGTTCTATTGAAGAGCATATAGGTTGTGATGAGTCCGAATTCAGCATGCTCCCCGGACAGGGACAGATTAGTCCAAAGCCTCCGGACCGGACAGATCGGACAAATCACATGGACCGGACAGATCACTTCGAACACTATGACCATAGGACTGTTCGAACTATGAGAAAAGTACTAAAAACCTAAACACTTCCTGACTAAGCTACTTGCTCCTGCTTAGAGCTCATGGGTCTTTGAACATGACCCGGGTCCTTTAAACATGACCCGAAAGCCCATAAGGGCCCAAACATCACACTATAAATACCCAACCACCCGCATTAACTAGGGGTAATAAAAAATTAACTGCTACCAAGCTGTTTAATTATCTCTCTACTCTCTAAACACTTAAACACCCACACATCACCACTTAAACACTCACATACCATCATAAAACACCAACTGAAATTACCAGCCTACCCTCAAGCGATTATTATCCCCACCAAATTGGCGACCACAGTAGGAGGAGAAAGGTGCCTGAATCAAGCATTCAAAACCTGCCAAGAAACTCTGTCTGAATGAATCCGGACAATCTAGAGCTTCCACCGGCTTTGCTCGAAGTGGTGGAAGAGAACGATGAATACACTGTCGAAGAGCGTGACAGGCTAAAGTGTGAAATAGAAGCTCTGAGGGCTGAGAAGGCCAAGATGGGCGTGAAAGAAAAATCCAAAGCATCGGTTGCTCATCACACCAGTAACCCCATAGAGCATGAGTCTTCGAAGACTCATGTGAGCACCAAAAAGACTCATGCCAGTTCTAAAAAATCTCACCGGTCCAAGCCTGTGGAGAGTTTAGACTCGAGCTCAGAATCTTCAGATAGCTCTTCGGACAGCGAGGGAAATGAAAAATCTTTGTCCTCTAGCAGCGATGAGGGTCGAACCAGGAAAAAGCAAAAGCAGGTTAAGAAATATTCAAGAAAAAAAGACAGACATGGAAGAATGAAAAGATATATTGGCAAGGGATCATCTCATAACCGGAGGCATGTGGACAAGATGCTGATGGATCCCTTTGCTTTCCACGATGAACCAGGTATCTTTACAACTCCCAATGAGGATACTGTGTTCAGTTGTGGAAGGAATTGGAGGCAGTCTCCACTGTCTTCTAAAATTCTGTCCGGAAACCTCCCCAAGAGGTTTGACAGCACTAAAATAGAGAAGTACGATGGCAGTACTGATCCGGACAACCATCTGGAACAATTCAAGAACTTCATGATGAACTTTGATGATGATGATAAACTACTTTGTAGGGCATTCTCCCAATCATTCACGGGGAGTGCTCTGAAATGGTACAACAGCCTGCCTCAGGGTTGTATTAAAGATTTCGATACGTTTTGGGTGGCATTTCGAAGGCAGTTCGTAGGGAGTAAAGAGCTGCAGGGCAATGGAGACACAATAGTCCATTGTGCCCAGGAGCCAAATGAGTCCTTGAAAGAATACATAAGCCATTTTGTGAACACAAAGAATGGGTTGACTGATTGCTTCGAACAGGTAGCAATAGCATCCCTGAGACAGGGCTTGAACCCAGGCAATCTAGCTGATTCGGTGACCAGAAAGAAGGCTATGACATGGGGGGGTTGCTGAATCAGGTTGGCAAACAAATAAACGTCGATGAAACAAAGAAAACCAGGGTGCACAGGCAGGTGAGATCTACCCCAGTGGCACCAACTCCAAATCAGAATCAGTCCGGGAATAAAGCAAGAGAGACCGGACAGGGGCATGGTAGGGCAAAAGCTCAGTCTCAACCAGCAGCTCCTGCTCAAAGTCAGCAATCCAGAAACAAGAGAGGGCCATGGGTCCAACCGGAGTGGTTCGCAGAACTCAAAGAAAGTGTGGCCACCATTTTCGATAAAACAAAAGATGAGGTGCATTACCGGAGACCGGTAACACTGCAGTCTCCCAGAGAGCATCGCAACAACTCTTTTTGTCAATATCACAATAATATTGGCCATACCACTGATGACTGCATAGCATTGAAACAAGAGGTTTAAAATTTGATTGAGAGGGGAGGCAACAGGCCAGACAACACTCACCGGGTTGGTCCAAGTAATGCTGCTCATGAGGGGGGCATGGTTATAGTTGAAAGGTTTGACGTGGAATCTGAATACTTGGATCCTGATCCAACTCGAAACAGAGTGGGTGCTATAAGGAATGTTCTAGGTCAGTCTCCGGGATCATTAAGTTTTTTGAGTCGCTTACAATTTTCGGAGGGGACACTATGACAGCTCTTACTGCTTCTTCGAGGAAGAGGCATGTTCATACTTTGGCCTCCCAACTAGAAGGAGGCATGACATCTTACCAGTCACCAAACTCATTTCCCTTCATTGTGTTTGATGAGGATGATTTAAGAAACATTGCTGGCCCTCATGAGGATGCTGTTGTCATAGGAGCATCTATAGGGGGCAATGAAATAAGACGAATCTTGGTGGATACTGGAAGCTCAGCCAATATCCTTTTCCTAACCACTTACAAGAAAATGAAAAATCTAGCTGTAATTCAGAATTCGGACAGGTCAATCGTAGGCTTCACAGGCAGCTCAGCAGATGTGATCGGGGAGTTCGAAGAGGAGGTGTTATTGGGCAAGAGCCCTTTCAAGAAAATGGTCAGAATACTCTTTATTGTGGTGGATTGTCCCACTTGCTATAATGTTATTCTAGGGAGGTCTTGGCTCTCTAGGATGCATTCAGTGGCTTCAACAGTCCACCAATGCTTGAAGTATGTTGTTCAGGGGCAGGTTGGAGTTGTCCGGAGCAGCCAAAAGATTGCAAGAGAATGTTATGCCACTGCCTTGGCTCCTCGAACGCTGGGGGCAGTCCGCATCGATGAACAATAGCAGTTTGAGGGCCTTTCTGGGGGTGAGGGTGAAATTGATGACCCAGAGAGACCCCTGGAGTATTGATACCAATCGAAGAGGTTGAAACACACTGTTTGGAAGATGGTAAAAGTGTTAAGATAGGGTCCAAGATGCCACCAACGTTGAAAAAGGAAATGTTGAAGTTTTTGAAAGACCATCAGCACATTTTTGCTTGGTGCAATGCTGATGTAACTGGGGTTCCATCAGAAGTGATATCACACCACTTATCCGCCCGGAGAGATGTAGCTCCAGTAGTTCAGAAAAGAAGAGCTTTTTCCAAAGAAAAGGCTGATGTCATTGTGCAAGAGGTTGACAGACTCACAAAGATGGGACATATCAAGGAATCTCAATACCCTTTGTGGACTGCTAATCCTGTTTTGGTAAAAAAGAAGAATGGCAAGTGGCGCATGTGCATTGACTTCACAGACCTCAATAGAGCTTGCCCAAAAGATTTGTATCTGGTCCCCCGGATAGATCAGTTAGTAGACTCTACCTCTGGGAACAAGCTGCTTTCCTTCATGGATGCCTTCTCCGGGTACAATCAGATTCAAGTGGATCCAAAGGATCAAGAGCATACCACGTTTGTCACTGACAGGGATCTACATTGCTATAAGGTGATGCCATTTGGTTTGAAAAATGCTGGGGCTACTTACCAGAGGTTAGTCAACAAGGCATTTGCTGATCAAATTGGAAAGAATATGGAAGTATACATCGACGATATGATGGTGAAAAGTGTAGATGAGCAGTTGCACTTGTCTGATCTCCAAGAAACTTTTGCCAACTTGGTAAAAGTGAATTTGAAATTAAACCCTGAAAAGTGTGTGTTCGGAGTGCAGTCCGGGAAGTTTCTAGGGTATATCATAAGCGAACATGGAATACAGCCCGATCCGGACCAGCTCAATGCTCTATTCCAAATAGAGCCTCCTCGAAACATTAAAGAAGTACAGCGATTAACGGGGAGGTTAACTGCCTTAAACAGATTTATCTCGAGGTCTTCGGACAGGTGTGCTCCTTTCTTTCAAACTTTAAAGGGTGCAAAGGGGTTCGAATGGACCCCACAGTGTGATGAGGCTTTCAATGAAATCAAGAAACACCTGTCCTCCCCTAAAACTTTGTTCAAACCAGTTGATGGGGAGACTCTCTTCGTATATTTGGAAGTTTCAAGTTGTGCCATCAGTGCTGTGCTGGTAAGAGAGGTCGATAGACATCCCCACCCAGTGTACTATATTAGCAAAAGCTTGATAGATGCTGAGAGGCGTTACTTGAAACTTGAAAAATTGGCGTTAGCCCTGGTAATAGCTGCAAGGAAGATGAGACATTATTTCCAAGCTCATCCTATCATCGTCCGGACCTCTTTTCCCTTAAAAAATGTCCTTCAAAAAGCAGACATTTCGAGCAGAATGACCAAGTGGTCAGTAGAGTTGGGGGACTTCGACATAGACTTTGCTCCCCGGACAGCAGTAAAAGCCCAAGCTGTGGCTGATTTTCTGGTTGAATTCCACTCCGATAGGGTTTCTGAGCAAGCTACTGATATAAAAGATAAGAAAATGTGGATCGTCCGAACAGACGGTGGATCTAGCACTATGGGATGTGGTGCAGGAATATGTTTAACTTCCCCATATGGAGACAATATGTACCAGGCTATTTGTTTTGCTTTCAGGGCATCTAATAACGAGTCCGAATATGAAGCAGCTATAGCTGGGTTAAAGTTAGCTCACATTTGTGGGGCTAAGAGGGTCAAGCTGCTAAGTGACTCCCAATTGCTTATCAACCATGCCTTAGGCCAATCTGAGGCTAGAAAGGAGCAGCTTGTGAAGTATTTACTCCTCCTCAAAAATGAAGCACTTAAATTTAAAGTTGTTGTCTATGAGCACATTCCCCGGCAGAAAATGAGCTAGCAGACTCATTGGCAACCATAGCATATACGGAGTCATACCCATGGATCCATGTGCTTGAAAGCCCTTCTATTCAACTCAGTAAGGGTAAAGAAGAGGAAATTTTTGAAATACAAGTGAAACAGCCTCAAGATTGGAGGTTTCCTCTCTTGCAAGATCTCTCTGATGGTGTTGTGCCTCCAGATAAGTCACTAGCCAGAACATTGAAGCACAAGGCTCGTGGTTTCATCATATTGAGAGAAGTGTTGTACAAAAAATCCTACAGTAAACCTCTCCTGCGTTGTTTGGGGGATGAAGAGTCACAAGTGGTCCTCTCCGAATTACATGATGGTGAGGGATCAGCCCATTGTGGATTTAGAGCTTTAACGAGAAGAGTGTTACTCTCTGGATACTATTGGCCATCAATCATGAAAGATGCTAAGGAATTGGTGAGAAGGTGTGATCCATGCCAGAGGTACAGCAATGAAATTCATGTACCAGCCATTCCTCTAGAGTCCATTTCTGAGCCCATTCCCTTTGCCCGATGGGGATTGGACTTAGCAGGGCCTCTCCTTGTGGCGTCCGGAGGGCGCAAAACTATAATTGTGGCCATAGACTACTTCTCGAAGTGGATAGAAGCAGCCCCCTGGCAGGGACAACGTCAAAAGCTGTCATAAAATTCATTATATCCAACATATGTTGCAGATTTGGTGTCCCACAGAAAATAACAACAGACAACGGGCCACAGTTCGACAATAGAGAAATGGAGAGCTTCTGTGCCTCAAGGGGTATACAGCATTGTTTTTCTTCACCTTTCCACCCACAAGCAAATGGGCAGGTTGAAGTGGCTAATAGAACTATACTGTCCGGCTTAAAGAAAAATTTGGAAGGGGCTGCTGGGAAGTGGCCTAGTTATTTACAAGAGGTCTTGTGGGCCTACCGGACAACACCTGGGGCTGCAACACAAGAATCACCCTTCGCCTTGGTCTATGGGATGGATGCAGTAGCCCCCATAGAGAAGACCCTCCCTTCCTTTCGTGTTCACAACTTCTCCGAACACGTTAATGAGATGACAATCAGAAGTCAGCTTGATTTGATAGAAGAAAGACGGGTTAAAGCTCACCTTAGAGTTGCACACTATCAGGGCTTGATGAGGAGCAGGTTTGCTTCCAAAGTTAAAAAAAGAGATTTCCAACCTGGGGACAAAGTATTAAGGAAGGTCTTCTTACACACTAAAGAAAAACTCTTCAGAAAGCTGGCCCCAACTTGGGAGGGTCCGTATATCGTTGTTGAAAGAATTAAGCCTGGGACTTATTGGTTGGAAGACAAAGATGGCAGAGTTCTAACTCATCCTTGGAATATTGAGCATCTCCGGATGTACTTGGAATAACACTTATGTAAATATTTACTTATTTAAACATCCATGTAAATATTTGGGGGCATACTCTTTCCTCCCCGGTGGCACGGAGAGGTTTTAATGAGGTGTCTGGGTTGTTAAATAAAATCGATGCCTTCTTCAAAATTTTCTAAGTGTTTTTAAAGTTCTATCCCTTGTCATACTATCCGGACTGAAATATCTAAAGGCTATTTAAACTCTAGCTGGAGAATTTAAACACTCTCACAATGCAACAACTAAAGGCTACTTAAACTCTGGCTATCAAAACTAAAACGAACAAATGAAAGAAGATGATGGTTATACAAAACAGAGATATTCATTGAGAAAAACAACTTAAAATTGCCTCGGCCTTCCAAGGACTTTTAATAGTCAAGATATAACACAAAAAACCTGTCTGGTCGAGCACCGGACACCATTACAAAAAAATAGTGCCTTGGCCTTCCAAGGACTTTAGTTTGAATAAAAAATAAACAAAGTAGATTGTGGGTTAAGGTTGGGCCTTTGAAGATGGCTCACCTTCATCTGCCTTCTTGCCCTCAAAGTCGTTTTTCCCTTCAACTACTTTATTGCCTTTGGGATCATCTTCCTCCCTGTCTGGGCTCTCTCCGGTCCTCTCTTCATCATCAGATGAGGACGCACTGGAGACTCCATCCTCTTCGCCCATTGTGTGATATGGAAGGTCATCATCGTCTACATAGCTCCACAAGTCCCCTAGGTTCCTCTTCGGAAATTTTTCATGAAAGAGTAGAACCATGTCAGACTTCACCCTCTCAAGCAATAACTCTTCACTTTTAATCATCTGGCTGGCGTAGGCATTGATCTTGGCATTGATTGTAGCCTCTTGATCCCTTAACAAAGCGTTTCTCTCCTCGCCAGCCTTGGACCCTGCGTTCTCAAGAGTAATCTTGTCAGTGGTCAAGTTGGTGATAGTCTTCTCCTTTGCCTTGGTCTCTTCTTTCGAGGCGGTAAGATCTTTCTCCACACCGTACAGCTTCTCCCGGAGGTCTTTAATGGTTTTCTCTAGAGTGGCAACCTTTGTGGTGCTTTCCTCTTGACTCTTTTTCAGCTCCTCGTTTGCCTCCTTTAGCATGTCAGCGTTGGCAGTAGCAGTGCGGAGGTCTTCGGACAGCTTTTCCTTCTCAGAATTGAGGTCTTTGATGATGTCTGCTTGACCCCGAACTTGTCTTTCCAGTGTGAGAACTGGTTGCACATTGCTAAGCAAGGAATGGGCTATGGTTTCCTTTTCACTAGAAACAATGAAAGTCTTACCATTGAAGTTGACCGTATTGGAGCTGCTCGGAGGAATATAAGGCCCTGCAAATTCATCTCTGGGGAGGCTAAGGAAGTATTCCCCAAGCCCACCTAGACCGGTGATGTCCACTTCATCGAGGTTGAGATACCCCCCCTCCACCTCATCGGTATGAAAGTCCATTGGGATCTCTTCGGCCTGCGTTGGGTCGGAAGGGTCAGCATGGAGTGGAGGCTCCGGGTCCTGGAGAGCAAGCTCATCTCCCTTTGAAGTCTTCTTCTTCTTGGCTTCCCGGTCAGCGTCTTCACCTTCTTGTTTGCGAGTCCTCTTGGGAGCCCTTGGAGGTCTTGGAGGGTCTGCTTCCTGCTTTTCGGTCTCTTGCTCCACCACTTGCAAGAGAGCAGCATCGATTTGGCTTTGAGCCGGCCCCTCCGAGTCTGTTGGAGCATCCTTCTCAGCATCACTTGCCACCTTTTTGCCTCTCTTCTTGCCCTTCATTTTGCTTGGGGCTTTGGCCCGGCCTAGCAGGAAGAGTGTCCCATCTGGCTCATGGGACCTTTTAAGTACAGTGTCTGCAGAAGGCTGGGTGGTGAGCTCCTCCCAAGTCAGGTCTCTCCGACCTGTGGTGTTCCACAGGTGAGACCTTGCCAAGTTCCCACTGGTGAAGGCGGAGTGGAATCGGTTCCCCCATTCCTCAGCAGCCCAGGCATCGATTTTGCCACAGGTAACCTGTCCGGCCTTCAGGTAGTCCCCGAACTCCTTAGGCAGTTCTGTTAAAACAAAAGAGAAACCAGTTAATTTAAACCAACTTAAAAAAAGAAGAAATGGACAAAGATTTGGAGTGTGAAACTTACGTTCACTCCTCCACCTGCTTCTGAGGAGGCTTGGGTTCTCTCCGGCCTTGATCTTCTTGCCGTTTTCCCAAGCGCCACTGACAAACAAAAACTGGCTCCTCCATTTGCTCTCCGACTCCAACAGATCATTAACAGCCTTAAAACTGTCCCCCATATTAAAGTGGTAGAAGGGGAATTGGTGATGTTTGCAAAGGTTGGCCACTGCTGCGAACTCTTCCATAAGGAGAGGGATCCCGGACAGCCTAGATGCCATGATACATGACATCAGAGTATACCAACCATTGGGGTTCAGCTGGCTCGGGCAGAGCTTGACCAGGTGAAAATATCTGACGATCTCTGGGTCCAATGGGAATCTGAGTCCCCAATTAAATAGCTCAGTGAAGATAACTATTTCGTTCAACTTGCAATCCATAGGAGTTTCAGGATCTATGGGAATCCTTATCTTCACGTTTTCTGGGATCCCCCATTTTGTGCGCATTCGACCCAAGTCAGCAGTATGGATGAAGGCGTACTTGGTCTTCTGTAGGGCCAAGAGATATTTAAGTTCGACCCTGTGAAAACAAGGCCCTACTTTCCCTTCGAGACACTCCGGCAGCTCCGGATGCCTCAAACATAGTTTTTCTTTGCCTTTAACTTTTTTGGCAGCAGCTATATTACTAGTCGGGTCGGAGGACTCAGACTCGAAAGGGACTTCTTCAGCAGAGTCCTCCATTCTTTCCTCCATAATCGTTGGAGGAATATCAGTGGCAGTGGTCCGGGGAGGGTTCAAACTTGGCACAGCCTGGCTTCCGGACTGCTGGTTTTCAATGTTTTCTTGACCTCTAGTCTCAGGCTGGGGCTCTGAGGCAGAGGTCTCTCTTGGGAGTGCTGGGTTGCTCGCCTCCGGACCGGATGGCCTTTCCCGGGGAGCTCTGATGGGCACTCCAGACCCAGAACTACTATTTTTTGCCCCCGATTTTGAGGTTATTTTTGGAGCCTGGCCCTTTAACCAGCCGGCTTGTTCTCTTAACCACCAGTTTCTTCGGAGAGTGCTCTGTGTCTGATCCCATAGCGAGAAAAGGAGAAGTTTTCCTAACACTTGTGACTGTAACTCCTGGCTCAACAGCAGGTACTGACTCCTGAACTGAGGAACCATAGACTATAGGCGAGAGGGTGGATTGAAATAGTTTTTTGGGCTTAGTACCTTTAGAGGAGGACGAGCCTCGATCTGACTCGGTAACGGAGGCGGCTGGTCTGTCAACAGGTGATGAAGGTAGCCCTACTGCGATTCGTCTTTCCTTCTCAACTTTTTGTGCTCTCTCCAACTCAGAAAGATTGAGCCACCCGCCTTTGATCAACGCAGTCCTTGCTGTAAACATAAACTACCAAGAAAATCTTTGCTTTAGAGAGAGAAAGCTCTGAGTAAATTTGCAGAGTAAATATGAAAGAGATAGTAAAACAGTGGAAAGTGAGTTTGAATTTATAGTAAATCTGAAAAGAGGAGTTGATTCCTAGGAGAATTCGAAAAGTTTGGCAACGATTAAAAGACGGCGCTGATGTCACCATTTGTAATTAAAGAGGTTGCTTTTCGAAGAAGGTGGTGCGAAATTCAAGGTGAAAAACGGCTGGAGTGATCAATCAGAGAGCGACATGTGTCCCACGAACTCTGGCAAAAACCGTTTTGAATTCGTGAAGCTTCATCTGTCCGGGTAAACCCATAGACATGTCCGGATTGAAAACTACTTCTAACATCGGACCGTTTTTCAGGTCTCTGACAAGAATACTTGCTCAAACACCTAAAAAAGGGGCTCCTGATGAGTCCGAATTCAGCATGCTCCCCGGACAGGGACAGATCAGTCCAAAGCCTCCGGACCGGACAGATCAGACAGATCACTTCGAACACTATGACCATAGGGTGGTTCGAACTATGACAAAAGTACTAAAAAACCTAAACACTTCCTGACTAAGCTACTTGCTCTCCTGCTTAGAACTCATGGGTCTTTGAACATGACCCGGGTCCTTTAAACATGACCCGAAAGCCCATAAGGGCCCAAACATCACATTATAAATACCCAACCACCCGCATTAACTAGGGGTAATAAAAAATTAACTGCTACCAAGCTGCTTAATTATATCTCTACTCTCTAAACACTTAAACACCCACACACCACCACTTAAACACTCACATACCATCAAAAAACACCAATTGAAATTACCAGCCTACCCTCAGGCGATTATTATCCCCACCAGGTTGTAGTTCTTTTTATGTTAGCAGCACTAGTGATTTCAATGATATGATTTCTTGCTGTAACATTGAAGATGTTGGTTTCATTGGTTCTAAATTTACGTGGTCTAATGGTTCTAAGTGGAAAAGATTGGATAGGGTTTTTATAAATAATAAATGGTCTGAGAATTTTGCTAGCACTAAGATATACCATCTTGCAAGGACTTGTTCTGACCACATGCCAATTGTTATATCCATATCTAATGATGAGTTTAGAGTTAAGTCTAGTTTCAGGTTTCAAGAGATGTAGACTTTGGAGGATTCTTTTCTGCCATTTGTGGAAGATAATTTGAATCAAAGTTTGGTTGGTGATCATTTATTTGTTTTGTGGAATAAGCTTAAGCGTCTTAAGAAAGGTTTGATTCTGTGGAATAGAAATATTGTGGGTAACATCTTTAATACGGTTAAATGCTTAGAAGATGATGTTCTTGTGAAAGAACTGAATCATCAGAATCTCCAGCCTAATGTTACTAAAGGTGAGCTTGCTAAAGCTAATGTTTTGCTCATCAAAGCTCAAAGAATGGAGGAGATTTTCTGGAAGCAGCAATGTTATTCTAATTGGATTATTGATGGTGATAAAAACACAAGATTTTATCATAGCTTTGTCCAAAAGATGAGAAGAAGAAACAGCATTAAGGGCATTAAGATTGGGAACAATTGTATTACTGAGCCAAAAGAGATTGGTAGGTCTGCTGTTGAGTTCTTTAATCATGCTCTTGCTAACTATCCTTATGCTAGTAGTATTGATGAAGCTATCTGTATGGAGGATGAGATGTTTAATAACACTCCCAAGTTAGTTACTGATGAAGAAAATAAAATCTTGATGAAAGATCCTGATGAGAATGAAGTTTGGAATATCATTAAAGATATGAAGCCTGCTAGTGCTCCAGGTATGGATGGTTTTACTCATTGTTTCTTCAAGCATTGTTGGCAGATTATTAAGCTGGACATGGTTAATGCTATGAAAGATTTCTTGAGGGGTAAGAATATCCCTAGAGGTATTTTTGCTACGGGCATTTGCATAATCCCTAAGCTTTCGAATCCGATTGTGCCTGGTAAGAGGATTCAAGATAATATTCTGATTTGCAAAGAGTTAATGTTTGATATAAATAGAAAAGTTAAAGATAAAAATATCTTGATTCAGATTGATATGTCAAAAACTTTTGACAAGATGACTCATTGCTTTCTTTTAACTGTCTTAATTTTTTTTGGTTTTTCTACTAGATTCATTTGTCTTATTAAGAAGATGATTAATGCTGTTAATGTCTCAATGCTTATCAATAGAGAGGTCTTTGGTTTCTTTAAAACTAGTAAAGATTTACGTCAAGGTGATCCGCTTTCTCCCTATCTTTTCATTATTGCTGAGGAGATGCTTATTAGAGGTATCAATAGTCTTTTATCTGTTAACAAATTCATGAAATATAAAGGTAGAAGCAACATTAATGTTCATAGTCTAGCCTTTGCTGACGACATCTTGCTTTTTACTAATAGCTAAGCTAGTACTATTAGTGATGAGTCCGGATTCTGTTACATTTCGGACAGGGACAGTTCGGACAAAGACCATCTAACCGGACATGGCAGTTCGAACCCCTCATCCATTTGACTGTTCGAACAAGGACTAAAATATTTAAAAACCTAATCACTTCTTGACTAAGCTGCCTGCTCTCCTACTAAGAGCTCATGGGTCCTTAAATTTGACCCGGGTCCATTAAACATGCCCCGATAGCCCATAAAGCCCAAACGTAAGGGTATAAATACCCAACCACCAACATTAAATGAGGGTAATGAAAATTAAATACAACCAAAGTGCTTAATTCTCCCTCTACTCTCTACTCAAATATTAAATACTTGCAAACTTCCACAAACTCTAAACAAAAATTACAAACTTACCATCAGATAGAAATAAACCACACCAAATTGGCGACCACAGTGGGAGCGAAAGGTGCCTGAATTAAGCATTCGAAACCAACAGGAAAAATCAGTCCGAATGAATCCGGACGCCCCAGAAGTACCACCAGCCTTGCTTGAAGTGGTGGGTGAAAATGATGAGTATACCATTGAGGAGCGTGACAGATTAAAGGGCGAGATAGAAGCTCTGAGGGCAGAAAAGGCTAAGATGGGCATTAAGGATAAGTCAAAAACATCAGTTGCTCATCATACCGATAACCCTAGAGAACATGAACCTTCAAAGACTCATGTAAGTTCCAAAAAGACTCATGCCAGTTCCAAAAAGTCTCACCGGTCTAAGCCAGTGGAGAGTTTTGACTCAGACTCAGAGTCTTCTGGTAGCTCCTCGGATGAGGAAGGAGTTGAAGAATCCTTGTCCTCCAGCAGTGGTGAGGGCCGATCCAAAAAGAAGCAAAAGTTGATTAAGAAATATTCAAGGAAAAGGGATAGACATGGGAAATTGAAGAAGAATATAGGCAAATGATCATCTCACAGCCGGAGACATGTAGACCGGATGCTGATGGATCCCTTTGCCTTCCACGATGAACCAGGTATCTTTGCAGCTCCCAATGAGGATACTGTGTTCAGTCGTTGCCGAAATTGGAGACAATCTCCATTATCTTCCAAGATTCTGCCCGGGAACCTCCCTAAGAGGTTTGATAGCACTAAAATGGAAAAGTACGATGGCAGTACTGATCCGGACAACCATTTGGAGCAATTTAAAAAAATTATGATGAACTTTGATGATGACGATAAGTTACTTT
This sequence comes from Limnanthes douglasii subsp. nivea, assembly GCA_036936605.1. Lineage (NCBI taxonomy): Eukaryota > Viridiplantae > Streptophyta > Magnoliopsida > Brassicales > Limnanthaceae > Limnanthes > Limnanthes douglasii. The sequence goes on from JAUPFV010000002.1 coordinate 161,581,450, forward strand.
GTAGAGCATTCTCCCAATCCTTTACGGGGAGTGCTCTGAAGTGGTATAACAGCATACCGCAGGGCTGCATCAAGAATTTTGATACCTTTTGGGTGGCCTTTCGAAGGCAGTTTGTTGGGAGTAAAGAGTTGAAGGGCAATGGGGACACAATAATCCATTGTGCCCAAGAACCAAACGAGTCATTAAAGGAATACATAAGTCGTTTTGTAAACACCAAAAATGGATTGGCTGATTGCTTCGAGCAAGTAGCAATAGCATCCTTGAGACATGGCTTGAACCCTGGAAATTTGGCTGATTCGGTAACCAGAAAGAAAGCCATGACTTGGGGAGGTTTGCTGAATCAAGTCGGAAAGCAGATCAATGTTGATGAAACGAAGAAAACTAGGGTGCACATGAAGGTGAGGTCTGCCCCGGTTGCACCAAACCCTAACCAAAATCAGTCCGGGAACAAGGCAAGGGAGACCGGACAGGCACATAAAAGGGCCAAAGCTCAATCTCAGCCAGCTGCACCTGCCCAGAGTCAGCAATCTAGAAATAAGAGGGGGCCTTGGGTCCAACCGGAGTGGTTTGCAGAATTGAAAGAAAATATGGCCACCATTTATGATAAAACAAAGGAAGAAGTGCACTATAGAAAATTGGTTGCACTGCAATCCACTAGGGAACATCGTAACAACTCTTTTTGCCAGTACCATAATGATACTGGCCATACCACTGACGATTGTATAGCCTTGAAACAAGAGGTTTAGAACTTGATTGAAAGAGGAAAGCTGGGGGCATATGTCAAAAGAAGAGGAGGAAATAGGCCTGACAATACTCACCGGGTTGGACCGAGCAATGCTGCTCTAGAGGGGGCTATGGTAATAATTGAAAGATTTGATGTAGAATCCGAATACCTGGATCCCGATCCAACTTGAAATAGAGTAGGTGCCATTGAAAAACATTATAAAACTGTCTCCGGGCTCATTAAGTTTTTTGAGTCACTTACAATTTTCAGAGGGGATACTATGACAGCTCATACTGCTTCTTCGAGGAAGAGACATGTTCATACTTTATCCACCCAGCTAGAAGGGGGCATGACCTCCTATCAGTCACAAATTCCATTCCCCTTCATTGTTTTCGATGAAGATGACTTAAGAGATATAGCTGGCCCTCATGAAGATGTTGTTGTCATATGAGCATCTATTGGGGGAAATGACATAAGACGAATCTTGGTGGATACTGGAAGCTCAGTCAATATCATCTTCTTAACCACTTACAAAAAGATGAAAAATCCAGCCGTAATTCAGCGTTCGGACAGATCAATTGTGGGCTTCACTGGGAGCTCAACAGATGTGATCGGGGAGTTCGAAGAAGAAGTTTTGTTGGGCAAGGGCCCTTTTAAGAAGATGGTCAGGATACTTTTTATTGTGGTGGCTTGTCCCACTTGTTATAATGCTATTTTAGGGAGGTCTTGGCTCTCTAGGATGCATGCAGTGGCCTATACAGTCCACCAATGTTTGAAATATGATGTTTAAGGACAAGTGGGAGTTGTCCAAAGCAGTCAAAAGGTTGCAAGAGAGTGTTATGCTACAGCGCTGGCTCCACGAACGTTGGGGTGAGTTTGTATCAACGAAGAATAACAATTTGAGGGGCTTTCTGGGGGTGAGGGTGAAATTGATGACCCCAGAGAGACCCCTGGAGTGTTGATACCAGTTGAAGAAGTTGAAACACATTCTTTAGAAGAAGGAAAAAGTGTTAAGATAGGGTCCAAAATGTCGTCCGAACTGAAGAATCGAATGTTGAAGTTTTTAAAAGACCATCAGCATGTTTTTTCTTGGTGCAATGCTGATGTAACAGGGGTTCCAGCATATATTGTATCACATCAGATATCCATCCGGAGAGACATAGCACCTGTGGTACAACAGATAAAGGCTTTTTCCAAGGAAAAGGCTAATGTTATTGTTCAAGAAGTTGACAAGCTCACAAAAATGGGGCATATAAAGGAGTCTCAATATCCTTTATGGACTGCCAACCCGGTCTTGGTGAAAAAGAAAAATGGCAAGCGGCGTATGTGCATTGACTTCACAGATCTCAATAGGGCTTGCCCAAAAGATTTATATCCGGTCCCCCGGATTGATCAGCTAGTAGACTCCACTTCTCGGAATAAACTACTTTCCTTTATGGATGCTTTCTCCGGGTACAATCAAATTCAAGTAGACCCGAATGATCAGGAGCATACCACGTTTGTCACTGACAAGGGTCTTCATTGCTACAAGGTGATGCCATTCAGATTGAAACATGTTGGGGCTACTTATCAGAGATTGGTAAACAAAGCCTTTGCTGATCAAATTGGAAGAAATATGGAAGTAAACATTGATGACATGATGGTGAAAAGTGTGGATGAGCAGCTGCACTTGGCAGACCTCCAAGAAACTTTTGCCAACTTGGTAAAAGTGAATTTGAAGCTAAATCTAGAAAAATGTGTGTTCAGAGTACAATCCGGGAAGTTCTAGGGTTACATAATAAGTGAGCAAGGGATACAGCCCGATCCGCACGAACTTAATGCTCTGTTCCAAATGGAGCCTCCTCGGAATGTTAAAGAAGTACAGCGGTTGACGGGGAGGTTGGCTGCTTTAAATCGATTCATCTCAAGATCTTCGGACAGATGTGCCCCGTTTTTCCAAACTCTAAAGGGTGCAAAGGGATTCGACTGGACTCCACAGTGCGATGAGGTCTTCAATGAAATTAAGAAACATATGTCCTCTCCTAAGACTTTATTTAAACTTGTTGATGGAGAAACACTCTTCGTATACTTGGCAGTTTCAAGTTGTGCCATCAGTGCTGTATTGGTAAGAGAGGTAGATAATTACCCCCATCTGGTGTACTACATCAGCAAGAGCTTGATAGATGCAGAAAAGTGTTATTTGAAACTCGAAAAGTTAGCATTGGCCTTGGTGATTGCTGCCAGGAAGATGAGGCCTTATTTCCAGGCTCATCCTATTATCGTCCGAACATCTTTTTCCTTGAAGAATGTTCTAAAAAGGGCAGACATTTCAAGTAGAATGACTAAGTGGTCAGTGGAATTGGGGGACTTCGATATTGATTTTGCTCCTCGAACAGCAGTCAAAGCCCAAGCTGTGGCTGACTTTTTAGTTGAATTCCACTCTGATAGGGATTCGAAGCAGACCACTGAGATGAAAGACAAAAAAGTCTGGGTCATCCGGACGGATGGTGGGTCCAGTACTATGGGATGTGGTGCAAGGGTGTGTTTGAATTCTCCATATGGTGACAAAATGTACGAGGCTATATGCTTTGCTTTCAGGGCTTCTAACAATGAGTCCGAATACGAAGCAGCTATAGCTGGTTTAAAGTTAGCTTGTATATGTGGGGCCAAAAGGGTCAAGCTGATGAGTGACTCCCAGCTTCTTATCCACCATGCACAAGGTCAAAATGAGGCTCTTAAGTTCAAAAGCGTTGTTTATGAGCATATACCCCGAGCAGAGAATGAACTAGCAGATTCACTGGCAACCATAGCCTACACTGAGTCATATCCTTGGATCCATGTGCTGGAGAGCCCTTCCATTCAACATAACATCGGTAAAAAGGAAGAAATTTTCGAAGTACAGATGAAACAACCACAAGACTGGAGGTTTCCTCTCCTGCAGTATCTCTCCGATGGCATCCTGCCTCCAGATAAAGCACTAGCAAGACAAATGAAGCACAACGCTCGTGGTTTTATCATACTAAGAGACGTTCTGTATAAGAAGTCTTACAGTAAACCTCTTTTGTGATGTTTGGGAGACGATGAGTCTCAAGTAGTCCTCTCCGAATTGCATGATGGTGAGGGATCAGCTCACTGTGGATTCATGGCTCTAACACGGAGAGTTTTACTGGCTGGCTATTATTGGCCCTCTATAATGCACGATACTAAGGAGCTGGTAAGAAGGTGTGATCCATGCCAAAAATGTAGCAATGAAATTCATGTCCCGGCCATCTCTTTAGAGTCAATTTCTGAGCGTATACCTTTTGCTCGATGGGGGTTGGATTTGGTAGGACCTCTTCCCATGGCGTCCGGAGGGCGCAGAACAATAATTGTTGCTATAGATTACTTTTTGAAGTGGATTGAAGCAGCCCCCTTGGCAGGAACAACATCAAAAGCTGTCATAAAATTCATTTTATCCAACATCTGTTGCAGATTTGGTCTTCCACAAAAAATAACGACAGACAACAGGCCACAGTTCGACAATAGGGAAATGGAGAGTTTCTGTGCTTCAAGGGGTATACAACATTGTTTCTCTTCAACTTTCCACCCACAAGCGAATGGTCAGGTTGAAGTGGCTAACAGAACTATACTGTCCGGTTTAAAGAAGAATTCGGAAGGGGTTGCTGGGAAGTGGCCTAGTTATTTGCAAGAGGTCTTGTGGGCCTACCGGACTACACCTGGGGCTGCGACACAAGAGTCACCCTTTGCCTTGGTCTATGGGATGGATGCAATAGCCCCCATAGAAGCAACTCTCCCTTCATTTTGGGTTCACAACTTCTTCGAACACGCAAATGAAGTGGCAGTCAGAGGCCAGCTTGACCTAATAGAGGAAAGACGAGTAAAGGCTCACCTTAGAGCTGCACACTATCAAGGTTTGATGAGAAGCAGGTTTGCTTCTAGGGTTAAAAGAAGATATTTCCAGCCGGGGGACAAGGTATTAAGGAAAGTCTTCTTACACACTAAAGAAAAGCTCCTCGACAAACTGGCCCCAACTTGGGAAGGACCTTATATGGTCATTGAAAGGCTTAAACCTGGAACATATTGGCTCGAAGACAAGGATGGAAGGGTTTTAAATCACCCTTGGAATATTTAGCATCTCCGAATGTACTTGGAATAAAAGCTGTGTAAATATTTACTTGTTTAAAAATCCATGTAAATATTTGGGGGCATACTCTTTCCTACCCTAGTGGCACGGGGAGGTTTTAATGAGGTGTCCGGGCTTTTTAATAAAATTTGATGCCTTCTTAAAAAAAATTCGAAGTGTTTTTACTTTGTTTTTTGTCACACCATCCGGATTGAATTAAGAGATTGATGACTACTTAAACATTTGTCATCGGAGAATTTAAACACTCTCACTTTAGAATGCTTATGAAATAACTAAGGGCTATTTAAACACTAGCCACCAGAATTGAAACAAACTATGAAATGATGCGAGAATTGTGCAAAACAAAGATGTTCATTAAAATAACTTAAGTGTCTTGGCCTTCCAATGACTTTTAAATTTTCAAACAGAGCAAAGGATCTATCCGGTCAGATACCGGACACAATAACAAAAATAATGCCTTGGACTTCCAAGGACTTTAGTTTAGATAACATAAAAGTGAAAATATAATTCATAATTTAAGACTGAGCCTTTGAAGATGGCTCAGCCTCACTTATCTACTTCTTCCCCTTGGGATCGTCTTTCTCTTCGAGAGGGCCATCCCCGGTATTTTCTTCTGCTTCGTCAGAAGAGGAAGCACTGGAATAATCATGCAAGTCTCCATCAGCCATGGTGTGGAAGGGAAGGTCTTTGTACTCTACGTGAAGCCACAAATATCCTAGGTTCCTCTTCGGGAACTTCTCATGGAAGAGCAGGACCATGTCCGACTTCACCTTGGCGTACATTTGCTCTTGAGTGTCTATTACGTTATTAGCATAAGCATCGATCTTGGCCTCCTGCTCCCTTAGCAGATCAGCTTTCTCCTCTGCAGCCTTGGACACTGTGTTCTTAAGTGCAATCTTGTCATTTGTCAAGTTGTGAATGACTTGATCCTTGGCCTTGGCCTCCTCTTTTGAAGAGGTGAGATCTTTCTCTACTCCGAACAACTTCTCCCGGAGCTCCTTGATAGTATCTTCTAGAGTAGCAACTTTGGTGGTCCACCCCTCTTGGTTATTTTTCAGCTCATCGTTCTCCCCCTTTAGAATGTCAGCATGTTGAGTGGCAGTAAGCAGATCATCGGACAATCTCTCTTTGTCAGACTTGAGATCTTTGATAGTATCTGCCTGACTTCGAACTTGCTTCTCCAACACAAGCACTGGCTGAACACTACTTAATATAGAGTGAGCTATAATATCCCTTTCACTTGAAACAGTAAAAGTCTTACCATTAAAAGTGACGGTGTTCGAAGTACTCGGAGGGAGGTAAGGCCCAGCAAAATCATCTATGGGTAGGTTGGCAAAGTAGTCACCAAGCCCATCAAGACTGGTGATGTCAACCCCATCAATGCTAAGGTCTCCTCCTCCGACCTCGTCGGTTCGAAAATCACCAGGGATCTCCTCTGCTTGTGTTGGATCAGTAGGATCAACATGGGGGAGAGGCTCCAGAGGCCGGAGAGAAAGTTCATCACCCTTGGAGGTCTTTTTCTTCTTAGCCTCCCTGTCTTTGCTTTCAGCTCCCCGTTTTCGGTCTCTTTTGGGAGACCTTGGGGGTTTTGGGGATTGAACTCCTTGCCTAACACTCTCCTGTTCTACCACCACTTAGGAGAGCAGCATCAATCTGACTTGGGGCTGGCCCCTCGGGATTTGTTGGAACAGCCTCCTCCACCTCGGCAGGATTAGCTTCACCTACCACCTTCTTGCCCTTCTTCTTCTTGCCTTTCATCTTACTCGGGGCCTTGGCCCGGCCTGGCAAGTAAAGTGACCCGTCCGGTTCGTGTGTTCTCTTCAGGACTACATTCGGAGGGGGTGGGGTAGTGAGTTCTTCCCAGGTCAGGTCCCTCCGGCCAGTAGGGTTCCAGAGGTGAGACCTTGCCAAGTTGCCCCCTGTGAAAGCATCGTGAAACCGGTTTCCCCATTTCTCAGAAGCCCAAGTGTTGATCTTGGAGCAAGTAACATGTCCGGCCTTTAGGTAGTCACTAAAGTCTTTGGGCAACACTGCTAAGAAAAAAGATAAGAACAATCAGTTTAAGCAAATTCGATAAAGGCAGAAAAAAGAATATAAAGTAGGAGCCTTACGATCACTCCTCCATCTGCTGGTGAGAAGACTTGGATTGACTCAGGCTTTAATTTTCCTCCCGTTCTCCCAAGCACCACTTACGAACAGGAATTGGGTCCTCCAGTTTCTCTCCGACTCAAGCAGATCGTCTACTGTTATATAATCATCACCCATGTTGAAGCGATATAAGGGAATGTGGTGGTTCCTGCAGAGACTTGCCACAACTGTGAATTCCTCCATTGGTAGAGGAATCTCAGAGAGCCTGGAGGCCATGATGCAGGCCATAAGTGTGTACCAGGCATTGGGGCATAATTGACTGGGATAGAGCTTGATGAGATGGAAATACCGCACTCTTTCCGGATCCAATGGGAACCTTAAACCCCAGTTAAAGAGCTCGGTGAAGATGACTACTTCACTGAGTTTACAATCCATGGGGGTTTTAGGATCTATAGGGATTCTTATCTTCACATTCTCCGGAATCCTCCACTTCGTACGCATCCGGCCCAACTCAGCTGTATGGATGAAAGCGTAATTGATCTTTTGCAGGGCAAGGAGATATTTAACATTGACCTTGTGGAAACAAGGTCCCACTTTTCCTTCAAGACACCCCGGCATATCCGGATGCCTTAAGCTTAGATTTTCCTTGCCTTTATCCTTTTGGGCAACAACAACCCCACTAGTCTGTCCGGATGGTTCGGACTCGAATGGAGCCTCTTCGATGGAGTCCTCCATTATTTCCTCCATGATTGAGGAAGGATTTGTAGTTGTTGTTGTGAGAGGGAGGTTTGGAGTTGGATCAGCCTGACTTCCGGACTGATGAGCTTTAGTACTCTCTTGGATCCTAGCCTCCGATTGGGGTTCTGATGTAGACGTTTCTCTTCGGGGACTTGAGCCAGTGGCCTTCGGACCGGACAACCTGTCCCTGGGTGCTTTAATGGGTACCTCTGACCCTGTACTGCTGTCCTTGGACCCCGATTTCGAAGGAGTGCTCTTGGAGGTCTATCCTTTGACCAGCCGGCCTTTTCTTCAATCAACCAGCTTGTGAGGAGAAGTTTCAGCATCTGACCCCATGACTAAGAATGGGGAGGGTTTTTTAAAACTGGTAACTGTTAAACCTGGCTCAACTGCGGGTTCTGACTCTTGAACCGAAGAACCTGAGATGATAGGGGAAAGATTGGTTTGAAACAACATCTTCGGTCTGACACCCTTTGTGGAGGAAGAACCCTGGTCAGACTCTGTGGCTGAGAATGCTGGTTTGTCGATGGGAGAAGTGGGTAAGCCCGCTGCAATGCGCCTTTCCCTTTCGACTTTTTGTGCTTTTTCTAGTTCAGATAGATTGAGCCACCCACCTTTGATCAGAGCGTTCATTGCCGTGAACATAAACGACCTAAACAAGAACTTGTGTTTGAGAGAGAAAGCTCCGAAGATTATCAAAGTAAAAATGAAAGTGATGGTAAAACAGTGGAAGAACTTCTTAATTTATAGTAAACCTAAATAAGAAGCCTTGCTTCCTAGGAGAATTCGAAAAGATTAGCAATGATTAAAAGACGACGCTGATGTCACCTTCATTAATGAAGAGGTTGCTTTTCAGAGAAGATGGGTGCGAAATCCAAGGTGAAAAAAACGGCTAAAGCAACCAACCAAAGAGTGACACGTGTCCCATGAACCTTGGCAAAAAACCGTTTAGATTCAAAGAACTTTTTCACTCCGGATAAAACCATGACACAACTCGGAAGACCTGTCCGGATAAAACTGCCACTGACAACGGACTATTTTTCAGGTTTTGACAAAGGTTATTTGAACAAACACCTAAAAAAGAGGCTACTGATGAGTCCGGATTCTGTTACCTTTCGGACAGGGATAGTTCGGACAAAGACCATCTAACCGGACAGGGCAGTTCGAACCCCTCATCCATTTGACTGTTCGAACAAGGACTAAAATATTTAAAAACCTAATCACTTCTTGACTAAGCTGCTTGCTCTCATACTAAGAGCTTATGGGTCCTTAAACTTGACCCGGGTCCATTAAACATGACCCGACAGCCCATAAAGCCCAAACGTAAGGGTATAAATACCCAACCACCAACATTAAATGAGGGTAATGAAAATTAAATACAACCAGGCTGCTTAATTCTCCCTATACTCTCTACTCAGATATTAAATACTTGCAAACTTCCACAAACTCTAAACAAAAATTACAAACTTACCCTCAGATAGAAATAAACCAAACCAATTAGCATTCTTTGTAGTTTTCTAGATAAGTATGAAACAATTGTTAACAAAGAGAAAACTAAAATTCTAGTTACTAATGGTATTAGCTTATCTAAGATTGATGTTATCTCTAATACTTCTGGTTTTTCTTATAGTCAGTTACCTACTGATTATTTAGGGTTAACTATTAACACCAATAATAGAATTAGTAACTATAACAAGTTAATTTGTAAGATTAGTAGTAAAATTAATGATTGGAATTCTTCTTATCTTTCTTTTACTGGTAGATTAACGTTGGTTAAGTCTGTCTTGATGAACATTATTTTATATTGGATGCATTGCAATCTTCTTCCTAGAGGTGTTATTTTGAAGCTTGAGCTCATTATGAATAGGTTTATTTGGGGTTCTAGCTTAGCTGAGAAGAAAATTCATTGGTGCAAGTGGGATTCCTTATGTAAAACCTATCATGAAGGGGGTCTTAACATTCGAAAATTTGAAAATCTTCAAAATTCTATTTCTTTCAATCCACAGGCTGCTTTTAGAGAGAACTCTTCTTATTGGGCTAACATTATGCATAGTATATATTGTCCCAACCATCATCCTTTGCAGATTAGTTCTTACAAAGCTGGATCAATGGTTTGGAACAGGATGATTAAAGTTAGGGAGTTAGCTGAAAGACAGATCAAATGGAAGCTTGGCAAAGGTTTGGTTGACTTTTGGTTAGACAATTTGACCAATTCTATGCCCATTTTAACTTTTAATGAGGAAGATAATAACTTATGGTTCAATACTGAATCTGTTAATGCTTATTGGACTAATGGTGGTTGGGATTTATCTTCTGTCATTACCACTATTCAGCCGGATGTTGTGGATAAATTAATAGTCTTTCTATTGACAGTAATAAAGATGATTTGATGATTTGGAATCTTGCTAAGACTGGTAACTATAATTTGAAAGAAACTTGGGATATTGTTAGGACTAAATATGTTAGACATGACATTTATAAACACATTTGGAACCATTTAACTCCTGCTAAAAGTTCTTTCATGCATTGGAAGATCATTCATAGATATGTTGCTGTTGATTCTGTTGTTCAGGCTAGAGGCATTTCCTTGGTGTCTAAATGTCAGTTTTGTAACAGTCAGGAGTCTATCAATCATTTGTTCATTAATTGTAATTTTGCTTGGTCTATTTGGATTCACTATGCTGTTATATTTAGAGTGTATATTTCCAAGTAGATGAGCATCATTCATCTTACAAGAATTTGACAATGGCCAAAAACTAAGAAGATTCAGGTGAGAAGTATCGTACCTTCTCTAATATTACATAACATTTGGAAAGCTAGGAATGTTTCTAAAACAAAAGGTATCATTACTTCATCAGTTTCTGTTATAAACCAAATCATTGCTGTTTTACATGCTCTTGATATGAAAAGACTTTTAAACAAAACTCACTGGATCAATTGTTCTAAAGCTGCAAGGGAGTTAGGTTGTATTAATCACTTGGTTGCTCCTAATAGGCCTAGTTACATTAAATGGATCTTGCCTCCTATTGGTAGGTTGAAAATGAACTCTGATGCATCGTGCCTAAATAATGGTGAAGCTAGTGGCTCTGTAATTTTCAGGGATAACTTTGGTAATCTCATTAGTGGTCACAGTTATCTCTATGGTAAATATACTCCTCTTTTAGCTGAAATTAGAGCTTTTCTTGATGGTATTCTTATATGTGAAACTAATAAGTGGTGCCTGGTTGATTTGGAAACTGACTCTATAAGTATAGTTAATATGCTTAACAATCATTATAGCACGATTTATTGGTATATTAAGCCTATTCTGGATTGCATTAGGAATCTGATTAAAAGATGTATGAACATTACTCATGTTTTTCGTGAGCGAAACCAGGCTGCAGATTGGTTAGCTCGTTTCACTTTAAAAACTAATCTTGAGTAAAATATTATGCCTAATGATGTTCCTAATGACCTTAAAGCTATTCTTATTCTTGAAGCTTTAGGTCTTGGTTACATTTCTACTTAAGCTTATAAAGAGTTGTATGTAGTATTAAGCTTACTTAGTCTCGGTTTACCTTTTATTTGCATGATTGATGCTGTTCTGTATGCAAATCTGTCGAGGAAATCTGTTGGATGGTGTTTTCTATTTTATCGGAAGGTGTGGTGGATATTGCCAAGGAAGAAGCTTTCCTCAAGCATTGCTGTTTAATTTTTCAAGTTTTGCTGTTGTCTTCAATTCCTTGATGAATTTCGTGTATGAAGCTGCTGTTCCTTTCGTCAAAGTCTTATGATCTTGGAATCATAGTGTGCCTTGATCGGTTGGAGTATTTGGCCACTAGTATTTGTTTTCAAGTGAAGGAATTCTGTGCTCTGAACTGGATTCATCATTCATCAGTAAAGGATCAAGAGGACTGTCTTTGGGAGTCTAAGTGTTGGGCTTAAGTGTGGAGCAATCTGGCTTTTGGGAAGATTTCTGATGCTAGTGCTGATTGGGATAGAATGGATGCTGATCTTTGATAGGGTTCTTTTTTGATGAAGCTGGAGCTTATTGAAGGCTGTGATAATGTTTATAGCTAATCTTTAGCTTGTATAGGGCTTAGGGTTAGGGTTTTGTTTTTGCCGCCTATTTTGATTTCAATTTTCTGTATCCCGCCTACTTGTACATTTTCTTCATTAATTAAATATTTCATTTAAAAAAAACGGATACAAATTAGTCTCATAAAATTGATTACTTTCTAGCGGGATAAAACGAACACGTTAATGGATGCAACGCACAACGAGTGTCAGTTTTTTCTAAATGGATTTTTTTATTCTAAATAGATTAAAGGATTTTAGATTAAGTCTGTCAGTTTTTCTAAATAGAATTTTTATTTTATTTTAAATAGATCAAAAGATTTTAGATTCAGTCCACACTTATAATTTAGAGTCTGATGTATTATAAGAGTTAACATTTTGAGATCATCAAGATTAATATCCGCGATAAAAGATAACAATAATTTATTGAGTATGGATAATAACATGGCTTTAAATAGATATATTAAAAATTTAACCACTCTCATTTTTGCCCAAAAATATTTATAACTATTAGAAACGCGACCAACGGCTTCTCATCTAAATCAAATTCATTAATTGGCATATTGTACTAAACCATCTCGGTGAACCTAGAAGAAAGACATTTGGCACACAACTCCTACATGTAATAATTTAGTTATTTCCGCAATTAGTGAAAAAAATTTGGGAAAAGATTTTATCTCATAAATTAGAGACGTCGTGTTTATTGAAAAATGTGAATTTCCTCAAATATTGCGCTCTAGATATTATTGAGGGAATTGAAATGTGGAGGAATATAGTGGTAGCCGGGTTGTTCAGACATACTATTGAATACAATTATTTAACTACCAAACTGAAACAAATTTAGGCTTCTAAAAGAATGTTTGAAGTTGTATATCTTGGACACATATATTTTATTATTAAGTTTTCGATTGTATAATACTTTAATTTTTGTATTATCAGGTGGATCATTAATGATACTTGATCATTATCTAATAGTTAAATAATGGAATCTAAATTTTGGGCCTCAAGTGGACTTTATTACCACTGCGATGGTTTTTGTGAGGATTTCTAATGTCAGGATGCGAAACTATTCCTCGCGTATTTTGAGGAAGATGAGTGATTTGATTGTGAAGACAATTAGAACTCACACGCTAACTAAGATGAGGAAGAAAGGAAACTATACGAGACTTGCGATGGAGATTGATTTGGATAAGTCGTTAGTTCTGAAAATTCACATTATATGGGAAACATGTAATGTAAAGTGTGAGGGATTGCATTTGATTTGATTGTGGTCATTTTGGTCATAAAAATAAATCACCCATGAATGGACCTCACTAAAATACTACTACTATAAAGATGAATATGGAGAATCGTGAAGTGGAATGGGTGAATAGAGGAATACGGATGGTGAAAGAGAATTCTCGATTTGGTGATTGGGTGATAGTTAAGCGGAATACGAGGGACTAGCTCATATGTTAGAGCATTACATATTGAGGAGCCTACAGACAGAGAATTTGGGTTCATGGTCGGAAATAGTACTGTTAAGCATTCAAATGGGAAATATAACGGATCTAATAGGCAACAATCACTAAAATAAATAAAGAAACTCGGTTCATAAAGTCATCATAGTGACTGGATTTAAAAAATTGAGGGTTTTAATAGCGGAACCCCCGATAATCATAACCGTTGGAGAGATTGATTTACAAATAATAAAGCAAAAATGGGTAAATGAAAGTTTGGGAAAGGTATGAGTCAGGATTTTACAAAAATTGGAGATGGTCATATTGGAGAAACTTTGTGTGTATTAAGAGCGAAAATAAGTAATTTGGAAAGATCAGGTATGGTATAAAGGAGATAAATAATAGATGTAGATGTGGGTATGGTCTTGGTAGGTCCTCAAGGATTAAAAAAATAACAGTAGTTGTTTGGTTTAGTAAAAATAAATAAGTTGTGAATGAATTAAATAGACCAACAAGTCGTGTGGGGCCAATATAGTGATCATACCTTTAGAGATGTCTAATATAAGTCGTGTGACTGCGTGATACAAAGTGGGGGAGGAGTTGATGTTTTTTTTTAAATTGTGTAAGTTAGACCCAATATTAAAGATTAAATATGTTAGAGGTTTAACGAATTTGGAGATTATTCACACTTCATAAGCTAACCTGATGGCGAGTATGGTTCTGGAATCTCCCGATCAGAATGAAGTCGAAAGGATTCACGAGTAAGTCATCAATAATGGTGCTTCGAACATGACATTCGAAATATAAGAAGTGGATTTTTGTGTTATGTAAGTCATACTTGTATTATGTGTACACTAAATAGAAATGTTATTGGGTGAGATTCAACAACTCACCTGTTAATTGTATTAGTTTGGAACATCGGCATGTAATTTTTGCCGTGTAGTTCGAGAGATGATATAAGTATATTGTGTGAGGTTTTATATGTTTAAAATTGGTTCAGAGCTTATTTAGGTACTTTTGTGACTGTGTAATAAATGTGGGATATATTATATAGATAAATAAAATCTCAACCCCTTAAATGCTATTTGTCAGAGCTTTTATAAGCTAATTTTGGGTTAATTTGCGAATCGGGTCGGGTCAGAAACATGTGTCAAACATGAACCAGTAGTAGAACAGCTTCATTTGACCCCCATTTTCCCATAAAGTATGAACATGGAAGAAATCCCCACAACTTTTCCAATTGAGCTTCCATTAAATTCGAATTGAGAGGAAAATCCTGTTATGTTTCCAAATGAATCCTCTCAATATGAAGAAGAAAATGTTGGTACTCAACCTACTGATACTTTGGGTTCTAGTCCAAAAATCATGAAAGATGAGATGGAGAATATTAGCGAAGACCCCCCCCCCCCCCCCCTTGAGACATCAGGCCAGACCGGAGAGACTTCGAGGCCAGCAAAGAAGAAAAATACAGAGGTACCACAAGGTAGTAATGGCAAGGGAAAAGATAAATCTCTCACATCAAAACTAAACCTCTTTCGACATCTCTAGTCGGATGCGTTAGGCCTAACTTTACAAAGGTTAGTATTAAATAGCTCTTAGATAAAATTTATTGTGTTTACTTTCATGAATCTGAGTTAAAGGTCCTTCAAGCCAACTTGAGGTTCCCTAAAACAGTTAAAGTAAGGATTCCTAAACCCAAATAGATTTCGATGAGTTATGGTGCTAAAGGGTTATTAGTTTACACGAACGTGCTCAACTGGGGCCTTCAGTTTCCTTTGGACCCTGAGATTGCGAGATACTTTAGTTTGGTAGACTTGTGTCCAATCCAATATAGTCTGAACGCATGGTTCTTATTAATGGCATGCATCATAGCTTTTAAGACTATCTAAAACTCTGATGCCAATGGAACAGTTGGCTATTATTATAGGATTATCTCACAATTCCCAAATTCCTTTACTATTTTAACATGGAAAACGACTACAAAGTATCTGCTAGATGTAGATAAAATTTGGAAGACTCGGTTCATTTTCATTAGTGGTTGGTGGGATAATGGAAAGAATATCATCTCTCATGGTAATCCAAGCCAACTCACCAGACATTGGAAGAATACAGGTAAGCCTCATCAGAATTATTTTTAACCTTCTATTATTTTCTTCATATATTTTACTATTTACACCTAACTTATTTCACATCAGCTATTCCAAATCCATATCTACATCACATGGCTTATGCAAATATGACTTTTAAAAGGTTGAATCAATGGGAAGAGGTGAACTGATCCAATGGCTTCCATCAGTGTTTCACTCCCGCCAACTTTGTTCGAAGTCATCTCTGGAGGACTAATCTCAAATAGAAGCTAACAAGGGAGCATTTAAGCAATCCTCATCGACTTTTTTCCATTATCAAGAGCACCAAAGCCGCTGATGGTAAGTTATTTATTTTGACTAGGAACGGATCTCTCAACCATCGGAATAAGAAAGATAAAAAGAAAAAAGAAGACTCGTCACAGTTTACTGCCAAAGTGGAAAATGAAGGGCAACCATATGAGATTGGCTCAACCCTGTTAGTTGTTGTTGTTGTTGTTATTGTTAAAGGAGGTGAGGTGCCCTCAAAATCCATTGTGCCTAAGAAGACGAAGGTACACGAGAGGGGCAAGCAAGGCAGTGATAAGAAAGACAAAAAGATGATGAAAATATCGACTCGTTAAGAGATAGTCCTTCATTCATAAATTACTCCTCCAACAATCCATGTTATTGAACCTCCAGCAGCCACAATATCTGATCCTCATTCTCTATTAATTTTCCAGATGTTCAGAGTTGTTAACCCAATTGAAGGCATTGTCGTCGTGTTTAAAGGCGTTCTATTTGAACTGTTAAAAGAGAATTATGTACTATTATTTAGTGCTGAGCTATGTAAGGCCAATCTTTGAATTAGAGAGATAAGTGAGGTCCCAAATTGAAATCATCACTTCTCTTCAAGAGGAGAATAATAATTTGAAGGCTTCTACCGAATTGGAAAATACCAAAACTAGTTGTCAATCCAAAGAAGTCAAGTCAGTCAAAGAAGAATTAGTCAAGGTGAAGTTTGATCATGAAAAACTGTAATCATCCACCTTTAGGGAGATTACTTCATTGAAGAACTAGTTAACTAATGATAAGGTTACCATTGAGCGTTTATTGGGCGGAAAAAAAACTCAATAAACTCTTATCAAGAAGCACGAGGATGAAATAGTCTCTCTCAAAGAGAAATCCACTCAAGAGGCATTTGATGTTATATGATGATGGAGTGATAGACTCATCATAATAGAGAGATTCATCAACTAAATCAGATAAGGTGTTGGAATTACATAAGAAGTTTTCTACACTTGCTATGGGGTTTTTATGGGGACTGGTCCTATATAACTTGTTGTCTCTTGACATACCCATAGTCGATCATATCGGTATCTTTGAAGATTTTCTAGAATGGTGGTTCTGACGAAATCGATGAATGAGACTCCGATAGTGAGAGTTCAGGAGAATGAGAATAAGAAAATGCTTATACAAACGAGCCCAAAGGCTAGTGAATTTTTATGTTGTTGTTTTTGTGCAAAACCTTGTTGTGTAAAATAAATTTTTTTAAATCGGATAATTCTGTACAAGCTCTTGGCATTTTCAAGGCATTTTTGTTACATTATCCCTGGATTTTATTAAGTCATTGGGTCACCCAATGCATTTCATATTAACTATCATCTTATCAATTTAACTTATTTCCTTATATATTTTTATCTTTATTTCTTAGTCAATTTTATCTGAAGATAATTAATCTTTAAAAAGAGACCATTCGAAGGTAATCCATTCGAAGGCATATGAAACTTAACAAACAGAAGCCTGTTAAAGGTAACCATTTCGAAGACAATAAAAACTTAACATACACAAGTCATTCAAAAGTAATTTATTCGAAGGCAACAAAAACTAGCATACACGAGCCATTCAAAGGTAATACATTCAAAGATAAGAAAAACTAACATACATAAGTCATTCGTAGGTAGCCCATTTGAAGGTAACAAAAACTAACATATACAAGTCATTCGAAGGTAATTCATTTGAAGACAACAAAAACTAACATACACGATGTTTAAAGGCAAAGTGGTAGATTATGATGATCTAGACACCTCGTTAAAACCTTCCTGAGCCATCGGGGTGGGAAATAGTATGCCCACAAATATTTATATTGAACAAAAAACCAAGTAAATATTTACAATACATGTTTATTCGAGATATAACCTCAAGTGTTTGACATTCCAAAGGTACCTCAAATGACTGCCTTTTTGGTCAACTAGCTGATATGTTCCTTATTTAATTGTCTTACACACAATGTATGGCCCTTCCCAATTTTGCGCCAATTTTACGAATTGTTTATCTTTGGTATGTAAAAACACTTTTCTTAAGACCTTGTCCCCCACTTGGAAGTTTTTTTTCGTACTCTAGATACGCACATACTTCTTATTAAACCCTAATAATGTACATTCTTAAATGAGATTTAATTCTCTTTTCTTCGACCAAGTCTAACTGGGCTTTATTACAACCTCATTTTCATGTTCGAAATAATTTTGAACCCTGAAGAGAGAGTCGTATGTGGTAGTATGTGGAGTAGTTCGATAGGCCCACAATAATTCTTGTTAGTAATTTGGCCATTTGCTTGCCGTTCTCTCTAAATTATTTTTTAGACCCACCAAAATAGCTATGTTTGCCACATATATTTGTCCATTAGCTTAGAGATGAAATGGTGAAGAGAAACAATGGTGAATTCTTTTTTATGTATAGAAAAATTCCATATCCATTTTTTCAAATTAAGGGCCATTATCTTTCGTAATACGTCTAGGAATTCTGAACCTACAACAAATATTAGAAAAGATAAACTTGATTAGTGCTCTGGAAGTAGTTTCAGAGAGGGGCCCAACTTCTATCCACTTTGAAAAATAATCAATTGCCAATATCATAGTTCGATGATCTCCAGAAACCATTAAAAGGGGTCCAACCAAATCAAGCCCCAACATATCAAAATGTACCGCTTCAGACACTAATTTCATAGGAACTGTACGTATATGTATTATATTTCCAAATCTGTGATATAAATCACATCTTCTAACTAGCTCTTTAGTGTCTGACATGATAGATGACCAATAATACCCAACTAATAAGACCCTTCTTGTCAAATATTTGTAGCCACAATGGGCAGACCTTTCCCCATCATGTAATTCAGATATATTGTTTATGACTCATCGGATCCGAGGCAGCGTAATAATGGTTTGCTAAAATATTTCTTGTAAAATGTGTATCTCAACTTTAAAAACCTGTGTACTTTAAACTTTAATTTCTTAGCCAGGATTTTGTTTTCAGGAAAGCTTTATTTAGTAATGAATTCTTGGATATCATACCTCTAATATTGGCTACGTGTTATAAATATTTGAAGGCTTTCATCGGTTTTAACTTCCATTTTGAGGTTATTTGTTATAGAAAGGTACTCTTGCACCATAATCAAAGGATAAGCCTCAGAATAAGTAATAGTGGCTAAAGAGACAGCCATTGAGTTTTCAGCCATAGGTACATGTTCATACTTCACACATTTAAAACAAGCATACACTTTTCTTAACACTTGTAATTACTTGACTAATTGTTCTTTCGTTGGTTTAGATTGTCCATGTGTTTTATGTATGAGAAGTTTCGGATTACTTAACAACCAGATTCTTTTGGCACCACATATTTGAGAAAAACTTAAACTAGTTATGGTTGCTTCGTATTATATTCTATTTTTATGCCTTAAAACCATAACGTATATCCTAGTACATTGAGTTTCCAAAAGGGGAAAGTAAGCAGATCTCTACCCCACAACCCATCATATTATATCATTCATCTGTTCGAATTATCCATTTCCCTATACTTGTAAATAAAAGATTCTATATATGATATGTTCAAGTGAAACTTAACCAAGAAGTCTGCTACAGCTTGAGTCTTTATTGTTATTCAGTAAGCGAAATCCATACCATAATCCCCCAATTCTATATACCATTTGGTAATTTGACCTGATACATCTGATTTTGTAAAATGTTTTTAAGTGAAAAAAAAGTTTGAACCATGGTGGATTGTGCTTGAAAATAATGCCTCATTTTCCTGGCTGCTATTACCAAGGCTAAGGACAACTTTTCCAACTTGAGGTATATTTTCTCAACATCCAACAAACTCTGGCTAACATAATAAACTGGGAGAGGGTAATTGTCAACCTCTCAAACTAACACCGCATTGTAAACGTAGATTCTTTCTCTGATGACCGGTTTGATAGAGTTTTTAAGCGAAGACAAATGTCTTTTGATTTCAAAGAATGCGTTATCATAATTTTGGAACCAATTGAATTCTTTGGCGTTTCTCAATACTTGGCAGAACCGCCCACATTCATCTGATGACCTTGAAATAAACCTATTCAAAACTATCAGCCTTACAGTCAACAATTGAAATTTTTTAGTGGATTAAAGAGGGTTCATAGTTAACAGTGCATCTAATTGCTTTGGGTCATCCTGAATCCCTTTTTCAGTAATGATGTACACCAAGAAGTTTATGGATTGTACTAAAAAATTACACTTTTTTTGGATTCAAATTTATATTAATGACCTTCAAATTAGAGAAACTTTATTTGAGGTCAAGTAAATGATCCTCCTCCTTCGGAATTTTTACCATCATGTTATCAATATAAGCTTCTACATTCCTCCTAACCTAACTGGTAAATCTTTTTTAACTAGGCGCTTAACCTTAGTATTTTTAAGCCGAATGGTATTACCTTTTAACAATATAGCCCATTGTCAATGATAAGTGTATTATGATTATAGTCCTTCAAATCTATTTGTATCTGATTGTACCCAGAAAAAGCATCCATAAAATATAACAACTTATTTCCAGAAGTGTAATCCACCAACTGATCTATTTGAGAAATTGGGAAAAGATCATTGGGACATGGCATGTTCAGATCTGTGAAATCAATATAATTTTGTCATTTACAATTTTTTTTACAAGTACCAAATTTTACGTCCATAATGGATACTAAGGTTTCTAAATATGTCATACATTTTTTTGTTTCTCTACCTCTTTAACAATGGCTTAGGATTTCTCTTTGGAAAAATTCCTCATTCTTTAGATTATTGGACTACATCGGATCACACAGATAACTTGTGGAAAATGACATTAGCTGGTACCTCAGTCACGTCTTCATTGCACCAAGCGAACACGTGCAAATTTTTATATAAAAATGATAGTAACTTTTCTTTTAATTTTGTGGCAATCTAACTCAAATTCTAACATTTTCCTCATCTGCTAAACTGCGTACTTTGACCTATTCAATTGGGATAACAACACTAAGAGTCTCTCTTGGATCATTTATCTTGTTTGGTCCAAAGATGACTCAAGCAATTTATATTCATTTTTTGTTACCACGTTTCTAGGGACTTTGGAGCAAGAGTAATGACATAATATTCCCTAGCTAGTTTTTGGCTGCTCTAAACCAACCTTACTTGATCTCCACCTGCGTATTTCAAACATTGATGGATTTTTGATGTAATTGCATGCATCATTGATAGCCAATATCGATCAAAGATGGCATTATAAAGGGTCAGACAGTCCACCACCACAAACAATACTCTGACCATTTTCTTAAATGGTCATTTGCCAAGAATTACCTCACATTGTAACTCCCCAATAACATCAGTAAAATTTCATATAAATGGTTATTTGTTCTTTATTTATTTATTAGCCTCCAATTCATCTTCATATGTAAGTTCTATGGATTTCTCATGTCTTCTTTGCATCAAATTTAATATTATTTGCAGAGGCTTCAGTAGAACAAGTCGACTTAATTAAATGAGTATTTTTTTCTGTTTTTACGATGAATCCAACCAATTTGTAAGAAATAAGACGTCGATAATAGTATTTTATGGAAATTTACAATAGAGTTGCAAACACAGTTTGGCGTTTATGAGTGATTTTTATCTTAGTAAATTCTTAGGGATATATATGGGTATGCCAATTACTACAGGTTGCCTCCCAAAAAGGTTTTATCAACATATTACTATGAAGATGATGGAAAAAATACCAAATTGGAAAACTTATAATCTCTTTTTAGCAGGTTGGATAACTCTGGTAATCGGTTTTAAGTATGATCCTAAATTATATTATACATACAATAAAGTTATCATTGTTTGTGCGCAATGAAGTCAATCAGATTACTAGAGATTCATTTGGAGTTCATTCGAATATGGTAGGAAGATACATTATGTGACATCAAGATGTGTAGATCAAAGAATGAATAATGGCTAAGATTTATGGGTACAATGAATTCTAATATAATACTCTTGCCTAAATTGGGATGCAAGATCTTACAAAATAAAAATGGGTTGTGGGTGAGGGTCTTCAGACACAAATATTTTAAGGAAGAGTTGATGAACTATGTAGTTAAGATGTCAAATTTGAGGTTATGTAAAACCATATTTGAAGGGCGATATGTGTTGATTAACGGGTTGATTATAGTTCCTCATTGTGATAGAAAATTATACAAATAAAACAAGATCCATTATGAGTGTTTTTGTTAAACTCATCTTATAATTCATTGATCCGACCGAGTGACGAAGCTATATTCAAGCGGAAAAAACTTTAGATGCTTAAGTGTTCGCAAAAAGTATAAATGCTATTGTGGTGTGCTATAAGTAATAGGCTTCCAACAACAATTTTAATTTTGTGAAACGGGGTGTCATAGTGTCGACTCTAAGTAGTGGATGTGGTAAGGTTCTAGAGACGACTGTTCACTTGTTTCGAGATTGAGAGAGATACAAAGATATTTGGGAATCATAGAGTGGTCTTGTAGATTTAAAAAGTGTTTTTAAGAGTCTGACACAATCTATAACATCTATTGGAATAATGCCAAAACTTTAAGGTGTACAACAAGTAACTTCTGTTTCTGCACCAAGAAATGAATGAGTAGATGTAAGCAATTTTAAATAGTATAACAAATTATTAAGGTATCTGAAAATCGAAAAGCCTAGAAAATTTAGCTCTTGGATTGGCTATAATATGACATATATTGTTAGATAAAAACAATAGTTTTTTTAAACCCAATGCGAGGCAAAAGCCTATAATATAAATTCAACATATGTGTTAACATGCACATGTTCTTGATACCGTGTTAACATGCACATGTTCTTGATACCATGTTAACATGCACATGTTCTACGTAGCATCTCAGAGAAATAGCCGCCAGGAAGCGGCTAGGGTTTTGTGTTTATTAGAGAATCTTTTTTTTTATATATTGCAAACCCAAGTAAGGCTCTTAATATATAGAGAACTTAGAGGCCTATACAAGGAAACTTAATACTGAATATTCTAACACATTATAATATCAAAACATGCTAATCTCAGTAACACACTTCCCTCCATCACCTTCATAGTCACTCTCTTAGTTTCTTGTGCACTGAATATTCTAACACTCCCCCTCAAGTTGTGTAGTGGGATCACCAATACCCAACTTGGATAAAAGTGATTCGAATGTTCTTGCAGCAACCGCTTTTGTCAGGATGTCTGCCAGTTGGTCTTCGGATCTAACAAATAGAAGTTCGACTGTCCCATCTTCAATCTTTTCTTTTATGAAGTGCCTATCTATTTCAACGTGCTTTGTTCTATCGTGATGTACCGGGTTCTCTGAAATCTTAATCGCAGCTTTATTATCGCACATTAACTGAGTTGGACCCTTCAGGGGGAATCCGATTTCTTTCATTATCTTTTTTAACCAAAGTATCTCGGTAATCCCATTAACGATTCCTCTAAATTCTGATTCAGCACTTGACAGTGAAACTACTTTCTGTTTCTTACTCCTCCAAGTCACCAAGTTACCTCCAAGAAGAGTAAAGTAGCCAGCAGTTGATTGTTTGTCGTTAGGATTCCCTCCCCAATCAGCATATGTGAATACTTCAACATCAAGGTGTCCACTTTTCTTAAAAATTATGCCTCTTCCTGGTGTGCCTTTGAGATATCGAATAATCCTCATTACTGCCTCCATATGGTGTTCCTGAGGATGATGCATAAACTGGCTAACTACTCCTACCGTGTATGCAATGCTGGGTCGAGTGTGAGCCAGGTAAATCAATTTTCCCACCAACCTTTGGTAACTTTCTTTACTTGCTGGTCTGGCCCCTTCAATTATCTTTAGTTTGTAATTCACAACCATAGGAGTGTCATTTGGTTTGCAATCCACCATGCCAACTTCAGCTAATAAATCCAATATATATTTCCGTTGGGAGATATAAATCCTTCCTCTTGACCTAAGAACCTCGATTCCTAGGAAATACTTCAATCCTCCAAGGTCTTTCATTTCGAACTCATTGAAGAGGTTTTTCTTAAGAGAGCTAATTTATTCTTCGTCATTCCCTGTTATAATCATATCGTCGACATATATTATAAGACAAGTGACTAATTCTCCTCTTTTTTTGTAAAACAAGGTATGATCCCCATTACTCTGTTTGTAGCTATACTACTTCATTGCCATTGTAAATCTCTCAAACCTAGCACGAGGAGACTGTTTGAGCCCATATAATGCCTTTTTCAGTTTACATACCTCATTTTCTTGAAAACCATAGGAGAACCCTGGTGGGGGTTCCATATATACCTCTTCTTCCAAGTCTCCATGTAAGAAAGCTTTCTTTACATCAAATTGATGAAGAGGCCAATCTTTATTCGCGGCTATTGAAAGTAAAACTCTGATGGTGTCAATATTTGAAACCGGAGAGAACGTTTCAGAGTGGTCTATACCATATGTTTGTGTATATCCTTTGGCAACCAATCTTGCCTTGTGCGCTCAATGGTGCCATCAGATTTATATTTTATATTAAACACTCATCTACACCCGATTGCTTTCTTCCCTTGTGGTAACACACAATTCTCCCATGTACCATTCCTTTTTAGAGCTTCCATTTCGGTATTCATTGCCGCATGCCATTCAGTCATCTTTTTAGCTTCTTGAGCTATTTTAGGGATTTGTTCAGAGAGAATAGTAGCTGAAAATGCCTTTGCAATCTTCGTCATTCCTTTCCTGTCCGTTTTTACCGGATATGTAGAAGCACGAGGAACGTGTTCCGGTGAATACCGGTCAGGAGGAACACCTCTATTTTTTCTTGGGGGAAGAACCAGAGTTTGAGTTTCAACAAATGAACTTCCTGAAATGTCATGATCAATAGCATTTTGTGAGTTATGACATTGTAAATTGTTTACCTCTTGATGGACATTTTCTTCGGCTGAAACGCTGGTAGTATCCATGGCATTTGTTTCTTGTTGGACATTATCTTCGGGAGAATCATTGGTGGTAAGAACTGCCTCGTCAGTCTCATTTATGTTGGAAGAGGCATGTTCGGTGGCGCCATCTATCGACTTTGTCGGCACATCCTCAAAGTAGCTTTCATATATCAACCAGTCGAGTGATTCACTTACTTTCTCCCCCTGAGCACGAGATTGGTGGCCAAAAAAATAATCTGATTCTAAGAAGTCACAGTCCATGGTGACATGGATTCGACGAGTAACCGGATTGTAACACTGTATCCAACGAATACACACTTTTCAGCACAAGGATTAAGTTTGTTTCGACTAGTTTTAGGGATATGAACAAACACCGAACAACCAAAGACACGAGGTGGTAAGGTCATAACAGAGACCTCCTTGTTCAGTACAAGGATTAAGAATGACATGTCCCTTATGAACTACCTCATCAACATAATAGAGACCTCATTGTTCAGTACCACGCCCAATGATCTCCTTCGTACGAATGTCCTGTAAAATGCAAAAAAATGGATACATAAGAACCACACAGTTGAGTTGTTTTGTCACTTGACTAACAGATAATAACTTTAAGGATAGTGAAGGAATGTAGAGGCAGTTTTTAATTTCCATTTTTTCCAAAAAAATAATTGAACCTCCCTCTTTAACTTCACAAATTTCTCCACTAGCAGTCTCAATATGGGATTTCTTTGGAGATGACATGTCACCAAAGTCTTTAGGATCATAAGACATGGTGTTCATAGCCCCGCAATCAAAGATCCAATTTATCAATTTCTCAAACACTTTACCTCCAAGTTTTTCATAGGAGTTCGCCGCCATTCCTCCAAAACGAGTGCCACTTCTTGCTCATTTTTAGTCGGATCTTCACCGCCACTTGTAGACGAAGCCCGTTTGACATTAGATCTGAAACACTGGTTATTTTTCTCCTTATGACTGTCCTCCCACTATTCTGGATAGCCAAACAGCTGGAAACATGTCTTTTAGTATGTTTCTTCATCCCACAATGAGTGCAATACAACTTGGATTTATCTTTTTTCTCTTTGGATCAGAATTTAAACCTCTGTGCAGAATCTTTAGCAGCCAAACCCATTCCAATTTCAATCGAGTCACTATGAGAAGAACTTGATTTTAGTATATTAAGCCTGGCCACTTCCCTTCGTATTGTAGCATATGCTGTTTCCACGGAAGGAAGAGGATCCTTTTTCAGGATATCTCTCTTGACTATTTCCAGCTTGTCATTAATCGCCATTAGCGACTGATAGAGTTTTTGTTCTTGAGTCTTCTTATTATAGATCTGAATGTCTTCTGGGTCTTTCACAGGGTTCGGATCTCGCATATCTATAGACATCCAGATATTCTACAGTTTGTTCCACAAGTCTTCTAGTGTATCGGACCCTTGCCTTAATGAATTAGCCCTCTTATGAAGGTCAAACACCTGTAACGAATCTGTACCAGAACTGTATGTGGTGGCTAACCCATCCCATAGGGCTTTTGTAGTTGGATATTGCGAGACATTATTCACCAAGCTGGATTCAAGATTCCGGATAATCCATGTGAAAACACATTGATCATCTTGTTCCCACCTTGTATATGTTTTGTCAGTTTTGGATGGAGGTGTCGGCTCCCCTGTAATGTGAGAACCTCTCCCCCTTCCCCAAATTGCTTTCTTCATCAGGTTTGCCCATAGGTCATAGTTGTCAGCATCGAGTTTAATCCCTAGGGACAAATTCTCAGGGTTAGTTGTTTGTTGTTGTATTCCGAGACCATTTCTCAGAATGGAACAATCTGCATTGTTAATTCATTAGGGATTTGACTGACCACGACTTCATTGCCATCCATCTTTGTTGAGGATGCTCAGAATTCCCAGAATCACACGTGCTCTGATACCATGTTAACATCCACATGTTCTTGATACCATGTTAACATGCACATGTTCTACGCAGCATCTCAAAGAAATAGCCGTCAGGAAGCGGCTAGGGTTTTGTGTTTATTAGAGAATCTTTTTTTTTATATTGCAAACCCAAGTACGGCTCTCAATATATAGAGAACTTAGAGGCCCATACAAGGAAACTTAATACACTGAATATTCTAACACATTATAATATCAAAATATGCTAATCTCAGTAACACACTTCCCTTCATCACCTTCATAGTCACTCTCTTCGTTTCTTGTGCACTGAATATTCTAACAATATGGTTTGGAGCATGGTTAAATATGATATTCAAGCTTGGGGTTGGGGTCTTATAGTTTCGTTGAGAAGTAAAGCCGTAAAATAAATAAATCCAAGTACATAAGTTAAACTCAACGTGGATGAGTGCTTGTGGTCAGATGTATGAAGAGTGTTCCAAGATGTGAATGATTCATCTGTAGGTGGTTTCGCGGGCTCAAGTTGGGTAAAGTCAATTTTTTAGGCGGAAATTTGCACATTACGACTTGGTCTATATATGGAGTTGGACCCTAAGTACGAAGTGTTTGTTGTAGAGACGAAATTTCTAAAATTACACGCGCTAATTAAAGAAGGTGATGACACAATGAGAGAGATGATGCACTTATGGTCTGTAGAGATATTTTTTTGAATAATCCAAACTTCAAATTCAAAACATGTTTGTGGATAAACTAATTATTATGTTGATTTGATGGCCAAATGGGAGACGACTTCAATGACAGATCTTACTTCACATGTGGATCTACTTGATGGATTAAAGAAGCTTTGTATGAAAGATAAATTTGGATGAGATACTCCTAAACATATATTGTGCACCTCTTTAAGGGATTAGTAAGTCTTTTTTACTTGCCTTTATGCCTCAGACATATGAAAAATAGATAAAAAATTAATTGAGAAAAAATAAAGTTTAAAGCCTTAAACAATTTTTTATAAATTTTATTTTAATTTTGCTAATATGTTTTATATATGTATCAGATTTTCGATAGTTTTAAAAAATACTAGTTTTAGTATTTTATATGTAAATATTTTTTATAAAATGATTAATTACCATCTAAAACTTATCCAAGAAATTAATTATGACATACTAACCAAAAAATATAAGTTACTACCTTAAATATCTTTCTATGTAAAATCATCAAACACATGCACATTCTCTTTCATTTGTTTTTTATGTCTATTTTTTTTTAAAATCTGTACCTTTTAAATTATAACTCGGTATATAAAATAAAAGTATCGTTAGTTTTGTTTTTTAAGACGAACAAAACTAAATCCATGAATGATATTTTTTTCACGAGGCTAGTTAAACCTAGTCTCGTATCTAGAACTTTGGTATGATGTCTTTCATTTTAATTTTACATTATTCTCATATCTATCATATTCATTTTATACTGGTCATGCATCTATCATCTAAATAATAAGTCTCGCGCTTATCATTTTGCATTCAAGCCTCATATCTATCATTTTTATTTTACACTTATCTCGCATCTATCATCTAAAAATTAAGTCTCAAATCTATGATTAAACATTTATATCTCACATCAACCATTTTAATTTTATACTAGTCTCGCATCTATCATCTAAAAATTAAGTCTCACATTTATCAACTATAATTTATGTCTCGTATCTATTATCTCTATTTTAGCTGGTCCCATATTTATCATCTAAAAATTAAGTTTTTGCATTTATCATCTAATATTTATGTCTCAAATCTACCATTTTCATTTTACAGTAGTCTTGCATCTATCATTTAAAAAATCAATCTCTCATATATCATATAGTCTTTATGTATCGCATCTACATTTTCTATTTATAATGGTCTAGCATCTAGCAACGCTTGATGATAGATGTGATAAACTAAACACAGTTCGTCTCGCATATAACAACATTAGATGTGAGATACGAGACACTAGACACATGACACACCTTTACCTGAAAAAACAAAAAACGTAATAAAACTTACCTGAAATAGATAATCAATTTTTTTCTTCAAACAATCTTTAATCCTAAACCATACAAACACATTCCAATTAAAATTTATTTGGTTTATCTCTCCTATTACAGTTTATTAATTTACAAAAAGATTGGTAAAATTTTCAATTTTAGTTATGTTAATTTACAATGTAATTAAATTCTTGTCGATTTTTATTTATTGCCTAATGAATTCGATTACAAACACTAAAGAGATTGGGAGAAGGAAATAAAAAAGACATAAAAATTGCAAAGACGAAGAAGAGGAAAAATAGAGCGTTTAATGAAAATACAGTACTTGGTAAAAACATTAGCATTATATAATCAATAAGGGTATTTTAGGTATTACTCAATTTATTATATTTTGCAAGTTTAAATAATTATTTGGTTATTGCATCTTAAAAATATGTGAAACCTTAGTTAATACAAGCACATGATAGATTCGAGACTACACATATAACTACAAACAAATGGGTGATATGCGAGACCAAAGTAACAAAATTTATGCGAGACCAAAATAACAGCAAATTTTATGCGACCAAAGTAACAATAAGTTTTATGCAATACCAAAGTAACAACAATCTTTATTCATGACGCTGGATCAAGGTAACCAATTTTACGCGAGACCAAATTAACCAATTTTATGCGAGAACAATGTATATATATAATATGATATGCGAGACTAAGGTAACGAATATCATGCAGGATGTGAGATCAATGTAAAAATATATTTATCATTAAATTTGTAATTAGTATTGATCGATCTTTTTTAAATTTTCTTTTGGTATCATAAAAACAATAAGTTTTCATTATTCGTGATTATTCTCTTTATGAATCAGAATATATACGTTCAAAATTTGTATTGTTTAATGGAATGTGTTTTTCTATGTACTTTAAACCAAAGACAATCTTCGCATATTTGATTATAAGTGGCACCAATTTAAAAGATTCTTCTTCAACGTCGTATGTTTTTATTATTTCAACAATAAACTCTTAACTGTTTTTTTGTATGAGTTTTTTTGTTCCTCGTATCAGATGTATCTTTAATGAGGATATATGATGGTTTTTTTTGTAGCTTTTAGGTGAATATATTTTCTTTTATTTTCCTTCATCTCCTCAATGGGTGCAAATATGCATGGTGTGAAAAAATAAAATTTTAGCGTTATGTTTCATATAACAAATGCAAGACCAGTGTTAACGAAAGAATGTTAGAGAATTCATAATTAAGTACTTGCAAGACTAGTTATAAATGGTTAATAAGAGACTAGCCAAATACACAATGCATGATAAAAATATTAAATACAAACCTAGTTTTAAATAAATAATATTAGAGAATACATAATTAAGTACATGTGAGACTAATTATAAATAAGTAACGCGTGACCATTAAAATATGATGGATGCAGGACCATGCAAATACAAAATTATAAGATGCGAGACTATGTCAATACTAATTTTGGAACTATTTATAAATGAGTAATGATGTTGATTATTGATTATTGATTTGATCTCACATCTCGTGTCTCACAAAAAGCTAAATATCTTGTATACTATGTAAAATGCAAGTGTTTCTTTTAGGACGAGAGATACGAGACACAAATATTATAATACTGGTAAACTAATAACGAACAACAATACTTAAAAACACATACAATTTGATTTGGTGGTGTACTTACGATTCCTAGTACTAAATATGAATAAAAACGAAAAATGTTTAATTTTTCATACTTTCAATCTTAGTTGTATAAAAAAACAAAATTTGAACTTTAAATATATTTGATTTCCTATTGTTTTAACAAAGAAGATGATCAAAACTTGATTTTGTGATTTGTATGTTCTTCTAGAGAAACCAATTTTGTTTTTGTTTTACACAAATTGATAGCTTGAAATCACTCTAAAATCGCTTAAACTCCTTCATTTCTAAAGAGAAAAACATAAATTTAAACATAAATTGACATGTTAAATTGTTAGTTACTTTTTTTAAACGTCATTTCTAAATCAAATGTAGTTTTGGTAGATAGTTTGGGACATGCAAATATTAGTAAGTTGGATATTTTTGGATAGTAGTCGTAATTAAATTGTTGGCTGGGTAAGTGATGGTAATTGATCCAAAATTTTAATAAACAGATTTATATGAATTGTATTCAAGTCCAAATCCTTATTATTTGTGGGGGTATATGTGATTTTATATCTAAAATATTTTGAGAAACAATTTCATGTAATATTATTACTAAAAATGTATAAGTTAAATATATTTATAATATGCGAGATTCGACTTAATAACTTTTTAATAACAATGCACAAAATTTAAATTATTTTATTAAAAATTATTGTAATTTAAAAAATATTGTTAAATATACATCAAGCGGTTATCGTTCTAATCATAATATATTTTGTGTTTGGCATGAGAGTTTTAATGATAACATCCATAAAAAAACATATAAAGTTTAGAATAAGCGTTAAAAAAATCCATTATATTATCTTGAATTAAAATTTAGTGATTGTAAATGGACGACAACGATTTATAGCGAAATAAAAAAAATAGATAGTTAAAAATATTCTTATCAATTGCTTTGATTATAATTTAATTTAATATAATATTTTAAAATGTGAATTAGTTATTTTTGTATTTTGGTTAAAATTTGTCTGTTGTTTAGTTATGAATTCGAGTATATGGTATCTATGATGGCTATAATTATGTTTGGTTGTTAGCATTAATAAAGAGTGTACGACTATTTATGGTTTCTTTTGTTGATGGATCTAATCATTTTTTAAATTATTTTTGTTATTTTATTTTTTATGATTTTTTTTAAATAATTTAAAAAATTAATATAAAAATAAGGACACTTATATAAAAACTATAGTATTGATCGAAAACGGTTCCAATTTTTCTTTTTACCAAATCCTAGTTTTTTTGTGGTACAAGTAAAATATGATAGATTAATTGTCGAGAAGTATGAAAGTCTGAGGGCTCTTAATGGTTCTAAACAATAATAAGTTATCAAATATTTTCATACTTCAATCGTATATATATTTATTTGTACTAACAATTTAAGTCAAAATGTGGCTTAATAAAAATAATATAATTAAAACAATTTAGTCAACTTGAGAACTCATGCTAATTTTTTTGGTACACAAACTATTTTTACACATGCTTTATTGCCCAAAAAACTAGTTTATCCTAATATTTTACAAAATGAACAAGTATTTACATCATCTTTACCTCTTTTCAAATTTACAAACAACATCATATCTTTTGTGCTCACTATAAATATGTTATTGCTCAACCATAATTAATGTGTTCATATAGTTTATGACTTTATAACTGTAAATACAAAAAAAAACTAAATTTTACCTGATATACAATGTAACACTTAAATCATGGCAATCTCATGTTTTTGTATTATTTTTATTTTTTTAATGTGAAATCCGATCATTATTTGTTTCGTCCTTTCATAAAATAAGGTTTATACACTATTATCATATTTACAGTACTCATCAACATATGGACAACATATATTATTCATCTATTTTTAATGTGCACCATCAAATATTCATAACATTACCTAATTTATTTCCTCATAACCACCTTAAAGCCTTTTATGCTCAACCACTTTTCACTTACATGTCTACAAATACTTATGCCGAGCCATCGATACAATATAATAGTAAAATACTTGGCAATTACATTTCATGTCAAGTTAGAGTTGTGGACAACACATCTAATTTCCTATTATAGAACACGCACAATATGTATTTTATTATACATGATACATAATATTCACTTCAAAATAATTTACCAATTATGTATCAGCTCAAATTACACGTCTATACAACACATAACCAAGCTTTATAGTCTTATCACTTATAAGTAAAAAAAACATACACTCACATCCTCGAGTACGTTTTCCAGTTTCATCTTATAGAAAATACAATCACAACAAACTCAACTCTCTATATATTCTAATTATTTTTAAAGATCTTCCAACGTGTCTTATACTCATATGACTATATCCAACCTAATAATCAGTATACCAATAACCAAAATTTCATACAAAATATTCATAATCTGCAAAAAGAAAAAAGAAAACATAACAGTTATATATCAATTATATATTTATTTGAAGTTCTCGGACGTGACAAAATAAAAATAAATAACATAAAGGAAAATATTTATCTTGAATATAGCCTCAAAAATAGTTTAATGCATTTCAATATATTATTTTCAAAATATCCAAAATTTTATTTGATAGATTCTTTTGGAACTAACCTGTAATTTATACTTTTAAAAAATATATTTTACCTCGACACAAATAAACTTGACTTCAATGTTTATATTAAAATTATATATAGTTAATAATATAACTAAAATATCTAAATATGTTAACTTATCACTATTGGTGAGTACAGTTATTAAGAATGTTGTTGTAGGGAAGAAGTAATATGTGAATTCTAGAGAGAGAGAGAAAGAAAGAGAGACAAAATCAGAGCACAATTGAGTAAGATCAAAAAGTGTTCCACCCTTTTATTAGTTCAGCCTTGCCCTTTATATAGAGGCGCTCAGACTTAGACTTAAACTGAAAACGGTTACACATAAGAGGGTAAATTACCCTTGGCTTACATAGTTATAATTGTTCTCTTAAACTTACATTATTTACATTGTAGTCCTTAAATTCTTACTTCCATATCAGTAGCCCCTCTAGTTCTCATGTCAGTAAATGAATGAGAACTAAATGTCTTCGAATCCCTAAATAGGCCATATCTTGTGATTCAAAAACCGAAGTAAAAAACTTCATATAAAACTCAAAGTCCACCACTTAATAGAAGATGATGATTCGAAGTCAAACACAGTCCTCAAATCATTATGGAAGCAGTTTCAAAACATAATCATTGAATTCAAACTAGAGAATAATAAGCTTCGAATTTCATCAAAAGTATATACAAATGTAACCACTTAGATTCATTGTGATCGTCTAGGTACTAGATCCATAGCTAGCTAGCTAGTCTGACAGATGTCGAACTCCTAGTTCTTCACCGTTTTGTATTTTTCCCTATCATCATAGAGTCCTTTCCACTTCTACTCCTAGTTTTTCACCGTTTTGTATTCTTCCCTATCATCATAGAGTCCTTTCCACTTCTATGCGTCTTCTTATCTTTCTATAAATTCATCAGTAACCTCATTTTTCATTCTCACAATACAAATCCCTTGAGAGAAAACTTAAACCCTTGGCTACCTTCAAGGTGTTCTTCAGCTTTCTCAGCGTTTTCATCAGAATACTCAAACTTTCCGACGAAAAATCATATTTTCCGGTCAATCTTCATCCAGTTTATGAGAAAAAAATCCAAAACCAGAAGATCCAAGGGTAAAATACCCGAAAAACCCAAATCTCTGAAGCCTGACAACAATCTAGTCTTCAGATCATACAACTACTTTTGCATCACTGAGAGAGCATAGGAGTATAAGGCTGTCGGATTAATCAACAACGCTCCTGTTGGAACAACCACTAAAACTACTTATTACGGTAATTTCGATCCAACTAAAATACATGCCTTGTCACCTTCTTCTATTACCGAATAACGCCATTCTTCAAAAGTTCAAACGCCTAAAACACCTCGACTCTCTTCTTCTCAAATCAAAGTTTCTACTCTAATTAGTGAAAATTCAAACGAATCTTCCTCAAAACAAATCTCAAATACTCCCTCATCGGTTCATCCTCCACCAACTAAAAAGATAATTTTTTATAGCCATGAGAGATGATTCAGATGTTATTCTAATTCCTTCCTCATCGAATCCAACTACTCAATCTCCTCATCGGAAATAGATAACTGAAGAAATCTCATTATCTCAACAAAATCCATCCAAAACTCCTTCTCAAATGAAAGATCCCTCATCGGAAGCCAAAATTTCATCGCCTCAACAAAATTTTCCCAAACAAGAGGTGAAGCATCTGAAGCTGATGAAGTTGATTTTGAGGCTACTAGATCTAATAATGAAGCTGAATCCGACGAGGAGGACTCAGAGGCTGCTACAGAAAAGAAAGTTCGCAAACCTCAAAAAAGAAAGAATTGGGCTTTGTTTCCGATAAGGAGAGGGCTTCCATTGGTAGAAATTTGAGAGGTCTCGATGTTGACTATATTATCAAACTGAAAAAGGTTATATATATATATATTACCAAGAGAGTCAAGCATCAGACTTAAAGTAGCAGTGGGGAATGAGAGAGAATTTCACTATTCGACTGCCTCATAAAAGAGAGACTCCCTTAGACTCAAAGATGATGAATTGGTGGTCTACCCCGAAATCATCAACTGGGGTCTTCGGTTCCCACTGGATCTGATGATTGTGGAGTACTTCAAACTTCTCAATCTATGACCTACTCAAGTGACACCGAATCAATGGTTCACTCTCATGTATGTGATTATGACATCTCGGCTGTCCAAGATTCCTATCAGTATCAAAGACTTCATCTCTATAACCAAGTTATCAAAAGGTCTGAAACTCCCCTTTTACATCCTTACTTTAGTCGATGATTTAAAAATCATCGATGATCTTTTGGAGGTGGATAAACTTTGGAAACAAAAGTTCATTTTTATCTTTGGAGCATGGGGGAACGACAAAGAAATATCCGAAGCGAACCCATCAAAATTAAATCCCATCTGGAGAAGCGATCGTAAGTTCTTCGAAAATTACATACTTTAATATACATCTCTGTTGTCTTCCCCATTTATTAATTATTTGTATAAATATTTCACCAATTTCGTGACGATATGCTTTTCGTCGGCCAGCAACCAAGGATATTTTTTGAAGCTTGCCGCTTTAGCCGAAAAATAATAGAACAATGCTTTCCACACTGTCTTCCAACCGATCAACTTTCTCAACAACCATCTTTTTCCAATCACAGCGGGAGCCTTGTCTTCTCAAAATTTAATGAGCGAACCTAATCCTCACCATGCTTGTAAAAGGTTAGTTCAAGCTGACTGCAAGGTATTCCTCCTTATCCATAATAGATCAGAAAGTCACCTGCCTTAGAAGAAAAAAGAAAAGGCAAAAACCAAAAAGAAGAATAAAAAGGAAGCTAGCACATTTGGTGCTAGCTCTTCCATACAATCAAAACCTAAACCTCGCAAGAGAAAAGCAGGAGAACAAGCTCTTTCACCCATCGAAGAAGAAGAGCAAGAACCTTCGTCGAAGAAAAAGAAAGCTTCCAGCAGTCTTCATGGAAAGAAAAAGAAACAGTCCAAAATCACTGAGTATGCATTGGCTAATGAGGAAGAAGTAACAACTGTTGAAAATCAGAAAAATCTTCCTCTCGAAGAGCAAACAACCAATAATAATGCTCTAATAATCATCGAAGATAATGCTTATGATGAGAATCCAAACACTGACCACTTCGACTCTGACAGCTCTATCAATTTCAATGAGTCACACGAGCTTGCTAGAGAAGACAATCATGTCCTTCAAGATATTCAAACTCATATGCACCACTTTGAGAAAACAACGATCATCGAAGCGTCTCCAGAAATCATCTGTCCCTCTGTTTCAACTACTACTTTGGATATGATTCTTCGTCCTAGCTCAACGGATATTACTCATCATCCACCTCATTCTAAAATCCTTGTTGCACTCCAACCATTTACCGATCTCGACGCTGCACCAAAAATACTTGCTTCCCAAGTCGAAGCTTCTCAAGATTATTTGAAGCAATTGGCCAAAGACATGGTCCGCTAAAAATAACTTGCCGAAGATGAAAAACAACTCAGGGAAAACTTTCAAAGCAAGGTAGTCGAGCAATTCCACATGTTCAAGTTAGCAAGGTCTGAGCTTATCCGAGGCGCCCTCTATATGAAAATTCATTTGCGAACAACACATTTTGCTGAGAAAGAAAAGCTGATTGCCTCACATCAAGATGAGATATATAAACTCAAAGCTAAACATGCTGATGATCTAACTGTTGAAAAGGTAAAATCCGAAGGTCTCCAAAATTATCTTGATTCTAGTGAAGCAAAAAATACAGAATTGACTGATGAGATAACCAAATTAAATGGTGATTTGGAGAAGGAAAATGAAGCTGCTGTTGCTGTTGCCAAAACTGAATGTGTTAAAGACATGCTGACTGCTATTAACAATGGAAAAGAAGAGACAACCATCACTCTTCTCCGAGAACTTCATGCAACTTATCCAAAAATTAACCTCTCAAGTGTTTGGAATGGCATTCCCATCGAAAAGCGTCATAGTGAAGCCTTCGATCCTATCCCCGACTCATCATCAGAGGAGGATGAATCATCCGAAGACGAGTCGTCTGAATAACTTTATTGCTCTTTAAACATCAATTATCCTTTTTGTACTTGTCAAATTATAAACTTTCTTATTGTACTTTATTGAATTAATCTAATTGACAAATATTTGCTTATTTTTCATTTTTATCATCCTCATAAATTATTCGATGTTAACAATCCTAAAATAGGCATGATAACTTTTTAAATATAATTCCTTAAATATGATAATGCACTTCGAAATTCACACAATATATAACTACAAATTATAAGTATACCACTTCAAATACGTCAATGTAGTTAGCGAACGTTACACTTCAAAAAATCATGGCATGTCTGGTGAAAGTTGCACTTCAAAACAATACAGTGCATTATTGAGCGTTGCACTTCGAAAAAATCACAATATATATTCATTGAACATAGTACCTCAAAAATGGTTATTTTTTCGAAAAGTGTAATAAACACTTCAGAACATTCTACTCTTAACCAACCTCAAACATGATCAGTCTTTGATAAGTTGTTAATATAGTTTTTAATAAGCACTTGTAAAAAATCATTGGCTAAAAATGCATTTTATTGATGATATTGAATATGTATATAGCGCCTCTTTAAAACCTTCCTGGGCCAACAGGGTAGGAAAGAGTGCGTCATTCAATAGTAAAAAATCCAAAAGACAAAAGACAAATCTATTCCCAATAAAGTTTCAAATGTTGTATATTCCACGGGTGCGGAGGCATCCTCCCTTTAAAATCACAAAGATGATAAGACCCTCGCTTTATCCTCTCAATAACTACATAAGGCCCTTCCCAATTCAGAGCCATTTTTCCAAGATTTTTCTCATTTGTATGTAGAAACACTTTTCTCAACACTTTATCACCTTCTTTAAATTCTCTTCTTTTCACCTTTGAATCATATCTATTCCTCATAAGAGTTTGGTAATGGATTACATTCAAATGAGCTCGAACTCTTTTCTCCTCAATCAAATCTAAATTCGCCCTTTTAACTTCATCATTGGATCTTTTAGAATATTGATTTATCCTAAAAGATGACATCGTAGATTCTACGGGGCTGACTGCATCCATTCCATATGCTAAAGCAAAAGGAGTTTATTTTGTAGCTTCTCTTGGAGTTGTCCGATAAGCCCAAAGCACATCTTTCAAATAATTTGGCCATTTTCCCGTTGCCCCTGTCAAGTTTTTCTTCAAGCCATCTAAAATTATTCTGTTTGTCACCTCGGTTTATCCATTAGCTTGAAGATGAAAAGGTGTCGAAAAACATTGTTGAATTCCTTTCGACGTGCAAAATGAAGCCATCTCTTTATTGTTAAATTGAGGGCCATTATCTGTCGTAATTCTCCGAGGAACTTCAAAACGACAACAAATACTATTTACAATAAACTTGATCACATCTTTTTCCTTTATTCCTGATAGTGGTTCTGCCTCGGGCCATTTTGTAAAATAATCCACTGCTATAATTATCATTTGCCACCCTCCAGAAGCCATTGGCAAAGGCCCCACTAAATCAATCCCCCATCTATCAAATGGTATAGCCTCGGTTATAGACATAAGTGGCACCACCAGCCTATGAATAACATTAGCAAATCTTTGACAAATATCATAACTTTGAACTAAATTCTTAGCATCATTCATTATTGTAGGCCAATAGAATCCCGCAAGTAAAACTCATCATGATAAATTTAAACCCGCAATGAGCTGACCCTTCACCGTCATGCAATTCTGATAACACCTCCTCTGATTCTTGCTTGTCTAGACATCGTAACAATGGCCTGATTAATGCATTTTTATAAAATATTCCATCTAATACGATATATCTAAAAGCTTTACCTCTCAATTTTTTCCCAACCTCGTATTATCTGGTAATGTTCCTCGAGTAAAAAATTAAGAATATCTACTCGCCAATTGCCTCGAGTAGCCTTAGTTGTAACAAAGAACTCCTCTATACATTCACACTGATTAGATTGAGTAACAATTGAAGGATTTTCTTGTAGCAAAATCCAAGGATATTCCTCCTTGTAAGCAATATTTGCTAAAGAATCAGCCACCATGTTACTCCCTCGACTAATATATTCAACAACAACATTATCGAACATCACAATTAAATTCCAAAGTTCTCGAAGATATAAAATCAAACGATATTTTCTTGTTTCGGAAAATCCAGATACCTGATTTGCTAACAATTGAGAATTCGTTTCCAAGCCTACTGAAGTTGCTCCACAAATGTTTGCCAATCTTGAACCTGCTAAAGCAGCTTCATATTCAGCCTCATTGTTCGAAGAATGAAAACCAAATTTAATAGATTGAATCATCGTTTCTCCAGTTGGAGCTATTAACTGAACCGCAGCACTGCACCCTGAAACTCTAGACCCTCCATCTGTTCGAACAATCCATCTCGAACTTACCAGTGCATCTTCTTTACTTTCTTCCATATTTGATCTACTCGAATGGAATCCAACAAAAAAATCTGCCAGTGTTTGCGCTTTTATTGCAGTTTAAGGCGTGAACAAAACATTATATCCCCCAACTCCACTAACCACTTGGCCATTCTCCCCGAAATGTCAGGTCGTTGTAAAATTCTTTCAAAGGGAATGAAGTTCGGACTTCAATAGTGTGAGCTTGAAAATGAGAGCTTCTTTTCTAGCAGTAATCACCAATGCTAATGCCAAATTTTCCAGTTTCAAATACCTCTTTTTTGCTGCCACTAAACTTTTACTGATATAGTACATTGGCTTCGGAATACCTGAATCTTCACTGATCAATACCGTGCTTAGTGCAAAATCCGATATCACAATGTATAAAAAACGCTTCTCTTCATTTCGAGGTTTTGACAATATTTCTGGTGATGATAATTTTTTTTTATATTTGTAAATGCTTCCTCACATTCCGATGTCCATTCAAATATGCTTGGTCCTCGTAGAACTTAAAAGAAAGGGAAGCATTTGTTAGAAAATCTAGAAATAAATCGGTTAAGTGTTGCCAACCTTCCTGTCAAAATTTGCACTTCTTTAATAGACCAAGGTGAATTCATTGCTATCAGAGCTTTCAACTGTTCTGGGTTAGTTTCTATTCCTTTTTCACTGATGTCATAACCTAAAAACTTCTCTGACCGAACTCCGATGGTACATTTTTCAGGATTCAGCTTTAACCTGGTTGCGCTTAAATTAAAAAACTCTTCCTCTACGTCATCAAGATGAACATCTTTTTTTAAACTTTTTACCACCATATCGTCTATATATATATACTTTCATATTTTTTTCCGATCTGAGTGGCAAAAGATTTTTTCATCAA
The DNA here is from genome assembly GCA_036936605.1 of Limnanthes douglasii subsp. nivea. Lineage (NCBI taxonomy): Eukaryota > Viridiplantae > Streptophyta > Magnoliopsida > Brassicales > Limnanthaceae > Limnanthes > Limnanthes douglasii. Next base: position 161,621,447 of record JAUPFV010000002.1, read on the forward strand.
TCTTTGATAAGTAGCTCCATCATTTTTTAATCCAAAGGGCATGACCCTATAGCAATGCAACCCTCTATCAGTTATGAAGGTCGTACATTCTTGATCTTTTGGATCCATATGAATCTGATTGTATCCTGCAAAATTTGTGAATGTTAGTATTTTATTTTCTGAGGTAGAATCAATCAACTGATCTATTCGAGGAACATAAAATGAATATTTAGGACAGGCTTGATTCAAGTCTGTAAAATCCACACACATTCTCAATTTCCCATTCTTATTTTTGACCACTACCGGATTTGCCGTCCACAAAGGATATTATGACTCCCTTATATGTCCGACCCTGGACAACCAGTCCACCTCAGAAACAATTGCTTCTGTTTTTTCCAAAAAGAATGCCCATCTATCTGAATCACTACTTCGTATCAATATCCAAGTTGTGACAAATCACCTCGATTGGTACTCCTGTTACATCCTCTGTTTCCAAGCGAAAACCTCCAAATTAATAGATAAAAACTCTAGCAGTTGTTGATGTAAGAGTGGGGTCAGTATGGTTACGATTCGATGTAATCTTCCTTCTGAAAAAGTAAAATCCTCTTTTTCTTCACTTACCGTTGAAGACCCTGGGGTTTCCCTCGGATCATCCACTCTTTCTTCTAAATCCGAGGTCAACCCCGCTGACTGTTATTTATGCATCAAATCCCCACTGTTGGATCCCCGGATCCGAAGTGTAGTGGCATAACATTATCTAGCTACCTTCTGGTCGTCTCGAACGACCCCAACTCGATCTCCTACCACATACTTGAAACATTGGTGAACCGTTGATACAATATCATATATTCTAGATATCCATGACCTTCCAAAAATATCATTGTAACTCGTGGGGTAGTCCACCACCATAAAAAACACATGTACCTTAATTTAAAAAGGACATTAGCAGAACTCCCAGTGTCAATAAGCACACATCGAATTTCGACACCGGCCACCTCTGCTCCGATAACCACTGCATCATCTTGTGGTCCTGCTGTTCCTCCCAAATAATTTTCATCGAATAGAATGAAAGGAATAACCTTTTTTCCATTCAAATGTGTGGAGATTTTCCTTTCAATTTGAGTTGTCAGATGGACAACATGTCTCTTTCTCGAGCTATCAGAGCTGTCACTCATTGAATCGCCTCTAAAAATGGCACAAATCTCGCACACACCCCATTTCTATTGGCTCTTCAACTGCCATCCAAAGCAACCTGTTCGGATATTCTCCACATATTCTGAAGAAGCATCAAATTCTTCAACCTTCGGATCTAAAATCATCAAATTCTTAGCTGGCGTTGTTGGATTAGCCTTCAAAGTTTATGCTTCATTTTTCGAACCGCTCCCCTGTGATTTCACAGAATTCAAGAGCTTCCCATTTTTTATCAAGGTCCGAACCTCCTTTTTTCAGAGCAATACAATCATTGGTATCATGCCCGATATCTTCATGATACCTGCAGTATTTGTTGTTCCATTCTTCCCTTGGCCTACTTATTGGAGCTCGCATCCTAAAATTTACGAAGTTCTTGTTCTTATCAAAGATTGCAGCCACATTCTCTGTTAAATCAGCATAGTATTCTAGCCTAACCCATTGATTTGGCCTTGGTCTGTTATAGTTATAGGATGGAGCGTGATTTGAATATCCACCAGTTCGAGGTGGCAAGGTATTGTTCTTCTACCGTGTCTGTTGATTATCATTTCCATTTGAAAGTTTCCCTTGGTTATTGGCCACCTGACCCGAATTATTTGGAGTACTAATCGGTCCTCCTCAGACTATAGTTGACTCATAGACCTTAATCTGATCCTCAACTTGAGCCATCAAGGCTCCAAAAGTTAAAGATTTCATCTTTGTAGTTTCATTGGACAGATCCCCTGGCAATAGTCCTTGGCGAAAAGCTTTCATCACCACATTTTCTTCACAATTGTCCAAACTTGCTTTAGTCAAAACAAACCTCTTCGTATAATCCTTCAATTTCTCCCCAATTGTCTGCTTGCACTGGGTAATGGCATCTCCATTCGCTCTCATTTCTTTACTCCCCACAAACTGCCTTCGAAAATCAGTGTAAAAATCCATAAAATCTGAGATGGATCCCCTCGAAATCCAATTGTACCACTTTAAAGCTGCTCTTTTAAAAGTTTTCAAAAATGCACGACACACCAACCTGTCGTTATCTTCAAAGTTTATCATGTAGTTCTTAAATTGTTCGATGTGGTCATCGGGATCTTGCATCTCATCAAAAGTTTCCACCTTAGCAATGTCAAAACGCTTCAGAAGCGTTATAGACCGAATCTCACTTGTCAATGGAGAGTTACTCCAATGGACACCTTGCACAAATTGATCATCAGTTCTCATTACTACATATAGACTCTGATGAGTCTCAGCATACTGATTCGAGGTGTTCCCTTCACACCACGTAGAACAAGAAACATGGTCCATTTTAGATTTGTATTCCTTTTTATGCTTCCTCGGTTGCTCTCTACCCGGTTCCTCTTTCGAAGAACTCATATATCTTTTAAAGCCTGAAGCATAGGTTTCTACCCCTTTATCACTAGAGGTCACATGCTTTTTCTTGTGTCTTTCCCTTTGCGAGAGGAATAACATTCTTTAAGAGATTTGAAGCGCGCTTTTTATGTTCACTTTTAGCTCGCCAATCATCACATGACCGATCAGATTGATCTCCAATGCCAGTCTTTTCATTCTCTTGTCTTACCTCAGATTTGAGCTTTGTCGAGTGAATTTCTTATTCTCGTTGTTCATATTTTTCATTTAGCACATTTATTTTGTCTAAAAGGTGATCCGTACGTATCTCAATGTCTGATTGAGTTTGGATCGGAGTTGATCCATCCAACCTGTTTTCATTTCTTTGTAAGTCATCTTTTAAAGTTTCCATCGCTGATCGAAATTATGGATTATTTTCGGGATTCATTATATGATGAAATTCAAACGAAAAAACAAGATGATTGTATTAAAATTCGAACAGACAAGTCACTGATTCTTAATCGTCCCTAGTGGAGTCGCCAATTTGGTGAGTTCAGTTATTAAGAACGTTGTCTTAGGAAGAAATAATATGTGAATTCTAGAGAGAGAAAGAAAGAGAGAGAAAGAAAGAGCACAATTGAGTAAGATAAAAAAATGTTCAACCCCTTTATTAGTTCAGCCTTGCCCTTTATATAGAGGCGCTACGACTTAGCCTTAAACTGAAAACGGTTACACAAAAGAGGGTAAATTACACTTAGCCCTCAATAATATTACATAGTTATAATTGTTCTCCTAAAGTTACATTATTTACATTTTAGTCCTTAAATTCCTACTTCCATATCAACTATAAACCCATAATTTAATAAAATAACTAAAATTATATTGTATATATTTAATAAATAAAAGATACTTGAAACATGTTAAAATTATTAATATAAACTAAACTAAATTATATTAAAATTAATAAATAAAGAATATATATAGTTTATTTATTTAAAATTAATAATAATAATAATAATAATAATAATAAAACACGTTATAACAAAGTTTTCATAGTTAGATACTTTTATATATAAGATTTCGGTGGTGTCATGCTAGTTGAAGAAAGTCAACACCTATAAAATAATTGGTCTTTTAATAACAACATATGAGATTTCGGTTAACGTATAAAATTTATGGGTTTAGTCGATATTGTCACTTAAACATACGTACTTGTTGATATAAATATATAAAGAACACAATATGGACTAATTAACATACATATAAATATCATGTATATATATAAATCAACAACAAAAGCTTTTAAAATTGAAAGTTATGATGTTTCTTTATGAATATGAGTTGTATATCCAATAGTTACTTGAAAGAATGAAAGTTATGCATATTTTATTTTGTTCATAAGCGACTACTGTATTTGATTATAGGGTTTGATTTAGAGGGAGTTTTATTGAAAGAACGATGTGAGAAGTAAATAAATATGATGTTGTATTTTTATTTTTATTCTTATTTATGCCTATGTAGGTATTTATATATATGGACTTAATAGTGGATACATTCAAATGTGGATTCTAAATATAATATATTCTCAACTAATTTAACATATAAGTCTAATACTCTGATGGTCCATAACCATATCCAGCTATGGCCTAAAATATATTGTGGTAAATTGATGGGGATCTATCACTATCTTATACCAATCAAAATAATATCAATACTATATATTTTATGAGGCTTACTTTATTACATATTCGTTCAATAAACTTATTAATTGTTACATTTAATTATCTAAACTCAAAGTGACAACTGTTTGGGTACTCCGAACCTGCATGGTTAATCTATTCTAATTTAGAATATCCTTATTTAAGGATCATAAATTTATCAGCGAAAGCAACAATATGATCAGTAATCGAAAAAATGTTATTATGCGAAAAAACCAGTATTGCAATTTTGAAACTTATTTTATTTGCTTGACAATATAAAATATCATGTATTTCCTTTTATTTCCATTATAAATATAAGCTCAAAAATTTATTCCATATATAAATATTGTACAATTAGTTATACTCGACTGTGTTGAGATTTATATTCAATGATAAGATTTATATATTTTATCTCATAAGATCTTTTATAATTAATATATATATAACTATTAAGTTTGACCATTGTAACAATTGTTTTATTACTCGTTATTGTAGTTAGATAATTTGAAACAAGAATTGATTAATCTATGTGAGATAGTAAACTTAGATTTGATTATGCCTTTGGTAAATGCACAATGTTGGTCTATAAGGAACATAATAATGATAATATAATGCATATAAAATATAAACAAGTTCTATTTAAGCGTATTGGAAATATTTTCAAATATATTTACAAAATATAAAGATACCCTTATGTGAAAAAAGAAGTAGTTATGACTTAAGAGACGTAAATGTTATATTTTAGTTATTGGTTTTCAAAACATAATTATATATATATACATTTGAAAATCTCTATATCAACACAACTAGTCAAGTTAAAGTGTATATTGATGAGTTCGGATTATCCAGTCACAGCTTACTGAGCTATCCAGACAAGGACAATTCGAACATAAACGTACCACTGAACTATCCAAACATGACAAAAGTATATAAACACCTAAATACCTTTTAACTAAGCTATGTGCTAATCAGCTTAATAGAATAATGGGTCTTTAAACTTGACATGGTTTCATAACTTGACCCGTAAGCCCATGGGTCCGTAGTTAGGGTATAAATACCTCAACTACTTTCATTAATGAGGGTAATGAACATTTAATACAACCAGACTGCTCAAATATCTCACTAATTTATACCAAAATACTTAATATTCAAAACACTTTACAAAATTACTCTCAGCCTAAAATAAACCAAACCAAATTGGCGACCACAGTGGGAGTAGACGGTACTTGAATCTTGTATTCAAAACCAGTAGATAAGACCTGTTCAGATGAATCCAACAAGCAAGGAACTCTACCACCTGTGGTGGAAAAAGTTGGGGAAAATAATGAATATTCACCGGGGAGCGAGACAAGTTGAGAGTAGAAATAGAGGCGCTGATGACCATTATGGGTTTAAAGGAGAAGTCAAATGCGTTAGCCATTCATCATACTGACAATCCTAGGGAGAATGATCCATCAACAAAGACTCATTTAAGTACAAAAAAACCCATGTCAGCTCCAAGAAGACTCGCCGGTCTAAACCGGTGGAAAGTTCAGATTCTGAGTCCTCTAGCAGCTCTTCGAATGAGGCTGAGCTTGAAGAGTCGTTGTCATCGAGCATTGATGAAGGGAGGTCCAGGAAGAAACAAAAACTAGTTAAAAAATATTCAAGAAAAAGAGATAGGCATGAGAGACTTAATAGGAATTTGGGCAAAGAGTTATCTCACAGCCACGATCATAGGCATGTGGATCATTTGATGATCTATCTTTTTGCTTTTCATGATGAACCAGGTATATTTGCAACACCTAATGAAGACACAATATTTAGTCGTCAGAGAAATTTGAGACAATCACCATTGTCTGCCAAGATACTGTCCGGAAACCTACCCAAAAGGTTTGACAATTCTAAAATGGAGAAGTATGATAGGAGTAAAGATCCGGAAAATCATCTGGAGCAGTTTAAAAACTTCATGATAAATTTTGATGATGATGATAAACTTCTATGTAGAGCCTTCTCCCAATCTTTTACGGGAAGTTCTCTTAAATGGTACAACAATTTACCCCAGTGATGTATCAGAAACTTTGATACATTATGGGTTGCCTTCCGAAGGAAGTTTGTGCGAATTAAAAAGGTGAAGGGCAACAGAGATATTATCATCCATTGTTCCCAAGAGCCAAATGAGTCCTTAAAGGACTATATAAGTAGGTTCGTAAATACCAACAATGGGTTAGCATATTGCTTCGAACATGTGGCACTTGCTTCCTTAAGGCAAGGGTTGAACCATGGGAATCTGGCCGATTCAGTGATAAGAAAGAAGGCCATGACTTGGGGTGGCTTGTTAAATCAGGTAGGGAAGCAGATTAACGTGAATGAAACTAAGAAAACTAGGGTGCACCATCAGGTGAGGTCCACCCCGGTAGCTCAAAACCAAAACCAGTCCAGAATACAAGGCTGAAGGGTACGGAGTAAAAGGGGTCCCTGGGTTCAACCGAAGTGGTTTGCAGAATTAAAAGAGAACATGACGACCATTTATGACAAGACCAAAGATGAGGTTCATTTCTGGAAACCAGAAACACTACAATCTCCTAGAGAAAGTAGTAATACTTATTTTTGCCAGTATCATCATGATATTGGTCATAACACCCAAGACTATATTGCTTTCAATCAGGAAGTACATAATCTCATTGAAAGAGACAAACTAGGTGCTTATGTCAAAAGAAGAAGTGGAAACAGGCCTGACAATGCCCCTCGAACTGGCCCTACAAACAATGTAGGAACATCTGCTCCGAAGGGGGCAATGGTGATCCTTGAAAGATTTGATGTTGATTCGGAGTATCTGGAGCCTGATCCAACTCGGAATAAATTAGGGCCATAACAGAACAAGTCAAGACACTGTCCAGACTCATTAGTTTCTTTGAGTCACTTACCATATTTGGAGGGGACACCATGACAACACCCACTTCTTCATCAAGGAAGAAGCATGTTCACAGTCTAGCTACTCAATTGGAAGGGGCACGTCTTCTTATCAGTCCCAAACCCCTTTTTCGTTTATAGTATTTGGTGATGATGATTTAAGAAACATTGTTGTGCCTTATGATGATGCAGTTGTGATAGTAGCATCTATTGGGGGCAATGATATCAGACGAATTTTGATAGACACGGGCAGTTCGGCAAACATTATCTTTTTAAGTTCTTATAAGTAGATAAAACATCCGGTTGTTATTCAACGGTCAAACAGAATCATTGTGGGCTTTACATGGAGCTCTGCGGTTGTAATCGGAGAGTTTGTGAAAGAGGTGCTGTTGGGAAAGGGGCCTTTTAAAAAGATGGTCAGAGTGTTATTCATTATGGTAGACTGCCCAACATGCTACAATGCAATTTTTGGGAGGTCCTGGCTCTCTAAGATACATGTTGTAGCCTCAACAGTCCACCAATGTTTGAAGTATGCAGTTCAAGGGCAAGTAGGAGTTGTTCCGAGTAGTCAAAAGATAGCAAGGGATTACTATGCAACTGCACTTGCTCCTAAAACTTTGGGAGCAGTCCGGGTTAATGAAGATTAGCAGTTATTGGGGCCTTCTGAGGGAGAGGGTGAAATTGATGACCACAGAGAGGCCCCTGGTGTTTTAATACCGGTTGAAGAAGTTGAAACCCACTCTCTGGCAGAAGGGAGAAGTGTTAAGATTGGCTCCAAGATGATACCGAATTTAAAGAAGAAATTGTTGTGTTTTTTGGCAGATAATCAACACGTATTTGTTTGGTGCAATGCTGATGTGACCGGTGTACCTGCAAGTGTAATCTCACATAAGATGTCCATCTAAAGTGACGTTGCACATATTGTGTAGAAAATGAGACCTTTCTCTAAAGAGAAAGATGATGTAATAGTCCAAGAAGTCGATCGAGTTACCAAGATGGGGCACATAAAGGAATCTTAGTATCCTTTATGGACTGCCAATTTGGTGTTAGTCAAGAAAAAGAATGGAAAATGACGCATGTGTATCGATTTTATTGACCTCAACAGAGCTTGCCCAAATGATCTTTAACCAATCCCCCGGATAGATCAGTTGGTGGACTCAACATCTGGAAATAAGTTATTGTCCTTCATGGATGCTTTCTCTGGGTACAACTAGATACAGGTGGATCCGAACGACCAGGATCACACTACTTTTGTTACAGACAGAGGTCTTTATTGCTACAGGGTGATTCCTTTTGGGTTGAAGAATGCTGGGGCTACTTATCAGAAGTTGGTGAACAAAACATTTGCTAATCAGATCGACAGGAACATGGAGGTGTACATCGATGATATAATGGTTAAAAGCTTAGAAGAGGAGTTGCACATAACTGACCTTTAAGAAACTTTAGCCAATTTAACAAAGGTAAATTTAAAGTTGAATCCAGAAAAATGTGTCTTTGGGGTGCAGTCCGGGAATTTTTTGGGTTATGTAATAAGTGAGAAAGAGATATAACCCGATCCGGATCAGCTTGACGCCCTGTTAGAAATGGATCCCCCTTGAAATATTAAAGAAGTCCAGAGGCTGACAGGAAGATTGGCTGCCTTGAATCGTTTTATTTCAAGGTCTTCGGATAAGTGTGCTCCGTTTTTTCAGACCTTGAAAAGTGCTAAAGATTTCAACTGGTCTCCACAATGCAGCCAAGGTTTTGATGAAATAAAGAAACATGTGTCTTCACCAAAACCCTTTTTCAAGCCCGTACAAGGTGAAACACTTTATGTATACTTGGTTGTGTCAGAATATGCTATAAGTGCAGGGTTGGTAATAGAAGTGGACAATTACCCTCGTCCGGTGTATTACATCCGCAAGAGCCTGATAGATGCTGAGAAGAGGTACCTGAAGCTTGAAAAGCTGGCACTAGCTTTAATGATTGCAGTAAGAAAAATGAGTTTGTATTTTCAGTCTCACTCCATCATTGTCCGAACATCTTTTCCATTAAAGAATGTTCTTTAGAAAACAGATATATCAAGTAGGATGACCAAGTGGTCAGTAGAGTTGGGTGATTATGACATTGATTTCACCTCATGAATTGCTATCAAGGCTTAATATGTTGCTGATTTCCTAGTAGAATTCCATCCGGACAGGAGTTCTAAACAAGTTTCAGAAGGGAAAACAAAAAAAAAATGGGTAGTCCGGACTGATGGTGGATCAAACACAATGGGTTGTGGGGATAGAATTTTCCTAACCTCTCCGTATGATGATAAACTATACCATGCTATATGCTTTGGGTTCAGGGTCTCAAACAATGAGTCTGAATATGAAGCAGCTATAACTGGTCATAAATTTTTCCTATATGGGGCTAAAAAAGTTAGGTTGATGAGAGATTCCCAGCTTCTTATCCACCATGTTCAAGGTCAATCTGAGGCCAAGAAGGAACAACTGATCAAATACTTATTCATTCTTAAAGAGGTGACAACCAACTTCAATAATGTTTTCTATGAGCATATTCATAGATCAGAAAATACACTGGCAGATTCCTTAGCAACCATAGCATACTCTGATTTCTACCCTTTGATTCATATACAAGAATGCCCATTCATATAATCAAATCAGGACAAGAAAAAGGAGGAAAGCTTAAGTATACAAGTAGTTCAATCTAAAGACTGGAGATTTTCTCTTCTTCAATATATTTCTGATGGGGTTTTGCCTCCAGAGAAAGCTATGGCAAGAAAAATTAAACACAAGGTTCGTGGTTTTTTTTTATCATAAGAGAGATCCTATATAAAAAATCCTTTAGTAGACTTTTTCTGCGCTGTTTAGGGGTTGAATAATCCCAAACCATTTTATCCAAACTACACGAAGGAGAAGGATCAGCACATTGTGGCTACATGGCACTAACCCGGAGGGTATTGTTGGTTGGATACTATTGGCCATCCATAATGGCAGATGCTAAATAAATGGTAAAAAAGTGTGATCCATGTCAAAGGTATGACAATGAAATTCATGTGCCAGCAATACCTATGAAGTCTATTTATGAGCCAATACCTTTTGCTCGTTGGGGATTGGATTTAGTTGGACCTCTACCAATGACGTCCGAAAGGGTGGAGGGCTATTATTGTTGCTAATGATTAATTCTCAAAGTGGATGGAAGAAGCTCCTCTGGCAGGAACCACTTCGAAAGATGTTATAAAGTTCATCTTATCTAATATATGTTGCAGATTTGGGATTCCTCAGAAGATTACCACAGATAACGGGCCATAGTTTGATAACAAGGATATGCAGAATTTCTGTGCTTCCATGCGCATTCAGCATTGCTTCTCTTCTCCTTTCCACCCACAATAAAATGGCCAGGTTGAACTGGCCAACAGGACTATTTTGTCCTAATTAAAAAAGAATTTAGAAGGGGCCTACAGGGAAGTGGCCAAACTATCTGCACGAAGTGTTGTGGGCATACCGAACTACTCCTAGGGCTGCTACACATGAATCTCCTTTTGCCTTGGTGTATGGGATGGATGTTATTACTCCTATAAAAGTTACCCTACTATCATACAGGGTCTATAACTATTTAGAACAAGATAATGAGGTAGCAATTAGGAATAAGTTGGACTTAATAGAAGAAAGAAGGGTTAAAGCTCATCTTAGAACAACCCACTACCAAGGCTTGATGAGAAGCATGTTTGCTTCCAAGATCAAGAGAATATATTTTCAACTGGGAGTTTTGCTTGGACTGCGTCTGTTGCGGCTTTCTTCTTTTTCCTTTTCATCTTGCTAGGAGTTTTGGCTCTAGAAGGCAAGAGCAGTTTACCATATTTGGCTTCTGTCCGTTTAAGGATTACGCCAAGAGGAGGAGGTGTAGTTAGTTCTTCCCATGCGAGATCCCCCCGACCTGTGGTATTCCACAGATGAGACCTCACCAGATTTCCTGAGATGAAACAGTTGTGGAAGGCATTCCCCCAACGCTCCGCAACCCATGCGTTAAGTTTGGCACATGTTATTTGCTCCTCCTCCAGGTGTCCGGTAAACTCCTTCGGCAGCAATGAAAAAGAAGTGACAAATAAATCAGGAGAAGAATACGTGTAAGTTAAAAAGATGAACATGAAAAAAAGAAGATAAAGAACTTACCCGTACTCGTCCATCCGCTAGTTAACATATTGGGGTTGGTATTGGCTTTGATCTTCCTACCATTCTCCCATGACCCACTGATGAACAAGAACTATGTCCTCCAGTTCTTCTCATAATCCAGTAAGTGATCTATACCACCTTGAAATCGTTCCCCATATTATGATGGTAGAAGGGAATGTGGTGATTCTTGCATAAACTTGCCACAACGGCAAATTGCTCCATTGGGAGAAGGATTTTAGACAACCTCGATGACATTATGCAAGAGAGGAGAGAATAGCAGGCGTTCGGGCTCAGTTGGCTTGGGTAGAGCTTCACCAGGTGGAAATACCTAACAATTTCTGGGTCCAGTGGGAACCGAAGTCCCCAGTTTAACACCTCTGCGAAGATGGCCACCTCATTGAGTTTACAGTCCATTGGAGTCTCCGGAGTGACATGTATCCTTACCTTCACTGACTTTGGGATCCCCCATTTTTTCTAAATTCGGCCCAACTCAACAGTATGGGTGTAGACATAGTTTATTTTCTGCAGGGCCAGTAAATATTTAACATTTACATTTCTGAAGCAAGGGCCTACCTTGCCTACTAAGCACGACGGGAGATCCGGATGAGCCACACCAACCTTGATTTTGCATTTTCCCTTCCTATCAGAAGTAGCATCCATGGTTTGTCCTAATGCTTCAGTTTCGAAGGGAGCCTCTTCGACACTGTCCTATATTACTTCTTTCACCACTGTAGAAGGTTTACCTATTGCCTTGAATAGTGGAGGATCAACTTCTAGCACTAAAAGCTGTTCAGATGAATGAGCGCATGTTGTTTCTAAAGGCCTGTTGTCCGGTTGAGATTGAGATCCGGAGGGCTTGGCCTTTGGGGCTACTTTAGATGCCTCCGATCCAGAGGGCTTTGGTAGTAATGTAGTTGTTTGGGATTTGGACAGATGAGTCGTCCGGCGAGGGGTTGATTTTTCTGGGGACTTCTCAATGTCAGAACTTATTGCTATGAAGAGGAAGGTTTTCTGACACTCGAAACCGTTTTTTCTTTAGCAACAGAGGGTTGAGAATCTTACACAGAAGAACCTGAGGGAAGAGGAGATAGGCTTGGTTTGAATAACTGTCTAGGTTTGGGATTTCTGGAGGAGGATGATCCTTGGTCAGCTTCTTGAGTCTGTTCACCAGATTTCTCACTTGGGGAAACTGAGAGACCAGCAACAATGCGATTCTCCCGTTCAAGTTTTTTCGCTTTTTCTAATTCTGACAAGTTCAACCAGCCGCCTTTAACAAGTGCGTTTCTGGCTTTGAACATGAAAATCTTCAAGAACAAGTTTGAAGATAAATGTGGGAGTCTCTCTCTAGAAAGTTTTTGAGTGATGAAGACAATGGAATAGTGAAAAATATTTTATATGAGAGTAGAAAAAAGTAATTGTTACCTAGGAGAAGTTGAAGAGGTTTGGCAATAATTAAAGACGGCGCAAACACGTGAAGGGTTAAATGCCTAGGTAACTTTCTAGGCTTGGTGGGTGCACCGATCTAGGAAGAAAAACGGCTGGTAGGTCGAACCGGATTGTGACGCGTTTCCCACAATCCAAAAAGAAAACTCCTAGAATTCTGGGAAAAAAAGTTAGTCCGGACAGATTTCGAACTAAGTTAATAATAAAGATAAACCTCCCAGCACGAAGTGACTAAGGAGGTCGGACAAAGTTGCTACTGGCCAAGTAAAGTTTTTAGTCCTGCCAAAGATATTTGACAAGGCCTAAAAAAGGGGCTATTGATGAGTTTGAATTATCCAGTCACAACTTACTGAGTTATCCGGATAAGGGCAATTCGGACATAAACGTACCACTGATCTATCCAGACAGGACAAAAGTAAATAAACACATAAATACCTTTTTGACTAAGCTATGTGCTAATAAGCTTAATAGATTAATGGGTCCGTAAACTTGACCCAGTTTCATAACTTGACCTATAAGCCCATAGGTCCGTAGTTAGGGTATAAATACCCCAACTACTTTCATTAATGAGGGTAATGAACATTTAATACAACCATGCTGTTCAAATCTCTCACTACTTTATACCAAAACACTTAATACTCAAAACACTTTACAAAATTACCCTCAGCCCAAAATAAATCAAACCATATATAGGCTTAAATCAATGAATAATCTATCGATTATCCCGTTTTCTTTTTTTAGTCCATTGACTTCAAAATCACCGATGAAGGTCATTAGACTTGGAAAATTTTATAATTTAGTCTATGAATTATAAAATCTATAAATTTAGTCCACGACGAGTAGCTTTTTTCTTGGCGTTATGGACTAAATTTATAGATTTTTCCAAGTCGAGGGGCCCTTACCGGTGATTTTAAAGTCGTTGTACTAAAATGAAAGAAAATTATATAGTTTAGGGATTATTCATTAATTTAATCCGTGTATATATCTAATATGTCCAACTTGTTACATGCAATATAATAAAAATGTTACAAAAAAGATATTGGTTAGAATATTGTAAAATGAAGATCTGCGTAAACGTGAGTGATTAAATACATGAGAGACGATAACTTGTTTATCATAATATCTCAAATCAGATGATAATCAACCTAAAATGACTGGCCATATTGTAAACGACATGATATTTGTGATATGCATGACGGTTTGATATTATAACAGTGTAACATTGCAAATCCAGTATGGCAAAAACCTACCTCCTTCAGTAAATACTTTGTCCGAACTATCTCTCGTGATGTGTTTACAATTACATCAGATTTTGACTATGCATTATATCGAGATGTAATTAATTTTTACTCACATTACCATTATATAGGTTAACATTGAAAAATATACAACATATGATAGTTGACCTTTAGCTAACAAGATAACATGCGCAACCGAAATTAGTGAATGATAATGTTATATTATATGATTGTTTACGATACACGAATTATTTACTTGAAGAACCTTTAAGGTGTCTCAGTATCTAAATAATTTTATAGCAGTGTGTAATACGTTAGGTTGACATGAAATAGCTTACGGCACTTAGTATTTTGACCAATCTCTGGCAACTGATATATAGTTTAGCTTATTTACCAATCTCTGATATCTTTCAGGATTATGTATAGGTGTTTGGTCATCAACATGTTAAGTATAAATCTAGTTCTTTAAAGTAAAAGGGAGAGATTAATTTTAGAAAGAGAAAGTAAGAGTAAAAAGTAGCTTTCACTTCAGAAAGTGTTGATCCTTGTATTAATAGCCTCAACCTTTATTTATAGGCGTTCAGACTTAGAGTAACATAATTAGGTACGCAAATGGGCCAATTACACTTTAGTCCTCCTTATTTACAAACAATCTTAAATATATCTTACATATTTACAATTGATCATATCAGACTTTAATTTATTACAATTAAACCCTCAATATTATATATCTTTATCAGTAACCCACCCAGTTCTTATGAAAGACAATATATAAAAATTAATTGTCACTTCAGACATTATAATAAGTAGAAAATATCCATTTCCAAGTTCAATCTGCTTCGAATGTAAATTACTTCAAAATTATTTAACTTCATATTTATCCTCCTTGAATATATTTATGCATGCATTCACTTTGAAATTAGCTAAAACCTTTGTTTGAGCTTCGAACATTTGTATGTAGAAACAAGAGTTGGTCTTTTCATAACGATCATAAACATTTAGTATCGTGTGGACTCTTGTCTTTTCATAAAGGTCATAAACGTTTGGTATTGTGAGGTACGTGTGCGTTTACTCATTAGTCATTAGACTCTAGGCCTGCCACTAAGTCTGAAAGTTAAAAGGTGCCATACTATCCCCTTTACACACAAACATTTCATCTCTTCAACTTCTTTGACACCATTATCTCTCTCATAACTTCTTTTATAAATAGTCTTTCACTCTTTACCTCACACAAAATTTTTAGAGAGAGAAAATTATCTTCGCCTGAGAGAAACCCTTGCTACCCTTCCCCGAGTAACCAATTCTTTGGCTTTTTTCGTTGGAAAACTCATACTTTCCAACCAATCTTTAAGTTAGTATATGAAAAAACACTCAAAAATAAATAAATAAACCTAGAAAGCCAATTTCCTCAGATCCTAAGAAACCAATTTTTGGTGCTTACGATTACTTCTGCATTAGTGAAAGAGATGAAGAGTACAAAGCTACATGATCGATAAGAAACACTCCTTAATTTTCCACTGAAACCATTCGCTACGGTAATTTTGTTCCAAATTAGAGCTCCTATGTGTTTCCAAGTTCAACTACCTCGGAATCTCAACAACCTTTATCAACAATTTTTTCGCAACCAACACCTCGAACTTCCTCTCCAACTCCTACTGGTTCCACAACTGCATCTCATCGAAAAAATCTCAAAGTAACTTGAAGCTTATATACTTCAAAAAAAATAAGAAGAAACTCAATCTCCTATCAGCTCTGATCCGCCTTTAGAAGTAACTCGAAGCTTACTAATTATTATGATAATATATTTTTTTAATACTTTTGTATAACTTTTTCTACGACTTTTAAAGTTATTGAAAATTTCAACATTAACTTTGAAATATTGAAATTTTAATTAATAGAAAATATTAAAAAAATATCTTATCATAATAATTGGTAACATAAAATATTAATAATAAACCTTTTGATTTTCTTTTTAAATTTAATTTTTTTATAAAAAATTGATTTTAAATGATTAATAATATAAAATCTATTACCATATTTTAATGTGAATTATAATCCATTACTTAACTTTGAAATTTTAACTAATTTTACGATAATATTACAAAATATTAAAATATCTAATACATACAGAAAAAGTAAACCGTATAATATAAAATTTAATTTTAAAATTTAATAAATATATACGAAGAATTATTATATTTCAAAATTATTAGGTATTTATTAGAGTTAAGAAAAATTATTGGTTATTTATTATCCAATATTCACTCTTACTTTTTTAGTGTTTAAACTTATTTTCTTCTATTATAAGATAATTAATTAGAATTATTTGTTTCCATTTTTTTCTTTGTATTTATTATCCATTAGATTTTTAATTGTTTTTAATTAAAATGGGTTTTGTCGCATGCGACCACACAAGTACTACGGTCGCGTGCGACATGTACCCATCCTCATCGCACTTTTGTGCGACCAAAACAAATCTGGTAGCATGATCGCATGCGATGAACACCTGCACAGAGCCAAACCCTAAATCTATTTAAACACCACCATTTCCAACAAAATCGAAGCCAAATCGACGGATCTGCGTGTAACAAACAACTCTACAACATTATTCTATGAAAATAAAGCCTAAAATCATGCCAAAATCATGCCAAAATCATGCTTTTAAAAACAGAATCGATTTTATGGATTTGAGTTGTGAAATGTTTGTTTTAGGGTAGTAAATAGTTAGAGTTTAGGGTAATTTTTAGGGGGTTTCATATTCTAGGAAATTTTAGGGAGTAAATTGCATGGTTGTAATTAGTTAAGGTGAAAATGATAAATTAGGAAATTCAAGTTTGATTTTCAAAAAAAAAAGGGGTAGGGCGAGACATCTATCAAAATGTGGTTTTTTTCTATTCATATGTGTGCCGTGTTCATGAAATACTATGGACGTTGAACTCTCGGCAAATAGAGATGTAAATAAGAAAGATAAATATTTTTATTTTCCTATATTATTAAGTGAATGATACATGTTGTTCTTATATTCTATGTTATAAGTTCCTCGCATGACGCTTAAACGATTTCCCAAATTACATGACTTTGTGTATGTTAGTCTTATTGAATATAAGATGACCTATGTTCTCTTATAAAATGGTTCCTCCCCCGTAATACTCAAGTGTTTGCTTAAGATTCTTGTCACGAATGTTATACCTTATCATGAACCAACCTAAGAATGATAAGGAAAAAATCTCTATCAAATACCAAAATATCTTTGATAGAAAAATAAAGAAAGAAAAAGAGAAAGAAACATAGAAAGGAAAGGAAGAAAAATGCGTAGTTGTTTTACTTTGTCAAAAATCTCCTTCGTGTATATCTGATAGTCAATTCTTATTTATAAGAGTTATACAGGACCTTTGTTCTCCCCATATATATATTTTTATTTATTACATAAACGATTCTATTTACTTATTTATTTATAATCGTTACATAATATAAAAAATAAATATGCAATAATAAGCGTCTAATTAAATTATAAATACATTGTATTTTTATTCGGATATTATCTACTGAATATTGCACTATCAAGAGTCTCCTTAGTCCTTGAGTTGGAGTGTAGCGAAACTTAAAGACTATATAATAGTCCATATAATATTCAGATAATGTAATATTTTTGTTCTTCTTTGCTTTTGAATGAGCTTGTTTGTAAACTGTCATAGCTCTGTCTTCATTTTGCTCAGGCGTCACTGATCATGCCAAATAAACTATGCCAGCCATGTCTGCTAGACTCTGAAAAATCATAAGGCTTGGTTATATTGATTTTCCTAGCCGAACTGCTATCGGAGACGACTCCAACTTAGTTCATACTTAACTGTTCATGCCTCATTAAAAACCTTTACCGGCCGAATTCTCCCTTGAGCATAAAAAAAATATTTTGCCAAAGGAAATGAGTACAACTAACGATTAGTAGGCTCCCATGATGTCACCTGTTTCTTAAACATGCTTCTATTTTTTGTTGGATATAGATGAAATGGATGTGCAACCCCTCTAGTCTTTAGTGAAGGATGAAGTGAAGACTATATATAGATGTACTTGATTTATGTGAGTATGTTGTAGATGTTGTGGACCTTAGGATAAATAATTTACCAAATATCGTAGGCGACTTTGCGTAAATGGTAAGCATGTAAGCAACATAATGGTGTTTGTACGCTAATATGATTGGTAGCAATTGATGTAACGAATTTATGAGTGTAGATTTATGTATTTGTTCAACTTTTGTGATTTTTTAGAATTTCTTTACAAGATCGAGCTTAGTATGACTCATTGCATAGCCGTGAAAATGGGAAGTATCCCTCGGCCGGTTCACGGGAGCGACCAGTTTGGCCAATTGCTTACCAGTGGGCTTAGAGTATTTTGCATATTATACCGCGTACAAGGTATTAGGCTCAGTATGACATTTACGTAGCCCTTAGGCGTGACCAATTAGCTCGTTCATGACATAAACTCGATGGTCTGGGCTCGGTATGACCCCTTGCGTAGCCTGTAGGCATGGTTAGTGACCCGTTCGCTAATTGCATGGTTAGTGACCCGTTCGCTAATTGTAAGGATGGAGAGAAGTATGCAACAAACATATAAACATGAGATGGAGATAAAAATCACTTGATGTATAGTATGAAGATAACTTGGCTTAAATCTTTTATGTCGTAGAGATGGAGATCACTAGCCTCATACCATTTTTAATCACGAAGACGGAGATTATTTGGTTAGACGGAGATTATTTGGTTGGTAGCTCTTTCCATTGTGGAAATGGAGATTGCTCGGCTTATAGCCTTTTCTAATATGAAGATAGAAATTACTCGCTCTATAGCCCTATCAAACATGTAGATTAAGATTATTTGGGGTATAACCTTATATATCATGAAGATATATAATGTCATGACATTCAGAAGGAGTACATTCGGCGTATAAACATTATTCTTGGAATGCCCCTATATAAAAGCTTTTCGTACTATGTGGCTTTATTTTTCTTATGTGCTCTTTTATGTATATATACACGGATGTTCACATACTCATTCACACTTTAGTAAGAAGAGTTCTTAAACGGTTCTCATTTATCTTCTAACATTAGCAGTAGATACCGCACATGTTTTCGTGTTTTGTGTAACATGCTCTTATAGTAGTTCTTATGTACAATCTATGAGGCACGCTGGCCATGGAGGCTCACATTCTCCTTTGAAGACCCTAGGTGATTTGGGCCACTTCCTGATCCATCGGTCCATCTCGCATGTAACTGGTTCTAAGGGTTCCATGGCGAGAGATTTTCAATGGCCGCTCGGTTAATCGATGACTGGTACATTGCACGAATCAGTGAGTCAGGAGACGGAGGTGGAGGAATTCCAACGATAGGTCGTTGATCGATTTTCCAATCTTTCCACGAGAGATTTGTTGTCCGATGTATGAGTTGGCGAACGTCTCGATATCTGTCTATATGTCCCTCCCCTACCGGTCGATGCGGAAGCTTCATTTTCTTCTTAACAAACACAACCCTCCATCATTTGACGAGCCCTCGAATCTGACGAGCCCCCATTAAGGTCTTTAATATTGAAGAACCTTCGATGACGACTGTATCCTACTAACAGTCTCGGTTAAAAATAGGACGGATCGGTTAAAAAGGTGGAGACCCGTCGCAGTAGAGGGTCTTTGTTAATCAGTTGAAGTCATCTTATATTTGTTGTTGACTGATACTATGGTATGTATTTAAGGGTCCAACTGCTCCGGAGGTTGCAACTGATGCTATTATGCTCCAGCATGACAGCGATAAACAATGGAAAATATGTCGAGGCCATACCTTTTCAGACTGTAAAATCTTGCATTTTTAGTCTATTTGACATCTGTTCTACAGCTTCTTCGGAGGCAACTAAGTCATCTGTCATGCGTGACATCTACTCAACTATATTCTCGAATGTAGAGTTTTCTCTTTGGGTGTTGGCGTTCATGGTGTTTGGAGCAGGGAAAGCTAAAATTTTCTCTTCCTTCTTTACTTTCGGTTTTGGATCTTCCAAGGTAGTCTTAGAAGGAGTGTGATTTGATGAACGATGAAACATCGTTGAAACTGCGTGATTTGGCGAGGCGCTCAACGGTGATCTTCTGAGTGCAAAGGGAGGGTTCAAGAAAAGGGTAATTTTAGAGACAGAAGTGTAGACATCGAGGGGGTTATGGATCCACGATAGTTGGTGGGTTTCCGACGATGCATCAAACTACGAGGGTGAGGATTGCCAGTTTTCGGCGTCGTTGGATGTTTTAGGGTTGCGACTGCCTCTAGTTTATCGTACTTATTGATCGGTATAATCGGAGAGATCCTCATCACGTATTTTAGAGTTAGGAGATGGATGATATGATATAAGCCCTCGATTTGGATACAGGAGAGCCAAAGGAGATGTTGACGAAAGTGAGGATGTCTGCGTATGTAGAACAAGGTGATAAAGTATTATATATGTTTAGTCAATAACATAAAAGTTAATACTGTGATTACTTCTTGATTTAATAACTTAATATCTTAATCCACAAGTTTTAGTATTAATATATATTATTATTAATTGACAATTAGTAACGGTGACACGTCTATATAGATATTTATTTATTATTATAAATATAAATTAAGTATATATAGTATTAATATATATCACCCATATATTTTTAAATTAATAATGCATAATAATATGAACATAAATTAGTATTTAAACGGTACATAACAATTTAATAAATCATAAAGAGCAGAAAAAATCTCATTAGTCCGAAAAAATATATATACTTTTATTTAAATATAATTGGTCGCACTCAGGAAAAGATACCGAAAATCTCTTAGAATCGAAGTGATATTTTTAACTATGGATCGATTCTTCAAATCATAATAAAATATGCAATTGGAATTCTTTTCATTTTACGGATTCGATTAATTTGAAACAGGATATGCTCTTTCATCATAAAAAAATGATTCAATTTTTTAAAAGAATGAAGAAAATAATTTTTTCACAAAAGAATGAAGTGTTAATTAGATAGTGTTAATTAGATACTACGACAAATATTTCTCATAAAAAAGAGATAGAAAAAAAAGAAGGAAAAGAGGAAAAAATGTCTAGTTTTACTAGGTAAAAAATCTCCTCCATTTGCATCGGATACTCGGCTCCTATTTATAAGATTCATGCAGACCTTCGCTCTCCCTTGTTTATTTTATGCGAGATCTTTCATCACCTCTTATTTATTTCTATTTATTACATAAATATTTCTATTTAATTATTTATTTATATTTATACTAAATATAAATAATAAATATGCAAAAATTAAAGTCTAATTAAATTATATACATAATATTGCCTTGTGAGAGTATACATCATAATTTAAATTTCCAAAATATATGAAATCTTATATATCAAATAATTTTCCAAATTAATCTTTAGATATTGAATCCAAACCATAATACTTTAGCATATTATCATTATATATATTTTTCCATTTACTCACATAATACGTCCAACCTATAAATTTTACACTTAATTTTTTTATTATAAATTTTGCGGTGGCATATATCAAATTTCTTTAACTTATGAAAATAAAAATACTATTGGTACACATCCCTATATCTGAATATCTGAATATACTCCTATTGAAGTTGAAAAATTCATGGTAATCTACTAAGTTGATCTTAAAATTAAAAAAGAACACAACTTTTAAAAATCATAATATAATTATTAAGACAATAAAACTGAAGTATCATAAATGAATTTCTTAATGCTACAAAATATTACTCAAATATGCATATGATTGCTACAAACAAGTTAATCTTCATTTCGATTGATTTTTTTTATAGCATATCATACTTAATTAGTAGATTCATTTGAGTTTATATATATGTACCCATATTTATTTATATACCTAGTATTCAGTTAAGGAAACTTATTAATGAAGTCTGAAAAATATACTATAATCGTCTTCAAATTGTCATTATATTCACTAAAATAAAGTTCTCTTAATATGCCAACATTTTCACACTAAATGAAACATATTTGATGTAAAACCTTGCGTATATATTATCATGTTACTTTTGAGTTAACAAGAATTCAAATATCATGTAACCAAATAGGATTTACATCAATTTTCATTATTGTTACAATAATTCATAATTGAGAATTAAATTACATCTGATGTTATGGAAGCTTAAACTAACTTTTTTTTACATTAATAGATTTTCAATATTCTTATAGAAATCTTTATAACATGAAAAAACTGAAACTTGATTATTTTGTTGCACCATACAGAATCTTAACGTTATTGTAAAGTTATTTATGACGTTAAAACTGAATTATTCGGTTGCATGGTAAATATCCCAATTTTATCTTAAAAAACTTTATGATGTTACAAAAGATGAAATTGAATTTGTTAAGGTTTGTAAATAAAAATAGGGGTATGACTATATATACCCAAATGTGGTTTAAGTATACTCAAAAAACGCAGTTGACTTTTGTTTGACTTTTTTAGGACGAAAAAATCATTGAACTTTTATTTAATATCCAAATTGCCACTAAGTAAAAAAAACACTAAGTATATCCTAGATATACCCAATTCACAAAACAATCTATTTGGCTATGTATACAAAAAAACAAAACTCCTAACTAGATCAAACCCCATATTACTACAATTTTGTGAAGTTTTTCAAATTGTTCTTGAACATTCAAAGTTGACTCAAGAATATTCAAACTCTTTTCAATTTTTTTAAACTTCTTCTAATAAAAACATAAAATCAAACATGAATGGACCAAAATTAAGGTAAAAACTTGTTTTTTTCGAAGTTTTTTATAAAAAAATAAGGATTTAATTATTTAAAAAACCATAATATTGTGGTGTTTAGAGGCCATTTTCCGGCCAGAATTCGGCCGGAAAATGGCCGGCAGCGAAGGCTGAGCGCACCATAGGTACAAGGGGCGTACCAGCTGGTACAAACCCCCTGTACCGGCCGGTACGCACCCTGTACCTATGGTGCGCTCAGCCTTCGCTGCCCGTCATTTTTTGGCCGAATTCTGGCTGGAAAATGGCCTTCAAACATCCTAAAATTATGATTTTTTTACCTAATTCAACCATAATCCTAATTTTGATACTAACACTAAGTTTCCATATTTTAGTTCGCCGAATAAATTAGAGAGAACTTGGAGGTTTTAGAGAGAAGTTACAGAGTGTAAGAGAAAAAATGAGGTGGATGAAGGTTAGTAAAAAACAAAACCTTATATACCCATAAAAGGGTATTTTTGTCAAAATTTGGGTAAACTTATACCACCTTTGGGTAAACTCAAAATCGGGTATACTTAAACCACATTTGGGTATATATAGCTTGACCCTAAAGATAATTAACCTTACAATAAGATCTTAAATCACATGATAATCAACCTTAATATGATTGGCCCTCTTGTGAAATAATTGATATTTGTGATACGCATGGCGATTTCTATCATATTATAACATCATCAAACAATTATTACCAAAACCTAAAGTGGTTAGTAAACACTTTATCCAAACTAGATTTTGTGATATGTTTGACATTATAAAAGATTATGATTTTGTATTATATTAATATGTAACTAATTGATCCTTACAATACCATGGTTAACAAAAATATATAATATTTAGTAATAGGCCTTTGGATAACCTGCTAACCTGAATCAATGAACGCTAAAATTCGGCTATATTGTTTACTAAGATATACGAGTTATGTGTCTAATTATCTGAATATTTGCATCATATTATATAGTGTGGGAGGATGACATAAAATGACTTACCATATTTATTATAATGACTAATATTTGATAACTGGTACATTGTTTAGCTTCCTTACCAATTTGTGGTATATTTTAGATTATGTAAACCTCATAATCAAGCTTTTCATAAAAATACATTATTAATAACTATTGGTACAATGACCAGTGGTGAATAATAATTAAACACATGCATATACAAATATATGTCATCTTAACAAAAATATACTATATCTCATCACAAGTAATGCACGTAGAACGAGTATAGCTTTTTACAACTAAACAAGATTTGAGTCATTGTAGTGACCCATCATGATGAAACTTAATTGTGAATATCCAGTTGCATCCGACTATTTGTTTATTAGTATGACATAAGTGATAAAGAACTATTGTTTAATTTTTCCAAATAACTATAATTTCCTCTCAGATAGTACTAATCCACCTTATATTTTATAGATTATGACACATATTTAAAAACATAATAAATGTCAAGGTTAGTAGCAATGATGCATTGATTTGAAGATAGATCTTACATAGGAACAAAAATGTTCGATCAGATATCTGGTGCATTTACCCGAATCTTTATAAAAAAAATGAAAAGGTCAAGATCCAATAAGATTTTATAAATCAATATGGAATCAATTATTCCTCAAAACTATTCCACCTTCTAAATATACTAAAAATAAATAACCATATATTTGCTAGAGCTAATAATCTAATCAATTACAATTTAATAAGATTAGTATAGAAAAGAACAAAACCTAACTATAAGTGATCAATTAATATTCTTTTATAAAATTTATATTTTTCTATCAAGTTACATGTTTTGTGTATTTTTGTAGTTTTTTTATTAATATATTTAAATAATTATAGGCATACAAATCGCTCGTTTATTGGCTATAACCCTACAAATATAAAATTTTAATGTCTAATTTATACATCGTTAATTTTATTTTTATTGATATTATTATTTAATAAATTAAATAATATATAATATTAATATGAATAAAGGAATCAATATACATATTGGAATTTAATATTTGAGCTTGTGTTTTTTATAATGCTTCTCTCAAACCCTATCGAATTAACAAATTAAAAATCGCTATCGTCGATTTAATAACCAAACGAAACAATGAACTAAAATAAAAAGGTATATTAATCAAATATAAATATTCATTATAAAAATAACCCATACATAATATTTTATAAGCCCCAATCAACAAATAGAAAAATAACTAAATAAATTTTATGCAACCATGATCAATAAATATTATTCGAAGTTTATAGAATATAACCAATTTTTTATCATTTAGTGTGGGGAATCAAAATATTAATAAGTTCAATAATGGGTGAAGCTAAGAAAGTTCATGCTGATGCATAGCCATTATATGCGAGACTTGAAACATTAATAATCACTTGCTCGTTAGATAACTAGGAAGTTAAGAGATTCGACTCTTAACTTTACACTTTGGCAAAAATAACATAAATAAATAAAACATGACCCAATCAAACTGAATTACACAAGATAAATTTAACGTAGTTAGGATTGTGAATTTTTTTACATCAACGAAAAACAAACTAAGATTTTCTAAATATTGAGGTTACATGAAACATTTCTCAAACAAAACTAACTCAACCACTATTATTTTATTCTAGAGTACCCTTGGTTACAAAAAGAATTATGGATCTCAAAGTTTGTCTTAGTGTTTATCTTTTACCTCACTTCTCTCTCTAAAACTAGATAAACAAGAAGTTTATCTCTTTATAAATCTTATATTTGTTTTCACTTGATGCACACAATTTCAATATTATATTTCACTATATATAGACTCAATGATGTAGTGCACAATACATCAGGCTCACATTAGCACAAAGTATATATATTCTTTTATCAAACCACATAATGAAATGGTTGTTGACACACTGGTATATTCCAAAATGTAATTCTACTAACAAACACATTTACTAAGGTATATTCATATACTAAGACTAATATATGAATTAATATATATCATTCCCCATTCTAAAATAAATGTTGTCTCAAATATTATAATCAATTTGGAAAACAAAAAACAAAAGTAGATTAAAAGTGAATGTGAAACATTACTCAAATAATATCAAGTTTTGTTGTGAAGCAAACATAAAAAAAAACTAAACAATAACTTAAAGTCTTGTACACATACTCAAATGCACAATCTTGAATGATCTCCAAACACACAAAGAAAATAAAACATTTTTAGAATACACAAAACTAAATTATAAGAAATAACATAACATACACATAATAAAATAAAATAAAATAAAATAAAAATGAAATAAATGAACAAACGAAAAAGTAGGACATCGTTTATAAAAAAATCCATTACTCGTCATCATGTATATATACATAATGATGAGGTATGCCAGTGAATGAATTCATGGTAGAAGCACCGTTAGTGATAGTCAAGTTTACTACTATATAAATAGGTAGAATGGGATGTGAACGAGAGTGTTCTAATAATAGAATTATTGTGTAAGATAATCATAAGTTATACACTTTAAGAATTAAATTAAACTCCATGGGATAGACTCTCCTACATATTGTTCATTCAATACAAAAAGACAAACAAATGATCGCAATTGATACGAGATATGTTAATAAAGTAGTACTCTATCCAATCCGGCCGTATAAAAATGATCCTAATTTCATCGTCTTGTCGGCTATAATCACATAAACCAAAACTATTTGATCTTGGGATACTTGGTATAAGTTTGATGTTGAGATCATTTAAACCATCACAAATATTTACCACAATATCAACATATCCCAATAGAAACATGTTTGAGTTGTTGATATGTACCACAACAGAAACATGTCGTAATAGAAACATGTTTGAGTTGTTGATGTTTTTTGAAACATATCGTAATAACATTTGATGGTTTTTAAAATAACGTTATCACCGTAATTTTTTTTATCTCAAGATCCTCGACGATGTATGGTCATCCCACAATACAGTATTGCCTAGTCGCAACGCTCTGAAAAATCAATCATATTATTTTTTTATCCTATTTTTCGAAGGGACAATCGTTCATAATATTTGACACAAAACAAAAATAATAATAATACAAACATTAGATTTATTTTCAATTATAATTAATTTATAGTTACAAGCTTAACTTTTTGGTTTTTTTTTAATTTTGAATAATTTTGAAGTTCAATCTTTACTGTTTATATCATTAAAATAAGATTTGGATCTTTGTATATTGACGTTGATTTTTTTTTCCGGATGGATAACTTCGATAGCTCTTTGTGAAAAGATCTTAGTTATCAAGCCGTCTTTTCGAGGATCCATTTTATTAATATATTCAAAATTTTGACTTGTCCACTTAGATGAGGATGTTTGGATTTTTAACTCGAAATATTATTCAATATTTATCAAATATGTCATTTGGTTATTAAATTTAATAATATGATCCATAGCTTATAAATACTCATATTGTCAATAATCGTAATAAAATATATTATTATGGGTTTGATCACAATTCCTATACTATTACTAGGAAGTGCTACACCTTCGAACCATTTACGAATGTAGTCCACGACCACCAATGTGTATTTATTTTCATAAGATTAATGGAATGATTGCATGAATTAAACACGGCTAAAAATCGAATAATTCAACTTTAATTTTTTTATAATGACAACTCGTTTGTTTTTCATATATTATCGATTCTTTTATACCATCATAATATATATAATATAATATAATATAATATAATATAATATAATATAATATAATATAATATAATATAATATAATATAATATAATATAAGTATGATTAAAACTAGTAGGCCATAAATTAACTTTTTTAATCGCTTTGGTTGCACTAAAATGACCGCAAAATTCTAGGGAACGACAACGTTTTAATATGATTGACATCTCATATTTAGGGACCCATTATAAAATATTTTGGTCGCCATATTTTTTGGAGATTTGGATCATCCCATTGGGGTCACATAAGAATGTTTTTTTTCTGTTACCTATCGAAATATTAGAGTATCACATTTAAAACAATATACTGTGTGATATCCATAAATTGTGGATTTTTGATGACTAAGAGTAATTGTTTGTCTTCAAATATTTCATCTTACCTCATCCTAATTTTTTTATTTAGCCTCAAACCAATATATATGGCCGAAAATTACATTCTCTATTTTTGTTTCGTGTCCTTAATCTTCAAACAATTTATTGGTAAAAGTTATCATATTTTTAAATATTTTTATATAAAATATATTCTAATGTTGCATGATCGATATGATCAATTTGGTAGATAATAAATAAGACCAAAATTTATCAGTGACAAGTAATACCATAATAATTCATTATTCGATGGTTAAATAATTTAATTAGTTGTCATTTAGCGTCTTATTGAGTAAAATACTTTAATGGAAATGTTTTATTTGTCGTAAAATATAGTATAGCATATGATTACTAACATTATAGATTAATATAAAATACGATAGATCTATGAGCATCAAAACTCTCAATCAAAAATAAGAAACCTAAGTCTTCTTAGAGGAAAACAAAAAGAGGATCTAGAAATAACGAAGGAAAATTTATGGATCAAGATTCTTTATCAGAAGAAATTGGTGATAAAATTTTAAGAATTAGAAGAAGATGGATCAGAATATTTTTTTGTTTTATTGGCGGTTTTATCAAATCAAAACAATAAAACATAATACAATCGAGGGTTTCCAGATATAAAGTTAGGGAAATTTAAAATCCATCTTCAAATAGAGTTTAAATCGAGGGTTCATAAATCCAGATTGAAAACTCATAAGCTATAAACTCAAAAAATGGAAAAAGCTGTTATAGAGGCATAAAGTTTTTTCAAATTGACAAAAAAGGGCCCTAAACTCAAATGAAGAACACATGTCAAATAAAGATGAATCTAAGATGAAGAATACTAAACGAAAAGTTATTCCACATAAGAAAGATGAAAGAAAGGAATATTTTTCACATAGATATGAATAACAATTTCCACCTCTCGATTAGACTACCTTGATTTCTCAACACCAGAGCAACAAGGAAAGATCACATAGATGAATGGGTATCCACCGGCTAGTAAGTCAGAGGGTGTCCGAACATAAGGAATTAATGGGAAGACATAATCGACACCAAACTGAACTCGTTATAAGGTAGGCTGAATTGGAGAGTGAGCACGACGGTGATTTTGGCATCCATGAAGTCTATCCGAGCGGTCAAGACCTTTCGACAAGGTAATAGATGACCAAGTAGAGGGCTGCAAATCTGAGAAGCTAAATCACAACGAGCAGACGATTTACCAAGCATCAAACAACAAGGACGAGGGCAAAGAAGAGCGAACAAACCTCCAACGAGGAGAATAGAAAATCTGACCTATTGAAAGGTTGAACGTGGAGCAACGCTCGACTTATAGTGCGAATAAAACCGATCAAGGCGTACCTAGGCAAAAACTATTAAAAAACATTAATTAACTAATCAACCCACTACAATCATGGCCATTAAGTTAGGCTCTATACCATAAATGTAAATTAATGTTCATTATCAGTGGAGCAATGATCTAGGGATTATTGGTAAATAACCAAACGATGTATAAATAGAGAGATAAGAGAAACATAATGTAATTTGTCTTCTCTGGTTAAAAAGTTTTCTACTTGGAATTTACTTTGTTAGTTTTCCCATAACAAATTTGACATCTTTTGTGGGAACGACAAAGCGTTTAGATCTAAAATCTCTTAACCATGGTAGTCACTAGATCAAGAATTGAGAGAGACATTCTGGAACCAAACGAGACGAACGAAAACTGGAGAACTGCAAGAAACCCACCAGTGAGGCGGGACCAGCTACCCCCCGTCACTACCACCGACCCAGAGGTGGTGGCAGGAGTCCCCGTTGAGGCGGTATCGCAGTTGGGACAACCAGTGGTCGGAACAGGATTGAAGATCAATCCACAAGAGTATGTGGCAGCCCCCATTGCGCATGAAGTGCCATGTAATAATCCAGTGATAACATCGACATTCCAACAGTTTAAACAACAGCCTCAACACCTGGAGTAAGAGCAGCTCAGGGTGGTGTGTGAGCGAGATGTTAGGGAACAAGCCATGCACACTACCATTGTTGAAATGAATGACACATTGCATGCTCTGACTGCCAAAGTACGAGGGGCAACCGAGTTAAACACCAGTCTGGGCCTAAACTCAGCCGCGCCAACCGAGAGGGATCGATCCTCCAAGCGTGACGAAAAAAACGAAGGAAAAGGAGAAAATAGGGGTAATAAACGCTCCAAAGAGCAGGAGTTGTGACAAGAGGCACACCCTGATGCACCTAAAAATGCCAGAGAGGATGTAGACGTACAATATAATCAGGTGCGGCCGAGAATGTTCAGCTACATCCTCAATGAGTCTCCGTTCCTGGAGAAAATCCTTGAAGCCCAGTTGCGAGAAAATTCGACCCGTTCAAGATGGAAGCCTACGATAGAACGGGGGATCGAAAGAGACATTTGGAGCAATTTTGTAATATGATGATGTCGTTTAACCCTGATGACGCTATGCTCTGTCGGGCCCTGTCTATGACGCTCAAGGGAAATGCAATGGACTGGTTCAGAAGTCTACCCAAGGGACCCGTTCACGATTTGGCAGGACTATGGAAAGCTTTTAGAGAAATATTCATGGGAACAAAGAGCTCAGGCACGAGCGAGACTCGATTATGGACCTCTAACAGAGGCGAGGTGAGTCACTGAAAAGTTATATTAGTCATTTTATTCACGCCATGAATGCTTTACCAAATCTAGAAGAAAATATGGTCGTAGCCTCCTTCAAGAGAAGCCTTGACCGACGAGGGGAGGTGTATGCTGGACTAATTAGATTCCCAATGGAGAAAATGGGAGACTTGCTCGCCCGTGAAAATTCTTTCATTCGAGTAGATGATTCTCGAAAACGAGATTCACCAGACAGACACATCTCTGACCCGAAAGAAGGACCGTCAGACCGAATATTTTTTGGCGAAACACCTCGTCTGGACGCTGCCTGATGACCATTGTATTTAACCCATTGAACGAGTCCATATCAGTTATCTAATGATCGAACGAAGGAAATAATGAAGTGTTCAACATTGCGACTAATGAGCGCCCCCGGTTTTAAACGAACGAACATATATTTCTACTCCGAGAGGAAATTCAGAGACTAATGGACAATGGTGAATTCATCCAATTCATCAAACAACAAGATCATCACCGTTAGCTTGAGAAAAGGGAAAAAAGGCTCCCAATTAATGAAGATAAGCCTGACGACGATAAACGAGGAGATAAAGGAAAAACACACTGGATATTCACTATTGCGGGCCACTTGGGAAGTTACATTTTACCATTACCTCACATTAGCAATGGAAGGCAATCCGAGGTGGCCAACAACACAATCTCTAAAGTAGGGGGCAACCCTCCATCTCTCTTCAACATTGCTGGTGGAAATTCCGAACTAGCTTAAGGAGCAAAAACCAGCAAAAAGGCGTGAACCAATCATGACGTATATAAGGTTGAAGCTTCCTCCTATCGCAACTACCGAGACCCGGTGGTAGACCTCACGTTCAACGATGATGACTTGAGGGGGATCAACAAGCCTCATGAGGATGCACTGACGATAAATCTGAACATTAGAGGATTAATTATAACTCAAGTTTTAGTAGATGAGGGTAGCTCGACCAACATCATTTTTAAAGACAGCAACGATCAAATGCATAAAGTCCTACCCTACAAGCCCACCTAGCAAACCTTGAACGGATATGAAGGTAAGGCGTCTTAATGCGTTGGAAAAGTAGATCTGATGTTCAAAGTAGTTTACGAGGCTACTAAGCGCGAGCTTAAAACACTGTTCATGATCTCCAACGCCCCCAGTTTCTATCATGCAATAATCAACCGATCTTAGTTGCATAGGATGGAGGCCACCCCATGCACATTTAGGCAGTGAATCGGGACCTCATAGAGGAACGTCGTGACCAAGAGCGAGTGCAAGCAGAGCATTACAGGAGCGTGATAAGGGCGCGCTTTAATGATTGCCTTATGCCTCACAACTTCCAAGTGGAGGATACGGTCATGTAGAAGAGTTTTCAAGGATCTCGCGACAAGGCAGTTGGGAAGTTGGGACTACCTGTATACCGTTATATCCAAAAAGCACATTAAGGCGTATCGCCTCCCCGATGCAGAGGCCCATGCCTTAAAGCACTCTTGGAATGTGAATCACCTCAAACTATATCGCCACACTCTGTAATGTAAATGATACATTCTTTTCCCCCATGATGGCGCGAGAGGTTTTTTTAATGAGGCATCCTACTGTAATTTCTTATCTTAAATACATTTTTTTTATGCTTTTACCAATATGTGTGTTTGTTCAAATTATTCGTCCTTACAATAGAAAATGGGTCTATGACTAGGCCTACGGGCTACGCAAAAGGTCATACTCAGTCTAGACCAATGAGTCAATTAAAACAAACAGGCTAATTAGCCACGTCTATGGGTTATGCAAAGGCCACACCGAGCCTCATACATTGTACATAGTATTGTTAAGCGAACTGATCAAGTATCAAGCCTTTAAGGAGGCCACACAATGGGTCAAATTGACCTCACCACGAACAAAGCTGAGGAACATGTCTCACTCAAAGCTACGCAATGAGCCATACTGAGCTCGACCTTGTAAGGACTGCTCCCAAGCACCATATAACCTAACAAAACACACACCTCCCAAAGCATGGGCCGCTCACCAATATTAAAATGATTAAACAATAAGATCATGTTGTGCATAGAAGGAAATTAACAACTAACATACATTATCCAAATTCCAATCAAGTTATACAACTGAGATACACCAAAATAATACTAAGTGTTCCAACAAAAAAAATACAACAAAACTTCAAGCATCAGGGACGTTTGGAGGGTCTTTCGTCCTTGCTTCTATATGCGCTACGTTGCTCGGCCGCACCCTAACATCCTTAGCCGCCACCGTAGACACCTTACCCACTTCTTGTCCAATAAGAGCTGGATTAACAATCAATGAACCCTTCACTTTTGGAGACGTGGGCACTCGTACAAATTGCGCTAAAGACCTCAGTTTTATCCCAGGGTTGAACGCCAACTAATCCGCCAACATCTCCTCTTGGTTTTTAGCCATCATTCCATAGCAACTTCCATTACTTGTTTCTCTCGTTCCTCCAAGGCGGTCTTAGTTTTCTCCTCCCACTGCCTACGTTGTTGATCTATCTCATTCTTTAAGTCATCTACCTTAGCCTTAAGCTCCCCATTCTACACCATGAGTACAGCGACACGCTCGACTTGCTTCTCCACCTTTTGCACTTGAGCCACATTATGTGCAAGTAGACCCGCACTTTGCGACATCAAGTCATCATTTCTTTTGATGAGTACGTTGTTTTGTGCTAGGAGGGTTGTATTCACCGCAGTCAACTCCTTACATTTCTCTTTGCACGGATTGTGCGTATATTTAAGCACTGTCATCTCCTCCTGAAGCGCCTCGTTCGCTTGATTCGCCTTGTCCTTATGTGCTTTGGCTGACCCATAGGCATGTTTAAACCGAGCGAGCTCAGTGTTTAAGCCCATCACCGACCCAAAGAACATCGGTTCAGGCTTCCATTTTTCCATTACGAGATAGTCGGTGTTCTACATAAGCCGCTAAGATAACACAACAGAGTTGTGATGCTTCTGGATCAAAGCTCGGATAAGTTTATGGTTTTCGCTATTAACCGAAATAACCAGAAATTTGTTAGACCTCAATTGCAAGCTTAACTTGTCGCTACAATATCTTACTCACCGACGCACCGTCATAATATGACAAATCAGGGCACCGTTTGAGCCGCTTAAAAATAAGCATTGATGGGCGCAAAATTACGACTTTTGAAGGAAGGAGCTCCTCGGTGGTCAAACCCCCTCAACTCGACTCAGCTCCTTTAAGACTAGTGGGCATTTGATCCAATCTGACTATATTCACAAACGACGACCCCGTGCCTACCCTTTCCACAAAGGGGAAGACAGGCCAGATACCAACCATATTCACTAACTGACTTATCCTCTGAGTTATCCCTTTAGGAATCTTCTTCCTCTACACATCCCCATCATCACTCTATTTTTCTCGACTCGATTGGCAATTTGTTCGAGCACCATCCAATACAATCACTTTAGGGGCCTTCCCCAAATACTGCTCCACATCAAGGGCGGATGCCTGCACATCCTGCATCTCTGGCACGGACACCTTATCATTACTATTTTCATCTACCAATTTTAGTTTCCTTATCGCAAGCGACACTGCGTCAACAATCACTAACCGTTTTTTCTATAGAGGAATTTTCTCTTCCTCTTCCAGAGTCGGTCGAGCGTACTCTTATCTCACTTTATCCCTCCACCGGGGAAACCTCATCTTCCTAATGGTTTACTTCACCAACCTCCTTAATGGCTAACACCTCCTCCTTGTCATTTTGACCATATAGAGACGAAGATCCTTATGCTTCCCCCGCTCTCCGCTTTTGAGGCACCGCCAGCCATACCCTGTACTATTTCGATTCCAATACCTCTGCTCCATCAACGCTCGTATGCGTTCTATCGTAGCTGCCTCTCCACTTCCCGCCATGGTGACTTTCCCGTCTTTAGCAATCACTAATTCTGGAACTCGTCACAACCCAGAACTTAGATAATTTACCTGAATGAACAACCAAGCGGGCTCCTGCATCCAAGTAGAGCTATCTAAGTTGACTAATTGAATCAGTGGATTCTTATACTCATTCGACAAGCATTCTATACACGAGTTCTGATGCTTTCTCTCACCTACATAAATAAACAGTGGCGTTAACATTCACATTCATCAGTGAGAACTACAAAAATATTCAAATATTTTCTTACACTTAAGTTTCTACCTCCGTTCTAATTGGAGATTCATAATTGTATTCTCATGCTCCTAATTCCCCGACACAAATACAAAAGAGTTTTTCCATATTTTATTAGAGCTAGAATGTTTGACTATTTTTCTCACTCCAGTCAATTGAGTATAAAAAAGAAAGACTTGGCTAGATTGGCTACATATATGGCCAGGAGAAAATCTGCAAGACAAACCTTAATATTTAATAGGCGTGAGCTCTACACAACAGTAAGCAGCATTTTCCACCCATTCACAGCCAGCTGATTGAGGCATATACCTATCACACTAAATAAGTCCCTTATAAGCGGCGGTAAGGGAATCCGCAAGCCCTAGTCAAATATAGTGGTAAATAAGCAGGTCTCGTTGTTTTGCGCCTGATAGGGGTGCTACATATATTTTTTAATGAAGACAATGAAATTTTGTTTTTGCAAGGAGGAATTTTTTTGCTATAAAAATCAAAAGGGTTTCTTCGTAATTATCTATCCAAAACATATTCTGACCAATGCTCTAATGATTATATCATTATCCAGCAACGATCTAAGACCTAAAACATCATTTTATTTTTTAGACATGCTGAAAAAAACACCATGAATTTAATCAAACTTTTGAGAAATCATAGAACATCCCTATATCAGGGTCCCATTTATATGTTTTTTTTAAAAATAAAAAAGAATTTAAGTTAAACCTAAGTCTTGAAATCATGAGGTCTTTGGCAATATCTTTAATGATATTTCCAAATATGAAGAGAAAGTCATATTATATGAATACAAATTTTAAGAAACTCAACATATAGATGATAAGATTAACCTGTCCAAATCTAAGGCTAATCATCTTCTTCTCTTGGAAAAAGAAGAAGTATATTGGGAACACAAGAGTTTCATTAGTTAGATCAAACAAGGTGACAAAAATACCTCATTTTTCATAATTTTGTAAGAAAAGACAACATAAAAACAAAATCAATGGAATTAGGCATGCAGGAAATTAGATTGAAGATCAATCTAAATTGAGTGAATTAGATGTAAACTATGGGGTATCGACTTTATAATAAGACATCTTTGCAAACCGATTCATATGCAAAATCGAGGTGATCCATAAGCAATACACCTACAAAACACTCAGTAGCAAAGGACCGAAGCCAAACCGATGGGGTATCGACTTTATAATAAGACATATTGCAAACCATCAGGCAAGATCATCACTAGCAATTGCGCCGATATCCAACAAAAGGACGTCGATACCATCTTATGAAAAGCAACCTAGCAGAAATCATACGAAAGGATCAATAAATATTTATTGAGGTCTGTCTAACCAATAAAGAAACCGAGCAGAGCCTTCACCGACGATAGGCCATATACAAGAAATAATGGGCAAATCCTCGATTAATAAAGTTACTACTTGGCAGATTATTTTTTATACTTTCCCTTAATATTTTGTTCATGGAAGAAATATCCATGAACAAATCCTCTTATCTCAATAAATTATTCATGATATTAATAAAAAAAACAAGAGGAGGAAACATTATTTTTAAGATTGATATGACAAAAGCATTTAACAAAATCTCTCATAACTTTATATTAAATGTTATTTAAGCCT
Organism: Limnanthes douglasii subsp. nivea; assembly: GCA_036936605.1. Lineage (NCBI taxonomy): Eukaryota > Viridiplantae > Streptophyta > Magnoliopsida > Brassicales > Limnanthaceae > Limnanthes > Limnanthes douglasii. Next base: position 161,657,678 of record JAUPFV010000002.1, read on the forward strand.
TTGACTTTCATAATAACTTTATAAAACTCATGAACAATTGTATAAATTATGTATTCTTTTCTATCTTAATAAATAGAGATCTCTAAGGGTATTTCAAAAATTAGGTAAGAAAATGCATGAATGGAACTTTAAGTCCCTCTCTTTTGGTGGAAGATTAGTACTAATACAATCAGTACTAATGACATCTCCATCATACTATATTCATTGTTGTACCTTAACTAAAATGTTATTAATAAAATTTAAAATCTCTTTAACATATTCATATAGGGATCTAAATAATCATCAAATGCTATTCACTGGACTAAGTGGAACATACTTTGTAAACCTTATATAGAAGATGAATTAAATGTAAGGAAAATCAATGATTTACATGATAAATAGTCCTGTAAGCTTTCGTTTAAATTCCGTAAAAAAAATCAATTTGGACAAAGTACAAGAATTATGTGTAGTGTAAAAGTAATCATCATCTCCAAATTAAAACAAAAACAAAAGACTCAATGACCTTGAGGAGATTAATCTATATAATACAATTTGCTGAATAATATGAAATCTTGGGAAATGAAAATATTAACTTCGGGTTAGATAAATGGTTTGCAAATCAACCACTTATTCAACTATCAAATGATAACAACAATGAATGATATGATATTAAAAAAGTCAATACCTTATGGTCCAATAATAATTGGGGTTTAGCTAAATTGAAATCTAAGATTATCCCTTTTGATATTATTAAGATTCAAAACCTTAAAAACCATAGTGAAAGAGAAGATAAGATGATATTGTCCTTAGGAAAAACTGGTGATTTCAACACAAAAGCAACCTAGAACCATATTAGATATTAAAGTTCAAGCTCTAATCTATTTGTTAAAACCTGGATTAACATTCTTCCTACAAAATTTTATTTCATTTTATTGAAGATCAAGAAATGATGAATTTCTTTAGACACTAATTTACAAAAAACCAAACATTAGTTCAGCCTCTAAATGTTCCTTTTTCCGAGATATAAAGATAGTTAATCATTTATTTGTAAGCTGTCCTATATCTTTGGAAATCTGGAATCATTTCTCTATATTATTTGGCATATCAATTGGTATATACATGAAAATTCAACATCTAATAAGATGTTGGTTGTGGTCTACCAACAAGATCATTCACATTAGAATAATACTCCAAACTATAATATGCTGGTCAATTTGGAACTTTAGAAATAAAGTCAAACATCATGATATTCAAGTTAGTATTAACGTTATTCTAGATACAATATATTATATTATACCTAATCTAGTCGGGTGATATTAAATTAGCTAACAAATTAGGATGTTTATTTCATGCTAAAAAAACTAATAAGGTGAATATCATTAGATGGTTGGCTCCTAAAGACAATAGACTTAAATTGAATTATGATGAATAATGCATTTTCAATGGAGATTCAAGTGGTGCTAGTATAATTAGAGAAAATAACAGTGATACAATTTATGGCAAATAGAATAATATATGGCAAATATTCTCCCTTAATAGCCGAAAGTAGGGCTGTATTCGATAGCCTTATAATATGTAATCTTAAAGGTTACATAAATATAAACATTGAAACTGATTCAGACCTTCTAATTGAAATGTTATCTAAGGGAGATGCTACATGGTTCTTAAAACCTGTGGTAACATGTTGTAAAAACTAATTAGATCATCCATGACAATTAAACGCATTGTTTTATTCGATGGTATAGGCTTATTTAGAGCACTGTTTAAAGAGATAATCATATTCGAGGTGCTAATGTTCTTTAAATACACTGTCTTATTCGAAATGCTACACGTTCATTTAGAGCACTGTTTGAAGATATAGTCATCTTTGAGGTACTAATGTTTTTTGAACGCACTGATTCAAGTTATGATAATATTTGAAGTGTTAAACGTTCATTAAAACACCATTTCAAGTAATGATAATGTTGAAGATATGAATGCTTATAAAAACATTAGTTAGAGTAGAGTTTGTGTTCGAAGTACTAATGCATTGTTCATATTATATAAATTTTGTAATGGGAGATAAGATAAGAAATAAAAGAAGGCATCATTACTTAGAAAAATAAAAGGCAGTTTAAAGTCATAAAAAAATAAAAGTTAAAGTGGCAAGCATTCAAGCACTAACAAAAGATAGTATAAACATAACAAGAAATAATACAAACAAAAAATACATCTTTTTAATCCTCTTGGAGATTTATCTGAGGTTCATTCCGAGGAGATTTTTGCTTGATCAGATGCATCTTCATCTTCTTATGATTCAGTTTCTTTAGAGAATTTAGTTGGTATGGGTTCGAAATCTTTGCTAGGGTGTTTTTATATGGGAATTGATTTCCAGAAGCCTGGTAAATGTTTTTTTGGAACGCCACATGGAATTTGCAGAGTAAAGCAATTATTTTTTACTCTTCAGCATTTTTGATAGCTTCTAGACTGTCCAGCCCGCATTGGGTTTTAACAGCTTTTACAGCAATACATTTCTCTTCTTCAGATTTCAACTTGAGTGATCCTATCTCTTCAACTATCTTCTTCTTCTCCTACTCATTTTTATTAAGTGACTCTTATAGAGATGAGTACATGTTTTGTTCTTCGACCATCTCCTTTCCATGTATCGTTTTGAGTTCATCCAGCTCACGTTGATGGGAGAAGTTCAACTCCATTTTTTCTTGTTCTTCAAGTGCTCTCAAATGACAATTGATCTAGATGATACTTTTTAGAAATTTTGATCTATTAACTTGAATGATATGGATTGTTCGAGGATATGTCTACCAAAAATCTCTCTCATATTTTTCTCACCATCATACCATTTTCTCCACTGGATCACATATTTAACCATATCCTCTAGTTTGTTTTTTGCGGATTTAACTTCTGCACATAAATGTTTTGCTGCATCTTCAATGTTAGAAAATGGTTGGAGCACATGTAATGCTTATTAAAAGGGATCTTACTAGGGAGAGAGGGAGGATTTTCATAAACAACAAAAGTAGCTTATGAGGAAGCTTGTGAAGGATTCGAACTTACACCTTGAGGAAAATGGGTCGCAGTATTTTGATTTCTAATTTATTTAATTCATTCTTGGATTTGTTGAACTTAAGGATCCATATCATTTACAAGGGCTTGAATATCTTCTTCACCAATTGCCTCATCGCCCATTAAGTTATCATATTTTTGATGGTCTGCTTTGACAAATTTTTGTCTTTCATTTTGCTTGTCGACATCAGCAGTTGAATTCGGGGGAGGAACTTTGATGATTTTCTCTACCTTTTATGTTGGAGGATTTGTCGAAAAGTTTTTTTCCTTCTGAGCAATAGTCTTTTTTATTTTCTGTATAGGATCACCCTCGGTTTCTTCTTCGATGGTTCGAAGATCAGGTTCACTCGCCTTTCTTTTGGGCTTCCTTTATGTTTTCTTTGGCTTTGGATTTGTGAAAGAGATGGCCTCTGTTTTTTTCTTCTTTTTCTCATTAGCGGGTAAGTGGTTTTGCTATCTATTTCGAACCATGAGTTTGATTTGTCCGTCAGGTTCTATCAATATTTTCACAATATCATCTGGGTTTGGGGGCTTTAATAGTTCATCTTCTAGGACGATAAAATCTAGAGAGATCCTCCAAAGATGACTGTTGATAAAATTGACAGGGTGAAAGGCAATGTGAAACTCATTATCCCATGCAATTTTAATGTAGATAGTTTTACAAAGATTTCTTTGGTAGTTTTTCGACAGGATTTATACCGCCTCGAAATTTCTAGTTACAATAGCAACCAATAAATAAATTGAAGTATAAAATAAGAAAAGCAAATGAAAATTTATTAACTTACTAGTATTTTTCGATTCGAGATTAATTATTTATGGATTATCTTCAGAAATTTCTTTGCCATTTTCCCAGACTCCATAAATAAAGATAAACCTTTATTTCCAAAATTTGTCAGCTTTGAGGAAATATTCAATTAGCTTGAAGAAATCTTCGAGAGTGAGGTAGTAGAATGGTAGCACTAGAATTTTGGAATGACCAGTCATTGCAATGAAATCTTTGATGGAAAGGGGAATTCTGCCAAGTTCGGAGGCCATAATGGTTGACCATAGGTTTGGGCTTGCTTGCATTGGACATAAGTCGATGATTTCAAAATACTCAACTATCTTTGGATCCATTGGAAATTAAAGTCCCAGTTGATGTTTTCGGGGTAGACTGCAAGCTCATTTGCTCCATAAAAGTATGAAGTCTCTCCAACTTCTGGTAAATGAAGTACAACGTTATCTTAAAGTCTCCATTGTTTTTTCAAATGTTTTGCATGAGCTTGACTATAATATCAATATTGAACATTTTTAATACAATAAGCAATTCGGGGAGGATATTTCTTAAGTTCACGCTCAAGTTTGCAGCAATCTCTTTGGGTAATTCGATTGACTCTTTATTTTTCCTTGTCTTTTTCTCTAGAGCTGTTTTTTTCGAAACATTATCCTCGAACTATGAAGTAGCAGTGCTTCCTGAGATTTTAATATTAGAATCAGTAATTGATTTTGATTCAACGTCTTCTTCCAAGGCTTCATCTCGTAGTTAAGTTGGGGCTCTATTACTAGTGGTATTTTGTGAGCTGGCGGGTATAGTTGTTGTGTTTTGTTCTTAGACCATTGAAGGAGTTGCTTGTGATTTTTTATTGGTCACAACCATCTCCTTCCGATGAGGAGAAAATGTAGGTTTCTGTGAAGTATTAACGTCTTTAGACTTTTTCATGGCTACAAATGTATTGCTCTGATGAGGTTGTTTTTGGTAAGAGTGGATTTTCGATTGAATTCGAGGTGTTTCTTTGCGAGTAATTCGAAGGGAATTAGTGATCTCTACAAGACATGTTTATGAAGTTCTTTGAGAAGATTTACCTTGTGTTTCTTTGTGATTGACTCGATGAGGATTTGATGCAACCCCATAAGAAGCTTGTGAAGGATTTCAAAGCAGTTTGAGTTTTAATTGTTGAGAGGATTAAAGAGAGAAACTTTTAAGAATTATGTTGGAAGGATTTTGAAACCCATAAGAACTTTGGCCATGGATGAAATTTCTATATAGTGTGGTACAAGTTGAAAGTTTTGGTGAGTTATATATTACTCATGCGACACAATATTCAGCACCTCTTTCACTAATACACAAGTAATCATAGCGATCAAAAATGGGTTTTTTTGTAGATTGTGGTTTTTTCATAATCTAAGATGAAGAAAAATCTTCAAGTTAGGCTACATAAAGTTGAAGGTGAATCGAAGAAGATGGATTTTCAGATGAACGTGGTGGTGGAATGACGTTTGAAGGCGATTATTTTTTCTCTCACTAAGGATTATAGGTGAAAGGAAAATTGTTAAGGATTTAATATATATTAAAGAGTAAATAGAGGAGTAAGCTGGAAGAGAAGGTGAAAAGTTGATAACTATTAATTGGTTGAGAAAGGAATCGCCAAACAGTTGCCTACTCTAAAATAGAGTGACACCTGTAGAATTTCAGAGTTGATAGCGTGTTACACATGCATTAGATCACTTCATGTATCTACAGTCGTCATCAGGAAAATTATAAAAAAACACGTGGGGGGGGGGGGGGGCTACTGACAATGATATAAGTTATTAGAGACTTAAAAAATTAGAGAAATGTTGTAATAAGTACTGATATAAAGTTATCATAAAGATTTATATTATTTGTAAATATAAGGGACCACGATGTAATTTATCTATTTTGTATAACTGAATCAGTTAAAGTCTTCTAGCGCTCCTATAAATGGGGCCGAAGATCATTAATAAAGAATCCGACTTTTACTTCTTGAACTCAACTTTACTATGTTATTTTCCTCACAAACACTACAATATTTTCATCCTCTCTTTACATTTTCACTATCTCTCTAAAAAAGATCAAACTTAATTCATTCATTATATAAAAAAACTTCTTACACTCAACATTCATAAAATCTATAATTTGATAAACATGAACATGGAATAAGATTTGAACATTAATTATAATATTGACTTATAACATAATATTCTAACATATAATACCAATTGTAAATATTCATGATCAATTCCCCAATATATCTTAAGCATAATAAACCTAATCATATATAAATCAATAAAGCATAATAAGTGAAGTTGTAGAATATGTTGATTTATCTTGTTAGTTCATTAGATGGAGACTTTACATTAATTACTATGCATTGTCTATGAGAAATACAAAATGTATCTTAAATAAATATATTTTAAAAATGAAAATTTTGGAATTCTAATAAATTACTAACAATATAGAACCATATTATATTATGAGAGGAGCAAATACATCAAAATATGTAGCTCAAACTTAAAAGATAAAGAAAATGTTAGTTTTATATTTTGACAGTTAGACTGAGAAATCTTTCCATAAATTAAGTTTTTAAAAATATCCAGCTTGAGTGCGTATTTTCTTCTTAGAAGACATAACTATTTATATTTTATTAAATATCAAATGGACTTGGTTTTATTAATACTCAATGTACTCGCCTTCTATGGACTCTGTAACCTCTATTAGGATATTAAAACCCAGTAACTTAAGTAATGAGTAATATTTTGTAAATTATTTTTCCATGTTTTCATAATGTTTTTGAACTTAGGTCTCACACATGAAAATGAATTATTATGTTTGTATGGAGTCTGGTAGTGCACGACCTAATTTACACTTGCTCTGATACGACTGGTGGCTTTTATAAAATTAAAATAGATTTTTTGAAAGGTTTTTTAATTAAACAAAATGACAAACCAACAATTTGTATATTTTCACAAGTCAAAATAAATACCATTTTCAAGTCAAAATATCCCTAATTTCCTCAAGTAAAAATAGACATAGTTTTCTCACATCAAATGAAACATAAGTTTCACAACTCATAATATGCATAGTTTTCGCAAGTGAAAATAAGTATAGTTTTCGCAGTTAGTTCAGTATAATTTTCGCAATTAAGAATGAGTATAGTTTTCAAAAGTAAATAAGTTTAGTTTTTTATAAGTTAAAATAAGCATTGTTTTTATAGTTGTTTTTAATGTTTTCACAAGTCAAATGAAGCATAGGTTTCATAATTCAAGTTAAGACTAGTTTTCAGAGCTTTTTAAAAGTGTTTTCACAACTTAAATAAGCCTAGATTTCGTAAGTCAAATTAAGAATAGATTTTATAACTTCAAATAATTTTAGTTTGTACAAGTAAAATTAAGCATAATTTATACTAGTTAAGTCAATCATAGTTTCACAACTCTTTAAAAAATGGTATACCTCTTTTTGTATTATGTTTTTCATAATTAGGTTTCGATTTTTTTTTCTTAGTTTTTAACTTTTTTGACCAAAAATGCATCTAAATTTGAAACCAATTCCGTATCCATCTGCGCATGCACAAAATATGAAAGACTATGATGTTTGATGCTCTTATAGGAATTTTAAACCTATGTGGGTCTCATGAATAAGAAAACTATAAATCGATGAAATCAGTAATAAACCGAGAACATCGAAAATCTAAATCGAAATCAGTAACAATTGATAACCTATAAATAAAACAATTAAATATATCAAATCATAAAACTTATCAACTTTATACCTAATTAGTCGAAACTAAAATAAAAATCAAATACATTAGATAATTGTATCACGAGTCAAACTAAAATTAAAAAATCGACTGTTGTAACAATATTTTTATGAACCACAATAACTAGAAAGAGAAAAACGTAATAGAAAAAAAAATCACTATGAAATAAAAAAGAGAGAAAAAATCGATTAACCGTAATATAAGCATAGTATGTGTATTTTAAAAATATTGGATGTTTGATAAGCAATTTCAACTAGATACTAAATGGTAATAAATAATCTTTCATATATTTATTAAGAAATAAGTTTGATAATGGGTATTTAATAATATTTTAATTCAAAATATATAATTATTTTTACTGTTTTTATTGTTTATATAGATTTGTGTAAAAAGGTGATATTTGGTAAGAAAGTTGTAAGATGTTTTTATTAATGAATGTGTTCCCTTATACAGAGAAAATGTAATAATTTACATTATATTATAAGATATTGTTTTTTATCGTAAGTATAGAAGATTATAACAGACGTATATAATGTGGTTTAATAGTATGTAAATCTATATGGTGGCTTCGTTGCGATTTAATCAAGATAATTAAGAATGGTTGATGATCTTTTGGCCAATATAGGGAATTGAGTGACCTCTAGAAAATATTACCCATGCGTGAGGAGAGCAAGTGTCTACAATGATATGTGTCGAAAAATAATTATGTATTTTCTGACACTGCACGTATTAAATAACTCGGTTTCTTTTGTCTTAGTATTTGGATGTAGTTCATCATGTTAACAGATTAATTTAAATCAAGTATGAGATTACAACAGACATATGCCTATAAAAAGATTATCCCGGTAGATGGGCTATGTTTTACGTATTTCTATGTTTTAAAATTCATGAGAATAACAGCAAATTTCTTTGTTACATCTTATCCTATTAATTAATTTCTTTCACATATACACCATTAGTTGCTATTATTCGGTTTTTGTTATTGGTCTGAATAAATTCAATGCTACTCCTTCAAATATTATTAAGGCTCATAGCTCTGTTGGTAGTTACGATGATGATATTCCCTTGTGAAATCTTCTCCATAGTGTGATACAAATTTTAACTCATGAGGATTGATTACCAAAAACTACTTTATATTAAGCACAACACATCTCCCGACACATGATGGTGACAATGTATGATCACTTTGGTGATATTGTGGTCATTTGTTATGAAACACTCGTATAAGTATATTGGTGTAGCCAAATAAGTTCAGAGTATGATGGACTAATATATTCCTCTAGATGTTAATATAGTTTCCTATTTGAGACTTATTTTACCATCTTCAAGGATGGGGTGATGTTTTTCAGGCACATGCTCGATCAATGAATTCACTTTCCCCATGAGTTTGCAAATGCTATAATTTTTTAAGTTAAAACAGGTGTGCCCAACACAGTTCAATCAAAACATGTATGAAGTATAGTTTGCGAATATTATTTTATGGCGAGATGAGTTTAAGAAATTTAAAATGTTTAACTTTCTCATGGTGAATGCGGTGAAACGGTATATCTGGAGAATTATTTTTGTGTATCTGGGTGCTTGGAAGGCCTTGGCATGATTTGTTCCCGCACGTGGCAACCAGAAGTTATGTAGACATGTAAATTATGGTTTTAGTATTGTTCAAAAAATTATTAAAGTAATGCAGTGTCATGGTTGGTTTACTCATTTACAGTTTCCGGGTTTGGCGTACATGATATTGAGGATTAAGGCTATCCAACATGGGAAGATTTTTACTAAATTATTGGTTCTGAGTAATTTTTTAAAGGTTGACATGTGGCAACATGCTTGATGCATAGACTTGTATCCATATTATGATGTGTAAATTTTTAATTTGGTTGCGAATGACGATGCTGGTTTAATGGAGGAGTAGACGATGTTTAGCGTTAAAGAGAAACCCACAATAAAATGGTTGAAGATACAAACACTGCATAAAAAATTGTATTCATTGATATTCTATAGGTTGTTGTGTTGATGGTGCATTAGCATAAGAATTAGTTGATGAAAAGCGGTTCTCACGGCGATGGCCCATGGGAAAGATATTTCTTTTGAGAAAAATAAAAAAAGCCACCACTTGTGAAGAGCATAAGTCAATGGGTCCCGTTGGTGAAAAGGTTTTCCTTAATAAGTTCATCATTGTTGGAGATGAATCTAGCCTGAGTGGTTTCGAGGGTGGAGTTGTTGTCGTGGGTAGTTTTGTACATGTTAATGATCGAGATCAACAAACGATTGCCTTTTCTTTGACTGAGTAGTAAAGAGGGAAGGATTTAGAAAATAAATTTCTTGATCGTGCAGAGGGTCATGGGAGGTGTGAATGCTAATCCCTATATTTATAATGTTGTTTTGAAGGATGTGTTGATTCCTAAATTTGACTTAGGAATAACGGGGGTGGCAACGACCACAATCCGGAGAGGAAAATAAAGAAACCTTGGTCGGTCAAGGACGGTGATGCAAGGTAAAGCATTAGAGTTCCTTGTCTTATCAAACCAACCAACGAGCGGTATGACCCATTCAATGTTTTCACTGAATTCGTTAATCATGCGGCTCGGAGGTGAGTCCCCCTTAACTTTTCTAACAATGATGTCGCAATGAGGTAAATAAACCTCGATTTTGAGGTAAATACCTAAATGTTATTAATTTAGTAGAGATATCATTGTTTTTGTTTGCTATTTTGTTTGTATTTAACCCCGAGCAGGTTATTCTAAATACTTTTTCCTTGATCAATGGTCGTCCAATTCGGCCAAACATGGGACAACCGCGGGTTAATGCATTGTTAAAAAGAATTATTAATGTAAATATGTGGGCCATGGAGACCAACGAGTTAGACCGTACGAGGCAAGTGAATAGTCTTTTAGCGACAATTTCTGGAGCATGAAACCATGTAATATCAGCTGGTGCAGGAGCGGGAGGATGAGCGAACAACACATATAATTCTAAGGAAAAACGTAAAAGGCCAACTTGAAATAGCTGATGTTGAGAAGGCTCAGGTGGATCATCTAAAAACTAAGTTACATAAATTCGAGAGACTACTATCTGCTGAGAAAATAGGTCATTTGATGGATCATTTGAAGTTGGAGAGTAAGCCTGATGGCTTTAACACCAAAAGGAATGCAAGGAATGATCAAATGAATACTGTTATTTAAGCAAAGAATGATGTAGTTACGACCACAAAGGTTGAGTTGATCGAGGCAAACACTCGAGATTATATTAAGTTGATTCAAGTTTTCGAGAATGTTTCTTGTAGAGTTGAGGGAACTTTGCTTCTTGACTTGCATAACATGTATTCAGACATTGACTTAAAGATCTAATGGTCTTGGTTTCTAACATAATATAAGAGTTGTGTATCTCCCTATAAAAGTCTTGTATGAACCATGATGAGTGACATCGAAGGTGGTGAGGCGAATGGTAACAATATGCTTAAGCGTGATTCCGAATCACATGATACAAATAAAGCAAATACAGGACACTGTTCTCTTTCCACTACCTATTTACTAATGATGTAAGTATTTTAAACCAAGTGCCACTTCAAGTGTTATATATGTTGGTTTCTAGTGTTTTCCTTCCCACTTATGCTTGGTCTGGTGTATATTTGATGTATGTGTTGTTGGATATTTGTTAGTGCTCTGTCTGTTACGGGAATAACAAGTTCTACCAAAGTAAAGTCTTTATGTTTTTATCCAGAAAAGAGATAAGGCAAAAAAGGATCATCTTATTCATCGATAGGTGAAACACTAACTCACTAACGTCACTTCTTCTATAATTTCGGAACAACTACTTGAAACAGTTTGACTTAAGAATCAAAACGTGTGTTATACAATAAATAAGGAAATGTATTGTCAGGATCACGTGTCAAGTCGAGCTGGGCCATTCCTTGAGCATGATTAAATCTGTGCTGACGTGCAGAGCTCAAACTCACCGATCACATGGTCAACCAATCATCTTCGAGCTCGCACTTCTCTCGGATTGAGGTCGACTAGTTTATGTGCGAACTCATCTCTTTTCTGTTCATCGCGTTCTTAATCTGGTCAATCAATTCATTGCTTCAAATATCGTTGAGCTTGTTCTCCACTTCTCTTTGAGGTCGACGGTGGCATAGAGCTCGTCCTCTGCTTCCTTGTTTCTGAATTACCTTAGCCCATGCTCGCAGTCCGCCTTTTCTTCTCGTTCTCGTACTCACTCGGTAGAATCTCCCCTTATCAGGGCTCTCCCCTAGTTTATAGGTTTATTAATATTCAGAAAAAGATCAGTATACCTATAAAATAAAAATTAGTATTAAATTAAAACCCATAAGTAGCTGCGTGGTTATTCCAAACGCCTTATGGCTTCATCTGTTGACACGTATCGCTGATGTAACTGCGACGGTTCTAACACCATTGTACCTGGGAGACAACACGCGGCGCTTCAGTTTTGGCAGTACTTTCAACTGATTGGTGATGCCACACGCCTATTTTCCAAGAGTCTTTACACATTCAACTTCTTATTTGTTTACTTACTCGAAAGAAAAAATAGAAAAAAATTTAGTCGTCACGCTTCGTTCTTGCTGGAGAAGAAGATATCAACTGCAACCAAATTTTTTTTTGTTGCATTTTACATTACCAACCAGGTACGCAATTTCTTAACACATATAATCATTTCAATCTATGCATAACATAGAACCATAGATTTTGGAGTGCAACTAATGTGATTAGGTTATTCCCAAATACACATATCTTCCCTGCATTAAATTGATCGCCCTTGCCTACTATAAATATGTTGATTCGTATCCTTACCTCATTGCAGTTTCAGTAAAAGTTATGGCACCAAAAAGGGCGACGAAGACGAAAGAAGACAAAACTATGGGGCCTGTATATGAGGAGGCCAATGCTTTAGAGAACTATTTTTCGCAGATAGCCCCCAAATACGTCTATTTAGATGATAGTGGAGTTACCACTCTCAAGAAAAGATGTGGGATTCCTGAGGATGTGATTATAAGAGCACCCACTATAGGCGAGCACCCCTATTAAGCCCAAGAGAGAAAGACATATCTCTTTACTACCCTGTTCGATTGGGGGTTAAGACTGCCACTTCCCGAATTAATTCGTGACTGCTTTAACGTACTAGGCATTGGCTCTGCTCAACTTTCTGCAAAAGGGTGGAGGTTATTGTTTAGCGTAGTGTTGAGCTCACGTCTGCTTAGGACTGATGTATGCTTAGCAGACCTGCTATCAACCACTGACATTACCAAAATATGCAAAACTCCTTTCTTTTACACCCACTTCAAAGGGATGAAGAAGATTGTCGAGCTCCCCACCTTTGATAGGAATTGGAAAAATTCCTTCATTTTTGTATCTAGAAATTGGGAGCATAAAACCCCTACCTTAAAACTTCAATTAGAAAGAAAATGAAAAATAAAATGTAAGTGTTAATAGGATTATTTGACACACATATTTTGCTTGAAGCCCTGTTAAGCAATAGCTGATAAATCTTTATTTGTGCAGGTGAACTAGCTAATCAAAGCTGGTGGAAGGAAGGGAGAGCTAAAGATTACGTAAACCATTTGATTCGAGTTGGGAATTTGGCCCGTGAGGCGTGACAGCAGGATCTCAAGCAGCTATTTACGCACTATAATTATCTGAAGTCAGGCTTGTGGTCCATTCCAGAGTTGAAGATCAAACTATACGGTAATGGAGATTCATCATCCGCTCCTACCCAGCCGTGTGAACAAGGAAATGACGTAGTGAGGAACAAAGGGAAGGAAGTCGAGCAGGCTGAAAAAAAAAGCACCTGAGGTGTCAGTTCCGTTGGATTCCTGACTTGCCGTATTATGACAAGATGTCAGCTCATGAGATATTACAACAACAAATGGAGCTAGAAATCGAGGTAAACCTCTCACTTTCTGGTTGCATTTAATTAAAAAAATGGTAATATAATTCTAACTTTTTAGTGGTACGCAGTTTTATCACAACACAGTCGTACTGGATTATCAGAACATGTCTCCTGGTGACTTAGAAACTATGGAGAAGTGGAAACCAGAAGCCATGGTTTTATGTTCAGCCAAAACCAGCGCTGCAAAGGTCATTTGCTTGAAGCATGCTTACACCTAAGCCAAAAAAACCAAATATGAGGCAATTGATGCAAATGCCAAACCAGAGAAGACAATGGGAACCTTACAAGAAGCTCTGAAATGCATCGACGAGAGGTGGAAAACCGCATCCGACAATCACAAGATTGTACTAAAACAAAATGAGAACCTGCTCAAGAGGAATGACAAGCTGGATGTTCAGAGCTCAAACTTGATGGATAGGACTTTGAGTCAAGCGAAAAGGGTGGAAGAGCAGGTGGAGCGGATGGCCACTCTGACTGCTGATGTTACTAAGTTAACTGCCCAATCAGAGGAGGGACATGCAGAGCTCGAGCGAGAACGGAAACAGTGGAAGACGGACTTAGAAGCAGCTCTGGGAAAAAAAAAGACGCATGTGTTCACCGCGGCAACTGAGAGGATAGCCAAAGAAAATAGGAAAGCTATACCTGAGCTGACGACCTTGAATCCTGGGCTAAACTTGGGATCTTTGGCGTCTCTGGTTCAAGGCTCTGCACCACATCAAAATATGAGCTTGCCACCCGCGTCGATCGTTGAAGTTGACACCACGACAGTATCCAATGGTACTCTTTCAGAGCAGACATAGCAGCCCTCTTTCCCAAGTGCTAAGTAATGATAGTATTTGTTTTCTTTATGTCCTTTTGTTGTATGTTATGTATACAAAGACTTTGTGTTGCATGAAGTATTTTGAAAACACACTGAACTTATTTGTGACTTATCTTATGCCAATATGATTACTGCCATGAATATTTATGGAGAAAATGTGGAGTATGTGTTTATTGTGCTTCGTGGAGATCCGTAAAATCCCGAGCTCAGTAGGGCTCATTGCGTAGCTTAGAAAATATTTTCCATAATATCTTGCTCACGGCGAGGTCATGTAGACCCTATTACGTAGTCTGTTTTAGATTTGGTCTTTAACCAGTTCGCGAATATACCCAGTACAAAATATAGGCACAATATGGCCATTATTTAGCCCGTAGGCATGTCCAATTAGCCCATTCGTGTTTATAGACACTTACTCTAGACTCAGTATGGTCCATTGCGTAGCCAAGAATGGCGTGGTCATTGACCCATTTGCTAATTGTAAGGATAAAACTTGCAACAAACATATAGTGGCGAAAACATAAATTATATTGAAATGGCAAAAAGTTGTTCTAAGATGCCTCATTAAAAAACCTCCCCGCGCCATCAGGGAGGAAAAAGAGTGCATCAGTACACTCTAAACATTCTGGCGATAAAACTTTAGGTGATTGACATTCCAAGGGTGCTTGAGTGCTTGGCCACTCTGATCTGCCAATCTATACGCGCCATGGTGCCTTGTAGAAATAATCGTGTATGGGCCTTCCCAATTTGGACCCAACTTGCCACCTATTCCACTGCTGGAGCCTAGAAACACCTTCTTTAAGACTAAGTCTCCCTCCTTAAAAGAGCGTGGCTTTAACCGAGCATTGAAGCGTCCCCTCATCAAGCTTCTGTAGTGCTCTGCTCGTACCCTTGCTTGGTCTTGTCGTTCATCCAAGAGGTTCAAGAAAGTTGACCTGACTATTAGGTTTGCCTCTTCTTCATAGTGCTCAATTATGTGGCTTGGTATTATGATCTATGCTGGAATGACCGCTTCTGCACCGTATACCAGTGTATCTCCTATTTTTGAGTACAAGGTGGTTCGATATGCCCATAACACCTCTGCCAACTTATCCGACCACTTACCTTTGGCCCATTCCAACTTTTTCTTAAGTCCTTCAAGCATCGTCTTGTTAGTTACCTCGACTTGGCCGTTTTCCTGGGGATAATAAGGGGTGGAGAAGTGCTGGAGAATCCCATATTGTTTGCAGAAGTTAGTAAGTATTGAATTTTGGAATTGCGGGCCGTTATCTGTCATTAGAATCCGCAGAATTCCATATCGGGTTAGAATTTGATTATAGATGAAATCATATACCTCTTGTGCGCGTGTTCGGAATAAAGCTTGGGCCTCGACCCATATGAAGAAATAATCTACCGCGATGATAAGTACTGCCTTTTTCCCGTGGCCATTGGAAAAAGACCTACTAGATCTATTCCCCACTTATCAAACGGGCACGAAACATGAACGTTATCCATAGGTTTACTGGGTCTATCATGTGTCTTCGCATACTCTTGGCATTTGTGACATTGTAGTACGAGGCTTTTCGCATCAACTGCTATTTCAGGCCAATAATACCCAGCTAGGAGGAACCGAAGAATTAGTGTTCGGTGGCCACAATGAGCGCCTGCTTCCCCTGAATGTAGATCCACTAATATTGAATTAACTTTCGCGATATCAAGACATTGGAGCAACGGCCTAGTCGAATGCTTCCTATACAAGATGTTGTTGAGAACACAAAACTTGGCTGCCTTGATCTGCAGTGCTCGGGCCTCATTTTTATTTGCTGGAAATTTGTCACAGCTCAAGTATTGAAGGTATGGAGTTCTCCAGTCGATGTCGTTTGCAATTGAATTGATGGTCGCCGCTGTTGGTATGAGTTCTGTCATGGGGAGTTGTTGGAGTAAAACTCTAGGATGCTCTCCCAAGTTTGCAGTCTTGGCTAAAATATCGGCTGCGAAGTTGTCTTTTCGTGGGATATGCTCGTATGAAACACATGCAAACTTGGATTCATACTCTTTAAGTATAATAAGGTACTCTTTAATTCCTTGCTGCCTTGCATCATAGGTACCCTGTGCCTGGTTAACCACCAACTGAGAATCAGACTTGATCCTAATGCTTTGAGCTCCACATATCAAGGCCAATTTCATGCCACATAGAGCAGCTTCATACTCTGCCACATTATTTGTTACCGGGAAATGAAAGCAAACCGCCTGTTTAATCTCCACACCACTTGAGGATCGTAAGACAACCCTACTCCTCCGCCCGACGTGGATGATGCGCTATCAACCTCAACAATCCACTGGTCTGACTTAGTCCTTGATTCTCTGTGTTAATCTGTTGACTCCTGGAGGAGGTGAATTCGGCAAGGAAATCAGCGATTGTCTGCCCTTTAATAGATAAGCGTGGCTCAAAACAAATGTCATACTCGCCGAGCTCGATGCTCCACTTGGTGAGCCTCCCAGAAAAATATTTCTCATGTAATACCGTTTGCAAGGAAATTCTGCCCGCACCGTAATTACATTCCCTTGGAAATATGGCCGCATTCGTCGAGCTACAATAACTAAACTAAGAGCAAGTTTTTCGAGGTTTAAGTACCTTGCTTCCGCATTTTTTAGTGTCTCGCTTGTGTAATATATCGGGCGATGTACCCCATTCTGATCACGTACTAGAGCCGAACTCACATCAAATGGTGATAGCTCCAGGTAGATAAACAGGGTCTCCTTGGGGAAAGGGGCAGACAAAATCTCCGGAGAAGTGAGATATTTCTTGAGCTTGAAAAACGATTTGTTACATTCTTTTGTCTAGGCGTACTTCTTAGCACCTCGTAAAACTTAAAAAAAGTGATGACTTTTGTTCGACATGAGGGAGATAAACCTTGAGACAGCTGCTAGCCTTCGCGTGAGACATTGTACTTTGTTGATATTCTTTGGAGGTTCCATTTGCAGAATTGCATTTAGTTGGATGAGGTCGGTTTCAATACCTCATTGACTTACCACATAACCCAAAAAATTTCCCTTGGCTACACCAAAAGAACACTTATCCGGGTTGAGCTTGAGGTTGAACTATCGTAATAAATAAAAAATGGTATGTAATGTTTCCAAGTGTTGCGCCTCGTCATGAGTTTTAAAAATCATGTCGTCAATGTATGCCTCTAAATGGTACCCCAGATGATATTGGAAGATGTGATTTATTAGTTGCTGATACGTGAACCCGCATTCTTCAACCCAAACGACATGACCGTGTAGCAGTAGAGACCTCTCTCGGTTTGAAAGGCTGTTTGCTCCTGGTCGGATGGGTGAAGACGAATCTGGTTAAGCCCGGAGTATGCATCCATAAATGATAAGTATTCAGAACTCAAGGCCAAATCGACTAATTAATCGATGCGTGGTAATGGGAAAGAATCCTTAGGGCATGCCTGATTCAGGTCGGTGAAATCCACGCACATTCTTTATTGACCGCTCTTCATTTTGACCAAAACAGGATTGGCTATCCATACCGGATATCTTGCTTTTCGGTTGTGTCCCAAACGACTTAATTTGGTGACCTCACCTAATATAGCTTCATGCTTTTCTATTGAAAATGATCTGCACTTTTGATGTACTCGCTTGGTGCAAGGGTTGATAGCCAACTCGTGACTTATAATTGAAATGATTACCCTTGAAACATCAGTTGTGTCCCAGGAAAACCCATCTAAATGTTTTGTTAATAAAGTAGTTAAACGTACCTTTGTGTCTTGAGACAACTCCTTCCCTAGTTGAAGCATTCGATCGTCAGCTATAAACATGTCTACGATTGTAAAATCCATGTAAGTTGAGTCTTCATTTTCACGTGGGTCGTCTACTAGGTCCAGCGAGGTAAGATCCAGTGTTTCTGCTTCGGGATCCCCCTTGCCATTTAATTGCTATCGGAGAGGTTTGGATAAGTCCGACGTGATCGCGTAGCATGTTCGCACGGTTCTCTGGCTGTCTCGTATTGTTCCCACCAAGTTGCCCACCGGATATTTTATGCATTGCTGGAATGCTTCCTAGGCTGCTCTTCAACCCTTTTCCGTTCTAATCCACCTTCTTTCGAATCTGATCCACGTCGCTCGGGGGACCCCCCCCCCCTTCTGGTATCATCAACTCTAATAAAAGTATCTGCCCTGGAGAGTGGATTCCCCATGTTCTAGGTTGGGAACTTAATGAGATATGCATATAGATCACCCTTTCGGTCGGGCCCTAGTTTCAAGGATGCCACCGCATGTTTTCGGCCAAATCTGGTAACACATTCATAGCATGAACAGATATCCTAATATAACTCTTAAAGGACTCACCTCGTCGCTGGTAAAGGTCCATGATTGAATCTTGCTCGCACTTAAGCTCCTTGTTACTGACAAACCTCTCTCTGAACGCTTTTCACAACCCGGTAAAGTCATAGATGGATCCTTTGGACAAGCTACTGAACAAATCCATTGCATTGCCTTTGAGGGTCATGGACAGTTCCCGGCACAACATTGCGTCTTCGGGGTTGAACGTCATCATCATGTTTCAGAATTGCTTCAAATGCCTTTCTGGGTCTCCTGTTCCATCATAAGCTTCCATTCTGAAAGGGTCGAACTTCCTTGGGAGCTGGGTTTCGAGAATCTTCTCTGAGAATTGTGGCTCTTTGAGTATGTAAGGTGACAGTCTCGGGCGTACCCGGTTGTAGTGAAGGTCCTCATTTTCTTGAGCTCGCTTGGTTGGCGTCTGCTTTGCCTCCTCTCGCGGACCTTTGCTACGGT
The DNA here is from genome assembly GCA_036936605.1 of Limnanthes douglasii subsp. nivea. Classification (NCBI taxonomy): domain Eukaryota; kingdom Viridiplantae; phylum Streptophyta; class Magnoliopsida; order Brassicales; family Limnanthaceae; genus Limnanthes; species Limnanthes douglasii. Next base: position 161,676,751 of record JAUPFV010000002.1, read on the forward strand.
TCTTATCTTCACTCTCGCATTCACCCTCCTTTTTGTCATCCCGCTTAGACGATCGATCTGTTCTGTTAACTTTGCTAGCCTCCGGGCCGAATGGTTGATGTACTTTGCTTGTTCCATTGATCTTAGCGGTGAGTGCATGAATAACGTCATTCATTCCTGCCATAGTGGCGTGCATGGATTGTTCCCTTGCATCTCGCTCAAATGCTATCTTCAATTGCTCCTCCTGGAAAAGTCTGGATTCTCTACTCTAGTTGAAGGACCACCGAGTCAGCTGCTGGGACGGCTTCCACAGGTTTTTGAGCGCCTGTTACATCCTCCGGTTGATGCAGTTGCACTTCTGCCTAGGGGACAGTGGAGGGCTGGGTTGGTAGCTGCTCCGTCATGACCGTCTTCCTTAGGGGAGTCATGTGATTACCTCCTTGAGAAGCTACATGGACGGAATACAAGACGTCTTGCCCAGTTGAGTGATTCATCGCTTCTCTCCTGTTCATCGTTGCTTCACTTGTTTCCTAGTTGTCTCTCTGGATTCCTGACCTTGTGGCTACCATGGTTGATGATTAGCTGTTTTCCCATAGACGACGCCAAATTTGTTACGGGAATAAAAAGTTCTACCAAAGTAAAGTCTTTAATTTTTTAGCCAGAAAAGCGATAAGGAAAAAAAGATCATCTTATTCATCGATAGGTTCTTTCTATTTATAATGTGGTGAGTTAGTGAGCAATTACACTTATTTACACGTATTACACCACTAAATCACTAACGTTACTTCTCCTATAATTTCACAACAACTACTTGAAATGGTTTGACTTAAGAATCAAAACGTGTGTTATACAATAAATAAGGAAACGCCTTGTCTAGATCACGTATCAAGTCGAGCTAGGCCATTCCTTGAGCGCGATTAAATCTTTGCTAACGTGTAGAGCTCGAACTCATCGATAACATTGTCAACCAATCATCTTCGAGCTTGCACTTCTCTCTGATTGAGGTCGACTAGTTTATGTGCAAACTCATCCCTTGTATGTTCATCGCGTTCTTAATCTGGTCGATCAATTCATTGCTTCAAATATCGCCGAGCTTGTTCTCCACTTCTCTTTGAGGTCGACGGTGGCGTAGAGCTCGTCCTCTACTTCTTTGTTTCTTCATTAACTTAGCCAAACTCGCAGTCTGTCTTTCCTGCATGTGCTCGTATTCACTCGGGAGAATCTCCCCTTATCAATGTCGATACTTTGTGTTTGTTGATGATAATGGCATGAATCTTGTAAGTTTAAGATTATTTCGATTGCTATATATTGATATTTTGTTTTCCCGCCAATGCTTCATATTGGTATTTTTGTTTTAATGTTCATTGGCCAGACCTTTATTGTGAGGAAATTATTTTTCTTTTTCTTTGAAAATATGTTTAAAAACATTAGGCATGTCACTTTAGTTTCAGCCTGCCCTAATATAGGAAATAATGTATATGTTGTGAAAATGTATTGAGAAATAGTCTATGTGGGGAGTAGTCATATCTTGATATAACTAAACTTCCAATAAGATTGGCTCAACTATATGTTTTGTCTGCAAAGTTATTTTTATCTTCGAGGTTAATTGGACCCAGGTTTGATATCTCGATGTTTCAATGCGTTTATTATGTGTTGTAAGCAATAATTCTTTTTGTGCATAATGTGTTATATTGTTGTGTTTCTTCAACTTTTGTTATTGTGAATTATCATTGCTCTCTTTAGTTGTTTTTGTCTATTGTTTGTATGATGTCGTCAGTTACTGTTATCTATTCATGACAAATGCTTCCCTCTTTCATGAGGAGGTTATGTGAGTTCAATAAAGTGATCGACTTCAAAAGTAGAGACACCACGAGGGCACGTGGTCCCTTGTTGGGTTGTCTCTAGAGTATCCAACTTGTATCTTTATTTTATACGATGAGAAGGGGCATGTGGTCCCCTTTGGCATTGAAGACAAGATTTATGAATTTTGTTGTACGACTCATTTCCACCTCAAGTCAGATGGTGCTAGACATTGCGCATGGTCAAATCTTACCCTTTTTTGTATGATTAATCAAGGACTACCGTAACATTAAAGTTTATCGTGACCGTGCAGTGTTGTGGTCTAATGTCATCCCAATTTTATTCATTTCGTTGGGTGGTAAGAATTTTTAAACTTACCCATTTGTTTGTTATGAAAATAGGATGTTGAGTGTTTTCAGACTTATCCTCTTTAATTAGGTATCATAGAATTGCATGAGAGTTCTTCAACTCAATTTGTATAGTTAGCATGCATGATACGAAAAATGTCAAGATGTCAATAAATAAACGCTGAGAGATCTCAGTCTTATCCGTGAATAAGTTAATACCTTATCATAGAAGATATTATAGACTATATATTCATCTCCAACTTATTACTTTGTTGGTACATGACACTAAGATAGTGTGCAAGGATTATTTGAAATCTCTGTCTAATCCCATAAAATGGAGAACATATTGTTTGGTCCTGAATAATTGAACGTGACAGATGTGTATTGTGCGATCGTTGTTGGTGGAGTGCTTGTAACTACGATGGCATAAATAATGACAAGAGATATAAAATATTCATAAAAAACAATACCTTCTCCATAATAATTTACTCATATTATTTGTAAATAGATAAAAAGGCCGAAATAGACTTACAATATATATATATATACATAAAAATGTTATTGCCGATGAAGTTTACCAATACCGTCTATTTTGGCTTTAATGCTATGTGGTGTTGGCATGTTAAGCATTTCTATGGGACAGTATTGGAGATGATCTCCGCTTGTGACTTTCCAGGAATTACGGTGGCACATGGTTGGTAAGTTGTTTTCGAAATTTGTTTGTGTATTCGTCATTGTAAAGGATTGTTCGCCACGTTTTAAATCAATATGCCAAAGAGACAACGATGTGCCATGATAGTGCTTGAAACTATTTATGCTGGTATTAGCTTTTGCTAAGGAATTTATGTCGTGTCGTTTGGTCGGGTGAACCGGATAAGTTGACCCGTCAGGCCTCGTGCTTCAGGCTTATCAGTAACTTGCCAAGTTTCAGATGAGTCGACATGGTGTGCATTAGGGATAGTTGGGTTGGTGAATTAATTTGCGTTGGATTGCGTTATGGTTTCTCCCGTGAGTGTTGGTAGCCGACATATTCTGATAAGGCCCTGAGTGTGATGCCGCACTTGAATCTGCACATGCCATGTAGGCAGTGGCGGAACCAGGAATCCAGGTCAGGAGGGGCTGAAGTATAACATAAATTAGACATGTTTTAATTTTTTTTTCATTCACCTCATACTTTTAATTTATTTTTTAATAATTTGTCTCGAAATATTAAAATAAATTAATCCTAAGATTTTTATTGATTAAGAAAATCATGAATATTTATTGAAATTAAATATACAAAAAAAATTATGCATTTGATTTATGGGGCATATGTCTAAATAATCTTATGTTTATATATGAGTTAGTACCAATGATAGCATTTATATATAAAATCAAAAGGCTACATACTAGTTGAGATATGTTCTTACTTATTTGTCATTGATCCTTCTCATACCTATCCGACGTGGAAATTTGGTCGCACATAACAAATTCTACCACTTTTACCTCCCCTCAATTGACTCACCTAATGCTCCCTCTAATTAGGTTGTTTTATGATTCATATCTAAGTCATAAAGTTTTACAATGGATATATTTGTTCACTCTTATTAGAGCATCTTAGAAGTTCCTTAGCATCACTTCAATTAATCAAGTGACACTATCTTTATACACTCTAATAAAGTCACTCTGTTTGATGAGCATGACTGATGGTTCATCATCTTCGACATTCAAGAATTTCATCCATATCACGTTTTCGTCTGGGTAGGAGCTCTAATACCAACTATTAGACCCAAATAATAGTATATCAACCACAAGCGAGATTAACTTCAAAACAACCAACCAAATAATAAAACAACCGATTTATTAACAAAATAAATCAACGGTAAAATAAATCAACAACCAGAATATTTATATGAAAAGACCACTTCGTTCTGAAGAGTAAAAGACCACGAGACTTATGAATATTCCACCAAAAACACTTCTACTATTATGATAAGTTGAAGGTAAAAGTATATCCAATTCAATATAATAAATATCTACAACCCACCAACAATTTTAAACATAATAAACTAACAAAAAAAGAAACAAAAATGAATAATATTACAAAAACTACTCCACTATTCCAAAACTGATTTCTCCTGAAATGTAGCATCAAATAACAATCCAACCGGACATATTGAAGCTTTATATGTCCCAAACATGCTGTCCAAATTTCAGCCAAAACCGACACCGGTTGACCATTAATCAAACATTTTAAACATAACTTTTTTAAAAATTCCAAAAATAAAAATTTCCCCAATACTAATCTTCCTTGAGGCTTGGAGGGGGCCCATAGTAAATCCGCCGGTGCATGTAGGCTTGATTTGCAGGTATCATGTGCGCCTTCCAGGGCGGGAATTTATGGGTGTATCATTTTTGTTGTGTGATTGTGTACCATAGTTATAGATTTGATCGTGGTTTCAGTCTGTACTACGTGGATAAATCTTGTCTTGAAAATCTTTGATTCATTCGGCGTTATACATTATGCTCCCCGTCACTAGAGGCACGTTGCTTGGGTGTAACCCCCTGCTGGCTATCAAAACTTTGTTCAAGGTTAACGCTTGTGTTGGGCTTGCAGATCATTGTATTAGATGAAAACAGAGGGCATGGTCCCTTGTTTGCTTGTTAATCGAGGTTAAATTGTTTATTGTGCCGTGTAGAGATTGGATAAAGGATTCAGAAAGCACAATATACTTAATAATAGTGGGAAAGGCCCACGTGTAGCATTTGCTTGTTGGAGTGTTTATATGTGGAGTCTGCTTCAAATTATGTATTAGTGGAGTGGTTCCCGGGTGGCCGCTGTGGAGTGTGCTCTTGTTTTGGTATCCGGTGATGTGTCCTGTTTGTTTGTTATATATAAGTAACATATCATTGATCTGTATCTCTGAACTCGTGCATGATTGGTGTACTGCCATCCGATTTGTTATTTTAAGTCTGAATTTTCTTTTTATATTTTTGTTCTTATTCACATAGCTCTTTAATGTTTCGAATGAAAGTTAGCTATTTTTTGGAACACAAACTTTTCGGATTTTGCTTCGATGATGTTATTTTATGATCTTTATTTGAAACGTGGTGGGACACATGTCATTATCTTATTGGACTTGTTATAGGTGTAGTATGTCTAGAGTGGAAAAAAAAATCATATCCTTAGAGATTATAACCGTTGTTGGCTTTTCCTCTTCTCTAGACCTAAAACTGTTGGTCTTTTACCGTCTTTTATGCAAACTCATTTCTCAAATTTTAAGTATAGTGACTTTTAGAGAAAGAAAATTTCAATTGTAGAGAGAAGTTTCACCTTACTAAATTTATCTAGTTAATCGACAACTACATTTCTCTTCCCTCCACAGTTTCACCACTGTGAATTCTATCTCCGGTGACATTTTGGTGTTTGTATGTGCATTGCAAAAAATACCTTAACCGAAAAGGGGTGGTTGAACTTGTCTAAGCTAGATGAAGAGAAAAATAAATCTAGGGTTCCTGCTTGATTACCCACCTCCGAAGGCACAATCACTTTCACTCAGACAATTGACTATAGGGGAACCATGTTATACAACAAACGCAACATGATATAAGAGCCTTCTTCTACTACTCAATCCTTTACTTCAAGGAGTCGTTCATCCAAGTCATCACAGTCTCAAAGGGCTACTAGTCGTAGGCGTCTTTCGACGTTTATATCAATGAGTTCCGAATCGAAGAAAATTTACCTTACAGCTTGATGAGACAATTTAAAGGCCACACAAACCTTTTTATGAAGCTATGAGTAGTTCAACAGAAATAACCTTTTAATGATTTTTCCTCACAACCTCCAAACAAAGAAGGACAAAATGCACCCCAACAGGCAGAGACCAGGCTCTCCCCCAAAAATAAAACAAGGAAGGGAATACAATTTCTCATCAGGTTGAACTTTAAGGATCTAGTCCGAATGTCATGAAGGATAACATGGAGAATGCTAATCTCCCTTAGATACATTTGGTCAAACCGGGGAGAATATGAAAATTTCGAAGTCAACTAGGAATAGAAATTTGAAGGGTAAAGTTAGTAAAGGTGGTAAAAGTAAAGGCAAAGGCAAAGCCACCAACCCTGAAACTGAAAAGCTTCCTTCGTCATTGGTTGGACGCATAAGGCCACATTTTCTAATAGTATCATCTTTACTAACCCCATCTTCCTAGACCTTTATAATATTTCTTACATTTATTTTCAAGAGAATGAATTAGAGGCTGTAAGGGAGAAATATGGATTCCTAAAACAAATAAAAGTTAGATTGCATACATCAGGAGATACCTCCATTAATTTTGGTTTGAGGGAGTTGGTTGTCTATCAGGATGTGTTAAACTAGGGTTTTGGTTTCCTTTGGATCCAAACATCGTGAATTATTTCAGTTTAGTAGGACCGTACCCAAGTTAGGCTAGTCTGAATGCTTGGTTTACCATGATTTCATGTATTATGGCATCTAGGTTATCACAAATTCTGATACCGATGGAGATATTTACTGCTATTGCGGGGCTGTGTCAGAATTCCCAGATGCTCTTCGACTTCTTCAATATCGGAAATGAGTATAAAGTGGTCGATGACCTGTTGGATGTTGATAAGCTATAGAAGATGCAATATCTCTTGATTAGCGGCTGATGGGAGAATGGTAAGAAAAATACTTCTCAAAGTAATCTGAGTCGTCTCACTAGGTTCTAGAAGAATACAGGTAGCCTTTCGAATTCATACTGTCTATCATATATCTTTTTCTTCATAACTTATCTTTAACTTTTTTTCTTTACAACTATATTAAAATCTTATCTGCATCATCTGGAAGATGCAAAGATTACTTTCATGAAATTAAATCAATGGGTCGAGAAGAAGTGGTCGAATATATTTCACCAATGTTTTACCCCCAACAATTTGGTTCAGAGTCATCTTTGGACGACTAGCTCTAAACGAGAGTTAACATGGGAGAAATTAACTACTCCTATATCGTCATCGACTATCTTGAAAAGAGTTAAGACTGAAAATGGAAAGGTATTCCTTCCAACCAGGACCAGAGCCCCCAACCATCAGAATAAGAAGGATAAGATAAATAAACAAAGCACAACGAAAAGCACAATCAAAGTAAGAACCAAACAATAATCAGATGCAATCGACAAATTTCTGCTAGATGCCGTTACTACCAAATTCAAAGAGGGTGACGCAGTCGCAGAGCTTCCTTTGTCCAAAAGGAAATTCAGAGGCTTATAGACAACGGTGAACTCGTCCAGTTCATTAAGCAACAAGACCGTCGTCACCAACCTGAATCGAGGGAGAGAACATGTCCGGTTACCGAGGACAATCCCCGTAAAGATGGGCGGGAAAATGTAGGGAAAGAACAGTGGTGTTCACCATTGTAGGGGGACATTCTGAGATAACCGACGACTTAGGGTCTGGCACTCTTTTTTTTCGGAAGGAACCCGCAGCCGCTACTCAGAGTGCAATGAGTGTGCACAGGGTAAACCCTCAGTCTGACGCAATAGCCTGCAAACTAACGCCAGAAGGTAAACAACACAAGGTGACAGGCTCAGCCGAGAAAGCGTATGTAGAGGGACTCGAACTCATGACCTTTGATCACAAGCATGTCTTACTCAACCAACTCGGCTACCCCTTGGGGGCAAGGGACTGACACTCTGCCATCACTGTGCATTGTTAATGAAGGACGATCCAAGGTAGCAAGTAATGCATTCTCTAGTATCCTTGGAAGCTCGCCATATCCCTTCACTATTGCGGGAGGAAACTTCGATATAGTCCATGACTTAAAGTCAAGCAAAATAAAAGGGGTCAACTACGAAGTGCAAGATGTCGAATCTTCATCGTATTATCATCAAAGTTCATCATAAAATTCTTGAACTACTCAAAGTGATTATCTGGGTCTTTTCTTCCATCAAATGGTCAAGAACTTCTTTAACTGAAACTTGTTGTGGTGACTTTTTATTTTCTATCGAAAATGGTCACTACTCAAGGAAGATTAGAACACTTCCGATTCAGATTTGAGTCTTTACTAGATCCCAAAGATCTAGAATTGTCCTTGGTTTTATGCCCCTTTTTGAAAGTTTGGTGTATCTTTGGTCTATATTGAGGATCATCCTCTTCCCCATTAGATTTTTGGTTCTCCAGTTAAACCTGGCTTTTAAGATTTAACTCAGCTTCTCCTTGAGACCTGAATGCATCAATTTCTCCCTACATTTGATCACGCTCCTCTTGCATTAGAAGCGAAGGACAATTTGTAATGTAAAAAGAATTAATTAATTTACGGTGGAAAGTAGAGAAATAATGAGCTACTTCAATTATTATTTAAAGAGATAGAAAGTGTGATCATGCATTAATAAACCATACTTATTAAATTTTTCTCAGAAACTATTTATAGGTTAACTTTAGTCTAATGGGCCTAATGATCCTAATGGGCCAAATCATACTTTTAACTCAAGCCCATAAACCAATACATATTAGGCCCAATAACATAATAAAAATAAAATACAAAAAATAACAGTTTTTAAATAATGAAATAAATACAAAAGACACCTATTAGCCTAAGTCTGAATTTGTTCTTTGAAAGTTTTTGTCCTCATTAGGCCTGACCTTAGTTCTCTCTTTAATTCGAAGTGGTTCTCTTTATTCTCTTCTTACTGAAGAGTCTCTCTCCCTTTGTTTTTCTCTTTCAGTACTTGGTTCTTGCGGCGACTTACCTTTTTAACAAATTCAGCAAGCTTGCTTTTGGTGAGTATTATTTATGGTTCACAAAGTAAAATTGAGTAAGTAAAGAAAAATAGAGAGATTTTGGGAGAAGTAATTTATAGAGAGAGAAGAAGCGAAAGTACAATATCTCAAATGTCAGAATCCTTTCTCGGTTCAGCCATGTCCTGGATATATAGGCATAAGTACTTAAACTTAACAGAATCGGTTATATAAATGGTAAAATTACACATTAGTCATTCACCTATTCATAAAGCTTTAAATCTCTCTTATAATTATACAATTTATTATACAAGGTTTTATTTATTTATATTTTGATCCCAAAACTTCTATTTCCTTATCAATAGCCCCCTTAATTCTTATGAAAGTCAATGAATGAGAACTAATTAACTTCAGGATTCGAGCTGTTTCGATCTTATTGTTTTCATATATCTCACCCAATGCCTCAAACTATTTCATATGTAGCCATTTCCTTTCACCGGTCATAAATGTTCAAAGCTGGTGTGATAAAATAGGTGATGAATTCCTAGATGCTAGGTCGGCCATTAGTCAAGTGATGATGCCCTAGGCACTAGGTATGCTACTAGGCCCACTACATGCCATGTGTTAAAGCCTCCTTTACGCAACCGTTTGAAATTATATCCAATTGGTTTATCCACCTCTTCCACTTCTCATTACTCATTTTCTCTGCCTATAAATACTACTTTGAACCATTGTTTGATTCACAAACTTAATTTCTTAAGAGGAAAAACTGCAAATCTAAAAAAATCTTTGGTTACCTTCATCTGATTCTTCAATCTGTTGGCTATCCTCATCGAAAAACTCAAATTTTATGTTCAATCTTCAATTGATTTATCAGAAAGCTACGAAAACTATAAGATCCAAAGCTAAAATTCCCAAAAATACTAACTCTCCAAAATCACATAACAAGGTCTTCGGACATATGAATACTTCTTTATAAGCGAAAGGGTAGATGGATACAAAGCAGTTGGACTAATAAGAAACACTCCTCGTGGTTTATCTACAGCAACAATAAACTACGGTAACTTCGATCGTAACAAGACTCATCTTTCCTTTTCAAATTCTTCTATTGCAGAAGAGAGTCAGTCATCCAAAACTCAATCATCGAAGACCCCTCGAATTTCACCCCCTCAAAATAAATCATCGGTTTGAATTCCTTCTGCAAGCTCTAATCCTTGAATGAACCGCAAGGCAACCCAAGCTAAAAACTCTTTAGGAAGATCAGAAGAAACTTCTTCCTCGATTAATTTTGAGCCCCCTCATAAAATAAAAAGCTTCATAGCCATGGGTGATGATGCTGATCTCGCCTCGAATCCATAAATCTCTTCTCCTTCCCCGAGGGATATTGTTGAGACGATAACAGAGTCTCAACAAAATCCCTAAAGTAATCCACCACGACTCGTAGATGAGGCATCCAAGAAGAAATGGATTCTGAAGCCACATAATTAAATATCAAAGCTGATACAGAAGAAAATACTTCAAAGAAAATAGATAGTGAAACAATGATAGGTGTTTCAAAGGTAAAAGCACCTATGATAAGGAAAAAGAAATCTCTTGTGAAACTTTACGACGAGCTAGCCGCATCAGTCAGCGAAAACCTAAATAAGGAATATTATGTATTTAGCGTTGAAAAATGTTGCTTACACATATTACCAAGAGAGACAAATAGATGAGCTCAAAAATCAATGAGGAATGGGAGACAACATTATACTTTGTCTACCCAAATAAGGAGAAACCTTTTTGGACTGCAAAAAGGGTGAACTAGTGGTCTACCCAGAACTTATCAACTAGGGTCTTTAATTTCCACTGGACCTCATGATAGTAGAATACTTCGAACTTCTAGATATGTGTCCAACTCAACTGACACTCAATCAATCGTTCACTTTGTTCTCTGTGATCACAGCTTCTCGATTGGACAAACTTCCCCTCTGCATCGAAAACTTCATCTTCTTGACCAAATTATCAAAGGGACGGATACTTCCATTTTATTATCTAACATTGGATGATGACTCGAAGATCATCGATGATTTGTTGGAGGAAGATAAATTTTTGAAACAAAGTTTTGTCTTTGTCTGAGGAGCTTGGGAAAATGGTAAAGATATTTCTGAAGCCAATCCATCGAATTTGAACCTCGTTTGGAGGAGTAACAAGAAGTCTTTTATTTTATTATTTGAATCATATCTTCAATTAATTTGCTATTTATTTTTCATCAAGTCTTGTGCTGTCTCTAGAAATTTCGAGGTGTTACAAGCTTCGTCGAAAAGATGTCAAAGACATTTTTGTTAAGCTTGTAGCCTGGGCTGAAAAAGAATGGGGCAATGCATTCTGCACAGTCTTTCAACTTATCAAATTTCTCAATAGTCACCTATGGAGAATTAATGTGGGTGTTTCTCTCCCTCAGAATCTAATGGAGTCACCTAATCCTTCGTATGTTGTTAAAAGGCTAGTGGCCCCTGATTGCAAAGTCTTTTTTCCTGTTCAAAACAGATCATATAGCTACCTTCCATAAAAAATGAGAAAAGAATAAAAAAGCAGCTAGCACATCTGGTGATAGCCCTTCAGAAGATCTGATACCAAAAATTTCAAAAAGAAAAACGACCGAATATAACCTCCCCACTATCGAAGAGGGAATAAAAGGTGAGCCTTCTCCAAAAAAGAAAAAGAGTGTTGTTGTAACAAAAAAGAAGAGCACAACTAAAACAACCGCTCAGAAGAAAGCAAAAAAGAAAGTTGTTCAAATCGTTCAAGAGCTGCCTTTCGATGTTGACGAAATTGTTACTGTGGAGAATCAGCAGAAAGATAATGAAGCAGGTGTTGAAGAGGAAGGAACTTAAGAAGGAGAGACTGTTGTGGATAATGAACGAGGTGATGATAACTTTGATCCTGATAGCTTCATGGACTTCAATCAATCTCAAGAGCTCGTCAGAGATGAAGATCATTTCATTCAAGATCATCAGGACCAACTGCAAAAGTTTGGTAAAAGGTCTGCTCCTATTCTTTCTGAATCAACTTCACTAGAGGGCTCTTTGCCTTCATCCTCTAGTACTCTTATACTTGTTCCTAATGCAATGGTATTTCCTGCCGAAGAGCCATCCGAAGAAGTTGTGTTTGCTCTTCAACCCTTTGTCAATCTTAGTGCTGCAGCACAAAAATTAACCTAAGAAATCAAATTTGCTCGAAATCAGCTAGAGCATATGGCAAAAGAGATAGTTCGCTACAAGAAAATTGATGCTGCTGAAAACATAATGAGGGAAATCTTTGGTGGCCTCGTGGAAAGAAGTTTTATGGATTTCAACTGGCCAGATCTCTCAAGAATCACCTCAGATATGTACATCGAAAGAAAATTAAGACCTAAAAACTTCTCATTAACATGAGGCAGATCAACTAAATTCTAAGCGCTCTGAAGAATTAGATACAAAGAAGAGAAGATCCGCTGATCTTCAACTTTCACTCAACACGATTGTGGAAGAGAATAAAAAATTGATAGAGGATATTGATGCTCGCAAAACTCAATTAAACGAAGAGAAAAAGCTTGCTCTAATTGTTGTTGATAACGAATGTGGAAATGATATGTTAGCAGCCATAAAAAATGCCGAATAGCACAAATCCATTAATCTTCTTTGCGAAATTTATGCCACATTTCAGAAGGCTGACCTCTCCAACTTTTAGGAGCAGATTCCTATTAAGAATCGCCCAATTCAAGCTTTTGATACTGTTCCTAGCTCTTCATTGGAATCGGAGGAAAGCACTTCTGAACAAGGGGAATCTTCCGAAGGAAGATCTAAGGACAAATAACTTTTCTATCTCGTTTTTGTTTGTAGATGTCATTCAATTGTTGTAGAATGACTTGCTATTGGTATATTCCTTTCTACTTGGCATTTAAAAACCTATTTTGTTATCATCGAATTAAATTTAATGGAGTAAGGCTTAGTTTGTCCTCTAAATTTAATAACCTTAGAAGTCATGTTCACCTCGAAATATAATTTATATCACAACTAAACGTAAAACTTTCAAAATTAAAATCCTTTACCGGTGTGTGATACTTTTAATACTATAGTGCGTTTAGTGAACGTAAGACCTCGAATGGTATAGTGCGTTTAGAGAACGTAGCACTTCGAATATTATAGTGCATTTAGAGAATGTAGCAATTCGAATATTATAGTGCGTTTAAAGAATGTGGAACTTCGAATATTATAGTGTGTTTAGAGAATGTGGAAGTTCGAATATGGTGACTCTTCAAAAAGTGTATCCAACACTTCAAAATAATTACTCTTGGTAAACTTCAAAGATGATCAGTCTTTGACTAGTTACTAAAATAATTTAAACAGACATATGTAAACAACCATTGGCCAAAATATAGTTTTATTGATAGTTTTGAATATTTATATAACACCTCATTAAAACCTTATTGGGCCAACGTGGTAGGAAAAAGTGTGCCAATTACTTGAAAAAAAGAATAATTTCAAAAGATAGTTACTCCCAGCACAATTTTAGATGTTGTATTCCAAGGATGTTGAAGCATCCTCCCCTGCTCGTCACAAAGGCGATAAGAACCTGGCTTTATTTTTTCCACACTCATATAAGAACCTTCCCAATTTTGGGCCATCTTACCAAGGCTCTTTTTCGTAGTATAGAGCAATACCTTCCTTATAACTTTATCACCCATCTTGAAGTCCCTCATTCTGACCTTTGAATTATATTTACTCCTCATAAGAGTCTGATAATGAATCATATTCAGATGAGCTTTAACTATTTTTTCCTCAATCAAATCCAAATCTTCTCTTTTTGCTTCGTCATTCAGGTCTTCGGAATATTGAGCTACTATACAATAATGCAATGTAGATTCTGAAGAACTAACATAATCCATACCATATGCTAAGGCAAAAGGAGTTTCTTTAGTAACTTCCATATGAGTTCTTCGATAAGCCCATAACACTTCCTACATATAATCAGGCCATTTCCATGTAGCCCTGTCAAATTCTTCTTTGAACCTTTTAACATGGATCTGTTTGTCACCTCTACCTGACCATTTTCTTGAGGATGAAAAGGTGTGGAAAAAAATTATTTTATCCTCCCTCAAGAACAAAAAGAAGTCATTTCTTTGTTATTAAACCGAGGACCATGATCCATGGTAAATTTTCAAGGTACCCAAAAGAGGCATCAAATACTGTTTACTATGAACTTAATTACATCCTTGGCCTTTATCCCAGACAATGGTTCAGCTTCTGCCCACTTCGTACTGTAGTCCACTGCCACAATAAACATTTTCCATCCTCCAGAAGCCATTGGCAACAGTCCCACCAAGTCTATTCCACATATGTCAAATGGGACAAAATCGGTAATTATATAAGTGGAACTGGTGGCTTATGAATAGAGTTGGCAAACCTTTGACAAGTATCATAACCTCGAACTAGATTATTAACGTCGTTCATAATCAAAGGCCAATAATACCCTATCATCAAAACTCGACGAGTCAATGCCTTGAACCCACAATGTGCTGAGCTCTCTCCATCATGTAACTCTAATAAAATTTCATGTGATCCTGTTTCGTTAAGCATCACAATAATGGCATACTCAACGTTATTTTGAGTATGACTTTAATAAAATTTCATGTGATACTGTTTTATAAGAGTATGAACTTATGGTTTACTCTGCTATAGAGTATAATGACATCAAGACTTGCCAACATACCTCTGCCAATAGAACATTTCATCGCACAAACTGGTCTCACGAAGAATCCCATTATACCATTCTACTACCTTACCTTTAGAAATGCTTTGAAGCTCATTGACGATCTTCTCGAAGCTGACAAACTGTGGAAACATAAAATATTCTTCATTTTTTGTGCGTGGGAGAATGGAAAAGATATTTCTACCAAAAATCACTTGAGGTTAAACCTGAAATAGAAAAGCACTAGTGAGTATAATAACATTTTTTCTTCCATTATAACTTTGCTTCAAATCATTTCATCTCTTGTTGTTCATCGTAGAGGCTGTAGAAGGTCTGCAAAGCCGCTTCCGAAGACACATTTTCCAAACTAACTAAATGGGCAGAAAGGGTGGTGCAACGATTTTCACAAGGTATTTGTGCCTCTAAACTCTGTTTTGAGCCATTTATGAAAGATCTCCTCGGACTCTATCGCCCTCCTGATAAGTTGATGGAACCTCCTGGTGTAGGAGACATTGCGATGAAACTAGCTGTTGTAGATGGACGTGTCATATTGCATGCTTGGAATAGGGCACAAAGCAAAATACCTCCAAAAAATAAAAAGAAAAAATCTGAAGTTAGTTAATCAAAATAACAAAAGAAAAAGAGCCCTCAAAGAAAGTCGAAGTGAAAAGCTTCAGAAGTTAACCCTCTTAACACTGAAGAAAAAAGATTGTTGCTTCTAAGAAGAAGAAAAACTCCTCGAAAACTCCCCATACAACTGTGACAGAGGATGTAATCAGCGTATCCTCCCCAAATCTAACCCCCATTGTTGTTGCAAGCTCCACTGCTGAAGAAGTAGAAAAAGAAGATAAAAATCAAGACCTCTACACAGACCCTCAAGTTCAAGAAATTCAGAATAATATTTTCGAAATTTGTGATCAACTTGCTAGATCGGGACTGTCTGGGTCAGGATCAGATAGAGTATTAACAGTGGTCGACAATCAACCATCAAATTTTCAGCCATCACCACATGCTCATATTTCAAAAACTTTAAGAAAACCGACATTTCGCTCAACACTTGTAAATACTTTACACTTTTCTTGCCTCAGATTAAACTTGAGCTCAAAGTATGAGCAGTTGTGAGTCACTTATAAATCACTCTTTCAGAACCATATATTTGGGGAAGTCTTAGCCCAGTTATTGATGCTTTATACTCAGCTTTGTTGTTTGATGCCTTGAAACTAAAATTTATGGCTTGATACATTGAGTCTCCGAAGAGGGAAAGTAGGTAAATTTGTGGCCCACAACCTATCATACCAGATCCTCCATGTTCGGACTACCCACTCATTCGTAGGATTTGTGATTAAAAGATTTCATATAGGGTCGTTCGGAACGGAACTCAACCAAAAAAGCTGGCACAACTTGTGCCTTGAGTGCAGTTCGAGGAGAAAATCGATATCATAATCCCCCAATTCTAAAGACCACATAGTCGTCTGATCTGATTCATCAGGATTTTGCATCATGCTTTTGAGTGGAAAAAGAGTTTGAATAGTAATGGAATGTGCTTGAAAGTATTACCTCATTTTTGCGTTGTTATTACTAATTCTAATTCTAATTTTTCAAAATTGAAATATCTCTTTTCAACATCTAACTAACTCTTCCTAACATAATAAATGGTGCGAGAGTAATTGGCAACGTCCCGAACTAACATCGCACTTACTGCGTAATAGTATACTGCTAAATATACATAGAGTCTTTCTCATATCACTGGTTTAGACAGAGTTTTGGTTGAAGATGTATGTTTTTTTATTTTGAAAAATGTCTTATCAAAGTTCGGGGACAAGTTAAATTCCTTGGCATTTCTCAAGACTTAGAAGAATTGTGCATATTTTTTTATGACCGTGATATAAACTTGTTTAATGCTACCAGCCTTTCATTCAAGACCTGGACTTCTTTTTTGGATTTGGGAGGGTCCATCCAAATCAATGAATTCAACTATGCTGGTTCACATATATCCCTTTCTCACTTATAACATACCTTAAAACAACTGGATCGTCAAAAGTGCATTTCTCCGATACAGCTTCAAACTGATGACTTTTAAGTTGGAGAAAGTTTCTTCGAGGTCAAGAAAGTGATCATCTTCCCTCAAACTCTTTACTATCATATCGTTAATATAAACCTCAACATTTCTTCCAATCTGATTAGCAAATGATTTATTCACTAAACGTTGGTAAGTGGCCCCATCATTTTTTTAAAACGAAAGGCATTACCTTATAACAATGTACCCTTTATCAATGATGAATGTGGTATGATCCTGATCTCGGATCCATCTTTATTTGATGATATCCAGCAAATGTATCTATGAAATAAGATAACTTGTTTTGAGAAGTAGATTCTATCAATTGATATATCCGAAGAACAGAGAATGGATCCTTCAGACAAGCCATGTTTAGGCATGTGAATTCAAAACACATTCGCCATTTGCAATTTTTATTCTTTACAAGTACTGGATTTGCAGACCACAACAAATACTGAGATTCCCGAACATGCCTTACTTTTGTTAGCTTTTCTCTTTTTTTATAATAACTTTGGATTCTTCTGCAGAGAACGCTCTTCTTTTTTAGATGGTACTCTTGTCACATCTTCATTACACTAGGATAATACATGCAAGCTTTTGGACATAAAAAAATAATTTTCCTTTCATTTCTGATGGAAGTCTAGTTCTAATTCTAACATTTTTTCCATTTGGAAAATTGTGTATTCAACCTCCTCAGTTGGAATAACTGCACTAGTAATTGTTATTCTTTTTTAGTTGCTACACTTTCAAAAACCTTTGGAGAAAAAACAACAACGTAATATTCTCTAGCCACTTTTTGATTGCTTTAAATTACCCCTACCTGGCCTCCGACCGCGTACTTCAAGAATTGGTGAATGTTTGGTGCCACAACATGCATCCTGGATAGCCAAGATCTGCTAAATATGGTGTTATAATGAGTCTAACAATCAACCATTAAAAATAGAACTCTTACCGTCTTCTTATATGGTCTTTTGCCAATGATAGATCCTCTTTCTACTTCTCCAATAACATGAGTAGATTTGCCTGTAAATCCCACTATGGTTGTGTTCTATCGAAGAATAACAGATGGGTTCTTCATTAGTTTATAGGTGGAAAAATCAGAATATTAGCTTAACTACCAGTATAGATCAGAATCTTTTGAATTTTTGTTCCCTTAATAGAAGCTCCGATTACTACAACATCCTCGTGTGCCCAAAAACATTTCTTTAGTCATCCTTGATGTGGTTTATTTTACACTGAGGGTAATTTTGTCAAGTGTTTCGGAAATTTTTTTGGAGTATTAAATGTTTGGGTGTTTTGTAGCGAGAGATTTAAGCTGCATGGTTGTAGTAAATGTTCATTACCCTCATTAATGAAAGTAGTTGGGGTTTTTATACCCTTAAATATGGACCCATGGGCTTTCGGGTCAAATCATGAAACCAGGTCAAGTTTTAGGACCCATTTACTTAATAAGCTCATTAGCATCTAGCTTAGTCAAAAGTTATTTAATTATTTTATACTTTTGCCTAGTTCGGATAGTTCAGCGGGCAGTTTATGTCTGAATTGCCCTTGTCCGGAAATCTTAGTAAGCAGTGATGGATTTATCCGGACTCATTAGTAGCCCCTTTTTTTAGGCTTTGTCAAAAATCTTTGGCATGACTAAAAAATTCCCTTAGTCAGTAACGATATTTTCCGACCCGCTCGTGTGTCTGGTTCGAGGTTTGTCCGGACTGATTTCTTGACAGAATTCTAAGAGTTTTTCTTTGGATCGTGGGACATGTGTCGCATTCTGATTCTACCTACCAACCGTTTTTTACCTAGGTCAGCGCTCCCACTAAACCTAAAAAGCAACTTCTGCATTTAATATTTCCCACTTCATCGCCGTCTTCAATCATTGCTCGAATCTCTTCGTCTTCTCCTAGGTATCAGTTGATTTTTTTCCACTAATATATAAACAATTTTCTTTCACTGTTTCATTATCTTCATCACTCTACAAATCTTTTTCAGAGCTTTCACATTTTCTTTCAAAATTGTTCTTAGTTAGTTTTATGTTCACAGCTAGAAACGCTCTAGTATAAGGCGGGTGGTTGAATCTGTCCAAATTAGAGAAGGTAAAGAAAGTTGAACGAGAGAGGTGCATTGCTGCTAGGCTCCCAGTCTCCTCAATCTGATAAACCATCCCAAGAAGTTGATCAAGGATCATCTTCTACTAGAAATACAACACCCAAACGGTTGTTTAAACCCAGTCTTTCTCCAATCCCATGAGGCTCCTCTGTTCAGGAGTCCCAGCCTTCTACTACCCAAGAAAGAGCCGTATCGAGCATTAGAAAACCCTCCCCTTTAATAGCCGTGGGATCTGATATTGAAAAGTCCCTAGAGAAATCGAATCTGCGCCAGACAACTCGCTTGGTGTAAACCCAAACAATTGTCCCACAATCAAAGCCCTCCAAATCCGAGGCCTCTAAATCAGCATCCAAAGATAAAGCCTCCGGATCGAAGATATTCTATAAGAGCCCCAAAAGATAACCCCTCTAGATTGGAGGCAACCAAAGTAACTTCTCAAACAAAGTCCTCCGAAATTGAGCCCCAACCGGACACTAGGCTTTTGGAAAAAACTGGTGCTCAACCATCCGGGCCGACCATGGAGCCAGAGGCTAACATCCTTCCATCCACAACAACAGCTAAACCTTCACAGTGATAGAAGAAGTGATGGAGGATAGTATCGAAGAGGCCCCATTTGAAACAGAAGCCTCAGGGCAAACTGGGGATGCTGCCTCTGACAGTAAAGGGAAAGGCAAAGTAAAGGTTGGAGTGGCTCATCCGGATTTTCCGGAGTGCTTGGAGGGCAATGTAGGACCTTGCTTCCAGAAGGTTAACGTGAAGTATTTGTTGGCCATGCAGAACATCATCTACGTTTATACTCATACTACCGAGCTAGGCTGGATCCAGACTAAGGAGGGGATCCCAGAGTCAGTGAATGTGAGGATTCCTGTCACTCCGGAGACCCCAATGGACTGCAAACTTAATAAAATTATCATCTCCACCAAGCTATTAAACTGGGGGCTCAGATTCCCCTTAGACCC
Source organism: Limnanthes douglasii subsp. nivea (assembly GCA_036936605.1). Taxonomy (NCBI): domain Eukaryota; kingdom Viridiplantae; phylum Streptophyta; class Magnoliopsida; order Brassicales; family Limnanthaceae; genus Limnanthes; species Limnanthes douglasii. The sequence goes on from JAUPFV010000002.1 coordinate 161,696,412, forward strand.
AGAGATCGTCAGATGTTTTCACATGATTAAGCTTTGCCCAAGCCAGTTTAAGCCCAAACGCTTGGTACTCCTTCATTGCCTGCATAATGGCATCGAGGTTGTCTGAAATCCCTCTCTCCCTATGGAGAAGTTTGCCGCTATAGCAAGTATGTGCAAAAATCATCACATCCCATTCTATCACCATAATATGAGAGACAATTTCAAAGTGGTAAATGATTTGTTGGAGTCGGAGAAGAATTGGAAAATTCAATTCGTATTCATTAGTGGGTCATGGGAGAATGGGAGAAAGATCAAAGCGCAGACTAACCCTAGCATGCTCACTAATAGGTGGAAGAGTACAAGTAAGTTCTTCAATCTTGTTTTTCATTTTCTCCTTTTCACTTTACAATTATTCCACTTCTGAATCATTTATTACTTCCTTTTTAGTACTACCGAAGGAGTACACCGGATATCTGGATGAGGGGCATACTACATGTGCCAAGCTGAATACGCGGGCTGCAAAACGTTAGGGGAACGCTTTCAACAACTGTTTTACTTCTGGAAATTTGGTGAGACCTTATTTTTTGAATACCACAGGTAGGAGAGATCTCACATGGGAAGAATTGACCACACCACCTCCCCCAGCTGTCATCCTTAAGCAAACCGAGAAAAAATATAGCAAACTGGCCTTGCCCTCGAGAGCCAAAGCTCCTAGCAAGATGAAGGGAAAGGGAAAGAAAAAGAAGGCTGCAGCAGAGGTAGTTCAGGTTATTGTAGAAGAGACCTGTCTGGGGAACCCAGGAGGGATCGATGCTACCTTGCTCAAGGTAGTTGAAGATGAGACTGTTAAGGTGGTAGGTGAGTCGCAAAATCCACCAAGGCTCCCTAAAAAAGACCGAAAGAGGGGAGCAAGTAGCAATGAGAGGACTGATAAGAAGAAAAAGGACACTTTAGGGGAAGAAGTAATCTTTCGCCTTTCGGAGCCTCTACCTCCAGCAAACTCAACTGATCCCACCTTAGCAGAGAAGATTCCCACCGAACTGCAATCCGGAGAAGGTACCGAAGGAGAAATTAATGAAGTAGACATCAGTGCTTTCCAAGACATTGATCTTTATTTTAATGATTCCGAGAAAGATGACTTCGCTGGCCCCTACCGTACTTCAGGCTCTTCTAATATAGTGACTTACAATGGTAAGTCCTATACTGTCTCCCGGGGAGAACGATGTGGTGGCTCATTCTCTTATGGGTTATATTCAATCAATACTTAACTTGGAAAGGCAAGTGAAAAATCAGTCCACCCTTATCAATACCCTCAATACAGAGAAGGAGTCTCTGTCAACCAACTTTCTCAATGCTAATCAGAGCATAGAGGAATTAAAGAAAGATCTTAAAGCATTGAGGAAGGACAAAGTAGATTTGTCAACAAAGTTGGCCACTTCAAAGAATGCTAACACTGAGCTTCAAGCTAAGTGTTGTGGTTTGGAAAATGATCTCTTTGATCTAAAGGAAGATGTGAAGACCAAAGATAGCGTTATTCAGACCCTGTCCGGCGAAAAGACTTCCCTTGAAGAGGCTATGTCTAAGGCAACCAAGGAGAAAGAAGACTTGGAGAAAGAGCAGGAACAGAGAATTCAGGCCAGCATTGACAAATACACCAACATCAGTGATAGATTCATTGGAGAAAAGGTATGCTGAAGTGAAGTGTGACATGGTACTGCTCTTTCATGAGAAGTTTCCGAAGATGACGCTTGGTCCATTTTTGGAATATGTGGAGTATGACGACATCCCGTTCCATACACTGGCAGATGGTGATAAAAAGAACTAATCTAGTGGAATTAATTCTACCACCGATGAGGAAGAAGGGACCGGGGAGAGTTCAAACGTTGAACTCAAAGACCCTAAGAAAAGAAACTACGCAGGAACATCCGAAGGGAATAAGCCATGAGGTTTTTAACTATCTTTTTGTTTTCTTTATTTTGTGAACTATTAAAGTCCTTGGATGGCCAAAGAATTTTTTTAATTGTATCCAGTTTGAGTCTGGTTAAGCCTAAAACTTAAAGTCCTTGGATGGCCAAGGCATATTCTGTGTTTTAATATCATTGTCCGGTTTTTAGCCGGACATGCTTATCTTACTCAATTTTGGCTTTGTTTCATACTTGCTTTCAATTTCAATGGCCAATGTTTAAAAAGCCTTTCTTTACTTTAAAATTATTTAAAATTAGAGTGTTTAAAATATCTGATGACATGTATTATGGTCATCATTCAACTAGATTAATCTGATCTGTCAAAGATCCTTAGTATTAAATTGAAGACTTGAAAGGAATTGTAATCAAATCACTCCGAATATTTTGAGAAGGCATCGTATTTTATTGAAAAAACCAGACACCTCATTAAAACCTCCCCGCGCCACCAGGGTAGGAAAGAGTATGCCCCATAATATTTACATGAACTTTAAACAAGTAAATATTTACACAACTTTCAGTCCAGATATAACCGGAGGTGTTCAATATTCCACGGGTGCTTTAGGATTATTCCATCTTTGTCTTGAAGCCTATATGTCCCAGGCTTAAGTTTTTCGGAGACCTCATAAGGGCTTTCCTAGTTCGGAGCTAGTTTGCCGAACTGCTTTTCGTTAGTATACAAGAAAACCTTTCTTAATACTTTATCCCCTGACTGAAAATCCCTTCTCTTGATTTTGGAAGTAAATTTGCTTCTCATCTAGCCTTGGTAATGGGTGATTCTAGGATGAGCCTTAACTTTTCTTTCTTCTATTAAGTCCAACTGACTTCTAATTGCCAATTAATTTGCATGTTCGGAATAGTTGTGGACTCTGTATGATGGTAGAGTTGCCTCTATAGGAGTAATTGCATCCACCCCATACACCAAGGCAAAAGGAGATTTTTATGTAGCAGCTCCAAAAGTAGTCTGGTACACCCATAATACTCCCTGTAGCCCCTTCTAAATTCTTTTTCAGACCGGACAGAATGGTCCTGTTTGCCACTTCAACTTGACCATTTTCTTGTGGGTAGAAAGGAAAAGAGAAGCAATGTTGAATGCCCCTGGAGGCACAGGAATTCTCCATATCTTTATTATCAAATTGTGGCCCATTATCTGTGGTTATCTATTTTGGAACCCCAAATCTGCAACAAATGTTAGACAAGATAAATTTTATAACAGCTTTTGAAGTAGTTCCTGCCATGGAGCTGATTCTATCCATTTTGATAAATAATCAATGCCTACAATAATAGTCCTGCACCCTCCGGATGCCATTGGTAGAGGCCCAACTAAATCTAGTCCCCAACGAGCAAAAGGCCTGCTCAGAAATTGACTCCATAGGAACAGCTGGGATATGAACTTCGTTACCATATCTTTGGCATGGGTCACATTTCTTTACCAATTACTTAGCATCCGCCATAATGGAAGGCCAATAGTATCCGACCAACAAAACCCTCATAGTTAGAGCTCTATAGCCACAGTGTGCTGATCCCTCTCCATTATGTAGTTCGGATAATACAATTTGGGACTCTTCAGCCCAAACAACGTAGAAGAGGTCTACTAAATGACTTATTATAAATAACTTCTCTTATGATCAAGAAACCACGAGCCTTGTGTTTCATTTTCCTGGCCATAGCCTTTTCCGTAGGCAAAATTCAATCAGAGATGTATTGAAGAAGGGGAAATCTCCAATCTTTGGGTTGAACCACTTGTACACTTAAGCTCTCCTCCTCTTCCTTTCTCTTATTTGGTTGTATAGATGGGCATTCTTGTACATGAATCCACGAGTAGAACTCAGAGTATGCTATGGTTGCTAAGGAGTCTGCTAGTGTGTTTTCCGGTCTAGGAATATGCTCATAACTGATATTTTTGAAGTTGGTTGTTACTTCTTTAAGAATGAACAAGTATTTGATCAACTGATCCTTCTTGGCTTCAGACTGACCTTCACCATGGTGGATAAGAAGCTGAGAATCACTCATTAATCTAACTTTTTTAGCCCCACACAGAAAAGCTAACTTTAGACCAGCTATAGTTGCCTCATATTCAGACTCATTGTTAGAAGCCCTAAAAACAGAGCATACATCCTGGCATAACTTACCATACGGAGAGGTTAAACAAATCTCAGCCCCATAACCCATTGTGCTTGATCCACCATCTGTCCGGATAACCCACTCTTTTTTATTTTTCTCTTCTATAGCTTGTTTAGTACTCCTGTTCGAATGAAATTATACCAAGAAATTAGCAACAGACTGAGCTTTAATTGCAGTTCGTGGGGTAAAATCAATGTCATAATCACCCAACTCTACTGACCATTTGGTCATCCTGCTTGATATGTCTGCTTTCTGAAGCACATTCTTCAAAGGAAAAGATGTGCTGGCGATGATGGAATGAGACTGAAAATATGGCCTCATTTTTCTGGCAGCAATTACTAGGGCTAGTGCCAGCTTCTCAAGCTTTAGGTACCTCTTTTCAGCATCCATCAGACTCTTGCTGATGTTGTACACCGGACGAGGATAATTGTCCACCTCTCTCACCAGCACTGCACTAATAGCACATTCTGACACAGTCAAGTGTACATATAGTGTTTCTCCGTCAACAGGATTAAAAAAGGTTTTGGGAGAAGACAAATGTTTCTTTAATTCATCAAATGCCTGGTCGCACTATGGAGACCAGTTGAAGTCTTTAGCACCCTTCAAAGTCTAAAAAAACGGGGCACATTTGTCTGAAGACCTTGAAATAAAACTATTTAATGCAGCCAATCTTCCTGTCAACCTTTGTACTTCTTTAACATTTCGAGGAGGGTCCATTTTTAATAGGGCATCGAGCTAGTCCGGATCAGGTTGTATCCCTTTTTCACTTATCACATAACCCCAAAAAATTCCGGACTGCACCCCAAACACACATTTTTCTGGATTCAATATTAAATTAACCTTTGTGAAGTTGGCAAAAGTTTCTTGATAATTAGTTAGGTGCAACTCTTCTTCTAAGCTTTTCACCATCATATCATCGATATACACTTCCATATTTCTCCTAATCTAATCAACAAATGCTTTATTCACCAACCTCTAATAAGTAGCCCCAACATTTTTCAACCCAAAAGGCATCACCTTATAACAATGGAGACCCCAATCTATAACAAAGTTTATGTGTTCTTGGTCCTTCAGATCCACTTGTATCTGGTTATAACCGGAGAAGGTATCCATGAACGATAATAATTTGTTTCCAGATGTGGAGTCTACCAACTGATCTATCCGGAAGGACTAGATAGAGATCTTTTGGGCAAGCTCTATTGAAGTCAGTAAAATCGATACATAAACGCCATTTCCCATTCTTTTTCTTTACTAACATTGGGTTGGATATCCATAAAAGATATTGAGACTCCTTTATGTGCCCCCATCTTGGTAAGCCGATCAACTTTCTCGACTATTACATCGGCTTTTTCCTTAGAAAAAGCTTTCTTTTTTTGCACAACCGGTGCAACATCTCTCCGGATAGACAGCTTGTGTGATATAACGCTTGCAGGTACTCCGGTCACATCATCATTGCACCAAGCAAAAACATGTTGGTGATCGGCCATAAAGGACAACAATTTTTTCTTCAATTATGGTGCCATCTTAGAGCCAATTTTAACACTTCTTCCTTAAGCCAGAGAGTGGGTTTTAACTTCTTCAATTGGTATCAAAACACCAGAGGTCTCTCTAGAATCATCAATTTCACCCTCACCCTCATAGGGCCCCAACAACTGCTAATCTTCATTAATCAGGACTGCCCCAGAGTTTTAGGGGCAAGTGCAGTTGCATAACATTCTCTTCCTATCTTTTGGCTGCTCCGGACAACTCCCACTTATCCTTGAACTGCATACTTTAAACATTGATGGACTGATGAAGCCACAACATGCATCCTAGAGAGCAGGACCTCCCAAAGATCGTATTGTAACATGTGGGGTAATCTCCCACAACAAATAGTACCCTGACCATCTTCTTGAAAGGGCCTTTTCCTAACAATACCTCCTCCTCAAATTCTATGATTACATCCGTAGAGCTTCCTTGTGAAGCCTACAATGGATCTGTTCGAACGCTGAATCACTGCAGGATTCTTCATCTGTTTATAAGAACTTAAAAATAAAATATTGGTTGAGCTGCCAGTGTCAATCAGAATTCGCCTAATGCTATTGCCCCTAATTGAAGCCCTATCAGCACAACATCCTCATGAGGCCCAGTTATATCTCTTAAATCATCTTCATAAAAAACAATGAAGGGAAAAGGAACTTGGGATTGATAAAAAGATATACCTCCTTCTAATTGAGTAGGTAGAGTGTGAACATGCCTCTTCCTTGAAGAAGGAGTTGGCGCAGTTATAGTGTCCCCTCCAAATATAGTAAGTGACTCAAAAAAGCTTATGAGTCCGGGCACTGTCTTAGTTTGTTCTGTTATTTATTCTGGGTTGGATCAGGATCAAAATAATCTGATTCAACATCAAATCTTTCAAGGATTACCATAGCCCATTCCGGAGCAGATGTCCCCACATTGTTCGTTGGGCTAGTCCGGTGAGCATTGTCAGGCCTGTTACCACTTCTTCTCTTGACATATGCTCCTAGCTTCCCCTTTCAGTAAGACTCTGTACTTTTTGTTTCAAAGAGATGCAGTCTTTGGTGTTGTGGCCAATATCATGATGATATTGGCAAAAACAAGTATTACGAATTTTCCTAGGAGATTGAAGCGCTGTCGGCTTCCTAAAATGCACCTCATCTTTTGTTTTGTCATAAATGGTTGCCACATTCTCTTTTAACTCAGAAAACCACTCTGGTTGGACCCAAGGTCCTCGTTTATTTCTGGACTGCTGGCTCTGAGCTGGATTTGGGTGAGATTGAGTCTGTTTGGCCCTACTGGGTCCTTGTCCGGTTTCTTTGGCCTTGTATCCGGACTGGTTCTGGTTTGGAGCAGCTGGGGCAGACCTCACCTGCATGTGTACCCTAGTCTTCTTTGTTTCATCTATGTTGATTTGCTTTCCCACCTGATTCAGCAAACCGCCCCAAGTAATGGCCTTCATATTGGTTACCGAATCAGCCAAATTACTAGGGTTTAACCCTTGTCACAAAGTAGTTATTGCTACCTGCTCAAAGCAATCAGCTAAACCATTCTTAGTGTTTACGAACCGTATTATATAGTCTTTCAATGACTCATTTGGCTCTTTGGCACAATGGATAATAGTATCTCAATTGCCCTTCACCTTCTTACTCCCCACAAACTGCCTTCGGAAGACCACCCAAAACGTATCAAAATTTCTGATACAACCTTATGACAAGCTGTAGTACCATTTCAAAGCACTTCCCGTTAAATATTGGGAGAAGGCTCTACAAATAAGTTTGTCATCATCATCAAAATTCATCATAAAACTTTTAAACTGTTCCAGATGGTTGTCCGGATCTTTGCTCGCATCATACTTTTCCATTTTAGTACTATCAAACCTCTTAGGAAGGTTTTCGGACAATATCTTGGATGACAATGGAGATTGCCTCCAATTTCGACTATGACTAAAAACTGTGTCTTCATTAGGTGTTGCAAAAATACCTGGCTCATCATGGAAAGCAAAAGGATGCATCAGCAGCTGATCCACATGTTTGTGACTATGGGTGTGGCTGTGAAACGACCCTTTTCCCAGATGCATCTTTAGTCTCCCATGCATATCCCTCTTTCTTGAATATTTTTTAACTAGCTTTTGTTTCTTCTAGGACCTCCCCTCATCACTTCTTGATGACAAAGACTCCTCAAGCTCATCCTCATTTGAGGAGCTACTTGAGGACTCAGATTCTGAACTCTCCACCTGCTTGGACCGATGAGACTTCTTGGAACTGACATGGGTTTTGTTTGTGCTCAAATGAGTCTTTGCTGATGGGTCGTTCTCCCTTGGGTTGTCAGTATAGTGAATGGCTGACACTTTTGACTTTTCCTTTGAGCTCATCTCTGCCTTTCTAGTAGCCCTCGATGCTTCTATTTCAGCTTTCAACTTGTCTTGCTCTTCGGTCGTGTACTCATTCTTTTCTCCCACCACCTCCACCAAAGGTGGTGGAATTGATTACTCATCCGGATTCATCCGAACTTGTTTTTCTTGCTGGTTTTGAATGCTAGATTCATGCACCTTCTACTCCCACTGTGGTTGCCAATTTGATGTGGTTTATTTTACGATGAGGGTAATTCTGTCAAGTGTTTTGGATTTTTTTTGAAGTATTAAATGTTTAGGTGTTTTGTAGTGAGAGATTTAAGCTGCCTGGTTGTATTAAATGTTCATTACCCTCATTAATGAAAGTAGTTGGGGTCTTTATACCCTTAAGTATGGACCCATGGGCTTTCGGGTCAAATCATGAAACCGGGTCAAGTTTAAGGACCCATTTACTTAATAAGATGATTAGCATCTAGCTTAGTCAAAACGTGTTTAATTATTTTATACTTTTGTCCTGTCCGGATAGTTTAGCGGGAAGTTTATGTCTGAATTGCCCTTGTCTGGAAATCTTAGTAAGTAGTGGTGGATTTATCCGGACTCATCAATCCTCATAAAAAACTATGAATAAAGCTAGATTTTGATATAAATGAGCAAAAACATTTTTTTCTAATTGTGTGGTCAAAATATATGCATGCCTCTTTCGAGAGCAACTTGAGAGATCTATCATCATGGCCCATCCGAAAATGGTCATTGACTAAAAGAATTTACATGGTTTGGAAAACCTTCTTTATTATTCACATATCAGATTCACCCGACCACGATCTCGATCAGGATCCAAATAATATGAATCTACATCGAGCTGTTCAACAATCACCATCGTATTTTCCTGCTTGGGAGCTTCCATGTCTTACCTTTGAAGAGCGGGTAAGGCTGCATATACTCAATGCGTACTTGACGGCGATCTATTACCCATTTGTGATTTCACAAAAGTAGACAACTTTCCTTTTTTGATTAATGATTGTATTTCCTGTTTAAGTATGATATAATCCTTGGTATAATATCCTACATCATTATGATACTTGCATTACCGTGTATTTCAATTTTCTTTTGGGGTTTGGATGAGTGGGGGCCTTCAAAACTGTACGCTATTCTTTGATCTGTCACAAATTTTCGCATCATTTTCACTTAGTTCTGTGAAATAATCATGCCAATCTATTGATTCCCTTTACATATGAATTGTGGTCCTTAAATAGATTGGCTTTATCTAGGTCGATAACAACCCCGTCCAAAACCTTGTTGGTGATTGCTAACAATAGCTTGTGATTGGCCACTAGTCTTAAGAGAATTAGAAGGGGCAAGCATAAGCTGACGTGGCTGTCTTAATTTATTAGTTTCTTTTACTGTGATTTTTTTCGCCACCTGGTTAAATAAACCACCCTAATTCACTATCTTTTACGGGTTACTGTATCAGCTGACTCACCAGATCAAAACCCCTGTCTAAATGTAGCCATAACTACTAGTTCAAAATAATTTTCCAAAACATCTTTGGTATTCACAAAACATTGGGTATAATCTTTTAATGTTTCAGTGAGGTGTTTCTGCCAACAATAGATTATACTGTCTCAATTTCCTCTAAGCTTTTTGCTTCCCATAAACTTTCTTTGGAAATCCATGTAAAACATATCAAAGTTCTTGATCGACCCACGTGGTAACCAATTATACCACTTCAAGGCAATATCTTTAAAGGTTAGAGAAAAAGCTCGACATAGTAACTTATCGTCGTCATCAAAACTCATCATAAAATTATTGATTTGCTTAAGATACTTATCCAAATCTTTTCTCTCATCATATTTTTCCATCTTTGAGATATCAAAGAGCCTAGGTAAATGTTCCGACAAGGTTATCGCAGATAAAGACGATTGCCTCCAATTGTGTCCATGACTGAACATGTGATCTTCATTAGAGGTGGCCAATATTCATGGATCAGATTAAACAACAAATTGATCGCTCAAAAAGAGGTCTATACTATGATCAGCTAACTCCTACATCTTTTCATGATATTCTTGCTTTTTCAATTTTCTCTTTCGTCACTTTTTATTTCTTGAAGAATCATTCTTACTCGACTTGTGGTGTCTATCCGAATATTTCTTAGATTGATGCTTTCCTCAGTGGCTCTCTTTATTTTTGTTATGATAATGTTTGGTTCGATGTTATTTTTCAGAAGCATGATGGGCTTTAGGAGATTGGTTCCCTTGGTACTTCTTCTGAACATGTGGATTATCATCTGGCCTATTGAATTTTGGAAACTATGATGAAATCTTCCCCACTAGATCCTTCTTAGCTTGTCGCTAGACTCTCAAAGCCACAATCTCTCCTCGCAATTGATCTCGCTCCTCCTCCACGACAAGCCTTTCTTCAGTTTTGTTATTTATATATGAAGTGTGAACATGCTCATCTTTGATCCTAACTCCTCATTCTCTAAAGAAGGGTCTATCTGCATTTTATAATCCATCCTCTAAAGGGCTTCGAAGGTAAATTGTATGTCAGGTTTTGGATTTTGCTATCCGAGTACCTTATCAACATCTCCCACCGTGGTCGCCAATTTGATAAGTGGAAATTTCATTCTAAGAGTCTCAACTAAAATGTAAAGTACAAACAAAAGAGATAATTGAGATGCTTCAGTTATTATTTAGATAGAAAAAGTTTTATCTTATGAAATGTATTCTCAAAAATTATTTATAGGTTGAATTTAGCCTAATAGGTCTAATGGGTCAAACAATACATATGGACCCTCAATTGTAAAATGCAAAGTGATTTCACTACTCATTAGGCTCTCTCAATCACCTGAAAGCCATAACTGTCCATGAAAACTTGAATCTGGGGTATTTAAGTCTCGATGATTAAGTTAAAATCAATATTGCTTAGATACTAAAATGGCGACAAGCATTGCTTGACCAAATCTACTCTCTTTCTTATTACAGATAATAGGTTAGTACTGGAACTTAACTGGATATTCAAACTCTAGAAAAGACAAAGCTGAAGTGGCTGTGAGACTAGATGCAAGCTGAATAATCTGTAACTCCTGAATATCCGCTCATGGTTAAGAAATTCTCCGATTAGGTGAAAAAGAAGAAGAAGAAAAAAATCGAAAGTTACTCAACCTTTCGATTTCAGGGTTGAGAGGAGATTACAAATTTAAATGTAGATCGATAAAATAGAAGATGATATCATGAAGATAGCTTACCTGATTTGTTGTTGCTAGACTGTATCGATTTCCTAAACTTTCTGTTCATTCTAATTTTACATTGGAATTGGTAATCTAGAGTTGAAGCTTGGTTATGAGGTAATTCAGATATGGAATTAGTAGCTACAGTTCTATTCAGCTAATCCCACAATTCTCTTCGAATTTGTGGTAATTCAGCTCTGGAATTAGTGGCTAGGATTCTATTCAGCTAATCCCTAGAATCCTTTTCGAATTTGTATCCTTTTCGAATTTGTAGCTAGGATTGCAATTTGAAATTCTTGAAAACTTATGGATTAGGGTCAAGTGAAAATGAAGTTTATATAAAATCGGATCCGGACTCCCTATTACTTTAGCTGGATGTCTTGGTCCAAGACCTTTATTAACTTGGGTGGGCTGGACGGATTATGTAAGGGCAGTTTTCGTTGGGACCTATTAAATCAATTAAAGTCCGCTTGGAAAAAAAAAAAGCTCTATGTTTTTGTACTATTAAATCTTTTTCGGTTTTCCTAGGCCCTTTTATAGCCTAGTGGGTTCAGCGCATGGCAATGTCTCTTAATTCAAGTACCTCTAAATGTTTTAATCACCAAAAGAATATTTGTATGTCTACATTTAAAATGGCAAAAGGGCTATGACACGAGATAATTTTCGGGTATAATACCAGAGTTGTCACGATAATCAATAACAAAATACTATAGAACACGGCAACGTTACGAAAACGTTTCACTGTAACGTCACATACACGATTGTGATCCACCGTAGAACACAACAACATTAAGTAATTACAGTTGCATCAATTAACTTTTTATGTTTATAATAAACAATATTATTTGGTGAAAGTATTACTATACAAATGGTATATTATAATTTTTTTATTATAATTTTTTTATTAGATTTTAATTATTACTATAGGTTGATTATACGTATTATAAGTTATTTGTTTCGTATTATTTAGTAGTATGCGTTATGGTTTGATGAAAAAATTGTTTTATAGTTTTTATTATTAGAAAAAAATATGACAAAGTTGTAACAAATAAATATTTTATTTATTAAAGAAAAAAATATATATATTTTTTGACTTTTATGCCTATTTATATTTTTTTATGATATTGAATAGCTAATTAATACATATTTTCATTAATTCAGTACGTAGATTGATATTTATGACACATGCTCTTATTTTACGGTTATTATTTCAATTTCCGTGCGATAAGTTGGTTGACCAGTTTGTTCAACGTGGTTTTTAATAGTTTTTTTAATTATTAGTCTTTAAAAGTTGGAGTCTGTCGGTCTCGTCTGCTCTGCGCATCCGAGTCATTCATCATCTGTCTCGTTGCTCGGTTTGCCCAGCGAGACATCTGTTTAGTCGAGTTCTGCTTTATAGTACGAGCTATCATCATCTGTTGTGCCCTCGGTTGCCTTGGTAGCTCATTTTGCTTCTCGGCAACTAGCTCTGCTCTATATTGTTTCTTCATTGGGCTTCGGTGACGTAGTACTTGTCTTTTTGCCATGGGTAGCCTCAGTTTTTCGTCTGCTTATATAATCCCCAGCTTAGTTTGAAGTTATTTATATATTCTTACGATTCTCATATGCTCGGATATACTAGGTTGTGGGAATTCCATCATCAGGCCACCCCTAGTTCATGGATTTATATGTGAGAAATACAAAATCGATGAAGTATAATAAAACCATTCATATTTCCATTCCGACATAGAAGAGGGGATTGTAGATTTGGAGATTATACTGATTTCATGACGTTTGACGTGTAATGATGAATTATTTAAATCTTTAACAGCATGGCGACAAGTGGTGGACTCCAAACGGTGAGTCTAACAATAAAATCGTTTTTATATTCTAAATGACGCTTGGGTTTTGAGGGAAAATGTGCAATTTGTTTTAATTGTGAATGACAAACACCGTCACATCATGCGTGGAGTAAAAAGCCAAGTGGGATCCTAACAGTTAGTCACAAATTACAGAGTGGTTAACAATCTATTAAAGAAATTATTTTACCTTTGGCGTGAGAAATTGAATTTGATTGTAAGGAAAAGACTCAATTTCCAGTGTTAAAGCTTGTTTTCATCAAAAGAGGTATGCTTATTTTTAAATTTCGTGATTTCTTTCTTAGTTGGTGTTGGCGCTTGAAACCCTGATTCATTATCCTTGGGAAAATACTTCCTTGTTTAGTAGTCGTGTTTGTGTATGAGGTATCCGCTCGATTTTTTATTCTCATACATCTATTTGGCTCATTGCAGTCGCTCTTCGTGGATGTGATGGCCCCAAAAAAGCTATAAAGAGGAAGGAGAAATCAGTTAAAGCTGTGAATACAAAATCTGAAGATCTTGCATTTTTTAAAAGTTACTTTAATCGAACAGCCCCCAAGTACAGGTATCTTGGTGATACTGGTTTGCTGAGCTTTAGGGCTAGATACGGTATTCCCAGTGATGTCACAGTTAGAGTACCGGAGTTCGGAGAGTATCCTTATCAGTCGAGGGATAACGAAACCTGCATGTACACAACTTTTTTTACTGGGGCTTACGGTTGTCATTGCCTTCCCTGATACGAGATTGTTTTAGCTTTATAGGTATATATCCCACCCAATTAGCTACGACTAGGTGGAGGATTTTGCTTAGTATTGTGTTAAGTGCGCGCTTATTATGTATCTCGATCTGTCGTGTGGATTTACTGGCCGTTGTAGATGTCACTAAACTAGCAAAGTCGCCTTTTTTATACCCAATTGATTGGGGTGAGGAAAATAGTTGAACTTCCTACCTGTGATTAAAACTCGAAGAATGCTTTCGTATTTGTATCGGGTAACTGAGATCATGAGAATACTATGATGAATTTGCAGTTAGAACGTCGGTGAAATACCAAGTGTAAGGAGAAATATTTTTAGCCTATGAATTGAAAAACCTAATAGTGAATATTTAACCATATGTTTGGTTTATACAAGTGAGGGGAAACATCATGAGTGGTGCAAAGAAGGATTGTCCAAAGATACTGTGAATCCCTTAATCTAAGTAGCTAACTTAGCCAGCTCAACGTGGTTACAAAAGCCAACTCGGTTATTCACCCTAATAGATTTTTTGAAATCTGGGAATTGGCCGGTTCCTGCATTAGTCATCACGAAGGACAGAAAAGTAACAATGTCAGAAAGTGGAGAACTGGCTACCACCAAACGGATACGTGTGTTGATGGAATAAAGGTATAAGGATTGTAATTGTACAGGGTGTGGCTGTCAGTGCCTCAGGGTCGGAAAGCGAGGGAGACGCGGAGCTCGTCATCCTTGCAGTGTAAAAATGATAAAAAAGAAGAAGAAGAAGTGAGATTTGTTCAAGAGTCTGGGAAGGTGAACCAGATGTGAGAGAATGCTGCCCCACGAGGAGATGAGGTAGATAATGATCGTACTCGACAAGCTCGAAAAGAAGATGATGATTTAGAAGATGCGGTGACTCTTCATCAAAACAAGCTTCGTGTAATTTTTTATGCAATCCCTATTTCAACGAGGAATCTCCACTTGGTGATGAAGAAGATGTTGATGAAGCTCAAGTAGTAAATGATCCAGTTGGACCACGCTCAGGGGTGAATGTAGAACAAAAGTCAATGGAAAGCACCAGAGGTAATAGATTTAGATAACACTCTAGTGGAGGGTCAATCGAGCATATCTGCTGCAGACGATGAAGAAGATAGGCCGAACAAACAGATTCCTAAGGAGATAGCACGAAGAATATAACATTTTGTAAAGACTTCAACTATTTGACCTGCTGTCTCATTTGTGCAAGAGGTGGGCTCGGGGTCGGCCTTTATGAATGTGGTGAGACAGAAGTTGCTGCCAATAAAAAATAAATAAAGGGAAGAAAGTGATGGAAGAGCTCCCCCTATCAAGTGTTGTAATGCCACCTCCGTCGATGTTAATGTTTGAACAGCTCAAGCGGATCCTGGAGCTGTCATTCTATGAGAATATCCCTAGGAGCGAGATACTACAGAGGCAAGTGGAGCTGGTGATCGAGGTACTGTGTGCTATAGTTTTGAGATTTCTTAAGTGAAAATAAACGTTATACTAACCTTATTGTGAACGTAGATGCACCACAACTCTGTGGTATTGTCATATCAGCGGATGTCTAGAGCTGACTATCAAAATATGGAGAAGTGAAAGCCCGAGCCTATTTGGCTTGGTGAAAGGGTTGACTACCGAGATTGACAAGTTTAAAAATTCTTATGGATTAGCAAATGCAAGAAATGATAAAGCGGTGGAGGAGAATGAAGATCTGTGTAAGGAAGTGACCTCGCTCCAAGGTTTAATGGTTTCTTGTGATGAGTCATACTAGGAGCTGACCACTGGAAACACTGTGTTAATAACCCATAATAATGGGCTGATTAAGAGGAACAAAGAGCTGCTGTCTCATAGCAATACCTTGCTCGCCTACAAGGTAAAGCTAAAAGAGTATAAGAGCAGTTCGAGCTTATTGCTGATATTAATTTGGAGAATGGGAGACTAATGGGTGCGATGGAGGAGCTGAAAGTCACATTAGAGCAACAACGCAAATAATTTTTTCAGAAATTTACAGCGGATTTGGACGAGAGGGAAAGGCAGGTGATGGAGGTAGCTATGATGATGATGTCCCATAATCAAAAGAAGGTTGTGGCTGAATTGATGACCTTGAACCCATGCATGAAGTTGGGTTCGTTTGGAAAACTTTCACCCACGAAAAGAAGCGCAAGGAAAAAGGTAGGTCGATTGTTATGTCGGTGCGGTCGCAACTAAAGTTAAGTAAAGTTTCCACCACGACAGTTGAAAAAGACGCAGGGCAAAAAAATGTTGTCCATCCAATAGATGCTAGGGTCGATGACCCTACCTTGGTGCATGATGTTTGAAGTCATTTTAATTCAAAACTCGTTAAGTTATTCTTTGTATGGTGGTTATTTTTTAATCCTGACTTGCTCTATTGATATGTGTGTTCACCTTGTTTCTCAGACAATTGTAAAATTTTAATCGCATCACCTTATGAAATTGGTGTTTTTTATAGGTTGAGGTTAATAGTGGAAGGTTTCCGTATTTATGGAGACATATGTTTGTGTATTATAACGATGAATCATATCCTTATAATGTCGAGCTTAAGAGAGATCATTGCATATTTATAAGTTAGCTTATTCGCGGCGAGGTCAGGTAGACCCTATTGCATGGCCCAATTGAGGGCTTGATCTAAGATCAATTCATGTTACGTAGCTATGAGTGAGATCTACTCCTCATCTTATTCGTGGTGAGGTTAATTAAACCCTATTGTGTAGCCCAACTGAGAGCTTGATACTAGATCAGTTCATGTTACGTAGCCCGTAGGTGTGGCACTTAGCCCTTTCATATTAATAGAGTTTATGGTCTGGGCTTAGTATGGCTCCTTGCGTAACCCGTAGACGTGGTCATTGACCCATTAGATATTTTAAGGATGGAGAGAGTTAACAAACAAACACAAATATTGGAAAAAATGATAAAATTGTATTGAAGTAAAAAGAGAAGTTTGCTGCCTCATTAAAAAACATCCCCGCGCCATCATGGAGGAAAACGTGTGCATCTTCTAAGTTACACAGCTTGGCGATATAACTTTAAGTGATTAATATTACATGGGTGCTTTAGTGCATGACATTCAATGTCGGCAAGGCGGTATGCTCCGTTGTGTCCCTTTGAATTTTGTAGGGCCCTTCCCAATTTGGTCCTAGCTTTCTAGTTGCTTTATCGTCGAAGCCTTTGAAAACTTTCTCCAATACCATATCTCCTACATATAGGCTGCGAGGCTTCAGTCGAGCATTAAAACGTCCACGCAGGAGGCTCATGTAGTGCTCTGCTCGGACTCGTGCTTGGTCACGTCGCTCTTTTATAAGATTTACGCTTACTGTTTAGTCAGTATTATTGTTGTCCTCATCGTAAATATTGATCTTGTGACTAGGGATAATAATTTATAGCTTGTCCGTCCATTTGCCCTTAGTTCCCTCAAGTTTCTTTTTTATTCCTTCTAATATAGTCTGATTAGTGACTTCGACTTGGCCATTTTCCTATGGGTAGTACGGTCTGGAGAAGTGTTGACTAATTCCATAACGTTTATAAAATGTTGTGACCACCATATTTTGGAACTGAGGACCATTGTCCATCATCAGGATGCGAGGCACTCCAAATCAAGCTAAAATTTGATGATAAATAAATTCACATATTTCTTGAGCTCGAGTGTGGGAAAGAGCTTTGGCCTCTACCCATTTAGTGAAATAATCCACCGCAACTACTAGAAACTGTCGTTTACCAGTTTCCATATGAAGTGACCGTACTAAATCAATGCTCCATTTGTCTAAAGGGTACGGGACAACGTCGCTTGCATCAGATCATTTAGAAGACGACCAATGTTTGTGAACTACTGGCACTGGTGGTACTATTCAACAAGTTTTTTAGTGTCGGCGGCCAAGTCGGGCCAGTAATACCCTCCTAACAAAAAATGTCGAATAAGGTTGCGGTATCCAAAATGTGCCCCGGCGTTTCCTGAATGTAGGTCATGTAAAATTGAATTAGCTTCAACTGTATCAAAGAAACGGAGCAAAGGTTACGTGGCATGTTTCGGTATAAAATATCGTCCAGTACACAGTATTTGGCTGCCTTTAGCTGGAGCGCTCAGACGGCTATTTGTTTTAGTTGGTAAGGTGCCCGATTGGAGATACAGGATGTATGGTTGCCTCCAGTCACGGGTGTGGTCGACTATGCAAACGGTATCACTCTGATGTAGAGTTTCTATACTCGGTAATTGTCGTATTAATGTAAGTGGATGGTCACCTAACATCGTTGTTTTGGCTAAGGTGTCGGCGGCAAAGTTGTCTAAGCAGAGGACTTGGTCGTATTCCACCGTGGTAAATTGAGATTTGTATTCTTTAAGTATTTTCAAATACCCACGAATACCTTCCTTCTTGACGTCATATGTATCGTTCACTTGATTGATGACTAATTGCGAGTCTGAATAAATCCGTAGAATTCAAGCCCCGCATATGAGTGTTAATTTCATTCCACAAATTGTGGCTTCGTATTCTGCTATGTTGTTGGTTACAGGGAAATTAAAATGGATCATGTGGCGGATCTCCTCTCATATGGGTGGTTTAAGGATAATTCTCGCCCCTCCACCGGATGCATTGGAGGCCCCGTCTATTTCGATAACCCATTATAACTGCTTTGACTCAGCCAAGATTTCATTTGGGGGAGGTACTTTGCGAGGTGAGGAAAATTCTGTAAGGAATCAACTACAGGTTGAACTTTGATCGTAGTGTGGGGTTCAAACTTCATGTCGTATTCTCCTAACTCAATACTTTATTTGGTCAATCTTCCTGATGCGTCGGGTTTCTGAGCACAACTTTGAGGGAAAACACGTTCAGACAACGATTGTATGTCCTTGAAAATAAGGGAACATCTTTTGTGCTATTACTACCAAACCGAGTGTGAGTTTCTACAGATTGAGGGACCTAGTTTCGGCGTCCACCAAGGTTTTTCTGGTGTAGTAAATGGGTCGTTGAACGCCATATGGTTCCCTAATTAAGATTGTACTGACCAAGTAAATTGAAATGGACAAATATAAAAACAAGATCTCACCTACTACCATGGTCGAGAATATTTCAGGCGATGTGAGATAATTTTTTAGTTATACAAAACCGACGTTACATTTCTGTCCACGCGAATTTCTTGGCTCCTCGGAGATTTCAAAGAAAATATGACTTTTGTCGGATGCTCAGTTAATAAAATGTGATAGTGTTGTTAACCTGAACGTAAGATACTGAACCTCTTTCACATTTGTTGGTGGTATCATATGTATGACTGCTTGTAATTGTGCAGGATCTGCCTCGATCCTCTTTTTACTCACTATGTAACCGAGGAACTTGCCGCTTTATACGCCAAACGAGCACTTGACTGGATTAAGCTTCAAATTATATTGGCGCAGAAGGTCAAAAACGGTTTGAAGTACTTTGAGTTGTTTATTGGGTGTGTGTATTTTGACAATCATATTATCTATACATGCCTTCATATGCTTACCTAGATGGTCTATTAAGATGTGATTTACCAGACGTTGGTATGTTGATCTTGTGTTTTTTAAACCGAATGGCATCACAATGTAACAATTTAGACCGCACTCGGTTTGAAAAGTTGTGTGCTCCTCATCGGACGGGTTAAGACAAATCTGATTATATCCAGAGTATGCATTAATAAAAGAAAGGTATTCAAAACCCGAAACCGAATCAACCAACTGATCAATACGAGGCAAAGGAAATGATTCTTTAGGGAAAATTTGATTTAAATCAGTAAAATCAGCACACATTATTCATTGACCACTTTTATTTTTAAACAACAACATGTTTGCCACCCAGATTGGATACTGAGCTCATCGGATATGCCTGATCCGCGATAGTTTATCCACTTCTGAACTTACACGCTCCTGTTTTTCAACAAAAATGATCGTTGCTTTTGTCGTACGGGCTTCGCATAGGAATCAATTGCTAACTCGTGGCGAATAATAGAGGGTTCTACCCTTGAAACATCACGAGAATCCCATGCGAAGACGTCCAAGTGTTTCCCTAAGATGTTAATAGAATCTAAATTGTTACCTAACTGCAGAGTACAACCTTCTACCACATTTCCACAATCGAATCTGGGTGGTCTTCCTCGGGCTGGTCTGTCTCCTTATGATCATAGACGGGTCGACTCGCTTATCCTTGCTGGAATTTTCCTTACTAATATAACGAGTTTCCTCCCTCTACTCGGTTTGGCGATGCCGATCTTTTCTTTTGATGAATTGAAAAAACTCCCCGTTATCCATCAACCTCTGGATCTCTTCTTTGAGCTCCCATCATTCGTCGGTTGGGTGACCAAGGTCATTATGATAGGAGAAAAAGTACTTGTTTGACCTTTTAAATCCTATAACGCTCATCACTCCCATAGGAAGATATCTCGCTCTCCTCTTAAACCGATCATAGATTAATGAAATGGACTCCGTCAGTGGAGTAAATTGTCTAGATGGATTATCAAGATGCATTGGTCGTCGATAGGCATTCCTACGGGACCCGCCATCGATCTTCTTTTAGTTGAATTGCCTTCTTTTATGTTGGAGACATGTTTTTCTGGGGAATTTCCTTTCCTTTTGTTGTCTACTCGATGAAGGTGTGTGCTCGAGCCAACAGATCTTCCATGTTCTCAGTCGGGAATCGAATTAAATCAACTTAAATCTCCCATCACCGATCGAGGAGATTTTTTAGGGAGGTGACATCCATATTTTCCGCAAGATATGGTAAACCATTCATGCAATGAAAAAACAACTAAAATAACTTTTTAATGACTCACTTTTTTCTTGGTAAAGATCCATGATTGAGTCGCGCTCTCGACGAAGCTCCTTGTTACCTACAAATCTCTATTTGAAGGCTCTCCACAATCCTGCGAAAACTAAAAATGGATCCTTTAGTTAGACTACTGAACCAATCCATTGTATTACCCTTAAGGTTCATAGACAAAGCTCGGCATAACATATTATCACGGTTAAATGTCATATTGCGGAATTGTTCCGGATGCCTTTCCAGATTTCTGATTCTGTCATAAGCTTCCATCCTAAATGGATTGAATTTTCTAGGGAGTTTCGCTTCAAAGACGTTTTCCATGAATGGGGATTCCTTGAGTATATAAGTGGATAGTTTCGGTCGTACTTGATTGTACTGGATGATCTCGGTCTCTTTAGCTTTCTTAAATGCATGAGGATCTTCCTCTTGTACAGGTTCTTGATCCTTCGAGCGTCTTTTTGCTTCCATTTTCACCTTCACCTTCTCTTTTATCCTTATGCTTGGAAGAATTGTCCCCGCAATTCGCACGACTAGAGTCAGGTCCTAACAGAAAGTTTGTGCGGCTAGTTCCATGAACTGTATCATTTAGTACGCTCATTACATCATTTAATCTGGCGATAGTAGCATGCATCGCTTGTTCTCTAGCGTCGCGTTCACATGCCACCCTATGCTGCTCTTGCTGTAGGTGTTGAACTTGTTGTTCAAGCTGCAGGATTATGGTCTTAGCCATCAGATCACCGCTCATTGTTTTCTGCAAAATATGATCCACTACATTTTTCGGTGCAAGTGGTATGAACTCTGATCTGATCGCAGCCGTTGGCTGTCCCACTTGGGGTGCTACTTCAGTGAGTGTTGTCTCATCATTTTTGGTGACTGTTGCAGAGGGTAACTGATCTTTTTCCACCGGCGAGTTTGTCGGTGCTCTCCGCCGATCCGTCGTATCACCTAGTTCCTGAACATCCCTTTCAATCCCTGACCTTGTTACTACCATGGTTTGATAGCCCTAGTTTTAGATGCTAGGTTTGGTTCTCGGAATGCCCCCCATTTGTTATAGGAAAAATATAACAAAGGTTGTGACAAATAAAGAATTTATTTATCATATTTAAAAGTTACAATTCCTTGGACTTTGTGTCTATTTATACCTCATGTTGGTGATATTTCCACTAATTCAGTACGTAAACTAATGTTTATGATGGAAGCTTTAATTTTATGGCCATTACTTTAGTCTTCGTGCGTTAAGTTGGTTAACGAGTTTGTTCAACGTGACTTTTAATAGTTTTCTTAATTAGATGTCTTTAAAAATAGGTATCAGTTTGTCTCGTCTGCTCTGCTCATCTAAGTCGATTATCCACTGTCTTTTTGTTCAGTAAAGGTCTGTTCATTCCTGTATGGTTGACTCCTGCTCGGTTTGCCCATCGAGACATCTGTTTAGTCGAGTTCTGCTTTATAGTACAAGTTATCATCATCTGTTATGCCCTCGGTTGCCTTGCTGGCTCTTTCTTGCTTCTCGGCTAGCCCTCGGCAACATAAATCTGCTCTATATTGTTTCTTCATTGGGCCTCTGTGACGTAGTAATTTCCTTTTTGCCATGTGTAACCTCGGTCCGCCGACTACTTATATAATCACCAGCTCATTTTGGAGTTATTTATATATTCTTACCATTCCCCTCTCCTCAGATATACTAGGTGATAGGAATTCCTCATCATGTATATTATAATTTAAGAGTATGATAAGATTATTATAGTTTTATTATTAAACTTTGATTATTATAGTTTAAGTATAAATACTACACGTGTTGTTATATTTTGATCATTACCTATTAGTGATAAGATTATTGTATAAATAGTTTGATTGTAGGCTCAAAAACACCATTAGTCCTCCATATATCGCGTTTGTATCAAACTAGTCATTTATGTTCAATTTTATCTCTCACTAGTCTCATATGTTTTAGAAATTTTTATTATTAGTCCCCTCGTACAATATTGAGAAGCCGACATGTGGCAGCCCAAACATTAATATTTTATCTCAATATTGGTCCCCCGAAAATCTGAAGAATGTGGTTTTAGAATTAAGATTTAGGAGGAAGAATATGTGTTTCTCGAATTAGGATTTTAGATTTTTTGGGGCCAATAATGAGACAAAATGTTGATGTTTGGGCTGCCACATGTCAGCTTATTAGTACTCACATATGCGGGTGACTAATAATGCAAATTTAAAAAATGTAGCTTATTAGTACTCATATGTGTGGAGGGACTAATAATGCAAATTTAAAAAACGTAGGGAATCAGTAAAAGACAAAAGTAAACATAAACGACTGGTTTGATATAAACGCGAAACATAGGAGAATGGTGATTTTTAGCCTTTAATTATACTAAAACAAAATGTAACAAAAATATTATAAATTATTAGAACTTTTTCCCTCCTTTTTCATTCGGTTGTTTTTAGTCGTTTTAGTGTTAAGTTATGTTTATATATTTACAGATACTATTTATTTTTTTAGTCCATATGATCAATATGGACTAAAAACCGTGAATGATCACTAATGTTTAGCATTTGTTGCATTCTTGCCACTAAGATTTTTTCGTTCACAAAACAGGTCATTTTTGTTTTAAAATGTTGCATATATGGTCATTGTCGCGTGCTAATTGAATATACAGTGGCACGTGACACCCAAAGTTATAATTTTTTTTGTTACAAATACGTTCACTAGACATTTATACCCAAAATACCTCTTCTTGATGATAAACGGAACATAGATCAACACTAGTGCGACTACAAATACGGTGACTGAACATTTTAAATCCAACGAAATAAATCGGTTTTAGAGGTATTTTGGGTGTGAAATATCTAATAACCATATTTGTAACAAGAAAATTATAACTTTGGATTCGACATGTTTTTATATGGTTAATTTTCACGCGTCGGTGACCGTATATATATAACATTATTAAACATAGATGACCAATTTTAGGCATGCAAAAACCTTAGTGGCAGGTTTGTAACAAATGTCCGTATATATATATAACATTATTAAACATAGATGACCGGTTTTAGACATTCAAAAACCTTAGTGGCAGGTTTGCAACAAATGTCAAACAGTAGTGCTCGATTAAAATTTTTAACAGATGATCGAATGTTCTTTCCATCCTCTCTCTTAAACTTGATCTTAAATTTCATTTTTTTATTTCAAATCTTTAGACTAATTCCTTGGCTTTTCTATGGTTTATCTGAGCTGGTAGAAACCCGTAAAAACCTGGGTTTCTACCGACCTCTCCAAAATGTAATTATCTTTTAATTAGGCCACGCAAGGGGAGAGCATTTTCTCGGTCTTGGTCTATGTCACATTGCCTGATCGAAACTGATACCATGTTAGAATTCATACAGCTGATTTCTACCCATATATTCTGTTTATCTCACGTACCAGACCCGCCCGAACAGTAAAATATGGAAAATGGCCATAAATGTTATCCCTCTTACAAATTATAATGGTACGAAGGGAGAGAGGGAGAGAGCCGAACTCAAAAAAGTTTTTAAAAAACAAATTCACATCTTTTAAAAAGGCCAACACATCAAAATGATCCACTAAACATACAAACTCTTGCTTCCAAGTTCTAACACCAATACAAAATCAATCTATTTTTCTCCTACAAACTTGCCTACACTTGTTCATTTCCCTCTAACTTACCAACTACCTACTAATTTGCGAAAAAAGAGTTAAATCATACACATGGGTTATAAAAGATTTAAATTGTTTTGTTTTTATATCACTGGCAATTAGGGTTTCTTCCAGGACCTCCATAGTAAAAGTAATGTCCCCAATCTTCGTTACTGCCCGCTTGGACATCGTAGCAGCTAGACTGCTCCGTGAAAGTGCTGATTCCTTTTGGTGGTTTGAGGTTATTGGAGCTATCAACAACTTGGATGTTTCTGAAATAACTTGCTTTGCTAAACCCTTCTTCGGGGAAATGACCACTTCCCATTTGCGTTAAAGTGTGCCTGCCGTCTGCTTCTGAATTCACTACCTCGCCTCCCCACTCAATCATTGATGCACTGTCAGCTAAGTACGAGAAGAGGAATGAAGGCCAGTAACCCAACACATTATCACTACCAAACTGCATCCACCAATGCCCTGCAGTTGGATCCTACAACATTTTTTTATATTTAGCTTTAAAAATGCGAGATAAAAGAAAGACAGTTATTAGTACATTGATTTTATACAATTAATTATCAATGATGATGATTTGTATAATTTAACTTAAGCAGAAGAGCAACTACATAGTAAAGTTATGTCAATTGCCAACAATAACTAAAATAAACATGATTTTAAGTACAATACGAAACAATTTTGTTTTTGAGTTCTAAAAGCTTCACTGAGAAAGATTGCAATAAAGTAAACAAAGAAAAACGAAATTTTATTTTACGACTTTATCTAGGAGTAGAAGAAAATTCATGTGGCAAACCAAGTAAGAAGGACTCAATTTGAAATGTTAATAATGCAATGGGAATATATGTAGTTAAAGGGTAATTATCATATTTTTACCTTCCAAACAAGTATACCAATATCGTATTGGGAGTTACGAAAGGCAGACAATGGGGAGATACTGGCACCCAGTGCTATATCACTATTGATTTGAATAAAGCCGGAACAAAGAAGATTATAGCAGCCAGTAGCTTGATACGCATCACTCTGGGTTTTTTTGACAAACACAATATAAATATAAAGATAAATATTAATATTAATTAAAAAACAATTCCCCAGAAAAAGAAAAAAGTGAGCAGGTTTAGTGGAAACTTACAGTCCAGTAAGTGAAAAGCCTTGTGTTGTTATCACCGTATAGATCCGGGCTGACCTGTTACACATTACACATGACACATGCACATATAAGTATAAAAAACTGCACAATGCTGTTTGGTTTCAAGTCTAATTATAGGATGTGTGAGAATTGAAGTGCTAGTGATAGTGATAGAGATAGTGATGATATGAAGGGAATCTATACCTGCCAACCAGCTTCAATGCTATTGAGATCTTGACCAAAAGAACCTCCAAGAATCCATAGCTGAGACAAGCTGAACTCATTAGGGTGTTGTATTTTGGGCTCCCATACATTTATAGTGGCCTTTGCTCCATAGTACTTGTCTCCTTCCACATAAGCTATGGCATGCTGATGACCACTCACATTGGTGAGATCTGGATCTGCGGACCTAGGCTTTGGCTGAGGAATGCTTCTATGATTCTTCTTACCGTATCTCTTAACAGTGCTAGCTCTCAAAACATCTTCGCTCTTAGTCCTCCTTACCGGTATGGTTCCTTCAGGGCATTTACCATTTTGGTGCCACAACTGCCTTATTGGGTTTGCTGCCTTGGGTTTCTCAGATACTTTATTCTCATCAAAAACTCCAAGCCCTTCTCCTTCTGGGTGATAACTAGGTCTCATCTGATCAATTCAAACACATTTCAATAAAAGTCCCTGAATTTATAAATTGATCTTACAGTTACAGTAATATAGTAAGAACTTGGACCTGGATTTTGTGGTCTTTGAGGAAAGGGTGGTCAAAAGCTGGCTGCTTTGACATATGAACACAGTCTATGGTATCACCATCAGAACTCTTCGTAAACCACAAACAAAACAAAGACGCTTTTAGTTGAAACATGAAACATGTATTGTATTATGCAGATTGTTTAAACCCAAATAATAATAGTAGTATCTGTTTGGTAATTACAGTAATTGATAAGGAATCTCTTCAAACAAGGAATCTAGCTTTGAACTTTTTCATGTTAAACTAAAAGGTTAGTTTTCTTTATTGCCTCTAAATAATTTCAAACTAAATAATTAAAAGAGTATTCCTCCAATTTAAACACAGAGTTACCAAACATGAACTTCAAACTGAACCAAACAAAAAAGAACAAAAACCTGAATGCTCTTGACAGCAGGTTTGTTTAACCGCTTCAAGTGTTTATGAATCTCAAACTTGTGTTTTTCAAAACTTAACCTGGCGGCAGAACCGGAAGAGAGCGAGACCAATCCCCATACCCAAAAACAAAGCACAAACCTCCGTCTGCTGAAATGCACACTCCTCATCTTAACCGATAAACCTTTTGCTTGCTTATCCAAATTCACACTTCACAGAATATCTTTCACAGACCATAACCACAAACTCCTTTTGGCTTTTGCTCCCTCACTGTTTCACTATTCGAAATCCAGTGCAAGTACTGCAAAAGCCCTTTTGCTTTTGCTAATGGTGTCTGGGTTTAGATTTGCAAATAAATCCAAACAAAGTTGATAAGAAACCACACTGTTTCTAGAACTGAAATGGCCCCCTCCACTCTTTCTCTTTCTTCTCCCCTTCTCTCTACTTTCTCCGTATTAAACAATACCAATTCTATCCACTTTTGTTACTTTCCTTGACGTTGAATGGTGCACCATGTGATATTGTGATGTGAGCTCTATAACTTTACCATTTTATCTATGTAAATTACAGGACTCCCGCCGCACTTTTTTTTTTGGTACCCAATTTTTGTTAGGTGGCACAAGGTAAACCATTAATTTAACGCGGCTCAGTTGAAAAAGCGTATGAAAAAAGATTTGAACTCATGACATTTGGTCACAAACATGTCTTATTCAATCAATTTGGCTATTATTTTAGGGCTTTCACCTTACTTTCTAAGCATGTCTTATTCAACCAACTCGACTACTTTTTTGGAGGATCTTACACCTTACTTCATCAATAATATATTATTGAGATTTTCTGAAAGGAATATTACTCTTTAAGTACCCGTCAACTATTATATGGCTATTTAGTATCCAGATTTCGTTTTATTATTTTTTAACATCCATCTTAACTATTAAACTTCTGTTTAATACCTAACATTATTTTAATATTCTAACTATCCTCATCTTTCATCAACAACCACGAACCAAAATTTCTTTTTTTTACATTTAAAAAAATACATATATCTCAAATCGGAGCTTGAAAAAAATAAATGAAAGTACCATCACTTTGTTTTTTCAAGATGAACAAAACTAGATCCATTGATGATATTTTTTATTTAAAAATAAAAATAAAATTTCACCAGTAACAACTCTCAAAAAATAAAAAGAGCTACAAACAACTCTTAGAAAATCGAGAGAGTTATGAGATTAGTTTTTCAAAAACTCTCAGGTTAGTACTTGTGAATGTACCAGCATATATAGGCTTAAATCGTTGCTTCGTCCCTCGACCATCACGTTTTGTGTCATTTAGTCCATCGACAAAAAAGTCACGGGTGAAGACCCTTCGACTATCAAAAATATATAATTTCAATCCCCGCGCGTGGTTTTTGCTATAATGTTGTCACGTGTCGCTATAGTTAAATGGTTTTTGTTTTATAGATAGTCCTTCGACTTTTAATTCCATTTTTACCCTTTGAATTTAATATTTTTTAGTTTTTCTCAAAACAGAGTATATCAAAATTTGCTATACTCTGTTTTTCTTTCTTTTGTTTTCCTCTCACAACCCCACACGCCACCGTCTGTGGGAAATTTCCAATCTCGCAGATACCCAGATCCAACAACGCCGCTATAGTCAATCTGAGAATCTCGCTGTCACCGGTGAAGAAAGCCGAATGTTTGAAATTGGATCACCTTGCACTGAATTTAAAACTGGTTTGCTGATGGCATCTGCCAAACCAGAGACCCTTGTATTGTCTGCTTCGATTCGTGTTTTTCTTTTAACTTTTCTGTTTGGTTGTCGAGAAAATAAAAAACTCGCTTAAACAATTTAACATAAGCAAATTGTTATAAAAAAAATTGATAGTTACACGCTTAATCAATTAGAGTACCACATAAACAAGAACAAAGTTTTAATATTCTGAACATTATCTAAAATGTCAAAGAATTATTAAATTCTTAATTTAAGCTTGTCAATCTATTTTTCTAATTAATGATAATCAGCAAAACATGACTAAGTTAGAGACAAAATATTTGGAGGTGTATGTTTACCCGCTTCATTACATAATAATAGTTTGATAAATAAAACTTACATCACCCTTAAACCTCTTGGACAGATGATTAGGTATTCCACCGTATCTGGAATTGTTATTGCGCAGTTGATTAGTCTGTTGGCTTTGAGATAAAGGTTTATTTGACTCGTTCTCCCCGTCGAATTCCCTTCTTGTTTCATCCAAACAAGCCTCATGCCATCAAATAAAATCCGAGTTTATGTAGTCAGTTATATCTAACGGATCATTGAAACCTCAATTTGATAATGTAACCAATTCCGACCTAATTCTTTTATCTAAGAAATTATAAATCCATTAAGTGAGCTCTTTATTTTCTCGGCAACCAAACAAAAAATTTAAAATAAAAACACGAATCGAAGTAGATTAATATCTCCAAACCTTCCATTTTCTTTGAAATACTTACTCAACAAAGAAAAATTGAGAATTTTCTACTAATTTAAAACTCCACGTCTTGTTGTTTTCTTCTTCAATGGTTAGTAATGGAATTATGTTTTTATTTAGTAATTGGAGGAGATAAGAACGAAAATTTCTTGGTAATTGAGGTTATTTGAATGCGGTTAGGTTTTAAAAGACAATGATTAATACGTATGCAAAAATTTCCTTTTTATTGAAACAGAGTATAAAAAATTGATATACTCTGTTTTGAGAAAAACTAAAAAATATTAAAAAATATTAAATTCAAAGGGTAAAAATGGAATTCAAAGTCGAAGGACTATCTATGAAACAAAAACCATTTAACTATAGCGACACGTGGCAGTATTATAGCAAAAACCACGCGTGGGGACTGGAATTATAGATTTTTGATAGTCGAAGGACTCTCACCCGTGATTTTTTTGTCGAGGGACTAAATGACACAAAACGTGATAGTCGAAAGGAAAATTACTCTTTAATATATTATTGGGATTTTCTAAAAGGAAAATTACTCTTTAAGTACCCAATCCACTATTATATGGCTATTTAGTATCCACATTTCATTTTATTATTTTTTAACACCCATCTTAACTATTAAACTTCTGTTTAATACCTAACATTATTTTAATACTCTAACTATCCTCATCTTTCATCAACAACCACGAATCAAAATTTCTCTTTTTTATATATTTTAAAAAAATACATATATTTCAAATCGGAGCTTGAAAAAAATAAATGAAAGTACCATCGCTTTTGTTTTTTTAAGATGAACAAAACTAGATCCATTGATGATATTTTTTTATTTTTAAAAAAATTCACCAGTAACAACTCTCAAAAAATAAAAAGAGCTACAAACAACTCTTAGAAAATCGAGAGAGTTACAAACAACTCTGAGTTTAGTTTTTCAAAAACTCTCAGGTTAGTACTGGTGAATGTATCAGCAGATATATATATATATATAGTGAGGGGTATTTTTGTCCAAATTTTAGGTGGAGATACCAAGTGACCCTATCCTAATTTCGGATATTAGTGGGTAATTCAGTAGTTGAGTAAATATTTAATGGTACTTCTCTTTTTTTGAATAGGATGTCCAAATTAAAAAATAATGTATATATTCCTTTATTTAATTTCTCACAATTTTATTAAAAAGAAAATTATGCAAAATCATCTGTCATTACTTGTTTTTCTTATTCGTACTTATTTCTAAAGTAACATTAAGATATATGTTAAACAAGCTTTAAAACCGTTATTAATATGGTAGAGATTTATGTTTGAAATTTTGATTTTTAAAATTTTGAATTTTTTAAAATTTTAGTTATTGTTTTGTTGATTTGTTAGTTAATTATTATTTGTTAGTTAATTATTGTTTCTGAACCAAAGATTTACGTTTATCTTATTGTTAACAGATTAAGATTTATGTAGTTAGGATTTATGGTAAGGGTTTGTATCGAGGTGTTTGTCGCACAACTCGCGCAACCATGATGCAAGTTATCGTGTGGGTCGTGCGACAACGACAATGGTCTGTCACAAACATGTGTGCGACAAACCAATCCAGAATCTCAGTGTTTATATGAAAATTGTTTATATTTTTATAATGTTAACGTAAAATATGTGTTATGTTACGTTTGTTTCCATACATGTGTTTGTTGATTTGATTATTATAGCATGCGACATTTATACAATGCATATATATTTTACACTTTATAGTTTGTGTAAGAATTCGAAAAATATATGTTTCATCTTTTTTATTCGTTCGTAAACCTAGTTTATCCTTTATTTTCATACATGGTGAAGACAAAAACGACAACAAGGAAGGAACAGGGTTGGGAGCTGTTCCTCATAGCACTTGAAGCGCAACAAATTGTTCCTTCAGAGTTAGGTTCACGTACTAGACGACGTATTCATCATGGAGCAAATGATGATACCCATCATTATCCAAGGTGGGTTGCCGCTAACAGTAGTCCTGCAACGACGTCTTTACAGCATGCACCTGAAGACGAGTTCAAAGGCGTCAATCCCTATGTACCTGGATTGTATCCCGATTACACCTTGCACGAGGCTTATAATGTGTTTCGTGACGATGTAAATTTGTTTACAACTTTAATATTTAAAACCATATTGTTTTATATAATTTATTTTAATACATATTGTAGGCTAGAGTCAGTATACGGTGCTACTCGACATATAATAGTCTTCAAAAGTGGGACTTGAGTCGTAATCAGAGTATTATACACAAGAGGGTGATGGATACTATTATTGGTCCGTTTATCAACGCTCTTTCTCGTTGGCATACCAACATCCACCTGATCAAGGTGTTTCTCGAGCGTTGGTATGGAAAGACATCTTTTTGCCAATTCTTGTTCGGCGAGATGACTGTGACGCTTAAAGACGTCCATGTTATTACTGGCTTTCCCGTTGTAGGTAATTATTTCAATGTTTTTTCTTTTTCTGATGAGACAGAATATTTAAGAGTGTGTTTTAAGAGGCTTGGTATACGTCGTGTTGAACTGGGTAGCCACCTTATGGGTGGGAATAGTCTTACTTTGTGGTTACGGGATATCATTTCTGATAAACGACATGATGACAATAGGGTCACCCATCCGCTACGCGATCATGCTACTCGTGTTATATATTATACGTGTTAGGAGTACTATATGTGCCAACAAAACTAGCAACCATATTTCTCTTGATTACTTACAGTTCGTCCACTAGTACCAAAAGATGGATACATTTAACTGGGGTGAGTTGGTTTTGGCATAGTTGTACCACACTCGTGGCTAGATTTCTATACATGGCACTAGTGGTACATGCGGGTTTACTGAACTGCTCAAGACTTAGATTTTTTTATCATTTTAGGTTGTTTAGTGATCTCTTGTACAATGTTTTTGCTATATCCTCACCGTACATATGTCATTATGCTCCGCAAAACGTTAGCGCCTTTCATATTGCCCATGTTGATATGAGATACACACTAAACTATGTTCGGAATACTCGATGTAAGTTTTATTATGTTTTATTAGTTTATACTAACTTTTATTTACATATACTAACTTTTGAATGTCGTTCAAGTAATGTTCCTTCTATACGTTTGTTTTACGAGTTGCGCAGTCGTTTCAACGGTTCAGTTGGATCGAGCATACTTGAATTCGTTTGACATAGTCATATCTTACTATCCCGAGCGTGTGATCCACCAGATGGGTCACATTCAAATGATACCATATCTGATACGTACTACCACGACCCATAAAGTAGGTAAAACATCTAAAGAGAAGTTTCCATATGATCATAGGATTTGGGAAAATTGGCAGCATTATTAATTCACAAAATTAGGGGATCCATATGAGGGTGATTCGGATGGTACTAGCCCAATGCAACCTTTTGATATGAACCCAACCAATAATACGACTAAACCCGATAACTAAATTTATTTTGGTACCCCCAAAAATGTATCAACACAGTTTGATTGAGCCTTGACCCTTCACCTATGAAGATGACGACCACAACTACGAGTTGTTTGAACGCCACAAGATATATCTTGATAAGTTCAATATTTTATTAAAAAAATAAGAATACACAGTCAAAATAATATGATATTTCTGAAATCTGAATTGTCTTTACAAATCTTGTGAAACATCTTATTTAAAATTGGAACAACCTTCAAGTATAAAAGAGTCAAAATAAGAATTAAAGACAATATTAATATAAAACAAAACTCTTAGATTTCTAAAACAACCCAAATCATTAAATTCTTTTAATGGATGTTTTATAACTCTTTTAATAAAATCACTTTAATAGCAATACTATGATTTGGTATTTAAGTCATTTCATAATATTCAAACCATTTTATTATCTCCTTTAATAGCTGTTTTTTAAGTCCTTCAATTAAATCACTTTAACAGTTGTTCTTATAACTCATTTATTTAAATCACTTTCACAGTAATGATATGATTTGATATTAAAGACATTTAATAATATTCAAACCCTTTTGAATTTATCTTTTAATGGTTGTGTTTGTTAACCTGTTAATTAATCAGTTTAATAACAATAATGTGATTTGATTTTAAGCCCACCTTCATATTACTTGAATCAGCAACCGAGCCACTTGAATTAGTTCACCATTTTTTGATTAGGTTGTTAAGTGCCTTCTTGAGATTGTTTGGCTCTTATTCTTGTCATCGGGCCGCTACAAAGTGAGGACTTCAGTCCAAAATCAGCTATATTTCCACAGGCATGATCAATGTATTCATATCTTTAGTTTACATTATTTTTCTAGTTTAGGACTAACCTATGGTATATAGTGGTCAAATCGACCTTGGTAGGTTCCGATACATATGTTGGGGGAAACCATATGGTAGACATTCATGGCACTGTAGAGGAGGCACTAGATTGGATATGCGCGTTTCGGCCTAATATTGATACGATGATGGTGGATGAGAAGTTTGATGCGTTAGAGTATTGTGTCTGTATTGTCAAGCAATATTAAGGTCTTTTTTAGGTCATAGTTTGCGTTTTTATTACTCAATTGACTTTTTTTGTTTATGATCATCATATGATCTATGTTTATAACTTGACAAAAAAAATTATTAGTCTTACGATGCTTGTTTATGAGTACTATGATGTTCTATGGTGTTTGATTATAAATATTATTTTACATTTATTATTGTTTCTTACGATTGATAGTAGTGCATGTTAGTATGAGATCAAAAAAATTAACATCTAATATATGAACTTTAAATTTCACGGAACAAAACAACACAACATGTTAACCCAGACACACAACATATATTAAAATGTAGTAGCCAACAAGTTGCTTTGGTTTACACAACATGTGCAAACTTATTCCACTATGGCACACATGTTGTGCAGAAACTATAGTCCTGTTAATTTGTCAGTGCCAAATTTTTTGCATACAATCATGCACGCGATGTTTTTACCATATATCGCAAATGTTCAGCGCAAACCATGGTTTTGTTATTTTTTCAGTACCAAATATTTTGCCTACTGTCGCATAAAGTATGCGTGTGGCTTTCTTATTTTTGTGTATTTGTGCGAAAAATAGTATTATATGTTTGTCACACTAAAGCAACCAATCAATCATAAATAAATATAACTTTAAACTTGAATACAAAATAGAAGAAAACATCTCAAAACAAGATGAAAAAAGAACTAAAATTATATAATACAATACAACTTATTAGTTAAAGTCATATATAAGGTTAAAATCAGCAGGTGAGCAATTAGCTATCGCATCCACTTGATCAACAAGGTGCCCCTTCAAATAAGCTATCATATCTCTTGTAACAAAATCAGTAATTTTCAACTACCATAATTTGAAGTCCTCTTGCCTTACTTCATACAAAAAGTCGAACACGCGGTACATTGGTTCAGATTTTAGAAGCTTGTACCTGGTAGAGATTTTTACACGACTGCGTGCAATTGGATATAGAGCTCCTAGACGTCCGTAGTTTTCGTACATCCTATACAGTAGTTCATAAAAAAAGCATTGTCGGTCTCATTCGAACTTGTTCTATGAATATACTTGACGACTTAAAGCAATCAATTGTCTTCATACACGGTCCATTCCATACCTAAGATACTTCAATTTTTTTATAGTTCATATCGTTTGGTAGATGAATTAACACGACATGATTCAATATCTTTATTAACAGAAATCTAACACGGGCAGGAATCTTAAGTTGACGGGAAATCTAACTATGTATGAATTACAAGTTGGCGAGAAATGTAAATAGGTAAGAAGTCAAATGAAAATGGTAATAGATATTACGCATGAAGTCAAATATTACTTAATTAAGTACTAATATAATAAGTTGAATTGAAAATATATTCAAATATTACATGATATAATCTTGCAAAAAAAAAATTGAAAACATAAAGTAACATAATCAAATGTCATCATTGGTGAGATCAATAAACATTGGCTATTCGTTAAGCTCCACATTCCTAGTCGGTGTAATTTGGGTATATTTTTCGAATTTACCATAGTACAGATGTGTTCATTGACTCATTTTTTCGGTGAAGTAGGCATCCTATGCAGAGTATAATGGCGGCAACGGTCCATCTGGATGAGTCATAATCTATCAAATTAAATGTGTGCATTAAAGAGAATAAAAACCTACAAAAATAATAAAAATGATAGTGTAATCAAATTGATATACTTACATTTACGAATTGGTTACAATGTACGAAATAAATTCCAATCACTATAATAGTTGAAAAACTTACAGGTGGACTCTCACGTATTAGTAGACCAGTTAAAGAACCTATTTGAGAGACATGGTATACCAAACATTGATATCGAGTGACTAGAACTAAAATGATATTAGGAATTGTCATCCAATAATAACTTTTGAACTAATCCAACCTGCGTACTATATTATCCAAAGCATTAGATGAACCATAAACATCCAATCATAAATCATGATAGACATCTAATTCCGACAACAAATCGCATCTAACAAGTTCTCAACTGTCTTAATTACATATATCGTTATCGATACAGTCTGATCAGTGCATTGTTTGTCTAGAATAATATCTACCAAGATAGTAATATAAGGATGTAAAAATGTCGGGATGCACTCCATGTTTCTTAGTAATTTTTTTTGGGTTGACCTACTTTCTTTTTTTACGGTTGGAGCTTTAGATACTACAAAAGAAAACACTTTTGAGGCAGTCGTACTACCTGACACATTCATAGGTGTGCCGCCTAACGTGTTCATGGGCGTGCTAGCACTCGCGGTTTGTTTAATGCCATATTCCAAAGAACCATGGTTTCATTTAGTCGATTGGTCCACACCGGCTTTTGGCCTACCTTTAGGTCTAACCAGTTCTTTAGGATTTTAGGCGTAACTGGTTTTGGGCTTTAAGAGCTGTAAAATCGTATTGATAATATGATCTTATTGTTCATGGCCGTAATTTCGTGTAGAACTATCTATGATGGATAATGTTTTTACTAGAGCATTTGCATGCGTACTGAAATATCTATGAACAATATATAGTCTTCTCCAAAATGTATCTATATATTCCCTATGAATGTATCTACCTTCTATTGCTATTGCAGCTATTTCACATACGCATGGGTAACCCGTGTGTTTTCCTAAGGACACATTCACTACATACTACCCGATCTACACCTATATTTCTCAAATTTATAATAGCGTGAGAGAATGTTTTTAGGCCTGCATAGGATATGTAACTAACTAGTTGCGAGTTCAATTAATTTATATTACCTGGTTCAATTTGAAACTTACTTAGCTCGAAAGATTCGAGAATTCCAGAATGTTTCTTTTTGAGGAGCTTGTGAACTTTATCCCAAAAAAGTTAAAATTGCATTGACTAGTACCAAAGTATTTTTTAAGGGCCACGTGAGTCCTCTAACACCTACAAAGAAAAAAACTAATTACGAAATTGATTTTTTGTAAAAAAAAAAAAGAAACAACGATAACAAAATATGGTTTACTAATTGGTTGTTCTATTACTGTATGTTTGATCTTGTTGGGTTGATGATTAAGAAATCTATCGTCGTAGTTTGTTATTCATGTCGATACAACATATTCTATACATTTTGGGTAACTAGGGAACACTTCACAAAATGATGCTATTTTTTGTCGTAAGCTTCTACCATGTTTGCTTCGACAAAGAAGCAATACAACTCTAAATTACTTCGAAACCTCATCGAGCATCAATGTTATAGTCGTTTCATGAACGTTACTATCTATATGAAACTTGTATTGCAAGTTATTTGCATGATGAAATATATCTTCGATATCTCGCATGAATGCTAACTCTCAATCTATCAAAATGATGCTAGGAAATAGGCACATATTATCCATCATCACAACACATAGAACACTTAAATCCCACATATAGTTTTGTATCTTTTCCCCACTCATAAACACATAAGCAGCTGTAAATGTAAGTGTTGTCGAAGTTACTCCAAATATCTCGAGAAATTGCATCTTATACCTAATCTTTTTGTACGTACAATCCATAATAAGTACATGTGAGAATATACGCAACAAGTCAATGCATGTTGGATACGTAAAAAAGAAATTGGTAATCATGTCTAATGTATCAGTTGTACGCTTCTACATGTAGTAATCATGTTCCTTCAATTCGACTAATAAATAATGCATTTGATTTTGACCACCATGATCACATCACGATGTTTTTTACGGTAATTTTAGATTGTAGGAATCTTGGAAATATTCTCATCTTTTTCATCTTTAAACCAACATATATCTCCCTACGACACGACTCAAGGTAAGACAAATTACGTGCTAGTTGCTATTCATCCGTCTTAAGTCTACAAACACACGAATTATCATCTAAGCGAACAAAAAGTTCGTGATTGTGTTTCCAATTTTTAATGGATAATCTACATTGCATAGCTAATGCTCAGGCGGATGCCCTCTTAATTTGAACGGAAAATTGCATTTTTTGGTTGTACACTTTCGTTTTCTCAAAGTTTCCAGTTTTCCTTTTGACTTTAAATACTGTACCTCTCGCATTGGTACTTTGCCATTAGATTTCTTCCTCATTTCTCATATTGATATAGGATAAAAATGTTGAAGAATTTATCTTATCTCCTTATCAAAAAATAAATGCATCCATTTTCGACTTAGTAAAAAGCTTATCGGTTGTAAACATATATGTGTAATCAGCCATCATAAATGGTGGATGGCCAGGTTTCTCCTACAATAATTAAATATATGCTAAGTAAACATAATAATGCATAAATCACACTTGAGATACGTAAATACTACACAAAATCGCATAAAAATTTAAGATGGACACACTACAAATCGCATGAAGTATTGCGATTACAGAACTACGGATCACACAAATAATACAAACTACATCAGAAAAATCGTATGTTGGGAGTGACTAGGTGAATGTTCGCCACATAAGTCTCGCGACTAAACATGTAACAGTTACTAAATGTATAAAATTTACATTTATCGGATATAAATGATCTTCATCCACGAAATCTTCCAAGGACTATCCAATTCATTGTCCTCAATTTATTTATTTATACTTTTTAGTTTTGTGGTAGAGAAATTATATTTTTAGATTAGGATAACTATGGGTCTATAACTTTGTTATTTATAAGGTAGAAATGATTAATTTTCGTGTTTAGTGGTATTATAGTAATTAATTATGATGGTAAAAGTATTTTTGATTTTTCAGGTTTGAGTTTGAAAAACATATGGAGTAGAATGAGAGATCAAACAAAAAAATTATCTTTTTAGCCTTGCCCCAAAATTAATCCTAGTATATATTTATAAAAAATACTTGTTAGAATATTTGTTGGAATAATTGTAAAATATAAAAAAAGTTTTCAGGTTTTATTAATTTATTTTCTTTAGATGCATTGTATGAGGTTATCTAAGGTGAAATATCAACCATTATAGACTATTATTATAATATCGTAAATTAAGACAAATAATAACTTTGACTCGATCACCAAGTGGGTTGAAGATTTTGACAAGATACTTGGTTCTCACTTATAATAGGATCGAGGTAAAATGGAAAAAGAGAAAGAACACCTAGAGTAGATTACATATGTAAGAGATACACTATTTGTAGGTTGAGGGTTAGAAAGTGTGATCGTAAACGAAAGGTATGTAGTATCAAAATAGTAATTTTCCTTTTTCACTTGGTTGGTAATCCGGTTAAAGGTGATCATAAGTGAGTCTTAAATGACTTCCAATAAACACAACTATGATCTGATTGTGTATTTATAAGGACATACAAATTTTGTAAAGTTCAAAACAAATGCAAAAGAATTTGTCAAAGATCTGATGGTAAACGGAACAACTCTGCGTCGAATATTATGTGCTTTAAGGAAGGGTCGATCCCAACAATGCGTTCAACATCTGTCATGTATATAATCACCGTCAAAGAACAAGGTTTCTTGAAAGGAAGGTCGGTCGCAAATGCAATACTTGTTACAAAATTAAAAAAACATAAATACAATCAATGAAGGATCCTAAATCATAATTAATTTATTTTTTGTACACCCACCTAGTTAAGAGTATGGGATGTTGTTGTTAAAGTAATCGAGATTACGCACACCACCTGGTTAATCTCCCGAATACGTCCGTCTGTACTATGCCCCGTCGAGGAAATGATGTTAGAGATTTATGGTATGAGATTGGAAATATAGTCTTATATTTTACGTTGAGATTACTAGTACAAATGCCTACTTATCCAGCTGCAAGTATCGAGTAAGGATTGACTTACATAGTAGATTTCTCATTATTCATTTCCTTTCTCTTAGATTAGCACCACACTTATTGCATAGTGAGAGACCAAGAGATAGTGATATAGTGATTCTCATAGTCTTCGTTTGGTCATAACTTCTAGTGAGATGGAGAACTTCTTGATGATATGAAATTTTTTGTTGCATGCCGACATCTAATAAACCTTGTTTGCACCCTTCAAAACTTGGAAAAAAGTTGGCATTTATCAAAGGATATGGAAGTGAATATGTTTAAGGATGCTAATATTTCGACTAATATTTGTACTTGGTTCATCTAATGTAAGGGGTCCATGTAACTATATTGGATAGTTGTGTATGATCGGCTTTAATAATTTTCTAGCTGACCATTAATCATAGAAATTAACTCGTTTGATATGACATATTGCATTTGATCTAGACATGATCTACCCAAATTTATATTGTATGAGGATAAGGCGTCCACTATCATGAATAAGCATTATATCGTGTTCAAGAATTATTCCCTTGTAAGGATGACATCTAGTATGAGTTCTTCTAGGACGTTGGCGTCTACACCGATGAAGTCAGTCAATATTATTTGAGAAGGAACGAGGACGAATGTACCCCTCATCCTAGTGTATGTGCTATACTAGATCATATTGTGAATATTTTGGTGTCGATCAAGACAAACTTGATTGTTACTTCTCCTAGCTCTACTATGATAAGAACTACGTTATTATGAGGTGTTGGTACTTCTTGTAAATTATCGTTGGAGAATCCCAAGACTTGTTATGGATTGTGGTATAGGTGTGGGGACGTATAATCTTTGTGTTGGACCTTTAGATCATCCACATGTCGTTTTTTTTAAGTTTTTAGTTATTCCAGAGAAGGGCTCACCCTAGGGAATGACTCCAAATGTATGGCTATTAGAATCCAATTCGAGATATTGATCTTATTCTAGATTTAAAATTGTATTGTTTTTCAAAGCTCGTGGTTTGATGGGTACAACTGCAGTCTGTCACCTATGACTTGATGAAGGACCTCGTTCAACCGAATGATGTCGTTAATCATGTTAATTTTTCTTCTTGACAAACTCAGAGAGCTTGTCCTCATTGATTATATTCTAAAACTGGTCCTGTAGCACACATGTGTAATGTCCAAAATCGTTGTGAAACTTATAATATTTATGTTTATCTTTGTATTCATTTTGGGATAACATCTTGTCTTGTATACGGTATGTAATCACATATTTTTATGGTCGTAGATAAATTCCAAGTTTTCAATTAGTTTCATGAAAGGTCCCATGGTCGGACAGGTTGCCGTTGGAATTGTTTTTTGGCCTTTATTGGCCGTTCTTGTTATTTTGTGGCCTCTATGGTCGGTATCCTTTGCTATTAGAGGCGCTTGGATGTGTTTTTGAGTTCACTTGAGCCAACCAACCATTGTTCTTTGCAAATGAATGGCGCACGGTTTACGTATGTTAGAGGTCTAGTCGTTCTTTGGAAATTTTCTCCACTTTTATGTGACACTCCACATGTTTTATCAAGTCTGCAAAATTGAATGTTTTCTTTTTCGCGATGGCATCATAGAGAGGTCCTGACAATATTCCTTGATAATAAGCTGCAACTGCTACCAAGTTATAACAGTCTTACAAGTCAATCTTTTTATCCATGAACCTCTGAGTATACTCTCTCAACGTCTCATCTCCCTTGACCACCTTAGATCTTCTAAGATTTTTATATACTTACTATTTTATAGCTCTTCATATACCATGCGGAGGTTGTTGAACCATGTCAAGACGCTTCCTTAAAAGGTTATTTAGAAGGCTTGATATTTCATGTTTTTATTTGCCTCTACCACATCATTTCATATCTAAACTGCTCGATGTGGTGCACCAGATCTCCTTTTTCATTATACTTTTCCATCTTCTGGTTGATGAAGTTGGGTTGTAGATGTGTGGAACCAAATGGGAACCTTTCTTATGTATTT
This sequence comes from Limnanthes douglasii subsp. nivea, assembly GCA_036936605.1. Lineage (NCBI taxonomy): Eukaryota > Viridiplantae > Streptophyta > Magnoliopsida > Brassicales > Limnanthaceae > Limnanthes > Limnanthes douglasii. Next base: position 161,737,551 of record JAUPFV010000002.1, read on the forward strand.
TTTCAACATCTTTGAAGGTAGCACTGGTTCGACCATTGTATGCTTATCGGAGGAAAAAAGAAGTGTGATGGTATCCAAACATTGTTCGGCCAAAATTGTTGCTCGACTCGTGTTAGGGATATATGTGAATACTTCTCATAGTAGAAATTCAGCTGAGCTACAGGGTTATCTCCAAAGAGATTGGGCCGAGCTCGATAGGGTTACTTTGGCATATTTTATCCCTTCACTACAACTGGGGCATGTTTATATCATTTTTTGGTGTTCAAGTACGCCAATGTGAAGTTATGTTGAGGTTGTTGCAAGAACATTGTAATATTGAACATAACATGTTGTACTCTTGACAAGTATGTTGAAGCATGTTGTACTTCTGACAGGTGTGTTGAAGCATGTTGATAACTAGTTTAGATCCATGGTACATATTGTTGGAGGTTCGACTATCCTTCAGAATACCGATGCCATTGTAGGTAGCTTACCGGAAGTCTAATGAATGCATGTGTTAGCATCTACTCCATTTATGAGAATGGGGAACCTGCATATCGCTTGGCTGGTTTTGTTGGGACGTCGGCTAGTAGACATTCGGCTGCATCCCCGTCTAATGATGGTCGTTCTCCTAGAGCACTACTAGAGGTTATGCTGTTTTCGTGTGTTATTCTGATGCACATTCGACAAGAATTTGCAGGAATTTACCGATTTTTTGATGACATCGGGATGTTTCGTTACGGTATGATGCCCCTTCCACCTTGCCCATGGTCAGACAGTTGTTGCTCATGACCCTGCTCTTCTATTCATTCACCAACAAGCTTAGAAATAAAGGTCTATCATTTGCTTCTCTTCTTGCATCGTTGTCTTCTACTATGGCTCAAGGAAACTCATCCAGTATCGTCCTTGTGATGTTCATCTCTTGACCCTGATGAGAGGTTCCTGCACCCGTTGGTTGCTATCTTGTAGCCCTTCCTTAGCGTCGAGCTTATAGTATTATAACATTAATTCTTTTTATTGTCCTCCAGATGCTAGATTATTGATTTCATTCGCGGAGCCTATATGGAAAACATCCATACCAAAATTTGATATTATCTTGGAACATGTTTTGCGTCACCCACGAAAAATTCATTGCATAAGTTGTGGAAGATGGAGAAGGCTGTCAAAGCTGGTAGTCGAACATCTACAACCTTGTAACTTAATTGTTTTTTTCAACAATAAGATCGAGTTCAGATTTGCTATTCTGTTTTTAATTAATGATTTTTTTATTTCTAATTTTTTAAAGTTAACGATTCGTTTCTCACAAATAATATTAATTTGGTATGGCAAATCTCGACTAATACCATCCATACATTTATTTGGAAAATAGATTACCAGAATAGTTTAATGTAACAATATTTATTATATATTGCTATCTCCTATATCAAAATAAAAAGAAAAAGTAAAGTTAGGACAAGGTAAAATTAAAATATAAAATCTATTACGTGACATTAACTTTTCGATTGTACCACTCTTCTTGATTAAGCACATATTTTATTTTTATTTTATAACTTTTAGTATTGAGATATAATTGATTAAACTTTTATTTTTGGTTATTAATTTGTTCAACTACGTCTAATTATTTCTGTTACCTATAAAGTTGAACATAATTATATTACCTCATCCTTCCTCTGATATACCTCTTTTATAAGCTGTTTTTATTTTTCCAGAAAGAATCCGCATCCGTTATTCAGAGTGCAATGAGTGTGTACAAAGTAAATCTTCAGTCTGACGCAATAGCCTGCAAACTAACAACGTTAGAAGATAAACCACACAAGGTGACAGACTCAACCGAGAAAGCGTATGTAGAAAGACAATCATGTCTTACTCAACCAACTCGGCTACCTATCTCATAAACTACTTTAATCTCTATTGGTTTTTTTTTTTTTCAATTAATCCATTTGTTGCACAAACTGCTTCGGTCTATCCATATGTTACATGTCCGAGTTCCGTATATTAAGCCTTAATTTTATCCATTTGTACGAGTTGCATCGATTTGAGCCTAGACTTCTCTACTTCAACAGCTTCACCATATTGCCGAAATATCGAGGTGCTTTTTCTCTATCAGATGAGATGTATGTTGCACAAGTAATGTGGGCAAATATGAAGAAAAGGTTTTATTTTGTAATGGTGAAACAACTGTGGCCTTTAATTGATATTGGTTTTTTTTTGGAAGGCTGATGACACTATGAAGTTTTTTTTAAATGGATGTGAAAGGGCGTCAAAGAAAAGTCCAGGATGTTCTAGAGCTGGTGGCTGTGGGATTCCACATGTAACATGTGCAGAGTGGACAAGTGGAAACAAAGACTGGTTTAGTGATGGTTTGGTTCGATAAAACAAGAAACTAATGCAGCATCTGACATAAAACAAGAAGAGATCTTGCTTCGATATACATGGATCATTTCACATTGCTATTGGGCCCAAGTCCCAACATAAGTGCTTATGTTTTACGCCTACTTTATACAATAACGAATTTGCTGTTAAAATATTCACATCATTTTTCCCAAAAGCACACTTAAAATTACTTGATGATACTGACCAAATAAAAAACCTGTCTTATCTTTGAAAGTGTTTCTCTTTTCCCTGAGCCTGAGCAACAACAAACCTAAATTGTTCTTCCAAAGGAAAGGTGGGAGTATGAGGTAAGTAATTCTCTAAAAGCTGGTGCCTGGAGAAATCAGAAAGCCATTAAAAGGTAAAGTTCAAAAGGATAAATAATTAATTATATGCCACCAATAAAAATACCAACTCTTTTACTTCTACTGATAAATGGCAACTAAACTAACTGTAATTCGAAAATATTAACTGCTACTAATATTGTCAACAGAAATTTCTGAGAAAATCATCCTAACCAAAATTATTAAACTTTTATTTGGTAATAATAAGCGTTTTTAATACAGTAGGGGAGAATACACAGATACACCATCTTGAAAATCTCAAATATATTCAGATATGAGATATGAAATGTGAAATATGCAACCATAAGAACAAACACAGTAGGAAATTATTAGTGGCAGGAGCGAAAAATCATGCCAAAATAGAAATGGGCAGCTATAATCTTCTTACTTACCACATTTTATATTTTCGGACATAATTGCTCATTTGATTCCACCATATATAATATATTACCACTACTTATTTCCCTACTTGGAGTTAACAAAATCTGAAAGGTTAATTAACAGATTACTACACTACACTACACTAGATGAAATGCAATAAGTAATTGTATGGATAATGGATATTAGATATGGATAAGTTAGCTAAACTTATGACCTTAGCCATAAAGTAGTTGAATATTGGGGAATGAGGAGGCTGATTTCTTAAATGGATATGCCATATGTACAACTTGGTACCAATTCCAATTCCAATCTCAATTCCAATCTCAATCTCAATCTCATCCCATCCCATCCCAAGGGTAGAAATGTAGCAAACTAGCAATCATATCAAATAGGCATAGCTATAGAAAACACAGAATCAATTGAAATTTGATTGACCTCCCAAATTTACATGAATACAGTAATTCCTTGGAATTTAACCTGTAATGTACTCTTATGTAGGAGTATATAAAACAGCAGCAACATACAGTTCTAAAATGAACAACAATAGACTCATCAACTAAATTACCACAAACCCAAGTGCCAATTGTTGCCAAATGCCAAGTCAATCACAAGAACACCAACAACTCTAATTTATCCCAACTCAATAAAGGGTAAACTCGTTTCTTTTGTAGTATACAAAAATTATATATCTATATAAAAAAATGATCTTCTTAGCTAAGCTAAGCTAAGCTAATAATGAAAACAATAAAGTAAAATTAAGAGTAGAAGGAAGGAAGGAAGGAGATTATACAATTAAGAAGCGCAAAGTCAATCTGAATGTAGGTGGTAGTAGGAATCATCGATTTGAACGGTGGATGATGTTGAAGAAGACGACCCATCCTCATCGTCATCGTCATCGTCATCGTCGTAGCCATAATTACCGTCGTGCTCATCGTCGTCGTCGTAATCAGAAGACGAGGAGGAGTAATATGAGTAAGAGTAGAAGGAATCAGGTGGGGGCAGGCACAGGAAAGTCCATAGACAGAGAGCAAACCGACCCAGTTGATGGAGAGGGAGGCAGCACACCATGTCTAACAGCTGCTGGCTCGTTACTCGATCTGAGACAGGGATGCGTCTTATCTCCTGCCACGTGTCGGCTGATAAGTGCGCCACTGTTACCACCACCACGCCATTGAACACCATCGCCGCACCGCTCTATCTCTATGTCCCGATCGAATCAAATGGTTTACTTCTAACCCTCACGGGAAATAAACAAACACAAAATCAAGTGTTTATGTTTAAAAAAATCTTCTCTTCTCTTTTCTTTCTGATGATTCATGATTCATAATTCATAATTCATCATTCATGCTTCGTGACGAAGAAGATCGTGGAGCCCGATTTGGTGTTTTTGTTGACTTTGTTTCTTTCTGTTTTTTTTTTACTTCTAAACAAAAGGAGTAGGCGGATAAGACTCAATTTTCTTTTTAAAACAAATAAAATTCTATTACTAAATTGAAAATTTTACAGTCATTAAAGAATCTAATTAAGACATAAAGCAAAAGTAGTGGGCAAGAATGCGAAATTCCCGACCAAAGCCTAAGCCCAAAATTGGAACCAAATCAGGCCCTTAACACAATTTATAGTTTTTCTTTCACTATGGTTCGAAGCCCCAATCGCCCTAGACAGAAACTTAATTTAACAAGAGATGAAAAGTAGGTGCCAAATTCAATCAATTAGCTTCAAAATCCAAATAATTCGTTCTGAAAGCCATCTTATAGTCCTCTTCTTTCCAGCAACTCCAGAACATCTCGAATCCTTGTTCCAAAGCCACAGTTTTTTTTCTTCAAAATCGACCTCTTGAATCCTCAACCAAGCCAAATACTCCCAAAATACCTGCAAAAGTGACAGAATACCAACAGATTTCTAGCCAAAATCAATTAGTAGATACGTAACATAAACCTAGGTTTTCTAGCAACACAATGGCAAGCAGTGGATTTTGGGTATTGAAATGAGAGAACGTAAGTTTCTCTTTGCATTTCATAGTCCACTTGGCTAACCAATCCACTGCTCTGTTCTGAGTCCTAGAAATATAAGAGATCGTCATCGAAGGAAGAATAAGCTCTCTGCAAATCGGGATGAGCGATTTCAGGTAAATAGGATACTTTCTATTATTAATCATACTGACCCGCGTTAAACAATTTGTTTCAATGTCTATATTAACCCATTTGTTGATTTTTCAGATTAATAATCCTTCAATAAACGCTCTGGTTTCAGTAACCAGAGGAGAAATTTTACCAAAAAGCTTGATGGAACCAGGGATAATAGAACCTTCATTATCTCTAAATATCATGACTCCACAAGCTTCCCCATTTCTGAGGCATGAAACATCCACATTGAGTTTGATTCTTCCATCAGGAGGAGCCCTCCAGTTCAGATAAGTTATCCTGTTATTTCTGCAAATATATTCAGAAGAACAACACCCTAATGATTGACCAGCAACAAATGCATTTGTCAAATGCTTACTGGTCAATACATTAGCAAAATCGAGACTCTCAATAATTCTATTAATAAAAGAAATACTGGAGTTTATACTAAACCCATAATTTTTAAACTTAACAGCGTTTCGATTTTTCCATATCACCCAACAGATTAAAGCTCGTAAAGAATGGGTGATATGGACTTTTATAGTAGAAAACCAAAAAACATTATAAACAACATGCTTCAAAGTTATAAATTTCTCATTTCTTATGTTGAAAAGCATGCTAAAATGACTCCAAATACCTCAAGCGTAGTGAAAACTGAAAAACAAATGGTTTATGTCCTTACTATTAAAACAGAACTGACATTTAGAAGCTAAATGAACATGCTTTTTTGTAAAATTGAATCCACTCGAATAAAGTTTTTACAAATTTTCCATAAAATAAATGCAAACTTTCTAGGAGTATAGTAGACCATATTTATTTTGTAAAAACTGGAAGCACTGTTAGTTTTCCTGATAGAGTTCCAAGTGTTTTTCATATTAAAATTATTATGAGGAGAAAGCTCCCAGATCATAACATCTTTTTTAGTTGAGTCAACTTTAAAATTTCTTATCTGATTCATTCTATTTGCAAGAACAACCTTGGATAAGGCCAATTCATCCTAGGAATCACCCTTCCAGAAGGACTTCGCCCTGGCCTCAAGATACCATTGATTAGTTTCAAGCTTATAGTCCACAATAGGAGGCCAATGATGCCAATTTTCAGTCCAGAAATCTATGTCACCGCAGCCCATTCTCCACTTTATGTTTTCCTCTGCAACATCCTTAATACCAGTAAGACATTTCCAGGTTGGTGAGCCGTTATGTTTTTATTAACTTTTAAAGGATGAGAATCTCTGTTGTAGATATCATTCATGATTCTACTCCAGAGTCCCTCATCCTTCCTATAATTAAACCATAGATTTTGAGAGAAAGTGGACTGAATATCAGCAAGATTTCTGATATTCAGTCCACATTCTTCAAAAGGGAAACACATATTTTCTGAAGAAGCCCAATGAATCATTTTTTCGTTGAATTTTGACCTCCAAAGGAATCTATTAAAAAAATTCTCAAGTCTTTTCACAATGCAATTTGGTAAAACAAAATTTTGCATCCAATAGTATGATATATGCATAAGAATATTTTTAATCAAAGACAGCCTGCCCCCATAAGCTAGATATTTTGAATCCCATTCTACATTTTTTTGCTTTAATCGTATCAATTAAGGAGAAAAAGTTCTTGGACTTAGTGTTTTTGTGCAAGGTGATGGCAAGGTAGATGGTTGGAAGATTTATAATGTTGAAACTAGTGCTTGTTTCAAGAGTCTGAATTCTGCACTGCCGCATCTTGCCAGAGGTAATGATTGCAGTCTTCTCTTTATTTATACTCTGACCAGAAGGCTGTTGACATCTGTCTAAAAAACTACTTTAAAGATTAATAGTATTAAGATGACTATTATTATATATAATAAAATCATCTACAAAAGTAGTACAGGGAACCAAATTTTTTGTTCTAGAAGCATAATTCATAGAATTATTCATTCTGAACAGATCATATAAACCCCGAATCATAACCTATTCGCTAATAATAAAGAGGCTAGGAGACAGGGGATCACCCTGTCTCAAACCTCTTTTAGTTCTGAAATAACCATAGTTGCTTCCATTAATAAGGATAAAAAGATTAACCTGAGTAATCATCTTAGAAATAAGGTTAGTAAATTTATTAGAAAAGCAAAAGTGGGTTAAAACTTTTAATATGAAATTGAATGACAATCTGTCAAAAGCTTTTGACATGTCCAACTTAATCAAAATATTACCCTTCTTAGGCTTTCTATTAATGTCATAAGATAATTCTTTAGTGACCAGTATACTATCATGAATAGATTTATTCTTAATAAAAGCAGCTTGAAAATGAGAGATAATATTCGGAAGGATAGTAGAGAGTCTAGTATTGATTAATCTAGCAAATATTCTATTGATCATAGTACAAAGGCTCATTGGCCTATAATTGGACCAACCAATAGGGTTAACAGATTTAGGAATCAGACAGATCCCAGTGGAAAACATGCCAGTTGGCATATTGTCTCCCTGCAAAACAGAATTTATAGAAGTGCAAAGATCATGCTTTATAATTTCCCAACAAGATTTATAAAATAAAATGTTATAACTATCAAACCCGGCAGCACTGTCAGCTTTCACACTATTAACAACATTCCAAACTTCTTAATCACTTGCAGGTATCATGAGGGAAGCATTATCATCTCTGAAGACCATCTTTGGGATGGAATAAAAAATAATGATAGTCAAAAGGGCATCCTTATCATCCTTGCTATCTAATGAATCACAAGAAAGGTAAGACTTAAAATAACTAATAGCAGATTCACCAATGTTGACATCATCATATAACTAAACATTATCATGCTTTATGCTATGTGTAGTGTTACGTCTATGCTTCTTATTAACATAAACATGATAGAATTTAGTATTACCATCCCATTACTTAAGCCAGGCATTATAGCATTTATGCCTCCAATAAACCTCCTCACGTCTAAGAGCCTTTAAGTGCATAGCAATAACTTTATTTAGATTGGAATTAGAGCCTAATCTATTTTCATTTTGATGAATAATGTTTAGTTTATTAACATTTTCCTCAACATTCTTAACTTTGCTAAAAAATATTTTTAAAACAATTTATGTTCCAAGATTTTGAACAACTTTTTAATCTCCTCATCTTAAACCAAAATATCTTATTAGGATGGGCATTAATGTTTTGAGTCCAGTTTTCCTTAACAATTTTCAAGAAAGATTCATCATCAGTCCAGGCATTTAAAAACTTAAAACTATTTTTTTTGTTAGCAAAGTTTTTGTTAATAGTGAAGGCAAAGATAAGAAGAGGGGCATGGTCAGAGCAAGTTCTGACCATGCTAATAACCTGAGTATAGTTGAAGAGGTTAGACCAGCTGCTGTTTATCATCACACGGTCTAATATTTTCCACGTTAAGCTTTTGTTCCATGTGAACTTAGAACCAACCATACTAGCATCATCAAGATCACACTCATTAATAGTGTTGACAAAATCTTGAATGTTATTTTGGCAAAGAGATGTGCACCCAATTTGCTCATCTTCAGCAGCAACCACATTAAAGTCGCCCATGGTAATCCAGGCTCTATTCTCAGTAGAAATATTGATAAGCTTAGTCCATAACTCACCCCTTAACTATCTGTTACACTTAGCATAAACCACCGTTAACATGAAACTGCCACTAGTATTAGGATAGTTAACCTCAAAGTTAAGACATTGATCATGATTAGTAATAATATCCATATTGGTATCCCTAATCCAAAAAACTTAAATATTATTAATGTAATTAACAGAATAATTAGGAAACCCTAATTTAGCAGTAACTTCATTAATAACATCCAAACTAGCCATATGCTCAAACATCAAGAATCTTCACATGCTTATTTAAGATAATCTCTTTCAATCTACTAATAGTAGAAATGTTATTAATGCCTCGAACATTCCAATTAAGAATATTAATCATGATCAGATGTTGATTTGTACATTTTCTTTATCCCTGAAATATTCAAAGATTTAAGAGCTCTTTTTGTTGGTCTTTTACCTACATTTTTAGCTTATTTTTCAGAATGTTGTTGAACCCCTGGTTAGCATGAGAAGTGCATTCACTTCCAATGTTGTCTATTTTTGGTGAGGTACCTTCTGTGTTGATGCAATCTTGAGAAATCTTAGCATCAATGTCTTTGTTAAGATTCTTTAAAGCATCAATTATTTCTAAATCATCAATTTGATTAGAATTATCATTAACAGAGTCTTGTTGATAATCTTGAACTAGGTTACCACCATCACGATTTTGAGGAACGTTGTTAGAGCTCAAGCCATCTTTACAGATGATCAAGTTTCCAGAAAGGCCATCTTTACAGATATTCAGATTTCCAGATACAATTGAAGGCGCATAGATCTTATCAATCACCATGGACTTAACTTCAGGAACATAAACCTTATTGTATTTAGGATTTACATTGTAACTCTCTTCACTATTCTTGTAATCTTTCACATTATCAGAGTCTTTTACAGGCAATATAATATCATTTGTATTCATTTCTTTTCCAGTATCTACATTTCTTCTTTCCTAATTTTTTTCTTCTTCAAGCAGTTCTCAACTGTATGACCCAAATGATAACAAGATGAACAATAACTAGGAATTTTTTTATAAGAAATAGGAAGCCAGCAACCATCATTTCTACCGAAGCCAACCCATATTCTGTTGTACATTTTCGTAGAAATGTCCATCTCTACCAAACCAAACACAACATTACTCAAAATTCTATTCTTTTCTGCAAAGTCTATCTTATATGGAGTACCCAAAGTAGCCATACCTGTTATAAAGAAATTCTGGAATCTTTCCCAACTTAACCCAAACCAAAGAAACAGGGGACTCATACTTTCGGTCAAAATCAGGGTTCCATCGAAGGACCCGCATCGTCGAGCTACCAATCCTCCAGACACCCTTAGCCCAGACCTTAATAACATCATCCCTTGAATCAAATTCCATAATTAGATGCCTCGAGTCCCATTTGCTTATACTATAACTGTGTTTAAACTTAAAAGACGACAAAAACTGATTCATAATACTCTTTTTTGGCAGGCCAAGCGAAAATTTTCCAATGACAGTGATTTTTGCCGAATAACTCAGGTAATCTTTAACTTCTTTAGAAAACTGACTGGATATATGATCCATATTGGTGGTAACTCTTTTTGGTTCCATATTCGGATCCATTAACAGCTCCATCTTACTATATTTAACAACATCAGCAAAGGTCCTTAAGCTTGCACCATTGCTATCTTGACCCCTGTTTCTTGAGTTAAGAACATGGAAGTCATCTTCCTCAAATATATCATTATTATAGATCTCCATGGTGGAGATGACAACAACAAAGAGAAAGTTAAGAAGAAGATGACCATATGATAAAGAAATAAGCCACCATTAGAGGAAGAAGAATAACTAGAATCTTGGAGCTTTTTTCACCCTTACTTCAAGACTCATTTAGATAAGATGTAACTACTTACTAGAATAATTCGGCCTTATATTGATCATATTAATAATCAATAACTATTCACTTAATTTCTAAGAGAATATACATTCGTAGTGTTAAATCATACGTTAACTTGATTTTTAATTAAAACACTAAAAAATCCACTCCACTAAACGTGTTAAAATGTTAGTTAGATGACGTGGAAGAATTTTTTGTTCACTCGCTTGTTAAATTCCCAGAGCGAGTTAGCACATAGATCCTTTGTATTTTAGTAGTTACTTTTCCTTTTTTTCTTCCTCTATGCTCTCTCTTTGTTATTTTATTCAATAATTATAGTTTTTAACATACACGATTGAAACATAATTAAATTAGTTAGCTAAAAAATAGTTAAATGATATTTTTTGCCTACATGTCACTAGTTAACACATAATTATAACAGGTACGGTTGTACATGCGCTAATTAATATTTTATAATTCAATGTCTTATAAATATTTTTTAAAGACTAATTTCAGTTGTTATATTATCATGTTTTTATCGTGAATCACCTTTTAACCAGTGAAATTATTTATTTTATTGAATTTTACAAATTCATTTATAAGATTTTCATGAATTATTTATTTACTATTATTATACATATATTGGATATTTATTTGAAGTTTTAATCTTTTGTTAACATTTTTTCTTTTGACAAATTTTCCAATCTAAATTAGTTTTAATAAAGTTCTTTTCACCTATTTCTCTAATTTGTTATTTTTAAGATTTCAATGTTAACTTTCAATACATTATTGTTTGAAAATTAAAAAATACACATATTTCGATTTTTTTGAAATTTTTATTTTATAATATTTTGTAATTTGGTTTCGGTAACAAAATATATTGTAATTGTAGTCGATGCACAATATTTTTATATATGTTTCACATTTCGTTGAACCAGTTTTTGATACATGATTCATAACTCAAAATTGCTTTAATAAATGTTTTTCAGCTCGCAATTATGCATGTCTCGTAGTTCAAATTATCATTTGTGTATATTTTGTAATTCAGAGTTGTACATGTTTCGTAATTGTTCTTGTTTGCATAATCTAGTCCATGATAGGATTTTGAATCTCTTAAACTCATATATATATATATATCAAATCTCCTATAGACACCGACATGATAGATCTCCAAATCTTGACTCTTCAATGAGGATATAGGTCTCTCGATATTGAAGAAATAGATGAAATAAGAAAAACAAATCTTACTTAGATCCTTAATCAGCAGAGTCACGGATTTTCTTTAGGTTAAGTGATTGAAAATATAATACACTATACATCTACTATATGTATAAGCTACAATTATAGATTCAGACTTAAGCGCAACTACACATGTTTTTATATTCTGCTACATGGTTAGAGACCATAACCTAACTAATTTCTCTTTCTCAAATTAATCAATAAAGTTTATGCTTAGCCTTAATTGTCAACATTCCGGTTCAATCCTTCAGAAAATCCAAATTTGACTCAATCTCTACATAATTACCTTTATAATTTGTTTTCATATATTAGTCAAATTCCCAATTATTTTATCTATCAAATTATTTATTAATTGGACCATTTATCAACAATGGCCAAATACATATTAAGCATGAAACAATTTATAAATGTCCAACAATCTCTCACTTGGTTCGTTATATGCTACCAAATGATGTATTACTTAATGAATATCATGTAAGCTATTATCATAGAATGGTTAAATAATCTCGTACATGATTGTTATAGAAAAATATAGCATGAATTATAACAAGTAGAGGTTTTTATTTCTTATGAGGAAAAAATACAGTTTCTTAGACATGGGAGTTTATTTATACTTCCTCTTGGTCATATTAAGTAGCTAATTAATATATACTCCCACTGATTCAATGCGTTGACTGGAATTTATGACAAAAAACCCTAATTTAGTCATCATTTCAGTATTTTTTCATTAATACCGTTGGCCAGTTTATTTAGTGTGGCATTTATTAGCTTCATTGATTATATATCCGTTATAGTAGGCTTCGATCCATCTCGTATGCTCTCGCATTTATTAGCTTCACTTATATTTAAATTGGAACAGCAGAGGGATTTATAGAAGTGGAGATTCTTCCATTTTTATGACGTATGACTTGAAATGATGACGTTGTTTAAATATTCAACGGTTTGGAACACGTGGCGTATTCCAAACAATTTATTCTGAAAACAAAGCCGTTTACCTTCTAAATGGTACTTGGGTTTTGGTGAAAACGTGCGATTGGCTTTAATTGTGAACAACAACCGCCATTCTATCAGTGTGTAGGAAAAAACCACTTGGTATCCTAATAGTAAGTCACAATTTAGAAATAAGTAAAAATCTATTGAGGAAAGAAATTTACCATTTGGCGAGAGAAACCGACTTTGCTTTTAAGGAAATAGGATACATTTCCATTATTAAAGCTTGTCATCAACCCAGAAGGTATGTTTATTGATAAGGTTATATTTTATACATAATATCATGATAATTATAAAGCGTAAAATATAAACTTGTATTTGATTAAATGTAATTTGTTATACGTTGCTAATCAATATTATTCCGCATTTATTGAGTCAAACGTGTAACAAATGAAGATAAATCCGGAGCTCATGATTAATTAATATAAATAGGGTTGAAAACCCTAATTGTAAGAGGGCGATTCATTTGAATAAAAAAATACTAAATTTTATACTTTTTTCTCTCTTTTCTTTCTCAAACGATTATGGTGTTTGATTAGGGTTTCAACCCTATCATTTATGTTCCAATTTCTGTGTTTCTTTCTTAGTTAATGTTGGTGCATGAAACCCTAGTTTCTCAGCCATTAGTGTTGGTCCCTGGTTCGTTACCTTTGGGAAAAGACTATTGTCTCTGGTAATCGTAATTGTGCATGAGTTGTCCTCTCAATTTGTTTAATATTACCCATTTATTTGGCTCATTGCAGATGTGATGGCCTTAAGAAAGATTATAAAGAAGCAGGGAAAACCAGTTAAAGCTGCGAATACCGAATTCGAAGATCTTGCGTTTTTGAAAAGTTACTTTGACCGAGTAATGCCCAAGTTTGGGTATCTTGACGAACCTGGTCTGCTGAGATTTAGTGCTATGTATGGTATTCATGACGATGTCATAATTAGGGTTCCAGAATTTGATGAGCATCCATATCAGGCGAGGGAGAACGAGACCTGCCTATATACTATGGTTTTTGACTGGGGCTTACGGCTGCCATTACCGTTAGTTTCATAGGTATATGCCCCCACATAGTTAGCAGCCAATGGGTGGAGAGTTTTACTGAGCATAGTGTTAAGTGCACACCTGTTTATCTTGATTTTCTTGGCTGACTTGTTGGCCGCTGTGGATGCGATAGAATTGGCAAAGTCACCTTTTTTCTATACCCAATTGAGCGGGTGTAGGAAATAGTTGAGCTTCCTACCTCGGATAAGAACTATAAGAATTATTTTGTGTTTGTATCGGAAAACTAGGAGAATGAAGATACTTTGATGAATCTACGGTTGGAATATCATTGGAAAGCTAAGTCTAAAAAGAAAGATTCCTAGCATGTTGAGTTTAAAGCTTAGTGAGGAAAACTAACTTATGTATTCAATTCATGCAGGTGAGGGAAAGCACCAAGAGTGGTACAAGGAGGGTCTAGCTGAGGGCGCAAAGGATCCTTTAATAAATGTAGCTAACTTAGTCAACGATACGTGGTTACAGGAGCCGACGAGGATATTTACTCAAGTTAATTTCTTGAAAGCTGGGCTGTTACCAATTCCTGAATTCACTATTGTGAAGGACAGTAAAGTCACGATGGTGGATAGTGAAGAGTTGGCCACTACCGAACGACTTCGAGCTTTGATGAAACAAAGGTAAATGGATCGAACAACACGGGGGTGTGGCCGTAAGTGTACTAGGGTCGTAAAACAAGGGAGGCAGGGAGCTCGTTATCCTTGCAATGTCAGATCGAGAAAGAAGGTAAGCTGGGAGCTGTCAGGAATTGGGGAAGGTTAATCAGAGGATGGAAGATGCTGCTCCACCAGGAGATGGAGTCGGGAGAGACCGAACTCGACAAATTCGAGAATGAGATGACAAATCAGAGGATCAGGTGAGTCTTTTGCAAAATAAAGCACGTGTAAAACTAGATGCAGTTACTCTATCAACGATGAAAATCCAACTGGTAGTTTAAGATGACAATTATGAGGCACGAGGGAAATGTGATCTAGTGGAGAAAAATGTCGACAAGAGTCGAGGCAAAGCATCCGAGGTAATAGTTCTAGATGAAGCCCAAGTAAGAGCTCAACCAAGTAGAGATGAGGCAGATGATGAAGATGGGGGACTAAAAAAATATATCCCAGAAGAGATAGCCCAGAGAATGAAACAATTTATTAAGACGACGACAGTCCATCCGTTTGCATCACTTGTGCAAGAGGTGGGTTCGGGGCCAGACTGTGTGAATCTGGTGAGACCGAATTTGCTACCAACAAAATAGAAAGAGACTGATAAAAAAGGGAAGAGAATAGCGGAGGAATTCCTGCCACCAGATGTCATAATGCCACCTCCATAAATGTTAATGTTTGAACAACTTAAATGGATCCCAGAGTTTTCCTTTTATGATAACATGCCTATGAGTGAGATACTACAGAGGCAAGTGGAGCTGGCGATCGAGGTACTGTGTTAGAGAAATGGAAAATTGAGCCCATGTTCTTTGGATCAGTAAAAGGTTGACCACCGAGCTGGCTAGATTGAAGAATGTATATGGAGCAACCAAGGTAGTTGAGGATAATGAAAGTACACATCAGAAAGTGATCGTACTCCAGGGTGTCCTAACTACCTATGAAGCGACATACAAAGAGCTAACCATTGAGAATGCTGTGCTGATAGCCCAGAATAACAGGCTAATTAAAAGAAATGAGGAGGTGATGTCTTAAAACAGTATGTTGCTTGCTCAGAATGTAGCTCAAACTAAAAGAGTTGAAGATCAGTCTGATCGGTCTTAATTTGGAGAATGTGAGATTGACATCTGCGATGCAAAGTTAAAGGTAACGATGGAGAAAAAACGCAGACATCTTCTGAAGAATGTGTCAGATTTGGATGAGAGGGAGACCTAGGTAATGGAGGTTACTATGGCGATGATGGCGCAGAAACAGAAAGAGACTATAGCTGAGTTGATGTCTTTGAACCCGGGTATGAAGTTGGGCTTGTTGGGAAACTTTGCACCTTGCAAGAAGCGGTGCCTAGATGGGGGTACATCATCTGACATGCCAGCGCAGTTGCAACATGAGCTAACTGATGTGCCCACCTCAGAAATTAAAATGTTCGCGGTGCAACTAATAGTTGAACGAGTAAAAGATGTTAAGGTTGATGACCTAAGCTTGGTATCTGATGCCTAAAGCATTGCATGTTTGAAAAGTCTTTGAATCTACTTTGTTTTTTTGTGAATTTTTTGTAATCATAATTGAAATCATATCTGATGAGTTCGGTTTTTCTCACCACTCACTGTAGAAACCGGACAGGGGCAATTCAGACAAAAACCACCCACTGCTAATTACCAACATGCATAATAAACTAATGGGTCTTGAATTCGACCCGGGTTCATGAGTTTGACCCGAAAACCCATGAGGCCCATAATTAAGGGTATAAATACCCAACCACTTTCATTAATGAGGGTAATGAACATTTAATACAACCAGGCAGCTCAAATCTCTCACTACAAACCACTTAAACATTAAATACCCTTAAAACATCACAAAATACCTGACCAAACTACCCTTAGACCAAAATAATCCACACCAAATTGGCGACCACAGTGGGAGGAGAAGGTTCTTGAATCAAGCATTCGAAACCATCAAGAAAAACCAGTTCGGATGAATCCAGACGAGTAGGAAGTACCACAAGCTTCGGGAGAAGTGGTGGGAGAAAACGTTGAATATACGATCGCGGAGTGAGATAGACTAAAAATTGAGATAGACGCCTTGAGGGCTGCTAAGAGGGCAGAGATGGGTGTGAAAGAGAAGTCAAAAGTGTCAACAGTTCATCATACTGACAATCCAAGAGAGCATAAGCCATCAAAAACTCATATGAGCACTAAAAAGACTCATACTAGTTCAAAGAAGTCTCACCGGTCTAAACCGGTGGAGAGCTCAGATTCAGACTTAAAATCTTCTAGTAGCTCCTCAAGTGAAGACAAAGTCGAAGAATCCCTGTCATCCAGCAGTGATGAAGGCCGTTCTAAGAAGAAACATAAGTTGGTTAAAAAATACTCAAGAAAAAGGGACATGCATGGAAGGTTGAAGAGGCATCTGGGTAAAGGATCGTCTCATAGTCACATCCATAGTCGGAGGCACGTAGACCGATTACTAATGGATCCTTTTGCCTTTCATAATGAGCAAGGTATCTTTGAAACTCCCAACGAAGATACTGTGTTCAGTCGAGGCCAGAATTGGAGACAATCTCCATTGTCCTCCAAGATACTGTCCGAAAACCTTCCTAAAAGGTTTGACAGTACAAAGATGGAAAAATATGATGGTAGTAAAGACCCAGATAACCATCTAGAGCAATTCAAAAAATTTATGATGAACTTTGATGATGATGATAAGCTTCTCTGTCGAGCGTTCTCCCAGTCGTTTACGGGGAGTGCTCTGAAGTGGTACAATAGTTTGCCACAAGGCTGCATCAGAAATTTCGACACTTTTTGGGTGGCTTTTCGAAGATAGTTCGTTGGAAGTAAAGAAGTGAAGGGCAATGGGGACACTATTATCCATTATGCCCAAGAACCAAATGAATCTTTTAAGGAGTACATAAGTCGCTTTGTGAGCACCAAAAATGGACTAGCTGATTGCTTTGAACAAATAACAATAGCTTCTCTAAGGCAGGGTTTGAACCCTGGCAATTTGGCTG
This sequence comes from Limnanthes douglasii subsp. nivea, assembly GCA_036936605.1. NCBI lineage: Eukaryota > Viridiplantae > Streptophyta > Magnoliopsida > Brassicales > Limnanthaceae > Limnanthes > Limnanthes douglasii. Next base: position 161,755,095 of record JAUPFV010000002.1, read on the forward strand.
ATTCTGTAACCAGGAAAAAGACCATGACGTGGGGAGGTTTGCTGAATCAGGTCGGCAAACAGATAAATGTAGATGAAACAAAGAAATCCAGGGTGCACCGGCAGGTGAGATCTGCTCCAACTGCACCAAATCAAAACCAGAATCAGTCCGGGTATAAGGCCAAGGAAGCCGGACACGGTCAAAACAGGGCCAAGGAAGCCGGACACGGTCAAAACAGGGCCAAGGCTCAATCCCACCCAGTTGTACCAGCTCAAAGCCAGCAATCTAGAAATAAGCGAGGACCTTGGGTTCAACCGGAGTGGTTTTCTGAACTAAAAGAAAATGTAGTTACCATTTATGATAAAACGAAAGATGAAGTACATTTCAGAAAGCCGGCTGCATTACAATCACCCATGAAAAGTCAAAATAACAGCTTTTGTCAGTATCATCGTGATACTTGCCATACCACTGAAGATTGCATCATGTTGAAACAAGAAGTACATAATTTAATTGAGAGAGGGAAGTTGGGGGCATATGTTTAAAGAAGAAGTGGCAATAGGCATGATAATGTTCATCGTGCTGGCCCAAACAATACAGGGACATCGGCTCCGGATGGGGTTATGGTAATAATTGAAAGGTTTGACGTAGAATCAGAGTACTCGGATCCTGATCCAACCTGAAACAAGGTAGGTGTTATCACAGAGCGTTGCAAGACGATGTCCGGACTCATCGGCTTTTTTGAGTCACTTAAAATATTTGGGGGAGACACCATGATTGCACCAACTGCTTCTTCGAGAAAGAGGCATATACATAATTTAGCCACCCAATTGGAAGGAGGCATGACTTCCTATCAATCACAAATTCCTTTTCCCTTTATTGTTTTTGACGAAGATGACTTGAGAGACATAGCTGGTCCCCATGAAGATGCTGTTGTAATAGGAGCATCCATTGGAGGCAATGACATAAGGCGAATTTTGGTGGACACTGGCAGTTCGACTAATATCCTCTTTTTGACTTCTTATAAACAGATGAAGAATCCAACAGTGATTCAACGTTCGAACAGGTCAATAGTGGGTTTCACTGGAAGCTCAACTGACGTAATTGGGGAATTTGAAGAAGAAGTTTTTCCGAGCAAGGGCCCTTTTAAGAAGATAGTCCGAATATTTTTTGTTGTTGTAGATTGTCCTACGTGTTACAATGCCATTTTGGGGAGGTCTTGGCTCTCCAGGATTCATGTTGTGGCTTCAACAGTCCACCAATGTCTGAAATACGCTGTGCAAGGACAAGTAGGAGTTGTCCGAAGTAGTCAGAAGGTAGCAAGGGAGTGTTATGCAACAACACTGGCCCCTCGAACTTTGGGGGCATTTCGGATCAGTGAGGATTAACAATTTGAGGGGCCCTCTGGGGAGAGGGTGAAATTGATGACCCCAGAGAGACCCCTGGTGTTTTAATACCTATTGAACAAGTTGAAACTCACTCTCTGGCAGAAGAAAGAAGTGTCAAGATTGGATCCAAAATGACATCAGAGTTAAAGGGTAAAGTGTTAGCCTTTTTGAAAAACCATCAACATGTTTTCGCTTGGTGCAATGCTGATGTAACCGGAGTACCAGCAGACATTATATCACACAAATTATCCATCCGTAGGGATATATCACCAATTGTACAAAAGAGGAGAGTTTTTTCTAAAGAAAAGGCTGATGTCATAGTTCAAGAGGTTGACCGACTTACTAAAATGGGACACATAAATGAATCTCAATATCCTTTATGGACAGCCAATCCGGTGCTAGTAAAGAAGAAAAATTGAAAGTGGCGTATGTGCATTGATTTTACAGATCTCAATAGGGCTTGCCCAAAAGACTTATATCCTATCCCTCGAATTGATCAGTTGGTGGACTCCACATTTGGGAACAAGCTACTGTCCTTTATGGATGCTTTCTCCGGGTATAATCAAATTCAAGTAGATCCAAAAGGATCAAGAACATACTACATTTGTTACTGGTATGGGCCTCCATTGTTACAAAGTGATGCCATTTGGGTTAAAGAATGCTGGGGCTACTTATCAGAGATTAGTAAATAAGGCTTTGCTAATCAGATTGGAAGAAACATGGAAGTCTACATTAATGACATGATGGTAAAGAGTGTGGACGAAGAGCTACACTTAGCAGATTTCCAAGAAACCTTTGCCAACTTGGTAAAGGTAAATTTAAAATTAAATCCTGAGAAGTGTGTGTTCGGGCTACAGTCCGGAAAGTTCTTGGGGTATGTGATAAGTGAGAAAGGGATACAGCCTGATCCGGACCAGTTTAGTGCTTTATTGCAGATGGAGCCTCCTCGGAATATTAAAGAAGTGCAAAGATTAACAGGGAGGTTAGCTGCTCTAAACCGTTTTATCTCAAGGTCTTCGGATATGTGTGCTTTGTTTTTTCAAACTTTGAAAGGTGCAAAAGAGTTTAATTGGTCTCCCTAGTGTGACCAGGCTTTTGATGAAATTAAGAAACTCTTATCCTCCCCTAAAACTTTGTTTAAACATGTTGATGGAGAGACACTCTACATATACCTGACAGTTTCCGATTGCGCCCTAAGTGTCGTGCTAGTAAGAGAGGCGGATAATTATCCTCGTCCGGTGTACTATATCAGCAAAAGCTTGATTGATGCAGAAAAAAGATATTTGAAACTTGAAAAAATAGCGCTGGCCTTAGTAATTGCTGCTAGGAAAATGAGGCCCTACTTTCAGTCTCATTCGATTATTGTCCGGACGTCTTTTCCCTTGAAAAATGTTCTTCAAAATGCAGATGTTTGAAGCAGAATGACCAAGTGGTCAGTGGAGTTGGGGGACTATGATATTGATTTTGCCCCTCGTACAGCAGTCAAGGCTCAGACTGTTGCTGATTTCCTAGTGGAATTTCACTCAGACAGGGACACCAAACAAGCAACAATTGAAAAAACTAAGAAAGTATGGGTTGTTCGGACTGATGGAGGGTCAAGTACCATGGGCTGTGGTGCTGGAATATGTTTAACCTCTATGTAGGGCGACAAAATGTATCAAGCTATATGTTTCGCTTTCAGGGATTGCAATAACGAGTCCGAATATGAATCTGCTATAGCAGGCTTGAAATTAGCTCTAATTTGTGGAGTTAAAAGGGTCAGGTTGATGAGCGATTCCCAACTTCTAATCCATCATGCACAAGGCCAATCCGAGGCAAAATAGGAGAAATTAGTTAAATATTTATTTATCCTTAAAGAAATGGCGCTTAATTTCAAAAACATCACCTATGAGCACATACCCCGAACATAAAATATGTTAGCAGATTCATTGGCAACCATATCCTATTCTGAGTCATATCCATGGATTCATGTGCAAGAATGTTCATCCATTCAACTCAGTCAGAACAAGGAAGAAGAAAGTTTAAATATACAAGTAAATCATCCTCAAGATTGGAGATTTCCTCTTTTCAAGTACCTCTCAGATGGCATCTTGCCTCCGGAAAAGGTAGTAGCAAGAAAAGTAAAATATAAGGCTCGTGGTTTTGTCATCTTAAGAAATGTTCTTTAAAAAAAGTCCTTTAGTAGGCCTCTTTTACGATGTTTGGGGTTTGAAGAGTCCCAAATGGTTCTCTCCGAATTGCATGATGGTGAGAGACCAGCACACTGTGGGTTCATGGCTCTAACTAGAAGGGTCTTGTTAGCTGGGTACTATTGGCCCTCCATAATGCAAGATGGCAAGGAATTGGTAACAAAGTGTTATCCATGCCAAAGATACAGTAATGAAATTCATACCCCAGCTGTCCCATTAGAGTCAATTTCTGAGCCAATACCTTTTGCTCGTTGGGGGCTATATTTGGTGGGACCTCTACCCATGGCATCTAGAGGATGCAGGACTATAATAGTTGCTATTGATTACTTCTCAAAGTGGATTGAAGTAGCCCCATTGGCAGGAACTACTTTGAAAGCTGTGATAAAATTCATCATATCTAATATTTGCTGCAGATTTGGGGTTCCACAAAAGATAACCACAAACAATGGGCCACAGTTCGATAACAAGGATGTGGAGAATTTCTGTGCCTCTAGAGGAATACAACACTGTTTCTCTTCTCATTTTCACCCACAAGCAAATGGTCAAGTTGAAGTAGCTAACAGAACCATCCTGTCCGGTCTTAAAAACAATCTAGAAGGGGCTGTTGGAAAGTGGCCAAGTAATCTACAAGAAGTCCTATGGGCTTACCGGACCACTCCCGGGGCGACGACACAAGAATCCCCATTTTACTTAGTATATGGTATGGATGTAATAGTTCCCGTAGAGGCCAAACTCCCTTCATTTCGAGTCCACCATTTTTCCGAACAAGCTAACAAATAGGCAATCAGAAGCCAGCTTGACTTGATGGAAGAAAGAAGAATCAAGGCTCACCTTAGAGCCACACTCTATCAGGGTTTGATGAGAAGCAGATTTGCTTCCAGAGTCAAAAGGAGGGATTTTCAATCAGGTGATAAGGTGTTGAGAAAAGTCTTCCTACACACCAAGGAGAAGCAGTTCGGCAAGCTAGCTCCAACATGGGAAGGACCCTATGTGGTAACTGAAAAGCTCAAACCTGGGACATACAGGCTCAAAGATACAGATGGAAGAATTTTAAATCACCCCTGGAACATTGAACACCTTCGGTTGTATTTAGAATAAAGACTATGTAAATATTTACGTGTTTAAAATCCATGTAAATATTTGGGGGCATACTCTTTCCTATCCTGGTGGCGCGGGGAGGTTTTAATGAGGTGTCTAGGTTTTTTAATAAAGTTCGATGCCTTCTTGAAAAATTCGAAGTGGTCTGACTATTAAATCAGATTAAATCAGTGGAGTGATGACCATTTAAACACTTGTCAATAGAGAATTTGAACACTCTCACTTTAAAATATTCAAAGGCCATTTAAATATGAGCCATCAAAATTGGAAAACTATAAAACATTATAAGAGTTGTGTAAAATGAAACTGCCCGGCAAATACCGGGGAATGATATTAAATATGTAAAATGCCTTGGCCATCCAAGGACTTTAGAGTTTCAAAGATAAGGTTTGTCCGGACAAGGGTCAGACACGGTTACAAAATTGCCTTGGCCATCCAAGGACTTTAGTCACAAAAATTAAAGAAAAATATGGTTAAAACTTTAAGGCTGAGCTTTCTTGGTGGCCCAACCTCACTTGGTTTCTTCTTGGGGTTTTCGATCTCCTCATCTGGACTCTCTCCAGTCCTTTCATCTTCATCAGTGGTATCATCCCAACCGCTGGAGTAGCCGTGCTTGTCACCATCAACCATGGTGTGGTGAGGGAGGTCTTCATATTCCACGAATCGCCATAAATCTCCCAGCGTCCTCTTCGGAAATTTCTCATGCAAGAGCAAGACCATGTCCGATTTGACTTCGGCATACCTTTCCTCTTGGGAGTCTATCACCTTGTTGGTGTATACATCAATCCTGGCTTGGATTGTCTTTTCTTGTTTCTTTACCAAGTCGTCTTTTTCTTGCTTGGCCTTAGACACGACATCCTCAAGTGAAATTTTATCGCTAGTCAGGGTCTGAATGATGTTGTCTTTGGCCTTCACCTCTTATTTTGAAGTAGAAAGATTCTTCTCCAAGTCAGAAAATTTGGATTGAAGTTCTTTCACAACCCCCTTCGAAGTGGCCAGCTTAGTGGCCAAGTCCTCCTTCCCCTTCTTCAGCTTCTCATTTTCTCTCTTTAATGCCTCAAGACTCTGGTTGGCAGTAAGGAGTTCGTTAGACAAACTCTCCTTGTCAGAATTGAGTGTGTTAATGATGGCTGACTGGTTTCGCACTCGCTTCTCCATGTTGAGCACCGGTTGAATATTGCTCAACAAGGAGTGGGTCACCATATCCTTCTCTCTTGAAACAGAAAAAGATTTACCATTGAAAGTGACTATGTTCGAAGAGCTTGGGGGGAGGTAAGGGCCAGCAAAGTCATCTTTCTCAAGGTCTCCGAAGTAAAGGCCAATCCCTTGAAGGCCATTAATGTCTACCCCATCAATGTTGATGTCCCCTCCGGCGCCCTCTCTAGTATGAAAGTCCCCTCCAGCGCCCTATCCGGTGTGAAAGTCACTTGGGATTTCCTTTGCTTGAGTTGGGTGTGTTGGGTCGACCAGAGGAAGAGACTCCGAAGGCCGAAGAACAATTTCATCTCCCTTTGAGGTTTTCTTCTTCTTAACCTCCCTATCTCCAACTTCTGCTCCCCGTTTTCGATCTTTCCTGGGAGCTTTTGGGGGCTTTGGAGATCCAACTGCCACTTTCGTACTCTCATTTTCTACCCCTTGTAGCAAAGCAGCATCAATCCTTCCTTGGTCCTGCTCCTCCTGGTTTGCTGGGATAGCTTCCTCAACATCACCTGGATTAACCTCAGCCACATCTTGCTAAGCCTTGCCTTTCTTGCCCTTTATTTTTCTTGGGACTTTAGCTCTGCCCGACAAGGCTAGATTTCCATCCTTTGCATTTGTCTTCTGAAGCATCACCCCCGGAGGGGGTGGAGTGGTGAATTCCTCCCAAGACAAGTCTCTCCGGCAGGTTGTATTCCAGAGATGAGATCTTACCAAGTTACCTCCGGTGAAACAATTGTGGAAGTGATTTCCCCATTTCTCAGTAGTCCAAGCATTTAGCTTGGCACAAGTAGTCTGCCCCTCCTTTAAGTAGTCATTGAACTCCTTCAGAAGCACTTTCAAAAAACAAAAGAAGAGAAATTAAATAAACAAACTTATTATAAGAAAAGACACAAAGATGTAATGAAATGTATACCTGTGCTCTTCCATCTGTTGATGAGCATGCTTGGATTGTCACTAGCTTTAATCTTCCTCCCATTCTTCCAAGCACCACTGATAAACAAAAATTGAGTCTTCCAGTTCTTCTCCGACTCAAGCAAGTCATCCACCGCTTTGTAATTGTCACCCATATTGTAATGGTAAAAGGGGATGATATGGTTTCTGCAAAGGTTGGCCACAGTGGCAAATTGCTCAATCTGAAACGGGATTCCAGAGAGGCTGGAGGCCATGATGCAGGTCATAAGGGTGTACCAAGCATTGGGAATCAGTTGTCTTGGGCAAAGCTTTATCAGATGGAAATATCTGACGATCTCTGGGTCCAAGGGAAACCTAAGCCCCAGTTAAATAACTCTGTGAAGAAAACTATCTCACTGAGCTTGCAATCCATTGGCGTCTCCGGATCGACTGGTATCCTCACTTTAACATTTTCTGGGATCCCCCACTTCGTTCGGATCCGGCCTAGTTCAGCTGTGTGAATAAAATCATAATTAATATTCTGTATGGCTAGAATATATTTCACACTCACTTTGTGGAAGAAAAGTCCCACTTTTCCAACGAGGCACTCCGATAGGTCCGGGTGTTTCAAGCATAGGTTCTCTTTGCCCTTGTTTTTCTTGACAATGACGGTCTCACTTGTCTGCCCGAAGACATCGGTCTCAAAAGGGGCTTCTTCAACACTATCCTCTATTACGTCTTCCATTACCATGGAAGGGTTATCAGCTATTTTTGGGAGGGAAGTGCTAGTGGTTGGCTCATTAAGCTGTCCAGATAGCTGAGCACTGCTTTCTTTTTGTGGTCTGGAGTCCGGCTGGGGCTCAGATCCGGAAGGTTCGTTTCGAAGGCTTGAACCGGTGGCCTTCGGACCAGACAATTTGTCCTTAGGAACTTTAATGGGCGCTTCTGACCCTAAAATTTTGTCTTTGGCCCCAGATTTAGAAGGCACAAATTTTGGAGATTTAGACTGTAGAGCAACAGCGTGACCTTTTACTAAGCGGCCTCTTCGTCGAAGGTTTAGCTATTCTGGGGAAACGTCAGGATCCGATCCCATAGCTATGAATTTAGAGGGTCTCCTAGCACTTGTAACTACTTGCTCTTATTCAACAATAGGCTCCGACTCCTGAATCGATGAGCCTGAGATGATCGGTGAAAGACTAGGTTGAAATAACCTTCTAGGTTTGGAGCTCATGGCAGAAGGCGAACCTCGATCAGGCTCTGAGGTTGGTGTTTCAGGCTGGTCAATAGGAGAGACTGGGAGGCCTGCTGCGATGCGCCTTTCTCGTTCGACACTTTGTGCTTTCTCTAACTCCGACAAATTCAGCCACTCACCTTTTACTAGAGCGTTTCTTGTTGTAAACATAAATTTACACTAAAATTTGGTTTGGGAAAAGAGAGATAAAAGCTCTGAATATTAGAAGTGAAAAGATGTTGAAGATGGTAAAACAATGAAAAATGATTTAATTTATATTAAAGAAACAAAAGATACCTTGAAACCTAGGAGAATTCGAAAAGATAGGGTAATGATTAAAGAGGGCGCTGACATCGCCATCATTAATTAAAGAGGTTACTTTTTGAAGTTAGTGGGAGCGCCATTCTAGGAGAAAAACGGCTGGTGAAGTAAATCAGGAAGGGACACATGTCCCACGATCTGTGGCAAAACTGTTGAGCTTCTGAGAGATTTGCCAGTCCGGATAAATTCGTTATACTAATCGAAATATGTCCGGACATTATTACAGGTGCTCATGAGCGATTTTTTAGGTCTTGTCAAAGGCCTTCGAACATAACCTAAAAAAAGGGGCTACTGATGAGTCTGGTTTTTCTCACCACTCACTGTAGAAACCGGACAAGGGCAATTCAGACAAAAACCACCCACTGAACCATCCGAACAGGACTAAAGTATAAAAAACTAATCACTTTATGACTAAGATAATTACCAACCTGCTTAATAAACTAATGAGTCTTTGAATTCGACCCGGGTTCATGAGTTTGACCCGAAAACCCATGAGGCCCATAATTAAGGGTATAAATACCCAACCACTTTCATTAATGAGGGTAATGAACATTTAATACAACCAGGCAGCTCAAATCTCTCACTACAAACCACTTAAACATTAAATACCCTTTAAACATCACAAAATACCTGACCAAACTACCCTTAGACCAAAATAATCCACACCAATATCTATCTATTTTTATCATATTCTGCAGACAATTAAACTATTTTAATCACATCTATATGATGTCGTCGTTGTTTGTACTAGTGTATAATAGAAATTGTGGAGCTTCTTTATTTATGGAGGCATGTGTTTATCTATTATAAATATGGAGCATTTCCTTACAATGTCGAGCTTTATTATGCTTGTTGCGTAAGTCAGTTAGACCCTATTCTGCGGCAAGGTTAGTTAGACCCTATTACGTGGCCCGTTCAAGGGTTTGATCCAAGATTAGTTCACGTTACGTAGCTATGAGTGAGATATACTCAGCTTATTCGTGGCAAGGTCATTTAAACCCTATTGCTTAGCCCTATTAAAAGCTTGATGCTAGATCAGCTTGCGTTACATAGCCCGTAGGTGTGGCACGTAGCCCTTTCGTAATAATAGACTCTATGGTCTAGGCTCAGCATGGCCCCTTGCGTAGCCCGTAGGCGTGGTCGTTGACTTGTTTCACTTTTATAAGGATGGAGAAAATGAATAAATAAACACATGCATTGGCGAAAATAATAAACTGTATTATAGTAAACAAAAAGAGAAGTCTGATGCCTCATTAAAAAAACTTCATGCACCATCAAGAAGAAAAATAGCGCATCGTCTAAGTTACATATTGTGGCAATATAATTTTGAATGGTGAATATTCCATGAGTACTTAAGTGTGTTCCATTCGGCATCAGCGAGGTGGTGTGCTCCCTTGTGTCCCATGGAGATGATTGTGTACGACCCTTTCTCATTTGGTCCGAGCTTGCGTAGTGCTTTATCAACTAAGCGTTGGAAAACTTTCTTCATTACCTTATCGCTAACTTGCAAGATATGAGGCTTTAGTCAAGCGTTAAAATGCCCTCGCATGAGGCTCCTATAGTGCTCTGCTCGGACTCGTTCCTGGTCATGTCGTTCTTCGATAACATCTACACTTACTGCTCAGTCAGTATTATTGATATCCTCATCATAATTACTGATCCTGTGAGTTGGGATAATAAACTCTGCTAGGACCACAACCTCACTGCCATAGATCAGGGAAAAAAGAGTTTCCCCAGTTTTAGTTCGCGAGGTAGTTCGATATGCCTAAATAATATTGGTCAGCTTGTCCAACCGTTTGCCCTTGACCCCTTCAAGCTTTTTTTGATGCCGTCCAATATAGTATGGTTTGTGACCTCCACCTATCCAATATAGTGGGGAAAAGTATTGGTTGATGCCAATACGTTTGCAGAATGTAGTGACCACCATATAGTGAAACTAAGGACTATTGTCTCTCATCAGGATGCGAGTTATTCCGAATTGAGCCAAAATCTATTGAAAAATGAAGTTATATATTTCTTCGGCTCGGGTACAAGAGAGAGCCTTGGCCTCAACCCATTTAGTGAAATATAATCTACTGCCACCACCAAAACCTGTCGTTTACTGATCGCCATAGGAAGCGACCCTCCTAAGGAAATGCCTAATTTATCGAAAAGAAATGGGATAATAACTACTTGCATTGGCTCACTCGAGAGATGACCAATGTTGGCGAAATATTGGCATTAAATTCATTTTCAAACAATTTTTCAAGCGTTGACGGCCAGAGAAGGTTAGTAATAACCTGCTAATAAAAAACGTCGAATAAAGTTGCGATACCCTCAATGTGCCCCAGCGTCGCCAAAATGTAGGTAATGGAAAATTGAGGTGGCCTCGGCAAAATCCAAACAACGGAGCAAAGGTTGTGTCAAGAATTTTTTATAAGATGTATTCTAGTATACAATGTTTAGCTGCTCTCAGTTGGAGAGCTCGAGCGGCTACTTTTTTAGTTGGTAAGGTGCTAAATCAGAGATATAGGAGGTAAGGTTTCCTCCAGTCATCGGTGTGGTCGAGTATGCAAAACACGTCGCTCTGATGCATAATTTCTGTGGTGGGTAACTGCAGTAGTAGTATGAGAGGATGTTCGCCTATTACCAATGTTTTAGCTAAGGTATCGACGTCAGAGTTGTGCAACCAGGGAAATTGATCGTATGCTACCGCATCGAATTTGGATTTGAATTCCTTAAGTGCTGTCAAATACCCACGAATACCCTTCTTATTTGCATCATATGAACCGCTGCTTGATTGGTGACTAATTGTGAATCTGATCGGATTCGTAGAATCATGGCCCCGCATATAAGTGCTAACTTCATTCAACAAATCACAGCATCGTATTCTACTATCTTGTTAGTTATGAATAAATTAAATCGGACGGTTTGGCGGATTTTCTCTCCATAGGATGCTTGAGAGGCCTCATCTCTTGTGATAATTCATTCTAACTGTTCGGGTTCAACCAAAGTTTTATTTGGCAGGGGTCGTTTGCGGGGTGTGGAAAATGTTGTGAGGAAATCGGCTATAGCTTGAACCTTAATTGCAGTGCGAAATTCAAACTTGATGTCCTATTCTCCTAATTCCATACTCCATTTGGTCAGTCTGCATGATGCATCGGGTTTCTGCAACACAACTTTGAGTAAGAAAGAGGTTCGGACGATAATTGTGTGTCTTTGAAAATAAGGTCGCATATTTTGAGTTGCTACCACCAGGGCGAGCACAAGTTTCTCCAGATTGAGTGACCGAGTCTCGGTGTCTACTAAAGTTTTATTGGTGTAGTAAATTTGTCGTTGTACACCATCTGGTTCTCTAATTAAGACTGTATTGGCCGAGAAAAGTGAAACAGATATATATATGAACGAAGTCTCACCTGTTAGTGGTGCTGAAAATATATCAGGCAAGGTGAGATAATTTTTTAGTGCCTCGAAGGCAGTGGTACATTCATCTGGCCACGTAAATTTTTTTAACTCCATAGAAAATCTCGAATAAGGGGTGAATTTTACCGGAGGCTTGGGAAATAAAACGCGATAATACTGCTAACCAACCCTTAAAACATTGAACATCTTCCACGATTGCAGGTGGGGCCATTTGGATAACTTCCTGCACTTGCGTCGAGTCCCCCTCGATTCCTCTTTTGCTCAACACATAACCGAGGAAGTTTCCACTTTGTACGACAAATAATAATTTACTGGGTTAAACTTTAAATTATATTTACGCACAACGTCGAACACAGGTTGAAGTACGTTAAGCTTCTTGTCTGGTATGTGTGTTTTAATAATCATGTCATCTATGTAGGCCTCGATGTGTTTACCCAGATGGCCTTAAAAGATGTGATTGACCAAACGTTGGTATGTGGATCCGACATTTTTGAAACCAAATGGCATCAATGTATAGCAATACAACTCGCGCTTGGTTTGAAATGCCGTGTGCTCTTCGTCAGACGGGGTAAGGAGAATTTGGTGATATCCGGAGTTTGCGTCTATAAAAAAAAGATATACACAACCCGAAGTTGAATCCACCAACTGATCAATACGAGGCAAAAAAACACGTCTTTTGGGCAAACTTGATTTAGATCGGTAAAATCGACGCACTTTCTCCACTGGCCTCCCTTCGTTTTTACCAGTACTGAGTTCGCTATCCAACCTGGATATCGAGCTCGCCCGATATGCCCACCTAGGTACTTATAGCCTCCTGGTTCTCGAGAGAAAATGACCATCGCTTTTGCCGCACGCATTTGGCATATGGATATATTGTTAACTCATGGTGAATAATAGGGGGGTCTACCTTTGATACATCACGAGTATCCCAGGGGAAAATATCCAAGGTTCTCTCTAACAAGTCAAGTAATATTTTTTTAAAACAGAATCCAAACTTTATTTAATCGCTGAGTATGACCCTTTACCACTATTTTTTCAATCAAATCGTTTTGGTCTGCCTCGGGTTGTTCAATCTCCCGAGGATGATCAACAGGATCAGGCGATAACAGTCCTCGGTCGTCGTTTTTATGCACCCCCCACTCGTTAATTACTATCGGATGGGGTTTGTCGAGTTCACTTTGACTGCGTAACATGTTCTGGCCGTCCTCTGGCTTCCACGAATGATCCTGACTGTATATCCTATTGGATACTTGATGAATTTCCTAAACATGCAGGGAGTAGCCTCCATCATGTGAAGCCAATGCCAACCAATGATCGCATGATAAGGGTTTGGGGCGTTGGAAATCATAAACAATTTTTTCAAATCTTTTTTGGTGGCCTTATACCCGACTTTAACCATCAGCTCGACTTCACCCACGCATTGTGAGGCCTTTCATTTGTATCCTATCAAGGTCTGTGGTGTTTCTTTGTAGGGTAGGACCTCGTGCATATGGTCATAGCTGGACTTGAAGATAATATTGGCTGAGCTCCCTCCATCTACTTAGACACGGATTACCATGACTTCCCCAATGTCTTGGTTTACTGTTAGAGCATCTTCATGCGGCGTGCTGACCTCCTTAAATCGTTGTCATTAAACGTGAGGTTGGAAATACGATCCCGATAGTTGTGATAGGACGAAGCCTCGACTGTTTGAATCTCGTGATCGACCCTTGCAATCTTGTTGGATTTTATGTCGTGAGATATCTCAGATTTTCCTCCAGCGATGGTGAATAATGATACCGCATGGTCCTAACTATGCATTACAAAATTGCTAGCCACCTCGAAATGTGATTCAGCCAAAATAAGTCGTGCCCTCAGATCGTTTTCGTCTACACCCTCGTGCTCAGTTATTTCTGCACGCCCTTCCATAATGGCGAACAACCACTGTTGTTTTCCCGTATTCGCTCTTTTGTCCTCGTTGGGGTTTCCTCATTCTTCTGGAAAACTTCCTCTCTCTGCTCGGTTTGGCAATGACGATCATATTGACATCTGAATTGAACAAACTTCCCATTATCGATCAACCTCTAGATCTCCTGCTTGAGCTGCGATCATTCATCAATGGGGGTGGCCATGGTCATTGTGATAGGAGCAAAAGTACATGTTGGATCTCTTATAGCCTGGAGCTCTCATCACTCGTAGAGGCTAATATCTCGTTATAACATTCGTTCGATCGTAGATTAAATAAATAGACTCGGTTGACGGTGTAAATTATCTGGACGGATTATCAAGATGTATCGTTCATCGAAACGTATTCCTGCAAGGCACCTTGTCTGTATTTTTTCGGTCAGACTGCCCTTTAGTCGAGTCGTAGAAGAGTCTTTCTAAGGAGTTTCCTTTCCTGGCGTCGTCCACTCGTATGAATGTGCCTGCCCTAGCCAGCAGGTCTCCCATATTTTCGGTCGGTAATCGGATCGAATCAGTTCAGAGCTCCCCTCGCCGATGGAGGTATTTTTTGAGCAAGGCGAGGGTCATATTTTCCGCTAGATCTGGTAAACCCTTCATGCAATGGACAAAACGCCTGAAATAGCTTTCCAATGAATCAATTTTTTTATTGTAAAGATCCATGATTGAGTCGCGCTCGCGTCTGGGATCTTTGTTGCCTACAAAACTCTCTCTAAAGGCTCTCCAGAATCCTGCGAAATCATAAATCGATGATTTAGGTAAACTACTGAACCAATCCATTTGCATTACCTTTAAGGTTCATAGACAGAGCTTGGCAGAGTATAGCATCATCAGGGTTATATGCCATCATCATATTACAGAATTGTTCCAAGTGCCTTTCCGGATCTCCCGTGCCATCAGAGGATTCATCCTAAATGGATTGAATTTTCTAGGGAGTTGTGCATCAAGAATGTTTTCGAAAAATGGGGATTATTTGAGTATATATGTCGATGGTTTCGGCCGTACTTGATTGTACTGGACGACCTAAACCTCTTTAGCTTGCTTAGAAGCGCGAGGCTCCTTCGTCTGTAAGGGTTCGTGATCCTTCGAGCGTCTTTTGCCTCGACTTTCACCTTCTCCTTATCTTATCTCCTCGCACTTGGAAAACCGGTCCCCATGATTCGCGTGACTACCATAGGGCCTTGACATGGGATTGGCATGGTTGGTACCTCGGACTTTAGTTTTTAGTGCGTTCATTGCGTTATTTAGTCTGACAATAGAAGCATGCATAACTTGATCTCTAGTGTCGCGTTCACAGGCCATCCTATGTTGCTCATGCTGCAGGTGTTGAAGTTGCTTCTCAAGTTTCTGGACCGCTGTCTTGGCCACGGGATCCATGCTCATCGTTTCCTGCAAGATGAGATTTGTAATATTTTCTGGTGCTTGTGGTGCTAAATCCGATTCTATCATAGTCGCCGGTGGTCCAAGTTGGGGTGAAATTTTCACAGGCGACACTATTGTCACCCCATTGTCAGTGACTACTATGTGGGGCCATTGATCCTGTCCCCTTGACGGGTTTATCGTTACTCTCCGTTGATCCGTCACCTCTCATGGCTCCTATATCTTTCACCCCCGACCTTGTTACTACCATGGTTAGATAACTCTAGTTTTAAGTGCTAGTTCGTTCTCAGAATGCCCCCTATTTGTTATAGAACAATAATATAAGGATTATAACAAGTAGAGGTTTTTATTTTTTATGAGCAAAAAATACAATTCTTTACACATGGGAGCTTATTTATACTCCCTCTTGGTCCTATTAAGTAGCTAATTAATACACATTCCCACTGATATAATACGTATACTGGAGTTTATGACATAAAGCCTAATTTTACGGTCATTACTTCAAAATAAATTTTATTAATACCATTGACCAGTATATTATGTGTGGCATTTATTAGCTTCCTTGATTATCTATCAATCACAGTAGGCTTCGATCGGTCTCGTCTGCTCTGCTCATTCTTTGTTTACTTGCTCGGTAGAAGTCTGATCGTTTCTTTAATACCGACTCCTGCTCAGCTTGCTCAACGAGGCGTCTATTCAGCCGAGCTACTCGTTGTACTATGAGCCATTGTCACTCTCCATTGAACGGTTGCCTTGCTGGCTCCTCTTTTCTTCTCAGCTAACCCTCAGTGATATGTTTCTACTCTGTACCGTTCCTTCATGAGGCATCTGTGTATATACTAAGTCTCATATGCTCTGTTCATTCTTAGTATATTTACTCGATAGATATTCGAACGTTTCTTTATTGTTGATTCCTGCTTGGTTTGCTCAGCTAGGCGTCTGCTTAAATGAGCTCAACTTTGTCGTAAGAGATATTATTATCCTCCATTTATCGTTTGCTTTGTCGGATCCCTTTTTCTTTTTGGCTGACCCTCTATGATGTAGCTCTGCTCTGCATGGGGCCTCAGTTATGTTACGTCTGTTGGTTTCCAATGTGCCTCATTGTTTAAGCATCTGCTCTTATTATTACCTGCTCAGTTTGTACTTATTTATGGGTTCTTTCTTTTCCTTTCTGCTCGAACATACTAGGTGATGGGAATTCCCTCATCAATGATAATGATGAATAAAATAGTAAATACTTTTTCAATTTATTATGAGCAAATTAACACAACATTAATCAACTATATAGATCTATTACAGTGTGTGTCATAAGAAATATGAAGAGTAACTGGACATATATATTCGTAAATGCCCATACTTAAATGGAGATCTACTTAATAAACTAAATAAATCAGTACAACGTAAATGAACATTAAGTATATACAACCAAATAGAAATATATCTCAGACTTATAAAAAACTCACACTGTAAAAAATAAGGTAGTACTACTTTAGTAAAAAGATATACTATCGTGGAAATTATACTGATTTTCTCTATATTGATTTGAAGACTCGATACTCTCTATATTTGGAGTTTATCCATAGTGGATGATGCAACTAGTGTTGCTTTACATTTTTCTATCGTATCATACCTCAAAATAATAAGTATATATTATCTGAAGGGATACAAAATGTGCCCATACGGCCTACCAAAATATAAGTCTAAATACCCAATGGTCTCTATATTATCTAACTTCATCTATTTGGACATGTGTTCTTTTTTATTGGATATACCAGAGAATACTATTCAGCACTTACTAATGGTACATCTTCGGATTACTTAAATCCTTTAAACAACCCAACTATAAATAAAAATCTGAACTTTTACAAACTTGAGCATACATATGAATCTCGACTGCTAAAATGTGTAAAATATTTTGTATATTCTCAATCTCAAAGTTTGTCTTTAGACACTGAATTACACTTAGTTTGTCTCCTTATAAATAAAAGTATTAAAGGGCTTATTATTTATCATTTCGTAATGTTATAACATACTATATATATATATATGGATTTTATGTCAATCTCATGATTCCACTAGAACAATCATAGTGAGTATGGATTCCTAACACAAATTTTGCATCACCAAGGTCTTTTATATTGAAATTTCTTATAAAAGATTGTAAAGTTAGAAAAGAAATTTAGAACTACGTAAATTAATCAGAGACTATCGTGTAATTAACCCTTTATTGTAACTGCTTTAAGTTAAGAGTTTGAGTCGTCGCACCTCTGTATAAAGGCCAAGACTAATCTAATAAAGTGGTTGGCTTTTTAAGTTAGATCTTCTGAGCACTTTATTTTTCTCTCTCTAGAATCTATTTCTTTCTCTATAATCAATTCTCTCTCGAACTAACTAAAGCAATCTAGATTATCAAACTCACCAAATTGGCGACTCCACTAGGGATCGATCAATGATTGGTGCCTACTTTGGGGTAAAAAACACCAGTCGTCCTTCAAATTTGCCACTTGTAACAAGTTGGTCCCTTTCCTTTGAGGCTGTAATAAAGGGGACTCTCATGTTTTAGGAACCAGAATAAAACCATCGTTTTTTACCACAACCCAAATTTTATTCCCTTAATACTCTTTGACCAGCCATATCAGCGATCCACATAGGACACTGATGTGTCAACAGTAAAAAAAGTAAAAACAAGTTTTACTTTTACCTATTACTTTTAACCTATTTCCAAACCTTAAACTCGACCCATTAAGTATTATAACCCGGTTAGCCCTAAACCCATCTCTTATCCAGCCCAGCTTCTAACCCTAGGTCCAACCCTGACCCAATAACCCAGCCCAACCCTAACTTCTAACCTGAAATCTAATCAAAACCCCCTTTCACTCCAGAATCCCTAATCCCTTCGCTCTTTTTCCAATTCTCCTAACCAAACCCTAATTTCTTCCCCAATTCGCTTACCCCAACCTTCTTCAGTCAATCAAAATCCTTAGTTCAATCAAAACATAAATTGTTCATGATTTAATCTCACTAGTTGAAGCATGTGAGTGGTTCTTTGTTCAAGCTACTTCAACATTTCAGATCTTTAAATGAATCGTTATCAAAACTCATCCTTGTTCCTTAAGATTCTGCTCGGTGATGCCTCTCTCTTCGCTTCTAAAATCTTATTCTTCTTATATTGATTTCCTTGTCTCTTGGTGGCTCCCTCTCAGCCTTTTGAACTGTTCTGGATCGGTCGTCTTCAATGAAATTTCTCCCTGCCTTGAGGTGTCTACTGTACCTCTCAAGATGAATCAAAGAGTTGATGGTTTTGCGTATTCATCTCAGCTGTTCAATCTTTTTCTTCTTTATTTCCTAATGAAAATTGAATTTTTAATTTTAGCTAGTGTTAAAAATTACTCTATGACTGTATTTTGATCATGGGCTGGTTGAATTCGGGCATGGTCCAACCAATTAGTGAATTTGTAATTTGACTTATTAATAATACGTCTCTTTTGATTAAGATATATATATATATATATATATATATATATATATATATATATATATATATATATATATATATATATATATATATATATATATATATATATATATATATATATATATATATATATATATATATCATTTTAATGATGATTGGTCATTAAGATTGATTTTAAATAACACACTTATGCATGATTTGGAAGACCATTTTAATTCGTTGTTTGTGGAGGCGATATTAAGAAACAAATCTCACCAGTTGTTTATTATCAATTTGGGGAAGAAATTAGGGTTTCGTTAGGAGAATTGGAAAAATAGTGAAGGGATTAGGGATTCTGGAGTGAAAGGGGGTTTCGATTAGATTTCAGGTTAGAAGTTAGGGCTGGGATGGGTTATTGGGTCACGGTTGGATCTAGGGTTAGAAGCTGGCTAGATAAGAGATGGGTTTAGGGCTAATCGGGTTATAATACTTAATGGGCCGGGTTTAAGGTTTGGAAATAGGGTAAAAGTAATAGGTAAAAGTAAAACTTGTTTTTACTTTTTTTACTGTTGCCACATGAGCGTCCTACGTGGATCGCTGCTGTGGCTGGTCAAAGGGTATTAGGGGAACACAAGTTGGGCTGGGGTGAAAAAGGATGATTTTATTCTGGTTCCTAAAACACGAGGGACCCATTTATTACAGCCTCAAAGGAAAATGACCAACTTGTTACAAGTGGTAAATGTGAAGGATGACTGGTAATTTTTACCCCCTACTTTGCTAGTTTGAATTTAGTTGATCTTGAATAACAATCTTAAAGTTTACAATGAATCCAGAAAAATACCCATTGGTTCGATCAGCTTTCGAAACACTGAAAAAAATATATTTACAAAGGACATATGATAAACAAGAAGGGTCTACCCCGATTCACCAGACTCAATATAAGATAGAGTTGCGAATGAATCAACTTCTAGATAACAATCAGAGAGAATAAGAGATTCCGTCAGTAAGGCTGAAATCCGAGGTAAGGCAGATGAATGACCAAAATGATGGTGATGGTCAATCTGATCGATCTTACACTAATCGTCAAGTTATAAGTGAGCATACAAATGCGTGCTTTGAGGTATATCACATCTAGTGATGAGTAGGTTGAAAGCTCTGGAGCAGGTTTTAAAAGATATCGAGGCTCTTCGAAAGAAGAGAATGATCAACCTCGTAAATCTAAGAAAGAACATATGGCTAGAAGAGATAGTGTACCTCGATGTTTGAGTGAACCTAACTGGTGTGAAGGGATAAATAAAATCAGTATAATGGGGATGATCAGAATTTGTATGCGGTGATGGAAACCGAGGATCAGTATGTTGAATATGTTGATTGGAGGAATTCTCCATTGACAAATGAGATTAGATCTATCACGCATCAAAGCGTTTTGACATTTCAAAAGTTGTAAAGTTCGATGGGATGCAAGATCGAGATGATCACATCGAACAATTCAAAACTTATATGATGAATTTTGAGTAGGACGACATGCTAGTGTGTCGGGATTTTTCTCAAACTTGTAAGGGAACCGCTATGAAATGGTATAAGTAAATTTCGAGGGGATCCATTTCAAACTTCAGAGATTTTTATACTGCATTTTGAAGAAAATTTGTTAGGAGTAAGTAAATGAGGGAAAATGGGGATACAATCATCCAATGAAAGCAAGAGGTTGGAGAAAAGTTAAAGGATCATACGAAGATCTTTGTCTTGACAAAATCAAGTCTGGATAATTATAAAGAACTGGTGGCGATGATAGCTTTTCGCCAAGGAATACTGCCAAGAGATTTGGCTAATGAAACAACAAAAAGAAGAGCCTTAACTTTGGGGGCTTTAATGGCTTAAGTCGAAGATCAAATCATGGTTGAAGAATCAACCAGGGTTCGAGGGGCAACAGTTAACATTCCAAAATATTTGGGGCAGATGTCATATAACCAGGGGCAATCTTCGAATTCTGCTCAGTAAACACGTCCGCGGAACAATAAACTTCCACCTCAGACTGGAGGGTATTCGAATCAAGCTTCGTCATACCAATTCAATAGGCCAAGGCGAAATCAATGGATAAGGCCTGAGTATTATGTAGACCTGACTGAAAATGTGGCTGTAATCTTTGATAAAACTAAAGAATATGTAAATTTCAGGAAGCCTGCTTCAATCAACAGACGTAGGGAGGAGTGAAACAATAAGTTCTGTAGGTATCACAATGATATTGGTCCTGATACTGCTGACTGCATCGCTTTAAAGAATAAAGTTCATACTTTAATTGAAAATGGGAATTTATTGAACTATGTAAAAGCATAGAGCAATGCATCGAAAAATCCCATAGCATCAACTTCACAACCAACCAATCCAGGTGCACAGGCTGAAAATTTTATAATTCTGGATTCGAAGGTTGATGATTTTGATGCTGCATCAGAATACTTGGACATGGATCCAGATCAGTTAATTTTGATGGCAGTGGAAAAACCAGTAAATAAGGGCCATGTTCGAAGCTTGTGTGAGTATTTTGAGTCATTGGCCATTTTCGGGGGTGATTCCATAGTTGGCAATACTGATAGCTCTAGAAAAAGACATATTGTGAGCTTGGCTACTCAAATTGAGGGAACAATATCAACTCACTTGTATGGAAAGAAAGACGTTCTCTTTATAATTTTTGATGAAGATGATTTGCAGGGTACTGGAGAACCACATGAGGATGTAGTGGTCATTGAGGTAGAAATTGCTGGCGTTGAAATTTGACGCGTATTAATAGATAGTGGGAGTTTTGCGAACATATTTTTGAAAGCTACTTATAACAAGATGCGTAATCCTCCTTGGATTTCACAATCAGAGCGCACCATCATCAATTTTACTGGAGTAACTTAGGGGAATTCGGGGAGGAGGTAAGTTTGGAAGATGCCCTTTTAAGAAGAAGGTTCAGGTGCTTTTCATGGTAGTGGACTGTCCAACAAGCTATAAGGCCATTTTTGGAAGATCCTTGTTGTCGAGGATGTATGGCGTTGTATCAACAATCCATCAATGTTTCAAGTATGTTATTGGAGACTCTGTGTTGATTTTACAGACTTAAACTGAACATGTCCAAAAGACGCGTTTCCCATTCCTTGAATAGATCAATTGATTGATTCCACTTCGGGAAATAAAATATTAAATTCCATGGATGTTTTTTTTGGTTATAATCAGATTCAAATGGATCTAAATGATCAAGAATGCACCACTTTCATCACAGATAGAGGCTTGCACTATTATAGCGTTATGCATTTTGGATTAAAAAATATTGGGGCCACATACCAAAGATTAATAAACAAAGAATTTGCTACTCTATTCGGGAAAAACATAGAGGTATACATTGACGATATGGTGGTAAAACCTTAGCAGATAATGCACATTTGGAAGTAAATGAGACATTTCTGAATTTAAGGGCAATAAGGTTAAAATTAAATATGGAAAAGTGTACTTTTGGAGTTCGATCAGGGAAGTTTCTAGGATATGTTATCAGTGAAAAAAAGGAATAGAAGTTGACCTGGAGTAGTTAAAAGTTGTAATTATGAAATCACCTCGAACTATCAAAGAAGTGAAAATTTTGACCGAAAGGTTAGCTGCACTTAATAGATTTATATCTAGATTTTCTGATAAATGTTTCCCTTTCTTTCAAGTGTTACGAAGACCAAAAAAATTTGAATGGACTTCAGATTGTGAAGAAAATTTTACAAGCATTAAATATTTTTTTATCACTACCAGAATTATTATCTAAGCCTCGTAGTGGAGAACAATGGTTTTTTATACATCGCGGTATCAAATTTTACAGTAAGTGCAGTATTGGTAAGTGAAGATTCAGGAATTCCAAAGCCGGTGTATTATATCAGCAAAATTTTGGTGGCAGTTGAAAAGATTAGCATTAGCACTGGTGGGGGCTGCTAGAAAAATGCATCTTATTTTCAAGGACATACCATTGAAGTTCGAACCTCATTTCCATTGAGAATGTTTTGCAACGTCTGGATATTTCGGGGAGAATGACTAAGTGATCAGTGGAATTGGAGGATATTGACATCAATTTTTCGCCTCGAACAACAATTAAAACACAAGATTTGGCAGATTTCTTTGTTGAATTTCATTCAAGCAGGACGGATGAAGAGGCTAGCAAGGTTGTCTTGCCATTTAATTCGACGTGGATTGTTCGAACCGATGGAGGATCTAGTATTTTGGGATGCATTGGTGGGTTTCGAATGGTTGCTCTATATGGAGAAATAATGCTTCAGTCTATTAAATTTGGTTTTCATGCTTCGAATAATGAAGTTGAGTACGAAGCTGCATTAGCTGGATTGAGACTTGCAAAGATATGTGATGAAACTTCAGTACAGTTAGAGACAGATTCCCAATTAGTGGCAAACCAATTGTCGAGAGTTTCCGAAGCAAAAAAGGATCACTTAATTTTGTATCTTAGAGAGCTTCGAAAACTAACGCTTTTATTTGATCATGTTGTTGTGGACCATATAAATTGAGGGAGTAACATGGTAGCTGATTCCTTAGCAACTATTGCATATAATGAAGATCATCCTTGGATTTTACTACAAGAAAGTCCATAGATTTTAGCCCATTCAGATCAGTGTGAACATATTGAGGAACTGTTTGTCACCCAGAGACAGTCTGAGGTGACTAGAGAACTGATATTTTGAATTTTCTGAGTAGAGGGGAGGTGCCTGAGGATGCGAAATTGGCCAAAACATTACGAGGCAAAGCTTTTGGTTATATAGTATTAAATGAGGTTTTGTACAAGAAAACATTGAGTAGGCCATTATTGTAACGTTTAAGCAGATAAGAATCATAAGAGGTTTTATCTGAACTACACGACGGGGAAGGATCATCGCATTGTGGTTTCAAGGTATTGACTCGTCGAGTTTCACTCGCAGGGCTTTATTGGCCCTCGATTATGAACGATGCCAAGAACTTGGTTCGAAGCTGTGATATTTGTTAAAGGTTTGCTAACTCTATTCATAAATCAACAGTTCTACTTATGTCTATTACCGAAGCCATTCCGTTTGATAGATGTGGAATAGATTTAGTGGGACCTTTACCAATGGACTTTGGAGGATGACAAATGATAATTGTGCCAGTAGGTTATTTTACAAAGTGGGCAGAAGCAGAACCTCTGTGTGGAAAAAAAGCTAAAGATGTGATTAAATTCATTGTAAATAGTATTTGTTGCTGTTTTGGAATGCCTAGAAGAGCTACTACAGACAATGGTTCTCGGTTCAATGATAAAAAATGGCTTTATTTTGTGCTTCGAAGGTGAGGTGATAAATTCAAGAAATGTTTTCTACACCCTTACATCCTTAAGAAAATAGACAATTAGAGGTGACAAACAGATTTATTTTAGAAGGTCTGAAGAAGAATTTAACAGAAGCACCATGAAAATGGCCTAATTACTTACATGAGGTACTATGGGGTTATAGAACAACCTATAGGGAGGCTACTTAACCTTTTTCTTTGGCATATGGGATGAATGTTGTCAGTCCTGTGGAATCTATCTTGCCTTCTTTTAGGATAATCCAATATTCCGAAAACTTGAATGATGAAGCTAAAAGAGCGAGTTTGGATCTAGTTGAAGACAAACGAGTTCGAGCATATTTATATATAATTCATGATCAAACTCTTATGAGAAACATATATAATTCTAGGGTGAAAAGGAGGGAGTTTAAGGTAGGTGACAAGGTGTTAATAATGGTATTCCTTCATACCAGGGAAAAGAGCCTCCATAAGATAGTGCCAAATTGGGAAGGACCTTATATGGTTGTGGAAAGTATAAGGCCAAGTTCTTATCGCCTTTGTGATGATCATGGGAGGATTCTTCAACATCCGTGGAATATTCAACATCTAAAACTGTACTAGGAGTGATTGTGTCAGACTATGAAATTGTTTTCTTTGATTGTTCAACGCATTCTTTCTTACCCTGTTGCCCCAAGAAGGTTTTAACGAGGCGGTATGTACATATTCAATCTATCAATAAATATTCTTTTTGGCCAATGGTTGTTTAACGAATGCTTGGTTAAACTATTTTAGTAACTAATCAAAGATGTTCCGAACTGTTGAAGTTGACTAAGAGTAGAATGTTCCGAACTGTTGAATACACTTTTTGAAAAAGCAACCATATTCGAGGTGCCACGTCCATTATACACTATAATATACGAAATGCTACGTCGATTAATACACTATATTATTCACAGTGCTACGTCCATTAATGCACTATAATATTCGAAGTGCTACGTCCATTAATGCACTATAATATTCGAAGTGCAACATCCATTAATGCACTATAATAATTCAAAGTGTTACGTCTTTGAAGTGTTACGCATTGGAATGATGATTTAAAATATCATGTTACGTTTTCACTCTGAATAACTAACATAAATAAAAGTCAGATGTGAATATAACTTGAAGAAATTAAAGCATAAACAAAAATAGTTATCATTCAATTTAATCCGATGAAACACAATGTCATTTCATAGATACCAAGTGACAAGGGTATCTATTCAAACAAAATATCATAGTAATGATATGGCATATACAAAAAAAAACTAAAATCATTCATCCTCAGAGCTCTTTTCAGAATCCTCCTTTGAATTTTCCTCCTCGGATGATGAGTTTGGAACAGGATAGAAAGCCTAACTAGGGCGTCGTTCGATGGGAATTTCACCCCAAAAGCTGGAAATATTAATTTTCGGATATGTGGCGTGGATTTCACAAAGGAGCGTGATAATGTTTTGTTCTTTGCCGTTATTAATGGATGCGAACATGTCTTTTGTACACTCATCTTCAGCGGCAATAACAACAAGTTTCTTCTTCTTATCAAATTGGGCCTTGAAGGCTGTCAAGTCGTCTTCCTATATCTTTTTCTCTGCCTCACTATTGTCAAAAGAAACTTGAAGGCATTCTAATTTTTTCTTCTCTGCAGATAACTCTTCGGAATGTTTAACCTTGAGTTGGTCCATTTCATTCTCATGTGAAGTGATGAGATTTTTTTTTCCGATGCAATTCTCTAAGATTCTTTTTAACATGGAGAATCCCTCTAAGAAATTTAGATATGGCCATCTGAAATTGATAGAACTGACTTATTACGAGGTCATAAAAAATCTCCCTCATCCTTTTCTTAGCTGCAACAACACCTTTATACTGAACCGTGTCTTTAGCCATCTGATTTAAATGACTTTGAGAATATACAATTTCTTGAGTCAACTTTTGTACTGCAGCATCGAGATCAGTGAAAGGTTGAAGTGAATCAAGAAAGTCCGGGGATGGTTTAACATGAGGAAAGACAACTTGACTAGGTTGAGGAATAAGAGTTAAGGAGGTTGTAGGAACAATAACCTCAGGAGATGTGACTTCGATAATAGCAGGTGCAGGTCTTCTACCAAGATTGTGTAGATGATGTTGAATTTATTGAACAATGGGATTCTCATCTCCAACAGACTCCTCTGATTCGTTGAAGTTGATAAGGTTGTCATGATCGAAGTGGTCATCATCTTGATCATCTCTATAGCCACAGTTACCTTTTGTTGATTGGTAGCATTTTCAGCAAGAGCTTCATTTTCTTTCTGTTGATTTTGCTTGTTATCTGCACCATCATCGCCATCAAACTATACTTCATCGACAATCTTCATAGTTGTTGTTTTTTTCTTCTTCTTTTGGGGACTTGTTTTGATGACACCTTTATTTTTTGAAGGATCAACTGTATTATTCTTCTTTGAGAAATGTTCGACTTCTACTCATTCATCGATGGTGGAGAGAGTGTTTTCATTTGTTTTCCTCTTCGAACCTCTCGACTTTGGATCTGGTTGCTAGCTTTTGTTTTTATTCTTTTTTGCCTTCTTCTTCTGAGGAAGATGGTTATCTGATCAACTACGAATTGGCAAGAATACCTTACAATCAGGATGGACTAACCTTTTGACAGCTTGTCGAGGATTGGGTTACTCCATCAAATTTTCAGGAGGCAGAGCTCCAAACGTGATCGGGAACAGGTGGCTATTAAGAAAATTGATAGGTTTGAAAGTAGTGTGGAAGGAGTTATTCCCTTCCTTTTCAGCCCAAGCAGCAAGTTTGATGAAAGTCTCGTTTGCTTTCTCTCGACGAAGGGCATATCGCCTTAAAATTTATGTTCAGAATATATAAGTTAATATAAAATAAGGACAACATCGATTGAAAATATAACTTAGATACATTAAGGTTTAAAGACTTACAATTACTCCTCTGGACGAGGTTCAATCTAGAAGGATTAACGTCGGAAATTTCTTTGCCATTCTCCCAGGCCATAGAAATAAAGACAAATTTCTGCTTCCAAAAACTTGTCTGCCTCCAATAGGTCATCGATTATATTTAAGTCATCGTACAAGGTGAGATAATAAAATGGAAGCATTGGTCCCTTTGACAATTTAATTAGAGATATGAAGTCTTCAATTTAGATCGAAATTTTGGGCAAACGGGAGGCCATGATTATAGAAATCTGCGTGAACCATTGATTTGGTGTTATTTGGGTTGGACACAGATCTAAAAGCTCGAACTAATCCACTATCATCGGGTCTAGTGGAAATCGAAGACCACAATTGATGATCTCTGGGTAGACCACCAATTCGTCTTTTCTTTACAATCTAAATGTGTCTCTCCTTTTTTGGGAAGACAAAGCGTAATATTGTCTCTCATTCCTCATTGCTTCTTCAAAACAACTGCTTGGCTCTCTTTGTAATATATATACAGAATATTTTTAGAGCCACTAAGTAGTTCGCATAATGAGTCCTCAAGTTCTCACTATTGACACACGTTCCTCGTCCGATATTGTGATAAGAACTTTCGTTTTCCTCGGTCTACGAGTCTTTTCTTTTGCATAATTTTCTGATTTTTTGAAGCTTTTTCTTTTGTTTCAGCTTTGGTATTTGATTATGTAGCGTCAGAATCAATTTCTACTTCGGATGCCTCGTTCATCAATCAAGAAGGTTCACTTGAGGGATTTTGTTGACACACTGTTACCGTTTCAACAATATCCCTCGGGTGAGGAGAAGTGGTTGATGGGTTCAAAGTAATGTCGGCATCATCTCCCATGGTTATGAAAGTCTTTTTTCTTAGATTTCGAGGAGGATAAGTTTATGTGATATTGGTTGAGGAAGGAGTTTTTTCGGATATTTTCGAAGATTTTTTAGGGTTCGAGTTTTTTATGACTGGATTTCTTTTGTATGAGGAGAAGGTGAGAAAACTGGAGTTTTGGAAGGATCGAAATTACCGTAGTATATGGTCTTCAAAGATAGAACAAAGGGAGTGTTGCGTATTAAACCAGCTGCTCTGTACTCATCTGCCCTTTCACTGATACAGAGGTTGTCGTAAGCTCTAAAGACGTTGTTATCTGATTTTAAAGATTTGGGTTTTTTTGGAAATTATGGCTTTAGATTTTCTAGGTTTTGGATGCTTTCTCATAAACTGGATGAAGATTAAACGAAAAGTTTGAAGTTTTTGATGAAGGTATCTTGTAGATTGAAGAAGGCGATGAAGGTGACAAAGAAATTTTAAGACTTTTTATAGTTTCTCTCTCAAGGAATTTGATATGCGAATCAAACAATGGGTCACAGTGTTATTTATAAGAGGAGAAACGAAGTTTTGAGAAGTGGAAGAGGTGGATGGTGATTGGGTAAGATTTGAAGCAGTTACGTGGATAAGGAACCAACATCTGTTACACTATGAGAGCAGACCTATTGCCTAGGGTATTATTATTTGCTAGAAGATAGAATTAGCATTTAGAGTGTCACCCTAGGTTTAATTTTTGCTTCGAATCATGATATGAGGAAAATATGCATGGTTTAAAATAATTCGATGTGTAAGACAGATTCAAGTGAAATAACATCTCTGGAGCACGTCGAATTGGGGACAACGGGGGGTTTCTTCGCTTATAAATATATTCGACGCATGTGATGTAAATTTTAGGATAACAACATGTTATAAGCACTTAGAATTTCAAATAAGGGGATTTCATTTACCTCTGAATATGTTCGAGGCCAATTAGTTCTCATTCATTTACTTACATGAGAACTAAGGGGGTTACTGATAAGGAAATGAAACTTTGAGGGCTAAAATATAAAGAATGAAACTTCTTATAGCAGATTGTAAAGTTAGAGGCGGAATTTAGAACTATGTAAATTAATCACGGACTATCGTGTAATTAACCTTTTATTGTAATTGTTTTCTGTTAAGAGTTTAAGTCTTTGCGCCTCTATATAAAGGCCACGATTGATCTAATAAAGGGGTTGGATTTTTAAGTTAGATCTTATGAGCACTATAATTTTCTCTCTCTACAATCAGTTCTCTCTCAAATTAACTAAGGAAATCCAGAATATCAAACTCATCACACATAGCCTTTAACCGAGTTTTCATCTCAAAATTAAAGGAGACTATTACCTCAAATAACTTATTGTATCACTATTGAGAAATCTATTTGAGATAATAGATAGATTTCTTAAGTTTATATACCATTGACTTTGAATCACCATTACAAATATCTCAGACTGTACCATATATAATGTTTTCTCAATGTTACCATTAATAAAAAAAATCCTAACATCCATTTGATGAAGCTCTAGGTGAAAGTGTGTAACCAATGCTATGATTATTTTAAAGGAGTCCTTCTTAAAAACTCAGCAAAGGTTTCTTTAAAGTTACCTTTACGTTGAATATAACTTATTGGCATAAGTCACACTTTATGTCTCTCAATATTACTTTTAAAATCTTGCTTAGTTTTGTAAATTCACTTACAACCAATCAACTTCTTTTATTTAGGTGATGAGACAAGCTCACAAATCGCATTATCTTGAGAATCAAAACTCTTCATGGCTTTACAAAAATATGACGAATTATTTATAATTACACCACATGAATATTTATGTTCATGAAAATACATAATATGATACCATATATAGTGTTCTTTATATCTCCAATGAACCTTTGAAAGGGTACTAGTTTTAAGTTTGCACTTTTTAAAGAAGTAGAGTTTGACTTTCTTGAACAATTTCATTTAGTTACCTATTTTGATGACAAATATCATCTTGAATAACTTCATGTTCTAATTGGACTAAAATAACGGACATTGAAACCAAAGCATTTGATATATGAGTATTATTTCACCAACACGAGTCATTATGGTGTGATATGATGCCTTTTTGAACTACTTATCTTTGAGAAACCATTCACCAATATTGGCGAGGTTTATTTTCGTTTGAGGGTAAGTTTGTAATTTATTTTTGGAGTTTTGTGGAAGTTTGTGAGTATTTAATGTTTGAGTAGTGAGTAGAGGGAGAATTAAGCAGCCTGGTTGTATTTAATTTTCATTACCCTCATTTAATGTTGGTGGTTAGGTATTTATACCCTTACATTTGGGCCTTATGGGCTTTCGGGTCATGTTTAATGGACCCGGGTCAAGTTTAAGGACCCATGAGCTCTTAGTAGGAGAGCAGACAGCTTAGTCAAGAAGTGATTAGGTTTTTAAGTACTTTAGTTCTTGTTCGAACAGTCCATTGGATGAGGTGTTCGAACTGCCCTGTCCGGTTAGGTGGTCTTTGTCCGAACTGTCCCTGTCCGAAGAGGCAACAGAATCCGGACTCATCAGTAGCCCTTTTTTTAGATGTTTGCTCAAATAACCTTTGTCAAACCCTGAAAAGCAGTCCGTTGTCAGTGGCAGTTTTATCCGGATAGGTCTTTCGAATTATGTTATGGTTTTATCTGGACTGAACAAGCTCTTGGAATCTAAACGGTTTTTTGCCAAAGTTCATGGGACACGTGTCACTCTTTGGTTCGTTTCTTTAGCCATTTTTCACCTTGAATTTCGCACCCACCTTTTCTGAAAAGCAACCTCTTCATTAATGAAGGTGACATCAGCGCCGTCTCTTAATCATTGCTAATCTTTTCGAATTCTCCTAGGAATCAAGACTTCCTTTTGAGGTTTACTATAAATTAAGATACTTTTCCACTGTTTTACTATCAGTTTCATTTTCACTTTGATAATTTTCAGAGCTTTCTCTCTCAAACACAAGTTCTTTACTTAGGTTGTTTATGTTCACAGCTAGGAACGCTCTAATCAAAGGTGGGTGGCTCAATCTATCTGAACTAGAAAAAGCACAAAAAGTCGAAAGGGAAAGGCGCATTGTAGCAGGCTTACCCACTTCCCGCATCGACAAACCAGCAATCTCAGCTACAGAATCTGACCAGGGTTCTTCCTCCACAAAGGGTGTCAAACCGAAGAGATTGTGTCAAACCAGTATTTCCCCTATCATCTCAGGTTCTTCGGTTCAAGAGTCAGAACCCACGGTTGAACCAGGTTTAACAGTTACTAGTTTTAAAAAACCTTCCCCGTTCTTAGCCATGGGGTCAGATGCTGATACTTCTCCCAACAAGCTGGTTGATCGAAGAAAAGGCCGGCTGGTCAAAGGGCAGGCTTCCAAGGGCACCCTTTCGAAATCAGGTGCCAAGGACATCAGTACAGGGTCAGAAGTACCCATAAAAGCACCCAGGAACAGGCTGTCCGGTCCGGAGGCCACTGGCTCAAGCCCCCGAAGAGAAATCTCCACCTCAGAGCCCCAGCCGGAGGCTAGAGTGCAGGAGAGCACTGAAACTCATCAGTCCGGTGGTCAGACTGAACCAACTCCAAACTCCCCCTTCATCAATACAACTGAAAACCCTTATTCAATAATGGAGGAAATAATGGAGGACTCTATCGAAGAGGCTCCATTTGAGTCCAAACCTTCCGGACAGACCAGTGGTGCTGTTGCTGCTCAGAAGGATAAAGGCAAGGAGAAGCTATGCTTAAGGCATCCGGATCTGCCGGAGTGTCTTGAAGGAAAAGCAGGACCTTGTTTCCACAAGTACAATGTTAAATATATTCTTGCCTTGCAAAAGATTAATTATGCCTTCATTCATACATCTGAGTTGGGCCGGATGTGTACGAAGTGGGGGATTCCAGAGAATGTGAAGATAAGAATCCCCATAGACCCCGAAACCCCAATGGACTGCAAACTCAGTGAAATAGTCATATTTACTGAGCTCTTTAACTGGGGTTTAAGGTTCCCATTGGATCCGGAAATAGTTAGATATTTCCATCTTATCAAGCTCTGTCCCAGTCAACTAAGCCCCAACGCCTGGTACACACTTATGGCCCGCATCATGGCCTCCAGGCTCTCCGGGATTCCTCAACCAATGGAGGAATTCGCAGCTGTGGCCAGTCTCTGCAAGAACCACCACATTCCCTTCTATCGCTTCAACATCGGTGATGATTATAAAGCAGTGGACGATCTGCTTGAGTCAGAGAGAAACTGGAGGACCTAATTCCTGTTCGTAAGTGGTGCTTGGGAGAACGGGAGGAAAATTAAAGCCGGAGTCAATCCAGGTCTCCTCACCAGCAGATGGATGAGTGATCGTAAGGCTCCTATTTTATATTCTTTTTTCTACTTTTATCGAATTTTCTTAAACTGACTGTTCTTATCTTTTTTCTTAGCAGTGCTGCCCAAAGAATTTAGTGACTACCTAAAGGCCGGACAGGTTACTTGCACCAAGATCAACACTTAGACTGCGGAGAAATGGGGAAACCGGTTTCACGATGCTTTCACAGGAGGCAACTTGACAACGTCTCACCTCTGGAACACTACTGGCTGGAGGGACTTGACCTGGGAAGAAATCACCACTCCACCCCCTCCGGATGTAGTCCTCAATAGAACACACGAACTGGATGGGTTACTTTACTTGCCAAGCCGGGCCAAGGCCCCGAGTAAAATGAAAGGCAAGAAAAAGAAGGGCAAGAAGGTTGTAGGTGAGGCTAACCCTGCTGAGGTGGAGAAGGCTGCTCCAACAAATCCAGAGGGGCCATCCCCAAGCCAGATCGATGATGCTCTCTTAGAAGTGGTGGAGCAGGAGAGTGTTAGCGAAGAGGTTCAATCCCCAAAACCCCTAAGGGCTCCCAAGAGAGACCGAAAACGGGGAGCAGAAAGCAAGGACAGGGAAGCTAAGAAGAAAAAGACCTCTAGGGGTGATGAACTTTCTCTCCGGCCTCCGGAGCCTCTCCCCCCTGTAGATCCTACTGATCCAACACGAGCAAAGGAGATCCCTGGTGATTTTCAAACTGACGAGGTCGGAGGAGGAGACCTTAGCATTGATGGGGTTTTCATCACCGGGCTTGATGGACTTGGTGACTATTTTGCCAACCTCCCTAGAGACGATTTTGCTGGGGCTTACCTCCCTCCGAGTACTTCGAAAACCGTCACTTTTAATGGCAAGACTTTTACTGTTTCAAGTGAAAGGAATATTATAGCTCACTCCATATTAAGTAGTGTTCAGCCAGTGCTTGTGTTGGAGAAACAAGTTCGAAGTCAGGCAGATACTATCAAAAATCTCAAATCTGACAAAGAGAGACTGTCCGATGATCTTCTTACTTCCACTCAACATGTTGACATCCTGAAGGGAGAAAACGAGGAGTTAAAGAAGAGCCAAGAGGGGTGGATCACAAAGGTTGCCACTTCAGAAGACACTATCAAAGAGCTCCGGGAGAAGCTGTCCGGATTGGAGAAAGATCTCATCTCTTCGAAAGAGGAGGCAAAGGCCAAGGATCAAGTCATTCACAACTTGACAAGTGACAAAATTTCGCTCGAGAACACAGTGTCCAAGGCCGTAGAGAAGAAAGTTGATCTGCTAAGAGAGCAAGAGGCCAAAATTCAGGCCAAGATCGATGCTTATGCCAACAACGTAATAGACACTAAAGAGCAGATGTATGCCAAGGTGAAATCGGACATGGTCCTTCTCTTTCATGAGAAGTTCCCGAAGAGGAACCTGGGAGATTTGTGGCTTCATGTAGAGTACGAAGACCTTCCCTTCCACACCATGGCTGATGGAGACTTGCATGATTATTCCAGTGCTTCATCCTTTGACGAAGAAGAAAACACCGGGGAGGGTTCTCACGAAGAGAAAGACGATCCCAAGAAGAAGATGAAGACAAGTGAGGCTGAGCCATCTTCAAAGGCTCAGTCTTAGACTATGAATTATTTTTTACTTTTCATGTTACCTGAACTAAAGTCCTTGGAAGGCCAAGGCAAATTTGTTATCGTGTACGTCATTTGACCGGATAGATCTTTTGTTTTGTTTGAGAATTTAAAAGTCCTTGGAAGGCCAAGGCACTTAAGTTATTTCAATGAATATCTTTGTTTTGCACAACTCTTGCATCCTCTCATAGTTTGTTTCAATTTTGGTGGCTAGTGTTTAAATAGCCCTTAGTTATTTCATAAGCATTCTAAAGTGAGAGTGTTTAAATTCTCCGATGACAAAATGTTTAAGAAGTCATCATTCCCTTAATTCAATCCGGATGGTATGACAAAAAACAAAGTAAGAACACTTCATTTTTTTAAGAAGGCATCAAATTTCATTAAACAGCCCGGACACCTCATTAAAACCTCCCCGTGCCACCAGGGTAGGAAAAAGTATGCCCCCAAATATTTACATGGATTTTTAAACAAGTAAATATTTACATAGCTTCTATTCCCAGTACATTCGGAGATGTTCAATATTCCAAGGGTGATTTAAAACCTTTCAATCTTTGTCTTCTAGCCAATATGTTCCAGGTTTAAGCCTTTCAATGACCACATAAGGTCCTTCCCAAGTTGGGGCCAGTTTGCCGAGGAGCTTCTCTTTAGTGTGTAAGAAGACTTTCCTCAATACCTTGTCCCCCGGCTGGAAATCTCTTCTTTTAACTCTAGAAGCAAACCTGCTTCTCATCAAACCCTGATAGTGTATAGCTCTAAGGTGAGGCTTAACTCGTCTTTCCCCTATTAGGTCAAGCTGACCTATGATTTCCACTTCGTTAGAGTGTTCGGAGAAGTTGTGAACCCGAAATGAAGGGAGAGTTTCTTCTATGGGGGCTATTGCATCCATCCCATAGACCAAGGCAAAAGGTGACTCTTGTGTTGCAGCCCGAGGTGTAGTCCGGTAGGCCCACAAAACCTCTTTAAACCGGACAGTATAGTTCTGTTAGCCACTTCAACCTGACCATTTGCTTGTGGGTGGAAAGGTGAAGAGAAAAAATGTTGTATACCCCTTGAGGCACAGAAACTCTCCATTGCCTTGTTGTCGAACTGTGGCCCATTGTCTGTCGTTATCTTTTGTGGAACACCAAATCTGCAACAGATGTTGGATAAAATGAATTTTATGACAGCTTTTGATGTTGTTCCTGCCAGGGGGGCTTCTTCAACCCACTTCGAAAAGTAATCTATAGCAAAAATTATAGTTCTGCGCCCTCCGGACGCCATAGGAAGAGGTCCCACAAAATCCACCCCCCAATCGAGCAAAATGTATAGGCTCAGAAATTGACTCTGAAGGGATGGTTGTGACATGAATTTCATTACTATATCTCTGGCATGGATCACACCTTCTCACCAGCTCCTTAGCATCTTGCATTATAGAGGGCCAATAATAGCCAGCCAGTAAAACTCTCCTTGTTAGAGCCCTGAATCCACAGTGAGCTGTTCCCTCACCATCATGCAATTCGGAGAGGACTACTTGAGACTCATCATCTCCTAAACATCGCAAAAGAGGTTTACTGTAAGACTTTTTATACAGAACGTCCCTTAGTATGATAAAACCACGAGCTTTGTGCTTCATTTTTCTTGCCAATGATTTATCCGGAGGCAAGATGCCATCAGAGAGATACTGCAGGAGAGGGAATCTCCAATCTTGAGGCTGTTTCATCTGTACATCAAAAATTTCTTCCTCTTTGCTCATATTGAGTTGAATAGAAGGGCACTCCAGCACATGGATCCAAGGATATGACTCAGTATATGCTATGGTTGCCAAGGAATCTGCTAGTTCATTCTCTGCCCGGGGTATATGCTCATAAACAACGCTTTTGAATTTAAGAGCTTTATTTTTAAAAAGAAGTAAGTACTTCACTAGTTGCTCTTTTTTGGCCTCAGATTGACCTTGCGCATGGTGTATAAGAAGCTGGGAATCGCTCATCAGCTTGACCCTTTTGGCCCCACAAATATCAGCCAACTTTAAACCAGCTATAGCTGCTTCGTAGTCGGACTCATTGTTGGAAGCCCTAAAAGAAAAACATATAGCCTGGTACATTTTGTCACCATATGGAGAAGTCAAGCACACCCCTGCACCACATCCCATAGTACTGGATCCACCATCCGTCCGGACGACCCAGACCTTTTTGTCTTTCATCTCAGTAGTCTGCTCCGTATCCCTTTCAGAGTGGAATTCAACTAAAAAATCAGCCACAACTTGGGCTTTAACTGCTGTTCGAGGAGCAAAATCAATATCGAAGTCCCCCAATTCCACTGACCATTTAGTCATTCTACTTGAAATGTATGCCTTTTGAAGGACATTCTTCAAAGGAAAAGATGTCTGGACGATAATATGATGAGCCTGAAAATATGGCCTCATCTTCATTGCAGCAATTGCTAAGGCTAGTGCTAATTTTTCGAGCATCTATCAAGCTCTTGCTAATGTAGTATACTGGATGGGGGTAATTATCCACCTCTCTTACCAATACAGCACTGATGTCACAACTTGAAACTTCCAAGTATACGAAGAGTGTCTCTCCATCAACAGGTTTAAATAAAGTCTTGGGGGAGGACAGATGTTTCTTAATCTCATTGAAGGCCTCATCGCACTGTGAAGTCCAGTCGAATCCCTTTGCACCCTTTAGAGTTTGAAAAAACGGGGCACATCTGTCCGAAGACCTTGAGATGAATTGATTTAAAGCAGCCAACCTTCCAGTCAACCGTTGTACATCTTTAACATTCCGAGGAGGCTCCATTTGGAACAAAGCATTAAGCTGGTCCAGATCGGGCTGTATCCCTTGCTCACTTATTATATAACCTAGGAACTTCCCGGACTGCACTCCGAACACACATTTTTCTGGGTTTAGCTTTAAATTCACTTTTACTAAGTTAGCAAAAGTTTCTTGGAGGTCTGCCAAGTGAGGTTGTTCATCCACACTTTTCACCATCACGTCATCAATGTATACTTCCATATTTCTTCCAATTTAATCAGCAAAGGCTTTGTTCACCAATCTCTGATAAGTAGCCCCAGCATTTTTCAATCCGAATGGCATCACCTTGTAGCAATGAAGACCCCTATCAGTGACAAATGTGGTATGCTCCCGATCCTTCGGATCTACTTGAATCTGATTGTACCCGGAGAAAGCATCCATAAAGGATAGTAGCTTATTTCCAGAAGTGGAATCTACCAGCTGATCAATCTGGGGGACTGGATATAAATCTTTTGGGCAGGCCCTATTGAGATCTGTGAAGTCAATGCACATACGCCACTTGCCATTTTTCTTTTTCACCAAGACCGGGTTGGCAGTCCACAAAGGATATTGAGACTCCTTTATATGTCCCATTTTTGTGAGCATGTCAACTTCTTGAACAATAACATCAGCCTTTTCCTTGGTAAAAGCCCTTCTCTTTTGTACCACATGTGCTATGTCTCTCCGGATGGATATGTGATGTGATATAATATCTGTTGGAACCCCTGTAACATCAGCGTTGCACCAAGCAAAAACATGCTGATGGTCTTTTAGAAACTTTAACATCTTAATCTTCAGTTCGGATGGCATTTTGGACCCTATCTTAACACTCTGGGGTCATCAATTTCACCCTCACCCCTAGAAAGCCCCTCAAACTGCTATTCTTCGTTGGTACGAACTACCCCAACGTCCGTGGAGCCAGTGTTGTAGCATAACACTCTCTTGCAATCTTTTGACTGCTCCGGACAACTCCCACTTGTCCTTGAACAACATATTTCAAACATTGGTGGACTGTCGAGGCCATTGCATGCATCCTAGAGAGTCAAGACCTCCCTAAAATAGCATTATAACAAATGGGACAATCCACCACAATAAAAAGTATCATGACCATCTTCTTAAAAGGGCTCTTGCCCAATAAAAGTTCCTCTTCGAACTCCCCGATCACATATGCTGAGCTCCCAGTGAAGCCCACAATTGATCTGTCCGAACGCTGAATTACGACTGTATTTTTAATCTTTTTGTAAGTGTTTAAGAAGAAGATATTGGCTGAACTCCCAGTATCCACCAAGATTCGTCTTATGTCATTGCCCCCAATGGATGCTCCTATGACAACAACATCTTCATGAGGGCCAGCTATATCCCTTAAGTCATCTTCATTGAAAACAATGAAGGGAAATGGAATTTGTGATTGATAGGAGGTCATGCCTCCTTCCAGCTGGGTCGCTAAAGTATGAACGTGCCTCTTCCTTGAAGAAGCAGTAGGAGTTGTCATAGTATCCCCTCCGAAAATTGTGAGTGACTCAAAAAACTCAATAAGCCCGGAGACTGTTTTACAACGTTCCTGAATGGAACCCACCCTATTTCGAGTTAGATCAGGATCCAAATATTATGACTCTACATCAAATATTTCGATTATAACCATAGCTCCCTCCGGAGCAACATTGCTTGGACCAACCCGATGAGCATTATCAGGCATATTTCCTCCTCTTCTTTTCACATATGCCCCCAACTTCCCTCTTTCAATCAAGTTCTGAACTTCTTGTTTCAAGGCTATACAATCATCAGTGGTATGGCCAGTATCATTATGGTACCGACAGAAAGAGTTGTTACGATGTTCCATAGGAGATTGCAGCGCGGCCGGCCTTCTATAGTGCACTTCTTCCTTTGTTTTATCGTAAATGGTGACCACACTTTCTTTGAATTCTGCAAACCACTCCGGTTGAACCCAAGACCCTCTCTAATTTCTAGATTTTTAACTCTGGGCAGGTGCAGCTGGCTGAGATTGAGCTTTAGCCCTGTTATGCCCCTGTTTGGTCTCCCTCACTTTGTTCCCGGACTGATTTTGGTTGGGGTTTGGTGCAACCGGGGCAGACCTCACCTGCATGTGCACCCTAGTTTTCTTTGTTTCATCAATATTGATTTGCTTTCCGACTTGATTCAGCAAACCTCCCCAAGTCATGGCTTTCTTTCTGGTCACTGAATCAGCCAAATTTCCAGGGTTTAAGCCCTGTCTCAAGGATGGTATTGCTACTTGCTCGAAGCAATCAGCAACCCATTTTTGGTGTTTACAAAACGACTTATGTATTCTTTCAATGATTCGTTTGGTTCTTGGGCACAATGGATTATTGTGTCCCCATTGCCTTTTAATTCCTTACTCCCAACAAACTGCCTTCAAAAGGCCACCCAGAAGATATCAAAGTTCCTGATGCAGCCTTGAGGTAGAATGTTATACCACTTTAGAGCACTCCCCGTAAAAGATTGGGAGAATGCTCTACAGAGTAACTTATCGTCATCATCAAAATTCATCATGAAGTTTTTAAATTGCTCCAAGTGGTTGTCCGGATCATTACTACCATCGTACTTCTCCATTTTAGTACTATCGAACCTCTTAGGGAGGTTTCCGGACATAATCTTGGAAGACAATGGAGATTGTATCCAATTCCGGCCACGACTGAACACAATATCCTCATTGGGAGTTGCAAAGATTCTTGGTTCATCGTGGAAGGCGAAAGGATCCATCAGCATCCGTTCTACATGCCTTCGGCTGTGAGATGATCCTTTGACTATATTCTTCTTCAATTTCCCATGTCTATCCCTTTTTCTTGAATACTTTTTAATCAACTTTTGCTTCTTTTTGGATCGGCCCTCATCACTACTGGAGGATAAGGATTCTTCGACTCCATCCTCGTCAGAGGAGCTATCAGAAGACTCTGAGTCTGAATCAGAACTCTCCACTGGTTTAGACCGGTGAGAATTTTTGGAGCTAGCATGAGTCTTCTTGGTACTCACATGAGTCTTCGAAGGCTCATGCTCTCTAGGGTTGTCGGTATGATGAGCGACTGATGCTTTTGACTTTTCTTTCATGCCCATCTTAGCCTTCTCTGCCCTCAGAGCTTCTATCTCGCCCTTTAATCTATCATGCTCCTCGATGGTGTATTCATCATTTTCACCCACCATTTCAAGCAAAGCTCGTGGTACTTCCGGGGCGTCCGGATTAATTCGGACTGATTTTTCCTGTTGGTTTCGAATGCTTGATTCAGGCACCGTCGTCCTCCCACTGTGGTCGCCAATTTGGTGAGGTTTATTTTCGTCTGAGGGTAAGTTTGTAATTTTTGTTTGGAGTTTTGTGGAAGTTTGTAAGTATTTAATGTTTGAGTAGTGAGTAAAGGGAGAATTAAGGAGCCCAATTGTATTTAATTTTCATTACCCTCATTTAATATTGGTGGTTGGGTATTTATACCCTTACATTTGGGCCTTATGGGCTTTCGGGTCATGTTTAATGGACCCAAGTCAAGTTTAAGGACCCATGAGCTCTTAGTAGGAGAGCAGGCAGCTTAGTCAAGAAGTGATTAGGTTTTTAAGTACTTTAGTTCTTGTTCGAATAGTCCAATGGATGAGGTGTTCGAACTGTCCTGTCCGGTTAGGTGGTCTTTGTCCGAACTGTCCCTGTCCGAAGAGGCAACAGAATCCGGACTCATCAAATATGGATCACTTTAGTGATATGATGGCTCTATGACCTAATTATATTTGTTAGATCCTTCATGAATCTAAATGGATTTTTCCTCAAAATGAACTATATCCCAGTAGGTTTAAGTAACTAAATATGTAAAGATCGACATGCAGAGCCCATCATAGAAAATTAAGATTTAATATGGAAGGATTCATCTTCCTAATCAAGACTAATCAACTATTTAGGAGAGCCGAGACCCAACAATTGAAATGCTATATATAAAATATTAAATAATCTAAAGTATAAGGAAAACCTAATTGACATTCAGAAGAAAAGACAAGACACCTCAACAAGTCGAGAGCCCTACTACTTAGAAATATGTTGCACAATTAAAACATGAAATTCCGTGGCCCTCCAAATTTGGTTCAAAATAAATAACTAGTACTTTAGCCTTCCAAGGACTTTTGTTCAAAAATGAAATAAAGTACGTAACTAGAAATGAATACATACGAATTTTACATAGTTGGTTTCAGTGTCATCTCTATTATTGTTGGCTTAAGCTATGATATATTTGTTGGCATGCATATCATTTAACGAAGCATGACCTATAGCTTTTGAGTTATAGGATTGACCTGAGTCGTTGAGATCAAGGTATCTAGGGATTAATAGTGTTATCAATGAAGATGGTGGATCATCCTAACCCTCATCAACTTTCTTCTTGAAGTCACCTAGGTCAAATTCTTTGGGAAGATCATCCTGTAATATAATGAGATAAAAATTCCCTAAGTGCAAGTTAAGGAACATCTGTTAGAAACTGATGACCATCTCAATCTAGATTTTTTCACCTTGCTCTTTAGATACATCCAATATCCACTCGTTGGTCTCTGTGATAGCCTGTTCTTTGGATTTTTTTATTGAGTTTGAATTTCTCCTCCAAGTACAAGACTTCGCCTCCCAATTTCTCCTTCAATTTCATATTTTTGACCCTATGAGTTTTCTTCTCCCAAACTAAGATATTTGTCTCCCAACGGTTTTTGAGCTCGACCTTATAACCTTGATATCAACCTCAACTTCAAACATTTCTCTATTTTTTGTAAATAAAATTTTATTAAATTGGGAAAATCGGGTAAAGGCACACTATAAAGAAAGAATATGCTTCTATTGACACCATTTTTAAGTATGGTCAAAGCAAAGTTATGATACTTACCTCAACATTGGGGCCACTTATCATGCATATATATCGACCGATTTATACTTCTTAGGAGTAATAGGAAGTTTATTGGTTACTTCTCCATATGTGACTAAAATATACCATAAGTCTTGCACCTCACCCCGGCTAGTTGGTGATGCTATTTTTCCTCCTCCATTGACTTAACTATCGGTCGAGCCTGACGTGAGACCAACATGTGATGAACCACCAATTCTTTCTCTATGACATTTTGGCATCAATTTCTGCCGAGTTGGCCGATCCTTAAGCAGAGCCAACTATGCTCGTGAAATATTTGGTCGTGATGAGGCTCATGTTTGTTTTCCTCTTTTTTTTGTTTCTATTTTTGATATGTTTTGATGGAGGAATGTAAACTTTCCTCTTTAGACATTTTCTTGAAAACCTTTCCCTTGTCAAAATAAATAACTTAGTCGAGGGGGTTGATATACCTGCAATTACTTAAGCTTTTGTATTTTCTGTTGTAAGAGGTTTTTTATGGGGTTTGTTTTGTTAGAGGTTTCTTTGTGGGGTTTGTTGGATTGGAAGCTTAAATCGAATATTTGTCCCTTAACTATAGCGATTTATTTCATATAATCTATTGACTTCAAAATGTCTGATGAGGGTCATCTGACTTGTCAATTTCGATAAATTTACTACATAACATATGAACTTCTTCATAGATTTATCACGTAAAAACAAAGTTAGTCTAAAAAATATCACATATATAATCCTTCTATATCTATACCATTTATTTCCAGAATATCTTTCAAGGGGTATATTATCATTTTTACATATATAATTTGACTACGTGATACATAGTTTTTTTCTTCCTTTTTCATTAGTTTAATTTGTCTCATTTTTCTTATGTTGAAAAACAGTCATTTTATGCTAAATTTATTATTTTTAGAATATGTTATTTCAAGTAAAATATCACATACATGGATGATATGAAACATGAATATTTGATTATTAAACGATTTATTGTTCAATGCCAAAAGATAGGTGAGAGATGCAATCATATTTGTAGATTAATAAAAAAATTTATATAAAAATTGTTAAACTAATCCGAGAAAAGTAATAGTTTTGTTTATTTAACAATAATTATTATTTTTCATGATATAATATTATAAGTGTTAAACTAATCCGAGCAAAGTACATATATAAAACACCGTCATCGACAACCAAACGACCCTAAACACACGACATTAACCTTTTAAAAACGAAGTGAATAAAGTAGATATGAAATTTTGAAATTTACTGAAGTAAATTTTAAACTGTCGATAACCACATAAATTTTGAAATTTACTGAAAATCACTTGTGGTATGAATTTTTCTAACCATAGTATTGAGAACACAAACACATAAAGTTTTTAACTATTGGGAATTTTTAACCTTTTAAAACTCCATGTGTAAAAAATCTAATTTAAAAAATTACAAACACACACACATATATATATATATATATATATATATATATATATATATATATATTGAAAATTAAACAAAATGAAATTCATGAGTGATATGTTTAGAAAATAAATTCAGTGCCAAATTTGCAACTAAATTGTTTGTAATTTAATAATATTAAAAAAAACTTATTTTGCAACGAAATCGCACA
Organism: Limnanthes douglasii subsp. nivea; assembly: GCA_036936605.1. Taxonomy (NCBI): domain Eukaryota; kingdom Viridiplantae; phylum Streptophyta; class Magnoliopsida; order Brassicales; family Limnanthaceae; genus Limnanthes; species Limnanthes douglasii. Next base: position 161,797,915 of record JAUPFV010000002.1, read on the forward strand.
TAATTCCATAACTAAATTCTTTAAAAAGTTTTTTTACCACAAAAGTGCACATATTTTCGTAATTATAAAAATGTTTGTTATTTGACACCCAATTAACACTTATTGTTTTAGAAAAATTATTTTATTTTTTCACATAATCAGACTTATTTAGCTTTGTACATAATTCCACAAGTCGATCTTTTTAAAAAGTTGTTTTACCATAACAATGAATATATTTTTTCAAATATAAAAAAATTATTTATTTCACACCCAATTTATATTTATTTTTACAAAATAAGTTTATATTTCTTTTCACACAAACATACTTATTTAGCAACCAAAGTCATATTTCCGTAAAACATTTGTATGTATTTTCCGTAACTAAACAATAATTTATTTTTTACAAAGAAATTACGATAATTCTACAACTAAAAATAATCAAAAAATATATTTCATAGATCTAGTTTTATTCGTCTTAAAAAAACAAAACGAATAGTATTTTAATTTTTTTTTTTGGAGTTATAGTTTAAAAGAAATGACGTTTAAAATAAACACAAAAACATGAGAGAGATAATAGAAAAAGGTAGGGGTATATCACACTACCATGTGGTTATATATAAATACTAATTTATCGATATGTTGTTAACTATATTTTATTATTTTTGGAGTTGTTATTGGTAAGTAAGTTCGATATTGGGTGGTTATTAGTAGATTATCCAAAAACATAAATTGAATTTAAACTCCAATTTGAGTTTAGTACAACACATATGTATTATCAAATAGTACATTTATAATTATTTCACTAAAATTAACATAATTCTTAACATCTGAATTCGATAAAATATAATATATAAATATAACTATAGAAAACGAGTTTAAGAAATTTATAAGGTTCATTTTAACAGCATTCAATATCTGAGAAAATCCTTTCACGACAACCTAAAACACAGTTTTGATTCGGTTCAACACTGCACGAAAAACGACACTACTAATGAATGTTAGATTATACTTGAAAATGAGTTGTTGTTATGTAAGGCATTTTTACTTTTACACTACTGTTTACATTTTGTGTACTATGTTTATGTTAATATACTCTGTTTTGATAAGCAATACAAATTCAACTAATCAAAAATCTGTTTTGCTCCATCAAACTAATTAACTAACTAACTAACAATAGGTGAGTTAAATCTATATATATATATATATATATGAACAACTCACATTATAATCCAAGTTAAGCAATAGATAAATATTTCTTTTATCTCTTTGTTTTTCTAAGAACTTTTATATGATATCAGAGCAGTATCTTAATAAGATTTGAATCTTAAAAGTGAAAGCAATGTTCATAGCAATAGCAGTGAAATAAATGTGAATCATCATTCTGACAACCTAGGTATGTTGATCACAAAAAAAACTATATTGCTTGATGTAGAGTTATTAGATTATTATAGGTTGCTAAACAGGAATTTAGCCTCATTGATGGTAGATCAATGGAGATTTTGTTGTTTTCTGCCAAATATGATATGTGGAATCAAATGAACAACACGGTATGTTCTTGGATCATAAACTCGATCTCTGATCCTTTGAAAGAATAATTCATGCTCTTGTACAATGCAAACGAATTATGGGAAGAAATAGGCCAAAGATATGACTGCTACTGATGAGTCGATAATTGTTTGGGGAATATATTTAGGATCTTTGTGCTAGATGTGACTAGATAGAGAAAGTGTAGAGAGATAAAGGAAGATTCAGAGAAAATATTATTCAATGCCCTTTTTTAGGCAAGTGGGTCACCCTTTTATACTAAAATAAGGAGGACCCATTTAAGCTCTTAGTGGGCCGTTCATCACATATTAATGAGGCCCCTCTACTATCTTTATCTTTATACATTGGTCCCTGATTGACTCTGAATACTCTTTAACTACATCAAATATTTATTTATTGTGTTTTTACCCCTCTAATTGAGATCGGCGAATTCCGCCCTCATCAGTAGCCCCCTAGTCTTCAGGAGCTTCGTGAGCAGAGACTTGCGAAAGAGCCATCGCCACTCGTCCGATCTCTTATCAAGCTTCAGGCTCTGTAAGTTCTGACTGCCCGATGCTCGAGGCTTCCTCATTGGTGATATTCCCGAGCCTCCTATTCCTGTTCTGCTGGGATTTTCATCCCGGGCCTCTTGTGATGGGCCTATCCTTCTTTCCGATCTCGGTGGTGCCGGCCCATATCGTCGATGGGTTCGTGATGAGTTGCTTATGTCAGCCCTTGTCAGTCGGTGGTCGACACGTGTCTTTAGCTAACGGGTCACCCCTCTGTCAGACTAGGCTCCTAGTGAGACTCTTCATCTTCCCGCTGTCTTTTCGTCGATTGGTATCCCCCGATCCTTCAATCCAGCCTATAAATACCCCAAGGTTCTTAGTGTCTCTCAGAGGCATTTTAGAGAGAGAAAACGCTGTCCGATCATTTCTAGAGAGAGAAAGAGCTCGTTCGACCCTTCTTCATTCTGGTATGTTTGTTGCATGAAACCCAGACGTTCACAGAAAAAACCGACCAAGAAAAAGAAATCTGAGTGGAGCTTTGAAGAGTGGTCTAGTATCGGAGATCGAGCAGAGGAATACCGACGCGCTGGTCTGATCTGGGGGTCTAACTCCAAACCTTTTGTTCCCGCTCCACTTCCTCACGATCCCGTTCTTGCCACCCCGGTTCCCGCAGAATCTTTCTTGGTATCTGACCTTCCGGTTTCTCCTATTCCTGAGGCTAGCCTATCCCCAGAACCCATTATCCTTTCCTCCAGTGACAGTTCCCATTTTTCAGTAGTCGGGCCAAGAAATCCGACCTTACCGTCCGTCAACTCGCCCGCTTCCCGACGTGTCCGTAAATCCACATTCTTGATAATGGGAGAAGACGATCTATCCAAGTACTCAGCAGGAGGTAATAGTCCCGAAATGGTTCAACTTACGCCCTCGATTAGAGGGATTCGGACCGGTATTAACACTGCGGTCACTTTTTTAGGTTTTCCCAAAATGCGGCTAACACCCGAGCAAGCGGAGGAGGCTCATAGGGCCATGGCACGCGACGCTGCCGACGCTTCTTCCTCTCGAGTCCGGCCGTCTGAAACAGATGCCGCTACCGCCCGCAGCTCTAGTCAAGTTCCGACCCAAGAAGCTGGAGAGTCGGAAGTCGATGTTGCTCCCGCGGGAGTCTGTATTGCTGCTGCTGGCCACGCGGCTAACCCCCAGGATGACCCCTTGCCCGAAGAGGTTGCGGCCGCCATTTCCACCAAGTACTTCAGCTGGCTTCTAACCAGGGACGTGGTTTCTCTCTTCGAATGGAAGTATCTCTACTTCCCCGAGGCCGATCATAGAGACTTACTGACCCGCTGGGGGATCCCTGAGTGTGTCAGCGTCCGATTCCCGACCCCAGGAGACCCCCGTCCACGTCAGACCCAGAGAGATCGTGGTGTTCACCGAATTGTTCAACTGGGGTTTGCGTTTCCCCTTGGACCCTGAGATTGCGCTCTATTTTCGCACCCTCCAAATCTGCCCGTCGCAGCTGACGCCAAATGCTTGGTATACCTTGATGTCCTGCATCATGGCTTCCCGCCTTTCTGGTCAAGTTATGCCGATGGAGGAGTGTATCGCCATGTCGGGTCTGTCCAAGTCCCCGAAATCCCCATTCTTCTACTCTTCTCTTGGCAATAAGTGGAAAATTGTCAACGACTTCTTGGAAGGGGACAAAGGGTGGAAGCATCGGTTCGTATTTCTGAGCGGGTATTGGGAGAACGGTCTTCCATACTCTCCGGAGAACCCGAGGCAACTGCTGCGGACCTGTGTCCATGATGGTACTACCTTCCCCTATAAATATATATATTTTTTTTTTTTTTTTTATATACCTTTATCTACCGTTCCTTTGCATAGTGTCGAAGGACTGGCTGCAGGGGGTGAAGAAGGACCATTCGGAAGCCGCGGAGGTCACTTTCGAGGTGCTGAAAAACTACTCCCGAAGGAATTGGGGTCGGGGCATGCACCGCACTTTCATGGATAAGAACTTGTTCATGAGCAACTTCTGGCGGTGCTCATCCGAGGCTCTTACCATTGAACAACTGCGGGAGCCTCCAAGTCTGGACGACGTGCTTGCCCGAACCGGGCGTCCCGGGTACATACTATACCTGCCCAAACGCAACAAGGCACCCAGTAAGCGTCCAAAGTCAGAGGACGACGAGGCAGTAGGTGACCCGATCAGGGTAGCGGCGCCGAGGCAGGACGACTGGATGCGAGTCATAACCCGGCCGCGGTGCAAAAGAGGAAAAAACGTGCAGAGACGGGGGGGGGGGGGGGGGGGTCTAAGTCGAAGAAATCCAAAACTGCGGTAGAGGATCTGGCGGTGGTCAGCGCCGGGGTGGGTGCTTCGGGGCCTAAACTCGTGGATCAAGTTGACGACGGCGGAGGTCCTGTAATGGACGACGTTGTGTTAATTCCAGACGACACTGAGCCCCCCGAGGCTGCAAACCCGGACGCCTCTTCGTCAAGTGGCCCCAAATTCCCGGTGCTGACGATGCTTAGTAGCCCGCACCCTTTTCCTCTTCGGGGCACTGATGGACTTGCTCTGTCGCTATATAACTTGCTGGTTCCGGCAGCCTTGAAAGAGCGTCGGGCAAAGGAGCTTAGCAAAAAGTTAGCCTTGGCGGAGACAAAGATTACCAGTCTTGCTGCGAAGGTCAAAACTGCCGAGGAGGCCCAGGCGTTGGCGGAAGGTCGGGTTGTTGAAGCTGAAAATCTCGCTACCGAAGCGAAGACGGCCGCGGAGACGGCGAAGCAGGCGATGGCGACAGCGAAGAAAACCGCGGAGGACGCGGTGAACGTTGCGGAGACGGCGAGGAAAGCCGCGGAAGACCGCGCCTCATCTCTGGCACTGGAGGTTCAAAAGTTAAAATCCTCGAACGTCGCTTACATCAACCGATGTAGATAGTGGTCGGACAAGGAGACTGCGGATGCCAAAGCCGCATACGTGCTGTCACTCCATAACCGCTTCCCGGACCTTCGCCTTGGGTCGCTGTGGCTCGACGTACCAGAGAAAGACCGGCCCGAGGGAGTCGATTGGGGGGAATCCGACGATGTTGACGATGAAGAAGACGATGAGGATGTGGATGAAGATGGGGACCAGTGATTTCGTTTCCCCCTTCGTTTTTTTTGAAAATTCTGTAACTCTTTGGGGGCCGTAGGCCCCTCTGTTTTTTTTATCGAACCACTTTAACTCTTATGTTTTTTGGGGGTCACGGGGCCCCCTGTGACGATCATATTTAATTTGCTGGGTATACTATTTCGCACATCGTAAATCTTAATGTTCGGTAGGTTAATTTGTTACCGAAAGTTTTCCAGAGGTTCGGGAAAACCAAAGCGTAGATCGGTAGAACCGAAAAACCTATTTTTAGGCTCTGTAGATCGATTTGTTATCGAAAGTTTTTCCAAAGGTTCGGGAAAACCAAAATGTAGATCGGTAGAACCGAAAAACCTAGTTTTAGGCTCTGTAGATCGATTCGTTATCGAAAGTTTTTCCAAAGGTTCGGGAAAACCCAAATGTAGATCGGTAGAACCGAAAAACCTATTTTTAGGCTCTGTAGATCGATTCGTGATCGAAAGTTTTTCCAAAGGTTCGGGAAAACCAAAATGTAGATCGGTAGAACCGAAAAACCTATTTTTAGGCTCTGTAAATCGAGTAATATTAAAAGAAAAGGACGACGTCCAGCTCGTCAGCTGTCCGAAGTCACAACAATTTAATATGTAGAAGGCAAAAGATTTTTTGATTATAAAAAACGTGGGTCGGGTTTTGACTGATGCCTCGTTAAAACCTCCTCGCGCCACCGAGGTAGGAAAGAGTGCATCCCCGACCGTTTACAACCTTGAATCAAGTGGAAAATACAGCGAAGTACATCGTAAATTACAAACTATTCTAGATACAATTTTAAGTGCTCAATATTCCATGGTAGCCTTAGGAGGTGTCCGAGCCGATTCGGCAGGCGGTACGTCCCGCTCTTGATTTTCTCGACAATTTCGTATGGTCCCTCCCAATTTGGGGCCAGCTTTCCGAGGCTCTTGTCCTTTGTGTGGAGGAACACGCGTCGTAGAACCTTATCTCCGACCTTGAACTCCCGACGGCGGACTTTGGCTGCGTATCGACTTCTCATTAAAGTTTGGTAGTGTAAAGAATTTAAATGGGCGCGGTGGCGCTTCTCTTCTATGAGGTCGAGCTCGAGTCGTCGGCTGTCGTCATTCGTCTCCTCCTGATAAGTTCCGACCCTGAAAGAAGGAAAAATAGATTTTGCGGGAGTGACCGCGTCCATACCATACACTAAAGCGTAAGGCGACTCTTGAGTGGCCGTGCGGGGTGTGGTTCGGTAAGCCCACAATACTTCTTGCAAGTAGTCTGGCCATTTCCCGGCCTTTCCCTCGAGGTTCTTTCTGAGGCCATCCAGAATGGTTCGGTTTGTTACTTCGACCTGACCGTTGGCTTGTGGATGAAAAGGAGCAGAGAAACATTGTAGGATATTATGAGTGGTGCCGAACGCCTTCATCTCCGCACTATCAAACTGTGGCCCGTTGTCCATAGTTAGCCGCTGGGGCACTCCGAACCGGCAACAAATGTTCGCCCAAATGAATTTGACAATATCTTTGGTCTTCGTGGCGGATAGAGGTTCGGCTTCGACCCACTTGGAGAAGTAATCTACTGCCACGACAATCTACTGCCACGACAATCGTCTGCCTTCCTCCGACGAGGTCGATTCCCCAGCGGTAAAAAGGCAGCCCTTCGGATATGGATTCTAGGGGAGCTGCTGGTACGTTGATGGCGTTACCGAACCTTTGACACGTATCGCAGGTTTTTACTATGAGTCTTGCGTCTGCCGTTATTGTCGGCCAATAGAACCCCGCAAGAAAAATTCTCCTAATCAGAGCCTTGTATCCGCAATGCGCCGTGCCTTCACCATCATGCAGTTAGGACAAGATTACCTGGGATTCGTCGAAACCTAAACATCAAAGCAGAGGTCGGCTAAAAGATTTTTTGTACAGCACATCCCCTAAAAGGACGTAGCCCTGCGCTTTGTTGCGCAATTTTCGTGCCGAAGCGGTGTCGTCGGGAAGCCGACCTTCAGCCAAGAAAGAGATAATACCCCGGCGCCAGTCTGAAGTTGCAACCGAAGAGATCTGGCATGCGATTTCAGGTCGGTTAGCTAACTCATGTCGTTTAATGATGGACGGGATTTCTTGCTCTATCATCTATGGATAACTGGTGGAGCAGGAAATCGTTGCCAAAGAATCCGCTGTGGTGTTTTTGCTTCGTGGTACATGCTCGTAAGTAATTTTGTCAAAGGAAGCGGCCAGAATTCTTAATGCCGCAAGGTACTGTACCAGGTGTTCCTTCCGAGCCTCCGCGCTTCCCGAGGCTTGGTTTATTAGAAGTTGGGAGTCGCTTATGAGTCGTACTTGTCTTGCCCCGCATACCTGTGCCAACCGTAACCCTGCCAAAGCAGCCTCGTATTCAGCTTCATTGTTCGACGTGTGGAAAATAAAACGGATAGCCTGGAGCATCCTAACACCCGAGGGAGTTACAATTTGGACTCCCGCCCCACAACCACTAACGTTTGCTCCCCCATCGGTGCGGACGGTCCACTCGCCCTCTGCTTTCTCTTGTGAGTGCGCTTCCTGTTCGGGTCGTTCTGAGTGAAACTCAACTAGAAAATCGGCCAAGACCTGGCCTTTGATAGCTGTTCGGGGTTCAAATTCAATGTCGAAATCCCCCAGTTCAACGACCATTTGGATAATCTCCCGGACATGTCTGGTCGTTAAAAAATGTATTTTAGCGGAAGTGATGTGCGGAAAACAATAGGGTGGGCTTGGAAGTATGGTCGCATTTTCCGCGCTGCTGTCACCAGAGCCAGCGCCATTTTTTCCAATTTGAGGTACCGAGTTTCGGCGTCCAGTAAACTTTTGCTCACATAGTATACCGCTGTCGGAGCTGGCCCTGATTCGCTGATTAGAGCAGCGCTGACCGCATAATCCGTGACCGCAATGTAAAGGAAAAGGGTTTCCCCCGCAGTCGGCTTGGTGAGGCGGTTCAGGGTCGATAGGTACTCTTTGATCCCTAAAAAAGCCTTGGTACACTCAGGATTCCAAACAAAATTTTTTGCCTGTCGTAGGACCTGAAAAAACGGAGCGCATTTATCAGACGATCAAGAAATGAAACGATTTAGGGCGGCCAGACGCCCGGTCAGAATCTGAACTTCCTTCACACTCCGGGGAGGCGTCATGTCGGCTAGGGCTCGGAGCTGAATAGGGTCTGCTTCAATTCCTTTCTCGCTGACGAAGAACCCCAAGAATTGCCCTGATCGGACCCCAAAAGAACATTTCTCCAGGTTTAGCTTAAGGTTGATCCCTCGTAGATTACCAAAAGTTTCCCTGAGATCGGCGAGATGGGCTTCATCGGTACCGCTTTTGACCAACATGTCATCGATGTAAACCTCCATGTTTCTCCCGATCTGGCCTTCGAATGTTCTGTTTACTAGCCTTTGGTATGTCGCGCCAGCGTTTTTAGTCCGAAGGGCATCACTTTGTAAAAATATAATCCCCGACCCGTAATGAACGTAGTATTCTCCTGATCTGCGTCATGTAACTTAATTTGATTGTAACCGGCATAGGCGTCCATAAACGAGAGTAGCTTGTTGCCCGACGTCGAGTCTACCAGCTGGTCGATCCTCGGCATCGGGAAAGAGTCCTTCGGGCATGCCCGATTAAGATCAGTAAAGTCCACGCACATCCTCAATTTCCCGCTTTTCTTTTTAACCAGCATGGGGTTAGAGATCCATAAAGGGTATTTTGCTTCCTTGATGTGTCCGACGCTGGTCATTCTCTCAACTTCCCGCAGAATTACTTCCGCCTTTTCGGGGGAAAAAGCCCGACGCTTCTGGACGATTGGTCTGATATTTCCGTTGATAGTCAACTTGTGAATCGCGAAGGATTCTAGTACCCCCATGACATCCCCTGAGCACCATGCAAACAAGTCTAGGTTCTCTCGTAGGAGGGTCATTAGCTGTTCCCTTAGGGTTGGCAAAAGGTTTACCCTGACCCGCAGATATTGCCCGTCTGCAAAATAATGTAGTTCGCATTCCTCGTCTGTCGTCAAAAGGCTTGGGGCCTCCCGGGGGTCATCCACCGGTTGCGATCCCGGAGGCACCCCCCTTAATTGCTATTCTTGAGCCGGAAACATCTCTTGGTCTTTTTTCGGAGCTAACGCAGCTCGGTAACATTCCCGCGCTGCTTTTTGGCTGCTTCGGACCACTCCTACATTGTTCCCGACCACGTACTTCACACACTGATGAATAGTAGACGTCACAGCATGCATGCGCGATATCCAAGATCGGCCAAGAATGGCGTTGTGTGAGGTCGGCGCGTCCACTACTACAAACAAAATCGTGACCTCCTTTTTAAATGGGCCGCGGCCTAACTGGACCACGCCCTCGAACTCCCCGACTACGTCGGCTGCTGATCCGGTAAACCCGACAATGGTGCGGTCAGATCGCGCAATCACCGGTCGCGTCCTGAACTTAGCGATGGTAGATGCGAAGATGATATTGGCCGAACTCCCGGTGTCTACCAAGATGCGCCGAACCTCCTCTCCCGCTATTGCTGCCCCGATCACAATGGCGTCCTCATGCGGTCCAGCTATGTCTCTCATGTCGTCGTCGTCGAAATGTAAAATCGGTGAGGGGGCGCTTCTGGTTTGGAAGCAAGTTCTGGCTTCCAACTGGGTGGTCAAGTTGACAATGTGCCTTTTCCTGGAGGAATGCATGACTCCCGCCATCGAATCCCCCCCCGAAAATCGTTAGAGATTCAAAAAGATTACAGAGGTCTCGCACTTTACCGATATTCTCCTCAATCTCTTCCTTGATGATCCCGATAACATCGTGATTAGATTTTGGGTCACCGAAGCGCGAGGTCGGGGAAAGGGCGCTTCCGGTTTGGAAGCAAGTTTGCGTTTTCAGCGGAACGGTTTGGTCGGGGAAAGGGCACTTCCGGTTTGGAAGCAAGTTTGCGTTTCCCCTCATCGGTCCTCCCCTGGAGACGGTTAATGATTCAAAAAATTCACAAAAACCACGGATGCTACCGACACCTTCCTTTGCCCCCTCCTCAATGACCCCGATGATATTGCGGTTGGCTTCGGGATCAAGGTACTCAATTGTCACGTCGAAGTGGTCAGTCACCTCTGAAATGGCCATGGTCGTTTCTGGTTTTGGTACGATCACCACCTCCTTCGAGGTCGTGCCTTCCTGTGCCTTTTTTACATACTCCAACAAGTTCCCGTGCTCTATGAGCATCTGTATCTCCTTCTTCAAGGCTATGCAATCCTTCGTGTCATGCCCGATGTCTTCGTGGTAGCGGCAATAGCGGTTAATCCTTTGTTCCCGGGGCGTCGGGATGGGGAAAGGCCTTCGCTACATTCCGCTCCTCTTGGTTTTTTCGTAGATCGATGACACGCATTCCGTAAGGTCTGTGAAATAGGCAGGTCGCGTCCACTTGTTGGACATGGGTCGAGAGATCGCCGGTCTTGTTTGCCTTGGTTTCAGACCGGTCGGGGTCGGAGGTTTGGTTAACACTGGTGTGCTCGGGTGTATCGCGCTAACTGGTTGGGCCGACCTGGCGTAATCTGATCGGGAAACCTGCTTTATTACGACCGACGCTTGGGCGCTCTGTTGAATCTGTGCTGCCAGTTCAGACGCTTCTGTTTCTTCAATCAATATTTGCTTCTCTATCTGTGCCAGCAATGCGGAAAAAGTGAACGCTTGCTTCTTGGTCACAGCTTGCTTCATCGGTCCTGGGAGCAAGCCTAAACGAAACGCCGTTAAAGCCACATTCTCTTCACAATGGTCCAGGTCGGTTTTTGCGTCAATGAACCGCCTAGTATAGTCTCTGAGGCTCTCCCCCAGCTTCTGTCGACAATTCATGATAGTATCTCCGTTGGCACATAAACTCTTACTTCCGACGAAGTGTTGCCTGAACATCGTCCAGAAAGTCCCGAAGTTCCGAATGCACCCCTGCGGCAAGTGGTTGTACCACTTTGAGGCTCTGTCTTTGAAAGTCATAGAAAATGCTCTGCACAGGAGCTTGTCATCATTGTCGAAGCTTAACATGAAATTTTTGAAAGCCTCCAAATGGTTATCCGGGTCCTTTTTTCTGTCGTATTTTTCTAACTTAGAAATGTCAAATCTCCTCGGGAGCTGTCCCGCCAATATTTCATCGGATAATGGAGAGGCCCTCCAGTTGACTCCGAGCTCACATGCTCCTCCCCCAAGACCCTCGGTCCTAACTCCATAAAGCCCCTCGACCCCTGGGCTGATGAATTGGCTACTGGTTCTGTAACCATGGTTCTGGCTATTCGATGGTTGCCACAGAATCGTTGGCAATACTTCCCGTTCTCCGCGGTTGGCGGTATGCATTTCCTCTTTCTCAAAAGATACCGGGGTCGGCTTATCGGCGCCGCCCTTCTTATACTGCAGAGGGTCGGCCCTGGACCCTCGAAGGCGTCGGGATCGATTCTTCTACGCTCGCTGAACCCTTTCCCGCCGTAGATATTCTTTGCCCGACGAATCGTCTGAGGGGTAGTCCGACGTCATGGCCCGATGGTTCTCGAGGTTCCGACGAGTCCTAGCATCTTCTTCGTCATCGGGGAGAGGATCCCTGTAGTACCTAACAGGTCGGGCCTCTATTCGCGGATCGTTGCCATGGCCAGCTGCCCCCCGGTCCTCCAGGAGGGGCTCTTTGCCCTTCCCTTCCCAGGCTCTTTTCTCGCCCAACGCCCGCTCCCTTTCTTCTTCCAACCGAGAAATGTCCTCAAGGAGCTGCTTTCGGGTCATTATCAGAGTTGACCGCTTGTCCCGTCCGCCGTGCCATTCTCGGGCGGGGACTACCGTGCCTCCCGAACCTGAGACGGCTCGGACGAATTCTCTACCGTCCCTCTCTATCGCCGCATCGTTGTTCATCCCGAAAAATGTGATTTTCAACGGACAAAAGATTCCTTTTTGGTATCACTGTTCCCACAGACGGCGCCAATGATGAGTCGATAATTGTTTGGGGAATATATTTAGGATCTTTGTGCTAGATGTGACTAGAGAGAGAAAGTGTAGAGAGATAAAGGAATATTCAGAGAAAATATTATTCAATGCCCTTTTTAAGGCAAGTGGGTCACCCTTTTATACTAAAATAAGGAGGACCCATTTAAGCTCTTAGTGGGCCGTTCATCACATATTAATGAGGCCCCTCTACTATCTTTATCTTTATACATTGGTCCCTGATTGACTCTGAATACTCTTTAACTACATCAAATATTTATTTATTGTGTTTTTACCCCTCTAATTGAGATCGGCGAATTCCGCCCTCATCAGCTACAATGGTCTATTAGTTAAAGAGAGAAATATGTCTTCTTACTCCACGAATCCTGAGCGTAATGGATTTTTTAAGCTTAAAAGACTATGGGATAAAAGAAATGCATTGAGACCATTTTTAATATGTAAATGTCAAAACAATTGTGATTGTAGTGTTTACTTAGAGCTAACGAAAAGAGAGGAATAAGTTATGTTAATGCAGTTTATTCTTGGGCTTAATAGAAGCCTTAAAGAACTTAAATATTAAATTCTCTTGATGGATCCCATGCCTTTCATCAACATAGCATATGCTCTTGTTCTTTCGATTGAAAAATACTAGTTGGAATGATTTGAGTGAAGAAAATGCTAATGAAACTTCAGCCATGATGGTGAGAATGATTTCAAGTTGATAGAAAAAGAAATCTTGATAAGGGAAAGAAAGAATACTTGAGATGTACTTCCCGTCTTCAAATGGGACACATTAAAGAAAATTGTTTTAAACTAAAAGGTTATCGTGAATGGTGGGAAAAGAAGAAATAGAATAATAAAATTGGCTCAAACAATTCCAGTGGCTCAAACAATGCCACTGTTTATTATACTGTAAGCCCTCTAGATGATGGTCAAGAAGACATATATAATATGCAAGAATAAATGCATACGATTATGAAAGTTCAACAAGACTTGTGAAAAATTCTTGCAAATGGTAAGAAATCATAAGATCATAAAAAAATGCAAGTGTTAATCTGGCTTTTCATCCAATAATGATAAAATTAGTAGTAAAAATGAAGTTTCTGGATCATAAACACAGAAGCGTCCAGTCATATGTGGTGTGATCCTTATATTTTTTCAAAGATTTCTCCATTGCAAAAACCTTCTTCCATCACTTTGCCTGATGTCTAAATTAAAACTGTTTTATTTAAAGGGCCAGTCATAGTGCATGATAAGCTAGTTTTACATTATTATTTGTATGTCCCATATTTCAAGTTCAATTTACTATTTGTAACAAGTGTGTGACTACTTCATGTACTTCTTGTAAGTTCTTAAGTGATCACTGATTTCTTCAGGACAAACACTTTCAACAAGTTCTTGGGTTCGGAAAGCAGTACAAAAGGCTATACCTTATCAAAAACCTTTTTTTATAATCAAAGTTGCATTAAATCTCATTGTTCTAAATTTTATTTTTATGATCCTAGAGATCATAATGTAGCTTTTGTAATAAAGCCAAACATTGGGCATCTAAGACTTCGACATTGTTCCAATAAAGTTGTGAAGGTTTTAAATGTAATGAATTATGTTGGTGATAATACAGTTTGTGACATTTTTCCTCTAGCCAAACAACAAAGAACCACCTTTCCTTCAAGTGCTTCTACCAATTTTAGAGCTTTTGAATTGATACATTTAGACTTATGGGGACCCTATAGGGTGATAAGGATATAAAATATTGAAGGTTTGAATGTAATGAATTAAATTCTTATATGATCAATTGTAAAGATGTAAGATAAGGTTTAGACTGTTTGTAAAGAAGTGGGAATAAAGTGCAATTAGCCCATTTGTGCAATTAATTCTGTTACACTAAGTCTGAACACCTATAAATAAAGGTTGAGGCTATTAATACAAGGATCGATATTTTCTTAAGTTGAGGCTATTAATACAAAGATCAAAACTTCCTTAAGCTGAGGCTGTTAATACAATGATCGATACTTTCTTAAGCTGAGGTTGTTGATACAATGATCGATACTTTCGTAAGCTGAGACTACTTTCTACTTTCATTTTCTCTCTCTGAAATCAATCTCTCTCTTTTATTTTAAGAAGTAGATTAAATCTTAACAAATTGACGATCATAGTGGGAGTTTTCAATCGATCAGTACCTTGATTTCGAAATATAAACCAGATAAATTGAATTTCTGATCAATTACAGTTGTTTTTTTATTGATAATGGAGCTAGGGAATGAGAATGATCCTTTGGTTTGAAAGGAAATCAAAACGTTGAGATCTGATTTGTGAAGAGAGGAAAAAGATCATGAAATTTCAGTTCAACAAACTCATTCAGACATTGAAGCTCGAATGAATTAGCTATTGGATAAAATCACAATTCCAAATAAGAAGTATGTTCAAAGAGAGTAAAATATTCAATCAGGTAGGTTGAAATCTGAGGTGCGACAAATGGATGAGAATAACGATTTGGACAATCAATCTGATCGATCTTATATAACTCACCAGATTTTAAGTGACTGGAGGAAACACATTTTGAATGTGATAAAAAGCATTGTAATTCACGAAAATAGAAAAAAACAAGCATAAGTATGTTACATCAAGTGATGATGAGTTTGACAGTTCGAAAAAGGAACAAAAGAGGTAACGGGGATATTCAAAGGAAGAAAAATATCGGCCTCGAAAATTACGTTAAGAATATAGATCAAGAAGAGACAACGTGCCTCGTTGTTTGAAGGAAACATAATGGTTTGAAAGAAATACATCAAATCAGTAGACAAGTTTAGATGATCAAAATTTGTACATTGTCATGGGAACATGAGGATATGACTAATACGTGCAAAGAGTTGACTGTAGAAATTCTCCTCTCACAACTGAGATTAGGTCTATTACTCTTCCGAAGTGGTTCGATATTTCTAAGGTCGATAAAATTGGTGGGATGCAAGATCCCGATGATCACATCGAACAATTCAATAACTATGTGATGAACTTCGAAGATGATGATAAGTTGGTATGCATAGCCTTTTCACATACATTTAAGGACACAACTTTGAAATGGTACAATAGGATTCCGAGGGTATCTATTTTTAATTTCAGAGATTTCGATACAACGTTTCGACGATAATTTGTGAGAAGTAAAGAAATACGAGAAAATGGTGACACTATCATACAGTGTAAGCAGGATGTGTGAGTGAAGCTGAAGGGCTATACAAAGAGTTTTGTGTTAACAAAACACAGAATTAGATAATTGTGGAGAGTTGATAGCCATCACTGCAATTTGAGAAGGTTTATTACCAGGTGATTTAGCAAATAAAACAACAAAGAAGAAAACTTTAACTTTTGGAGCGTTGTGGCTCCAGTCGAGGATTAAATTAAAGTAGAGGAATCAAGTAAAGTTCGAGGGATGGTTGGACCTAGTCAAAAGAACTCAAGGCAGGTGCCAAGTAATCAAAGACATTTTTTGAATTTAACTCAACCATCTTGTCCAAGAAATAACAATAGTTTTCGTCCTCGAGCTGGAAGGTACCCAATTCAAGCTACAAAGCATTAATTTCAAAGACCAAGGCCAAATAAGTGGATAAGGCCAAAATATCATGCTGATTTAACTAAGAATGTTGTTGCGATTTATGAAAAGGCTAAAGGATACGTCAGCTTTAAAAAACCAGCTCCGATAAATAGACCAAGAGAAGAACGCAATAACAGATTCTGTAAGTATCATAATGATATATGACATGATACTACAGATTGTATAGTTTTGAAAAAGGAAATACAGATTTTAATAGAAAATGGAAAATTAGCTGTTTTTATCAAAGGGTAGAGGAGTGGATCAAATGCATCAAGTGCATCAACTTTGCAAGCAGTGAAATCCAAATTCAAAGGAAGAAAATCTGATGATTTTAGACTCTAAGTTCCATGAGTTTGACGCAACTTTAAAATATTTCGACACAGATCTGGATCGGTTAATTTTGTTTGTTGTGGATGAATCGGTAGAGCAAGGATGAATTTGAAGCATATGTGAGTATTTTGAGTCCTTTGAATTTTTTTGGGGATATTCAATGACTGGTAATACTAATAACTCCAGGAAAAGATATGTGGTAAGTTTAACTACTCAAATGGAAGGGAGGATGTCTATTCATTTGTATGGAAATAAATATATTCCTCTTATTATTTTTAATGAAGACGATTTGAAAGGCATTTTAGGTCCTTTTGAAGATGCAGTGGTTCTTGCAGTAGAAATAATTGGGATTGAAATCCGACGTGTTTTAATAGATACTGGAAGTTCTGCGAATGTTTTGTTCAAGTCAACATATGATAAGATGCATAATCCACCTCAGATTTGTCAATCTGACTGTACTATAATTGAATTTACAAGTGTAACTGCTCATGTAATTGGATAAATCGAGGATGAAGTGTGTTTGGGAAAAGGGCCTTTGAAAAAGAAAGTTCAAGTTTTATTCATGGTGGTGGATTGTTCGACCAGCTATAATGCTATTTTTGGAAGATCTTGGCTTTCGAGAATGTGTGAAGTTGTTTCCACCATTCATC
The DNA here is from genome assembly GCA_036936605.1 of Limnanthes douglasii subsp. nivea. Lineage (NCBI taxonomy): Eukaryota > Viridiplantae > Streptophyta > Magnoliopsida > Brassicales > Limnanthaceae > Limnanthes > Limnanthes douglasii. The sequence goes on from JAUPFV010000002.1 coordinate 161,814,554, forward strand.
AGTGCTTGAAATATGTCAATGAAGATTGTGTTGGGGTGGTGCGAAGTGATCAAAAGGTAGCCAGAGAATGTTATGCAACAACTCTTCGTATCCAAAGTCCTAACAGTGAAGATCAAATGGCTGAATAACAATCAGGAGGGTTGACCTCGAAAGAAGAAGGAATTGATGATCTGAGGGAAACCACGAGTTCTCTAATAGTAAGTAAAGGCATAGAAGAGTATTCTTTTCCCAATGGAAATATTCTTCAAATAGGGACATTACTGACACCAACTTTGTGTCAACAATTTTTACAATTTTTGTTTGCTAGTTTGGATGTCTTCGCTTGGAAAATAGAGGATGTAGTGGTGTATCTATCTGATGTGATATGTCATAGTTTGGTTATAAATTCAAGGATCAAGCCAGTTATAAAAACAAGACGGGCTTTTTATGTTGAAAAATTATAGGCTATTTTTGTAGAAGTGGATCGTTTGTCTAGGGTAATACATATTAGGGAGGCATAATATCCTTTATGGATTAGGAAACCAAGTGTTGGTTAAAAAGAAGAATGGAAAATGGAGAATGTATATTGACTTCACAGATTTGAATCCAGCCTACCCTAAAGATCCATTTTTTATTCCTCGAATAGATTAGCTGGTTGATTCTACTTCAAGAAATAAAATTTTGTATTTTATGGATGCTTTTGCAGGGTATAACCAGATTCAGACGGATCCAAAAAACCAAGAAATCACTAATTTATCACTAATCGAAGCTTACGTTGTTATAGGGTTATGCCCTTTCGGTTGAAGAATGTTGGAGCAACATATCAAAGGCTGGTGAATAAAGCTTTTGCCTCTCAGATTGAGAGAAATATGGAGGTATATATTGATAATATGTTGGTTAAAAGTCCAGTTGATGATATGCACTTGGAGGATTTAGAGGATTTTTAATTTTTTTTAAGGTCTATTCGATTAAAGCTAAATTATGAGTAATGTACATTTGGAGTTCGATCATGGAAGTTCTTGGGGTATATTATTTGTGAAAAAGGGATAGAGGCTGATCCAGAGCAGTTGAAGGCTTTTGTATCAATGACATCACCTCGAACTATTAAGGAGGTGCAAATGTTAATAGGAAGGTTAACTGCCCTTAATCGATTTATTTCGAGGTTTTCTGACAAGTGTTTTCCTTTTTCCCAATTGTTACGAAGACTAAAGGATGAAGGGACTTTATTTTATCACCAAAGATATTGTCCAAGCCTCGAACTGAAAAGAAGTTAGTTTTATACATACCAGTGTCACACTTCACAATGAGTGCTATTTTGATAAGTGAAGATAAGGGAGTTTCGAAACGAGTTTACTATGTTAGTAAAAGTTTCTTGGCAGTTGAGAAAATGTATTTGAGACTTGAAAAATTGGCTTTAGTTTTAGTGGTGGCTGCTAGAAAAATGCGCCCTTACTTTCAAGGTCGCACTATTGAGGTTTGAACTTCTTTTCCACTAAACAACGTGTTACAATATTTCTAGAATGATGACCAAATGGTCAGTAGAGTTGGGATATTTTGATGTCACTTTTACGCCTCAAACGGCTATTAAGGCTCAAGCGTTAGCTGATTTTCTTGTTGAATTTCATTCAAGCACAACATATGATGAGACAAATAAAAAGGTCTTGCCATAAAATTCGATGTGAGTGGTTCGAACTAATGGTGGTTCTAGTATTTTGGTTTCTCCTTCTGGGGAGACAATGTATGAAGATATTAATTTTTTTTTCATGCATCAAATAATGAGGCTGAGTATGAAGCTGCATTGGCTAGTTTAAGGCTTGCAAATATTTGTGGGGCAACCATAGTGCATTTGGAAATAAATCATAATTAGTGGCAAATCATATGGCATGTGTTTCCGATGCTAAGATGGATCATTTAATTTTGTATCTTCGCGAGCTTTGAAATTTGGCTCTCTTATTTGACAAAGTGATTGTAGAGCATATTAATCGATGAGATAATACAGTTGTTGACTCTTCGGTAACAATTTCTTATACATAAATATCTTTGGATATTGTTACATGAGAGTCCTTCTATTTTAACACGATCAGAGCAATACAAATATAACGAGGAAGTATTTATCACTGCAGGTACAATTTGAGGAGATTGGAGGTCTGATATTCTTAATTTTTTTACTAAGGGGTATGTTATGTCAAGATCGACAGTTGGCTAAAAAATTAAGATATAAAGCCCATGGTTATTTTGTATTGGATGTAGTGTTATACAAGAAAACTTTAAGTAGATCATTGGTATGTTCTTTGGGAAAACAAGAGTCTCAAGAGATTTTATCTGAGTAACATGATGGTGAGGGTTCAACACGTTGTGGTTTCAAGTGTTTGACGCGTCGGGTTTTTTGGAAGAATATTATTGGCCTTCAGTTATGAATGATACTAAAGTTATAGTTTGAGGTAGTGATAATTGTCCCATTCTATTTACAAACCAACAGTACCACTTATGTCTATTTCTGAAGTATCCCTTTTGACAGATGGGAAATAAATTTGGTAGGACCATTTCTTATGGCTTATGGAAGACGTCAAATGATCATTATGGTTGTAGATGACTTTTCGAAGTGGGTAGCAGCTGAACCATTGTCTGCAACAAAGGCACAGGGTATTATTAAGTTCATTATGAACAATATTTGTTACCGCTTTGGAGTGCCATGAAAAATCACTACAAATAACGGTCGTCAATTCAATAACAGAGAAATGACTTCTTTTTGCGCTTCGAAAGGAGTAACACAATACTTTTCTACACCTTTTCATCTTTAAGCAAATGGTCAAGTAGAAGTGACTAATAAATCTATCTTGGAAGGTTTGAAGAATAATTTAAAAGATGTCACAAGAAAATGTCCTAATTGTTTTCAAGATGTGTTATGGTCTTATCGTACGACTCCTAGAGAGGCTACTCAAGAAACACATTATTCCTTGGTATATGGGATGGAGGCTTAAATCGCTGCTTCGTCCCTCGACTATCACATTTTGTATCATTTAGTCCCTCGACAAAAAAATCACGGCTGAGGGTCCCTCGTCTATCAAAAATCTATAAATTTAGTCCCCGCGCGTGGTTTTTGCTGTAATGCTGCCACGTGTCACTATAGTTAAATGGTTTGCGTTCCACAGATAGTCCTTCGACTTTTAATTCCATTTTTACCCTTCAAATTTAATATTTTTTAAATATATATTTTTATTTTTATTTTTTAGTTTTTCTCAAAACAGAGTATAGCAAAATTTGCTATACTCTGTTTTTTTTCAACTACTTTAGTTGGATCTTATGGACATCGTGGGTTGGTCCCTTTTGAATCCCCACTTTGGTTTGAAAGTGCTAACTTACTTTTGGAAGCATGAACAACAATGAAAATTCAATCCTGTCTTGATCTTTCTTGACCATCATCTTCTCTTCTAACCACAACCTACTGTCTAATCCACTTCTTGTCCGAAACAAGAAGATAGTCGAGCCAGTAACAGGACTAAAGTACCAACCATGAACAAATCAATCAACAACCCATCAAAGAAAATCGTCTGGTTCCCTACAAAATTCCATTGCAGCCTCTTCACCTTCATTACAGTCTTCTTATCAATACAAACAGACAAAACCGGGTTCTTCGAACCTACAGTTTCACCGCATCGAATCGTTATATCATGTAAAGCTCCGGTCGGGAAAAATCGAGCTTTGGTTGTGTAAAGGGTGTTCCCCGAATAATATTCTTTACAAGAAACGAGATTGAATTTCGAAAAACTATTGCTTTTGTTGTTGTTCACGGCTTTGGGTACCGCTTCTTCCGCTGTGTCACCAATAACAAGTCCTAGTTCTGAATCGACGATAACAACAATGTAATAGTTAGCAACAGGCTCTAGACCTGTGTTTGCGTACTTGCTTGTCGAAAGATCCCAATACACTTCGATTTTTGAGGAGTTTAATTCGAGAGCTCTGCTTCCTTTCTTTTTCCTGAACAATCTTGAGTTTGTGGTGAGCTTGATGGTGCTGAATGTTGATAGATCATCGCCGATTGAAATGGTGAGACCATGATTTGATTGTGTTTCGGACCACGAGAGAGTGACCAAGATGTGGTTTGTGGAGGAGATCGAAATTTTGTAGCGATTGATTACTGTTTGTTGGATCGAATGGATTAGTGTTGGGTTCATACAGGCATTACCATACCAGCATCTAAATATGATCCAATCAATCTAAAAGCAACTTAACAGTGTATATTCTTTGACATCAAAGATCAGAAAGAGACTTTTTTACTATAAACAAAGTAGAGGAATCGGAACAGATTCTGAAAAAGCTAGCATCTTTCTACTCAGGATTCAGGAGGTATAATCAAAAGCATATAGAAAGGGGACCAATACTAAAAGATGATGAATACAAACCTTCTTCTTCCCGCCCATGGCTTAGATCTGAACCACCAATAGTTTTCAGTATTCACAATTGAAGAGATAATGAAAGAAAGAGATAATGAGCCAATAATGATGGATGAAACCGAAGCGAGGATTCAAAAGGGACCAACCTACGATGTCCACAAGATCCAAGTAAAGTAGTTGAAAAAAAAACAGAGTATAGCAAATTTTGCTATACTCTGTTTTGAGAAAAACTAAAAGCTAAAAATAAAAATATATATTTAAAAAACATTAGATTCGAAGGGTAAAAATGGAATTAAAAGTCGAAGGACTACCTGTAGAACGCAAACCATTTAACTATAGTGACATGTGGCAGCATTACAGCAAAAACCACGCGCGGGGACTAAATTTATAGATTTTTAATAGACGAGGGACCCTCAACCGTGATTTTTTTGTCGAGGGACTAAATAGCACAAAACGTGATAGTCGAGGGACGAAGCAGCGATTTAAGCCTCGGATGGATGTTGTTAGTCATGCAGAGTCTACTTTACCTTCTTATAGAGTACTCCAATATTCTGAATAGGTGAATGAAGAAGCAAAAAGAACATAGCTAGATTTGATCGAGGAAAAAAGAATTAAAGCTCATTTGAATATGACTCATTATCAAACTTTGATGAGGAGTCGATATAATTCGAAGGTAAGACGAATGGATTATAAAACGGGTGACAAAGTCTCAACGAAGGTATTGCTCCATACAAAGGATAACGACTTGGAAAGATGGCCCAAATTGGGAAGGTCCTTATATAATGATGAAGAGGATAAAGCCGGGTATGTATCACCTTTGTGATGAGCATGAGAGAATGCTTTAACATCCTTGGAGTATAGAACACCTGAAGATATGCTGGAAATGATTTTCTTGTTTTGAATTTTTTGAATAATTGGCACACTCTTTCCTACCCTGTTGGTCCATGAACGTTTTAATGAGGAGTCATGTAAATATTCGATGGTATTAATAAAAATATTTTTGGCCAATGATTTGTTTAAACACTAGTATTCAAATAATTTTGGTAACTAGTCAAAGACTGATCATCTTTGAAGTTGTTGACCAAGAGTAATTATTCTGAAGTGTTATACGTTTATTATCAACATTTTCGAAGAAACAACCATATTCGAGGTGCTAAATTCTATAAATGCACTATACATATTCGAGGTGTTAACATTCTTTAAACACACCCACTGTTATTCCAGGTGCTCCATTATTTAAACACTATATATTTTTTTTATATATATATATATTTGAGGTGTTAAAATTCTCCAAACACACCGATTGTTGTTTGAGGTGCTACATTTTTTAAAAGAACTTTTTAAGGCATTATTGTTATTCGAGATAAGGATGACTTTGTTTTTAAAATTATAAGTTTTTATGATAGGGTAAACGAATATAAAGAAAGGAAAAGTACTAAATCATTAAAGATAACCCGATCTTACAAAAAGATGTTATGAATGCAGAACAACTAAGCATTTACGAAAAACAAGCCATCACACATCATCGAGTAATTTAGAATAAAAAAAATAAGGGAGGGGGAAATATCAGTTATTTTTCTTCGGAATTCTCTTCTGAAGAATTTCCTTCATTAGTTTCATCTTCTTGTGACTCTGTCTCTTCAGAGGAATCAGTGGGGATAAGATCGAAGGCTTCGTTGGGTCGGTTGTCTATGAGAATTAATTCTCAGAAGCTGGATAGATTTACCTTAGGGAACGTTGCAGGAATTTCACAAAGTAAAGTGATCGATTGTTGCTCCTCGGCATGTTTTATAGAAGCCTATGTGTCTTTCCCACACTCAGGTTTGGCAGCCTCCACAAAAATTTCCTTTTCTTTCCCAAGGGTAGTCTTGAGATCAACCATATCACTTGTCAGTTTTTTCTATTCTTACTCACTCTTATTTAAGGATTCTTGAAGAGTAGAATATCTTTGCTGCTCTTCAGATAATTCCTTAACATGTTTCTTCTTAGGATATTCCATCTCAGTTTTATGAGAAGTATTGAGCTCTTTTATTTGTTGATCATGAGTGGAGCAAAGATGACGTTTAAGTTGGATGGCTTCATGGATATATTGTGACTTGTCAATTTAGAATACACAAAATTGCTCCTCAAGATGTTTTCCAAAACCCTCTCTTATTCTTTTCTCTGCAGCAGAATCGTTTTTATATTGGATGATTTCCTAAGCCATGTTTTCTAAGTGGTTTCGAGAAGATTTTACCTCTGAGCATAATGATTTGGGTGTTGCTTCGAGGTTGGAAAAAGGTTGGATAACAAGTAAAACTTCTTCGGATGGCTCTGTTACATGGATGAACCTTTCGGTATTGTAAGGCATGATAGCAGATGAGGAAGTCAAGTGAGCATTTGAAGAAGGCAGGAGTTCATACAAGAGAGGAGCAGTAACTTGATAACAAATTCATCGAAGTTGTTCCTAAATTTGTTGAACTTTTGTGTCCATATCTTTGTAGAGTGCTTGAAGCTTTTCTTTACTATAGGTATTGTCAAGAAAGAAGTGGTCCTCTCCTCAGTGATCTTCAGCTTCCATTCCTTCTTGGTTGTTATCAGTTCTAATTCCTCATTGATTATCATATGTTGTAATTCATCCTCGATGATCTTTTGTTGCAGTGTTTTCAGTTCCGGTAGGAGGAAGTTAAGAGGTACTTTCTTCTGATTGTTTTTCTAGTTATCTTAGCATGAGAAGTTTTCGAGGTGTTTTTTTCCTCTTTGGGGAAGCAGGTTTGTTTCTCTTTGAGGAAGGTTCAACCTCGATTCCTTGTTCAATTATAGGAAGGCCGGTGTCAGTTGTCTTCCTTTTTGCCTTCTTCTTAGGGCTCCAGTTTTCTGAAGACCTATCACTAGATGTACTAGCTGTTTTTTTATTTTTCCCTTTTTTTGTGGGAAGATGATTATCCGATATGTTCCTCACAGGAGGAATCACCTTACTACAAATGCTACCAGCCTCTTCACAACCAAAGTTGGATTTGTGGCTTCATCAGATTTTAGGGGAGGTCAACACCGATGGTGATTCTCCATAAGTGGCTGTTGATAAAATTTATAGGTAGAAAAGCTGAGTGGAAGCCATTTCCCCATTCTTTTTCCTCCCAGGTGGCCAATTTCACAAAGATGTCTTTTGCATCTTTCTTGCGACCCTTGAATCGCTTCAAAATTTCTGAGTGCATAAACAATACATATGAAAAATTAAGTACAAGTAATGTAGAGTAAAATAAAATATGAAAATATAAAGAGCTTATTGTTGCTCCTCCAGACGAGGTTGAGTTTTGAAGGATTCACCTTGAATATTTCCTTCCCATTTTCCAAGCTCCAGAAATAAAGACAAATATTTGCTTCCAGAATTTGTCAGTTTCGAGCAGATCGTCGATTATTTTGAAGTAATCTACAATGGTTCAGATAGTAGAAGGGAAATAACAGTCCCTTCGAAAGCGCAATCATGCCAAGAAAGTCTTTGATGGAGATGAGGATTTGGCTTAGTCTTGAAGCCATAATAACTAGTAGAACTGTCAACCAAAGATTTGGTGTTTCTTGTGTAGGGACGAGGTCCAGTAATTTGGATTTCCACTATCATAGGATCTAATGGGAACCGAAGACCCCAATTGATGATCTCTGGATAGACCACCGGTTTATTTGCTCCCCATTCAAGTGGAGTATCCTCTTCTTTTGGCAGTCGAAGTGTAACGTTATCTGTCATTCGCCATTGTTTTTAAGACGACCAGCTTGAGCTTCGGTATAGTATATGTATGGTATATTTTTTAGCGCTATAACATATTTGAGCAGGAGTGTTTTTAGGTTGACACTAATGGAGGCAACAATGTCCGAAATAACAACTAGAGCTTTTCCTTTCTTTTGCTTTTAAATTGCTCTTTGTTTTGAGGCGTCGTCTTTTGTATCAGACACAACTCCACTTCTATAGCCCCACTATTAGAATGAGTAGATTCTGAATCCACTTATTATAAGAAGCTTCATCTATTAGTCGGGACGGGATGGAGGTTGAGATTAGGTTTTCTTCTTAAGTATTCGAGCGAGTTTGTTGACTCAGCGCTAGTCTCAACAATCTCCCTCGGAAGAGGCGGTGGTGGTTTAGGGTTATATGCAAGGTTTTGTGAAGTATTTGGTGAAGTATTAACAGCATCGATATCTCTGATGCCTATGAATATTTCTTTTAGACAAGAAGATTCAGATAGATGTGAGTTTTCAATTGAATCCGAGGTGTTTCTTTGTGTGAGGTCAGAGGTGGATCAATACTGATAGGTGATGTACCTTCTTCTGATTGTCTGTGAGTAGATATCCTCTGCTTAACTTTGTGAATTTTTCGAGGAGATGCAGTTGTGGAACCAGAAAGAGCTGGAGAGGAATTCTGAAGTGTTAATTCCGAAGGATTTGTTGATAAAGACTGTTGAGATTTTGGGGTGGATGAACTTACAAACACAAGAGAGTTTAGATTTGGATCGAAATTACTGTAATATATGGTTTTAGTGGATAATTTAGGAGCGTTGCCTATCAATCCCGCGGCTCTGTATTCTTCACCCATTTCACTGATGCAAAAATAATCGTAAGTACCGAAAATTTATTTCTCTGTATATAATGATTTTCTGGGTTTTTTGGTTTTTGAATGTTTTTTCATATACTAACTTGAAGATTGATTGGGAAGTATGAGTTCTCCCTTGACGATAGCCAAGAATTTGATTACTCAGGGAACGGTATCTAAGGTTTTTCTCACCGAAGATGTTATTTTCTTTTTCGGAAGTTTGTCTGAGGTAAATTGAATAAATGAAGGATTATATATAGTAGAGTAAGGAGAGAAAGAATGGTGTCAGAGAAGGTGAAGAGGTGACGACCAAGCGGTTGTGTGTAGAGAGGGTAGTGTGACGTCTATTAACTGTCAGACCTAGTGGCAGGTCTGGAGTCTAATGGCTAATGATTCATCGCACGCGTACCATGCCATACCAAACATTTATGACCGTTATGAAAGGCCAACTCATATTTCCACATACAAATGTTTGAAGCACTAACAAAGGCTTAAGTTAATTTGGAAGTGAATGCATGCACAAATGTATTTAAAGATGATAAATATGAAGTTAAATTATTTTGAAGTAATTTACATTCGAAGCATATTAAACTTGACAAGGGGTATTTTCTGCTTATTATGATTTCTGAAGTGATAACTAGTTCTTATTTATTGTCTTTCATAAGAACTAGGGGGCTACTGATAAGGATATAAAATGTTGAAGGCTTAAATGTAATGAATTAAAGTCTTATATGATCAATTGTAAAGATGTAAGATAGATTTTAGACTGTTTGTAAAGAAGGGGGACTAAAGTGCAATTAACCCATTTGTGTAACTAATTTTTGTTACACTAAGCCTGAACGCCTATATATAAAGGCTGAGGCTGTTAATACAAGAATCAATACTTTCTTAAGGTGAGAGTACATTTTACTTTCACTTTATCTCTCTAAAATCAATCTCTCTTTTTTACTCTCAAGAACTAGATTAACACTAAACATAGGGTATAAACTATTATGGGAAATAATTACTTCTAGACAATAGTTGATGATTACATTAGATGCACCTGGACATTTTTAATCAAAAGCAAGGCTGACACATTCTCTATTTTCTAGAATTTTGTTGCCATACGTCAAACCTAGTTTAATATAAAATTTAAAATTTTGAGGACTAATAATGGTACAGAGTTTCTTAACAAAATTCCTTCTTTGCTATCTGATGTTGGTGTTATACACCGAAGAACTTGTCCTTACACACCCCAACATAATGAAATTATTGAGCAAAAGCATAAGCATCTGCTGGAGGTGGCTAGATCCCTCATGTTTCAATCCAACAATCCAATTTTTTTTTGGGAGAATGTGTTCTCACTTCCACTCATCTAATCAATCGAATTCCTTGCAATATCTTAGAGTTAAAGTCACCCATTTAAATGCTGACAAAAAATCTACCTAATATTTGACTGCCTATGTTTTGGTTCCACCATCATAATGAGCTATGATAAAGTTTCTCCCCGAGCCTTTAAAGATGTATTTGTTGGTCATGCATCCAATACAAACGGCTATAAACTGTATAATCTAACAACTCACCAGTTGTAAATATCAAGAGATGTTCTTTTTCATGAAAGTATTTTATCTTTCATAAATAATGTTATTAATAACCGTGTCCCTCCACTAATTGTCCATCAACATGATGAGACACTCATTGATCAATCTGTGATAGACTTACCCTCAAATGATATTGTAGCTAATGATCATAATTTCGTTGAAGAAATTTATGATTCTTCTATTTCAAATGGAAGTGTCAATCCTTCTGTTTTACATCATGATGATATTAACATGAACGTTCCCATTAGAACCAACAATAGGATTATACATAAACCTGCTTGGCTTAAGGATTTTGTTCTCCATGCATCAAATAGTAAATATGCATACATTAGAAAACTTAGTTCACCACATGTTCCTCCAATCTTTTCCAATATTAAAAAATCTATTCTTGATGCATCTTATACAATTTTTTAGATAACGTATCTTTTATCCAAGAGCCACACTCTTATGTAAAAGCTAAGCTTCATGCTGGTTGAATTGTTGCTCTGGAAAAAGAATTAGAGGCTTTGAACTCTAATAATACATGGGAACTATTTGCTATGTTAAAGGTAAGAAAGTCATAGGATCTAGGTGGGTATATTAGGTTAAGAGAAATCTCGATGGAACTGTTGAAAGGTTGAAAGCCAGGCTTGTAGCCAATATATTTACTCAAGTTGAAGGTGAAGATTATAATGACAGTTTTTCTCCTATTGTTAAGTATGTCACCATAAGAATCATGTTTGTCTTAGCTACCTCAAGGGATTAACCATTCATCAATTGGATTTAAATAATGATTTCTTGCATGGATCCCTCGATGAAGATGTTTACATGAAACCACCACCAGGATTACTTGATAAATGGGATAATAGAGTCTGTAAGTTTAATAAATCCATCTATGTATTGAAACAAACCTCGATATAATAGAACCAAGTCTTGACATAAAAATTAGTGGCTTTTGGTTTCATCTAATCAATAGCTGATAATTTCCTTTTTATCCTAAAACAATATTCCTCTGAAATATCTTTACTTGTCTATGTGGATGATATTGTTTTTAATCAGTGATTGTCCTAAACAAATAGAAAACATCAAGACTTATCTGAACGACCTTTTTACTGTAAAGAACCTTGCCTTGCTAAGTTCTTTCTTGGGATTGGAATCTTACAACAAAAAGAATGAATCTACTTAAACCAACACAAATATGTTCTAAACATGGTGACAGAGGCCGGTCTTATTAGATGCACGCCTACCAAGACTCATATAATCACTTATTTGAATCTTATTAACCTTGCTTGTGAAATAATTCAAATGAAGGAAACTATAAAGATTAATTGGCCGACTTTTATACTTAAACTTTACAAGATCCGATATCATTTTTTATGTACACAAGCTTAACCAATTTGTTCATAAACCACGGGTTGTTTACTGGAACTCCATGGTGTATCTTTTGAAGTATCTTAGAAGGTCATCATCTTAGGGATTATTTTTTGCATCCCATTCTTCTTTTCAAAAATGCCTACTACGACGCTGATTGAGGATGCACCATTACACGAAAGCTTATAACAGGAGACTGTCTCTTCTTAGGCAATGTTTAGTATCTTGGAAAAAAAAGAAGCTACTGTAAGTAGGAGCTCAGCCAAAACAGAGTATAAAGCCATGACATATACAGTCTATGAAGTCCAATGGCTTTCTTATATTCTTCAAGATCTACATATTGTTTTGAACTGTGATAACATGACAGTTATACACATAACATTCAATAATGTTTTCCACGAGAGTACGAAATATTTAGACATTGACTGTTATGTAGTCAGGAATCAGTATCTTCGTGATTTTATCAAACCAATTCATGTACATACCAAGCTTGAACTAGCAGATTGTTTCACCAAACAGTTTCCCGTAAATATTTCAATTTTTATTATCCAATATTAACCTTTCAGACTTCTTCAAGAATTCATCTTGAGGGGATGTAGGATTATACTTGAAGATGAGTAGTTGCTACACAAGGTATTTTTACATTAGTAATGATAACAATTCATGTTTCCAAATACTCTGTTTTGATAAGCAAAACTTATCAAAACAGATTCAACTAATCAATAATATGTTTTGCTTCATCAAACTAATTAAATAACTAGCAACATGTTTATATATATATAAACAAGTCATGTTGTAATCCAAATTGAGCAATAGAGCAAGATTTCTTTGATCTTTATGTTTTTCTAAAATTTTTGATAGCGAAGGTTTGACATAACTTCGTTTTGTATCCAATTTTATGTCGACTATAGAAACTTTACTGTTAGTATTATCAATTTTTATCGATGCATCCGATAATACCTTGTCGCGTTTGGATTTCGAGGTTTTGCTGGAGGAAATGACTCTGATGAGAATTTTTTGCAGATCTTTGATTACTTTAAGAGAGTATTTGACTATTTTGAGAGAAGCTTGTTGGATTTGATTCTTTTGGATACCTAATGAGAGATTAGGTTTTGTGGGGATGTCACTTTTTATTTTTGGTTTTAGAAAGTGAGGTTTCAGGGTTTAAATTTAAAAGTCTCGGTTATTTTCACATTTATGGGTTTTAAGAGATGCACCAGGAAGACATAAGCACTGTTTGTTTTCACATTTATGGGTTTTAAGAGATGCACCAGGAAGACATAAGCACTATTTGAATTCTTAATATTTTCAAGGTAAAAATAATGAAAGAAGAACAAAAAAAAGTCATATTTTCGTTTGAAGAGATGTATTAAATGTAGCTAATATAAATGAATAACGATTAGTAGCGCACCTAACAAAAATAGTTAAGTATGAGAGATAATATATGAGGCTGAAGATATTTGAACAACCACCATGTATTCAGTCAGAAGGAAAATATAGTATAAAAGTCGAAACACTGTATGCGTGATATTTTTTAAAGCGACTTTAGTTCAAAGTGACATCTTAATGAAAACGTCAACGCGACATGGACCAAATTTATCAAAATTGGCTAGTCGATTGATCTTCACCGGATGTTTTGAAGTCGATGGACTGTATAGAAGAAACTATCATAGTCGAGAGACTGTATAGAAGAAACTATCATAGTCGAAAGACGGATCACCGATTTAAGCTGTGGATTTGTCCAAGAATTGGATTTGAATAAATTTTTTTTTTATATAAATAAATAATAAAATTTCTTAGATCAGTTTGGAGTTACAAACTCTTTGAGCTAGGTGAAAGTCACGTCCTCCTTTACTTGTCAAGATAATTTAATCTTCTGAACTCTGTAATACGTGTTATTTATTTTAGTGTAATTGGATCGACTAGTCGACCAATTTAATCATGATATATTATCAAACAAGTCGTAGAGTGCGGAGTGCACGCTTGTTAGATTATATCACGATTAGCGGGGTCAAGGGGCGGAGCCCCTTGCGGGGTCCAAGGGGCGGAGCCCCTTGCGGGGTCGAAATTATAAATATGGGTTCTGTTGAAAAGGAAATTATATCATTTTCATCCTCTCTGTTCAAAGTACATATCTCTGATTTTATCCAATTGAAATTTTTGGAGAACCCCAAAAATATTTCAATAAGAAATTGTTTACAAGACTTCAGAGATTATCCGGAAAACGAAACACTATTTTCTACATTTTATTGAAATATTCTGGTCTTGTTGATGAAGATAGAGATGACGAACAGAGGAGAATCTGCGAAGGAGATGACAAGTAAATTCGCTAAGTTGGACAAGTTCGAAGGACATGATTTCAGACGATGGCAGAAAAAGATGCATTTTCTGTTGACTACACTCAAGGTTGTGTATGTCTTGAGTACCCCCTGGCCAGAGATCACTGAGAATGAAACATTGGAACAAACGAGGAGGCGCAGCAAGTGGGAGAATGATGACTACATTTGCCGAGGCCATATATTAAACGGTATGTCTGATACTTTGTTTGATGTATACCAAAATGTCGAATCTGCAAAAGAATTATGGGATTCTATAGAATCAAAATACATGGCAGAAGATGCTTCTAGTAGGAAGTTCCTGGTTAGTAATTTTATAAATTACAAAATGGTTGACTCTAGACCTGTAATGGAACAGTATAATGAACTACTAAGAATTCTGGGTCAATTTGTTCAACACAATATGAAAATGGACGAATGTATTTCGGTTTCTTCTGTTATTGACAAATTGCCTCCTTCGTGGAAGGATTTTAAACACACACTGAAACACAACAAGGAAGAAATGACTCTAGTCGAACTTGGTAGTCATTTTAAGATTGAAGAGTCTCTAAGGGCTCAAGATGAATTAAGTAATCCCAAGGGTAAAAACCAAGTGGGAAACTCATCTGTAAATATGGCTGAAAGCAGCGGATTCTTTAAGAATGGAAATACAGATAAGGGGAATAAACGAAAGTTTAAAGGAAACAACAAAAACAGTAATTTTAACAGCAAAAAGCCTAAAATAGCATGCTGGAAATGTGGCAAACCTGGTCACTTTAGAAGGGATTGTCGAGTTGGAAAAGGCAAAAATAATGTTGGTCCAAGTGGGAACAATGCTGGTTCAAGTGGACACAATGCTGGTTCAAGTGGATCTAAGGATCCTGAAAAGCAACATGGTCAGATTTTATTTCAGAATTCTAATTCTGGTCAAAATTATATATCTCTAATATCTGAAGCATTTTATGTGCAGGATGATGATGTTGCTTGGTGGGTTGATTCGGGAGCAACAAGTCATGTATGTAAAGATCTTCGATGGTTTAATAATTTTCAACCGATTGAAGATGGACCTTCACTTAAGATGGGAAATGTTGCTACCGAACCAATCAAAGGACTAGGAAATGTTAAATTACTATTTACTTCTGGAAAGTACATATTATTGAACAATGTATTGTATGTTCCTAGGATTCGAAAGAATCTTTTGTCTGGTGTTGTTTTAAACAATTGTGGTTTCAAACAAGTGTACGAAAGTGGCAAATATGTTTTGTCAAAACATGGTGTATTTATGGGATTCGGATATTTATGTAATGGTATGTTTATGTTAAATATTAATGTTTCATTCGAAAATGATTCTGTTTGCATGACTTCTACTAGTGTGTGTAGAAATATAAATAAAACAGAATTATGGCATGCTAGATTAGGACATGTTCATTATGAAAGAATAAAAGACATGTCTAAAATGAGCCTTATTCCTCCTGTTGATGCAAATAATGAAAAATGTAAAACTTGCATGTTAACTAAGATAACTAGAAAACCTTTCAATAATGTTAACCGAGTTTCTAAAATATTGGAACTAGTACATAGTGATTTATGTGATTTCCATGCTACACCTTCATTAGGAAATAAAAAGTATGTTATTACTTTTATTGATGATGCATCTAGATATTGCTACATTTATTTGTTGCATGCTAAAAATGAAGCTCTTGATAAGTTTAAAATCTATAAGGAAGAAGTAGAGCTACATAAGAATGATTTGATTAAAAATCTACGTACGGATAGAGGAGGTGAATATTATGATCCAATATATTTTCAGTCTACGGGTATAATTCATCAAACCACGGCTCCTTATACACCACAACAAAATGGTATAGCTGAAAGGAAGAATAGGACTTTGAAAGAAATGGTTAATTCCATGTTGTCCTATTCGGGTTTGAGTGAAGGATTCTGGGGTGAGGCTATGTTAACAGCCTGTTATTTATTGAATCGTGTTCCTACTAAAAGGAATAAGATGACCCCGTATGAGCTTTGGTTTAAGAAGCCTCCAACACTAAATTATCTGAGAGTTTGGGGTTGTAGAGCTGTTGTAAGACTCACTGAACCTAAAAGGAAAAATTTGGGTGAAAGAGGTATAGATTGTATCTTCATTGGGTATGCTGAGCATTCCATTACATATAGGTTCTATGTGTTAGAATCTAATGACTATGTGTCGGTGAACACAGTTATCGAGTCAAGAGATGCAATATTTGATGAAGAGAGATTTACTTCTATACCTAGACCTAGAGATTTGATTCAAAACTCTTTGAATAGGAACTCAAGTGAAATTGAAAATATATCAAGTGGTACCAATTGTGTACCTAGACCTTCTGAACCAAGGAGAAGTACTAGAGCCAGAAAAGCTAAGTCGTACGGATCTGATTTTCAACTATATTTAGTTGAAGGGTCAAGAGATAAGATTGACTATCAATATCAATACTGTTTTGTTATTGAAGATGATCCAAGGACTTTTAGTGATGCTATGGCATCAAGGGATGCTGCATTCTGGAAAGAAGCTATCCAGGATGAAATAGAGTCTATCATGCATAATAATACATGGGAGTTGGCTGATTTACCTCCTGGGTGCAAATCATTGGGAAATAGATGGATATTTAAACGAAAAATGAAAGTAGATGGTACTATTGAAAGGTATAAAGCTAGATTGGTTATCCAGGGATTTAGACAAAGAGAAGGCATTGACTTCTTTGATACTTATGCTCCGGTTGCTAGGATTTCCACTATTAGATTGTTGATTGCACTTGCATCTGTATACAATCTTGTAATTCATCAAATGGATGTTAAAACAGCATTCTTGAATGGTGATTTGGATGAGGAGATTTATATGAAACAACCGGAAGGGTTTGTGATGCCTGGTTGTGAAAACAAGGTATGCAAGTTGAAAAAGTCTTTGTATGGTTTGAAACAAGCACCAAAAGATTGGCATAAAAAATTTGATAATGTGATATTGTCTAATGGATTTATTCTTAACCAAGCAGACAAGTGTGTATATAGCAAATTTGATAATTCTGGTAAAGGAGTTATGATTTGTCTATATGTGGATGATATGTTGATTTTTGGCACTGACCAAAATCAGGTTAATGAAACGAAGAATTTTTTATCATCTAACTTTGAGATGAAGGATTTGGGGGAAGCTGAAATGATTCTTGGTATAAGAATCAAGCGAAAGAACAATAGTATATCGATTTCTCAATCTCACTATATTGAGAAGATATTAAATAAATTTAATTTTAAAGATTGTTCTCCGGTAAGCACACCTATAGATCCTAGTCTTAAGCTTCTACCTAATAAAGGTATTGCTGTATCTCAACTTGAATACTCGAGAGCCATCGGGTGTCTTATGTATGCCATGACTAGCACTAGGCCGGATATTGCCTTTGCTGTTGGAAAACTTAGTAGGTATACTAGCAATCCTAGTTCGCATCATTGGCAAGCTTTAAATCGAGTATTCAAGTATTTGAAAGGAACCATGAATTATGGTTTGACTTATACCGGATTTCCTTCTGTACTTGAAGGATATTCAGACGCGAGTTATATTTCCAATATGGAAGATCATTCTTCCACAAGTGGATGGGTATTTATACTTGGGGGAGGTGCTATCTCTTGGGCGTCTAAGAAACAAACTTGTATTACTGATTCAACAATGGAATCAGAGTTTGTGGCATTAGCAGCAGCGAGTAAAGAAGCTGAGTGGCTAAGAAATTTAATGTATGAAATTCCGTTGTGGCCCAAACCGATATCACCTATATCTATCAGATGTGATAGTGAGGCTGCCTTGGCCAATGTTTATAGACAAGTTTACAAAGGCAGGTCTAGACACTTAGGTGTTAGACACAGTATGATTCGTGAGCGTATCACGCATGATGTTATATCAGTAGAGTTTGTGAGAACTCAATATAACTTAGCCGATCATTTAACCAAGGGGTTAAATAGAGATCTTGTGCACAAATCGGCTATTGGGATGGGATTAAAGTCCATTTGAAATCTCTCATGTTGAGATACCCAATTCCCATCTAATATGACATTAGGTGTTGAATTCAATGTGGAAAGCTTAACATCAAGATATTGGAACACATTTGTATATCATCCCAAGGTATGTGTTCAGAACTGCAAGTTGTGAAGGTTGAAGATTATCTTCTTAATAGCTCTTTTGAAAAATTGCATATGCAGGTGCAAGATGAAAAGAACTACCTATTTGAGCATGAAGTTTAGCCGCTTCAAGAAGCTAGGACTTGGCTTTGATATGCTTAAGAAGGATAAGGACACAAGGCTAGTAAAATATAGTGTCAAGTAAGAACAAGTGAGAATGTAAATTTATGTGTATATTATCTTCATGTATTCATTGTGAATAGTAAAGGTTCAATCCTTAGTGATACCTTGATATTCGAATATTTGGAATGTGTAATATACTAATGTGAAATTCAATCGTTACGATATTTCATTTATGCATAAATTTGATATTTGATATGATTGTGTGTTAGTAGATCATGAATTACACTAAAATGGGGGAAGATTGTTATTTATTTTAGTGTAATTGGATCGACTAGTCGACCAATTTAATCATGATATATTATCAAACAAGTCGTAGAGTGCGGAGTGCACGCTTGTTAGATTATATCACGATTAGCGGGGTCAAGGGGCGGAGCCCCTTGCGGGGTCCAAGGGGCGGAGCCCCTTGGTTGGTCGAAATTATAAATATGGGTTCTGTTGAAAAGGAAATTATATCATTTTCATCCTCTCTGTTCAAAGTACATATCTCTGATTTTATCCAATTGAAATTTTTGGAGAACCCCAAAAATATTTCAATAAGAAATTGTTTACAAGACTTCAGAGATTATCCGGAAAACGAAACACTATTTTCTACAATACGTTAGTTTAGAAGTGCATGCTACCACTTCAGACAAAGTAATTAAAAAGCCGAAGTAACAAGTTTAGGGATATAGTGTTGCTTTTGTCCAAAAAGACTAGCCCTTTACTTGTGCCTTGCGAACCATTTTAGGTCCTATAAAGGGTTTTGCTTTTGCTAGATTTCCGTGAACCACTTTCAAAGACAAAAAAAATGATTCCAAATTATTATATGACTCTCGAAGGTCGTCTATTACTTTATTATGGTTCTGACGACTATGTAATATTAGAGGAAGGCAGTGTTCATTGTAACTCGATAAATTGCCACAAACTCCTACATTTTGAATAGAAGACTAGCCAAGACATAGACCACCGTAGAGCCAATAATAGTTTTCAAAATATTAGGAGTCATCTGTTTGGGGGAAAAAATCTAAGAGTAAATTACAACACAAGGTTGGCTCAGAGTATAGTACTACCTTTTTGGAAGACGCCAAGGTTATCCAAGGTTAGAGTGACTCGGTAACAAGAATTTGAATTTTAATATATTCATGTATTCCTTACTTAAACCATAACCCAACTAATGAGTTGGGGTCATGATATATATAGTGGACGTCCATGCCTTACATATTGGTTGATGTACATAATTATAGTCCTGATCGTGGTTTGGTTATGTTAGTCGTGGGTAACTCAGCTTCCGAGATCAACTTGTTTTTAAAAAATATTTGAGTTCTAGTTACTGTAAAATATGAATCGTAATTTATATATTTTATTTTGAGATATTAGATATTTTTAAAGAAAAATTTATATTAAAATCTTGGATAATAGAAGTTTTAAGTAAAAATTTAAGGTCATATATATATATATATATATATATATATATATATATATATAGGAAGATGTCCGCATCTACATCTCAATATTTTCAAGATTAAAACCACTGATGTTGATAAGGATATATAAAATCACGGATTAAAAGGGTAAACAATAAAACGTTACGTAAGCTAAGTCTTTGCGTCTCCATATAAAGGCTAACCCTGAACTAATAAAGGGGTTGGATTTCTGAGATTAGAGACTTTCATTTTCTCTCTCTAAAATCTATCTCTCTCTAAAATACTTCTTATCTTGTTTACTAAGGCAATCCTAAATAATCAAACTCACCAAATTGGCGAATTCACTAGGGACAATTAGCAATCAATGTCTTCTATTTTAGTTCGAATTTTATCAATTTATAAAAATAATCTTTGAAATTGTGCAATGAGAAAACAATCGTTTGGTTCGATCAGCTATTGAAACATTGAGGGAAGACTTGCAGAGGACAGAGGATAGACCAGAAGGATCTGTTCCGATCTAAACTCAATTTTATATAAAAATGCGTATGAACCAGCTTTTAGATAAGGTAAATGCGCTAAATGAGAAATACGAGCAAAGAGAGCAGGAAATTCATTGGGCACAGCTGAAGTCCAAAGTGAGACAAATGAATGAACAAACTGAGTTTGGAAACCAATCTGAGCGATCTAGCACTGATCGACTGATCAAGAATGAACATAAGAAGGTGCGCTTCGAAGCTCCAAAACAGCGTTATTCTTCTCGAAAAGGAAAGAAAGATAAGAAAAGGCGTGTCACATCTAGTAACGAGGAAGTTGAGAGCTCTGAATCAGGTTTTAAGAAGTATAGGGGTTCTTCGAAAGAAGAGAGTAAACAACCTCGAAAATATAAGAAGGAGCGCAGATCTAGGAGGGACAACGTTCCTCGTTGTTTGAAGGAACCTAATTGGTGTGAGGAGAACACATTCAGTATGCTGAGACTGATCGGAAGTTGTACGCAGTCATGAAAACTGAAGATCAGTACGTGCAGGGTGTCCATTGGAGGAACTCTCTGTTGACAAGTGAAATCAGATCTATTACACTTCCGAAGCGTTTTGATATTGCCAAGGTTGAAAATTTCAATGGGATATATGATCTAGACGATCACATCGAACAATTTAAAATTTACATGATGAACTTCGAAGACGACGACAAGCTGGTGTGTCATTCTATTTCACAGACTTTTAATGAAACAGCTTTGAAGTGGTACTACCAGATTTCGAGGGGATCTATTTTGAATTTTATGGATTTTTATACTCCTTTTTTAAGGAAATTTGTTGCTAGTAAAGAGATGAGAGAAAATAGTGATGCTATTATCCAATGCAAGCATGCAGTTGGAGAAAAATTGAAAGACTACACAAAACTGTGAAGAGGAAGTGGCGATGGCGGCTTTTCGCCAAGGGTTACTGCCAGGGGATCTAGCTAATGAGACCATGAAAATGAGGGCTTTAACTTTTGGAGCATTAATGGCTCAGGCTAAGGATCAGATTAGAATTGAAGAATCAACTAGGGTCCTAGGAGGACCGGTTAATGTTCCAAAGAATTCAGGTCAGGTGGCCCATAACCAAAGGCAATCTTCAAATGCTAATCAGTAGGCGCGTCTGAGCAATACTAATTTTGCCTCCTCGAACCGGGGGATATCCAAATCAAGCCCCATCCTAAAACTACAACAGGTCGAGGCCGAATCAGTAGATAAGGCAAGAGTATTATGTGGATTTAACTAAAAGTGTGACAACAATTTTTCATAAAACCAAAAGTTTTGTGAATTTTAGGAAGCCCACACCAATTAAGAGGCCAAGGGAGGAACAAAACAATAAATATTGTAGATATCACAATAATATTGGACATGATACCAATGACTACATTGCTTTGAAAAAAGAATTCCAAATTTTAATTGAGAATGGAAAGCTTTTGACTTATATGAAGTCACAAGGGAACGCATTGAAAATTCCAGCATTGAATTCACAGCCGATCAATCTGAATGCGCAAGCTGCAAATTTGATGATTCTAGATTCTACGGCTGATGAGTTTGATGCTGCTTTAGAGTACTTGGATAATGATGCAAATAGGTTTATTTTGATGGGTGTCGAAGAGCCAATAAAAAAGGACATGTTCGAAGTGTGTGTGAGTATTTCAAGTCGTTGGCTAATTTCAGAGGTGATTCAATGGCTCGTAATACTGATAGTTCGAGGAAGAGACATGTTGTCAATTTGACGAATCAAATTAAAGGGAGAATGTCTACTCATTTATATGGTAAGAATGACATTCCTTTTAATTTATTCTATGAGGACAATTTGAGAGGTACAGCGGGGCCACATAAGGACGCAGTGTTGATTCGGGCAAAGGTTGCTGGTGTTGAAATTAGACGCGTGCTTATAAATACCGGGAGTTCTGTGACTATTCTTTTCAAAGCAACATATGACAGGATACACAGTCCTCCTCTTTCAGAGCGCGCAATCATTGGTTTCACTGGTGTGATAGCACAGGTGATAGAAGAATTCGAGAGGGAGGTGAGTTTAGGGAAGGGACCCTTGAAGAAGAAAGTTCAAGTGTTCTTTATGATAGTGGACTATACCACAAGTTACAACACTATTTTTGGAAGGTTTTGGTTGTCCAAAATGTATGAGGTTGTGTCGATAGTGCACCAATGTTTTAAATACATGGCCGGAGGTCGTGTGGGAGTTGTTCGGAGCGATCAGAAAGTTACAAGAGAATGCTATGCCACTACACTTTGGAGTCGAGGATCTAGCAGTAAAGATATGATGAATGAATAGCAGTCAGAGGGGTTAACCTCAGATTTTAATGAAAGGATTGACGACCCGAGGGAAACCCCGAGGTCCTTAACAATAACTTAAGAAATTGAGGACTATACGTTTTCTAAGGCAAAAACACTTCGAATAGAAACCTCTTACTGACCCTCAGTTCTACGTTAACGACTGCTAGAATTTTTGTCTTATAATTTAGACGTTTTCACTTGGAAAATAGAGGATGTGATAGGTGTGCCGATCAAAGTAATCAGACATAGTTTAGTTGTCGATTCAAAGGTGAATCGAGTAGTGGTCAATAAGAAGAACGGAAATTAGAGAATGTGTGTGGATTTTACAGACTTAAATCGGGCCTGTCCTAAAGACCCATTTCCTGTTCCTCGGATAGACCAACTGATTGATTCTACTTTGGGAAAAAAAATATTAACTTTGATGGATGATTTTACGGGATATAATCAGATCCAGATGGACTCGAAGGACCGAGAATGTACAACCTTCATAATTGACATGGGTTTGCATTGTTACAAAGTTATGCCTTTTGGATTGAAAAACACCGGAGCTACTTATCAAAGGGTAATGAATAAAGCATTTGGCACTCAGATTAGAAGAAATATGGAGGTGTATATCGATGATATGGTGGTAAAAATCTTGATGGATCATGCATATTTGGAGGATTAAGAGGAGACATTCTTGAATCTAAGGGCAATCAGGCTAAAGCTTAATCCTAAAAAATGTACTTTCAGAGTTCGATACGGGAAGTTCTTGGGTTATGTTATCAGTAAAAGAGGAATAGAAGCTGACCCATAATAGTTGAAAGTTGTAATGGCAATGAATTCACCTCGAACAATTAAAAAATGCAAGTTTTAACAAGAAGGTTAGCAGCACTTAATAGATTTATTTAAGTGTTGCGAGGGCCAAAAAGGTTTGAGTGGACTTCGGATTGTGAAGCAGCGTTCACAAGCATCAAAAATTTATTATCTTCACCAGAAATTTTATCAAAGCCTCGAAGTGGAGAAAAGCTCTTTTTGTACATTGCAGTTTTGGATTTTGCAGTAAGTGCAATATTGATAAGTGAAGATTCAGGAATTCCAAAGCCGGTGTACTATGTCAGCAAAAGTTTGGTGGAAGTATAAAATAGATATTTGATGCTTGAGAAATTAGCATTAGCATTGGTGGTGGCTGCTAGAAAGATGCGCCCTTATTTCCAAGCTCATACCATTGAAGTTCGAACTTTATTTCCCTTGAAAAATGTTTTGCAACATCCTGATATTTCGAAGAGAATGACCAAGTGGTCAGTAAAGTTGAGAGATTATGATATTTTATTCACACCTTGAACTGCAATTAAAGCTCAAGCTTTGGCAGATTTTCATGTTGAATTTCATTTAAGTAGTTCGAACATTGAAGAAAGTAAGGAGCTTTTACCAGTGAATTCAATGTGGGTTATTCGAACAGATGGCGGATCAAGTATTTTAAGGATGCAATGCTGGAGTTCAGTTGATTGCTCCATATGGGGAAATGATGCTTCAGTTTATCAAATTTTGTTTTCCCACCTAGAATAATGAAGCTGAATACGAAGCTATTTTGGTTGGTTTGAGACTTACAAAAATATATGGAGCAAATCAAGTATCTGGAAACTCAGAAGCAAAAAAAGATCGCTTAGTTTTGTATCTTTGAGAGCTTCGAAACTTGATGTTATTATTTGATCATGTTGTTGTTGAACATATTAGTCGAGGAAGTAACACGATAGCTGATTCGTTAGCAAATATCTCTTACAATGAAGAACATCCTTTTATTTTGTTACCAGAGAATCCTTTGATTTTAACCCAGCCAGACCAGTGTGACTATATGGAAGAACTATTTTTCACTACATATGTAGTTCGAGGAAATTGGCTAACTGATATTTTAAATTTTTTGATTCGATGAGCATTGTCTGACG
The DNA here is from genome assembly GCA_036936605.1 of Limnanthes douglasii subsp. nivea. Lineage (NCBI taxonomy): Eukaryota > Viridiplantae > Streptophyta > Magnoliopsida > Brassicales > Limnanthaceae > Limnanthes > Limnanthes douglasii. The sequence continues at coordinate 161,839,187 of JAUPFV010000002.1, forward strand.
ATGCGAAATTGGCCAAAACATTGCGAGGCAAAGATTTTGGATACATAGTTTTGTATTTAAGTTTGTATAAGAAAACATTATGTATGCCATTATTATGATGTTTGAATAAATAAGAATCACATGATAATTTATCAAAGTTTCATGGTGGAGAATGATCAGCTCATTGCGGGTTTAAAGCTTTATTTCGTCAGGTTATGCTTGCAGGGTTTTATTGGCCTTCAAGTATGAACGATGCTAAAAATTTGGTTCGAAGCTGTGACACTTGTCAAAGGTTTGCTAATTCTATTCATAAGCCAGCAGTACCACTTATGTCTATTACCGATGCCATACCATTTGATAGATGGGGAATTGATTTAGTGGGGCCTTTTCCGATGGCATCTTGAGGACAAGAAATGATAATTGTAGCGATAGACTATTTTACAAAGTGGGCTGAAGAAGAACCGTTATTTGGAACGAAAGCAAAAGATGTAATTAAATTTATTGTAAACAGCAGTTGCTATCGTTTTGGAGTGCCTCAGAGAATTACTACGGATAATGGCCCTCAATTTAATAATAAAGAAATGAATTTATTCTGCGCTTCGAAAGGAATTCAACAATGTTTCTCAACACCCTTTCATCCCCAAGCAAATGGATAAGTGGAGGTGACGAACATATCTATTTTAGATGGTTTAAAGAATAACTTGAGAGGGGCAGCCAAGAAAATGGCCAAACTATTTGCAAGAAGTGTTTTGGGCTTATCGAACAACTCCTAGGGAAGTTACTAAGAAAACTCATTTTGCTTTAGCATATGGAATGGATGCTGACAGCCATGTGGAATTTACGATGTCATGTTTTAGAATAATCCAATATTTTGAAAAATCCAATGACGAAGCTAAAATAGAAAATTTCGATATGATTGATGAGAAAAGAGTTCGAGCTCATTTAAACATAATCCATTATGAAACTCTTATGAGGAATCAGTACAATTCGAGAGTAAAAAGAAGGGAGTTTAAAATAGGTGATAAAGTATTGAGAAAAGTATTTTTGCATACTAAGGAGAAGAGCCTAAAAAAATGGCCCCAAATTGGGAAGGACCTTTTGTGGTTATTGAAAGAATAAAGCCAGGGTCTTATCGCATTTCTGATAGTCAGGGGAAGATGCTTCAACATCCATGGAATATATATCATCTGAAACTATACTGGGAATAACTATGTTGTATTTTAAAATTTGTTTCTTTTGGTTCAATATCGCACTCTTTCCAACCCTGTTGGCCCAAGAAGATTTTAACGAGGCGCTATGTACATATTCAACATTATCAATAAAATGAATTTTAGGCCAATGGTTGTCTACAAGTGTTTATTTAAACTATCTTGGTAACTGATCAAAGATTGATCATCTTTTAGGTTGATCAAGAGTAGAATGTTCTGAAGTGTTTATTACACTTTTCAAAGAAATAACCATGTTCGAAGTGTTGTGTCCAATAAACGCACTGTGATATTCGAAGTACTATGTCCAATAAATGCACTGTGATATTCAAAGTGCTACGTATGATAAATGCATTGTGATTTTCGATGTGCTACATTCTATAAACGCATTATGATTTTCGATGTGCCACGTTCTTATTAATGCACTATAATATTCTAGGGATTATATTTTGTAAAAATAATTTAAGGTATTCTATTATGTTTCAACTTAAAATAGTTAACATAAATAAAGGATCACATAACTTGATGGAATATATGGAATATAAGCAAAAACCTTTGCCATTTAGAATAATTCGATGAGTACAAGGGATATGGTACTAATATGACAAATACAAAAAAGAAAACTTAAGTTCAAAGGGTAGTACAATCATTCATATGACTCCTCTTCGGTTGATTCCTCTTTAGATGATGAACTTGGGATAGGATCAAAGGATTCACTGGGGCGTTGTTTGACCGGAATGTCATTCCAGAAGCTAGAAAGGTTTATCTTAGGATATGTTGTGTGAATTTCTCGAAGAAGTATGATGGCCTTCTCCTCTTTACCATTGTTGATAGCTTCCAACATGTCCTTGGAACATTCATCTTCTACAGCAGTGATGGCAAGTTGCTTTTCCTTCTCAAAACCAATCTTAAGTGTGGGTATCTCATCGGCCAAGTTTTTTCTTTTCTGCTTCGCTTTTGGTAAGAGAAGTCTGAAGATTACTGAAATTCTTCTTCTCAGCAGTTAAGTCTTCAAGGTGTTTAGCCTTGAGTCGATCTATCTCTTCTTGATGCGAAATGTTCAGATTCTCTTTCTCGATTTGGTGTTGTTCTCGTAAATGCCTTTTGAAAAATATGAGTCATCTAATAAGCTCAGACCTTGCCATTCGAAGCCATAAAATTGATCTGCTATATGATTTTGAAAATGTTCCCTCAAATGCTTTTTAGCTTCAACAATTCCTTTGTAGCGAACCATATTTTTTGCTAGTCGTTTAAGATGACCTTGAGAAGCCTTAATTTCTTGAGTAAGCATTTGAACTGCAGTTTTGAGATCGAAAAGGGTTGATGTACAACAAGGATATCTGGGTTTGGTAGAATAGGAGGAAAAACCATTGAGCTAGGCCGAGGGATGAGATCTAAAGACGTAGTAGGAGCAGTAGGAACAATAATTTCAGGAGATACTGATTCAGAGATAGACGGTGCGGATTTTCTACCAAAGTTGTGTAGAAGATTTTGAACCTTTTGAATCACAAGATCCTCTTCTCCAATACGCTCTTGTGATTCAATTAAATTGATCAAACTATCGGGATATAACTGATCATCATTTTGATTATCTTCTACATCAATTGAAGCATCTTCACCAGTTGTTTCCTTTTTCTTTTTGAAGACCTTGTTGATTCCCAACAACTATGACCTCATCGTCATCAACCATTATATCTTCGATGGTTGAAACTGTATTTTTCCTTTATTTTCTTCTGAGGACTGGTGGAACTTTTATTTTTTGAAGGTGTACCAGTTTTCTTCTTTTTCGAAGAAGGATCTTCTTCTGGTTCTTCTTCAATGGTCTAAAGTGTGATTTCCTTTGTTTTTCTTTCCAAACTTTTAGGTTTCGGATTTGTTGAACGGTTAGCACGAGATGTACTAGCTTCTTTTTTGTCATTTTCTGCTTAATTCTTTTGAGGATGGTGATTGTCTGATCTGTTGGATATGGGTAAAAATACCTTGCGATCGGGATGGACCAATCTTTTAACAGTTAGTCGAGGGTTGGGCTGTTCCATCAAATTTTCAGAAGGAGAGGCTCCAAGTGTGATTGGAAATAAGTTATTTTTGAGGAAATTGATTGGTTAGAAGGTTGTGTGAAAAGCGTTGTTCCATTGTGCTTCAGCGCAGACGAAAAATTTAATGAATGTTTCCTTGGATCTTGCTCGACGAATGACGTAAAGCCTCAGAATTTCTGATAAGAACATATAGGATGATAATGAATAAGAGTAACAACAGTTATAAAATTTAATTTAAGAAGAATATTATTATAATACTTACGACCACTTTTCCAGACAAGAATCATTCTCGATGGATTGGGTTCAGATATTTCTTTGCCGTTTTCCCATGCTCCCGAGATGAAGATGAATTTTTGTTTCCAAATTTTTTCCGCTTCCCAAAGGTCATTGATGATTTTTAGGTCATCATCTAATATAAGATATTAAAATGGAAGATTTGGTCCCTTGGATAATTTGGTCAAAGATATGAAATATTTGATGCTTATCAGAATCTTGGACAAGTGGGAGGCCATGATTACAAAGAGAAGGGTGAACCATTGGTTGGGTGTGAATTGAGTTGGGCACAGATCTAGGAGTTCGAAGTAGTCAACTATCATCGAATCTTATGGGAACCGAAGCCCTCAATTGATGATTTTTGGATAGACTACCAGTTCATTTTTTCTGCAATCTAAGGGTGTTTCCCCTCTTTTTTAGAGAAAACGAAGGGTAATGCTGTCTCTCATTCCCCATTATTTTTTCAAAACCGATACTTGGTCCTCTTTGTAATATAGGTATTTTACGTGCTTCAAAGAAACGATATAGTATGCACTAAGAGACCTTAAATTCTCACCGATTGTTGCTCTTTCTTCTGCGGATATAGTAATCAGAGCTTTCTTTTTTCTTGGTCTGCGTATCTTTTTCTGAGAGGCATCCTGTGATTCTTTTGAGGTTTCCTCATCGGTATCAGTATCGTTGTTTAATTAGCTCGCGTCAGAATCAACCTCTGCTTCTGAAGCTTCGTTTCTAAGTTATGGTGGGTTTTTCAAGGGATTTTGTTGAGATAATGTGGTTGTATCAGCAATTTCCCTCGGGGGAGGAGATTTGTTAGATGGGTTTAGTGTAGCATCAACATCGTCTCCCATGACTATAAAAGTTCTTCTTCTAGGAGCTCTTGGAAGATAAGTAGAGGAAGGGGTCGCTTCAGATTGTTTTGAAGAAGATTGACTTACTTCACAACTAGTTTGAAGTGACGATTCGGTAAGAGAAGTTGAAGTTCGAGGAGTTCTCGGTGTTTGAGTTTTCGAAGATTGACTTTCTTTTGTAATAGGTGAAGGTGAATAAGCAGGAACTTTGGATATATCAAAGTTACTGTAATAATTGGTCTTTGTGGATGTTATGAGGGGAGCATTACTTATCAACCCAGCAGCTCTATATTCGTGTGCTTGTTCGCCTATGCAGAAGTAATTGTAAGCTCCGAAGATGAAATTGTTGTCAGGTGCTGGGGATTTGGCTTTTCTTTTGGAATTCTTGTCTTCTATCTTCTGGATCTTTGGTGTTTTCTCATAAAATGATTAAAGATTGATCGGAAAATATGAATTTTCAGGTGAAGGTGACCCAAAAGTTTGAAGAAATCATTGAAGGTAGCAAAAGTTGGGAGGTTTTTCTGCTTCTCTCTCAATGATTTTTGTTTGTAAAACAAAAAGTGGGTTGTTAAATAATTTATAGGAAAAAGAAAGACGTGAAAATAAGTGGAAAAGGTTTGTGTTGATTGGGAAGAATTTGAAGCGGTTTTGTGGTCGACATCTGTTATGCTAGGAGCTTAGGTGTAAGCCTATCCCCTAAGAAGTTATATTGTATTTTGAAGCATATTTGATGTTTAACTTTGCTAGTTTCGCTTCGAATTTAACTCGGGGTATGACTTACTTTACTGGTTTTGCTTCGAATTTAATTTGGGGTATGATTGTCTAAGGATATATTTCAATGCATCTGAATGATTGGGTTGCATCGAATTTTGGAAAAGGAAATTATCATTGCTTTTGACAAGATTCGAAGTTAATTAGTTGTCATTCATTTAGTGACATGAGAACTTACACAAATAGAAATTCATAGACTAAAAGTGTAAACAATAAAACGTTATGTAACAAGTGGTAAAGTTAGAGGAGGAATTTAGAATATTTATCTTAGTTAAGGACTACGAATGCAATTTACCCTTTTTATGTAAATAATTTAGTTGTAAGCTAAGCCTTTGCGCCTCTATATAAAGGCCAAACTTGAACTAATAAAGGGATTGAATTTCTGAGAGTAGATCACTTGCGTACTTTCATTTTCTCTCTCTAAAATCAATTTCTCTCTCTAAAACATTTATTCTCTTGTTTACTAAGGCAATCCTAAATAATCAAACTCATCTTATATAACTCGTTTAATCTTGTAAGTGTTCTTTTTTCATTCATTTTTTTGTAACAATTTGTTTCGATTTTATTTTGGTTTGATCTTACTCTCCCAAAATTAATTTTTTCTTTATCTTTGTATACTTCTATTATTATATATTAATGATTTGATTTAAAAGTTAATGAATCATTGTTTATCAAGGAGAGACTTTAATTAGATAAATTAATAAAAATGTAGAAAAGATAAAACATGAAAGAAGATGTAAATTTTAATGAGATAGATTAAAGAAGATGAAGATTTTAATTAAATAAATTAAACAAGAGGGAGAAAATAAAAATGTGGAGATTTTAACCTAATAAATCTCAGGGCCTGAAATAAATAACATTGACACATGTATAAAAAAACTGATTACATCTACTTATTTTTTAGTTAGCAAATTTGTATTTAGCTCAATCACATCTTTTAAAATATTATCTAAAGTATATATTAAATAAAAAAATTCATTTCATTTTTTTATATTTGTTAAAATATTTTTTAATTAGTAATATATTAAGATTTCCATTTATAAAATAATTAATTTTATTTTTAATATTTTTACCCATGTTTGTTAAACAATATATATTGAAATGTTTTTTATTTTATTTTTCATAAAATAATTTTTTATACTATAAATTATGTTTGATACAAATTTGATTTTGTTTCTCTATATATATAATTTTATTTTTTTTCAATATATTTTAAAACAATATATTTTACATAACAAATTTTATTTTATTTTCATCTATTTTTAAAATAACATGTTACGAGATATAAAAAATTATTATTAAGTATTATTTTTCTATGTAATAAATAATATATTAAGATATATTTAAAATACGTTAAAGTAGTTGTATACGATGAGAGAAACATTTTTTAGAAAACGATAATTTAAAATTAATAATGAAACCATTTTACGAGGAAGGAATTATGTAATCAATTGAATAAATTTTATAAAATTTTGTTTAACCCCCTTTATTTTGATTCATGGGTCCGCCACTGGTAGCCTAAATCAATGATTCTGCGAATTATTTGGCCAAATATGTTTTCTTATGCATGTCACACAAGCGAATGCTCCTTATAGAGTGCGAGATTAATAAGTATGATCGTAATCTTAATTCTTATGATTGTGGGACCAATCTCCAACTTTAAAACGTCGACCTATTGCAAACTAAATTCGTGTTTATCATCCATTGAGGAGGAGTTGATAGATCCTACCTCATCGTTTGAAGCGTCTAAACCTAAAACTATTATTTTCTGTCTGTATATATTCTTTCCCATTCTTATAACTATAAATTTATTATAAAGATAAAAGTTTACCTAGCTAGCAAGGAAGTTAAGGAACGCTCGGACGCAGAAACATGAGAACTAACTTGAAAAATAAGTGTTACTCTATCGACTACTGTCGGTACACCCAATGTTGCTCGGGTAGAGCCAACAAGCTTGGAGTTAGTTGGCTATAGTTTCGGTGGTGTTGCAATAATGCATTGACGGTGGTTGAAAATATTTTATGATTTTTATTAATTGTCAGAGATAAACCTCATTCTAGGCACTTTAGATGAACGACAAAAGCATCAACTTGTATATTTTTTTAATAAGGTAACACTCGTAATTTTCACATTCCCTCTTACTTATTGGTAAACTTAATGGAAGGTGAAAAGTCAAAGCCCAATCACCTGTATGTGTAAGGATTCCAAGGGAATCCAATGAATGTAGCAATCAATGAACTCTAACAAGCCGATAATGAAGTGGACACATGTCATGGTATAAGTTTATCAATGTTAAAGGACTCGACAGTCGATACCTCCTAACTGAAGAGCTAGTAGTTAGGAAAATGAATAATTTTACTAAAAACCCATATTCAACCTCTAGTTCAACAACCTCGAGTAAGCCCATGTCTAGCCTCTAGCTTGGTAACCTCAAGCAATTTCATGTTCAACATCTACGTGGACACCCTCAAGAAAGCTCATTTTAGGCATTTAATTCTACCAACGCCTAAAATTTTAAGCTATTATTCTACTATAAATAACCCATATACTACTCATATGTCGAACCTTTTTTACTTGTATTTTTTTTATCTTCAGAAAAGTAGTGTATTTTTCCTTAAAGACGCTAATAGTTTTTTTAATGATTCATATCAGGTATGGTATCCTATTGACGAGGTTCACGAGCTATCCAATATCCAGACATGCAAGGTCAAATAAAGTGGTCAGTTGGAAGACAACACTATAGTCTTCTATCAACTAGCTCATAAAGACTAGATAAGCTACTAATAAATTCGTAATTAGTCGGTTCATCACCCAGATTTGGATTAACAATCAGTCTTATACAAATATAATATTTAAGCTAATCTCAATAGACGCTCTATATATTCATGAGCCTCGGATGCTAAAAATCTATTAATATCTAAGGACCTTATCTATGATTTTATGTCTTCCATTAACTACACAAACACATTATTTCTGGCCTAGATCAAGCTAGTTTTCTTAAAAATAAGCATTTAAAAGCTTTTAAGTATGCTGCTTCTGAGATGGGATGTTACAACCATCTCCAATGCAATAATAAGCCTACTTATCTATCATGGATTCCTCCTCTCCCAAACAGAGTAAAGCTTAACACTGATGGATCCTCCTAAACTAATGGAGAAGCCAGTGGCACCATAATCATTCCAGATAATAAAGGAGACATCATTATCAGTTATGTTAATCTATATGGTAAACTTAACTCGTTAATGGCTGAAGCAAAAGCCATCCTTGATGGTCTTCAAATATGCAAAAACAAAGGTTTTGTCAATCTCGATATTGAGACTGACTCCCAAATCCTAGTTAATCTGTTATCCATGGGTAACAAATCTTGGCCCCTTAAGCCTATTCTAAAATGTTGCAGAGGTTTAATTTCTTCCTGAATGGTCATCTCTTATATTTTTGTCGTGTCTGAAAAAAAAAATCTGCCGATTGGCTAGCTAAATGGATCCTAAAGTACAAGATGAAACTAGAATTTAGCAAGCAACAAGCTTCTTATCATTTGAGTGCCATAACTTTTATTGAAAGTGTCGGCATCGATTACATTATAGACAGTATATAAATGCATGATTATCTCTAATTATCTTTTGGGTTCTACTAATAGTCTTTGTTTTGCTGCAGTAAACCTGACAAGCTTTTGCCTAGTTTTATTCTTAAATTTATTTCAGGCCTCTATATTAGTCAAGCATCTGGAATTAGTTAGACATCATCAGCAATATTCAAGATTGAAATCTTTCAAGTCTAAAGACTAAAAGCTTTTATACTTGTATTGGTTGCTCTTCTTTCCGGTCCTTCATGAAATCATGTAGTAGTCTTTCTTGATGTCTATTCTATTGTCTTCAGCTCGGATGAATACTGTTTTTCTTGGAGGTATCTGATGAGTCCGAATTCTGCATGCTCCCCGGACAAGGACAGATCGGTCCAAGGCCTCCGGACCGGACAGACCACTTCGAACGCTCTGATCATAGGACTGTTCGAACTATGACAAAAGTACTAAAAAACCTAAACACTTCTTGACTAAGCTACTTGCTCTCTTACTTAGAGCTCATGGGTCTTTGAATATGACCCGGTTCCATTAAACATGACCCGAAAGCCCATAAGGGCCCAAACATCAGGATATAAATACCCAACCACCTGCATTAAGTGTGGGTAATGAGAATTAACTGCTACTAGCCAGCTTAATTATCTCTCTACTCTCTACACTAAATACATAACACCCACATACTACTGTTAAACACCAACCAAATTACAAGCCTACCCTCAGGTGATAATTATCCATACCAAATTGGCGACCACAGTGGGAGGAGAAGGTGCCTGAATCAAGCATTCAAAACCAGCTAAGAAAATCTGTCCGAATGAATCCGGACAATCCAGAAGTACCACCAGCTTTGCTCGAAGTGGTGGGAGAGAACGATGAATACACTATCGAAGAGCGTGATAGGCTAAAGGGTGAAATAGAAGCTCTGAGGGCCGAAAAGGCTAGGATGTGCCTGAAAAAAAAGTCCAAAGCATCAGCTGCTCATCACACCGATAACCCCAGAGAGCATGAGTCTTCGAAGACTCATGTGAGCACCTAAAAGACTCATGCCAGTTCCAAAAAGTCTCACCGGTCTAAGCCAGTGGAGAGTTCTGACTCAAGCTCAGAATCTTCTGATAGCTCTTCAGACAGTGAGGGAGTTGAAAAATCCTTATCCTCTAGCAGCGATGAGGGTCGAACTAGAAAGAAGCAAAAGCAGATTAAAAAATATTCAAGAAAAAGGGATAGACAAGGAAAGATGAAGAGGCATATTGGTAAATGATCATCTCATAGCCGGAAGCATGTGGACCGGATGCTGATGGATCCCTTCGCTTTTCACGATGAACCAGGTATCTTTGCAACTCCCATTGAGGGTACTGTGTTCAGTCGTGGAAGAAACTGGAGGCAATCTCCATTATCTTCTAAAATTCTATCCGGAAAGCTCCCCAAGAGGTTTGACAGCACCAAAATAGAGAAGTACGATGGCAGTACTGATCCGGACAACCATATGGAGAAATTTAAAAACTTCGTGATGAACTTTGAAGACGACGATAAACTACTTTGTAGGGCATTCTCCCAATCATTTACGGGGAGTGCTCTAAAATGGTACAACAGCCTGCCTCAGGGTTGTATTAAAGATTTCGATACCTTTTGGGTAGCCTTTCGAAGGCAGTTTGTAGGGGGAGTAAAGAGCTAAAGGGCAATGGAGACACAATAATCCATTGTGCCCAGGAGCCAAATGAGTCATTGAAAGAATATATAAGCCGTTTTGTGAATACCGAGAATGGATTGGCTGATTGCTTCGAACAGGTAGCAATAGCATCGCTAAGATAGGGTTTGAACCCAGGCAATCTAGCTGATTCAGTAACCAGGAAGAAGGCCATGACACCGGGAGGGTTGCTGAATCAGGTTGGAAAACAAATAAACGTCGATGAAACAAAGAAAACCAGGGTACACAGGCAGGTGAGGTCTACCCCAGTGACACCAAATCCCAATCAGAATCAGTCCGGAAATAAAGCAAGAGAGACCGGACAGGGGCATGGCAGGGCAAAAGCTCAGTCTCAGCCAGCTGCTCCTGCTCAAAGTCAGCAATCCAGAAACAAGAGAGGGCCATTGGTGCAACCGGAGTGGTTCGCAGAGTTGAAAGAAAGTGTGGCCACTATTTTTGATAAAACAAAGGAAGAGGTGCATTACCGGAGACCGGCTACACTGCAGTCTCCCAGAGAGCATCGTAATAACTCTTTTTGCCAGTATCATAACGATATTGGTCACACCACTGATGACTGCATAGCATTGAAACAAGAAGTTCAGAACTTGATTGAGAGGGGAAAGCTGGGGGCTTACGTGAAAAGAAGAGGAGGTAACAGGCCTGACAACACTCACCGGGTTGGTCCAAGTAATGCTGCTCTGGAGGGAGCCATGGTAATAATTGAAAGGTTTGACGTGGAATCTGAGTACTTGGATCCTGATCCAACTCGAAACAAAGTGGGTACAATTGATGAATGTTCTAGGTCGGTCTCCGGACTCATTAAGTTTTTTGAGTCACTTACAATATTCGGAAGGGACACTATGACAGCTCCTACTGCTTCTTCGAGGAAGAGGCACGTGCATATTTTAGCCTCCCAGCTAGAAGGAGGCATGACTTCCTATCAGTCACCCAACTCATTCCCCTTCATTGTTTTCGATGAAGATGATTTAAGAGACATTGCTGGCCCTCATGAGGATGCTGTTGTCATTGGAGCATCTATTGGGGGCAACGACAAAAGACGAATTTTGGTGGATACTGGAAGGTCAGCCAATATCCTTTTCCTAACTACATACAAGAGAATGAAAAATCCAGCTGTAATTCAGAGTTCGGACGGATCAATTGTGGGCTTTACAGGCAGCTCAGCAGATGTGAACGGTGAGTTCGAAGAAGAAGTTCTATTGGGCAAGGGCCCTTTCAAGAAAATGGTTAGAATACTATTTATTGTGGTGGATTGTCCCACTTGCTATAATGCTATTCTAGGGAGGTCTTGTCTCTCTAGGATGCATGCAGTGGCTTCAACAGTCCACCAGTGCTTGAAATATGCTGTTCAGGGATAGGTTGGAGTCGTCCGGAGCAGCCAGAAGATTGCAAGAGAATGTTATGCCACTGCCCTAGCTCTTCGAACGTTGTGGGCAGTGCTTATTAATGAACAATAGCAGTTTGAGGGCCTTTCTTGGGGTGAGGGTGAAATTGATGACCCCAGAGAGACCCCTGGAGTATTAATACCGATCAAAAAGGTAGAAACACACTGTCTGGAAGAAGGAAAAAGTGTCAAGATAGGGTCTAAGATGTCACCCATTTTGAAAGATGAAATGTTAAAGTTTTTGAAGAACCATCAGCACGTTTTTGCTTGGTGCAATGCTGATGTTACTGGGGTTCCATCAGAAGTGATATCACATCACTTATCTGTCCGGAGAGACGTAGCACCAGTGGTTCAAAAAAGAAGAGCTTTTTCTAAAGAGAAGGTTGATGTCATTGTGCAAGAAGTTGGCAGGCTCACAAAGATGGGGCACATCAAGGAATCTCAATATCCTTTGTGGACTGCCAATCCGGTTCTGGTGAAAAAGAAAAATGGCAAGTGGCGCATGTGCATTGACTTCACAGATCTCAATAGAGCTTGCCCAAAAGATTTGTATCCATTTCCCTGGATTGATCAGTTAGTAGACTCTACCTCTGGGAACAATTTGCTTTCCTTTATGGATGCCTTCTCCGGATACAATCAGATTCAAGTAGATCCAAAGGATCAAGAGCATACCACATTTGTCACTGACAGAGGTCTTCATTACTACAAAGTAATACCATTTGGTTTGAAAAATGCTGGGGCTACTTATCAGAGATTAGTCAACAAGGCATTTGCTGATCAAATTGGAAGAAATATGGAAATGTACATTGATGACATGATGGTGAAGAGTGTGGATGAGCAGTTGCACTTGTCCAATCTCCAAGAAACTTTTGCCAACCTGGTAAAAGTGAATTTGAAATTAAACCCAGAAAAGTGTGTGTTCGGAGTGCAGTCCGGGAAGTTTCTAGGCTATATTATAAGTGAGCATGGAATACAACCCGACCCAGACCAGCTTAATGCCCTATTTCAGATGGAACCTCCTCGAAACATTAAAGAAGTACAACGGTTAACGGGGAGATTAGCTGCCTTAAACAGATTTATCTCAAGGTCTTCGGACAGGTGTGCACCTTTCTTTCAAACTTTGAAGGGTGCAAAGGGATTTCGATTGGACCCCACAGTGTGATGAGGCTATCAATGAGATCAAGAAGCACCTGTTCTCCTCCAAAACTTTGTTTAAGCCGGTTGATGGGGAGACACTCTTCGTATATTTGGCAGTTTCAAGTTGTGCCATTAGTGTGTGTTGGTAAGAGAGGTCGATGGATATCCCCATCCAGTGTACTACATCAGCAAAAGTTTGATAGATGCAGAAATGCGTTATTTAAAACTCGAAAAGTTAGCATTGGCCCTGGTGATAGCTGCCAGGAAGATGAGGCCTTATTTCCAAGCTCATCCCATCATCGTCCGGATTTATTTTCCCTTGAAGAATGTCCTCCAAAAGGTAGAGGTTTCAAGCAGTATGACTAAGTGGTCAGTAGAATTGGGGGACTTCGACAAAGATTTTTCTCCCCGAACAGCAGTCAAGGCACAAGCTGTGGCAGACTTTTTGGTTGAATTCCACTCCGACAGGGATTCAAAGCAAACTACCGATATAAAAGATAAAAAGGTATGGGTCGTCCGAACAGATGGTGGGTCTAGCACTATGGGGTGTGGTGCAGGGGTGTGTTTGACTTCCCCGTATGGAGAGAAAATGTAGCAGGCTATTTGTTTTGCTTTCAGGGCATCTAATAATGAGTCTGAATACGAAGCAGCTATAGCTGGTTTAAAGTTAGCCTACATTTGTGGGGCTAAGAGGGTCAAGCTACTAAGTGACTCCCAACTTCTTATCCACCATGCCCAAGGCCAATCTGAGGCTAAGAATCAGCAGCTTGTGAAATATTTACTCCTCCTCAAAAATGAAGCACTTAAGTTTAAAGGTGTTGTCTATGAGCACATTCCCCGGGCAGAAAATGAGCTAGCGGACTCATTGACAACCATATCATATACAGAGTTATATCCATGGATCCATGTGCTCGAAAGCCCCTCCATTCAACTTAGTAAGGATAAAGAAGAGGAAATTTTTGAAATACAAGAGAAGCGACCTCAAGACTGGAGGTTTCCTCTCCTGCAATATCTCTCCGATGGTATTGTGCCTCCGGATAAGTCGCTAGCCAGAACATTGAAACACAAGGCTCGTGGTTTCATCATATTGAGAGAAGTGTTGTATAAAAAATCTTATAGTAAACCTCTTCTGCGCTGTTTGGGGGATGAAGAGTCTCAGGTAGTCCTCTCCGAATTGCATGGTGGTGAGGGATCAGCCATTGTGGGTTTAGAGCTTTAACAAGAAGAGTTTTACTGTCCGGTTACTATTGGCCATCTATTATGAAAGATTCTAAGGAATTGGTAAGAAGGTGTGACCCATGCCAGAGGTACAACAATGAAATTCATGTCCCAGCCATTCCTTTAGAGTCAATTTCTGAGCCTATTCCTTTTGCTCGATGGGGGTTGAATTTAGTAGGGCCTCTCCCTGTGGCGTCCGGAGGACGCAAAACTATAATTGTGGCCATAGAATACTTCTCGAAGTGGATTGAAGCAGCCCCTCTAGCAGGGACAACATCAAAAGCTGTTATAAAGTTCATTTTATCCAACATCTGTTGCAGATTTTTTGTCCCACAAAAGATAACAACAGACAATGGGCCACAGTTCGACAATAGGGAAATGGAGAGCTTCTGTGCCTCAAGGGGTATACAACATTGTTTTTCTTCACCTTTTCACCCACAAGAAAATGGGCAAGTTGAAGTGGCTAATAGGACTATACTGTCCGGTTTAAAGAAGAATTTGGAAGGGGCTGATGGGAAGTGGCCTAGTTATCTACAAGAGGTCTTGTGGGCCTACCCGACAACACCTGGGGCTGCAACACAAGAGTCACCCTTTGCTTTGGTCTATGGGATGGATGTAGTAGCTCCCATAGAAGCAACTCTCCCCTCCCTTTGTGTTCACAACTTCTCCGAACATGCTAACGAGGTGGCAATCAGAAGTCCACTTGATCTGATAGAAGAAAAACGAGTTAAAGTTCACCTCAGAGTTGCACACTATCAGGGTTTGATGAGAAGCAGGTTTGCTTCCAAAGTTAAAAGAAGAGATTTCCAACCAGGGGACAAGGTATTAAGGAAAGTCTTTTTACACACTAAAGAAAAGCTGTTCGGAAAGCTGAAGGTCCCTACATAGTTGTTGAAAGCATTAAACCTGGAACATATTGGTTGGAAGACAAAGATGGAAGGGTTTTGACTCATCCTTGGAATATTGAGCATCTCCGGATGTACTTGGAGTAGCATTTGTGTAAATATTTACTTGTTTAAACATCCATGTAAATATTTGGGGGCATACTCTTTCCTCCCTGGTGGCACGGGGAGGATTTAATGAGGTGTCCGGGCTTTTGAATGAAATGTGATGCCTTCTTAAAAAAATTTCCAAGTGTTTTAAGTTTTGTCTTTTGTCACACTATCCGGATTGAAATAACTAAGGGATATTTAAACTCTAGTCGGAGAACTTAAACACTCTCACTATAAAATAATTAAAGGCTATTTAAACTCTAGCCATCAAAATTGGAACAAATGATGAAAGAAGATGAGATTTGTGCAAAACAGAAACATTCATTGAAATAACTTAAAGTGCCTTGGCCTTCCAAGGACTTTTGAATAGTCGAAGTAAGAACAAAAAACCTACCCGGTCAGATACCGGACACAATTACAAAAAGAATTCCTTGGCCTTCCAAGGACTTTAGTTTGAATAAAAAGTAAACAAAGTAAATCATAAGTTAAGGTTGAGCCCTTGAAGATGGCTCACCTTCATCTACCTTCTTTCCTTTAGGATCGTCTTTCTCTTCGCCAAATTTCTCCCCGGAGTGTTCTTCATCATCTGAGGAATCACTAGAGTAGCCATACCTGTCGCCTTCGGCCAACGTGTGGTAGGGGAGGTCTTCAGGCTCAACATGAAGCCATAAGTCCCCTAGATTCTTCTTCGGAAACTTTTCATGGAAAAGTAGAACCATGTCAGACCTCACCTTGGCAAGCAGTTGCTCTTCGCTTTTGATCATCTGGTTGGCATAAGCATTGATCTTGGCTTGGATCTTGGCCTCCTGCTCCTGTAACAAAGCATTTTTCTCCTCGGCAGCCTTGGACACTGTATTTTCAAGGGCAATCTTATCATTGGTCAGGTTGGTGATGATTTGATCCTTGACTTTGGATTCTCCCTTTGAGGTGTTAAGATCTTTCTCCAGTCCGGACAATTTCTCCCGGAGGTCTTTAATAGTTTTCTCTAAAGTGGCAACTTTGGTGGTGCTTGCCTGTTGGTTTCTCTTCAACTCCTCGGTTTCTTCCTTTAACATAGCAGCATTGGAGGTGGCAGTGCAAAGGTCTTGGGACAGCTTCTCCTTGTCAGACTTAAGGTCTTTAATGATATCAGCCTGGTTACGGACTTGTTTCTCCAACACAAGTACAGGCTGAACGTTACTCAACAAAGAGTGGGCTATGGGATCCCTTTCACTAGAAACACTAAAATTCTTACCATTAAAAGTGACCGTGTTGGAGGTGCTTGGAGGAAGGTAAGGCCCGACAAAGTCATCTCTGGGGAGATTGAAGAAGTATTCACCAAGCTCACCAAGACCGGTGATGTCTACTCCATCGATGTTGATATCTCCCCCCTCAACCTCATCAGTATGAAAGTCGCCCGGAATCTCCTCGGCATGCATTGGGTCAGCAGGGTCAGCATGGACAGAAGGCTCTGGAGCCCGGAGAGAAAGCTCATCTCCCTTAGACGTTTTCTTCTTCTTGGCCTCCCGGTCTGTGCCTGCGCTTCCCTGTTTACGATTCCTCTTAGAAGCCCTTGAAGGTTTTGGGAGGTTCACTTCTTGTTTCTCAGTCTCTTGCTCCACCACTTCCAGGAGAGCAGCATCAATTTGGCTCTGGGCTGCCCCCTCCGGATCTGTTGGAGCATCCTTCTCTGTATCAGGAGGGTTGGCATCACCCACTATCTTTTTCCCCTTTTTCTTCTTGCCTTTCATCTTGCTCGGGGCTTTGGCCCGACCTGGCAGGAAGAGTGTCACATCTGGTTCATGGGTCCTCTTAAGCACAACGTCCGGAGAAGGCTGGGTGGTGAGCTCCTCCCAGGTCAAGTCTCTCCGACCTGTGGTGTTCCACAGGTGAGACCTTGCCAAGTTTCCACTGGTGAAAGCAGCGTGGAATCGGTTCCCCCATTCCTTAGCAGCCCAGGCATTAATCTTGCCACAAGTAACCTGCCCGGCTTTCTGATAGTCACTGAACTCCTTGGGCAGTACTGCTAAGACAAAAGTAAGACAAATTAGTATAAACTAAGTCTAAAAAGAAAAGAGAAGAGAGACAAAAAAATAAAGGCAAGATACTTACGGTCGCTCCTCCATCTGCTTCTGAGGAGGCTTGGGTTCTCTCCAGATTTTATCTTCCTGCCGTTCTCCCAGGCACCACTGACAAATAAGAACTGGGTCCTCCAATTCCTCTCTGCCTCCAGCAAATCATCCACCGCCTTGAAGTCATCCCCCATGTTAAAGTGGTAAAAGGGGATGTGGTGCTTTCTACACAGGCTAGCCACTGCAGCAAACTCCTCCATGGGGCAGAGGGATCCCGGACAGCCTTGATGCCATGATGCATGACATAAGGGTATACCAAGCGTTGGGGCTCAGCTGGCTCGGACAGAGTTTGATCAGATGGAAATATCTGACAATCTCTGGATCTAATGGGAACCTGAGCCCCCAGTTGAATAACTCCGTGAATATGACCACTTCGCTTAACTTGCAATCCATAGGAGTCTCCGGGTGTATCGGAATCCTGATCTTTACATTTTCTGGTATGCCCCACTTTGTACGCATCCTGCCCAGCTCAGCAGTGTGGATGAATGCGTAGTTGATTTTTTGTAAGGAGAGAAGGTAATTAACGCTGACCTTGTGAAAACAAGGCCCCACTCTTCCTTCCAGGCTCTCCAGCGGATCCGGATGCCTCAAGTATAATTTCTCCTTGCCTTTATCCTTCTTGGCAACTATCTCTTTGCTGGTCTGACCGGAGGGCTCAGACTCAAATGGGGCCTCTTCAACAGAGTCCTTCATCACTTCCTCCATGATTGTTGAAGGGATTTCAGCAGCTGTAGTGGGGGGAAGATTCAAACTTGACTCAGCCTTGTCTCCGGACTGATGGGCCTAAGTGCCCCTTTGATTTCTGCTCTCCGGTAGAGTGTCTGGAACATAAGTTTCTTGTTGAAGGTTTGGATTGGAGCCTTCCGGTCCGGACAGCCTGTCCTTGGGGGCTCTAATAGGCACCTCTGATCCGGTGCTGCTGTCCTTTGCCCCCGACCTTGAGGGAGTGTTTTTAGTCCCCTGGCCTTTAACCAACCGGCCTTTCCTCCTGTCGACCAGCTTCTCAGGAGAGTGTTCCGTGTCCGATCCCATTGCAATAAAGGGAGAAGATTTTTTTAGGCTAGTGGCTGTAACTCCTGGCTCGACAACAGGCTCCAATTCCTAAACTGAGGAGCCAGAGATTATGGGGGAGAGGTTGGTTTGAAATAGTTTTCTGGGCTTAGTGCATTTGGAAGAAGAAGAGCCTCGATCTGACTCAGAAGCAGAGGTGATTGGTCTATCAACAGGCGATGTGGGTAACCCTGCTGCGATCCGTCTTTCTCTTTCGACTTTTTGAGCCTTCTCTAACTCAGAAAGGTTGAGCCACCCGCCTTTTACAGAGTAAATTTGAAGGAGATGGTAAAACAGTAGAAAGTGAGTTTGTATTTATAGTAAATTTGAAAAAGGAAGTTGATTCCTAGGAGAATTCGAAAAGTTTGGCAATGATTAAAAGACGGTGCTGATGTCACCACCTTTAATTAAAGAGGTTGCTTTTCGAAGAAGGTGGGTTCGAAATTCAAGGTGAAAAAACGGCTGAAACAACCAATCAGAAAGTGACACGTGTCCTACGAACTTTGGCAAAAACCGTTTTGAATTCGTAAGCTTTATCTATCCGAATAAACTTATAGCCCGAATTGATAGATCTGTCCGGATAAAAGCTACCCCTGATGTCGGACTGTTTTCAGGTCTTTGACAAGAGTATTTGCACAAACACCTAAAAAAAGGGCTCCTGATGAGTCCGAATTCTGCATGCTCCCCGGACAAGGACAGATCGGTCCAAGGCCTCCGGACCGGACAGGCCACTTCGAACGCTCTGACCATAGGACTGTTCGAACTATGACAAAAGTACTAAAAAACCTAAACACTTCTTGACTAAGCTACTTGCTCTCTTACTTAGAGCTCATGGGTCTTTGAACATGACCCGGGTCCATTAAACATGACCCGAAAGCCCATAAGGGTCCAAACATCAGGGTATAAATACCCAACCACCTGCATTAAGTGTGGGTAATGAGAATTAACTGCTACTAGCCAGCTTAATTATCTCTCTACTCTCTACACTAAATACATAACACCCACATACTACTGTTAAACACCAACCAAATTACAAGCCTACCCTCAGGCGATAATTATCCACACCAGTATCTTATGTATATTCGACTTCAAATAATCCAGCAAAAAATGTATACATAATCAAGTTCATAGCTTATATCAGTATTTGAAGTCAGCCAAAGATAATATTTATATACTGAATCTGTAGTGCTCATTAAGTTGCGGATGCATCCTTTATCTTAGTTTTGTATTCAATTTAGCCATGTACATTCCAGTTTATTATTATTTTGATATCTATGTGGATTCTTTTCCAAATGCCCCGGTCTTCCTTCTTTTGATCTGAACTCTGAAATTAATATAGAGAAAAATGGTCAGACTATTAGCTGAATATTCAAATCTAATATTTCAGTAAGGGAAGTTACCTTTATCGAATTAAATCAATTCCAATATGAATCTACATGTAGCTCTCTAATCCGTAATGAATGAATTTTAGGTCTTGAGTATCAGAAATCGTTCATGGGAAATACCTCTTTCAAGCTTCTTGGCATTCCTTGTGAAGGCGAATATCTTCTTTGGAATCACTTTGCTCCTTTCTCAAATTCAAATAAATCATTTATTAGTATAAATTCAATGTTTCCTAGGCTCTGAGCTTCATTTTTTCTAAGAAGTCAGATCTTTCTTAGTAAACAGCTGGAAATCCTTTGCAGATAATTTGAATGCATAAATTTGGTCTATTAAGTTTTGAATAATTTTTGGATGGGAAATACCAGTTGTAATATCCAGTGGAACTAGCTGGTATAAAAAATCTCAAATCAATGAAACTCTCTTTGCAATCTGTAGTCGTTGTCATCGCTGAATATAATATTGTAATATTCATATATGTAGTAATTTTTCATCTGTCAATAACCCAGCTTCATTTTTGTCAAGCTGAGCAATCATATTTTTGGCTGGGGTCTCTGATGTGTCTTCGTGAGGATATGAAGAATTGAGAATTTATTCGTCATAATTCTTTCTAAATCAAAGAGCGTGTAGAAGATTTCTTTTAAATTACCATATCCATCTTTTTTCAGAATCTTTTTTCCTCATGATTCAAATAAGAGGGATCATGTTATGTCATATAGGGATGATCAATTATCTAAATCAAGCCAACTTATCTGCGAGTTTGTGAAATTACAGAATGATTATCTAAAAATACATTTCTCCCTCATTGCATAACCTCCGAAGCAGCTTTGGGATTTTGGTATCATCTGGGTGAAGACAATTATTGGTCTCCATTACATTCAGTAGCCCGTCGTCATCTCGTATATGAAGCATTAAATGTCACCCTCTCCTCCAACCCATATCGTATCCAAAATAATTACTATATGCATTGAGAGCCCAACTCGGCGGCTTATCCTCAGAAAAAGAATGAATCCCATCGTGAATATTCATTTCTATCTAATCTCTATGTATTGTTAAAACTTCCCCGTTGGCAGCAAGGTCGATCATTTGGGTCCGTATCAATTCTCGGAATCATCATAGACAACCTGCTACTTATAGTAAATTTTGATTAGTTTGGATTACTATGGAAAGCAAAAAAAATTCAAAAAAGCTTCTATGAATAGATGGAGATTCTAAACCTGCAGAATCCTTATTTCTCTGTAAGATAAGAAAGCTTCTTCAATCTTCTCAAAAGCATCAGATTATCAGCTGGTTCAAGATCTTCTGACTACAATTTTTCAACCATCTCAAATTCCATTTTCTCTGAATCATCCGTTTTTAAATTGAAAGATATTCTGCTCCATTATCAGGATTTTTGTTTCATTAAGAAATATATATTCTTCTATTGTATCTAAGGAAATTATGGTAATCTATCCTCCAACGAAGTTATTTTCATCCTCTAGAGTATCTAGTTCTTCAACTCCCTTGTTCAAGTTTCCTCACATTGGCTTAAATTAGATTAGCACCTAATTTTCTATTTTGGCACCTTTTATTTCTCAGCCCAAGTCTACCAAATATTCTAATTCAATAAAAAGTTCAATTTAAAAAAACATTAACTAATATTTTAAAAATAATAAAGATTTAAAGTTATGGTTAACTGTGTTAGTTTGGATATGTGTTAGGGAAACCAGTATGACCGGGAGACATGAATAGGAATCAACTTTCATATATTTACAATAACTTCAGTTGGATTTGGCAGTTGGCTCCTGTAAGTATAAAAACTTAACATATATGAAAAAAATAAACAACACAAGATTTACGTGGTTCGGATTATGGAGAAATTTTTCATCCACGAGCAATAAATGTGATTTTACATATGTAATAATTACAAAGAATTAAAAGAAAAAAATATATGCAAATACCCAATGTACAAAAAAAATTAAAATAAGGTACAAGTTTTCAGAGGTTTTTCTAGCTCTGAATATTTCTCCTAGTGTATATTAGAACAAACAATATATTTTAAAATATATAAAATGCTCATAATAGCAAAGCAATGTTATTTTAAAAAAACTTGTAATAATATTTAAATCAATAGATATGATCAAATTGTACATTATATTTTATAAAATAGACTTGTAATGGTATCCAAATGAATAACTATGATCAAATATTACACTAATCGGTTATAAAAAACTTGCACCACCTTGATACAAAAACTATTATTAATTAATCTCAAACTAATATATTAAAACCAAATTTAGATTAATTCCAAATGAAACTAATCTAGGAGCTGCTCGGTCACAAAAAATATTTCAAAGTTGAATCCTCTTCTGAGATTTATCCGCAACCAAGACCAAATTCACATGCTAAGATTTAACTCGAACTAAAGTCAATTTTCATGCAGATTTTGAACCTCTCATTTTAAAGTTGATCAATCTGTAGTATTATCAATATCAAACTCAAGACGAGCTCACGTTCTATTTTAATTCTTTATGAGCCTACAACTAAAAATTATCCACCTAGAATTTATAATGGCACCAATATTCATTGTTCCAATATTCCAACTAATATTTACTAAAAAAGGTTATATTACCTTGCACTAGTATTACCGAATAATGATGTCATTTTTACGCTATAACACTTATATCACTTAGTAATCCCTTTAACCATATGATTTCATTGACTACATCAGTTATAGACATATAAAAACCTTTTCTAGACTAGCTCTCCAACCAACCACAATACCAAACATGGTACACTGAGAGCCTGAAGTTGAATTCCTTACATCAAATTCGCAAACATAATCATAGTCGACATACCCTTTAATATCTCATCATATTTGTGATTTTAATTATAACCCGCTTCAACATCTAATGTACCCTTCAAGTATCTCATGAGTCATTTAAGAGTGTCCCGATGAGGCATTTCTGGATCAGTCATAAAATACTAATTTAGTATGCATGATCATATATGGAGAAAATTATTCCACTATCTCGGTGACTACTCTACCCATATAGACATATCTTCAATAAACATGTATTAGTTTTATACCTTTCTTTAAACCCTTGATGTTCTCAAATAATCTCCTATAGTTCTCAAATTCTTTCAAAACGTGATTAAAAACCCTTTTTGGAGTGTTTGTTCACAATTGGTGAGAAATATTCATTAAAATCAACACCCTCTTTTGTATAAAGTTTCTTTAGACACCATCCAAAATTTGTACCTAGATAATTCAATATTATGAATACATTGATACGTTTTGATTATCCATTTACATTCAACAGGCTTCTAGCTATTCAGTTGCTTCACAAGAATACATGTCATTTTTTATAGAGAATTTAGTTATTCTTTTATTCTTAAAGTTGTTCGGATATTGCTCGTTTGGTGGCTATTAATGTTTATTCTATATCAGTACACTTAGACTTGGACAGCCATGCGACTTTATATGTTATTGTTTCTTTTTCGCGCCACTTAAAGTCTCATTTTTTCGTCATGTTTCATATTTGGGAAATCTCTTTTAGTTTGTGTATGATTTTTTCACCTTCTAGTAAGCTGGGGAATTCCGTGAAGTATCTTATAAAACATTCTTTTATTTTTATTTTTAAGTTCAATTTTTTTATTAAAAAACATTTTTTAAGAAAGGGATTTGGTTTTGAAGAACACGTTTTAGGAAGCAAAGAATAAAAATGTTGGTAAATTGGCATTGAATTAAGGATGTTTCATTTAAAATAGCATCTAAAGGACATCATAGAGGATATTGTATATTGGGTTGCTTGGAAGAAGACGAGGTATTCGTTTTTAAGGTTTGAAGTATAATAGTATTAATGACCTATTTGTTTTTAATTTCTAATTGGTTGTCATAGCTGATGAAATATTTCTTCTAATCAGCCTTGGGTTATTTTTTAGGAATTTTTTGTGAGGGTTTCTTTAGTAGAACTGGAATAGGTAGAGTCATTTTCAGAGACTTATTCTTTTTCAGAATTTAGATCACCAAATAAACCATTACGACAGTCATTTTTAGAGTTTGATTGGAAAATACTCTTAGACATAGTATATGACTTTCAAAGTGTTTCCAGTGATTCATGACTTTTACCACTACCCATACAATAGAGTTCAAAAAGAAAGTTAAAAAATGAGGAGCGTAACTTTCTTTAAACGATGAATTGATAGCCAATACAAGACGAGGGCTAAGCAAAATGATTACGATTATATACATGGTTCTCTTTAAAAAGAGGAATATAAAGAGAATACATTATATATATATATATATATATATATATATATATATATAATTAGTCATATATATATATATATATATATATAATTAGTCATGGAAAGTTAAGTTGCCTTTATATAGACTATCAAGTTTAACTTGATTCGCTGAATTTATAAACAGATCAATGTTTTGTAAGTCACATACTAAAGATACTATA
Source organism: Limnanthes douglasii subsp. nivea (assembly GCA_036936605.1). Taxonomy (NCBI): domain Eukaryota; kingdom Viridiplantae; phylum Streptophyta; class Magnoliopsida; order Brassicales; family Limnanthaceae; genus Limnanthes; species Limnanthes douglasii. Next base: position 161,863,298 of record JAUPFV010000002.1, read on the forward strand.
GGTGAGAAGGTGAGTCGACACAAAATCAAATCAACAATAGTAAGTGTTTTAAACCATTTGATTGGTAAGTGGATCTGATGGTGGGAAACGAATAAAATATTTTGAAATTGATCAATCATATATGATAACTGAAGAAGTAAAATAAAGTAATATAAATTCTCTTTTAAATGAACTTTACCTCATTAAGTAGTTCTTAAATAAATAAAATACTTTAAAGACTATAAAAGAGCCCTAATAAGGACATATACTCATATAGGTTATATTCTCTTATTTTAAGAGGTAAAGGTTTACAAAAAAGCATACTAAAAGAGTGATAATAAGATAAAAACGTTGTAAAACGTCCTGCCGATGCTAACCTAGTAGGATGAAGTAGAAAATTATAAACCAAAATAGACAAGCTCGTTAGTTCAGCTAAATGAAAATAGTTTAATAATTACTGGTTAACGAAGGGGTAAAATATTACAAACCAAATGAGATTAGCAAGATGACCAAGCTGGATGATAATAGTTAATAACCTAAAGGTTGACGACCCACATAGAATGATAAGGTAGATGAAGAAACGTAAGCTAAATCAAACAATGAAGGAACATGGTTCCAATAGTAGATAAAATAAAAGGCAGTAGACAACCCATATACAAGGATAAATCTGGAGAACGTAAGCCAAAAGAATATGATAAAGAGACAAGAGCTTACGGGCCAAAAGAGCGTTTAATAAGCTTTTAATTAACTATTTGATATTACTCCAAATGCTATATGCAGTTAAAAGGTAGATGAGTAATATTTGTAACAACTTATGTAGATATAATTTCATGTAAATATAATGACACATGTCATTCCTTCATGAACATTAGGCCTAATTAGGGTATAAATTAGATAATACCCTTCATTTGTGAGGTTGACACTATTTGTCTAAATATAAAATTCATACGAATGAGATTTATTTATTTGAATCAACATTATGAAATAAAAGTATAAGTCAGTGCAAGATACCGCGTTATGGGAGCTTATCCCATTACCTGAAGGAAATAATTCGATTGGTTGTAAATGATTTACAAAACCAAACGAAGGTAATATAGAAATACATAAAGTATGTATTGTCAGAAAACTTTATACTCGGCATGAAGGGTTTGACTTTAAAGAGGCATTCTCTAAGGTATCATAAAAAACTATTTTAGGAAAATCATGATATTGATTGCAGACTTTAACCTAGAGATTCATCAAATGGATGTTAAGACCACTTTTATTAATAGATGAGTAAACGTTCTATATAATGTAACCCATAAAAGTTTTAATGAGTAATTCAAATTCTACAGTATGCAAACTTAAGAAATCCATTTATGGGCTCAAATAGGCCTCTCAACAATGGTATCATAAGTTCCTCGAAGTAATATTATCCTTTTTATTTAAGATAAAATTGGTTTTCAAATATGTGTATCAATGGGAGATGTATATATTTTTAATACTTTATATTGATGACATACTACTGGCAATGAACGAATAATAATTATTACATAGTAATAAAAGATTTATATCATCAAAATTTGTTATTGACGATTTATGTTACATGGGTGTTTTATTAAGATTCCGGATTCATCAGAGTCACTCCTACGAAATCGTATAATATCACAAAAGGTATATATATATATATATAAAGAGTATGTTACAACATTACAAAATAACAAATTCCAAACCCTTGAATACCATTATAATAAAATGAGACAAATTAAGCCTTAGTCATTGTTAAAAAAATGAAATTAACGAACTACAAATGATCACTTATACTTCAATAATTGGGAGTTTAATGTGTGTTAAAGTTTATACAAGACTGTACATTAGCTTTGTTGTTTGTTTATTGGGTATAATATATAAGCAACCCAGGAATGGACCACTAAAAAAAGTTAAAAGGGTTTTTTCGGTACCTACAACAAATAAAATGGCACACAATGACAAATCTAAAGTCAGATTATTTGGAGATCATTGGGTATTCAGACTCATATTTTGGTGGATGCATAGACATATTAAAAAGTACTTTGAGAAACATATACTTATTAGTTGAGGGTGCAATATCATGGAAAAATGTTAAATACACACTAGTTTTTTCCTCAACTATTACAACATAATTTATTTCATGCTTTGAAGCATCCAATCAAACATTATGGGTTTGAAATTTTATCACTAGATTACGTGCTATAGTAGGGATATAAAATCCTATGAAGCTATATCGTGATAATAATTCTACAATTCAGTTTTTTAGCATTAATATGAGCTCGTATAAGTCTAAACCTATATATATATATATATATATATATATATATATATATATATATATATATTAAGTACATATTATTTTTAAAAATTTCTACAAAAACATCAAATTAGTATATAACACATCGATACAAACTCTATGGTAGCATATCCTCTTACGAAAATAGTATTACCGTTAGTTTTTCAGGAACAAGCCATTAGGATAAGTGTTGTTTGATATGGAAGTAGGATTTTAAGTATTAAATTGTAAATAATGTAAATTTAAGGATTAAACTGTAAATAATGTAAGTTTAGCCCTTAAACTATAAATAATGTAAGGTTTAGAGAATATTTGTGACTATGTAATATTGTTAAGGACTAAAGAGCAATTTGTCCTGTTTTGTAACAGATTTCACTTTAAGGCTAAGTCTTGGCTCCTCTATATAAAGGGCAAGGCTTACCTAATAAAAGGGTTGAACACTTTTTCTACTGAACTCATATGTACCTAAAATTTCTCTCTCTAAAAAACTCTCTAACTCTTTCTCTCTCTAGAATTCGCTTATAACAATTTCCTAAGGCAAAATCTATACTCACCAAATTGGCAACTCCGTTGTGGACCAGAATAAAGAATCAGTGACTATATCTTTTCGAATTTGGTACGATCTTGGTGTGTTTTTTGTTCAAATTTTGTACAATGAATCCCAAAAATAATCCTTCGCTTCAATCAGCGATGGAAACTTTAAAAGTTGATTTGCAGAGACACAAAAATAGGATGGATGGATCATCTCTGATCCAAAATCAATCAGACATTAAGGTGCGATTGAACAAGCTTTTAGACAATAAAAATGCGCTAAATGAAAAATATGAACAATGAACAAGAAATCCACTCGGCGAAGCTCAAATCTGAGGTTAGATAAGAGAATAAAAAGATTGATATGTAAGATCAATCTGATCGATCCTGTGTCAATCGACGAGCTAAAACTGAGCCTAAAAAGCATGCTTCGTATCTCATAAAGAGCGATATTATTCTCGCAAAGGGAAAAAAGACAAGCAAAAGTATATAACCTCTAGTGATGAAGAGGTAAAAAGATCTGCTTCTCGTTTTAAAAGATACAGGGGGTTCTTCGAAAGAGGAATCAGACAAATATCAGTCGAGGAAGTATAAAACGGAAATCAAATCTAAAAGAGACAATGTTCCTCGTTTTACGTGGTGTGAAAGAAACACTTTGAATCAGTATGCTGAGACTGATCGAAATCTATATGCAGTAATGGGAACAGATGATCAATTTGTGAAAGGTGTCGACTGGAGAAATTCTTCATTGATAAGTGAAATTCGCTCTATAACGCTTTCGAAGCGTTTTGACATTTCCAAAGTCGAAACGATCGATGGGATGCAAGATCCTGGTTGGTGTGTCGTGAATTTTAATGAACTTTGAAGATGACGACCGACTGGTGTATCGTGCATTTTTGCAGACTTTTAAGGGAATAACCTTAAATTGGTATAATCGGATTATGATGGGGTCTATTTCAAATTTTAGGGATTTTTACACTATATTTCGAAGGTAGTTTGTGGGAAGTAAAGAAATGAGAGAAAATGGAGATACCATTATTCAGTGCAAGTAGGCACCTAGAGAGAAGTTGAAGGATTATACGAAGAGATTCCTTTTGACTAAAGCTAGTTTGGACAAGTATGAAGAGAATGTAGCGATGGAAGCTTTTCGCCAAGGATTATTGCCAGGGGATCTTGCCAATGAGACTACGAAGAGAAGAGCCTTAACTTTTGGAGCTTTGATGGCTCAATTTGAGGATCAGATTAAACTCGATGAGTCAACTAGAGTCCGACGAGGACCAGTTAGCACTCCAAAGAATTCGAGTCAGGCGGCCAATAACCTAGGGTAGCCCTCGAATGGAAATGGTAATCATGAGACACGATAAAAGAACAACAACTTGCTTCCTCGGAGTGGTGGATATTTGAATCACTCTCCATCTAACAACTATAACAGGCCAAGGCCAAATCAATGGGTTAAAGTAGAGTACTATGCTGATTTGACAGAGAATGTAGCTGTGATTTGGGATAAGACCAAGAGCTTCGTAAATTTTAGGAAGCCAACCCTAATTAGTAGGCCAAGGGAGGAAAAGAACAACAAATATTGCAGATATCATGAGGATATCGGGCATGATACCAATGAATGCATTGTTTAGAAGAAAGAGGTTCAAACTTTAATTGAAGATGGGAATCTCATGACTTATGTAAAGTCACAAGAGAGTGGTTCCAAAAATAACGTTGCATCAACTTCGAAGGCTTCGTTAGCTTAGAATTGATGATTTTAGATTCGAAGGTTGAAGCATTTGATGCTTCTTCTGAATATATGGAGAAGGATCCGAATAGGTTGTTTTTTATGGCAGTCGAAGAGTCCATAGAAAAGGGACATATGAGAGATTTATGTAAATTCTTTGAGTCATTAGCCATTTTTGGAGGCGATTCAATGACTGGCAATTCAGATAGTTCGAGGAAGAGACATGTTGTCAATCTGACAACTCAAATTAAAGAGAAGATGTCTACACATTTTTATGGAAATAAGGCTATTCCTTTCATTTTTTATGAGGATGATCAGCGAGGTACACCAGGGCCACATGAAGATGTTGTGGTTATTGGAGCAAACGTGGTTGGCGTCGAAATTCGACATGTACTTATTGACACTGGCAGTTATGCTAATGTTATTTTTAAGTCAACCTATAATATAATGAAAAATCCACCTCAGATTTCTCAATCAGATCGCACAATTATAGGATTTACGGGTGTAACAGATCGTGTTGTTGGGAATTCGAGGGAGAAGTAAGTTTGGGAAAATGACCATTTAAGAAGAAGGTCCGTGTGCTTTTTGAGGCGGTGGACTGTCCCACAAGTTACAATGCTATTTTTGGAACATCATGGCTTTGAAGAATGTATGGGGTTGTATCAACAGTTCATCAATGTTTCAAGTATGTGGTTGGAGATTGGATTGGGGTCGTTCGAGGCGATCAGAAGTTATCTAGGGAATGCTATGCTATTGCACTCCAGATCTAAGGATCCAATAGTGGGGATTTAATGAATGAATAACAGTTAGAAGGGGTGCCCTGAGATTTAGAAGAAAGGATTGACGATCTCAGGGAAACCCCAGGGTCTTTAACAGTAAATGAAGAAATTGATGAATTTACTTTTTCAGAAGGAAGGGTGCTTCGATTTGGAGCCTTATTGACTCCGCTTTTACGTCAACAACTGCTAGATTTTTTATCTCATAATTTAGATGTTTTTTCTTGGAAGACAGTAGATGTAAATTGAAATAATTCGTCATAGTTTGGCTATTGATCCGAAGGTGAAACGAGTAATTCAAAAAAGAAGAGTGTTTTCCTCGGAAAAAGCAGAAGCAATTGTTGCCAAGGTGAATCGATTATCTAAGGTTGGACATGGTGTGGATTATTTTTTACTGAGGGTAATTTTGTTAGGTGTTTTATGGTATTTAAAAGGTATTTAATGTTTGGCTGTTTTGTAGTGAGAGATTTGAGCTCCCTCGTCGTATTAAATGTTCATTACCCTCATTAATGAAAGTGGTTGGGTATATATACCCTTAATTATGGGCCACATGGGCTTTCGGGTCAAGCTTATGAAACGGGTCGAGTTTAAAAACCCATTAGTTTATTAAGAAGATTAACAATTAGCTTAGTCAAAAGGTGATTAGCTTTTAATACTTTTGTCCAGTTCGGATGGTTCAGTGGGTGGCTTTTGTCCGAAATTTCCCCTGTCCGGTTTCTACAGTGAGTGGTGAAAATATTTGGACTCATCAGTAGCCCATTTTTTAGGTTTTGTTCGAAGGCCTTTGGCGAGACCTAAAAAATCGCCTTTGGGCACTTGTGACATTTTCCGGATATATTTAGTGTTTAGTAAAGGACTTATTCGGACTCAAAAACTCTTCAGAAGTTCAAAGGTTTTCCCAAGGATCGTGGGACACGTGTCATCTTTTGATTTGCCTCACCAGCCGTTTTTCTCCTAGAATGGCGCTCCCACTAATCCCAAAAAGCAACCTCTTCATTTAATGCCTATGACTTCAGCGCCGCCTTCAATCATTACTTTTTTCTTTTCGTATTCTCTATAGGTTTTTTGGCATCTTTTTGTCTCATTGGTATAAATTACTTCATTTTTCACTATTTTACCATCTTCGTTACTGTTTCATTCCTTCACCTTAAAGCTTTTATCTCTCTTCTCAAAATACTCTTGGTGTAAGTTTATGTTTACAGCAAGAAACGCACTGGTAAAATGTGGGTGGCTTAATCTCTCGGAGTTAGAAAAAGCACAAAGAGTTGAGCGAGAAAGGCGCATTGCTCCAAGTCTTTCAGTTTCTCCAATTGACAAGTATGAAACACCAAGCTGAGAGCCTGATCGAGGTTCATCTTCTATTAGAAGCTCCAAACCCAGAAGGTTATTTCAACCAAGTCTTTCACCAATCGTCCCAGGCTCATCGGTTCAGGAGTCACAGCCCATTGTTGAACGGGAAAAAGTTGTTACAAGCACAAAGAGACCCTCTCCGTTCATAGCTATGGGATCGGATGCTGAAAATTCCTCTGAAAAGTTGACACTTCGACGAAGAGGCCGCTTAGTAAAAGGCCAGGCTGTTGTTCCACATTCTAAGTCTCTAAAATCAGAGCCCCCTAATTCTGGGGCTAAGGACAAAACAATAGGGTCAGAGGCACCCATCAAAGTCCCTAAGGATAAATCGTCTGGTCCAGAGGCGACCAGAACAAGTTTTCAAAATGAACCCTCCGGATCTGAGGCCCAGCCGGACACCAGACCACAAAGGGAAAGCGATGCTCAACCATCCGAACAGCTTACTGAACCAACCACCAGCACTCCTCCACCAAAGACAACTGACAATCTTTTCATGGTGATGGAAGATGTAATGCAGGACAGAGTTGAAGAAGCCCCTTTTGAGACTGATGTCTCCAGACAAATGGGGGAGGCTGTCATTGTTAAGAAAAGCAAGAGTAAAGAGAAGTTGTGTTTAAAACATCCGGACCTGCCGAACTCCCTTGAAGGTAGAGTGGGACCTTGCTTCCACAAGGTGAGTGTGAAGTATCTGCTACCCACACAGAATATTAACTATGCCTTCATTCATACTGCTGAATTAGGCCAGATCCGGACGAAGTGGGGGATCCCAAAATCTGTTAAAGTAAGGATACGGTTCGATCCGGAGACGCCAATGGACTACAAGCTAAGCGAGATAGTGTTCTACACAGAGTTGTTCAACTAGGGGATTAGATTTCCCTTGGACCAAGAGATCGTCAGATATTTTCATCTGATAAAGCTCTGCCCAAACCAACTAAGCTCCAACGCTTGGTACACACTCATGGCATGCGTCATGGCCTCTAGGCTCTCTGGAATCCCGCTTCCGATGGAGCAGTTTGCTGCTGTGGCCACCCTTTGCAAGAACCACATCATCCCCTTCTACCATTTCAACATGGGCGACAATTATAAAGTGGTGGATGACCTGGAGGAGTTCTCCGACTACTTGGAGGAGGGGCAGACAACTTGTGCCAAGCTGAATGCTTGAGCTGCTGACAAATGAGGAAATCGCTTCCACAATTGTTTTACTGCCAGCAACCTGGTGAGATCCCATCTTTGGAACACAACCGGCCGGAGAAACTTGTCTTGGGAAGAATTGACCACACCACCTCCTCCGGGTGTCATCCTAAAAAGAATAGATGAGAAGGATGGGAAGCCGGCCTTGCCGAGCAGAGCTAAAGCCCCAAGTAAGATGATGGGCAAGAAAGGCAAGAAAAAGCCAGAGGTATCTGAGGTCAATCAAGGTGGTGTTGAGGAGATCGTCCCAGCAAACCAAGAGGTGCAGGACCAAGGAGGAATTGATGCTGCTCTGCTTCAAGTGGTGGAAAATACGAGTACCAAAGAGGCAGTTGGACTTCCAAAACCCTCAAAGGCTCCCAAAAAAGACCGAAAACCGGGAGCAAATGGTGGAGATAGGGAAGCTAAGAAGAAGAAAATATCCAAGGGGGATAAAGTAGCTCTCCGGCCTCCGGAGTCTCTTTCTCCGGTCGACCCAACAGACCCAACACATGCAGAACAAATCCCAAGTGATTTTCACACCGGAGAGGGCACCAGAGAGGATATTAACATTCCTGGAGTTGACATCAGTGGTCTTCAAGGGATTGGCCTTTACTTTGAAGACCTCGAGAAAGACGACTTTGCTGGCCCTTACCTCCCTCCAAGCTCTTCGAACATTGTTACTTTTAACGGTAAGTCTTTTTTGGTTTCAAGGGAGAAGGGCATGGTGACCCACTCCTTGTTGAGAAATATTCAACCGGTGCTCAACTTGGAGAGACAAGTGCAAAGTCAATCTACTCTCATCAACACACTTAACACTGACAAAGAGAGCTTATCCAACAATCTCCTTAACGCCAACCAGAATGTTGAGGCATTAAGGAGAGATATCGAGGTGTTGAAGAAGGGGAAAGAGGACCTGGCCACCATGCTGGCCACTTCGGAGGGAGTCAACAAAGAACTCCAATCTAAGTGTTCTGGCTTGGAGAATGATCTCTCCACTTCAAAAGAGGAGGTGAAGGCAAAATACAATGTCATCTAGTCCCTAACCAATGACAAAATTTCGCTCGAATATGCTTTGTCTAGAGTTAACCAGGAGAAAGATGATTTGATAAAAGAGCAGGAGAAGATAATCCAAGCCAGAATCGATGCATACAATAACAAGGGGATAGATTCCCAAGAGGAAAGGTATGCCAAAGTCAAATCAGACATGGTCTTGCTCTTTCATGAAAAATTTCTGAAGAGGACACTAGGAGATTTATGGTGATTTGTGGAATACAAAGACCTTCCTCACCATACTATGGCCGATGGTGATAAGCACTGCTATTACATTGGTTGGGATGATACTAATGATGAAGACAAAGGGACCGGAGAGAGCCCTAACGAGGAACCCAAAGACCCCAAGAAGAAACCAGGTGAGGCTGGAACATCTAAGGAAGCTCAAGTGTAAAGTTTTAACTATCTTTTAATTTTTCTTTAATTTTTGTGTTAGACTAAAGTGCTTGGATGGCCAAGGCATTCTTGTAACTGTGTCCGGCTCGTGTCCGATTTTTCTTCTAAAACTCCAAATTCCTTGGATGGCCAAGACACTTTTCATATTTTAACATCATTCCCCGGTGTTAGCCAGGCAACTTTACCTTACACAACTCTTGCAATGTTTTATAGTTACCCAATTTTGATGGCTAATGTTTAAATAGCCTTTAGTTATTTTACAAATATTTTAAAGTGAGAGTGTTTAAATTCTCCGATGACAAATGTTTAAATAGTCACCAATCCACCAAATCTATCCGGTTTGTCAATGATATTTTAAAAGGTTTCAAAGAAGCTATCAATCAAACCACTCCGAATTTTTCAAGAACGCATCGAATTTCATTAAAAAGCCCGGACACCTCATTAAAACCTCCCCGCGCCACCAAGGTAGGAAAGAGTATGCCCCCTAATATTTACATGGACTTTAAACAAGTAAATATTTAAATAAATTTTATTCTAGATACAACCGGAGGTCTTCAATGTTCCAGTGGTGATTCAAGATCCTTCTATCTTTATTTTGAAGCCTGTATGTCCGAGGCTTAAGCTTTTCACTGACCACATAGGATCCTTCCCAAGTTGGAGCTAGCTTGCCGAACTGCTTCTCCTTAGTATGTAGAAAGACTTTTCTCAACACTTTATCCCCTGGTTGAAAATCCCTCCTTCTGACTCTGGAAGCAAACCTGCTTCTCATCAATCCCTGATAGTGTGTGGCTCTGAGATGAGCCTTAACTCTTTTTTCTTCTATCAAGTCAAGTTGACTTTTGAGTGCCACTTCATTAGCCTGTTCGGAAAAACTGTGGACTCTGAATGAAGGAAGAGTTGCTTATATAAGAGCTATTTCATCCATACCATATACGAAGGAAAATGGGGATTCCTGTGTAGCAGCCCCAAGAGTAGTCTTGTAGGCCCATAGTACTTTTTGTAGATAACTTGGCCACTTTTTAGCAGCCCCTTCTAAATTCTTTTTAAGACCGGACAGGATGGTCATGTTCGCCACTTCAACCTGACCATTTTCATGTGGGTGGAAAGGAGAAGAAAAGCAGTGCTGAATGCCTCTAGAGGCACAGAAGCTCTCCATATCCTTATTATCCAATTGTGGCCCATTGTCTGTGGTTATCTTTTGTGGAACCCCAAATCTGCAGCAAATATTAGATAAGATAAATTTTATAACAGCTTTTGAATTAGTTCCTGCCAATGGGGCTGCTTCTATCCACTTTGAGAAATAACCAATGGCAACTCTAATAGTTTTGCACCCCCCAGACGCCATGGGTAGAGGTACCACCAGATCCAGCCTCCAACAAGCAAAAGGTATTGGCTCATAAATTGACTCTAAAGGGACAGCTAGGATATGAATTTTATTACCGTATCTTTGGCATGGATCACACTTTTTCACCAATTCCTTTGCATCTTCCATTATAGAGGGCCAGTAGTATCCGGCCAACGAGACTCTTCTAGTTAAAGCTCTATAACCACAGTGCGTTGATCCCTCACCATCATATAGTTCGGACAGCACTATTTGGGACTCTTCAATCCCCAAACATCGCAAGAGAGGTTTACAAAAAGACTTCTTGTAAAGAACGTCTCTTAGGATTATAAATCCACGAGCCTTATACTTCACTCTCCTTGCCACTGCTTTTTCCGGAGGCAAGATGCCATTTGAGATGTATTGAAAAAGAGGATGCCTCCAGTCTTGAGGTTGACTCACTTGTACGTTTAAACTTTCCCCCCTCCCTCCTTGCTCTGTTTGAGTTGAATGGATGGGAATTCTTGCACGTGAATCAATGGGTAGGACTCAGAGTATGCTATGGTTGCCAAGGAGTCTGCTAGCGTATTTTCTGTTCGAGGTATATGCTCATATGTGATGTCTTTAAAGTTAATGCCACTTCTTTAAGAATGAATACATATTTAACCAGCTACTCCTTTTGGCCTCGGATTGACCTTATGCATGATGGATAAGAAGCTGAGAATCACTCATTAACCTGACCCTTTTGGCTCCACAAATTAGGGCCAACATTAAACCATCTATAGCAGATTTATATTCAGACTCATTATTGGAAGCCCTGAAAGCAAAACATATAGCCTTGTACATTTTGTCGCCGTACGGAGAGGTTACACATATTCCAGCACCACAACCCATGGTACTTGATCCATCATAAGTCCGGACAACCCATAATTTCTTAGTCTTTTCACCTGATGCTTGCTTAGTATCTGTGTCTGAATGGAATTCAACTAGGAAAACAGCAACAGACTGAGCCTTGACTGCAGTTCGAGGGGCAAAATCAATGTCATAATCTCCCAATTCGACTGACCATTTGGTCATTCTGCTTGATTTGTCCGCCTTCTGAAGAACATTTTTCAAAGGAAAAGACGTCCGGACAACAATAGAATGAGACTGAAAGTAAGACTCATCTTTCTAGCAGCAATTACTAACGCCGGTGCTAGCTTTTCAAGCTTTAAATATCTATTTTCAGCATCCATCAGGCTTTTGCTGATGTAGTACACCGGACGAGGATAATTGTCCACCTCTCTAACTAGCATCGCACTTATGGCACATTCAGAGACTGCTAGATATATGTACAATGTTTCTCCATCAACAGGTTTAAACAGGGTTTTGATGGAGGACAAATGTTTTTTTATCTCATCAAAGGCTTGGTCGCACTGTGGAGACCATTTAAATTCTTTGGCACCCTTTAGAGTTTGGAAAAATGGGGCACACCTATCCGAAGACCTTGAGATAAAACAGTTTAGAGCAACTAACCTCCCTGTCAATCTTTGTACTTCTTTAATATTCGGAGGAGGCTCCATCTGCAATAAAGCACTAAGCTGGTCTAGATCAGGCTGTATCCCTTTCTCACTTATCACATACCCCAAAAACTTCCCGGACTGCACCCCAAAAACATACTTTTCTGGATTCAACTTTAAATTTACCTTTACCAAGTTGGCAAATGTTTCTTGCAGATCTGCCAAGTGTAGTTCTTCTTCAACACTCTTTACCATCATGTCATCAATGTAGACTTCCATGTTTCTTTCAATCTGATTAGCGAAAGCTTTGTTGACCAACCTCTGATAAGTAGCCCCACCATTCTTTAACCCAAATAGCATCACCTCGTAAGAATGAAGGCCCCTATCAGTAACAAAGGTAGTGTGTTCTTGATCCTTTGGATCCACTTGAATCTGAGTATACCCGCAGAAGGCATCCATAAAGGACAACAACTTGTTCCCAGATGTGGAGTCCACTAACTGATCGATCTGAGGGACCGGATATAGGTCTTTTGGGCAAGCCCTATTAAGGTCTGTAAAGTCAATGCACATTCGCCACTTACCATTTTTCTTTTTTACTAATACCGGATTGGCTGTCTATAAAGGGTACTGGGATTCCTTTATATGCCCCATCTTAGTAAGCCGGTCAACCTCTTGAACTATGACATTAGCTTTGTCCTTAGAAAAAGCTCTCCTCTTTTGTAAAACAGGTGCTATATCTCTTCGAATAAATAGTTGGTGTGATATAATATCTGCTGGCACTCCGGTTACATCAGCATTGCACCAAGCAAAAACATACTGATGGTTTGTTAAAAAAGACAACATTTTACTCTTCAGTTCTGATGTCATCTTAGATTTGATCTTAACGTTTCTTCCTTCAGCCAGAGAGTGAGTTTCAACCTCTTCAATTGGTATTAAAACACCAGGGCTCTCTCTAGGGTCATCAATTTCACCCTCTCCCCCAGAGGGCCCCTCCAACTGCTAATCCTCACTGATCCAAACTGCCCCAAAAGTTTGAGGGGCCAGTACCGTTGCATAACACTCCCTTGCTATCTTTAGACTACTTTAGACAACTCCCATTTGTCCTTGCACATCGTATTTTAAACATCGGTGGACTGTAAAAGCCACAACATGCATCGTGGAGAGCCAAGATCTTCCTGAAATGGCATTGTAACATGTGGGACAATCCACCACAATAAAAGTACTCTGACCATCTTCTTAAAAGGGCCCTTGCCCAACAAAACCTCCTCCTCAAACTCCCCGATCACGTCCGCTGAGCTTTCAGTGAAACCCACAATCGACCTGTTCGAACGTTGAATCACTGCTAGATTTTTCATTTGTTTATAGGAAGTCAAAAGAGGATATTGGCTGAACTACCGGTGTCCACCAAAATTTGTCTAATGTCATTGCCCCCAATGGATGCTCCTATCACCACAACATCTTCATGGGGACCAGCTATGTCCCTCAAATCATCTTCATCAAAGACAATGAAGGGAAAAGGAATTTGCGATTGATAGGAAGACATGCCTCCTTCTAGTTGAGTAGTCAGGGTATGAACATGCCTCTTCCTCGAAGAAGCAGTTGGTGTAGTCATGGTGTCTCCCCCAAATATGGTAAGTGACTCAAAAAAGCTGATGAATCCGGACACCGTCTCGCTATGTTCTGTGATAACACCCATCTTATTTCGGGTTGGATCAGGATTCAAATATTCCGACTCGACATCAAATCTTTCAAATATCACCATAACCACATCTGGAGCCGGATGTCCCTGCGTTGTTTGTTGGGCCAATCCGATGAGCATTATCAGGCCTATTTCCACTTCTTCTTTTAACATAAGCACCCAAATTTCCTCTTTCAATCAAATTTTCCATCTCTTGCTTCAAAGCAATGCAATATTCTGTGTTATGACCAATATCTTTATGATATTAGCAGAAACAATTATTACGCCTTTCCCTGGGAGATTGAAGCGCAACTGGCTTCCTGAAGTGTACTTTGTCTTTTGTTTTGTCATAGATGGTTGCCCCATTCTCTTTCAAATCGGCAAACTACTCCGGTTGAACACAACGCCCTCGCTTATTTTTGGATTGTTGACTCTGAGCTGGTGCTGGGTGGGATTGAGCCTTGGCCCTGCTGGGACCCTGTCCGGCTTCCTTAGCCTTGTATCCGGACTGATTCTGGTTCTGGTTTGGTGTAGTTGGGGCCGATCTCACCTGCCTATGTACCCTGGTCTTTTTCGTTTCATCTACATTGATTTGTTTCCCCACTTGATTCAGCTAACAGCCCCACGTCATGGCCTTCTTTCTGGTTACTGAATCAGCCAAATTACCAGGGTTCAAACCACGCCTTAGAGAAGCTATTGCCACTTGTTCAAAGCAATCAGCTAATCCATTATTGGTGTTCACAAAGCGACTTATATATTCTTTCAAGGATTCATTTGGTTCTTGGGCACAATGGATAATAGTGTCTCCATTGCCCTTCACTTCTTTAGTTCCAATGAGCTACCTCCGAAAGGCCACCCAAAAAGTATCAAAAGTTCTGATGCAGCCCTGTGGCAGACTATTGTACCACTTCAGAGCACTCCCCATAAAAGACTCGGAGAACGCTCTACAAAGCAACTTATCATCATCGTCAAAATTCATCATAAAGTTTTTGAATTGCTCCAGATGATTATCTAGATCTTTACTCCCATCGTATTTTTCCATCTTTGTGTTGTCAAACCTCTTAGGAAGGTTTCCGGACAGTATCTTGGAAGACAATAGAGATTGTCTCCAGTTCCGACCACGACTAAACACAGTATCTTCATTAGGAGTTGCAAAGATACCTGGTTCATCATGAAAGGCGAAATGATCCATCTACAGTCGATCTACATGTCTCCGGCCATGGCTGTGACCATGAGATGACCCTTTTCCTAGATGCCTTTTCAATCTTCCATGCATGTCCCTCTTTCTTGAATACTTTTTGACCAACTTGTGCTTCTTTTTAGAACGGCCTTCATCGCTGCTGGATGACAGGGATTCCTCAACTCTGTTTTCGTTCGAGGAGCTACTAGAAGATTCTGAATCTGAATCCGAGCTCTTTACTGGTTTAGAACGGTGAGACTTCTTTGAGCTAGCATGAGTCTTTTTAGTACTTACATGGGTCTTTGCTGATGGGTCATGCTCCCTTGGATTGTCACTGTGGTGAACGGCTGACACTTTTGATTTTTCTCTTAAGCCCATCTCCACCCTTTTAGCAGCCCTCAAGGCTTCTATCTCAGCTTTCAATCTATCTCGCTCTTCAATCGTGTATTCATCATTTACTCCCACCACTTCTACCAAAGTTGGTGGTACTTCCTGCTCGTCCGGATTCATCCGGACTGGCTTTTCTTCATGGTTTCGAATGCTAAATTCAGGCACCTTCGCCTCCCACTGTGGTCGCCAATTTGGTGTGGATTATTTTTTACTGAGGGTAATTTTATCAGGTATTTTATGAGATTTCAAAGGTATTTAATGTTTGGATATTTTGTAGTGAGAGATTTGAGCTGCTTGGTTGTATTAAATGTTCATTACCCTCATTAATGAAAGTGGTTGAGTATTTATACCCTTAATTATGGGCCACATGGGATTTCGGGTCAAGCTTATGAAACAGGTCGAGTTCAAAAACCCATTAGTTTATTAAGCAGATTAGCAATTAGCTTAGTCAAAATGTGATTAGCTTTTAATACTTTTGTCCAGTTGGGATGGTTCAGTGGATGGCTTTTGTCTGAATTTCCCCTTTCTGGTTTCTACAGTGAGTGGTGAAAATATCCGGACTCATCAGGACACATAAGGGAGTTACAATACCCTTTGTG
Organism: Limnanthes douglasii subsp. nivea; assembly: GCA_036936605.1. Taxonomy (NCBI): domain Eukaryota; kingdom Viridiplantae; phylum Streptophyta; class Magnoliopsida; order Brassicales; family Limnanthaceae; genus Limnanthes; species Limnanthes douglasii. The sequence goes on from JAUPFV010000002.1 coordinate 161,879,251, forward strand.
GACGCCAAATTTGGCAGTGGTAAAAAAGAATAATGGGAAATGGAGAATGTGTGTGGATTTTACAGATTTGAATCAAGCTTGTCCCAAAGATCCATATCCTTATCCTCGAATAGATCAGCTGATTGATTCTACTTGAGGCAATAAAATTTTAACTTTCATAGATGCTTTTGCAGGATACAATCAAATTCAAATAGATCCAAAAGATCAAGAATGCACAACTTTCATAACTTATATGGGCTTGTATTGTTATACGCCTTTTGGATTGAAAACTGTTGGAGCCACTTATCAGAGGTTGATGAATAAAGCTTTTGCTACTCAGATCAGAAGGAATATGGAGGTATATATAGACGATATGGTGGTAAAGAGTTCAAATGATGAATGTATCTTGATGATTTAGAGGAAGCTTTTTTAAATTTAAGGGCAATCAGATTAAAGTTAAATCCTGAAAAATGTACCTTCAGAGTTTGGTCAGGGAAGTTTTTGGTTTTGTCATTAGTGAAAAAGGAATAGAAGCTGGCCCAGAACATTTTAAAGCTTTGATAACAATGAATTCACCTCGGTCTATCAAAAAATTGCAAATTTTGACAAAAAGGTTAGCAACACTTAATCGATTTATTTCTAGGTTTTCTAACAAATTCTTTCCTTTCTTTCAAGTTTTACGAGGACCAAGCAAGTTTAAATGAACAACGGAATGTAATTTTTTTGTCAAAGCATAAATTTTTATTATCATCACCAGAAATTTTGTCAAAGCCTCAAAATGGGAAGAAGCTCTTTTTGTACATTGCAGTATCGGATTTTACACTAAGCACATTGTTAATTAGTGAAGATTCAGGAGTTCCGAAGCCGGTGTACTACATTAATAAAAGTTTAATGGCAACAGAAAAGAGATATTTGAAATTAAAAAAATTGGCATTAGCACTGATGATTGGTGCGAGGAGGATGCGTCCATATTTTCAAGCTCATACTATTGAAGTCCGAACTTCATTCCATTTGAAAAATGTTTTACAATGGCTTGATATTTCAGGGAGAATGACCAAGTAGTCAGTGGAGTTGGGGGACTATGACATTTTGTTTACACCTTGAACAGCAATAAAGGCGCAAACATTGGCAGATTTGTTTTGTTGAATTATATTCAAGCTGAACAGTTGTGGAAGAAAGTAAAGAAGATGTACCAGTAAATTCGAGGTGGGTTGTTCGAATAGATGGAGAATCTAGTGTTTTAGGGTGCAGTGTTGGGGTTCAGTTAATAGCTCCAACTGGAGAAACGATTATTCAATCTATTAAATTTGGTTTCCATGCTTTGAACAATTAAGCTGAATACAAAGAAGCTTTGGCAGGTTTAAGATTGGCAAAAATTTGTGGAGAAACTTCAGTACGCTTAGAAACGAATTCTCAGTTGTTAGCAAATCAGGTATTTGGATTTTCCGAAGCAAGAAATGATCGTTTGATTTTATATCTTCGGGAACTTCAGAATTTAATATCTATTTGGCAATATTGTTGTGGAATATATTGGTGTAGGGAGTAACATGGTGGATGATTCTTTAGCAAATATCGCTTACAAGGAAGAATATCCTTGGATTTTGTTACAAGAAAATCCTTCAATTGTTACTCAATCTAATCAGTGTGAATGCATAGACGAATTCTTTGTTACAGATGAAATAATCTGAGGCGATTGGCGAGCAGATATTCTTAGTTTTTTTACTCAAGGAACATTACCAGATGATTCGAGGTTGGCCAAAAAATTGAGAGGTAAAGCCTTCAGATATATAGTGTTAGATGGAATATTGTATAAAAGGCATTGAGCAGGGCATTATTACGATGTTTAGGCAAACAAGAATCACAATAGGTGTTATCATAATTGCATGATGGTGAAGAGTCAACTCATTACGGGTTTTTAGCTCTATCATGACGAGTTTTACTTATAGGGTTCTATTGGCCTACAATTATGAATGATACTAAAAATTTAGTTCGAAGTTGTGATACTTGTTAGAGATTTACTAATGTTATTCACAGACCAGCTTATGTTTATAACCGAGGCGGTACCATTTGAAAGATGGAGGATTGATCTGGTGGGTCCTTTGTTGGTGGCTTCTGGATGAATACAGATGATAATCTTAGCGGTGGATTATTTACAAAATGGGCCGAGGCAGAACCGATATCAGGGACAAAGGCAAATGATGTAATTAAGTTTATTGTGAACAGAATTTGTTGTCGTTTTGAGTTCCTCGGAGGATTACAACAGATAATGGCCCTCACTTTAATAACAAAGAGATGGCTTCAATTTGCACGTCGAAAGGAATTCAGAAATGCTTTTCGACGCCTTATCATCCTCAAGCTAATGGACAAGTGAAGATAACAAACAGAACAATTTTAAATGGCTTGAAGAAGAATTTGACGGGGGCAGCAGGAAAATGGCCAAACTATTTGCAAGACGTGCTTTGGGATTATCGGATAACTCATAGAGAGGCTACAAAAGAGACTCCTTTTGTGCTGGCATATGGAATGGATGCGGTCAACCCCATAGAATCTACGATGTCATCTTTTACGATAAATCAGTATTCTGAAAGATCCAATAATCAAGTTAGAAGGGAAAATTTAGATTTGACTGAGGATAAAAGAGTTCGAGCTCATTTGAATGAAATTCACTATCGAACTCTTATGAGAAATAGATATTATTTGAAGGTGAAGAGAAGAGAATTTAAAGAAGGTGATAAGGTGTTGAGAAAATTATCCATGCACACAAAGGAGAAAAGCCTTGGAAAATGGCTCCAAACTGGGAAGGGCCCTATATGGTTGTTGAAAGGATAAAGCCATGGTCTTATGATTTCGAAGGGAGGATGCTTCAAAATCCATGGAATATATAACACTTGAAGCTTTATTGGGAAAATATTTGTCTTTGTATTTAGGAATTTTCACTTTCGAGTGGCGCACTCTTTCCTATCATGTTGGCCCAGGAAGGTTTTAATGAGGCGTTGTGTACATATTCAATATTATCAATAAAATTCGTCTTTGGCCAATGGTTGTTTATAAATGTTTGATTACATCTATCTTAACAACTTATCAAAAGCTGATCATCTTTGAGGTTGGTTAAGAGTAGAATGTTCTGAAGTGTTTATAACATTTTTCGAAGAAACAACCATGTTTAATAAACACATTACAGTTTTTGTGAAGTGCAACGCTTAATAATGCACTGAATTTTTGTGAAGTGCAACGCTTAATAATGCATTGAATTTTTTCGAAGTGCAAACATGTTCATCAACTTTATTAAGGTATTTGAGGTGGTAAGTTTACAGTTTATAATTATATGTTGAAAGTTCAAAGTACTTATCATATTTATTTTAAAATTTTAGCATCTAATAATATATGAAGAGAATAAAAATAACAATTAAGGAAACCATTTGCCAATTAGATTAATTCTTTGAAGTACAAAAAGCAAATTTCTAATCTAAAAAAGACAAAAAGAAGTTAGTAATAAAGTTATTCAGACGACTCATCCTCCTCAGATGATTCTTCCTTTGAAGATGATGAGTCGGGGATAGGATCGAAATCTTCACTTGGATGCTTTTCAATGGGAATGTCGTTCCAAAAACTTGTGAGGTTAATCTTCGGATACGTAGCATGAAGTTCTCGAAGAAGGGTGATGGTTGTTTCTTCTTTTCCATTGTTAATAGCAACCAACATGTCTTTTGAAAGTTCTGCTTTGGCAACAACAACAGCAGCAGCTTTTTCCTCCTCGAAATATTTTTCGATTTAGTTATCTCATCGGTCAACTCTTTATTTTTTACCTCGCAAAGGGTAAGAGAGTTTTGGAGACCTTTGTATTTGGATATTTCACCAGCCAGTTCATTAGTATGATCAGTTTTGAGCTTATTCATATCCTTTTCATGATAAGTCTTCGGTGCTTCTTTGTCAACAATATGTGTTGGTCGCAGATGATTTTTCATGAAGAGAGCGCCTTAAATAAGCTGAGATCTTGCTAATTCATACATATGAAATTGTTCGACCACTGTGCTTTGAAAATCTTCTCTTAATTTTTCTCATCTTCAGCAAGACCTTTGTAGCGGGCCATGTCTTTAGCCAATTATTTCAAATGGTTTTGAGAATCTTTGACTTGGGAAGCAAGTGTTTTTGCTGCAGCATCGAGATTGGTAAATGGTTGAAGTGCAGCAGTGATCACAGGATTTGCAAGAGGAGGAGGAATTTATGTTGAAATAGGACAAGGAATCAAATCTAAAGTTGTGGTTGGTGCAGAGGGACAAATAATTTCTGGAGACGCTTCGACAGACGTTGGTCTCCCAAAATTAATCATATGATTTTGAATGTCTTGGAAAACAGGATCGTCTTCTCCAACAAGCTCTTGTGTATTGTTAAAATTGATGATGATGAGTCCGAATTCAGCATGCTCCCCGGACAGGGACAGATCAGTCCAAAGCCTATGGATCGGACGGATCGGACAGATCACATGGACCGGACAGATCACTTCGAACACTATGACCATAGGACTGTTCGAATTATGACAAAAGTACTAAAAAACCTAAACACATCCTGACTAAGCTACTTGTAAGCTACTTGCTCTCCTGCTTAGAGCTCATGGGTCTTTGAACATGACCCGGGTCCTTTAAACATGACCCGAAAGCCCATAAGGGCCCAAACATCACACTATAAATACCCAACCACCTGCATTAACCATGGGTAATGAAAATTAATTGCTACCAAGCTGCTTAATTATCTCTCTACTCTCTAATCACTTAAAACCCCCACACACCACCACTTAAACACTCACATACCACCATAGAACACCAACTGAAATTACCAGCCTACCCTCAGGCGATTATTATCCACACCAAATTGGCGACCACAGTGGGAGGAGAAAGGTGCCTGAATCAAGCATTCAAAACCTGCCAAGAAACTCTGTCTGTATGAATCCGGACAATCCAGAGCTTCCACCGGCTTTGCTCGAAGTGGTGGAAGAGAACGATGAATACACTGTCGAAGAGCGTGACAGGCTAAAGTGTGAAATAGAAGCTCTGAGGGCTGAGAAGGCCAAGATGGGCGTGAAAGAAAAATCCAAAGCATCGGTTGCTCATCACACCGATAACCCTAGAGAGCATGAGTCTTCGAAGACTCATGTGAGCACAAAAAAGACTCATGCCAGTTCTAAAAAGTCTCACCGGTCCAAGCCTGTGGAGAGTTCTGACTCGAGCTCAGAATCTTCAGATAGCTCTTCGGACAACGAGGGAAATTAAAAATCCTTGTCCTCTAGCAGCGATGAGGGTCGAACCAGGAAAAAGCAAAAACAGGTTAAGAAATATTCAAGAAAAAGAGACAGACATGGAAGAATGAAAAGGCATATTGGCAAGGGATCATCTCATAACTAGAGGCATGTGGACAAGATGATGATGGATCCCTTTGCTTTCCACGATGAACCAGGTATCTTTGCAACTCCCAATGAGGATAATGTGTTCAGTCGTGGAAGGAATTGGAGGCAGTCTCCACTGTCTTCTAAAATTCTGTCCGCAAACCTCCCCAAGAGGTTTGACAGCACTAAAATAGAGAAGTACGATGGCAGTACTGATCCGGACAACCATCTGGAGCAATTCAAGAACTTTATGATGAACTTTGATGATGATGATAAACTACTTTGTAGGGAATTCTCCCAATCATTCACGGGGAGTGCTCTGAAATGGTACAACAGCCTGCCTCATGGTTGTATTAAAGATTTCGATACGTTTTGGGTGGCCTTTCGAAGGCAGTTCGTAGGGAGTAAAGAGCTGAAGGGCAATGGAGACACAATAATCCATTGTGCCCAGGAGCCAAATGAGTCCTTGAAAGAATACATAAGCCGTTTTGTGAACACAAAGAATGGGTTGGTTGATTGTTTCGAACAGGTAGCAATAGCATCCCTGAGACAGGGTTTGAACCCAGGCAATCTAGCTGATTCGGTGACCAGAAAGAAGGCTATGACATGGGGAGGGTTGCTGAATCAGGTTGGCAAACAAATAAACGTCGATGAAACAAAGAAAACTAGGGTGCACAAGCAGGTGAGATCTACCCCAGTGGCACTAACTCCAAATCAGAATCAGTCCGGGAACAAAGCAAGAGAGACCGGACAGGGGCATGGTAGGGCAAAAGCTCAGTCTCAACCAGCAGCTCCTGCTCAAAGTCAGCAATCCAGAAACAAGAGAGGGTCATGGGTCCAACCGGAGTGGTTCGCAGAGCTCAAAGAAACTGTGGCCACCATTTTCGATAAAACAAAAGATGAGGTGCATTACCGGAGACCGGCAACGCTGCAGTCTCCCAGAGAGCATCGCAACAAGTCTTTTTGCCAATATCACAATGATATTGGCCATACCACTGATGACTGCATAGCATTGAAACAAGAGGTTCAAAATTTGATTGAGAGGGGAAAGTTGGGAGCATACGTTAAAAGAAGAGGAGGCAACAGGCCAGACAACACTCACCGGGTTGGTCCAAGTAATGCTGCTCCGGAGGGGGCCATGGTTATAGTTGAAACGTTTGACGTGGAATCTGAATACTTGGATCCTGATCCAACTCGAAATAGAGTGGGTGCTATAGAGGAATGTTCTAGGTCAGTCTCCGGGCTCATTAAGTTTTTCGACTCGCTTACAATTTTCGGAGGGGACACTATGACAGCTCCTACTGCTTCTTCGAGGAAGAGGCATGTTCATACTTTGGCCTCCCAGCTAGAAGGAGGCATGACATCTTATCAGTCACCAAACTCATTTCCCTTCATTGTGTTTGATGAGGATGATTTAAGAAACATTGCTGGCCCTCATGAGGATGCTGTTGTCATAGGAGCATCTATAGGGGGCAATGAAATAAGACGAATCCTGGTGGATACTGGAAGCTCAGCCAATATCATTTTCCTAACCACTTACAAGAAAATGAAAAATCCAGCCGTAATTCAGAATTCGAACAGGTCAATCGTAGGCTTCACAGGCATCTCAGCAGATGTGATCGGAGAGTTCGAAGAAGAGGTGTTATTGGGCAAGGGCCCTTTCAAGAAAATGGTCAGAATACTCTTTATTGTGGTGGATTGTCCCACTTGCTATAATGCTATTCTAGGGAGGTCTTGGCTCTCTAGGATGCATGCAGTGGCTTCAACAGTCCACCAGTGCTTGAAGTATGCTGTTTAGGGACAGGTTGGAGTCATCCGGAGCAGCCAAAAGATTGCAAGAGAATGCTATGCTACTGCCCTGGCTCCTCGAACGATGGGGGCAGTCCGTATTAATGAACAATAGCAGTTTGAGGGCCTTTCTGGGGGTGAGGGTGAAATTGATGACCCCAGAGAGACCCCTGGAGTATTGATACCGATCGAAGAGGTTGAAACACACTTTTTGGAAGATGGTAAAAGTGTTAAGATAGGGTCCAAGATGCCACCAACGTTGATCTACATGTCTCCGGCCATGGCTGTGACCATGAGATGACCCTTTTCCTAGATGCCTTTTCAATCTTCCATGCATGTCTCTCTTTCTTGAATACTTTTTGACCAACTTGTGCTTCTTTTTAGAACGGCCTTCATCGCTGCTGGATGACAGGGATTCCTCAACTCTGTTTTCGTTCGAGGAGCTACTAGAAGATTCTGAATCTGAATCCGAGCTCTTTACCGGTTTAGAACGGTGAGACTTCTTTGAGCTAGCATGAGTCTTTTTAGTACTTACATGGGTCTTTGCTGATGGGTCATGCTCCCTTGGATTTTCACTGTGGTGAACGGCTGACACTTTTGATTTTTCTCTTAAGCCCATCTCCACCCTTTTAGCAGCCCTCAAGGCTTCTATCTCAGCTTTCAATCTATCTCGCTCTTCAATCGTGTATTCATCATTTACTCCCACCACTTCTACCAAAGTTGGTGGTACTTCCTGCTCGTCCGGATTCATCCAGACTGGCTTTTCTTCATGGTTTCGAATGCTAAATTCAGGCACCTTCTCCTCCCACTGTGGTCGCCAATTTGGTGTGGATTATTTTTTACTGAGGGTAATTTTATCACGTATTTTATGAGATTTCAAAGGTCTTTAATGTTTGGATATTTTGTAGTGAGAGATTTGAGCTGCTTGGTTGTATTAAATGTTCATTACCCTCATTAATGAAAGTGGTTGAGTATTTATACCCTTAATTATGGGCCACATGGGATTTCGGGTCAAGCTTATGAAACAGGTCGAGTTCAAAAACCCATTAGTTTATTAAGCAGATTAGCAATTAGCTTAGTCAAAATGTGATTAGCTTTTAATACTTTTGTCCAGTTGGGATGGTTTAGTGGATGGCTTTTGTCTGAATTTCCCCTTTCTGGTTTCTACAGTGAGTGGTGAAAATATCCGGACTCATCAGGACACATAAGGGAGTTACAATACCCTTTGTGGACGCCAAATTTGGCAGTGGTAAAAAAGAATAATGGGAAATGGAGAATGTGTGTGGATTTTACAGATTTGAATCAAGCTTGTCCCAAAGATCCATATCCTTATCCTCGAATAGATCAGCTGATTGATTCTACTTGAGGCAATAAAATTTTAACTTTCATAGATGCTTTTGCAGGATACAATCAAATTCAAATAGATCCAAAAGATCAAGAATGCACAACTTTCATAACTTATATGGGCTTGTATTGTTATACGCCTTTTGGATTGAAAACTGTTGGAGCCACTTATCAGAGGTTGATGAATAAATCTTTTGCTACTCAGATCAGAAGGAATATGGAGGTATATATAGACGATATGGTGGTAAAGAGTTCAAATGATGAATGTATCTTGATGATTTAGAGGAAGCTTTTTTGAATTTAAGGGCAATCAGATTAAAGTTAAATCCTGAAAAATGTACCTTCAGAGTTTGGTCAGAGAAGTTTTTGGTTTTTTCATTAGTGAAAAAGGAATAGAAGCTGGCCCAGAACATTTTAAAGCTTTGATAACAATGAATTCACCTCGGTCTATCAAAAAATTGCAAATTTTGACAAAAAGGTTAGCAACACTTAATCGATTTATTTCTAGGTTTTCTGACAAATGCTTTCCTTTCTTTCAAGTTTTACGAGGACCAAGCAAGTTTAAATGAACATCGGAATGTAATTTTTTTTGTCAAAGCATAAATTTTTATTATCATCACCAGAAATTTTGTCAAAGCCTCAAAATGGGAAGAAGCTCTTTTTGTACATTGCAGTATCGGATTTTACACTAAGCACATTGTTAATTAGTGAAGATTCAGGAGTTCCGAAGCCGGTGTACTACATTAATAAAAGTTTAATGGCAACAGAAAAGAGATATTTGAAATTAAAAAAATTGGCATTAGCACTGATGATTGGTGCGAGGAGGATGCGTCCATATTTTCAAGCTCATACTATTGAAGTCCGAACTTCATTCCATTTGAAAAATGTTTTACAATGGCTTGATATTTCAGGGAGAATGACCAAGTAGCCAGTGGAGTTGGGGGACTATGACATTTTGTTTACACCTTGAACAGCAATAAAGGCGCAAACATTGGCAGATTTGTTTTGTTGAATTATATTCAAGCTGAACAGTTGTGGAAGAAAGTAAAGAAGATGTACCAGTAAATTCGAGGTGGGTTGTTCGAATAGATGGAGAATCTAGTGTTTTAGGGTGCAGTGTTGGGGTTCAGTTAATAGCTCCAACTGGAGAAACGATTATTCAATCTATTAAATTTGGTTTCCATGCTTTGAACAATTAAGCTGAATACGAAGAAGCTTTGGCAGGTTTAAGATTGGCAAAAATTTGTGGAGAAACTTCAGTACGCTTAGAAACGAATTCTCAGTTGTTAGCAAATCAGGTATTTGGATTTTCCGAAGCAAGAAATGATCGTTTGATTTTATATCTTCGGGAACTTCAGAATTTAATATCTATTTGGCAATATTGTTGTGGAATATATTGGTGGAGGGAGTAACATGGTGGATGATTATTTAGCAAATATCGCTTACAAGGAAGAATATCCTTGGATTTTGTTACAAGAAAATCCTTCAATTGTTACTGAATCTAATCAGTGTGAATGCATAGACGAATTCTTTGTTACAGATGAAATAATCTGAGGCGATTGGCGAGCAGATATTCTTAGTTTTTTTACTCAAGGAACATTACCAGATGATTCGAGGTTGGCCAAAAAATTGAGAGGTAAAGCCTTCAGATATATAGTGTTAGATGGAATATTGTATAAAAGGCATTGAGCAGGGCATTATTACGATGTTTAGGCAAGCAAGAATCACAATAGGTGTTATCATAATTGCATGATGGTGAAGAGTCAACTCATTACGGGTTTAAAGCTCTATCATGACGAGTTTTACTTACAGGGTTCTATTGGCCTACAATTATGAATGATACTAAAAATTTAGTTCGAAGTTGTGATACTTGTTAGAGATTTACTAATGTTATTCACAGACCAGCTTATGTTTATAACCGAGGCGGTACCATTTGATAGATGGAGGATTGATCTGGTGGGTCCTTTGTTGGTGGCTTCTGGATGAATACAGATGATAATCTTAGCGGTGGATTATTTACAAAATGGGCCGAGGCAGAACCGATATCAGGGACAAAGGCAAATGATGTAATTAAGTTTATTGTGAACAGAATTTGTTGTCGTTTTGGAGTTCCTCGGAGGATTACAACAGATAATGGCCCTCACTTTAATAACAAAGAGATGGCTTCAATTTGCACGTCGAAAGGAATTCAGAAATGCTTTTCGACGCCTTATCATCCTCAAGCTAATGGACAAGTGAAGATAACAAACAGAACAATTTTAAATGGCTTGAAGAAGAATTTGACGGGGACAGCAGGAAAATGGCCAAACTATTTGCAAGACGTGCTTTGGGCTTATCGGATAACTCATAGAGAGGCTACAAAAGAGACTCCTTTTGTGCTGGCATATGGAATGGATGCGGTCAACCCCATAGAATCTACGATGTCATCTTTTAGGATAAATCAGTATTCTGAAAGATCCAATAATCAAGTTAGAAGGGAAAATTTAGATTTGACTGAGGATAAAAGAGTTCGAGCTCATTTGAATGAAATTCACTATCGAACTCTTATGAGAAATAGATATTATTTGAAGGTGAAGAGAAGAGAATTTAAAGAAGGTGATAAGGTGTTGAGAAAATTATTCATGCACACAAAGGAGAAAAGCCTTGGAAAATGGCTTCAAACTGGGAAGGGCCCTATATGGTTGTTGAAAGGATAAAGCCATGGTCTTATGATTTCGAAGGGAGGATGCTTCAACATCCATGGAATATATAACACTTGAAGCTTTATTGGGAAAATATTTGTCTTTGTATTTTGGAATTTTCACTTTCGAGTGGCGCACTCTTTCCTATCATGTTGGCCCAAGAAGGTTTTAATGAGGCGTTGTGTACATATTCAATATTATCAATAAAATTCGTCTTTGGCCAATGGTTGTTTATAAATGTTTGATTAAATCTATCTTAACAACTTATCAAAAGCTGATCATCTTTGAGGTTGGTTAAGAGTAGAATGTTCTGAAGTGTTTATAACATTTTTCGAAGAAACAACCATGTTTAATAAACACATTACAGTTTTTGTGAAGTGCAACGCTTAATAATGCACTAAATTTTTGTGAAGTGCAACGCTTAATAATGTATTGAATTTTTTCGAAGTGCAAACATGTTCATCAACTTTATTAAGGTATTTGAGGTGGTAAGTTTACAGTTTATAATTATATGTTGAAAGTTCAAAGTACTTATCATATTTATTTTAAAATTTTAGCATCTAATAATATATGAAAAGAATAAAAATAACAATTAAGGAAACCATTTGCCAATTAGATTAATTCTTTGAAGTACAAAAAGCAAATTTCTAATCTGAAAAAGACAAAAAGAAGTTAGTAATAATGTTATTCAGACGACTCATCCTCCTCAGATGATTCTTCCTTTGAAGATGATGAGTCGGGGATAGGATCGAAATCTTCACTTGGATGATTTTCAATGGGAATGTCGTTCCAAAAACTTGTGAGGTTAATCTTCGGATACGTAGCATGAAGTTCTCGAAGAAGGGTGATGGTTGTTTCTTCTTTTCCATTGTTAATAGCAACCAACATGTCTTTTGAAAGTTCTGCTTTGGCAACAACAACAGCAGCAGCTTTTTCCTCCTCGAAATATTTTTCGATTTAGTTATCTCATCGGTCAACTCTTTATTTTTTACCTCGCAAAGGGTAAGAGAGTTTTGGAGACCTTTGTATTTGGATATTTCACCAGCCAGTTCATTAGTATGATCAGTTTTGAGCTTATTCGTATCCTTTTCATGAGAAGTCTTCGGTGCTTCTTTGTCAACAATATGTGTTGGTCGCAGATGATTTTTCATGAAGAGAGCGCCTTAAATAAGCTGAGATCTTGCTAATTCATACATATGAAATTGTTCGACCACTTTGCTTTGAAAATCTTCTCTTAATTTTTCTCATCTTCAGCAAGACCTTTGTAGCGGGCCATGTCTTTGGCCAATTATTTCAAATGGTTTTGAGAATCTTTGACTTGGGAAGCAAGTGTTTTTGCTGCAGCATCGAGATTGGTAAATGGTTGAAGTGCAGCAGTGATCACAGGATTTGCAAGAGGAGGAGGAATTTATGTTGAAATAGGACAAGGAATCAAATCTAAAGTTGTGGTTGGTGCAGAGGGACAAATAATTTCTGGAGACGCTTCGACAGACGTTGGTCTCCCAAAATTAATCATATGATTTTGAATGTCTTGGAAAACAGGATCGTCTTCTCCAACAAGCTCTTGTGTATTGTTAAAATTGATGATGATGAGTCCGAATTCAGCATGCTCCCCGGACAGGGACAGATCAGTCCAAAGCCTCCGGATCGGACGGATCGGACAGATCACATGGACCGGACAGATCACTTCGAACACTATGACCATAGGACTGTTCGAACTATGACAAAAGTACTAAAAAACCTAAACACATCCTGACTAAGCTACTTGTAAGCTACTTGCTCTCCTGCTTAGAGCTCATGGGTCTTTGAACATGACCCGGGTCCTTTAAACATGACCCGAAAGCCCATAAGGGCCCAAACATCACACTATAAATACCCAACCACCTGCATTAACTATGGGTAATGAAAATTAATTGCTACCAAGCTGCTTAATTATCTCTCTACTCTCTAATCACTTAAAACCCCCACACACCACCACTTAAACACTCACATACCACCATAGAACACCAACTGAAATTACCAGCCTACCCTCAGGCGATTATTATCCACACCAAATTGGCGACCACAGTGGGAGGAGAAAGGTGACTGAATCAAGCATTCAAAACCTGCCAAGAAACTCTGTCTGTATGAATCCGTACAATCCAGAGCTTCCACCGGCTTTGCTCGAAGTGGTGGAAGAGAACGATGAATACACTGTCGAAGAGCGTGATAGGCTAAAGTGTGAAATAGAAGCTCTGAGGGCTGAGAAGGCCAAGATGGGCGTGAAAGAAAAATCCAAAGCATCGGTTGCTCATCACACCGATAACCCCAGAGAGCATGAGTCTTCGAAGACTCATGTGAGCACAAAAAAGACTCATGCCAGTTCTAAAAAGTCTCACCGGTCCAAGCCTGTGGAGAGTTCTGACTCGAGCTCAGAATCTTCAGATAGCTCTTCGGACAACGAGGGAAATGAAAAATCCTTGTCCTCTAGCAGCGATGAGGGTCGAACGAGGAAAAAGCAAAAGCAGGTTAAGAAATATTCAAGAAAAAGAGACAGACATGGAAGAATGAAAAGGCATATTGGCAAGGGATCATCTCATAACTAGAGGCATGTGGACAAGATGATGATGGATCCCTTTGCTTTCCACGATGAACCAGATATCTTTGCAACTCCCAATGAGGATAATGTGTTCAGTCGTGGAAGGAATTGGAGGCAGTCTCCACTGTCTTCTAAAATTCTGTCGGCAAACCTCCCCAAGAGGTTTGACAGCACTAAAATAGAGAAGTACGATGGCAGTACTGATCCGGACAACCATCTGGAGCAATTCAAGAACTTTATGATGAACTTTGATGATGATGATAAACTACTTTGTAGGGAATTCTCCTAATCATTCACGGGGAGTGCTCTGAAATGGTACAACAGCCTGCCTCATGGTTGTATTAAAGATTTCGATACGTTTTGGGTGGCCTTTCGAAGGCAGTTCGTATGGAGTAAAGAGTTGAAGGGCAATAGAGACACAATAATCCATTGTGCCCAGGAGCCAAATGAGTCCTTGAAAGAATACATAAGCCGTTTTGTGAACACAAAGAATGGGTTGGTTGATTGCTTCGAACAGGTAGCAATAGCATCCCTGAGACAGGGTTTGAACCCAGGCAATCTAGCTGATTCGGTGACCAGAAAGAAGGCTATGACATGGGGAGGGTTGCTGAATCAGGTTGGCAAACAAATAAACGTCGATGAAACAAAGAAAACTAGGGTGCACAAGCAGGTGAGATCTACCCTAGTGGCACCAACTCCAAATCAGAATTAGTCCGGGAACAAAGCAAGAGAGACCGGACATGGGCATGGTAGGGCAAAAGCTCAGTCTCAACCAGCAGCTCCTGCTCAAAGTCAGCAATCCAGAAACAAGAGAGGGTCATGCGTCCAACCGGAGTGGTTCGCAGAGCTCAAAGAAACTGTGGCCACCATTTTCGATAAAACAAAAGATGAGGTGCATTATCGGAGACCGGCAACGCTGCAGTCTCCCAGAGAGCATCGTAACAAGTCTTTTTGCCAATATCACAATGATATTGGCCATACCACTGATGACTGCATAGCATTGAAACAAGAGGTTCAAAATTTGATTGAGAGGGGAAAGTTGGGAGCATACGTTAAAAGAAGGGGAGGCAACAGGCCAGACAACACTCACCGGGTTGGTCCAAGTAATGCTGCTCCGGAGGGGGCCATGGTTATAGTTGAAACGTTTGACGTGGAATCTGAATACTTGGATCCTGATCCAACTCGAAATAGAGTGGGTGCTATAGAGGAATGTTCTAGGTCAGTCTCCGGGCTCATTAAGTTTTTCGAGTCGCTTACAATTTTTGGAGGGGACACTATGACAGCTCATACTGCTTCTTCGAGGAAGAGGCATGTTCATACTCTGGCCTCCCAGCTAGAAGGAGGCATGACATCTTATCAGTCACCAAACTCATTTCCCTTCATTGTGTTTGATGAGGATGATTTAAGAAACATTGCTGGCCCTCATGAGGATGCTGTTGTCATAGGAGCATCTATAGGGGGCAATGAAATAAGACGAATCCTGGTGGATACTGGAAGCTCATCCAATATCATTTTCCTAACCACTTACAAGAAAATGAAAAATCCAGCCGTAATTCAGAATTCGAATAGGTCAATCGTGGGCTTCACAGGCAGCTCAGCAGATGTGATCGGAGAGTTTGAAGAAGAGGTGTTATTGGGCAAGGGCCCTTTCAAGAAAATGGTCAGAATACTCTTTATTGTGGTGGATTGTCCCACTTGCTATAATGTTATTCTAGGGAGGTCTTGGCTCTCTAGGATGCATGCAGTGGCTTTAACAGTCCACCAGTGCTTGAAGTATGCTGTTTAGGGACAGGTTGGAGTCATCCGGAGCAGCCAAAAGATTGCAAGAGAATGCTATGCTACTGCCCTGGCTCCTCGAACGATGGGGGCAGTCCGTATTAATGAACAATAGCAGTTTGAGGGCCTTTCTGGGGGTGAGGGTGAAATTGATGACCCCAGAGAGACCCCTGGAGTATTGATACCGATCGAAGAGGTTGAAACACACTTTTTGGAAGATGGTAAAAGTGTTAAGATAGGGTCCAAGATGCCACCAACGTTGAAAAAGGAAATGTTGAAGTTTTTGAAAGACCATCAGCACGTTTTTGCTTGGTGCAATGCTGATGTAACTGGGGTTCCATCAGAAGTGATATCATACCACTTATCCATCCGGAGAGATGTAGCTCCAGTAGTTCAGAAAAGAAGAGCTTTTTCCAAAGAAAAAGCTGATGTCATTGTGCAAGAGGTTGACAGACTCACAAAGATGGGGCATATCAAGGAATCTCAATACCCTTTGTGGACTGCTAATCCTGTTTTGGTAAAAAAGAAGAATGGCAAGTGGCGCATGTGCATTGACTTCACAGACCTCAATAGAGCTTGCCCAAAAGATTTGTATCCGGTCCTCCGGATAGATCAGTTAGTAGACTCTACCTCTGGGAACAAGCTGCTTTCCTTCATGGATGCCTTCTCCGGGTACAATCAGATTCAGGTGGATCCGAAGGATCAAGAGCATACCACGTTTGTCACTGACAGGGGTCTACATTGCTATAAGGTGATGCCATTTGGTTTGAAAAATGCTGGGGCTACTTATCAGAGGTTAGTCAACAAGGCATTTGCTGATCAAATTGGAAGAAATATGGAAGTATACATTGACGATATGATGGTGAAAAGTGTAGATGAGCAGTTGCACTTGTCTGATCTCCAAGAAACTTTTGCCAACTTGGTAAAAGTGAATTTGAAATTAAACCCTGAAAAGTGTGTGTTCGGATTGCAGTCCGGGAAGTTTCTAGGGTATATCATAAGTGAACATGGAATACAGCCCGATCCGGACCAGCTCAATACTCTATTCCAAATGGAGCCTCCTCGAAACATTAAAGAAGTACAGCGATTAACGGGGAGGTTAGCTGCCTTAAACAGATTTATCTCGAGGTCTTCGGACAGGTGTGCTCCTTTCTTTCAAACTTTGAAGGGTGCAAAGAGGTTCGAGTGGACCCCACAGTGTGATGAGGCTTTCAATGAAATCAAGAAACACATGTCCTCCCCTAAAATTTTGTTCAAAATAGTTGATAGGGAGACTCTCTTCGTATATTTGGCAGTTTCAAGTTGTGCCATCAGTGCTGTGCTGGTAAGAGAGGTCGATAGACATCCCCACCCAGTGTACTATATTAATAAAAGCTTGATAGATGCTGAGAGGCGTTACTTGAAACTTGAAAAATTGGCGTTAGCCCTGGTGATAGCTGCAAGGAAGATGAGGCTTTATTTCCAGGCTCATCCTATCATCGTCCGGACCTCTTTTCCCTTAAAAAATGTCCTTCAAAAAGAAGACATTTCGAGCAGAATGACCAAGTGGTCAGTAGAGTTGGGGGACTTCGACATAGACTTTGCTCCCCGGACAGCAGTAAAAGCCCAAGCTGTGGCTGATTTTCTGGTTGAATTCGACTCCGATAGGGATTCAGAGCAAGCTACTGATATAAAAGATAAGAAAATGTGGATCGTCCGAACAGACGGTGGATCTAGCACTATGGCATGTGGTGCAGGAATATGTTTAACTTCCCCATATGGAGACAATATGTACCAGGCTATTTGTTTTGCTTTCAGGGCATCTAATAACGAGTCCGAATATGAAGCAGTTATAGCTGGGTTAAAGTTAGCCTACATTTGTGGGGCTAAGAGGGTCAAGCTGCTAAGTGACTCCCAATTGCTTATCCACCATGCCTTAGGCCAATCTGAGGCTAGAAAGGAGCAGCTTGTGAAGTATTTACTCCTCCTCAAAAATGAAGCACTAAAATTTAAAGCTGTTGTCTGTGAGCATATTCCCCGGGCAGAAAATGAGCTAGCAGACTCATTGGAAACCATAGCATATACGGAGTCATACCCATGGATCCATGTGCTTGAAAGCCCTTCTATTCAACTTAGTAAGGGTGAAGAAGAGGAAATTTTTGAAATACAAGTGAAACACCCTCAAGACTGGAGGTTTCCTCTCTTGCAATATCTCTCCGATGGTGTTGTGCCTCCAGATAAGTCACTAACCAAAACATTGAAACACAAGGCTCGTGGTTTCATCATATTGAGAGAAGTGTTGTACAAAAAATCCTACAGTAAACCTCTCCTGCGTTGTTTGGGGGATGAAGAGTCACAAGTGGTCCTCTCTGAATTACATGATGGTGAGGGATCAGCCCATTGTGGATTTAGAGCTTTAACGAGAAGAGTGTTACTCTCCGGATACTATTGGCCATCAATCATGAAAGATGCTAAGGAATTGGTGAGAAGGTGTGATCCATGCCAGAGGTACAGCAATGAAATTCATGTACCAGCCATTCCTCTAGAGTCCATTTCTAAGCCCGAACCCTTTGCTCGATGGGGATTGGACTTAGTAGGGCCTCTCCCTGTGGCGTCCGGAGGGTGCAAAACTATAATTGTGGCATAGACTACTTCTCGAAGTGGATAGAAGCAGCCCCCTGGCAGGTACAACGTCAAAAGCTGTCATAAAATTCATTATATCCAACATATGTTGCAGATTTGGTGTCCCACAGAAAATAACAACAGACAACGGGCCACAGTTCGACAATAGAGAAATGGAGAGCTTCTGTGCCTCAAGGGTTATACAGCATTGTTTTTCTTCACCTTTCCACCCACAAGCAAATGGGCAGGTTGAAGTGGCTAATAGAACTATACTGTCCGGATTAAAGAAAAATTTGGAAGGGGCTGCTGGGAAGTGGCCTAGTTATTTACAAGAGGTCTTGTGGGCCTACCGGACAACACCTGGGTCTACAACACAAGAATCACCCTTCGCCTTGGTCTATGGGATGGATGCAGTAGCCCCCATAGAGAAGACCCTCCCTTCCTTTCGTGTTCACAACTTCTCCGAACATGCTAATGAGATGGCAATCAGAAGTCAGCTTGATTTGATAGAAGAAAGACGGGTTAAAGCTCACCTTAGAGTTGCGCACTATCAGGGCTTAATGGAGAGCAGGTTTGCTTCTAAAGTTAAGAGAAGAGATTTCCAACCTGGGGACAAAGTATTAAGGAAGGTCTTCTTACACACTAAAGAAAAACTCTTCGGAAAGTTGGCCCCAACTTGGGAGGGTCCGTATATCGTTGTTGAAAGAATTAAGCCTGGGACTTATTGGTTGGAAGACAAAGATGGCAGAGTTCTAACTCATCCTTGGAATATTGAGCATCTCCGGATGTACTTGGAATAGCACTTGTGTAAATATTTACTGGTTTAAACATCCATGTAAATATTTGGGGGCATACTCTTTCCTCCCGGTGGCACGGAGAGGTTTTAATGAGGTGTCCGGGTTGTTAAATAAAATTCGATGCCTTCTTCAAAATTTTCTAAGTGTTTTTAAAGTTCTATCCCTTATCATACTATCCGGACTGAAATATCTAAGGGCTATTTAAACTCTAGCCGGAGAATTTAAACACTCTCACAATGCAACAACTAAAGGCTACTTAAACTCTGGCTATCAAAATTAAAATGAACAATGAAAGAAGATGATGGGTGTACAGAACAGAGATATTCATTGAGATAAACAACTTAAAATTGCCTTGGCCTTCCAAGGACTTTTAATAGTCAAGATATAACACAAAAAACCTGCCCAGTCGAGCACCGGACACCATTACAAAAAAAGAATGCCTTGGCCTTCCAAGGACTTTAGTTTTAATAAAAAATAAACAAAGTAAATTGTGGGTTAAGGTTGAGCCTTTGAAGATGGCTTACCTTCATCTGCCTTCTTGCCCTCAAAGTTTCTTTTCCCTTCAACTACCTTCTTGCCTTTGGGATCATCTTCCTCCCTGTCTGGGATCTCTCCGGTCCTCTCTTCATCATCAGATGAGGACGCACTGGAGACTCCATCCTCTTCGCCCATTGTGTGATATGGAAGGTCATCATCGTCTACGTAGCGCCACAAGTCCCCTAGGTTCCTCTTCGGAAATTTTTCATGAAAGAGTAGAACCATGTCAGACTTCACCCTCTCAAGCAATAACTCTTCGCTTTTAATCATCTGGCTGGCATAGGCATTGATCTTGGCATTGATTGTAGCCTCTTGATCCCTTAACAAAGCGGTTTTCTCCTCGCCAGCCTTGGACACTGCGTTCTCAAGAGTAATCTTGCCAGTGGTCAAGTTGGTGATAGTCTTGTCCTTTGCCTTGGTCTCTTCTTTCGAGGCGGTAAGATCTTTCTCCACACCGGACATCTTCTCCCGGAGGTCTCTAATAGTTTCCTCTAGAGTGGCAACCTTTGTGGTGATTTCCTCTTGACTCTTTTTCAGCTCCTCGTTTGCCTCCTTTAGCATGTCAGCGTTGGCAGTAGCAGTGCGAAGGTCTTCGGACAGCTTTTCCTTCTCAGAATTGAGGTCTTTGATGATGTCTTCTTGACCCCCGAACTTGTCTTTCCAGTGTGAGAACTGGCTGCACATTTCTAAGCAAGGAATAGGCTATGGTGTCCTTTTCACTAGAAACAATGAAAGTCTTACCATTGAAGTTGACCGTATTGGAGCTGCTCGGAGGAATATAAGGCCCTGCAAATTCATCTCTGGGGAGGCTAAGGAAGTATTCCCCAAGCCCACCTAGACCAGTGATGTCCACTTCATCGAGGTTGAGATCTCCCCCCTCCACCTCATTGGTATGAAAGTCCCTTGGGATCTCTTCGGCCTGCGTTGGGTAAGAAGGGTCAGCATGGAGAGGAGGCTCCGGATCCCGGAGAGCAAGCTCATCTCCCTTTGAAGTCTTCTTCTTCTTGGCTTCCCGGTCAGCGCCTTCACCTTCTTGTTTGCGAGTCCTCTTGGGAGCCCTTGGAGGTCTTGGAGGGTCTGCTTCCTGCCTTTCGGTCTCTTGCTCCACCACTTGCAAGAGAGCAGCATCGATTTGGCTCTGAGCCGGCCCCTCCGGGTCTGTTGGAGCATCCTTCTCAGCATCACTTGCCACCTTTTTGCCTCTCTTCTTGCCCTTCATTTTGCTTGGGGCTTTGGCCCGGCCTGGCAGGAAGAGTGTCCCATCTGGCTCATGGGACCTTTTAAGTACAGTGTCTGCAGAAGGCTGGGTGGTGAGCTCCTCCCAAGTCAGGTCTCTCCGACCTATGGTGTTCCACAGGTGAGACCTTGCCAGATTTCCACTAGTGAAAGCATTGTGGAATCGATTCCCCTAGTTCTCTGCGGCCCAAGCATTAATTTTGCCACATGTAATCTGTCCGGCCTTCAAATAATCCCCGAACTCCTTAGGCAGTTCTGTTAAAACAAGAGAAAGACCAGTTAATTTAAACCAGCTTAAAGAAGGAAGAAATGGACAAAAGATTTAAAGTGGGAAACTTACGGTCACTCCTCCACCTGCTTCTGAGGAGGCTTGGGTTTTCTCCGGCCTTGATCTTCTTGCCGTTTTCCCAAGCGCCACTGACGAACAAAAACTGGCTCCTCCATTTGCTCTCAGACTCCAACAGATCATCAACAGCTTTGAGATCATTCCCCATATTGAAGTGGTAGAAGGGGAATTGGTGATGTTTGCAAAGATTGTCCACTGCTGCAAATTCTTCCACAGGAAGAGGGATCCCGGATAGCCTCGATGCCATGATGCATGACATCAGAGTATACCAGCCATTGGGGATCAGCTAGCTCGGACAGAGTTTGACCAGATGAAAATATCTGACAATCTCCGGGTCCAATGGGAATCTGAGTCCCCAATTAAATAGCTCCGTGAAGATGACTATCTCGTTGAGCTTGCAATCCATAGGAGTTTCAGGATCTATGGGAATCCTTATCTTCACGTTTTCTGGGATCCCCCATTTTGTGCGCATTCGACCCAGGTCAGCAGTATGAATGAATGCATACTTGGTCTTCTGTAAGGCCAAGAGGTATTTGAGCTCAACCCTGTGAAAACACGGCCCCACTTTCCCTTCAAGGCACTCCGGAAGCTCCGGATGCCTCAAGCACAGTTTTTCCTTGCCTTTTTTGGCAGCAGCAGTATTTTCAGTCTGGCGGGAGGACTCAGACTCAAAAGGGACTTCTTCAGCAGAGTCCTCCATTATTTCCTCCATGATCGTTGGGTGAATATCAGTGGCAGTGGTCCGGGGAGGATTTAAACTTGGCTCAGCCTGACTTCCGAACTACTGGATTTCAGTGTTTCTTTGAATTCTAACCTCAGGCTGGGGCTCTGAGGCAGAGGTCTCTTTTAGGAGTGCTGGGCTGCTAGCCTCCGGACCCGATGGCCTTTCCCGGGGAGCTCTGATGGGCACTCCAGACCCAGAACTACTATTTTTTGCCCCCGATTTTGAGGGAGTATTCTTGGAGCCTGGCCCCTTAACCAGCCGGCTTGTCCTCTTAACCACCAGTTTCTCCGGAGAATGCTCTGTGTCTGATCCCATAGCGAGAAAAGGAGAAGGTTTCCTGACACTTGTGACTGTAACTCCTGGCTCAACAGCAGGTACTGACTCCTGAACTGAGGAACCAGAGACTATAGGCGAGAGGGTGGATTGAAATAGTTTTTTGGGCTTAGTACCTTTAGAGGAGGACGAGCCTCGATCTGACTTTGTAACGGAGGCGGCTGGTCTATCAACAGGTGATGAAGGTAGCCCTGCTGCGATTCGTCTCTCCTTCTCAACTTTTTGTGCTTTCTCCAACTCAGAAAGGTTGAGCCACCCGCCTTTGATCAAAGCAGTCCTTGTTGTAAACATAAACTACCAAGAAAATCTTTACTTCAAAGAGAGAAAGCTCTGAGTAAATTTGCAGAGTAAATATGGAAGAGATAGTAAAACAGTGGAAAGTGAGTTTGAATTTATAGTAAATCTAAAAAGAGGAGTTGATTCCTAGGAGAATTCGAAAAGTTTGGCAATGATTAAAAGCCGGCGCTGATGTCACCATTTGTAATTAAAGAGGTTGCTTTTCGAAGAAGGTGGTGCGAAATTCAAGGTGAAAAAATGGCTGGAGTGACCAATCAGAGAGCGACCCGTGTCCCACGAACTCTGGCAAAAACCGTTTTGAATTCGTGAAGCTTTATCTGTCCGGGTAAACCCATAGACCTGTCCGGATTGAAAACTACTTCTAACATCGGACTGTTTTTCAGGTCTCTGAGAAGAATACTTGCTCAAACACCTAAAAAAGGGGCTCCTGATGAGTCCGAATTCAGCATGCTCCCGGACAGGGATAGATCAGTCCAAAGCCTCCGGATCGGACGGATCGGACAAATCACATGGACTGGACAGATCACTTCGAACACTATGACCATAGGACTGTTCGAACTATGACAAAAGTGCTAAAAAACCTAAACACTTCCTGACTAAGCTACTTGTAAGCTACTTGCTCTCCTGCTTAGAGCTCATGGGTCTTTGAACATGACCCGGGTCCTTTAAACATGACCCGAAAGCCCATAAGGGCCCAAACATCACACTATAAATACCCAACCACCTGCATTAACTATGGGTAATGAAAATTAACTGCTACCAAGCTGCTTAATTATCTCGCTACTCTCTAATCACTTAAAACACCCACACACCACCACTTAAACACTCACATACCACCATAGAACATCAACTGAAATTACCAGCCTACCCTCAGGCGATTATTATCCACACCAGATGAAACTGTTTAGATCAAAGTTTTTAGCATTTTGATTTTTGTCATTTGCATTGTATTCGATTATTATCATGGTATTATCATTGGCTGTTTGCTCTTTGGCCAAAGGGTTTTGTTGATTTTCAACAGTAGTGATCTCTTCTTCATCGACCAGCGTATACATAATGATTTTTGTTTGTTTTTTTTCTTTCCATGGGAACTGGAAGAAGCTTTCTTTTTCTTCGAGGACAGTTCTTGATCTTTTAATTCTTCAATGGATGAAAGAGTCTGCTCTCCCGCTTTTTGTTTTTTAGGCTTTGGTTTTAATGGAGTTGAAGGGCTAGCACCAGATGTGCTAGATATCTTTTTACTTTTCTTTTCCTTGTTAACTTTTTTTTGTAAATGAATTTCTAACGATTACGAATAGGAAGGAAGAATTTGTAGTCGAGATGAACTAACTTTTTGCAGGCTATTTTCGGATTGGGCTCTGACATCAAATTTCGAGATGGCAAGACTCCCTTTAAGATTGAAAATAGGTGGCTATTAAGGAAGTTGATTGGTTGAAAGGCGGTGTGGAAAGCATTATTCCACTTTTTCTCAGCCCAAGCGGCAAATTTCTGGAAAATCTTTTTAGGAGCTGGTCAACGTACTGAATATCGCCTCAAAATTTTATAAATAATCGTGCAACTAGATAATTAAGGAAGGAGAAAGATAAAAGATAGAATTTATGTTAAAATATATAATTTTCGAAGTACTTACGGTCGCTCCTCCATATGAGATTTAGTTTTGAAGGGTTGGCATCAGAAATATCCTTGTCGTTTTCCCATGCTCCTGATATAAAGATAAACTTTTGCTTCCAGAATTTATCAGCTTCTCAGAGATCATCGATGAATTTAAGGTCATCAACCAAGGTGAGGTAATAAAAGGGGGGCTTCTGACCTTTCGATAATTGAGTTAAGGAGATGCAACCCTTGATGCCATTATCACTCACATAAGAGTGAACCATTGATTCGGTGTCACTTGGGTAGGGCATAAGTTGAGAAGTTAGAAGTATTCCACGATCATAGGATCCAGTGGAAACTAAAGACCCCAATTGATGATTTCGGGGTAGACTAATAACTCGTCGTCTTTGCAGTCTAAGGGAGTTTCTCCTTCTTTAGGTAATCGAACTATTATGTTATCTCCTATTCCTCATTTCTTTTTTAAATCTGAAGTCTGGCTCTCT
This sequence comes from Limnanthes douglasii subsp. nivea, assembly GCA_036936605.1. Taxonomy (NCBI): domain Eukaryota; kingdom Viridiplantae; phylum Streptophyta; class Magnoliopsida; order Brassicales; family Limnanthaceae; genus Limnanthes; species Limnanthes douglasii. The sequence continues at coordinate 161,903,744 of JAUPFV010000002.1, forward strand.
TTATAATATATGTATCGAACTTTTTTTAATTAAATGATGTAATTAGCATCAAAATCCTTTAGATTTCTGCCAATTGTAACTCTTTCTTCTTCAGAAACAAAGCCGGGTTCTTTCTTTTTCCGAGTCTTACAGGTATTTTCTGAGTTCTTGTCATCAAATTCAGCTTCATGATCAGTTCTGGTAGCCTCAGAATCTGCTTCATTGGCTCTTGATGTTTCTTCTCTAGTTTGGGAAGGATGTTGTTGAGGCAATGAATCTACATTTCCTTGTGAAGGATATTTTCTTGAGAAACCTCCTCGATTATTTCTCTCTGAGAATGATTTCTGAATCGTCTCACATGGCTATAAAAGTTCTTTTTTTTCTAATTTATGATGGATGATTCGAAGAATGGGTATTTGATATTTTTCTCTAAGAATATTCTTCATTAATCAAAGGATAAACTTTCATTTGAGAAGAAGAGACTCAAGGTGTTTTAGGAGCTAAGACTTTGGAAGAGGGACGCTCTTCAGTTATTGGAGAAGGAGAGAAAACAAGAATTTTTGTTGGATCAAAATTACTGTAGTAAGTTATTTTGGTGGTTGTTCCAACAGGAGCGCTATTGTTTAATCCTGCAACTTTATATTCCTCCGCTCTTTGAGTAATGCAAAAGTAGTTATATGATCCGAAGATTAAGTTGTTATCAAGTCTTAGAGATTTTGGTTTTTTGGGAATCTTAGTCTTGGATATTCTGTGTTTTAAGTTTTTTCTAATAAACCGGATGAAGATTGATCGGAGAAGATGAATATTGATCGGAAAAGTTGGTTTTTTTGGTAAAAATACTGGAAAATATGAAGAACGCGATGAAGGTAGCCAAGTGTTTGAATTCTCTCTCAAGTGATTTGTGTTGTGAGAATCAAAAGTGAGGCTACTGATTGAATTTATAGAAAAATAAGAAGACGTGTGAAGTAGAAAGGACCCTGATGGTGATAGGGCAGAAAAAAAAGCGGTGAGAAGTTTAGGAGTTCGACATCTGTCAGACTAGGCATCTAGCTATGGTTTAGAAGTTATATAGTCATGATGGATTTGAACGGTATTATGAAACGATTACAGTTGTGTACGCTTTCGATAAAAGTTGATTATTACATTTTGAAGCTCTACTTCCATAATGATTCGAGGAGAAATATTGGCTTTGAAGTTACACATGTTTTTGGTTGCTTCGAATATATATCTGTTTTTGGCTGCTTCGAATTTACCAAAGTTTTTGGCTTCGAATTTACATTTTCTGATTGATTTTTGGACTTCGAGCTTGTACCATAACAACTGATACGACATATGGAAGAATTTGAAGACATTTTAGTTCTCATTCATTTACTAACATGAGAACTAGGGGGCTACTGATATGGAAGTAGGATTTTAAGGATGAAATTGTAAATAATGTAAATTTAAGGACTAAACTGTAAATAATGTAAGTTTAGTACTTAAACTATAAATAATGTAAGGTTTAGAGAATATTTGTGACTATGTAATATTGTTAAGGACTAAAGGGCAATTTGTCTTCTTTTGTAACTGATTTCACTTTTAGGCTAAGTCTTGCTCCTCTATATAAAGGGCAAGGCTTACCTAATAAAGGGTATGAACACTTTTTCTACTTAACCCATTTGTACCTAAAATTTCTCTCTCTAAAAAACTCTCTAACTCTTTCTCTCTCTAGAATTCGCTTATAACAATTTCCTAAGGCAAAATCTATACTCACCATTGTTGATTTAGAAGATTTTTTATATTAGTGAGACTTTTTGTTATAGATCCCGAGATATATTTTCTATTTTGTTGTATACATTTCGAATTATTACAAATATATATAGTTATCATTTACGTTTCATGGGCTTCCATAGCTCATAGAGTAGATCTCTAGTTATATAATGTCATTTAAGCATATACATGTGTGATTAAGTTTCATATTATTTTCATAGTACATATCATAGATCCATATAGTTCATTGATGATGATAATATGCTTAGTTCTTTATCATTTGCTTAGATTGAATTGAAAAGGTTTTTAGTACATCATTGCTTCAAGTTCCTAATCAATGAAGTAATACAAATTACTCAGTTCTCAATCACTCACGTTGGATTGTTTTATTCATCAATGACTAATACAAATTATAAGAATTCCACTAAGTAAAATGCATCATTTGGTAACATATGATGATCTAAATGGAAGATTGATGGAAATTTATGGATCATCGCATATTAAATGATATAATTGGTCATTGTTGATAAACGGTTCAATTAATAAGTAATCAGATAAATAATCAAGAGTTGGACCAGTAGATGAAAACTAATAATGGAGGTAATTGTATAGATGTCGAGTCAAATTCAGGTTTTGCCAAGGATTGAACCTGAGTGTCAAAAATTAAGACTAAACATACAAGTTTAAAGACTAATTGGAAATAAACAACTAGTAATGTAATGGTCTCTATAGATGGTATTCTTTTCCGACTTGTGGGTATCGACCTCGAGCGGACCCGATGGGCTAGAGTACCCGAATTTTATTTTTATATGAGTCATGGGTTTTAAAATATATTATACACAATCCGCATTATTCTAATAATAATTAATACATAATATATTATTCTACAAACATCTAAATTATATTTTAATGTGTTTGAATTTGATTATTGATTGTTTGTGACTTTCGTATTTACAATTTTCTTTTTATAATTTTGTTGTTAGTCATAATTGATTAGATATATTACATTTCACAAATCTAAACATTTATATTTAATTTGTTTTATAGATAATAAAAACTAATTTAATCACATTAGAATATAATTTATGGATCTATCAAATAATATTATATATAGCTAAACATTTAAGTAAAGATGAAATTTAAATAATAAATATGATTTTATAGGGTTGTTACTAAATTTTTTAAATTTTTTTATAAAATTTGAAAGTTTATATCCAGTATATTATGATTATTTTTAACATTTTTTGTCTATATTTTATTTTCGTAAAACGTTGAATAGCTAAATTAATAGTGGCGGATCCAGGACTAAAAGTTAGGGTATGCCGAAAAAATATAATATTATGTAAAAAATTTCAATAAAAGATAACTATTTAAATATCTTATAATAAAAATATTTAAATATTTTGATTACAGCTTAAAATTAAAATATAGTATAGCCCAAGCTCAAATGAATTTTCCTCTTATTCATGTCTTGAAAAGAGTTATAGGAAACACGATTAAGATACTAAGGAAGTCATCAACCGTAGAAAACACTTCTATCTCTACAAAAGTCACTAAACAATCATTAATTCATAGATTGACCAATCTATTTCTCAATTCATTCTTCACATATTTCATAAAAGAAAATATTCGCTCAACACTTGCGATAACAATCGGTAATGACAAAACTAGCTTGAAAAGTGTGTACACAAATCCAAATATCTTATATTTTTTTATGAACAAGAGTCTTACAAACAAGACAATAATTTGCTTAAAAATGATCAGTACAATAATTTTCTTAAATATAAAATATTTTTTACATACAAAATATTACAAAATTTGCTAAAGAATCATAAATCAATTAATAAAAAATAAAAAATAAGTAATATTGAAAGAATCATAAATCAATTAATATAAATAAGATATAAAAATATTATAAATGTTAAAGAATCGGTAATTTTCAGTAATTTGTTAATTATTCTCATATTTGAAAATACAAATTAGTAATTTACTTAATTATTCTCATATACAAAATATTATTTCCATATAAGAATTCAATGAAAATATTCAATCAAAAAATAAGTACAGTTATTTGTATTTCAAGTTAATTTTCTTTTAAAAAACTCAATACAATATTTTGTTTAAATACAAAATATTGTATACATACAAAATATTACAAATAAATTGATACAAAATATCCTAAAATATCATAATCACACTAATTTGCTCAACCAAACCCTTTAAATTATTCTAGTAAAATAATATTGCTTGCAAGTCCGTGTGTTCATTTGTATACTGATCCGCAATGAAATAAGCAATCAAAATTCATCCAAGAATATAAAGCAAACATTGATGGAAGAAAAAAAATAAAGAAATGTAAAAGAAAAGAGTAAAAAATACCTAGATTTTGATCCGCAATGAAATAAGCAATCAAAATTCATCAAAGAATATAAAGCAAACATTGATAATAAGCAATCAAAATTCATCCAATTTGTATACTGATCCGCAATGAAATAAGCAATCAAAATTCATCCAAGAATATAAAGCAAACATTGATGGAAGAAAAAAATAAAGAAATGTAAAAGAAAAGAGTAAAAAATACCTAGATTTTGATCCCCAATGAAATAAGCAATCAAAATTCATCAAAGAATATAAAGCAAACATTGATGGAAGAAAAAGTAAAGAAATGTGATGGAAGAAAAAAATAAAGAAATGTAAAAGAAAAGAGTAAAAAAGACCTAGATTTTGATCCGCAATGAAATAAGCAATCAAAATTCATCCAAGAATATAAAGCAAACATTGATGGAAGAAAAAATAAAGAAATGTAAAAGAAAAGAGTAAAAAATACATAGGTTTTGATGGAAGAAAAAATAAAGAAATGTAAAAGAAAAGAGTTCTTTACCAGATCTAAGGTATACTATAAGAGTTCTTTACCACTATACTAAGCTCATTTTTTTGTTTAGGGTTGTCCCGGGCATACCCATATCCCCTCTAAATCCGCCCTTATTAAGTACTATATGATATCTGTGTTTGGATATCCAAACTCGACCGGTTTACATGTGAGTTTACATGTGAGAAAATATATATTAATATCCATTGAGTATTCGAATCTAACGGATTTGAAAAAATTAAAACGTAATAGATTACGCGATTTGCTATACGCGGACCCATCATCATCTATCGTTAGGGCCTTTAATGATCCATTTTCACGGAAATATATGTGTGAAATTAGACTTAACTTTGAATTCTAATTTCCACTTATATAAAATAGATATGGAGTATATATTTTCTTCAATCACTTAACACGAAGTATGGTGCTTTACTATTTGCACCAATATTTTTTATATTTTCATCTCTTTCTTTAAATTGCAAAGACATATATCTTCATTGAAGATTCAAAATATTATAAAAGCAATAATTAAAATATCTACACTAGTTCGCGAGTCTTTATTCTGCCTTTTATTATTATTTTATAAATGTTTGTAATATAATTCTAAAAAACAATTCAAACTTCTTGCGTAAATTTAATCAACAAAAAGATATAGATATAAAAAACGAAACAAAAATTAAATATTTAATTTATTTAAAATAAAACATATTACAAAATACATTAACAAAATCACATAAAACAATAAATATTATATCAATTTATATTTAATCAATAAAACAATAAATTCAAATAAAACAATTATGATAGATGTTAAACCATACGATAGATTCTAAACCATAAAACATAAATTTAATAAAACAATTAATGCACATAACGTGTCAAAACGATTTCAACACCAAATATTTTTGTTCACTAACCAGACTAATTATTTATATTTATACATGTTTTTATTTTTTAAAATTATTTTAGGTTCAGTTAATGAAATGCAGGTGGATAAATTGGCAAAAAGAGAAGATCGCAATATAGAAGCTAATGAACATTGGAATAGTTTTGGCTCATTCATCAAATATATTTTTAAGAGAATCACCATTAGAATTCAAATGATGTAAAATGTCATTGTTAAATATAATGTTCAATCTTGTATACCATTTTAATCAATAATTTTTTTATTCATTAAAATAATAATTAAAATAATAATTATTTTTATTTTTATTTGGAAAGAGAATATAATTTTTTTAAATTATATATACATGTGTGTTCCAAAATAATAAATTATCTATATATAGTTTTACATTATTTTAATGAAAATTATTCTTTTTTTCGAAGGAACCCGCAGCCGCTATTCAGAGTGCAATGAGTGCGCACAGGGTAAACCCTCAGTCTGACGCGATAGCCTGCAAATCGCGTCAGAAAATCAACGCCAGAAGGTAAACCACACAAGGTGACAGGCTCAGCCGAGAAAGCGTATGTAGAGGGACTCGAACTCATGACCTTTTGGTCATAAGAATGTCATACTCAACCAACTCGGTTACCCCCTTTGGGGCGATGAATAAAAATTATTCTACTTAATGCATATAGATAAAATTTACGCGATAGGTTATGTAAATTAATATTACAATTAATTCACAAAAAAATTAAATATTACAATTAATTTGGTATGATTTTATGATAAGACTAGTATAAATTTATATTTTTAATTTTTAATTTTTTTTATTATTTTTATCAATGGATATTGGATATTTATCATGCGAATAAGTATATATGTTATGCGAAAGAATATTACAATTAATTTTGTATGATTTTATGATAAAACTAGTATAAATATTTATTTTTTATTTTTTTAATCATTGGATATTGGATGATATTTATCATGCGAATAAGTATATATGTTATGCGAAAGATAACCGTTTTACAGTTTTATTTTATGAGATATTATATATTTGTGATGTGATGTGATGTTATGTTATGTGAAAGACACCATTTTTACAATTTCATTTTAATATTAACCTCGGTGGATATTGTATAGTTTATAAAATTTAGTCTATAAAATTTTAAATTCTATTAGACTATAAACTAACATAATTCAAGATTAATAAATATTTATTATAACGGTACGCTCAATTAAAAAAATTAAATATTTGTGATATAATGATTCGTAATTTAGTTTGTTATTATTTTATTTGACTTTTAGTTGTGTAGGTTATTTTTAGATTTCAAATCTATTTTTGAATTTATCCAATAAGATTCAATCTCACCAAGTTGATTTTGTTTGTCGTTCAAAATTCGATTCAGGTCGTTCCGGTCGTTTTGGTTGCAAATTTTGGGTAGCTAGCAAGAAAATTACGAGATAAACAAGTCAAAAATTTTAGAATATTGGATAAAATCACGTCCAATCCTGATCCACAATTGAAATATAAGATCAAGTGTCATGAATTCCTAAAGGAGAAGGAAAATTAGGAGACGATACAACAAGTTCAATGATGAGAGCACACCTCTAAAATATTACAAACTGGCAAAATATACCGTTCAGATCCAAGACTAATGTTCCTAGAGAGAATTTGGATTGAGGATCCACCAATATACGTGAAAAAACGTCGATATCGTCGCTATAACATAAAAAGCAGGAGTAGGATCCCAACTTACAAAGATAAAACTGATAAGATGAAATAAGATATGATCATTTACGTCAACCAATCTAGTATGATCGGAATAAAAACTTAAGCGATAAAATGATCCCAATAATGGATGTTTCAATTCGGCTTAATAGACAACTACCTCATCTACCCCAATCAGGGCTATTGTTAGGATATTAGCAAGCTTGAGTGGCTCAGGAAATGTTCCAACCAAACTATCAATACGCCTTAGTGGCCCAGCCTGGAATCCAACAAAAATATCTAGAATATCAAGCACATTCACCATCACATCCATTTCAATATAACTATGTATTGTACCACCGATTTACCAAACTATATATCGGGGATGCCCTCAAGCCTCAACCATAGTTAATATAAACCATCAGCATATGCCACCTCCAACCTACATGGGCAGCAAAACCCATTGAGTGCCCATCCATTAATGTAGTTGAATCATTACTACGATATATCAACACAAGGTCATCACCCTTATGTATATTAATTAGAGTTTGTATATATAAGAGCAATACTAGAACTTTGATTGACAAGTGGCAATGACTAATACACAAACAAACATAAACCTTCATTGGGTAAGCAAATAAAGAGCTCTTCTTGATAAGGATGATGATTTTTTAGACGTGGAGTCCCATTAGTACCAAACATCATATATGGAGATCTATAGCCAAACTTTAATAACTACTAGATGAAAAAGTACAACGAAAATGGGCATATTAAAAATCATGTCGAATAGTTCAAGAGCGAGATGAGAGGTAGTGGGAAAACAATGAGATTAAGTACACGAGATTCAGCTTAAATGAAGTGAAAAAAATCAATAAAAACGAGATTCTACTAAATAAATTTATCTGACACAGATTTATCCATAATTTATTCTTGTGAGAAGCGATTTTAGTTGATCATTCATTATATTTTTATCTGGTATTAACTCATTTTGCTCGATCCATCATCTATCTATCATTATCTTTTATCTCATTTCATTTGTGAGTGTTCTCCAAACAACAACGAGTCAATCTAATACTTTATCCACCACCAAATATATGATCTAAATCTGTTACAATTATGAGTGTTCTCCAAACAACAACTTCAACAACATAATCTATCGTGTCTACGATCATATTTTATTTCACTCTCTTCTCTCTCTGGTTAACTCCAGTTTGGATTCTTTCCGACTAACCGTAAGATCTTACATGCAGTCGTGATTTTGGTCGGCTTATCTACCCCATAGATATTTAAAATTCATGTATATCTCATCCTACGATATGTCTTAGGGTTTTGCTCTTTCTCGTGCAATGCAACCTTGACGTGAGGTATCCTGCATTTTCAATCTGTTTTTCTCACGTGAGTCAATCTCACTTTAACTCACCCCACAACGAGTTTCACTCTTCCATTTTGAGGTTTTCACGGAGGTTGTTCCCCAATTGTCATTGTCGATGTGGTTAGGGCTCTGTTTCTTCCTACTTCGCACCCTTGGTGCTATGAGGAAGGTTTTAGCCTTGCAATATATGAGTTTGTTGGGTTTGGTTTATAGTTTGAAGAGGGCATTTAGGGGATTTAAGGATTTTGTCGTTGAACTTGGGTTTAAGTTGATGGTGTGGTTTGGATGGTGCTCAAGATTAACCATCGGTACCGGTATCGTCAACTATTTCTATACTATTAATATTAACAATACCCTCACAAAAATATTAACAAAATAAAGGTTCCAAAACAATGTGATCATTTGTCATCATTCTTATTCATCTTAGTCCTTTAAGTTCTTTATAGTATCCTCAAATACAATATTAATTATTTGAACTTCAAATTTCAATGTAAGTGTCAAAATCTTAAGATTGTCAACCTCTGCTTCCCAGCTGATTTAATGATTTTATATTTAGGTGATATTAGCTCCCTCAGTATCATTAACGATGGTCTTAACGGTTTCCTTGATTTCTCAAATACTAAATTTAACCTTCAGAATAGCCATATCTTCTTCTGTCGGGTTAACCCCACTCTAATAATGAAGTTAATCAATATTCTAGGAATCATTGTAGGTTCCCTACTGGTTAAATACCTTGGAGTACTTATTCTCACGGGTTGCTTTTCATATAAAGTTTTCAACCCATTTTGGAGGAAATTACTACTCGTATTGCCTCTTGGACTTCCAAACATCTCTCTTATGCGGGTAGACTTCAGTTCATTAAATATGTGCTTTTCGCGGGGCAGGTTTATGATCATTATTCAATCCGCTAAAGTTTATAAAGAACATTCATAGTCTCTCTGTTGTTTTTTATGGTCTATCCATAAGATGAAGGTTTCTGGTATAAAATAAGTTTGGTCTATTGTTGTATATCTCTTGTATAGGGGTGTCCTTGAGATTCTAAACCTAAAAACCTAGAATAAAGTTGCCATCTTCAAACACTTGTCGTCCATTGTTAGTAAAAATGACAACTTATCTCAAAGAAGATTAAAGACAATAACTTTTGGTGTTAAAAGATTAACTTTTCTAGACTTGGAAGAAAATTCTAAATCTTTGGCCTTTTGTTAGCAAACTATACAAGGTGACGATTGGCAATGAGAAAAATACATCATTCTTATATGACTGATGGTTGTTTCTGATGAGTCCGGATTTTCTCACTACTCACTGTATAAAACCGGACAGGGGAACTTCAGACAAAGGCCACCCACTGAACCATCCGAACTAGACAAAAGTATTAAAAGTTAATCACCTTTTGACTAAGCTAATTGATAACCTACTTAATAAACTAATGGGTTTTTTACTTCGACCCGGTTTCATGAGTTTGACCCGAAAACCCATGAGGCCCATAATTAAAGGTATAAATACCAACCACTTTCATTAATGAGGGTAATGAACATTTAATACAACCAGGCAGCTCAAATCTCTCACTACAACCCACTTAAACATTTAATACCTTTAACACACCACAAAACACCTGACAGAATTACCCTCAGTGGAAAATAATTCACACCAAATTGGCGACCACATTAGGAGAAGAAGGTGCATGAATCAAGCATTCAAAACCATCAAGAAAAACCACTTCGGATGAATCCGGAAGAGCCGGAAGTGCCACCAGCTTTGGCAGAAGTGGTGGGAGAAAACGATGAATATACGATCGAGGAGCGAGATAAACTAAAAATTGAGATAGAAGCCTTGAGGGCTGCTAAAAGGGCAGAGATAGGTGTGAAAGAAAAGGAAAAAGTGTCAGCAGTTCACCATACTGACAATACAAGAGAGCATGAGCCATCAAAAACCCATGTGAGTACTAAAAAGACTCATGCTAGTTCAGAGAAGTCTCACCGGTCCAAACCGGTGGAGAGCTCAGATTCAGACTCAGAATCTTCTAGCAACTCCTCAAACGAAGACGGAGTCAAAGAATCCCTATCATCTAGCAGTGATGAAGGCCATTCTAAGAAGAAACAGAAGTTGGTCAAAAAATATTCAAGAAAAAGGGATAGGTATGGAAGGTTGAAGATGCATCTGGGTAAAGGGTCGTCTCCTAGTCACAGCCATGGCTGGAGGCATGTAGACCGATTGTTAATGGATCGTTTTTCCTTTCATGATGAGCCAGGTATATTTGCAACTCCCAACGAAGATATAGTATTTAGTCGTGGCCGAAATTGGAAACAATCTACCTTGTCCTCCAAGATACTGTCCGGAAACCTTCCTAAGAGGTTTGACAACACAAAGATGGAAAAATATGATGGCAGTAAAGATCCAGATAACCATCTGGAACAATTCAAAATATTTATGATGAATTTTGACAATGATGATAAGTTACTTTGTCGAGCGTTCTCCCAGTATTTTACGGGGAGTGCTCTGAAGTGGTACAATAGTCTGCCACAGGGTTGCATCAAAAATTTTGATACTTTTTGGGTGGCCTTCCGGAGGCAGTTCGTTGGAAGTAAAGAAGTAAATGGAAATGGAGACACTATTATCCATTGTGCCCAAGAACCAAATGAATCTTTGAAGGAATACATAAGTCGCTTTGTGAACACCAAAAATGGGTTAGCTGATTGCTTTGAACAAGTAGTAATAGCTTATCTGAGGCAGGATTTGAACCCTGGAAATTTGGCTGATTCAGTAACCAGGAAAAAGGCCATGACATGGGGAGGTTTACTAAATCAGGTCGGCAAACCAATTATTTTGGATGAAACGAAAAAAAACCAAGGTGCACCGGCAAGTGAGGTCTGCTCCAGCTGCACCAAATCAAAACCAGAATCAGTCCGGGTACAAGGCCAATGAAGCCGGACAGGGTCAAAATAGGGCTGAGGCTCAATCCCACCCAGCTGCACCAGCTCAAATCCAGCAATCTAGAAATAAGCGAGGACCTTGGGTTCAACCGGAGTGGTTTGCTGAACTAAAATAAAATGTAGCCACCATTTATAATAAAACGAAATACAAAGTACATTTCAGAAAGCCGAGTGCATTACAATCTCCCAGGGAAAGTTGAAATAATAGTTTTTGTCAGTATCATCGTGATACTGGCCATACCAATGAAGATTGCATTGCGTTGAAACAAAGAAGTACAAAATTTGATTGAGAGAGGGAAGTTGGGGGCATATGTTAAAAGAAGAAGTGGAAATAGGTCTGATAATGCTCATTGGACTAGCCCGAACAATGCAGGGACATCGGCTCCAGATGGGGCTATGGTGATAATTGAAAGGTTTGATGTAGAGTCAGAGTATTTGGATCCCGATCCAACTCGAAACAAGGTGGGTTTTATCACAGAGAACTGCAAGATAATATCCGGACTCATCAGCTTTTTTGAGTCACTTACAATATTTGGAGGAGACACCATGACTGCACCAACAGCTTTTTCGAGAAAGAGGCATGTTCATACTTTAGCTACCCAACTGGAAGGAGGCATGCCTTCCTATAAATTGCAAATTCCATTTCCCTTTATTGTTTTCGATGAAGATGACTTGAGGGACATAGCTGGTCCTCATGAAGATGTTGTTGTAATAGGAGCCTCCATTGGGGGTAATGACATAAGACGAATTTTGGTGGACACCGACAGTTCAGCCAATATCCTCTTTTTAACTTCTTATAAACAGATGAATAATCCAACAGTGATATAGTGTTCGAACAGGTCAATAGTGGGATTCAGTGGAAGCTTAGCTGATGTAATTTGGGAATTCGAAGAGGAAGTTCTGTTAGGCAATGGCCCTTTTAAGAAGATGGTCAGAATACTTTTTGTTGTGGTGGATTGTCTTACGTGTTACAATTCTATTTTGGGGAGATCTTGACTCTCTAGGATGCATCTTGTGGCTTCAACAGTCCACCAATGTTTAAAATATGCTGTGCAAGGACAAGTGGGAGTTGTCTGAAGCAGTCATAAGGTAGCAAGGGAGTGTTATGCAACAGCAATGGCCCCTAAAACTTTGGGGGCAGTTCGGATCAGTGAGGATTAGCAATTTGAGGGGCCCTCTGGGGGAGAGGGTGAAATTGATGACCCGAGAGAGACCCTGGTGTTTTAATACCAATTGAACAAGTTGAAACTCACTCTCTGGCCGAAGGAATAAGTGTCAATATCGGGTCCAAGATAACGTCAGAATTGAAGAGTTAAGTATTAGCCTTTTTGAAAAACTATCAGCATGTTTTCGCTTGGTGCAATGCTGATGTAACCGGAGTACCAGCTGACATTATATCACACCAATTATCCATCCGGAGGGATATAGCACCTGTTGTATAAAATATGAGAGCTTTTTCTAAGGAAAAAGCTGATGTCATAGTTCAAGAGGTTGACCGACTTACTAAAATGGGATACATAAAGGAATCTCGATACCTTTTATGGATAGCCAATCCGGTGCTAGTAAAAAAGAAAAAAGGAAAGTGGCGTATGTGCATTAATTTTACAAATCTCAATAGAGCTTGCCCAAAAGACATATATCCGGTCTCACGAATTGATCAGTTGGTGGACTCCACATCTGGGAACAAGCTATTGTCCTTTATGGATACCTTCTCCAGGTATAATCAGATTCAAGTAGATCTGAAGGATCAAGAGCATACCACATTTGTAACTGATGTGGGCCTCCATCATTACAAGGTGATGCCATTTGGATTAAAGAATGTTGGGGCTACTTATCAGAGATTAGTAAACAAGGCTTTTGCTAACCAGATTGGAATAAACATGGAAGTCTACATCGATGACATGATGGTGAAGAGTGTGGACAAAGAGCTACACTTGGCAGATCTCTAAGAAACCTTTGCCAACTTGGTGAAGGTAAATTTAAAATTGAATCCAGAAAAGTGTGTTTTCGGGGTGCACTCCGGAAAATTCTTAGGGTATGTGATAAGTGAGAAGGGCATACAACCAGATCCAGACCAGCTCATTGATTTATTGCAGATGGAGCCTCCTCAGAATATTAAAGAAGTACAAACGTTGACTGGGAGGTTAGCTGCTCTAAACCGTTTTATCTCAAGGTCTTCGGATAGGTGTGCCCCGTTTTTTCAAACTTTGAAAGGTGCAAAAGAGTTTAATTGGTCTCCCCAGTTTGACCAGGCTTTCGATGAAATTAAGAAGCACTTATCCTCCCCTAAAACTTAGTTTAAACCTGTTGATGGAGAGACACTCTACATATACTTGGCAGTTTCTGATTGTGCCTTAAGTGCGGTGCTAGTTAGGGAGGTGGATAATTATCCTCGTCTGGTGTACTATATCAGTAAAAGCTTGATTGATGTAGAAAAAAAAATATTTGAAACTTGAAAAACTAGCACTGGCCTTAGTAATTGCTGCTAGGAAAATGAGGCCCTACTTTCAGTCTCATTCGATCATTGTCCGGACGTTTTTTCCCTTGAAAAACGTTCTTCAAAAGGCAGATGTTTCAAGAAGAATGACCAAGTGTTCGGTGGAGCTGGGAGACTATGATATTGATTTTTCCCCTCGTACAGCAGTCAAGGCTCAGACTGTTGCTGATTTCCTAGTTGAATTTCACTCAGACAGAGACACCAAACAAGCAACACTTGAAAAAAACTAAGAAAGTATGGGTTGTCCAGACTGATGGATGATCGAGTACCATGGGTTGTGGTGCTGGAATATGTTTAACCTCTCAATACTACGAAAAATGTATCAAACTATATATTTTGCTTTCAGGGGTTCCAATAATGAGTCTGAATATGAATTTGCTATAGCAGGTTTGAAATTAGCTCTAATTTGTGGAGCCAAAAGGATCAGGTTAATGAGCGATTCCCAACTTCTAATCCATAATGCACAAGGTCAATCTGAGGCCAAAAAAAAGCAATTGGTTAAAAATTTATTTATCCTTAAAGAAGTGGCTCTTAATTTCAAAAACATCACCTATGAGCACATACCCCGAACAGAAAATACGTTAGCAGATTCCTTGGCAACCATAACCTATTCTGATTCATACCCATGGATTCATGTGCAAGAGTGTACATCCATTCAACTCAGTCAGAACAAGGAAGAAGAAAGTTTAAATATACAAGTAAATCAACCTCAAGATTGGAGATTTCCTCTTTTCCAGTACCTCTCAAATGGCATCTTGCCTCCGGAAAAAGAAGTGGCAAGAAAAGTAAATATAAGGCTTGTGGCTTTGTCATCCTAAGAGACGTTCTTTACAAAAAAATCCTTTAGTAGGCCTCTCTTACGATGTTTGGGATTCGAAGAATCCCAAATGGTGCTCTCCGAATTGCACGATGGCGAAGGATCAACACACTGTGGATTCAGGGCACTAACCAGAAGGGTCTTGTTAGCTGGGTACTATTGGCCTTCCATAATGCAAGATGCCAAGGAGTTGGTGAAGAAGTGTGATCCACGCCAAAGATACAGTAATGAAATTTATATCTCAGCTGTCCCTTTAGAGTCGATTTTTGATCCAATACCTTTTGCTCGTTGGGGGCTGGATTTGGTGGGACCTCTACCCATGGCATCCGGAGGGTGCAGAACTATAATTGTTGCTATTGATTACTTCTTAAAGTGGGTAGAAGCAGCCCCATTGGCAGGAACTACTTCGAAAGCTGTGATAAAATTCATCCTGTCTAATATTTGCTGCATGTTTGGAGTTCCCCAAAAGATAACTATAGACAACGGTCCACAATTCGATAACAAGGATGTGGAGAATTTATGTGCCTCTACAGGAATTCAACACTGTTTCTCTTCCTCTTTCCACCCACAGGAAAATGGTCAAGTTGAAGT
Source organism: Limnanthes douglasii subsp. nivea (assembly GCA_036936605.1). Lineage (NCBI taxonomy): Eukaryota > Viridiplantae > Streptophyta > Magnoliopsida > Brassicales > Limnanthaceae > Limnanthes > Limnanthes douglasii. The sequence continues at coordinate 161,919,142 of JAUPFV010000002.1, forward strand.
AGCTAACAGAACCATCCTGTCCGGTTTTAAAAAGAATCTATAAGGGACTGGTGGAAAGTGGCCAAGTTATCTACAAGAAGTGCTATAGGCTTACTGAACCACTCCCTGGGCTGCAACACAAGAGTCCCAATTTTCCTTGGTGTATGGTATGGATGCAATAGCTCCCATAGAGGCCACTCTCCGTTTATTATGAGTCCATCATTTTTCCGAACAAGCTAATGAGGAGGTAATTAGAAGCCAACTTGACTTGATGGAAGAAAGAAGAGTCAAGGCTCACCTTAGAGCCACACACTATCAGGGTTTGATGAGAAGCAGATTTGCTTCCAGAGTCAAAAGAAGGGATTTTCAACCAGGTGATAATGTGCTGAAGAAAGTCTTCATGCATACCAAGGAGAAGCAGTTTGGCAAGCTAGCTCCAACGTGGGAAGGACCCTATATGGTCAGTGAAAAGCTTAAGCCTGGGACATATAGGCTCAAAGATAAATATGAAAGGATTTTGAATCACCCCTGGAACATTGAACACCTCCGGTTGTATTTAGAATAAAGACCATGTAAATATTTACTTGTTTAAAGTCCATGTAAATATTTGGGGGCATAATATTTCCTAACCTGGTGGCGTGGGGAGGTTTTATTGAGGTTTCCGGGTTTTTTAATAAAATTTAATACCTCCTTAAATTCGAATTGATTTGACTAACAGATCGGATGGATTCAGTGGAGTTATGACCATTTAAACATTTGTCATCGGAGAATTTAAACACTCTCACTTTAAAATATTCAAAGTCCATTTAAATATGAGCCATCAAAATTGGAAAACTATGAAATGATATAAGAGTTGTGTAAGATGAAACTGCTCGGCAGATACCGGAGAATGATATTAAATATGTAAAATGCCTTGGCCATCTAAGGACTTTAGAGTTTTAAAAAGAGAAGGTTTGTCCGGACAAGGGCCGGACACGGTTACAAAATTACCTTGGCCATCCAAGGACTTTAGTCTACACAAAAATTAAAGAAAAATATGGTTAAAACTATAAGGATGAGCTTTCTTGGATGGCCCAGCCTCACTTGGTTTCTTCTTGGGATCTTCGATCTCCTCATCTGGACTCTCTCCAGTCTTTTCATCTTCATCAGTAGTATCATCTCAACCACTGGAATAGTCGTGCTTATCACCATCAACCATGGTATGGTGAGGGAGGTCTTCGTATTCCACGAATCCCCATAGATCTCCCAGCGTCCTCTTCAGAGCTTTCTCATGAAAGAGCAAGACCATGTCTGATTTGACTTCGGTGTACCTTTCCTCTTGGAAGTCTATCACCTTGTTGGTGTATGCATCAATCCTGGCTTGGATTGTCTTCTCTTGCTCCTTTAATAAGTCGTCTTTTCTTTCTTAGCCTTAGACACATCATCTTCAAGCGAAATTTTGTCGCTAGTTAGGGTCTGGATGATGTTATCTTTGGCCCTCACCTCCTCTTTTGAAGTAGAAAGATTCTTCTCCAAGTCAGAATACTTGGATTGAAGTTCTTTCACAACCCCCTCCGAAGTGGCCAGCTTGGTGGCCAAGTCCTCCTTCTTCTTCTTCAGCTCCTCATTTTATTTCTGTAATGCCTCAACACTCTGATTGGCAGTAAGGAGGTCGTTAGACAAACTCTCCTTGTCAGATTTGAGTGTGTTGATGATGGATGACTAGTTTCGCACTTGCTTCTCCAAGTTGAGCATCAGTTGAATATTGCTCAACAAGGAGTGGGTCACCATATCATTCTCTCTTGAAACAGAAAAAGATTTACCATTGAAAGTGACTATGTTCGAAGAGCTTCGGGGGAGGTAAGGGCCAACAAATTTATCCTTCTCAAGGTCTTCGAAGTAAAGGCCAATCCCTTGAAGGCCACTGATGTCTACCCCATCAATGTTAATGTCATCTCCGGTGCCCTCTCCAGTGTGAAAGTCACTTGGGATTTCTTTTGCATGATTCGGATCTGTTGGGTCGACCGAAGGAAGAGACTCAGGAGTCCGGAGAGAAACTTCATCCCCCTTGGAGGTTTTCTTCTTCTTGGCCTCCCAATCTCCACCTTATGCTCCCCGTTTTCTGTCTTTCTTGGGAGCCTTTGGGGGTCTTGAAGGTTGAACTGCCTCTTTGGTGCTTTCATTTTCCACCACTTGAAGCAGAGCAGCATCAATCCTTCCTTGGTCCTGCACCTCCTGTTTGGCTGGGACAGTTTCCTCAGCACCCCCTGGGTTGAGCTCAGTTGCATCCTGCTTAGCCTTGCCTTTTTTGGCCTTCATCTTGCTTGGGGCTTTAGCTCTGTCCGGAAAAGCTAGCTTTCCATCCTTTTCATCTGTCTTCTGAAGAATTACCTCCGGAGGGGGCATAGTGGTTAATTCCTCCCAAGACATGTCTCTCCGACCGCTAGTGTTCCAAAGATGGAATCTCACCAAGTTGCCACCGGTGAAACAGTTGTGGAAGCGATTTCCCCACTTCTCAGCAGCCCAAGCATTCAGCTTGGCACAAGTAGTCTGCCCCTCCTCTAAATAGTCATTAAACTCCTTCAGCAGCACTACTAAAAGAAGAAGAAAAGTGTTTAAGTAAACAAATTTTCTAAGGAAAAAAAATATGATGAAGAACTAACTTGTGCTTTTCTATTTGCTGGTAAACATGCTTGGGTTGACACCGGCTTTAATTTTCCTCCCATTCTCCCAAGCACCACTGATGAACAAAAATTGGGTCTTCCAATTCTTCTCCAATTCAAGAAGGTCATCCACCACTTTGTAATTGTCGCCCATGTTAAAATGGTAGAAGAGGATGATGTGGTTCTTGCAAAGGCTAGCCACAGCAGCAAATTGCTCCATCGGAAGCAGAATTCCGGAGACCCTGGAGGATATAATGCAGGCCATGAGTGTGAACCAAGCATTGGGGCTCAGTTGGCTTGGGCAGAGCTTTATCAGATGGAAATATCTGACTATCTCTGGGTCCAAGGGAAACATAAGCCCCCAGTTGAATAACTCCGGGTAGAAAACTATCTCACTGAGCTTGCAATCCATTGGCGTCTCCGGATCGACCGGAATCCTCACTTTAACAGACTCTGGGATCCCCCACTTCGTCCGTATCCGGCCCAGTTCAGCTGTGTGAATGAAAGCATAATTGATGTTCTGCATGGCTAGCAGATACTTTACACTCACTTTGTAGAAGCAAGGTCCCACTTTTCCTTCAAGGCACTCCGGCAGGTCCGGATGTTTTAAACATAGCTTCTCTTTACCCTTGTTTTTCTTGACAATGACAGTCTCACCAGTCTGCCCGGAGACATCGGTCTCGAAAGGGGCTTCTTCAACGTTGTCCCCCATTACGTCTTCCATTACAATGGAAGGAGTTTCGATTTGTTTTGGGAGAGAAGTGTTGGTGGTTGGCTCAGAAAGCTGTCTGGATGGCTGAGCATCTTTTTCCTTTTGTGGTCTGGGGTCCGGCTAGGGCTCAGATCCGGAGGGCTCATTTCGAAGGCTTGAACTAGTAGCCTCCGGACCAGACAGTCTGTCCTTTGGAATTTTAATGGGTGCTTCTGACCCTGAGATTTTGTCTTTGGCCCCAGATTTAGAGGGCACAGATTTTGGAGATTTTGTCTTTGGCCCCAGATTTAGAGGGCACAGATTTTGTCTTTGGCTTTTTACTAAGCGTCCTCTTCGTCGAAGGTTTAGCTTTTCTGGGGAGACGTCAGCATCCGATCCCATGGCTATGAATGGGCAGGGTATCTTAGTGCTTGTAACTGCTTGCTCTTGTTCAACAATAGCCTCTGACTCTTGGACCGATGAGCCTGAGATGAACGGTGAAAGACTAGGTTGAAATAACCTTCTAGGTTTAGAGCTTCTGGCAGAAGACGAACCTCGATCAGGCTCTGAGTTTGGTGTTTCAGATTTGTCAGTAGGAGAGACCGGGAGGCCTGCAGCAATGCGCCTTTCTCGTTCGACTCTTTGTGGTTTCTCTAACTCCGAAAGATTCATCCACCCACCTTTTACAAGTGCGTTTCTTGCTGTAAACATAAAGTTGCACTAAAATGGGTTTTTGGAAAAGGGAGATAAAAGCTTTGAAGAACAAGAGTGAAAAAGTGATGAAGATGGTAAAACAGTGAAAAATGAGTTGATTTATACTAAAGAAACAAAAGATACCATGAAACCTAGGAGAATACGAAAAGATGGAAGTAATGATTAGAGACGGTGCTGACGTCACAAACATTAATTAAATAGGTTACTTTTTGGAGTGAGTGGGAGCGCCATTCTAGGAGAAAAACGGCTGGTGAGTCGAATTAGAGGAGGACACGTGTCCCACGATCCATGGTAAAACCTTTGAGCTTCTGGAGAGTTTTGTCAGTCCGGATAAGTTTTTTTCTCAATTCGAAATCAGTCCGGATAATGTCGCATGTGCTCAAGATTGATTTTTTAGGTCTTTCCAAAGGCCTTCGAACATAACCTAAAAACAAGGCTACCGATGAGTCCGGATTTTCTCACCACTCACTGTATAAAACCGGACAGGGGAAATTCGGACAAAGGCCACCCACTGAACCATCCGAATTGGAAAAACGTATTAAAAGTTAATCACTTTTTGACTAAGCTAATTGGTAACCTACTTAATAAACTAATGGGTTTTTGAATTCGACTCGGTTTCATGAGTTTGACCCGAAAATCCATGAGGCTCATAATTAAGGGTATAAATACCCAACCACTTTCATTAATGAGGGTAATGAACATTTAATACAACCAGGAAGCTCAAATTTCTCACTACAAACCACTTAAACATTTAATACCTTTAATACACCACAAAACACCTCACAGAATTACCCTCAGCGGAAAATAATTCACACCAGTTTCAACCTCTTTGGTTAAGCACTTTGAGCAAAGTATTATTTGTTATTCTAGACTGGTTAATAATCTCAAAGTGTTCGATATCATTCACGATGGTATCTAGAATTAGCCGGTGCAATTAAGGTCTACCGATTCAAGAAATCATCAAAACTTCCAAGAAAAAAAATTATCTCATTTTGTCTCTCCTCTTAGTATCAACTTTATTGACGTGTATTGTTAGTTCTCCAATATTGAGAATGTTAAATTCGTAATAAAAGATACTTATGATGTTATCTGAACGCCCACCCATGTTGTTGGTTGGTCGGGGTTAGTCTAGCATACATATAATATCTTCTATCACTGATATATTTTTTGGCTTACCATCATAGGTAAGCTATCTGTCAGTGACAATCTCATAGACTGGGTTATTAAATGTTCTAATTATTTGATGTCCAATTCTGATGATAAATCTAACCATATTCATTATGAGTGTGTTTATACTCATGGTACATGGGTTGCTACCATCACCAAGCTTAGATTCATCTTTCATGTGGGTATTTTCCTTCGTGGTATGGTAGCTTCGAATTGGCCTCCCTCTAGAATTCACCATTTTTAGTGTGCATGCTTTGTTGTTGTCATTTATCACGTTTATCGAGAGTGAAACTTAATTTTTTTCTCTTCTTCTATTCTCGTTTGTCATTTATCACGTTTTTCACACCTTGTTCTTTCTGACCTTCGGTTTAGATTTCTTGGATCCAAAGTGGTATGGACGATGTAATTTTGTACTCAGTTACTCACTTAATTTATTGGTTTCATGTTCACCCTCACTTTTGAGGATGATTCAGTTGATTTTTTTTATTGTATCAGCTCTCTCTCGAAGGCTTCTCTTGTCTTTGACTCATCCCCACCCCTCCCATTTATCGTCTTGGTGTTTGCTTATATATTGTTTTTAATTTAAGGAACATACATTTGTTATTTGGTTTGATGTCTTAGACTATCAACACTCAATTTGTTTTTCAATTTCTTTGCATATTTTTATGTCTCCTGCTATGTCTATACATTTAAGAATTTTTGTTTTTCCATGGCTATCACTAGTTAGGTATAATATTTTAATTGTATCTTGACCTAATCTACTTAGATCTAGCAGTAATATTTGTGTTTCCTTCTTTGGCAAAATGTCTATCCTTCGGGATATGCCCCGTTCATATGCAGTCTGATTTTGTTGTATACGGTTTTTAGAAAATTATAATTTTATTTAGATAGAAAAAAAAGTATACACCGCCCAATTGTTAAATACATCTTTGTTTTTTAAAAATAACTCTTTCGAAATTTCTCTAACTTAAGAACACCTCTTACAAATCTTGGATTTTCACCAAAACTGAATGTAAATTTGTTACACAATTAATTAATTTCATATAATAATCATTGGTTAACTATTACACTGAATTTATACAGTTATTTGATTGAATTTAGTGTTAAATTGGAGTTTTTCTATTTAAGATTCGAGCGTTACATAATTAAAAATAAATAAAACAATTTTTTTAACAAAAAGCTAATGTTGATCCCGCTTATCGACATTAAAAGAACTTAACAACTTTAATATCGATCCAATTCGTCGATATAGGAAGTCTTTATGGACTTTCAATGTTGACTCAACACATCGACATTTGAAGCTCAAACAATGTTTTTTTTAAATAGTTTATTTATTTACTTTGACAACGTCGATCCAACTAGTCGATATCAGGAAAAAAATATTAATTTCGATAAAACTCAATTTGCCGGAACCATAATTCTGTTTGTGGGGTTAAAATATATTTTAACATATAACCTATTTGATAAGAAAAGATTAACGAGAAAAACAAAATTAAAAAAAAAAATCTTATGGGGCTGGGTTTGCTCATGTGAGCGATATTAGAAGAGCTTAAAATGTGAACGAATGTGGTTGATATTATCCAAAACCAAAAACAAATTTTGCAGTTATTATTATTATGATTTTAAATTTTTTAATTTCTTTTTTGTAATTTATTTATAATATATAGACTATCGTTTGAATTAGAAAGTGTTAAATTATGTGTTCGATTGATTTAAAATGAGACATTCCATTTTATTTTTTGCATTTGATGAATGTATGTTTGTCAACTATTGTTTGTTTACAATTTAACATTTAAGTTTTTTTATGCCAAATAGATTGTAATTTAAATAATCAAATAATAAATTAAAAATTATCGCATTTTAAAATAATGATATCAATTTATAAATCATTTTTAATTTTAAAAACTAATTAGTGTTTTTAAAAACAAAAAACAAAATATGTTGTATATAAATTTATAAAACAATATATAACTTCTACTTTCAAAATGTTACACTTTCCCTTGAGACGTAAACTTATGGTATTGCCTTGTATATTTTGGACCCTTACATTCAAATTAATAAAAAATAAAACTATAAAACTTTTTCACAATTTTATTAAATTGTTATAACTGTTTTTGTCAAATAAACATGAGGAGAAAAACAGTAATAATAATATATTATTAGTTTACTATAAAAAAAACAAGCTAAAATCACCATTAGTTTTTTATGTTTCTCGTTTCTATTGAACTAATTTTTTTTTTCATTTCTATATCCTACTCGTCCTTTATATTTTATAAATTTGAACTATTAGTCCCAACATATGTGAGTACTGAAAAAATTAAATGTGGTTGTCCAAACATCAATATTTTGTCTCATTATTGGTCCTCCAAAAATCCAAAATCATAATTCGAGAAACATATGGTCTTCATTCTAAATCCCTAATTCGAGAAACACATAGTCTTCGTTCTGAATCCATAATTGGAAATCCACAATCTTTAGATTTTTGGAGAATGAATATTGAGACAAAATATTAATGTTTGGGCTACCACATGTCAGTTTCTTAATACGCACATGTGCGGGGGACTAATAATGTAATTTTCTAATACATAGGAGATCATTTACAGATAAAAATAAATATAGAAGACTAGTTTGATACAAACGCGAAATATAAAGCAACATTGATCATAAAATACTAGGTTGTATTGAATGTATGTACTCTATAACAAGTGGAAAAATTCCAACAACGTGCGTGAATCATAAAGCAACATTGATTTTTGAAGTGCCTCCATATCATGCGAGTACAATATTAAGGGGAGACTTACACAACGAGTCTAAAATTTGTCTATATTTACCCAACCATACCTCGAGAGATCCATTTTACAAATAGATCCAATTTATTTAGGAAAAGACTCAATTACCCTTAAAAACAAAACAATTACACCCCAAACCAAAATATTGAACCTCAATTTCAAAATCAACTCTTTCTCCTCAAACTTTCTTTGTCATATTATCAAATTCATTAAGGGTAAAATTGTATTTAAAATTTAAATTTGGACTAATAGATAAATAAAATCATATTTTGATAGATATTGGTAAAATCTATTTGAGATTGGACTTATTAATAAATTGTATATATTTTTGTACTCAATCTGTATAAACCCTTAATAAAAAGTGTAACGGACACATAAATAAATAATAGAGCGAAAATGGAGCAAAACTTTTCATTTAGAAAATCAAAAGACCGATTCTATTTAAATGGATGATGGATTATAGAAAAACTCATACCAGAAGAGATAAAAGTTAGGTGTCTGTAATATATAGTAAGTGGAGATTCATCGTTTACAGAACAACCGTGGAGACCATCATCTACTTTTTAACGGTTTATGGATTGATATATTTTACTAAAGAAAAGGAATTGTTTACAATCAACTATAAGATATTTTTACACACAACCATTGCTACAAAAGAAAATATTATTTAATTATTTTAAAACAATATTTTTTATTTATCTTTTTAGGTTTTATAATTGGATCAAACCTATAATCCAACATAACTATTTAAACAATTTTAATACTCATATTTGTTTAGATGGTACAAACTCCAAATGTCTTTTTGAAATCTTCAAACTTGCTAAGTGGTAAAGGGTTTGGTAAAAACATTTGCAATTTGATCTTAAGATTTGTAATAAGAGATAGTCGCGTCACTATTTTTTTGAACTTATCGGACAAGAGCATCACAATTGCAGATTTGTCATCAACTAGTACTTTAGTTCTTTGTTTTTGCTCCATGTTTAGATCAATGTTAATTTTCCTTAACCAAAGAGCTTGATTAATAGCATTTGTTGTTGATGAGTCTGAATACTGCTTCCTCTCCGCACAGGGACAGATCGGACCAAGACCACCAGACCAGACAGGCGACTTCGAACACTTAGCCCATTGGATTGTTCAAACTATGACAAAAGTACTAAAAAACCTAAACACTTCTTGACTAAACTGCTTGCTCTCCTACTAAGAGCTCTTGGGTCTTTAAACATGACCCGAGTCCATTAAACATGACTCGAAAACCCATAAAGCCCAAATGTAAGGGTATAAATACCCAACCACCTGCATTAAATATGAATAATGAAAATTAAATACAACCAGGATGCTTAATTCTCCCTTTACTCTCTACTCAAAACATTAAACACCTACACACCTCCAAAAACTCTAAAATAAATTACAAATTTACCCTCAGACGAAAATTAACCACACCAAATTGGCGACGACCGTGGGAGCACGAAGGTGCCTGAATTAAGCATTCAAAACCAACAAGAAAAGTCAGTCTGAATGAATCCGGACGCCCTGGAAGTACCACCAGCTTTGCTCGAAGTGGTGGGTGAAAACGATGAGTACACCATCGAGGAGCGCGATAGGTTAAAAGGCGAGATAGAAGCTCTGAGGGCAGAAAAGGCTAAGATGAGTATGAAAGAAAAATCGAAAGCATCAGTTGCTCATCATACCGATAACCCTAGAGAGCATGAGCCTTCAAAGACTCATGTGAGTACCAAAAAGACTCATGCCAGCTCCAAAAAGTCTCACCGGTCTAAGCCAGTGGAGAGTTCTGACTCAGGCTCAGAGTCTTCTGATAGCTCTTCGGATGATGAGGGAGTTGAAGAATCCTTATCCTTTAGCAGCGATGAGGGTCGAACTAAAAAGAAGCAAAAACAGATCAAAAAATACTCAAGGAAAAGGGATAGACATGGAAGGTTGAAGAAGAATATTGGCAAAGGGACATCTTACAGCCGGAGGCACGTAGACCGAATGCTGATGGATCCTTTTGCCTTCCACGATGAACCAGGTATCTTTGCAACTCCCAATGAGGATACTGTGTTCAGTCGTGGTCGGAATTGGAGGCAATTTCCATTATCTTCTAAGATTCTGTCCGGAAACCTCCCTAAGAGGTTTGACAACACTAAAATGGAAAAGTACGATGGCAGTACTGATCCGGATAACCATTTGCAGCAATTTAAAAACTTTATGATGAACTTTGATGATGATGACAAGCTACTTTGTAGAGCATTCTCCCAATCGTTTACGGGGAGTGCTCTAAAATGGTATAACAGCCTACCACAAGGCTATATCAAGAATTTTGATACTTTTTGGGTGGCCTTTCGAAGGCAGTTCGTTGGGAGTAAAGAATTAAAAAGCAACGGGGACACAATAATCCATTGTGCCCAGGAACCGAACGAATCCTTAAAAGAATATATAATTCGTATTGTGAACACCAAGAATGGGTTGGCTGATTGCTTCGAGCAAGTGGCAATATCATCCTTAAGATAGGGCTTGAACCCTGGGAATTTGGCTGATTCGGTGACCAGAAAGAAGGCCATGACTTGGGGAGGGTTTCTGAATCAGGTTGTAAAACAGATTAACGTTGATGAAACAAATAAAACTATGGTGCACAGGCAGGTGAGGTCTACCCCGGTGGCACCGAATCCCAATCAAAATCAGTCCGAGAACAAGGCGAGGGAGACCGGACAGGGGCATGGCCGGGCTAAAGCTCAATCTCAGCCAGCAGCACCTGCCCAGAGTCAACAATCCAGAAATAAGAGAGGTCCTTTGGTTCAACCGGAGTGGTTTTCAGAATTGAAAGAAAGTGTGGCTACCATTTATGATAAAACAAAGGAAGAGGTGCACTATAGAAGACCGGCCACACTGCAATCTCCTAGAGAATACCGCAATAACTCTTTCTGCCAGTATCACAATGATACTGGCCATACCACCGATGATTGTATAGCTTTAAAACAAGAAGTCCATAGCTTGATTCAGAGGGGAAAGCTGGGGGCTTATGTCAAAAGAAGAGGAGGTAATAGGCCTGACAATACTCACCGGGTTGGTCCAAGTAATGCTGCTCCGGAGGGAGCCATGGTTATAATCGAAAGGTTTGATGTGGAATCTGAATACTTGGATCCTGATCCAACTCGAAATAGAGTGGGTGTCATTGAGGAATGTTCTAGGACAGTCTCCGGGCTCATTAAGTTTTTTAAGTCACTTACAATTTTCGGAGGGGATACTATGACAGCTCCTATTGCTTCTTCGAGGAAGAGGCATGTTCATACTTTAGCTACCCAGCTAGAAGGGGGCATGACTTCCTATCAATCGCAACTTTCATTCCCCTTCATTGTTTTTTATGAAGATGATTTAAGAGATATAGCTGGCCCTCATGAAGATGCTGTTGTCATAGGAGCATCCATTGGTGGCAATGACATAAGACGAATTTTGGTGGATACTGTAAGCTCAGCCAATATCATTTTCTTAACCACTTACAAGAGAATGAAAAATCCAGCCGTAATTCAGCGTTCGGACAGATCAATTGTGGGCTTTACTGGCAGCTCAGCAGATGTGATCGGGGAGTTCGAAGAGGAAGTTCTATTGGGCAAGGGACTTTTCAAGAAGATGGTCAGGATACTTTTTATTGTGGTAGATTGTCCCACCTGCTATAATGCTATTCTAGGGAGGTCTTGGCTCTCTAGGATGCATGCAGTGGCTTCAACAGTCCACCAATGTTTGAAATATGTTGTTCAAGGACAGGTGGGAGTTGTCTGAAGCAGCCAAAAGGTTGCATGGGAATGTTATGCTACAGCCCTGGCGGCCCGGACGTTGGGGGCAGTTCGTATCAACGAGCAATAGCAATTTGAGGGGCTTTTTGGGGGTGAGGGTGGAATTGATGACCCCAGAGAGGCCCCTGGAGTATTAATACCAGTCGAAGAGGTAGAAACACATTGTTTAGAAGAAGGAAACAGTATCAAGATAGGGTCTAGAATGCCACCCGATCTGAAAAGTGAGATGTTAAAGTTTTTGAAGAGCCAGCAACATGTTTTTGCTTGGTGCAATGCTGATGTTACTGGGGTTCCATCAGATGTGATATCACATCACCTATCTGTCCGAAAAGACGTAGCACCGGTGGTTCAAAAGAGAAGGGCTTTTTCCAAGGAAAAGGTTGATGTTATTGTGCAAGAGGTTGACAGGCTCACAAAGATGGGGCATATCAAGGAGTCTCAATATCCTTTGCGGACTGCCAATCCGGTCCTGGTAAAAAAGAAAAATGGCAAGTGGCGCATGTGCATTGACTTCACAGACCTCAATAGAGCTTGCCCAAAATATTTGTATCGAGTTCCTCGGATTGACCAGCTAGTAGATTCCACCTCTGGGAATAAGCTGCTATCCTTTATGGATGCTTTCTCCGGATACAATCAGATCCAAGTAGATCCGAAGGATCAAGAGCATACCACATTTGTCACTGACATGGGTCTGCATTGCTACAAGGTAATCCCGTTTGGATGGAAAAATGCTGGGGCTACTTATCAGATATTGGTGAACAAAGCCTTTGCTGATCAGATTGGAAGGAATATGGAAGTATACATCGATGACATGATGGTGAAAAGTGTGGATGAGAAATTTCACTTGGCAGACCTCCAAGAAACTTTTACCAACTTGGTAAAGGTGAATTTGAAGTTAAATCCAGAAAAATATGTGTTCGGAGTGCAATCCGGGAAGTTCCTAGGTTATATAATAAGTGAGCAAGGGATACAGCCCGATCCGGACCAGCTTAATGCTCTGTTTCAAATGGAGCCTCCTCAGAATATTAAAGAAGTACAACGATTAACGGGGAGGTTAGCTGCTTTGAACAGATTTATCTCAAGGTCTTCGGACAGATGCGCCCTGTTTTTTCAAACCTTGAAGGGTGCGAAGGGATATGACTGGACCTCACAGTGTGATGAGGCTTTCAACGAAATCAAGAAGCATCTGTTCTCTCCCAAAACCTTATTTAAACCAGTTGATGGAGAGACACTCTTTGTATATTTGGCAGTTTTAAGTTGTGCCATCAGTGTTGTGTTAGTGAGAGAGGTGGATAATTACCCCCATCCAATGTACTACATCAGCAAAAGTTTGATAGATGCAGAAAGACGCTATTTGAAACTTGAAAAATTAGCATTGGCCCTGGTGATAGCTGCAAGAAAGATGAGGCCTTATTTCCAGGCTCATCCTATTATCGTCCAAACATCTTTTCCTTTGAAGAATGTTCTCCAAAAGGCATAGATTTCAAGTAGGATGACTAAGTGGTCAGTAGAATTGGGGGATTTCGATATAGATTTTGCTCCCCGAACAACAGTCAAAGCCCAAGCTGTGGCTGATTTTTTAGTTGAATTCCACTCTGATAGAGATTCGGAGCAGACTACTGAGAAGAAAGACAAAAAGGTCTGGGTCATCCGGACGGATGGTGGATCTAGCACTATGGGATGTGGTGCAGGGGTGTGCTTGACTTCTCCATATGGTGACAAAATGTACCAGGCTATATGTTTTGCTTTCACGGCTTCCAATAATGAGTCTGAGTACGAGGCAGCTATAGCTGGTTTGAAGTTAGCTTTTATTTGTGGGGCTAAGAGGGTCAAGCTATTGAGTGACTCCCAGCTTCTTATCCACCATGCCCAAGGTCAATCTGAGGCTAAAAAGGAGCAGCTAGTGAAGTATTTACTTCTTCTTAAAAATGAAGCACTCAAGTTTAAAAGCATTATTTATGAACATATACCCCGGACAGAAAATGAGTTGGCAGATTCATTGGCAACCATAGCATACACAGAGTCGTATCCATGGATCCATGTGCTGGAGAGCCCCTCCATTCAACTTAATATGGGTAAAGAAGAAGAAATTTTTGAAGTACAGGTGAAACAGAATCAGGATTGGAGATTTCCTCTCCTGCAATACCTCTCTGATCGCATCGTGCCTCCGGATAAATCACTGGCAAGAAAACTAAAACACAAGGCTCGTGGTTTTATCATACTGAGAGACATTATAAAAAATCTTACAGTAAACCTCTTCTGCGCTGTTTGGGGGATGATGAATCTCAAGTAGTCCTCTCCGAGTTGCATGATGGCGAAGGATCAGCTCATTGTGGATTTAGGGTTCTAACAAGGAGAGTTTTATTGGATGGCTACTATTGGCCATCTATCATGCAGGATGCTAAAGAGCTGGTGAGAAGGTGTGACCCATGCCAGAGATACAGCAATGAAATTCATGTCCCAGCCATTCCTTTAGAGTCAATCTCTGAGCCTATACCTTTTGCTCGATGGGGGTTGGATTTAGTGGGGCCTCTCCCTATGGTGTCCGGAGGGCGCAAAACTATAATTGTTGCAATCGATTACTTTTCGAAGTGGATTGAAGCAGCCCCTCTGGCAGGAACAATATCAAAAGCCATTATAAAATTCATTATATCCAACATTTGTTGCAGATTTGGTGTTCCACAAAAGATAACGACAGATAGGGAAATGGAGAGTTTCTGTGCCTCAAGGGGTATACAACATTGTTTCTCTTCACCTTTCCACCCACAAGCAAATGGTCAGGTTGAAGTGGCTAACAGAACTATACTGTCCGGTTTAAAGAAGAATTTGGAAGGGGCTGCTGGGAAGTGGCCTAGCTATTTACAAAAAGTTTTGTGGGCCTACCGAACAACACGTGGGGCTGCAACACAGGAGTCACCCTTTGCTTTGGTCTGTGGGATGGATGCAATAGCTCCCATAGAAGAAACTCTCCCATCATTTCGTGTTCACAACTTCTCCGAATGCACTAACGGAGTGGCAATCAGAGGTCAGCTCGACCTAATAGAGGAAAGACGAGTTAAAGCTCACCTTAGAGCTGCACACTATCAGGGTTTGATGAGAAGCAGATTTGCTTCCAGATTTAAAAGAAGAGATTTCCAGCCAGGGGACAAGGTATTAAGGAAAGTCTTCTTACACACTAAAGAGAAGCTGCTCGGAAAATTGGCCCCGACTTGGGAAGGACCTTATATGGTTGTTGAAAGGCTTAAACCTGGAACATATTGGCTGGAAGACAAGGATGGAAGAGTTTTGACCCACCCTTGGAATATCGAACATCTCCGGATGTACTTGGACTAGCATTTGTGTAAATATTTACTTGTTTAAACATCCATGTAAATATTTGGGGGCATACTCTTTCCTACCCTGGTGGCACGGGGAGGTTTTAATGAGGTGTCCGGGTTTTTAATGAAATTTGATGCCTTCTTAAAAAAATTCCGAAGTATTCTTACTTTGTCTTTTGTCATACCATCCGGATTGAAATAAAAGAGTGATGACCACTTAAATATTCGTCATCGGAGAATTTAAACACTCTCACTATGAAATAACTAAGGGCTATTTAAACATTAGCCATCAAAATTGAAACAGTCTATGAAAGAATGTGAGAATTGTGCAAAACAAGGATATTCATTGAAGTAATTAAGTGCCTTGGCCTTCCAAGGACTTTC
The DNA here is from genome assembly GCA_036936605.1 of Limnanthes douglasii subsp. nivea. NCBI lineage: Eukaryota > Viridiplantae > Streptophyta > Magnoliopsida > Brassicales > Limnanthaceae > Limnanthes > Limnanthes douglasii. Next base: position 161,934,613 of record JAUPFV010000002.1, read on the forward strand.
AAATTGTCAAGCAGAGTAAAAGATCTATCCGGTCAGATACCGGACACACTTACAAAAAGAGTGCCTTGGCCTTCCAAGGACTTTAGTTTAGATAACATGAAAAGTAAAAAGTAATTCATAATTTAAGGCTGAGCCTTTGAAGATGGCTCAGCTTCATCTATCTTCTTCTTCCCCTTGGGATCATCTTTCTCTTCGTTTGGGCTCTCCTGGGTGTTCCCTTCATCATCACATGAGGATGCACTGGAGAAGCCATACATGTTGCCTTCGGCCATTGTGTGATATGGGAGGTCTTCAGGCTCTACGTGAAGCCATAAATCCCCCAGGTTCCTCTGCAGGAACTTCTCATGAAAGAGCAGGACCATGTCCGATCTCACCTTAGCATACATTTGCTCTTGAGTGTCTATCACATTGTTGGCATAAGCATCGATCTTGGCCTGGATTTTGGCCTCCTGCTCCCTTAGCAGATCATCTTTCTCCCGTGCAGCTTGGGACACTGCGTTTTCAAGAGCAATCTTGTCACTGGTCAAGTTGTTGATAATTTGGTCCTTGGCCTTGGTCTCCTCTTTTGAAGAGATGAGATCTTTCTCTGCTCCGGGCACCTTCTCCCGGAGATCATTGATGGTGTCTTCCAGAGTGGCAACTTTGGTGGTCCACCCCTCCTGATTCTTTTTCAGCTCCTCGTTCTCCCCCTTTAAAATATTAGCATGTTGAGTGGCAGTGAGAAGGTCATCGGACAGCCTCTCATTATCAGACTTGAGGTCTTTGATAATGCCGGCCTGACTTTGAACTTCCTTCTCCAAAGCAAGCACCGGCTGAACATTGCTTAATAAAGAGTGAGCAATAACATCCTTTTCACTTGAAACAGTAAAGGTCTTACCGTTAAAAGTGACGGTGTTTGAAGTACTCGGAGGGAGGTAAGGCCCAGCAAACTCATCTCTGGGGAGGTTGATGAAGTACTCACCAAGCCCATTAAGACCAGTGATGTCTACCCCATCAATGCTAAGACCTCCCCGTTCGACCTCATCGGTTTGAAAGTCACCAGGAATCTTCTCTGCTTGTGTTGGGTCAGTGGGGTCAACTGGGGGGAGAAGCTTCGGAGGCCGAAGAGAAAGTTCATCACCCTTAGAGGTCTTTTTCTTCTTGGCCTCACTGTATTTGCTTTCAGCTCCCCGTTTACGGTCTCTTTTGGAAGCCCTTAGAGGATTTGAGGAGTGAACTTCTTGCCTAACACTCTCCTGCTCTACCGCTTCCAAAAGAGCAGCATCAATCTGGCTTGGGGCTGGCCCCTCCGGATTTGGTAAAACAGCTTCCTCCACCTCAGCAGGGTCTGTACCACCTACCACTTTCTTGCCTTTCTTCTTTTTGCCCTTCATTTTACTCGGGGCCTTGGCCCGACCTGGCAAGTAAAGTGCCCCGTCCGGTTCATGTGTCCATTTAAGCACTACATCCGGAGGGGGTTGAGTGGTGAGCTCTTCCCAGGTTAAGTCCCTCCAGCCAGTAGTGTTCCAGAGGTGAGATCTTGCTAAGTTGCCCCCCCGTGAAGGCATCATGGAACCGGTTTCCCCACCTTTCAGTAGCCCAAGCATTGATCTTGGAGCAAGTGGTTTGCCCGGACTTTACATAGTCATTGAAGTCCTTGGGCAGTACTGATAAGAAGAAGACAAAATTAATTAGTTTAAACAAATTTGATAAAAGAAGAGATAAAAATATATGGTAGGAGCCTTACCATCACTCCTCCATCTGCTGGTTAGGAGACTGGGATTGACTCCGGCCTTGATTTTCTTCCCGTTCTCCCAAGCACCACTTACGAAGAGGAATTGAGTCCTCCAATTCCTCTCCGACTGTAGCAAGTCATCCACTGCCTTGAAGTTATCCCCCATATTGAAGTGATAAAAGGGGATGTGGTGGTTTCTACAGAGGCTAGCCACAGCAGCAAACTCCTCCATTGGCAGAGGGATCCCGGAGAGCCTAGAGGCCATAAGGGTGTACCAGGCATTGGGACTCAGCTGGCTTGGGCAGAGCTTTATCAGATGAAAGTATCTGACGATCTCCGGGTCCAAGGGGAATCTGAGCCCCCAGTTAAATAGCTCCGTGAAGATGACTATCTCACTCAACTTGCAATCCATGGGAGTTTTGGGGTTTATTGGGATTCTTATCTTCACATTCTCCGGAATTCCCCACTTCGTACGCATCCGGCCCAGCTCAGCTATCTGGATGAATGCGTAGTTGATCTTTTGCAGGGCAAGGAGGTACTTAACACTGACCTTGTAGAAACAAGGCCCCACCCTTCCTTCGAGACACCCTGGCAGATCTGGATGCCTCAAGCACAACTTTTCTTTGCCCTTGTCTTTTTGGGCAGCAACAACACCACTAGTCTGTCCGGAAGGCTCAGACTCGAATGGGGCCTCTTCGATAGAGTCCTCCATTACTTCCTCCATGATTGATGAGGGTTTTTCAGTAGCATTGGTAAGGGGAAGGTTTAGATTTGGCTCAGCCTGACTTCCGGACTGCTGAGTTTCAGTATTTTCTTGGTTCCTGGCCTCCGGTTGGGGCTCTGATGCAGACGTTTCCTTCCGGGGACTTGAGCTAGTGCCCTCTGGACCGGACAGCCTGTCCTTGGGAGCTCTGATGGGCACTTCTGACCCAGTGCTACTATCCTTGGCACCCGATTTCGAAGGAGTGCCCTTAGAAGCTGGACCCTTGACCAGCCGACCTTTTCTTCGGTCAACTAATTTCTGAGGAGAGTTTTCAGCGTCTGACCCCATGGCTAAGAAAGGGGAGGGTTTTTAATGCTTGTAACTGTTAGACCTGGTTCAACAATGGGTTCCGACTCTTGAACCGAGGAGCCTGAGATAATAGGTGAGAGATTGGTTTGAAATAACTTCTTCGGTTTGATTCCCTTTATGGAAGAAGAACCTTGGTCTGATTCTGAGGGTGAAGTTGCTGGTTTGTCGATGGGCGAAGCGGGTAAGCCTGCTGCAATGCGCCTTTCCCTTTCAAACTTTTGTGCCTTTTCTAATTCAGAGAGATTGAGTCACCCGCCTTTGATTAAAGCGTTCCTCGCTGTGAACATAAACGACCTGAGCAAGAGTTTGATTTTGAGAGAGAAAGCTTGAAGAATTTGCAGAGTAAAAATGAGAGTGATAGTGAAACAGTAGAAAGTATTTCAATTTATAGTAAATCTAAACAAGGAGTTTGATTCCTAGGAGAATTCGAAAAGATTGGTAATGATTAAAAGACGGCGCTGATGTCACCCTCTTTAATGAAGAGGTTGCTTTTCGAAGAAGGTGGGTGCGAGATTCAAGGTGAAAAAACGGCTGAAGAAACCAACCAAGAAGTGACACGTGTCCCATAAACTCTGGCAAAAAACTGTTTGGATTCACAAAGTTTTATCAGTCCGGATAAAGCCATAGCACAAGTCGAAAGACCTGTCCGTGAAAAACTACCCCACTTATCGGACTTTTTTCAGGTTTTTGACAAAGGCATTTGAACAAACACCTAAAAAAGGGGCTCCTGATGAGTCTGAATACTGCTTCCTCTCCGGACAGGGACAGATCGAACCAAGACCACCAGACCGGACAGGCCACTTCGAACACTTAGCCCATTGGACTGTTCAAACTATGACAAAAGAACTAAAAAACCTAAACACTTCTTGACTAAGCTGCTTGCTCTCCTACTAAGAGCTCTTGGGTCTTTAAACATGACCCGGGTCCATTAAACATGACCCGTAAACCCATAAAGCCCAGATGTAAGGGTATAAATACCCAACCACCTGCATTAAATATGAATAATGAAAATTAAATACAACCAGGCTGCTTAATTCTCCCTCTACTCTCTACTCAAAACATTAAACACCTACACACCTCGAAAAACTCTAAAACAAATTACAAATTTACCCTCAGACGAATATTAACCACACCAGTTTTAGCTATAAATTTTACCTCAATGATGGATTGATCTACAGTTTCATCCTTCATTGAGCTCCAATAGAACTTACTTAATCCGAGGTAAAAACAATTATTAGATGTACTCCGTAAAAACTTACTTGATCCGAGAGATACCAATTAGTTCATGTTTTGTGTTTTAAAAACTCCACTCTATAATTTCAGGTCCCCTTTATGTATCTTGTAACTCTCTTTGAAGTTCTCATGTAAGTTTTATTGGGACAAAACATGAATATGGAGAGAATACTTACAATATTTACGATGTTAGGTCTGGTTGATTTCAAAGACATTCGACAACCTCCCAAACTCCTGAACTCAAGTTCAATAACTTTAGCAGAACCATTATCTGTGACCATGTTCTCTTTTTGATTCGTAGATTATTCATTGCTTTGTTATCTTCCATTTCAATTTTTTAAGTATATATTTTGCATATTTTCCTTGACATATGAACACTTCATTTTCGATTTGTTTATATCAATATCGAGAAAGTATGACATCAGACTAAGGTCTATCATTTTGAAGACCTTCTCCATTTTCAGTTTGAACTAATTAATTTGCTCAAAATTGTTTCCTGAAATTAAAAAGTCATTCAAATAAAGAGATATGACTAAAGTATTTTACCCTTAATGCCTTGACATATAGTGTGAGCTAATATTGAATTTTATAAATGTCAAGACCCATCAAATGATCATCATTTTTAATTTACCATTCTCGTGGAGCCTATTTTAGGTTGTGCAGAGCCCTTTTAACAAGTAGAATTTAGCTTCATTGCCTCTTCTTAGCCTTCAGGTTACTCGATATTTTTTTCTTGCAAAGATCCATTTAAGAATTAAGATTTAACATCCAGCTAGAACACTTTCCAGCTCTTTTAAGCAGTAAAAATAAAAAACAATTTTAATGGTCAAGCCTGAGAACATGAGCAGATATTTTCAAATAGTAAACTCAAAATACTTGTGCATAGTCATTCACGACAAATGTTTCTTTGAATTTATTAACTAAACCAACAAGATTTACTAAAAACTCAGCTTACTCCAATTATCCCTCTGTTTAGAGGTCGATCAACCAACTTTTATGTTTTATTTTTTTCGATTATCGACAACTCCTTTGCATTGCAGCCATCCGATGTTTATTGCACTTTGCATCATAGAACCCTGCAGGCTCATAAACATCTACATTACACCCTTGATAAATATTAGATAGAGATGTAGTACCTATTTTATGTGCATCATCAACCAAAACATATTTCCCTTCATCTTTATTATCTTCTATAATGCTACTAATGATTGAATTATCTGGTACATTATCAATCTGGCTCATATTGGTTAATATTTCCCAATTCTGTTACTCATATTCAACAAGACGAACATCTAAGCTCATTATAACTCGACACTATGTGATTGAAAAACTCTATAAGATTTGGATATATTGTTATACCCAACATAGACTCAAGTTTCTGGATTTTTATCAAGCTTATCACGCTTAATATATGGAATATAAGTGAAACAAAGATAGCCAAATACTTTAAGAAATTTCAATAAAATTTTATAACCATACGAAACTTCAAATGGTGTCAAGTCATTCACATCTTTTGTTGTAATCTGATTGTGTAAGTATACAATAGTTTTTGCTGCATCTTCTCATAACCATTTTAAAAGTTTTTTTTTTCATGAAGCATGCATCTCATAATTTTTATTATAATAATTTATATTATCACAATTAACCAATATGAGCCAGTTGGAAATATCACCTTGTTGGTAATGCTGAAAAGCATGCATCTCATAATTTGAAGCAACTGGTTCATACCCAAGCAATATCACCTTGTTGGTAATGCTGAAAAGTTTGCCAAAGTACTCTTTCACGCACTCAGACTCCTTCATCTTTTGTAACCCGAAATATCTAATCAAACTTACGACTTTCATTCCACGAATCCTCTTATCTCATTCATATTTAATTAGAGGTAATCTCATATTTCTTTGGTTTTTTTTAGGGTCATTATTCTTGTGAATATCATTTGAGATACAATTGCAAATAAGCAAGCTTTTTCCTTTGATTTTTTAATCTTGTTTTCATTTTGTGATTTAATTTGTCTCATAGTAGGATTTGTTAGAATTGGAGGAATATCATAACCCTCTTCCACTGCTTTCCAAATATCCAAAATCTTCAAGTAAGTCTCTATAAAATTTTCCCACATTTGATAGTTATCTCCATCAAAGACTGGCGGTGCAACAACTAAAAAATATATTCCATCCTCACATATCCCTTAAAAAGAGAACTCACATACCAATTTGTTAGTGTAAAAGACAGAACTGCGATAAGGAAAGTGTAATGGACAAACCAATAAATGAAAGAGAGAGAAGCTTTTTACTTGAAAATCAAAAGACAAATTCTATTTTATAAAGGAAATATTACAAGAAAACTCACACTATATTTGTTTTTTAAAAAATTCTTTGTTTGGTGAGTATAATATATAGTAAGTGGTCGGTAAACTTCATTATTCATAGAACCATAATGGAGACAAGAATCCATCTTTTAAGGGTTTATGGATGGATATACGCTCTAGCACAAATCTATACTCAACCTAAAAGAATTTCTTAGAGTCAACCATATAAATACGTTTACACACAACCTCCACTAGAAAATAAATTATTATTTAATTGTTTTAAAAAGACGCTTTCTTCATGGACCTTCTCAAGTATATTGGTCTTTATAATTGGATCAATTTTATGATCTAAAACAGCTATCTAAATAATCTTAACATAGTATTCAAGAACATTAACACTATTACATTATTGTAAAGTTAAACAATTGTATCGTGTGCACTTGAGAAGTGTGCTCATGTACGTGGCGTGACTTGCCATGAACACAAAAGATGTTGAAACCATTGATGCAAGAGTTCAGTGAGCTTTCATTTATTTCTTTCTTGGTTAAGTTTGAAATGTATAATGACCAACTCTTGTTCGAGTCTTAACATTGTTTCCTCAACCATTGCAACATTGGATGAAAGTTCCAATACCTCCATAAAATAATGATATTTGTAACCACACCGATAGACACGTTGTTAATGAATACTAAAATGAAATTATCAAGAAAAATACATAATATGGGATACATTAGAAGCCAAATGGTTTTGTGGAATCTTCGAAAAAATATGTTATCTTCTTGCAACTTCTATTGTAAATTTTGTGCCTATTTCATTGCAGTTAAGGTGAATCGATTTCCCCATAAAATTTATTATTTCCTCTATATTTCAAAACAAATCCACTTTGTTATTTTCTCCATAAATGAAATATCAAATTTACCCTTCTCTTTAGTTTTACACCGAAACTCATTACTAACCTTCTTTCTCCAGCAACTCCATTAACTTCTACTTAGCATCCCAACTATTTTATATCATATTAACTTATAGCCACCCAACCAACCCAATTAAATTATGTACACCATCAATCCACTCATAAACCCTAGCCACCATTGTATAAGTAGACAAGCTTCTTTTCACCTCTTCTCTTCTAACCCATAAAAACACAAAACCATAGCCACTAGAAATTGAAGCAGTCTCTCTCAATTTCGAATTGTATGTTCAGTTTATAGTAACTTGATATGTTCAAACTTATTTTAATATTTTTTAAAGAACTCGTGTTTTATTCTTGTATTTTCTTCATATTAAGTTCAAAAACCAGATTTCTCGTTCTCTTTCTTTTTGTTTTAATATCAAATAACAAGCTCATTTGATTGTATTGATTGGTTTGATACTAGTTTCAAGTACTCATAGATTTAGTAAATCGATTTTTTGTTTCCATGTAGAGTTCAGTTTATAGTACATTGATTCGATACATACTCCCAACAAGATTCAGGTGTTTTTTGAAATCGTATCTAGGTTTGTTTATTCTTTCGAAGCAAGTTTCCAGCAAAACCGAGCTTTGTTATAAAATTCTTTCTAGGTAAATAGTATTTTTCAATTAGGCTTGTTTTGAAATCGATTTCGAAATCGTTAATCTTTCTTTGTTGTTAATATTATACTCATGTTTGCTTTTAATCTTTGTTTGTTGTTAATGTTGTACTAATGTTGCTAATGTTGTTGTTAATCTGAAAGTTTTACTGATATTGTTAATGTTGATGTTGAGCTGAGTATTTACTCTGAATTGTTGTTGTTTACCTTAGTAATTGTTTTTTGTTGTTTTATGTTGAGTTGAGTTAGTTATTTAAGTTAAAATGTAATTATTCATGTTGTTAATGTTTTGCTTGTTTATTCAACATTTAAGCTGAAATGTTGCCACTAATGTTGTTTCTGTTTTGCTTGTTTCTTAAGAATTTTCTTACCAATGTATGTGTTGGCTCTTCAATTACGTGTTTCTAAAGAATTTTAAGACCTGAAATATTGTTGTTGAGTGTTGTTGTTGTTTATTTACACATTCTTGCTTTTTATTTAAAAATATGTACTTGTTGTATTTTTTCGAAACAAAGCATATGATTTCAAGACACCCACACGTAATTACATGCTTTTGTTTTAACAACAAAACATGTAATCCGAGTTAGTATCTCAGAATGATGGCGAGGAACGTGTGAAATTGATACAAGATATTATCAGGATGTCATAAACAGAAGATTTAGCGGAGCTTGAAACGTGAAAAAGTATCGGTCTATGGTTGACTTGGGAAAGAACTTCTTCTCCGATGAGAGTTTTCAAGATGTAGGTGGTTTAATAAGAAGGATCAATGTAGAACGATGTGTGGAGGCTTATCTATTATATCTATTTGGGTCATGCCTATTTGTAGACAAAAAATGTTACTATGTCAAAGCGGATTGATTTCACGTGATTGATGACCTTGAATATTTAAGAGAGTATGGATGGAGAATGCATATTAATTCCGAGCTATATAACAGATTGCGTGTGACTTCCAAACATTCAACCAAAACGGTGAGTGGATACGTCAACTACTAGAATGTTGTATTTTTTAGTACTTCAACCGATTTCAACCACCTCACTTGGAGGGATTCGTTCCTCAAATCCACATATGTGTACATAGGCAACGACAAAAATATAAAAACTCGATAGGTTAGTTCGTATGACTACTTCAGTTGTTTAGATTGACGTTTGATCGCTTAAATATCTATCCAGTACGTTTGTATTCTAAATAGTTTTATCTGTCATATTTCCGAATATAGTTTCATAGGCTTTGAACACTATATCGTCCCTCGACTATCTACATTTGGTGGCAGATAGTCCCTTGACTTTCAAATATCCGTTGACAGTCCCTGGACTATCGCGTTTGGATAAAGTTAGTCCACCAGATCCTCTGATCCATGAGAGGGTGCCACCTGTCACCATAGTCCCCAGATTTTTGTATCATCACTAGTCCCTTGAGTTTAGTTATCCGTAATATTCTATATTTTGGGTTTGACCTAAACTCAAGGGACTAGTGGTGATACAAAAATATGGGGACTATGGTGACAGGTGGCAGCCTCTCATGGATTAGAGGATCTAGTGGACTAACTTTATCCAAATGCGATAGTCTAGGGACTATCAACGGACATTTAAAAGTCAAAGGACTATCTGCCACCAAATGCGATAGTCGAGGGATGATGTATTGTTCAATTCCTAGTTTTATATATCATTTTTTATTATATTTTTACAAGTTATATTCCAACCGTATGTGTATTTAAGAATGTTAAAACCAGTCCAGGAGTAAGAGTGATTTAAGAGTGGATTGAAATCATGGACAACACTGAGCCGTACCAACCCCTTCGAGTTGTGGGTCAGTTTTGATACATCCAAACTAATTTATTTATATGGACCAAACTTGCGTCTAGTCGAGGTCTTTTGGAAAATACCATTATTGATCTTAAGGATCATATGTGGGAAAATCGGTACCAACATATATTACCGCCTAGAGATAGAGGATCTCTTGTCGAAGAAGGTAACGTGATAAGTACAACCGTACCTAATTACGATGGTTGGATTCATGAAACGCTTTAGTACGTTGTTCTAAATACATCTCGAGAAGAATATTTTCCTATAGGGGAAGAACCATAACATTCAACCCACCAGGATAATATTCTGGAGGTTATGCTAAAATTATCGATATGTACGATGAATGTGTGGACAATATAACGGGTGAAGAGTGTCACACCGCTTTAAGACATTGGATTCATATAAGTAAGGCATATCTAGGATGAGAATGTTTTGTGTTGCGTTAATGTTTTTTATGCTACTTTATTTTGTGAACGATGTTTGTTTGTTTTGAGGACGATGCATGTTTTGTTAACGATGTATGTTATCAAATGCGATTTAACTAGTGATGTTTTTTTTAACATTATTTGTATTATATTAATACCGTTTACATATGATGTATTTCTTGTGTTTGTATATGTTTAGTTGAACTTCAAAATTATTCAGTAAAACAAAAGGACAATTAAACATATTTGTCTAATTTTTTAAACACCACTAGTAATTAAAACATAAGAAATACACATAATTCTGAGATGCTGGCTCTGAATTAAATTCATTTTTTTAAAGAAAAAAACACATAATTCTGAGCAAACATCTTGGAATTGGGCGCGGTTTAAAAAATGCATCTAATTCTGAGATGCTGGTTCATAATTAGATGTATTTCTTATGTCAGAAAATTCTTTCAATATGAACGGAAAATCCGAGATGGCATCTCCGGATCAGTTGCTCTCGTCATCTTGGATTCAAGTGTTTTTCTCATCTCAGAATCCAAATGTTTTTTTCAAAATGTTACATACTTGTCACTTTTCATGTGCTTGGATAAGAAAAATGATTGTACTTGGGGTAACATGCGTGTTCCTATTTAAGTGACACTTATTTATTATACTATACTCATCTGACATAGGTCGTTATCTAATTTGTCAGATCAAATTATATTATCCTTATCTATTATATAAATAAGAGGTTCATCCTACTTGAGAAACAACATTAAACACTAAATAATAGACTTCGTATGGAATGCTACATAATAAGAATATTTTAGAAAAACAGGCAAGCTAGTTGGAGGGCTAGAATATGGAGATTTTGGGATGACTTGATCTATAAGTTCTACTACCTAATGAGGATTGACCGCTACGTGGGATAAAAATATTCACGCGATATGCTGGGGATCAAATATAGGTGAAAGTATTTAAGGTCTCTAAGAAAACACAGGGTTTTCAACCTTCGACCAGAAGAACGAGAAGATGCGGTTGAGTTGTACAGTGTTATGACCGATGAAATAACGGAAGACCAACTGAATAACGTTCACAACCATATCACAACCAAGAGAGAGGTAGCTACGTACAATAAAACCTTTAGTGAAGATTTCATTTTATGCCTTGTTATCTTATCTATGTTTCAGGTTCAACTTTGTTATGTTATTAATGTTTCATGTTCAGTTTTTTATATGATCGTCGTACTTGTTTAAATTTTATAATGTTATCTTTGTAACCTTTTCGTTTGTTAACAAGTTATTAATTATTATAAAATTTCTTAGTATTGTAGAATAAATTAAGATAAAAAAAGAGAAGACGAAAATAAGCAATGTTACTAACAAAAGGTTTTGAATTTATTGTCACATAAAGTAACACGTTAAAAAAGCTTAATACGAAGTTAACATAAAAAACTTGTTTTCACTTTTAATCAATCGTTACATCCACCACATGTGGCTCTCATGTAGTCAGAGGTTTTGGAGGTTGGATATAAAAAAATAACGAAATCATTCTTTGCAAACGAGGAAATCACCATTTAGCTTCTTCTGAAACGTATTGGATATACGATGAGTAAACTAACGGCAGTGGTCCACCCAGAGATATGGTAACCTGCTAAAAACATGAATTAGTATACTAGTATGAAATAATATAATAATTCTAATGGTAGAAATGTACTTGTACGCTGATATAATGATTACCATGAACATGAGCGATTCCAATCTTTTTTCGTTCGTTCATGTGGGGGAAACACCTTTTAGCGGTAGAAACGTATATGTAATTATCTTGGAAATTTTATGTAGGATGAAATTAAAAGCATTAGCAATCACTGGAAATATGTTTGGAATTATCATCCAGTTTCTTAAAAGGGAAATTAGGGTATAGCAATTTAGGCAACATAGTTCAGCATCAACCCTTTTGCGACCACTATATAGTTTCTCATACAAAAGTAGGCCCGATAAGATTTATTCTTTTACTACGGTCCTAACATGCGCCCATACAGTTTCGTCATAATAAATTCTATGAGAGACGACTCTGAAACCACAACGGCCATCTGAACCCACATTCTTGCACTCAGATATGAATAGACACAAATATTTGGGGAGGTGTTGTAAAAATATTGACGTATAGTTTAGAATTTTTACCTTTGGAGGCTTAATAATCTTAGGAGTATTACGAGTATTAGTAATCTTTGGTAAATTTGGTGTAGCCTTCTTTGGAACATTTGGTGTAACTTTTGTTTGGCTAATTAATGATCTAACGGTGCTTTCGATTATAGCTGGGGAAATATGACTTACGTACGATGGTGTTTTTGCACTATCCCCTAGCTCTGCATATTCGTATCTTGATAATTCCCTTATCATAAGCATGTTTACTATCGCTACCTTTAGTCTTAGCTTTCTCTACCGGTGGAATGGCTTATGATCTTCACAAATTTTCGTTATGATATGTAGTCGACGCTCACGATCGTACCCACGGATTAGAGAACCAATCGTTGTTATTTCATCATAAACAAAACCATCTTCTTTATATGTACCATCGTGCTTCATAATCCTAGCATTGTCCACCTCTTGTCGACCATACTTGCATCAACCATACAGTGATGCATTATTAATACACCAACCTCACATGCGCATGACAAACCATGAATGCTTATAATAACACATCCGCACTCCGCTTTATCATTCCTTATTTGTTTAGCCCTTTTGTATTTCTCTTTCATAAGTTTGAGATCAAATTCCGACATGGATCATCTAATAACCTCGAATATCCAAGTATCTCACTCAAGCTGGGAGAAAAACTTACATTTTTCAAGCGATGCTTTTATATTCATGTGTTACATCTCTATTAAAGAATCGAGTATTCCCCAAAATGCATCAAATAAAAGAAATCATGTCCCAATGTATCATTTCAAGATAAAATGCGAACTCTCCACCTTATCATTTGTGACAATAAATGTTCATTTAAAATGCATAAATAGTATAATAATTGCATTACATTATAGCTATTTTGGCTTACTAATTCATTATGTTGTTGCCAAAATGTTTGAAATTGTTAGTGTATGCATAAAGAAACTTTTCACCATAAGGAGGTTTGAGCCATGTATGAGTGTAATCGAGGGCTCTGGGGTATGCCTTTTATTCGATTCCATACACTAGATGTTTGAGTTCGACTTTCTTACGGTGTCCGAATAAACAATTGTAGTTCAAGGCGCTTGAAATCTTTGGAATATATTTTTGTCAGTAAAAAAATTCTTAGTCTTCATTACGATATTTTGTTTCTATGTGCCATCCACACAACATGTATGTCACTTTCAAAAATATAACATTATTTTCTTTCATTAATGCCAATTCCCTATCAGTCACCATAATATTAGGTAAATGGAAATGGTTTGCCTCCATGAGTAATCGCAAATGTTTTAATGCCCACATGTAATTTTTAACATTTTCGTGACTCAAGACAATAAAAGTGATCGTAAATGTGATATAGGTTGACGTAATACAAAAAATCTCAAACAATGGCATCTTGTATCTCGTCATCTTATATGTAGATCCATAATAAGGACCTCCATAAATGTCCTAAGAAGGTCAATAGGCGTCGGGTCTGGAAAAATTAACATGATGATTATTTGAGACCCGTAACTTTCCGTTTTATGCTATTTAATGTAATTTTTATCCTTCATCTTACCAAAAAAATATTGAAGTTGTGATTTTTTTGGTTTATTTTTGGGTTGGGGGTAGTTTGGTAAAGTGTTTTGTGAAGTTTAAAGTGTTTAGTATTTAGTGTGGAGAGTAATGAGATAATAAAGCAACATGCTTGTATTAAATGTTGATCACTCTCATTAATGGGAGTGATTGATGTATTTATACCCTTAATTCATGATCCATGGGCTTACGGGTCGAGTTATGAAACTGGGTCGAGTTTAAGGACCCATTAGTTGTTTAAGTAGATTAGCAAATAGCTTAGTCAAAAGGTGTTTTATTTTTGTCTAGTCTAGATTTTTTAGTAGTGCGTCATTGTCCGAATCACCCTTGTCCGGACTATGTAGTGGGTTGTGGTTGAAGTTTCCGAACTCATCAGTAGTCCCTTTTTAAGGCCTTGCCAAATATCTTCGGTACGGCTAAAAGATCTGCTAAGCCAGTTTCAACTTTATCCGACTTACCTCTGCGGTCCGTACCATAAAGTTTACTTTCAACATCAACTCAGTTTGAAGTTTGTCAGAACTGGTTTCTCTTTCCAGAATTCTAAGAGTTTTCTTCTTGGATTGTGGGACACGTGTCAACATTTATTTTGACCTACTAGCCGTTATTTTTCCTAGACCGACGCACCCACTAAGCCTAGAAAGTTACATAGGCATTTGATTCTTCACACGTTTGCGCAGCCTTTAATCATTGTAAAACCGTATTCAACTTCTCATATGTAACTTTTAATTTTTTACTGTTATAAATTCTCTTTCATTATTTCATTGTCTTCCACACTCAAAGATTTTTTAGAGAGTTTTCCATCTTTACCTTCAACTTGTTCTTGAGAGGTTTTATGTTCACGGCCAGAAACGTACTAGTTAAAGGCGGTTGGCTAAATTTATCAGAGTTATAAAGAGCTAAGAAGGTAGAAAGAGAGAATCATATCACTGCCGGCCTTCCAGTTTCTCCAAGTGAGAAAACCAGTCAACCAAACCAGGACGCCGATCAAGGGTCTTCTTCTTCCAAAAACCCTAGGCCCAGATAGATCTCATTTCAGCCAAATTTTTCACCTCTTCCCTCAGGCTCTTCTGTTCAACATTCTCAACCTTCTGTGCCTAAATAAAAAGTTGTTTCATGTATCCGAAAACCTTCCCCTTCATTGCTATGGGTTCTGATGCTGAGAAGTCTCCGGAGAAGATAACCTCTCTTCGGATGACCCGCCAAATTAAAACTCAATCCACACCTTCACTGCCAAAGCCCTCCGGATCGGAAGTATCTAAAGCAGCCCCAAGGGCCAAGCCCTCTGATCCCAACCTCAATCGGACACCAGACCTTCAGAGGAAACAAGTGCTCAACAATCCGAACAGCCTTCGGTACCAGAAACTGACCCCCCCCCCCCCTCCCTTTTTTTTAAGGCAACTGATAAACCTTCCACAGTGATGGAAGAAATAATTGAAGATAGTATTGAGGAGGCTCCTTTCGAAAATGAAACGTCAGGTTAAACGGGGGATGTCGCCTTTGGTAAGAAGGGCAAAAGAAAGGTTAAAGTCTGTATGACTCATCCAGCCTCGCTTCCAGAGTGCCTAGAGGGCAAGGTAGGTCATTGCTTCAAACATGTTAGTGTCAAGTATCTGTTGGCCTTACAAAACATAAATTACATCTACACCCACGCTGCTGAGTTGGGTCAAATCCAGAAAAAATGAGGGATTCCAAAGTCAGTGAAGGTAAGGATACCTATCACTCCGGAGACTCCCATGGACTGCAAGCTTAACGAGGTGGTGATTTTCACCGAAGTGTTGAACTGGGGACTCTGGTTCCCATTGGACCCAGAAATCGTCAGGTACTTCCACTTAGTTAAACTCTTCCCTAGCCAGCTAAGCCCCAATGTCTGGTATTCTATCATTGCTTGCATCATGGCATCAAGGTTTTCCAAAATCCCACTTCCGATGGACTAGTTTGCTGTTGTGGCAAGCATGTGCAAGAATCATCAGATTCCATTCTACCATCACAATATGAGGAACAACTTCAAAGTGGTGGACGACTTGCTGGAGTCCGAAAAGAACTGGAGGACGCAATTTTTGTTTGTTAGTGGGACATGGGAGAACGGCAGGAAGATTAAGGCCAACACCAATCCTAGTGTGTTGACTAGCAAGTGGAAAAGTATTGGTCAGTTCCTTTCCTTTCTTTGTTTTTCATGTTTTTTAAATTATAAGTATTTCCATTCTAATTGACTTGTTTTGACTTTTTAGTGCTACAGAAGGAGTTCACCGGACACTTGGAGGAGGGGTAGAAAACCTGTGCAAAAATCAATGCATGGGCTACGGAGAATTGGGGGAATGCCTTCCACAAGTGCTTCACATTTGGAAATCTTGTGAGGTCCCATCTGTGGAACACCACAGGCCAGAGAGACCTCACATGGGAAGAGCTAACTACCCTTCCTCCTCCTAGTGCAATTCTAAAAAGGACAGAGGCCAAGGATGGCAAATTTTTCTTACCCTCCAGAGCAAAGGCACCCATCAAGATGAAGAACAAGAAAAAGAAAGCTGCAACAGAGTTAGTTCAAACAGCCACAGAAGGGACTCGTTTGGGGAACCAAAGGGGAATTGATGCTTCCCTGCTCAAAGTAGTAGAGGCTGAAACAGTGAGGGAGGCTGGAGTGTCGCAGAACCCACTAAAGCCTCCTAAAAAGGACGGGAAAAGCAAGGCCAACAGTGATGAGAAAGCTGCTAAGAAAAAGAAGGTCACCCTGGGAGAAGAAATAACTCATCACCCTTCAGAAACCCAAACTCCACCATCCCCAGTTGATCCCACCTTACAAGAGAAAATTGCAACAAATATGCAATCCGAAGGGGTTGCTGGGGGAGGGAATGAAGAAGTGGACATTAGTGCCCTTCAAGACATTGATTTATACTTCAATGAATCTGAGAATGATGACTTCGCTCCCTTCCGCCCCTCCAGCTCAGCCAATATGGTGACCTTCAATGGTAAATCTTTATGTATATCCAGAGAGAAAGATGTTTAGAGTCATTACCTCCTCGGTCACATCCAGCCAATACTCGACTTGGAAAGACATGGGAAAATTCAGACCACCTCTGACAAGTAATCTCTATCAACCAGTCTCCTCAATACCAATCAAAGTATAGAGGAACTGAAGAAGGAGATGAAGCCATTGAAGAAGGAAAAGGAGGATTTGGAAACCAAGTTAGCCACATCGGAGGCAGACAGAACTAAGCTCCATCATTAACCAAGGATGGCGTCATTCAAGCCTTAACCGATGAGAAGGCTAAGCTGGAGAACTCTGTTTCAAAGATGACTAAGGAGAATGAAGATTTAAAAATCCAGCAGGATCAAGCTATCCAAGTAGGTATTGATAAATATACTAATGAGGTGATAGATTCCTTAGAGAAAAGAGATGATCAAGTCAAGTCTCACATGGTGCTGCTCTTCCATGAGACTTTTCCGAAGAGGACCATTGGTCCCTTATGATAATATGTGGAATACGAAGACCTCCCAATTCACACCACGACAGATGGGGACAAGCACAACTACTCTAGTGGAATAGATTCCGCTATTGATGATGAAGAGGGAACTGGTGAGAGTTCGAGGGCCAAACTCAAAAGTCCTAAAAAAGGTAATGGTGATGAGGGAACATCCGAAGGGAACAAGCCCTAAGGTTTTATCATATTTTTTGTCTTTCTGAACAGTTAAAGTCCTTGGATTGCCAAGGCATATTTTGTAATGTTTAAACACCTAAAGTCCTTGGATGGCCAAGGCATGTTTTGCTTTTCTGTTTGGTTCAAGTCCGAATAGGTTCAATCTATCAAACCTTCTTTTAATTAATACTTTCTTTCCTTTAAACTTTTCATGGCTAATGTTTAAGTAGCCCCTAGCATTTCAGAAGTATTATAGTGAGAGTGTTTAATATCTCCGATGACATATATTTAATAGTCCTCCCTTAACCATGTTTTTCTGATCTACTAAAGATCCAAGATGTTGAACAAGTGATTTGTACTTGAATTGAATTTTAGTAAAACCACTCCGAATGTTTTAAGAAGGAATCACATATATTGAAATAAAAAACCGGACACCTCATTAAAACCTCCCTGCGCCACCAGGGTAGGAAAGAGTATGCCCCCAAATATTTACATTGATATCTAACAAGTAAATATTTACACACAAATTTTATTCTAAATATAACATGAGATTTTCAATATTCCATGGGTGCTTCAAAACTCTTCATTCTTTGTCCTGAAGCCTATATGTCCCAGGCTTAAGGTTTTCAGAGACCTCATAGGGGCCTTCCCAATTCGGAGCCAGCTTACAGAACTGGTTCTCCTTGGTGTGTAAAAAATCTTTTCTTAACACCTTATCTCCTGGTTGAAAATATCCTCTCTTGACTTTGGAAGCAAATTTACTCCTCATGAAGCCTTGGTAATTAGCTATTCTTAAATGAGCTTTCACCCTTCTTTCTTCTATTAAGTCCAACTGATTCTTAATTGCTATCTCATTAGCTTGTTCAGAATAGTAGTGGATCATGTATGATGGTAGGATAGCTTCTATAGGGGTAATTGCATCCATCCCATACACCAAAGCAAAAGGATACTCTTGTGTAGCAGCCCCGGGAGTAGTTTGGTACGCCCACAATACTTCTTGCAAATAGCTTGGCCACTTCCCTACAGCTCCATCTAGATTCTTTATTAATCCGGATAAAATAGTCACGTTGGCAACTTCAACCTGGTCATTTTCTTGTAGATGGAAAGGTACAGAAAAACAATGCTGAATTCCCCTAGAAGCACAAAAATTCTCCATATCCTTGTTATCAAACTGTGGCCCATTGTCTGTGGTAATATTTTGAGGAATCCCAAACCTGCAACATATATTGGATAGGATAAATTTAATGACAGCCTTCGAAGTGGTTCCTGCCAAAGGAGCTGCCTCTATCTATTTTGAGAAGTAATCAATAACAACTATAATATTTATGCACCTCCTAGATGCCATAGGCAGAGGTCCAACTAAATCCAATCCCCAGCAAAAGCTATTGGCTCATAAATAGACTCCATAGATATTGTTGGCACATGAATTTCATTTCCATACCTTTGACATGGATCACACTTCTTTACCATTTCTTTAGCATCTACCATTATGGATGGCCAATAGTATCCAACCAACAACACTTTCCGGGTTAGTGCCCTGTACCCACAATGTGATGATCATTCTCTATCGTGTAGTTCGAATAAAACAATTTGAGATTCTTCAACCCCCAAACAACGCATGAGAGGTGTACTAAAATTGTT
The DNA here is from genome assembly GCA_036936605.1 of Limnanthes douglasii subsp. nivea. Lineage (NCBI taxonomy): Eukaryota > Viridiplantae > Streptophyta > Magnoliopsida > Brassicales > Limnanthaceae > Limnanthes > Limnanthes douglasii. Next base: position 161,953,732 of record JAUPFV010000002.1, read on the forward strand.
TTTATAGAGAACTCTCCTTATGATAAAACAAAAACCACGATCCCTGTGTTTAACGTTTCTTGCCATAGCTTTATCCGGAGGCAAAACCCCATCAGAAATATATTGAAGAAGGGAAAACCTCCAATCTTTAGGTTGAATCACCTTTATGCTCAAGCTTTCCTCCTCTTCTTTCTTTTGACTTGGTTGTATGGATGGGAATTCTTATATGTGAATCCATGGGTAAGAGTCTGAATATGCTATGGTTGCCAAAGAATCTACCAGTGCATTCTCTGACCTAGGAATATGCTCATAGCAAACATTTTTGAAGTTGGCTGCCACCTCTTTCAGGATGAGCGATCAACTACTACTTCTTAGATTCAAACTGACCTTGAGCGTGATGGATAAGAAGCTGAGAGCCACTCATCAATTGGACTCTCTTAGCCCCATATAGGAAAGCCAATTTAAGACCTGTTATAGGTGCTTCATATTAAGACTCATTTTTAGAGGCCCTGAATCCAAAACATATAACCTAGTACATTTTATCACCATATGAAGAGGTTAAGAAAACTCGAGCCCCACACCCCATGGTTCTTGAACCACCATCAGTTCAGACTACCCACTCTTTCTTGGTTTTCTCTTCTAAAGTTTGTTTAGAGTTTATGTCTGAAAGGAATTCTACTAGGAAATCAGCCACTGACTGAGCTTTAATAGCTGTTCATGGGGAAAAATCAATACCGTAATCACCCAAAGACACATTTTTCTGGATTCAGTTTCAAATTCACAATTGTCAGATTAGCAAATATTTCTTGACGGTTGATTATATGCAAATCCTCCTCCAATCTTTTAACCATCATGCCATCTATGTATACCTCCATATTCCTGCCAATCTGACTAGATAATGCTTTGTTCACCAACCTCTAATAAGTATCCACAACATTTTTTAACCCCAAAGGCATCAACTTGTAGCAATGGATACATTTATGTGTTATGAAGGTAGTATGATCTTGGTCCTTCGGATCCACCTGTATCTAGTTGTACCCAGAGAAAGCATCCATAAAGGACAGCAACTTGTTTCCAGATGTTGAGTTCACCAACTGATCTATCCGGGGAACTGGATAAAGATCTTTTGGGCAAGCTCTGTTAAGGTCAGTAAAATCAATACACATACGCCATTTCCCATTCTTTTTTTTACCAACACCGGATTGTCAGTCCATAAATGGTAATGGGACTCCTTTATGTGTCCCATTTTGGTAAGCCAATCAACCTCTTGGTCTATCACATCAGATTTCTCTTTAGAAAAAGCTCTCATTTTCCAGTACAACAGGTGCAACATCACTCCGGATTGCCACCTTATGTGAGATAATGCTTACGGACACTCTAGTTACATCACTATTGCACCAAGAAAAGACATGATGATTGTTTAGTAAAAAGGATAACAATTTCTTTTTCAATTTTGGTGGCATTTTAGAACCAATCTTGATACTTTTACCCTCTGAAAGGGAGTGGGTTTCAATTTCTTCAACCGGTATTATAACACTATGAGCCTCCTTGGGGTCATCAATCTTACCGTCTCACTCAGAAGGCCCCAGTAACTGCTAATCTTCATTAATCTGAATTGCTCCCAAAGTTTTAGGAGCAAGTGCAGTTGCATAACACTCCCTTGCTATCTTCTGACTATTTCAGACAACACCTACTTGCTTTTGAACTGCATACTTCAAATATTGGTGGATTGTTGAGGCCATAACATGCATCCTAGAGAGCCAGGACCTCCCAAAGATCGCATTATAGCATGTGGGGCAATCTACCACAACAAATAACACCCTGACAAACGTTTTAAAGGGCCCCTTGCCCAACATCACCTCTTCCTAAAACTCTCTGATTACATCCGTAGAGCTCCCTATGAAGCCCACAATGGTTCTGTTTGAAAGTTGAATAACGGTCGGATTCTTTATCTGCTTGTAGGAGCTCAAGAAGAGAATGTTTGTCAAACTTACTGTGTCTTTCAGGATTCAGAGGATATCATTGCATCCAATAGATGCTCCTATCACCACAACATCATCATGAGGCCCAACAATATTTCTCAAATCATCCTCATCAAAAACTATAAATAGAAAAGGGGTTTGGCACTGATGAGAAAACATGCCCCCTTCTAATTGAGTAGCCAGACTATGTACATGCCTTTTTCTCGATGAAGGAGTGGGCGCTGTCATAGTATCTCCTCCAAAGATGGTGAGTGACGCAAAGAAACTGATAAGTCCGTACACCGTCTCGGTTTACTCAGTTATGAACCCTACTTTATTCCAAGTTGGATCAGGATCTAAATACTCAAAATCAACATCAAATCTTTCAAGGATCACAATTGCTCCTTCTTGAGTAGATGTTCCCACATTGTTTGTAGGGCCTGTCCGATGAGCATTGTCAGGCTTGTTTCCACTTCTTCTTTTAACATAAGCTCCCAACTTGCCTCTTTCAATAAGATTCTGCACTTCTTGTTTCAAGGCTATACAATCTTGAGTATTATGGCCTATATCATTATGATATTGGCAAAAGCAAGTATTTCGACTCTCTCCAGGAGACTGCAGTCCTGCTGGTTTCCGGAAATGGACTTCCTCCTTGGTCTTGTCATATATTATGGCTACATTCTCTTTCAATTCTGCAAACCACTCCGGTTGAACCCAATGACCTCTTTTATTTCTTAATTGCTGGCTCTAAGATTGATTCTGGTTGGACTGAGTTTGTTTAGCCCTGTTGGACCCTTGTCTGGTCTTCTTAAATTTATATCCAGAATGGTTCTGAGCTGTTGTGGTGGTCCTCACTTGACGGTGCACCCGGGTTATCTTGGTTTCATCTACATTAATTTTCTTTCCCACCTGATTTAACAAGCCACCCCAAGCCATGGCTTTCTTTCTGGTTACCGAATCAACCAAATTCCCAGGGTTCAAACCTTGTCTCAAAGAAGCAATTGCCACTTGTTCGAAACAATCTGCGAATCCATTTTTGGTATTCACGAACCGACTTATGTATTCCTTTTAGGACTTGCTTGGTTATTGAGCACAATGGATAATGGTATCTCTATTGCCCTTTGCCTCATTATTTCCAACAAATTGCCTTCCAAGGGCAACCAAGAAAGTATCAAAGTTTCTGATACACCCCTCGGGTAAGCTATTATATCATTTAAGAGCATTTCCCTTAAAAGTTTGGAAGAAAGCTCTGCACAAGAGTTTGTCATCATCATCAAAATTCATCATGAAGTTCTTGAATTGCTCCATATGGTTTTTTCCGGATCCTTACTTCCATCATACTTCTCCATTTTAGAGTTGTCAAACCTTTTGGGTAGGTTTACGGACAGTATTTTAGCAGACAAAGGTGATTGACTCTAATTCTTATTACGACTGACGACTGTGTCTTCACTAGGTGTTGCGGAAATACCTAGTTCGGTCTGAAAAGCAAAAGGATCTATCAACAACAGATCAACATGCTTGTGGCTGTGAGATGACCCTTTGCCCAGATTCCTTTTAAGCCTCTCATGCATATCCCTCTTTCTTGAATATTTTTTTAATTAGTTTCATCTTTTTCTTGGACCTCCCTTCATCATTACTTGATGACAAAAACTCCTCAAGCTCAGCCTCATTCAAAGAGATGTTGGAGGAATCAGAATCTGAATTTCAACAGGCTTAGACCGATTAGTCTTCTTAGAGCTAACATGGGTCTTTTTCAAACTCAAATGAGTCTTTATTGATGGATCATTCTCCCTAGGGTTGTCAGTATGATGAATAGCTGACGCCCCTGACTTCTCCCTTATACCATTTTCTACTTGTTTTATGGTCCTTAACGCCTCTATTTCTGCTCTCAACTTGTCTAACTCTTCAATAGTGTATTCCTTGTTTTCCCCAACTGTTTCCACCACAGGTGGTGGAGTTCCCTACTCGTTCGGATCCATCCAAACTGGTTCTTTCGAATGGTTTTGAATATAAAATTCAGGCACCCTCGTGCTCCCACTGTGGTCGCCAATTTGGTTTGGTTTATTTTTGGCTGGGGGTAGTTTGGTAAAGTGTTTTGTAAAGTTTAAAGTGTTTAGTGATCAATATGGAGAGTGGTGAGATAATTAAGCACCCTGCTTGTATTAAATATTGATCACCCTCATTAATGAGAGTGGTTGGGGTATTTATACCCTTAATTCATTATCCATGGGCTTACGAGTCAAGTTATGAAACTGGGTCGAGTTTAAGGACTCATTAGTTCTTTAAGTAGACTAGCAAATAGCTTAGTCGAAATGTGTTTTACTTTTGTCCTATCCGAATTTTTTAGTGGTGTGTCATTGTCCGATTTACTCTTGTCCAGATTATGTAGTGGGTTGTGGTTTAAGTTTCCAAACTCATCATGATTGACTGCACTTTTCCAATGCACGGTGTGTTTATCTATAATTATAAATATTACGCATTTTAAACACGTTATGAGGATCAATATCCTTTAACACGGGTAAAATGTTACAAAGCGTGACACTATATATATATATATATTAGTCACCAAATCTTATTCAGCTAGAGTAAGTTTTCTTGCTTGAGGACAATCTTCTAAATATTTGGATGGCGGGTGGTAATGCTTACCACAAGAAACTACCAAATACCATAGACCATTGTCGAGAGGATGAGCTTTTAATGCAAAATGACAATATTTGTTTTTGCGCTTAACTTTTTCCTATTCACATTAGGTTCCTGTGTCTTAACATATGCTTTCCAAATTTCTCGTAAGAATGAAACAACCGCGGAGTATTCCCGTGTAACCCAGAATCGTACCTACTTACTATCGACCAACACTCAATACCCATTTTGTAAGTTTGAATCTAATGTAGTGCGCTTAGATGGTGAATGCGTCGGTGAAATCTGGATATATAATATCATCAGGAGTAATATGAGAAAGGCAAGTAATTTCATGGTCCAAAGATATTTCAGATTCCTAAATTATTAATAAGTAATGTGTTAATAAAGTTTCAATAAATATAACAAATAATCTAATAAAAACTTACTGGAAAACAACTGATTTCGAGACAACATCTGAGAATCAGTTTTTTTCCGCTAAGACAACTGATTTTGAGATGGTGTTTCGGAATTTAACGTGCACAAATTGAGATTTTCGAAATGAGCTTTTTTTAACACGAAGTTTCAAGTTACATGAATTTAAAACTAAAATACAAGATTAAGTTACCTTGTTAGTTGATTGGGTGATGTTCTTTGGTGTTAAATCTTTGGTTTGGGTGTCTTCTTCATCCATGAGTAATCTTTAGAAAAAATTATTAGGATTTAATTTTAGAAGTTAATTATATATGTCGGCTCTAATTTGTCTTAGTGATGTGTTTGTTGGTATAAGGGTATGATAGTGGATAGTGACATCAAATTATAAGTTAGAAAGTAAATAAAAGACAATAAGATCAAAAAAATTATAAATGTTTTTAAAAAAATGAGATGAAGGAAATAATAGATCTTATGGAGAAAATAACTTCATGCATGAAATTATAGTTGGTAATCTTAAAAGGAGAGGATTTATGTTAGAAACTGAAATTTATTGGGACTAAGTTATACAATAGGTTCACAATGTATACACTGGTATAAAAATTAAGTCTACATCAAACATAAAACTGAATTTTTATATAACAAGAAACCATAACTCGAATACAGTTAAAAAGATATTATAAATGAAAACATAATATCACTTTGTAATTTATTCCTAATTTTAATTTTTTTATAATCTAAGAAGAAAAGCTTACCTCATGCTAAGTAGGCAAAATTATCAATCAAAGAAAAACGGATAGAAATCTTAATTCTAAGGAAGAAAAAACTTCACAACTTCAGAAAAAAATATTTAAATTCAACAAAAGTTGTTATAGAATTAGGATTTAACGGCTTAAATATAAGTTTCTCCAAACTCTCGCCTAAAATTATAGAAATATTTGAAATGTAATAAAACATAGTCTAGTCAAATGTAGACACGAATAGATTTGTTGGTTTATTTTAATAAAATTCATGAAATATAAAAAAACTAATAAAATCATTAAAACAAAACTTTGGGTCTCTAAATAGTGAGTTTTGGAGCCCAAACTTCATGACGGGGTCTTCAGCCTCTGCCACGGTCTTGACCGTTACCGTACTGTCGAGACCTTTGATTTGAGTACTCGTGGTGCCCAAATCAGATACGTGGGTCACTAATAAGACTAGTTTACGTTTGTTCAAAACAACTAGATAGTTGTGGGCTTGTGCAATTACATCATCCTCTCCTGTATGCATGTGGGTTTATCTTTTCCACAGCTTGAACCATGATCTTTGTCCACACAAAATCTTCCATTTTAAACTAAACTAGTCGATATTTCTTGTCAGCTGTAGTTCTATATTTCTGACTCATGTCCTCAAGATGCTTTCGTGTATTCTCATGAATTTTTCATAACTCAGCAATCACGATCTCGACCCTGACATAAAACTTGCATATAGTTGGGAATGCCAAATCCATAGAACATTGTAGAGTATAGTTGTAGCCACCATAAACAGACTATACCTTGTAATCTTTTTGTGGTGCATGTTATAGGAGAATTTAATATTATAAAGCTGTGAATCCCACGACTTCAAGTTTCTAGACACTTTTGCACTCAACATGTTTCCCAAAGTTTTGTTGGTTACCTCTGTCTCTCCATCCGTAAGACACCATAAAATTCTTCAAAATGACGAAGGATCTCAGTTAGAGATAATGTTCATAGGAAGACCATGTAAACGGTAGACCTATCTGAAGTACAGATTAGAAACGTTCATTGTATTTGTTTTTATCTTGCATGTAATAAAATGAGCCATTTTAGAAAGTCAGTCAACAACTATGAAAATATAGTCATTACTGGTGTTGATTAATTTTGATTGAGGGTAACTTTGTCTGAAGTTTTGTGGTATTTCAAGGGTATTTAATGTTTAGTAGATTATAGTGAGAGAGTTGAGCTGCCTGGTTGTATTTAATTTTCATTACCCTCATTAAATGAAAGTGGTTGGGTATTTATACCCTTAACCTTGGGCCACATGGGCTTTCGGGTCGTGTTTATGGATTCAGGCCGAGTTCAAAGACCCATTAGTTTCAAGCATGTAGGTAATTAGCTTAGTCATGAAGTGATTAAGTTTTTAATACATTAGTTCAGTTCGGATGGTTCAGTGGGTGGATGTTGTCCGAATCGCCTCCTATCAAATGTTATTCCACATGAAGTTATAATTTTTTTTACCATCATATGTGCAACTCCTATCAAATTTTTACAGTCGCCCTAACAGTCGGTCGTAGGCATCCATACTAATAATATCGCACCACACCTTATCTTTATAATTACCAACAAAAAAGATACTATATACCTCTTATAAATGATTATCTTATTAACTTTTTATAGTCAAGATATCGTGTAGGGGCTCGGCTGATTTTAGTCTTCAACTCTAATTTCTGCACAACTTCTACAGAAATTACGTTTTGTAGCTTCTTGAGTCTATCACTAATTTACACACCTTCCCTCTGATAGTGCAATTAGATTGAAATATGTTGTTTCGAAGCTAGTTATTGTTGTCCAACATACTCTTCATATAAATTTTGCATTTGAGTCTCATCAATAATATTTTCCTCTTCCATCAAACTGGTGCACTCTTTAACTGAAAATCAACAACTTCTGTGAACAAACCCCTTGAATGATGTTGCTATGAATTTATAAAATATGTTGGAATATGTTATGGCTCATGACAATGCATGCAACTTTCATGTGAAAAAGTGATTGTACGACCATGTATTATAATTTGCATTGCTAAGGATTTGGAGTTGTTCTTTTTGGGAATGCCATCAATGATATTCTCACACTATCTCCTCCATATTTCACTCTGGATATGGTTTTCTCTAGGTGCAAGGCACACTGATATGCTTCAAAAATATTGACAGGATCAAACATGTTTAAAAAGACCTGAAATTGTTGCCTTATCCCCTCGATGTAGCGGGATACCAACGGATCATTTGTATCAACAATATCAACACGACTTTGAACTTAGTGTCGGTGTGCTCCATCAAGCTGACACGATCTTCCACACCTCCCCGACCGTAGGTTTCAATGGTTGACATGGTATTCTTCCCTCATTCTCTTCACGACGGTATACTTTTCCCCGGATGCTGTGATACCAAGATGATAGAGACAAAATTATCAATTAAATAAAAGAGGATAGAAATCCTAACTGTATGGTAGAAAGAACTTCATAAGTTTAGAAAAAATATTTTTAAATTCAACGCAAACTGTCTAACAAGTAGGGTTTAAGAACTTAAATAGAATTTTCTCCAAACCCTAGACCAAAATTACAAAAATATTCGATATGTACACAAATAACTTGCTAAACTATTTTAATAAAATCCATAAAATAAAATAAAAATCTAATAAAATCATTAAAACATTAACTTAAGGCTCACGTCACGGTCTTGACGGTCGACAGTCTCGTCAAGACTTTCAATTTGAATACTCGTGGCGTCCAAATCGATTTTCGAATCAGCAATAAGACCGTTTTGTATTTGTCCAAAACAACTAGATAGTTGTGAACTTATGCAACGACATCATATACCTATCTAAAACTAGTTATAGAATCTTCATCTATATTATCAACGTCACTTATTGTCAAAACTAAATGTAACTCAACTTATACTAGTAAATAACCATGCCTAATCGGTAACCACAGTTTAATTTTAGTTATATTCAAGAAACAATTATATTCTCATGGTACTTGATTAAAAGTTATGCATAAAGGTAAGTTTTATATTTGATGAAGCATAATTTTTGAATATAAAAACTATACAATATTTTTTTAAAGATGTTCACGACTTACATAAGATAAGTTAAGCTCAAAGGCACTAACTTGTAATTTGGATTTATGATTGTAAAAAATTAACCTTATGTTAAAAGGCCAGGCTAGAAACAAGACACATTTTTATAGATCTCTCACCTTACCCCCTTCTTTTTTCAAACTCAAACTTGAAATTCTCAAATTATCCTTCTCACTCTAAGTAATTACACTCATGTCATTTACCCCCCAAAACAACCAAAAATATGAAATCCATCAATTATTACCCTAAATCCATAAAATTAACATCAATATTTACTACCCTAAACCCTAAAAGTTACAATATTCTACCCAAACCCATAAAATCCACCACAATAACCCAAAAACCGGAGTATCCATGGATAATGATGAAATGAGCGTCTCTTTGGAAGACTTTCTAGACGAGGAGGACACTTACCGTATGGAGGTAAGTAGCTGAACTCTATTTTATGTTTTTAATTTGGTCGCATGAATATCATGCGATGAACTCCTTCTTTATCGCAAGATCATGCGACGATCATACGATATGTGCCGCATGTCTTCATGCGATCACGTTTTAAACTTGTCACGTGCGACAATCTTGTAGTATTTTTCGCATGCGAAGCTTATAGATTAGAATCTTCTATTTTGTAGGAGGAACCTGTCCAACCTCCATGTATGGATGCTGATTACACTAGAATATTCAAAAAAGATAGGTTATTTACGAAAGATGAATTGGATGCTTTTATAGACATTGAATCGAAGAAGATTAAGTTCTTCATGATTATAAAGCTCTACAGTAGCAGGAAATGGGGAAGAACTCCTAGATTAGATTACGTTTGCGAGCGGTATGGTGCATTCGTACCAAAAGAGAAGCCGGAAACGTTAAGAAAGCGGAAGACTTCCACGAAGAAATGTAACTATCTGTTTGTGTTAAAAGGTCAGTTGATTGACGTACTAGCCATGAAATGGCGTTTGGAGGTGATACATAGTCCTCATAATCACGAACCCTACGTTCGCTTAGACGCTCATTCTTGGATTTGTAGGCTAAAACGCGATGAAGATGAACTAGTTCGTAGTTTATCTCACTTCGGTTCGCGTCCTAGGGAGATATATAACGGTTTGAAGTACCAATATCCCGAGTATATTTTCAACATGCGTGCGATCTACAATTGCCGCCAAAAACATCACGATGTTGAGCATGGGGGACAAACGCAAATGCAATATTTGTTGACAAAATTGAAGAAGATTGGATACTCCACGTAGGAGTGTTTGAAAGATGATTCAAAGGTGATCACTAATTGTTTTCCTCGCACATCCTACGAGCATAGACTTATTACGTACATTCCCTAATATGCTATTCATCGATTGTACATACAAGAATACTAGGTATAAGATGCTTTTATTAGAGATTGTTGGGTTAACGTCTACTTTCATTACATTTATCGTTGCGTATGTGTTTATGAGCGGAGAGAAGATAGCAAATTATATATGGGCTTTAAAACTCTTCATGGTTTTATGATGGATAGTGTGTGCGCATTTTCAAGCGTTATTGTTATTGATCGAGAGTTAGCTCTCATGAGAGCAATCGAGGATATATTTATGGGCACACACCACTTGTTATACACGTGGCATATTAATAAGAACATTCTTGGGACGGTCCGAAAGATATTGCACGATGATGTGATTGCGAAACAATTTGTTGAGTTTTATGACTATATTGTCGGAGCGAACACGGTTGAGAGCTACCAAAATAATCTAGCTACATTGAAGGAGATGTTCGCCTCTCAACCCAAGTGTTTTGTGTACGTTATGGATGCATGGATAACGAAATATGGTGACAAGTTTCTTCAATGTCGAGCAAACAAGATACAACAATATGGCCAAACAACTTCAAATAAGTATGTCCTATTATCCAATTTTTGTTTTGCTATTATATCTCTTTTAAAATAAAGTCATAATTTTGTACTTGTATTATGTAGGTTGGAGGGTGCTCACTCGTCCCTCAAAAAATACCTTGGGATGAATCAATGCAATTTTGAGGTTTTTTGGGAAAAACAGCATGCGGGGATCCTCGAATCGTTTGAGCAAAGTAAGTTTTGAACAATTGTCGGTTTTGATAGTGTTTTGACCCATAATCTTAAAGGTCATGTGTTACATGCGGGCATAAAAATATTGATGCTTGCTATTGTACGTACTAGAAATATAGGAGTAGATCTGGTAGCATGTGGATGATGTTTTCTTAGGAAAACACATGGGTTACCTTGTGCATGTGAAATTGCATTTATAGCTAGAGATGGTAGATGCATCCCTTTAGAAGATGTGGATATCTTTTGGAAAAGATTAGATATTGTTCACAGAGATCCCACTTCTCGTGAGGACGTATTGAAAAACAAATTCCATAATAGACAACTTCATTCGTAGTTTTCGCCATGGCCAACAAGACCACATTATCAATCGGGTAATGCAAATATTTTGGCCCGAGACTAGTCATATTCAAGATCTTAGAGGTAAGGGTAGGCCAAATAGAGGTATTGATAAATCGACTAAACGGAACCTTAGTTCGTGGGAATATCCCATTGAACAAACCGCTAATACTCCGGCTAACTCGATAGGTAGTACACCCATTAACACGTTAGGTAGCACGGCCGCATCGAAAGTGGTTCTCATCGTAACACCCAAACATTCACTTGCAAAAAATAAATTTGGTAGGCCAAAGAAAATTGTTACGGATGGGAAGTTAAAATTATATCCGGATTGCATCTTGACATTTCTACACACTTATATTATTAAGTTAGTTGACGTTCTTCCGGACGGATAATGCGGATATCGTTTCGTAGCTCATTCAATATGCAACAATGAATATAGATGAGAAGATGTTAGACGCGAGTTTTTGAAAGAGTAGCGAGAAAATCGTGCATCTTGGTTGGATGTATATGGTTCGCCCAAGGTGTTTGATGATTTGGTACATAGGTTGGACTCCTTCAACCCAACCCTAGTAGCCACTATTGGATGACATTTCTGGGCATAGGACTAGTCATTGCGACAAGGTATCAATGCATGGTATACTATGTATTGCAAGCAGCGTCATTAACGTATCCACCAATTCGTGGACGCGCACCCGTAAAATAATTCAACGATCATAGAAGTTGGGATTCCTTTCGTATCCACAAAATGCATTGATTTCGTATATTTTCTTGCAGATTATTACTCCATCTGATGGACCATTGCCGCAATTATACCCCTGCTAGCGTGCTTACACCATCGAAGAAGCGAGTCAATGAGTGCATTCGTACTACCGTCGGTTCAACAGATTTACACAAATAATGTCAGTCAGGAAAATGAACTTGAACGAAAAGCCGTATGTAACCGATTTGACAAGAGATGACATTTGATGTAATTTTGTACGATGTTAAATTTTGTGTATTCCACTAATATTACCACTACCACCAAATATCATTTTAGTTACAGTTCTATTTAAGCTGAAATAATGTTGCGGATTATTGAGTATTTTTATTTTAGTTGTTCGTTATTATTATACTTAGTTTTATTCAAATTACAACTGTCGCACGTGCAAATCTTTTATAGCCGTCGCACGCGACCATGTGAGAAAATTGTCGCATGGGACGACATAAAATAAATTTTGCTCTGGTTTTGAACTACAGACGTTGTTGTTGTGACACCTGTTTGTAACTAAGTTTTGAACTCGTCGCATGCGACGGCAGGTAATAAATTTAGCTATGGTTTTGAACCAGAGACGTTGCCGTCGCGACACCTTTTTGCGACTGAGGTTTGAACTCATCGCATGCGACGGCAGGAAATAAATTAGGCTCTGTTTTTTAACCAAAGATGTTGTTGTCGCGACGTATATTTGTGAATGAGGTTTGAACTCGGGCGTGCGACGGTAGGAATTAGATTTTGCCCTCATTTTTAAGCATACAGATTAAATATGAAGTTTCACAACAAATAAGTGCATACAAAGTAAGACAATTGAACGTAAAAAACATAGGACTCCAAATCGAACAACAGCTTAATGAAACATACAAACTAATCGAAACATACAAACTAAAAGAGACAATTGCAAAAACATAATTCTTCAGTCGTCAAAGTCGTATACCGTGTTGTCTTCCGAATCATCCACTTCCTCCCTTTCTGCAATCATATCCTCCAGATACGCCACCATATCCCTAGTGATGTAGTCTACGACAGTCATATTCCAGACGACAACTGCCTCTTGCTTAATCTTAAACGGTAAGAAGAGTAAACGTTGTTGTAGTTGGACAAAAGGTACCTACTTTTGATTTGGTCACGACTGCGCACAACAAGACCTCTTGTTCCTGCGCAGCCATAACTGAAATATATCATGCATAAGACCCGCTCAAAAAATGCATCGCTGGTATCTTCCCGCCATCTCACGGTGGACAACTTTCACCGCTTGAAGCAACTGGTAGTCTTCTTCGACGTTGAACTCCATATGAAAATGTCTTTGTGTTTTTTAATGGTTTGTAAATGTTTGGTTTGTTGTCTTGTAAGACTTCTCATTAGCTCATTTTTATAGGGAAAACATTTGGGGTACCATCTTAGGCGGGAGTTGTTTTTTGCGGAAATTGACAATGGTGGGAATTGTTTTTTGAGGGAGTTAATTTTGTCGTGAGTTATTTTTTACCCTAGTTAATTTTGGCGTTCAACTAAGATTTTGGGAAAAAAAGACTGTTTCAAATAAAAATTCAAATGCAATGTAAAAACATAGAGATAGAAATCTAAAAATATTATAATCTAGTAAAAGGTTTACAAATCGAACGTTAAAACAACAAAGTCTAAAATACAAAATAACATGATAATAAAACAGTGATTGTCTACAAATCAGTGGTGTCTATACCGCTCAGCAATCCTACACATCTGAAGGGCGGTCTGTTCCAAATCATCGTCCTCCAGCGTTGGTATGGAGGGACCAAACGGTGCGATCTGATCATATCCTGTGAAGTCAGCACCACCCTGCGGCTGCACCTGAGGACCTCCACCTGAAGCAGAGCTACCAACGATATACCACAAGTTTTCCTTCACCCAAACTCGGTACATTATGTCGTTGCTCTCTCCTCCACCGTGGTACTCCGCTCAACTGTGGTGTAACGATGGTACTCCCAATCTCGCAACAGATGACCATCCCAAACGTATATCTGAGCCGTCTTCTTGTCTACTTTTTTTAATGCAGAAGCCCGTATCTGTTTCGGAATGAACTGCACGTGGTCCATCTGACGAGTAACACGGTCAGGATAGTATAGAACAATGATATCAAATTCCTTTAGCGTCAACTCAACCCAACTAACATCATGGAACGGATACTCGTCTCGTAAATACGTATAGGGAAGGAAAACTACCTGTAAATAAATATGTTAACATGTTAGACAACTATAGTAGTTAAAAACATAACGTTAAAAAAATACTACTTACATCTGACTCCGTGTATGTCGATAGTGCATGCCTCAACTCCCTGTGCACATCCTGTGAAACGTCGATCTTCTGTGGCGCATGTCGGCACAGATGGGGCATAGATAGCTATTAATCGCAAAATATTGGAGCTCGAAACTGAATAAAGTGAGCAAATATCCACGGCTCGAGCAGTCCTATGAACCCACAAATACCCCATGTACCATGCAACGATCCCTGACTAAGGGCGTTATACAGCTGCACCAATACCAACTAACCCCAGTTGAACTGATTCATTACCTGGTATTGGTTAACGAACTAGAGGTAATCTAAAGGTATACTATTGTCGGTTTTGTTGGAATGGGTGGCATGATCTACTATCTCATCTATGATCTTACTATTACTATATATGTCATGCATGAATGGGTTGCTCAACCAACTAAGATTCACGCTATTAACATTCCTAAGATTCTTATTCATCTATGTTGGTCGTACATCTAGCATGCTAGCATATGTCTGGTTCCGCTCAATCTAGTCATCAAACGATAAAACATCAAAAGGCATACCTGTGACCGGTAGTCCAATAATAACGTGGACGTCATCCAAAGTCACAGTCATCTCTCTAAACGAAAAATGAAATGAAGAAGTCTCCTCATGTCATCGCTCGAGGAATGCCTCAACCAAATGTTGGTTGGTATACCAGCGGGAGAGAGTGTCGGCTGGCGAAGCATCACAAGGAGACCCTATCCTGCAATATGTATCAAACACGTAAGTGACTAATAAAATAATAAATAAATTCTACATTAAAGTTAGAGAATTAAAACTTACATCTCCATGATAAACACTAAACGCCTCGTGTAGGGCGTAATCGGGATAGAGAGCTAGCACGTGTAGCATCACCGACAAGAACTCGGGATCCTCGTCCTCGGTGCGCAAGGTGTGTCGGGTGCATCATCTTCATAACATGCCTCAACTGCCTCTTGTGCCTCCGGTGCCTTCGAAACATAAGGTAAATCAGGTGCGTGCAAAGACGAACTTGCACCACTGCTACTGGCACCCAAACGAATCTCATCATCAATTGGAAGACGACAACGGTGGTGTCGTTTCGTCCGGTTACCAGCAAATTGTCCCGCGATGGGAGCAACCTCCACATGCTTAGGGGAAACATTAGCTTCCTCTTCCTCACGCGCCCCGCGCGCCGGAGCTTTATCTTTTTTAAACGGATTTTTCAGAGTAATTTTGATACGGTCCATCCTGTAGAAAACATAAAGTAAGAAATATTAGTGAAAACACACATAAAATTGTAAGAGACGTTCTCGCATGCGAATATAATGCTGAAATCGTCGCATGCGATAGGGTGTGTCTCATGGTCGCATGCGACCAGGTAGGTTAATAAGTCGCAAGCGACCATCCCCTTCCTGGTCGCACGATCGTACGACGAGATGATTTCAGGTAGCACTAACGTGCAACCAGATGCGTTTGAGATCCAAATCCTTAAATCTATCAAAACACCACCATTTCCAACAAAATCACACGCAAAAACACATATCCTAATATTACTAACAACAATACAACATTAATCTAACAAAACAACACCTAAAATCATGCAAAAATCCAACTTTTTAAATCGAAACCGAAATACCTTATTTTCCAACCGCTTATACACAACGAAAACTAAAAAAAACTATAGTGGGAGATTTGTATTTCTTACCTCGATATTGTTGTGAGTTCGGATTCTTCAAATAATAAAGTTTGATCTTCGGTGAAATTAGAGTGTTTGAGAGGTTTTTAGAGAGAGACAAAAGAGGAAAAAAATGGTGAGAGATTTATAAAACCCTTTGATACCTAGATTTTCTGGGAAGGACAAATTTATCCAAAAGTAGACGAGAGATATATCACATGAATGTAGGATTCAGCGGTATAAAATCTATAAAAATGTATTATATTTCTAGTTAAATAGGCTATCTTCGCAGAAAAGAATAGAAAAAAGAAAATCTAAATGAATACTAGCGGCACTGGTCACTAATCACCGCAATGATCCTTAGCATTTATATGTTTTCGGAAGACTTGGAGCAATGCTTTTTTTTTGTGAAAGTAAACTTTAAATTAATGGAAATAGTTCATACAACAGACCTGGGGCATACCCCGGGGAGACATTTAATTGAGAGAGAGTTAGATTAAGTAGTACAACATAGAACATAGGAAACATAAGATCACTGTTTGCTGGCGTAACATAAACGAGGCTCGGACTTCGGACTTGATCAGATCGACTGGAGGATTGCTAGAAGTCTTGGTGAGAGAAAAAAACCTGCATAGAAAAGAGGAATAAATAGATGAAGCATAATAATTTTACTATGACCAGCTGATCTTGGTACCCTGGAATCTGAATCGTAGATCATCAACAATACGATGGAATATTAAAGATTCCAGGGCTGGAGCGGAACCAAAAATTCTTGCATTCCGCTCCTTCCAGACGTGGTATGTGACCGCGCCAAAACAAGTACGCCATATAAAATGGTCACGAGAGTTAGACCATTTTGACGCCTCGATAATCCAAGATTGCCAGCACGAAGAAGAGAACGGAAATCCTAGCTTAGAACTAGCATAGGACCAAATATTTTGAGTGAAACTACACTGATAGAGGATATGAGGGATAGATTCAGAATCAGAATTGCAAAGGACACAGTCAGTGGGGGTGTTTAGTCCCCAACCGAGAATTTTGTCCCTGGTTACAAGCTTGCCTAAAATAGCAAGCCAAAGAATAAAGGAGTGGCGAGGAATGTTATATTTATGCCATACTAACCCGGCCCAACCCACTTCGGGGTTGGGAGATCGAATTGCATTATACGTATCCTTAATTGTGTACGTAGAATTTCCTGCTTTTACCGTCCAGAACGGGACATCGATGGAGGCGATGTTAGGGGGGGGAGAGTTCCGATGAAGTTGTTTATTTCAAGTAGATGAGGTCTACTTCGGGCTCTCGCTGGTCTGATATGAGTTGGCCAGTTCCAGGCTCCATTATGAATGATATTCGATACCTTAAGATTATCTCCCAGACGAGAGTCATTTATAATGTTTTCTCCATAGTGAGAAGCCAGAGGCTTTGAAAGAAGCCAAGGGTCATACCAGAAAGAAGTATTTTTACCATTGC
The DNA here is from genome assembly GCA_036936605.1 of Limnanthes douglasii subsp. nivea. NCBI lineage: Eukaryota > Viridiplantae > Streptophyta > Magnoliopsida > Brassicales > Limnanthaceae > Limnanthes > Limnanthes douglasii. The sequence continues at coordinate 161,971,129 of JAUPFV010000002.1, forward strand.
CAATAACTACTGTATACAATTAACATTCATCAATTCGATTTTTTAGAACCGCGACATACGTATAAATACAACAGCGTTCCAACTTATACAATATAATTGAGACTATTTTAATTCTCTTTAACGTCAAAAGTTAAGGATTGAGACTATTTCCATTAAAAGAAAAAATTAAGGCATGTATGCATTCACTAGCTCAACGTAGGAGCAACTTACTCAATCGTTCTTTTCAAAATACTTTCTGCCAGTAAATCAAAAGGGGAATCTACTGATGAGATATCATTGATAAAGGTCTAAATCATTTTAAATCATTTGGCTATTTCTGTAGATTTGGTCCAGCGCGTAAATGGTTAGTCTGACCAGTTCGTAGATATCATTTTTTATTATTGGGGGACTGGTCTATCCTTAGGGTGGCAAATGGTTCAGGAACCTTGGTTCAAAGCTGGCAATCTGTTTATAAACTGGTGGTTTAACTGCGAAACTGGTCCATTAGGACTACAAACCGGCAGGACCGCAAACAGCCAGGATCGCATAAAGAATAAACTGGCAGGACCGCAAATCAGCAGGACTGCAAACCGCAAGGACTGCGAAACCACGGTTTATTTGTAAAAAACCGCGGTTTATTTGTAAAAAACCGCGGTCTATTTGTAAATATTATAAATGTTTTATTTATTTTATAACCAAAATGTTATATTTAAAAAATATTGAGATATTGCATATTATTATAAAATTATTATTACATTTTGGTTATTATTAATTTGTTTTTGGTTATTAATATTTTAAGTGTTTTAATTATTATATAGTCCAAAATTTTAAATATTACTTATGTTATTATCACATGTTGAATATTATTATTATGTTTTTAGATCTAATATTAGTAGTTTTGATTTTAATATTACAAACCAAAACTATATCATTTAAAATATTAATTTTAATATTACATTTTGATTACTGTTGTGATTTGGTTTTAAATATTACAAGTGTTTGTTATTATTTTTTAAACCAAAATCATATTTTATCATGCAAAAATATTACAAGTTATATTGTTATAATTTTAATATGACATTTTGAATTTTATTATTGTGATTAGGTTTTAAATATTACAACTGTTATTTATTATTTTTAAGTTATATTGTTATAATTTTAATATTACATTTTGAATTTTATTATTGTGATTTGGTTTTAAATATAACAAGTGTTATTTATTATTTTTAAGTTATATTGTTATAATTTTAATATTACATTTTAAATTTTATTATTGTGATTTGGTTTTAAATATTACAAATGTTATTTATTATTTTTTAAACCAAAATCATATTTTATAATGCTAAAATATTACAAGTTATATTAAATTATTTAATATTACAAATGCTAAAATATTACAAGTCATATTAAAATATTTAATATTACAAATGCTAAAATATTACAAGTTATATTAAAATATTTAATATTACAATTGCTAAAATACATTTTTTAGTCTCTTGTCGCTAACCACTTTTTTAAGTCGCAAAACTTTCTCAACAGTAACTGCAATTTGTAATGGATCTCCCAAAACTTGTCCTCGAGTCTCACGATTAACCTTACTTAACGCAGCAGCAATCAAATCGACCATCTTCGTCTTCGTACTAAGACTTTGTTTAGGAACAACGGTCTTACTCTTAGTTATAGTTGGGTGTTTGACACTTCGTGTCACCTTGTCGACCATTTTAGAACTAAAAGTTGGTTTGGCGGTCTTACTCAAAGTCGTATGTGTAGTACAAACAAGTTTGACGCTTCGCCTCTTCTTATCAGAAATTTTCAAACTAAAAGTTTGTTTGACGGACTTACTCATATTCGTAGGTTCAGTGGCACATTTGATGCGTCGTGTGATCGGATCCCTCTCGGGTGGAGGAGACATCATAAAAGAAGAAAATTCCGAAAAATCAGTTTTCGGAGTTGCTTGTCCTAACCTGTTGTTGAAGCTACAAAACGGCATTGGAAATTTGAGATAAGCACAAATAATAACTAATACAAACTAATAACAATTTTTTTTCGAAAAAAAAATCTAACTATTTCGAAAACAGAAGTACGATATGTAAAATAAGAAAGTTAAGCTTAATAAAAAATCTAGAACAAGTAGAGAGCCAATTTTTTTTTTAAAATTTTGAAAAAATGAAACTGTCCGGACCATCCGGAGATCTGTCCGGGGCATCCGGACGAAATGTCCCGACGCCCGGATTTGGAATTTGGACCATCCGTACATTCGTCCGGATGCCCCGGACCTGCTGCACAACGGCTAGTTAAATTAACTAGCCGTTGCGTTTGAACGTGCGGACCATCCGCACGGGTGACGTCATCCGTGACTGATTTTGTTTTAAAAAAAAAAAATTATAAGGTATGCACTTTAAACTTTTAAAAAAAATCAAAACTCTATATATAGGATTGCGCACTAATATTTTTAAAAAAAAAAATTATATAAATAGGAAATTCGAACTATTATTTAAAAAAAATTATAACTCTATAAATAGATTTTTCGAACTATTAGTTTTTTAATAATTTTAGTACTTTTATGAAAAAAAATATTATATTCTCTAGATTATTGAAAGAAATTTTATATTATTAACCCTTCATTTTTTCTAGTTTATTGAAAGAAATTTTATATTATTAACCCTTCATTTTTTCTAGTTTATTGAAAGAAATTTTATATTATTAACAAGTTAATTTGGACATTTGTGTGGATGCCGCGGAGCGCCGTTATTTTCACTTAATGGTACATAATAGATAGTTTATATTGTTGATGATGTTAATCTCCTAAATAAATATATTTAATTAATTATATTTAATTATGCCATCAGAATATAATTCCTTTTTAGGAACCAAATTACACGTAGTTAATTGAAACACAATTGAGATTTTTGAATTTATTTCACAACCAAATTACATGTGTTTACGCAATTGGAACATGATCCAAATTTATACAATTTTAAAAACTTTAAATTTATACTTCAAATATTGAATACTTCAAATATTAAATTTATACTTCAAATGTTGTAATCGAAATACAATTAGATGTATATATTTTATTTAATATCTATCTAATATTAAATAAAATATCTTAAATACATAAATATAATCAAACGTATCAAAATCAAATTACAATTATTTTTTTAGAATGTAATTCCTTGATTATAAAATTTCGATTAAAATGATAACATATTTAAATTAAAATACATAAAATAGCATAATTAACTCGTTCATATGGTACATATCTCAATTATTGAAATTAGATTCAATTAACACTTACAAATTAATTTTAAATAACATTATAAAATATTTTGATAAACGGTTCCTAAATGGTTTTTCTGGTGGTTTGAACTGGCGGTTTAACTGCGAAACTGGCCCATTAGGACCGCAAACCGGCACGACCGCATAAGGAGCAAACCGGCAGGACGCAACCCGCCAGGACTGCAAACCGTGGTTCTGATTTAAACGGTTCCGATGGTTCGCGGTTCAAACCGTTTGACACCCTTATCTATCCTGATCCAGTCTAAATGGTTTTTTATTAAAAAAAATGTATATTGTTATTTTAATATTTTTATTATTATTATTATTATCTATATTTTATTTTTTATATTTTATTAGTTTTGGGTCAAATCATTTTATTATTATTATTGAGAACTTCAAAGGATTTGATTCGTTTGCGATCTAAAATTTCAATACCTTACCTACATCAGTCCAACTAACAAAATTACACTAGATCAACCATGATCGATATTTTCACATCTATGTTACGAAAAATCTAGTTACAAGAGTAACCTGGTTCGAAATAATCAACAATTTTATGTTTCAACAATATAGGAAAACGCCAGCCGAACCCCAACTGTTATTCAGGCGAAACATATTTTCGTTAGTAAGGTCATGTAAAAAACACGAGCACCCCACAGCTTCGGCTCGTGTTCCAAGTTGCAAATAAAGATATAAGAACAAGAATTTGAAACCGAGCACAAATAAGACAAATTTAATGTGGTTCCGGTTGCGAAGAAATCCTACATCCATGAGCAAGAGACACAAATTTTATATATAGTAGGTTAGAAGAAGAATCTCTCAAACACTAAACACTCAATATTCATATTTTATTACAACGCACTCACATCTTATAGAAAATAAATTTCATAATATCTTTAGGTGTTTCTTCCATCTCTTAATATCTGAAAACTTTTAGATTTTGCTCTCTTAAGAAGTTCCTGGCTTAAAATTTCATAAATGACTTCGTATCATTCTCTCACTATTTATACATTACCATAAGTGTACATATTACTCTTAATGATCACAATAGGGTCTAACACTCGCTGTGTTCAAGGGTAGTTTGTTGTGCTTCATATGAAATAGGCTTAAATCGTTGTCCAGTCCTCGACTATCACGTTTTCTTTCATTTAGTCCCTCGACTAAAAAATCACCGGTGAGGGTCCCTCGACTATCCAATTTTCTTTCATTTAGTCCTTCGACTTTAAAATCACCAGTGATGGTCACTGGATTTTGAAAAATCTATAAATTTTGTCCCTGAATCTGAGAGAAAAAACCCAAATGAGGGACTAAATTTATAGATTTTTGCAAAGTCCAGGGATCCTCACCGGTGATTTTAAAGTCGAAGGAGTAAATGAAAGAAAATGAGATAGTCGAGGGACCCTCACCGGTGATTTTTTAGTCGAGGGACTAAATGAAAGAAAACGTGATAGTCGAGGGACTATTTCCTGATTTAAGCCTATGAAATATCAAAAATCGTTGTGTTCTCAATCCCTTTAAATAAGTCCATATAGTTTTGACTTTTTCACGACTCTGTGAGACTTGCGCTTGAACGATATGGTTTATCTTGTAAATATAATACATCTTGCATGCCACTGTATTAAAAATTCTTTACATTCATATTCGCTTCTTTTTTGACGACTTATGTCAAATATGAATCTTTAATGAAATTTCAATCTAGGTTTGATTTTTCTCCCAATGGTGTTTCTATTTATATAGTATCAAATAAAAATAATCCAATACACGAATCAAATTTCAACACGTGTCAGATAAGAAGCACGTACTCTACGAGACCGAATCAAATCTCGATACATGTTAGATAAGAATAACGCGATTTATAAGATTGGATATTATCTCAACATGTGTCTAATAAGAATAATGTGATTAGTAACTTTATATTTTACTATATTTTTCATGGTCGTAATAATAATACATTTCCAAATCATATATCGACATATATCAATGACTTAAGGTTTGTGCTAAATTAATATGTTATGCCATTATCTAAAATTTAGTTAGATATTAAACAAGTTCAAATAATACATAATCATGTTCAAATATTTCATATTAAATTTGTAAACATCACATAATCAAATTCAAACGTAACATATTCAAGTTCATGTAATACATAAATAAAATCATGGTCTTAATTAACCAAATAAACAAAAATAAAAAAAAACAACAAACACATATGACATATATAATCAAGTTCAAACATGACATGATAATCAAAATTATTTAGTCAAATCGGTGACAAATAGTTCTATGTCATTCAAGAAGGGTGGCTTGATCTGAATTTGTTTGTTGAGTGTTTGGTAGTACGAAATTGTTAATACACTTGCTTCTTTTATTCAATGGTGTGAGGAAACAAAATATAATTCTATCAAAGGTCCCTTTGTAATCATAAACCTATAACAAAAAAGAAAAAATTAAATAAATCACAATAAGACAGAAAATTGGAGATATCACACTTGAAGATATCACACTAATGGTCCCTTTTTAATCTAACATAATTGATTTACTCACGTAAATGAACAAAAAAATTAAATTCTTTTAATAAGTTCTGAATGCGGTAGGGAACCGAGCAAGGGTAGATATGTTAGATATCATGTTTGATTAATTATGTATACCACACACTAATAATAAGATCCGTAAGTATTCTAATGTCATGCAATGTCATTAAAAATATCTATCTCAATAAACCGTGAAGTGACATAACTTGAATAGTTATTTTTTTAAATTCGCTTCTGAACTGTACACTTTCAAATATAAATATTTGTTATCTTTTATTTCGGCCATCAAATCTAACCTAGCGGATGACCATTCTTCATCGATTAAATAGTGTTTTTAGATAAAATTAGATAACCACAAAGTATATTTGACACAACATCTTCGGTGTAAGAAATATAAATATGTAAACAGTTGGGAATATAACTCGTGTACAACAAGAAAGTCTATGACCTTACTGGGAGTACTTTTCGGTAATTTTTTAGTTTATGAGTATTAGTTTTTTTCATGTATACCCTAGTTATCAGGCATATGGGTAACGATTTTCTTGTCATCTTAGTTAATAGGACGTACTAGAACTATCATTTTGGAAAAATACATGCTCAAAATAAGTTATCATATTTTTCTACCATACTATTAATTGATTTATTTGGTTATACTATATGGCTCTTTTATGGACGAAGTATTTGGATCATCCTATTTAGCATATGAGCCAGTTATATTATGCATATAACTGCAAATAAAATTGTCAATTATTTCAATTTTGTTTTGTTTGAATACCTTTAAATGTAGTTTTGAAACGAGGAATGATGTCTAAAGTTTTCCAAAATATATTGCAGGAAATTAACGAAATGCGTCTATTGTTTTTTTCCTACATGACTAGTTCATATACATAAAAACAAATTCGTGTATTTTTTGAATACATCCACATCTTTCCGAATTAATGTGTATATTTATATTATGTTTATAGTTATTTAATAATATATCTAACTTTGCTCCTTGAGATAAATATATAAATATTAGTAGCATTTTTATAATTTAACTTACTTTTCTCAAAGGACTCAATAATTTTATACTGTTGTAGATCAAACAATGAATGTACCCCTTTAATATTTATTAACAAGTTGAGTTAAACCAATGTAACATTTTAAATTTGAGTAAACACAATAAAAGATTTTACTATAATATTTTAACTTAAATATTAAAATTCACTTACAAATTGGTTGTTGTGTTGTTCAAATATTCAATCTCATTCGTCAAGTGATGATACAACATTTCACCGTATAGTCAATGATGGTTGGATAATCACCGAATAGTTATTTTATTATTCTTAGGGTTGTGATCAAATTTTCATCGTTTTTTTATCCAACCATTTTCTTCAAATAAATCCGCTAACTTGTCTGAGTCTCTCGTTTTAGCCATAAAATTCTTTATATTTGCAAGAATATTTTTGTTTAAATATCATTTTCATAACATGTGGACAGTATTAAGAAATATATTTAATAGCTATCATCAAGGCGAACTCATTATTTGGAAAAATAATACTCATTAATGCACACATATTATCTTTCATTACTAATCATTGATAAATCAAAGCCACGTGTAGCTATCTAACTTATTCGGAATCATAAAAAAGGGAATATAAAAAACCATATTTATTGTAGTTACACCAACAAATTCAAATAAGGAAATCGTGTACCTTGTTATCTTGTAAGTGTTATCATGATAAATACTCGTGTGAATGTGCACAACAACTCAATACTTAGGATTTGTACAAAATAATTTGGTGATCACGTCTGATCCTTCGGTTTTCCAGTGCTATTCTAATTTATTTTTATCTTTTCATTTTTATAACAAATATCTCATGTAGTACTAATCGGTTTTTTCAATATAAATATTTTTTTGTCAAATATCACAGATGATGCACTTGTTGGATACATTTCTTGGGTTATAGTTCTTCAAATCGGGATATATATCCCTAGGATGTGCAACCAATAATGATAATTTACGGACCAAATCATTTTCGTCCGATTTTTATTTTATAAATTTTGTATGAAATTTGAAGTGTGTGGTGGGAGGATAGTTGTGTTGTACGCATATAAAGGCCCATCATCAATTACCAATATTTGACGTTACAAGATACACTCTCAACTGAACTTAAACATTGTTGTAAATGATCTTCTCTTTACGCCGCACACACTAATCGTCTTATTATAAACATTTCCTCTCACATTTATAAAATAACTTAGGTCATTTTCCATTTTATCCTTGATCGTAAAGGCTTGCAATGATGATATGATATCAATATAGACTGAATATTATGTTAATTAAAGATACTTTTCACAATTCTATTGGATATGATACATATGAATCCAACTGCTTCAGCGTATATTAAAGACCCAAGAGATCCTATAAAATGTCTCTTAAATTTATAGTAAAAAATCGTTGATAGAAATAGAGATGAAGAATAACATAGGACGATGAATAGTTTATAGCAAACTCATATTAAATCTTTTTATCACTATTATAAGAATATTTACTACTATGTTTTATTTATTCCATTTATTCTTTAACTGTAAATATATGTAATCTCCATCGGAGGATAGATATAACTTTTTAGCAATTTCCCTTTAAATTAACATAGATTCTTTTTTGTTTCTTGTGTGATATGAGATGATCAGATTATTTGGTTCATAATTTTTGAAGTAGTCAACCGACTTAGCATACGATTATTCATCATTGTTCGTGAAATTTTTGACTAAATGTTTTTGGTCAGTTGTGTGAGTATTGGATCTTAGATTTCATTTACTCAAGTTTGTGATATGAAAATTTTAAAGATCATGAAGCCCTCACAACCACCTTAGAGTATTTTACTTGAGCAATGAATGCATTATATTGTATTAGAGAAAGATATTAGCTTATTTTTATTTTTTTCTAATATTTTTTATTTGTTCAATTCGGTTCCACCCTTTTCTTATATGCTCGTCTTTTTCATCATCTCGTCTTTAATGTATCCCTCATTTTATCTTCAACAATTATTTAAAAATATTCTACTACATGTTTAAAAATACTCTTTATCTTTAAAATATCCTTTTATATCTCTAAAAATATATTATATTTTTAAAATATCTAAATATATCTAGTCCACTATATTTTTAAAAATATCATATTATATTTAAAAATATATTATGATGTCTCTTTAAAAATATCATATTATATATTTACAAATATTATGTTACATCTTTGAAAGTATTATACTATATTTTAAAATATCATACCATATTGAGAAAATATAATTATAATCTCTTCATCTTCAAATAATTATTTATAAAAATTCTAAAATATTATTATCCATCTTCCGATCTTTTATCGTTCTGCTTTTTGTTTTTGTATTGTTATTAAAAAAGAAGAAAAAACAAATGGTGTGAGAAAATTATTAATTAAAATATAATTGAGTGAAGATCTACAACCTACAATTCTAATTCTCTAAATACATGCACTTATGGGAGAAATGCAATGGCTCTTGAGGGTTGAGATAGAAATAGTTCATGAGAGACTGTGTAAATTTTATAAAATTCACATAAAGGACAATCACAAAACATGCTTTATGCTTCTATATATAAAAATATTACAAAAGGGGACATAGACTGGTTACGATGATTATTACAATCGAATAAAGTCATTTGGCCATGCAAACAAATGTACAACCAAATCTTCTAATGCACGTTATCATGATGGGAAGTGTTTTAAGTGCCAAAATAAGGGTCATTATGTCAGTATATATCCTAATAAAAGAATAATGATGCTTAGAGATGATGGTAAGTTAAATACATAAAACAAATAAAAAAAATCATAATTTATGTTATCGTTAAAACATTATAAAAAAATTTCCACATATAGCGACATATTGGTTGCAAAAAATATTTGAGTGTGCAAGCCAAAGAAGAGGACAATGTATAGCGTGAAAATAAATTTCATATCTAGTGTCATATCAAAGACAAAATAGGCATCATCACTGATGGAGAGAGGCGTAAAAACATAGCAGACAATACCTTGGTAAGTTTTGGATTAAAACTAAGAAGTTTTCAAAACCTACAAACTGCACTGGTTAAATGATAGGGATGAATGGAACGTTATGAAGCAAATTCTGGTCTTGTTTCGCATTGGGAAATATAAAGATGACATGTTGTGTGATATTAAACCAATGCAAGCATGTGATATACTACTGAAAAAAGAAGAAGAACACCAATCAATGAGTGACCCAAACACTTATCTTAAAAAGGTTGAGAGTTTGAGAATATAAGATGAGAGAAAGTCATGTGAACTAGACTTAGTAGATCATGTTGAGTTTGATTTTCCCACTCATGTATGGGTTATTCAGGTCGGATCTTATATTTGGGTCAATCCTATGAGCCCACAAGCCCAAGAATAAACTGAGTCATTGGTCTACTCAAGTTACTGGTCACTCATTAGTTTCATTTAACCTATCTGAACTGCCCTTCAGATAAAATTAAAATCATTATGATATGCTTCAAGTGATATCCGATCTGATCATATAGCCCTCATAGCTCTTTAAAAAAATCTTTGGAAAAGCTAACCATGATTGATAATATCCGATATGCCTTCAAAGTGAATTTGAATATTCAATCAAACAGCTCAAAGGTTGCGACTTTATAACAGTTCTCTTTTAACGTGTCAAGTGGTAATTGGACCTTTTAGCTGTTTTTTCTGGGTACTTGTGTCTAAACATCAAGAGAGCTACATTTACTAACCTTTAATCAGAGCTAGAGGTCCATCTCCCCTAGGTAAAACACTAAATTACTTTTTAAACTATATAAATTTGATTTTTTACTATTTCTATTTGTAGTGTGAGAAAAAATTTCAAACTCTGTTTCTAGATAGAGAAATAAACCCTAATCTTGTAACTTTTGTCAGTTCTTCTATTTTCTCTAAAGTTTGTATATTCATGACAAGAATTGCCTTAATCAAATGAGGCTGGCTCAACCTGTCTGAGTTAAAGAACGAGAAAAGAGAAGTCATAATCGCTACCGGACTACCTGTTTCTCTTGGTGGATTGATCATACAAGAGTTACCAAATTCAGAATGGAGTTCATCATCCTGTAGACCATCAATAGTTTCCAGAAAAACTTCTCTTGCTCCATCTTTAAAAAATATTGAACCACCGGTACATTTAATCGAAAACCCTTGCACCAAAACTAAATCCGTTACCAGTTAGGCATGGGCATATGGGTATGGAACCGAAGAACCGAACCGAAATAATGGATTCGGTTCGGTTCCTGTTCCTTCTAAATACCCGTACGGTTCCTTATCTTAAATACCCACGGTTCTCGGTTCGGTTCGGTTCGGAACCGAGAACCGAACAATACCCATTAAGAACCGAATAAGCAATAATAATTTAGTTTAAATTTATTTATTTTAAATTATTTAAACTAATAATAAACAATATCACTAATCAGTAATAATTTAATTTATTTTAGTTTGCTCTCAAACCCTAATCGAATATCGATAGACTTTCATATATTTTGCCTCCTCCCATCTCGTAGCCTCCATCTTTAGAAACTCATATACCGACGTTTTTTCTTTTCCGATCTTCTCTCCACCGGTAGTGCCTAAGCGAATGTGTAATTTCTAATCTTAACCCTAAACCAAATGATGGAAAAATCGAGTTCCCGTTCATGCCCTAACTCAAAAACTGCAATGGAGGAGTCTAGATTATTTCTATCTCAGGTATTTTATTCTTATATTTTTGTTTTTCTCTAACGACATATTTTATTCTTGTAGTTTCGATTTATTGTTGTATCGACCGCAGTTATATAGTTGAACAGCTTTAAATTTTGCTTGATTTTGCTTATACAGTATAAGATTTAGGTATATTTTAAATCATAATTATTTTACTTTGCTGCAGTATTAGTGCTAAGTTTATATAATTGTTAAAGTAAATTACTTTGCAATTCCTGCATATTTTGTCGACTATTATATAATTTCAAATTTTATATTTTATATAATTGCAATTCTACACTTTACTATTGCTGTTGCAGTACTAAATTTGCAATTTTAGACTTTATTGCAATTTGCTACTGCAGTATTGCAATTTACTGTTTTACTGCAATTTTACACTTTTGCAATTTGCTACTTTACTCCGATTTTCTACTTTACTGCAATTTTACAATTTTGCAACACTGCAATTTGCTGTAGTTTATTTATAAGTAAATTATTTTATTCAATTTAGTACTTTACATTTTATTGCAATCTGTTGCGGTACTAATATTGCAATATTAAAAAGAACAGTATTAATTTAGTATTGTACTGCAATCTGCTGCAGTATTAATTTAGTACTGTTCTTTTTAATATTGCAATATTAGTACTTATAAAATATAGTATTAATACTGCAGTAAATTATAAATTATTAATCATTTTTAGTATTTACATTGTTGTTTACTGTCGATTTTTTTTTGCAGATGGATTCTTCCGCGTATCCTACGGATGATAATATTGAACCGGTTAATGAAGATATTAATTTTGAACATGAAGCTGATACCAATAACCAATATAAAAGGAAAAAATATCCGGAAGAAAATGAAGGAGGATCTAAATCGAAGAAACAAGTCCAAGAAAGATCATGGGTTTGGAAGCATTTTAAGAAGAAGAAAGATAACCTAAACAAATGCAATTGTAACTATTGTGGGAGAGAAATGGCGTGTCCTTCAAGTTCAGGTACCTCTAACCTAGTGAAACATTTGAAATCATGCAAGAAATATCAATACTATTTGTAATTTCAAATTTGGATAAATTTCTGGATCAATTATTGTAATTTGGAGGTTGTAATGTGTAACTTGTTATGGGTTATTTTGTTGTTTATTTTTTGGTTCCATTCAGATCTAGTTCATTTTAAAATTTTGGTTCCTTTCGGATTAGGTTCCAAACGGTTCTTTTGGGTACAAAATAATCATTTGGTTCCTTTCGGATTTGGTTCCAAACAGTTCTTTTGGTTACAAAGTAACCATTTGGTTAAGTACCCATACCGAACCGAACAAAGAGGAACCGAACCGAACCGAATTTTAATCGGTTCCTAAATGGGTACCAGCTCTACAGAACTGAAAGAACCGAACCGGACCGAACCGAAGAACCGAATGCCCATGCCTATTACGAGTCGTAAAAACTTCATATTCTTTCATCTCTATGGGTCGGACGTAGGAGAAAACACACCTAGAAGGATTACCATGCTTTCTAAAACCAAAAGTGTAACTTCATCTACCATGGATACAGAAAAACTCACTGAAGGTTCTAAAATCGTAGAACCTCCAGTGTTGCCTACTTTAGATTCAAATCCATCAATCCCATCCATCGATTTTTATCGTATTAAAAACAGAGGATATTGGACTCAAATAATGGATGAGAAGATGGATTTTAACAGGCAATATACCCCATTAGAGTTATTTGGTCATACTGGAGACATCAGTATAGTTCGAGAAAAGAAAGAGAAAGTAAGATCGGCATATGCCGAACCACTTCCGGAGTGCCTTGTGGGGCGAGTGGGGTCTAACTTCTCCAAGGTCAGTGTCAAATATCTGTTGGCTTTTCAAAGTATTTCCTATGTGTATACCTATACAGCTGAATTGGACAGAATCAGGAAAAATGGGGTTTTTAGAGTCTGTCAAGGGAAGGATTCTTAACCCCGATGAGACTCCAATAGATAGTCAAAGTGGGGAGCTAGTTGTATATACTGAAGTTCCTAACTGAGGCCTTTAGTTCCCTTTGGACCCAGATATTGTGAGATACTTCCATTTGGTGAGGTTATGCCCAATTCAGTTAAGTCCCAATGCCTAGTATACATTATTAGCCAACATCATAGCTTCAAGGTAATCTAAAATTTTGATGCTTATGGAGCAATTTGTTGGTGTGGCCAGTCTACATCGAAACTATCATATATTCTTTTATTATTTCAACATGGAGAATAATTATAAAGTTGTTGATGACCTGCTGGAGTCTTACACGCCATGAAGTACCCAATTTCTCTACATCAGCGGTGCTTGGGAAAATAGCAAGACGATTAGAGCTAAGAAAAACCCAAGTTTGCTGACCAGATATTGAAGAAGTTCAGGTTAACACTTTACAATTTTCTTTACTGTGTATTGATATTAAACTTCACATTAGACGTTGATATTAAATTTCACATCCGATGTTGATATTAAATTTCACATCAGATTTGTCTTTCAGTGTTTTCAAAGATGTTCTCAGAATATTTAGTAGAGGGACGAACCACTTTTACAAAGCCAAATTTGTGGGCCACAGAGAATTGGGGAACTGGTTTCCATAATTATTTTATTGCAGTAAATATGGTGAGGGCCCATCTGTGGAGAACAAGATCAACTAGGGAGCTCTCATGGGAACAATTTACCAGTCATCCTAAAGTTGCTGATATCTTCAAAAGAACAGAGGAAAAAGATGGTGAGCTTTATTTTCCAGCTAGGAACAAGGCTTCTAGCCATCTTGACAAAATTAAGAAGAAGAAAAGTGATGATCCCTCTTAAGAGCTTCCCGATGTGGGTAGTTCAGGACTGTCAGGAGAGATTGATGCAGCACTGGTGGATGTTGTTGCGGTTACTGTGGGGGAGGCTAAAGAGCCATCACACTCTCCAATGGTTAAGAGGAATAAAAGGCAGAATATGAGCATATGGGGTAGTGATAAGAGAGCGAAAAAGAAGAAGAAAATTTCCATCAATTCGAAAATCATACTCCGACCCGAAGTCTTTCTTTCGATTACTCCTATCAAAATTCCTTCCCAAGAAGAGGTACATGTTGATCCTCTCTGTCCAACGTTTCCTACTGCTGACCAACCTTCTACTGAAGGCGAAGTGAATCTAGAGGACTTCGGAAATTTGTATCTAAATGAGTTTGATAAAGAGGATTTTGACAAGACTTTCCCCCAATCCACTACCATCGCCAATGTCGTGATTTATGATGGTGAATCCTTTGAATTCTCAAGTGAGCATGATACTCTGGGCTATGCAATTTTAGGTTATATAAGGTTAATCGTTGACTTAGATAGGCAAGTCATACCTCAAGCCAATGATATTGTTTCCCTTCGTAGTAACAATCAAGAATGAAGGATTCCATCACGGTCCAATGAAGCAAGGTTGGGACTTTGAGAAAGGAAAATAAACAACTTAGTGATGATTTGGTACAAGCTAAGTTGGATCTTGAAATATCAGGGGCTATAGATACTGAATAGCAATCTACCACTTCCAAAAAAGTTGATTCATTGAAGAAAAAACTAACCAATGAGAAGAGTTCCAACGATCAATTATCCAATGAGAAAAGAGAATTACAAGATCTTCTCAAGAAAAATGATGATGAGATTATTTATTTGAAATAGACAAAAGCCCAAGACATAACCGCTGCAAGGAATGAGTATGCTAAGGGGTTGTTAAAATTTATGGAACAGAGGGAAGAATCTATTAAATCAGACATGGTCCGATTATTTTATGAAACGTTTCCCAAACGGTCTCTTGGGAATCTCTGGAGTTTTGTGCCCTATGAAGAAATTCCCTTTCATACTATGGCACAAATCGATAAACACAACATCTCAGATGAATCCGAATCTGATGACGAAGTTGAAGAGGATTTAGGTGATGACAAAAAATGAGAGAGAATAAGGCAGTGCTGAGAAGAAAACCAAAGGGAACGAGCCCTAAGGTTAACTATTTTTGTTGTGTTTGTATTTTGAATCAAAGTCCTTGGAGTATGTAAGGAATTTTGTTGTTTTCATATCGGATTTTCTAGAAAATTATTGTACGTACAAGTCCTTATGGTCTACAAGGAATTTTTGTAATGTGCATCAGATTCTTTTCTATGATCCTATTTGTATTTCATGCCGTCTTTACTTTCATTCACTTTGTATTTTTCATTGTCTTCTTTTATACTTCTATTAATACTGATCGTATTTGAACATGATAAAACCATATACATATGTTAGATCCGATCAAAGAATTAAAAAGTATTTTCTTTAGAGAAATTAAATACAAAATCAATCTTGCATTTATTCGAGCCATTCAAAGGTAATCCATTTGAAGGTAATACATATTTCATCAGAGCCATTCAAAGATAGTCCATTTAAAGGTAATAGGTATTTTATAAATATATAATCCATCTGAGCCATTCAAATGTAGTCCATTTGAAGAAAATATGTGTTTAATAAATCTTTAATCCATCAGGTGTTTAATAAGTCTTTCATCCTTCCGATATTAATAAGTCTTTAATCCATCAAATCACCACGAAAACAATTTTTTTAAAAAAAGACAATGATAGTATATTGATTGAGATCCGGGCACCTCATTAAAACCTCCTTGCGTTACCAGGGTAGGAAAGAGTATGCCCCTAAATATTTACATTGAATTAAGGCAAAGTAAATATTTACAAGATAAGTTTATTATAAGTCTAACCTGAGATACTCCATATTCCAATGATGCTTCAACATGTTTCCTTGTTTGTTTTGGAGTCTGTATGTTCCTTGCTTAACTCTTTCACATACGATGTATGGTCCTTCCCAATTCGGAGCCAAATTTTCGAACTGCGTCTCCTTGGTATGCAGTAACACTTTTCTCAACATTTTATCTCCAACTCGAAAATCTCTTCTTTTTTAGTTTGGATGCAAATTTTCTCCTCATCAAGCCTTGATAATGTGTAGTTCTTAAATGTGCTTTCACTTTTTTATCTTCAACTAAATCCAACTGAGCCCTCATGGCTATCTCACTCTCTCTTTCAAAATAATTTTAAACTCCAAAGGAAGGAAGAGTAACTTCTATAGGTGTTATCGTATCCATCCCATAGACTAGATCAAACAAAGACTTATGTATGGTTGTATGAGGAGTGCTTCAGTATGCCCATAGTACTTTTTGGGCTTTGAACAGTACATCGTCCCTCGACTATTGCGTTTGGAGACATATAGTCCCTTGACTTTCAAATGTCCGTTGACAGTCCCTGGACTATCGCGTTTGGATAAAGTTAGTTCACCAGATCCTCTGATTCATGAGAGGCTGCCACCTGTCACCATAGTCCCCAGAATTTTGTATCACCAGTAGTCCCTTGAGTTTAGTTATGCGTAATATTCTACCTTTTGGGTTTGATCAAAACTCAAGGGACTAGTGGTGATACAAAAATCTAGGGACTATGGTGACAGGTGGCAGCCTCTCATGGATCAGATGGTCTAGTGGACTAACTTTATCCAAACGCGATAGTCCAGGGACTGTCAACGGATATTTGAAAATCAAAGGACTATCCCACCAAACGCGATAGTCGAGGGACGCTTTACTGTTCAATGCCTACTTTTTGTAAGTAACTTGACCATTTTCCAGCAGCTCTTACTAAATTCTTTTTTAATCCTGACAGACTGTCCGATTTTCCACTTCAACTTGTCCATTGGCTTGGGGATGAAAAAGAGAAGAAATACAGTGATGAATTCTTCTCGAAGCAAAAAATGCATCCATATATTTGTTATCAAACGGAGGACCATTGTCTATGGTGATGCGTTTGGGAATACCAAATTGGCAGCATATGTTGGAGAGAATAAATTTAGTGACTGTTTTAGATGTTGTTCCAAAAAAAATGTGCCACTTCTACCCATTTGGAGAAGTAGTCTATTGCCACAATCATGGTACGATAACCCCCTAAAGCCATTGGAAAGGGCCCAACTAGATTAAGTTCCCATCTATCAAAAGGTATAGGCTCATATATTGATTTCATGGGCACTACTGGCACATGAATTGCATTTCCATATCTTTGACAAGGATCACATCTTTTTACCAAATATTTAGCATATGTCATAGTCGTAGGCCAATAATATTCGTCTATTAATACTCTTCTAGTCAAAACTTTATAGCCACAATGTGCTGACCCTTCGCCATCATGTAATTCTGATAGAATATTTTGAAACTCATTGGGTCCAAAAAAACATAGTAAAGGACTGCTGAAATATTTTTTATAAAGAACCCTTCGACGAACTAGAAAACCACGAGCTTTGTACTTTATTTTCTTGGCCACAACCTTGTCAGAAGGTAGAACTTCATAAGTGATAAATTCTTGTATTGCACTTTTCTAATCTTCAGAAAGTACCTCGGATACGTGCAGATTTTCTCCTACTTCACCCTTGTTTCTTGTGGTTACATCTATGAAAGGACATTCTTGCATAAGAATCCAAAGGTACGCTTCAGAATATGTTATAGTGGCTAAAGAATCTGTCGTGGCGTTTTCTGATATGGGGATATGCTCATCTCTGATATATTTAAAATCGATGGTGACTTGCTTTAGCACTTGCATATATTTTATCAAGTGATCTTTCCTGGTTTTAGATGAGAAGTTGCGAATCACTTATCAGTCAGACTCTTTTAGCCCCACAAATTTGAGCTAACCTTAAACCAACTATGAACACTTCATATTCTAACTCATTGTTTAATGCTCTGAAGCCAAAACATATAGCTTGGTACATGGTATCACCATAAGGAGAGGTTAAGCAAATTCCAGCTACACATCTCATTGTACAAGATCCACCATCAGTTCGGATCACCCATTCCTTTTTAAATTTTCTGACTTGAGCTTCTTCATGAGGTCTCTTATAATGAAATTCCACTAAAAATATAGCCACAAGTTGAGCTTTGATTGCAGTCCGAGGTGCAAAGTCAATATCATAGTCTCCAAACTAAACTGACCATTTAGTCATCCTCCCAATATATCAGCCTTTTGTAGTACATATTTCAGGGGAAAAGAAATCCAAATTGTGATAGAGTGTGCTTAAAAGTAAGGTCTCCAAAAGGCATTTCAGACAGGTTAAATGAAACTCAATGTGTGAACAATAACTTGAGTGAGCTAACAACTCAACTGTGCGCCTAACACATTGATTCTTGGGTTTGGGGCTCATAGGATGGACCTGAATATAAGATTTGGCCTGAATGACTCATGGATTCGAGAAAAAAGTATAAATACCACAACCAACAACATTTAATGGGTTGTAATTTTTCTAGAAACATTAAATACAAGTATACACCTCATTTCTCTCACTACTCTTGAAAAAAAATGCTTAATATCAACTAGCTAAAAGATCTTTTATTTTTTACCCATAAACTAGATTTTTTCCATCACCAATGTTAATTAAAGATATTTTTCACAAGTCTATTGGATATGATACTTATCAAGCCTGACTTCTTTTGTGCAAGTTAAAGACTAGATTCACAATATCTTTAAATATATTTATTATTATTAGATTTTAATGATATTTATTACTAGCTTTTATTAATTTCATTAAAACAAAATCTTTAAATATATCTAATCTCCATTAGAGAGGGGATGCAATTTTTTAATAAAATTCTAATAATTTTTTTCTTAAGTGAGAGTGATTCTTTATTTGTTTTTTGTGAAGTTTTTTATCTTTTTGTTGTGTAATATATGATTGATCAGATGTGATTGGTGCATAATATCCAAATAATCAACCGGCTTATTAAAGGATTTTCATCTCTGTCTGTTGCGCATTCGACCAAACTTCTTACTTACGTTGTGCGAGTATTGGATCTTCGATTTAATATATCCAAAATTCGTGCTACGTAAGTTTTCAAATCGTATAATGTACTACAAATTATACTACAACCAACCAACACAAACTTTTCTTTGGACAATTTTCACACCATGATGTATCTTAAATTCATTCAATCGATTCGAATTAGTGTCATATTCATAAGTAAAAAACAAATATATATATATATATATATATAATCGGTACGCAAACATATTATTTTAATATCTTCTTACAAATGTCAATTATTTTAATACTGCAAACGTTATATAAATCTTCTACCAACCATAACATAATATTAGATATGTATATGTATTTGAACTGATCTTTTAAGACATAATCTTTTTGTTTGCTCTACTTTTCGTACTTAAAAAAGATGTTGCCTCCGTATATTAATTATGTTGAAAATAACTAATCTAAACGTTTAGTTTATATTTTAATAAGTATGTGACTTGATTTTAAGGTTTAAAATGTTGCTCAATAACATTATGTATAAAAATTTTAAAACTAGAAATAGAATAATATTTTTCAAATAATAGATTAAAGAAAAAAACTAACTTGAATAAAGAAAGGAAAAAAATTGGATTATTTACAACAAAGAAAGAGGAAAAAATAAGAAACGTAACGTTGCTATGTTAAGATGCAAAATTATAAAAAAAAAATATATATATATATATACAAAACGTGAGAAAAGGAATAATAGTCGGGACTGCTTATATGCGATTGAAAGCGAGAGAGCAAATGCAAATTGAAAGAAACACCCAGTTTATATAACAAGACAGTGGCAACCGCCCAAGGTATTTCATATGGTTCTTTGTTATCTTCCGGAATGGCCTTTCGCAATGTTTGCATCTATTTCATGGTATGGGATGGGTTGGACTTGCATAGAATAGAACTAAGTTCATTTAAATTTAGATAAATTTTAAATATTATTTTTAAATGTATTAAAAATAAACAAAAATATCATACAAATAACTACTGCGGGTTGGCATTGAAGTCAGATAGGAAATGACATAAACACCATAACAAACCAAATAAAAGTGAAAAAGAGAGTAAAAAAGGTTGATAACGGACCGGCCAATATGAGCATCCTAAAAAAACCGAATATAAACAAATTAAATTAGAATAGGTAAAAAATAAAAAAGCTAGTCCATCTGAATTTATTTTTAAAACAGAAGCGTTCAGCCAGTATACACTAAAGCAAGTGCAGAAAAAAGACATACCGTTTTCTAGGGTATATACGAAGTACGAATATATAAATTTTGATTTTTAAGTAGGAATAAATCAATTGATTTATAAAAATAAAGTTGAAAAATAAAAAAATAAATCGATTAAGAGTATGTAAATAATAATCTAAAATACATGTAGATGACTCGGATAGGATCGTAAAGAAAAACAAATGGAGTGCCTAAATTAGGATATCGCTAGTTTCTAAAAATACCAGATAAGAGAGCATCTAGTAATAAAATAATAGGACTAAAAACAGAATATATATATATATATATATATATATATATATATATATATATATATATATATATATGAATGAAGACTATGCTAATTAAAAGAGTATCAATTGGTAGTAATTAAATGGAATTGAGGATCACTGAATCTTAACCACGGCTCTCAAAAGAAGGCAAACTAGTGAACCATCCGGAAGATGAAGATAGTTCAAAGATGATCACAAGGCAACTGTACTTGAAACCATTGGGCAGCTTATCTGGGCCTGAGGTAGTCTTCGTCTTGACAAAGAAGCTGTATTGAAGCTTATTCGCCAAACTAAACGCATGAACAAGATAAAGAGCGCGTTTCAAGCTCGGCTGAATGGAGCGAACACAGAGCAAATGTGGGTGAATTATGATATTTTCTCATCCTCGTGACCGAAAACTACAAACAAAATCCTGTTTCAATAATAGTGGAGGACTTCCCAATCATCATGTTCATTGTCAAAGCATCGACTAACTACACAATTCTAGTTTTGTTCATACATTAATATAGTATATATCAATGTTCAAATGTTGTGTTGTCCGGATGTGCATCTCCTCTCTTTCCATTTCTATTTTTCTCTTCTTCTCTTCTATATCATCTATAACTTAACTTTCTTTTTATCCATCATCCTTCCTGCTATTCTTCTCAACTCTAGTATCATTTCCACTACTGTGTTAACCATCCAACAGGCCATCAAAGCGAGCAATGCCTCTCTCTCGAGTGACCGTCAGCAATATTTCACTGTAATCCACTCCACTAGCCACCCTTTGGTCCAAGTGCCTCAGCTCAACCCTATCCCATCGTCCTCGCCATTCCCAGAATCATTCCCTGGAAGAAACAGTAAGGGGCATGCCTTCTCCCGCCCATCCAAAGCCCACAGACCCTTAGGAATTCGTCTTGACCTTCCCTCCTCCTTGAAACCAAGCAGTTCTTTTAAAAGTCTCATACCCAGCAGCAACTCTATTCAGCCTCACCTAGCCGCTGAATCTGCCTCCATGGTAAACCTCCCTCAGCAAGGTCCCCTTCTTCTAACCCCGCTTCAACACAGATCATGGGCTCAGGTTGTCTTTCGTCCTGATACCGAATCCTCTATGAAAATTGAAAAAACTGAATCTATTGAAATCGACAATGGTGTTCTCGTGTTCCCTGATGACGCTCTGACCGGCGACAAAGAAGACTGGGCCAAATGCCTCTCAGGCTACTTCCTCTCCAAGAAGCGGGTTGTCTCCCATGTTCAAGCTCTGGCCAACCAGATATGGAGCCCTTTTGGTTTGCAAGAATGCAACCCCTTCAGGGCACTACTTCTTCAGGTTTTCATTTGCTGACAGTGCCACTGGAGTCCTGGAAAAAGCTCCCTGGATTATTAGCAGTCACCCTGTGCTCCTAAAGAAATGGGCTCCCATGGAAACTCTGACCAAAGAAGCCTTAAAGATTATCCCGTTGTGGGTCAAGTTCCATGGCATGCCCCATGAGCTCTGGTCGGAAAAGGGTCTGGGAATCCTAGGAAGCTATTTAGGGACCCTCTATCTACGTAGATAGCCAAACCGCCGCAGATCCAGACTCAACTACGCCATATTTTGTATCATCATGCAAGCCTCATCACCATTTATGTCAAGCATCACCACTTCCTTGGAAAAGACCACACGATCCAAGTGGAATTCCTAGGGCTTCCTACGATCTGCAAGGGCTGCCTTTCCTTTGGCCATGCAACTGCTGCCTGTCACTTGCCAGCGGAACCACCAACCACTGCCTCCCCGACCCGCGGGCTAGGAAAATAACCTATAACTTACCATGTCCCCTCCCACACCACTCTCTCGAACTCAAGCAACAGTGAATCAACCTTGCCAGAAACTCTTCGCCGTATAACCACGCAAAGTAACTGGACCAAAAGTTATATCATCGCCAGCAACAGCCCCGCAGATGCCCAGATAGACCAGGAAATGGTTGATCCATCATCCTCTGAAATTACATCTCCAAGACCGAAAGCCGCAAGTAATGCGGCTGCTGCAAGTAATGCGGTTACTGCAAGTGTGTATGGGGACACCCCAATGTTGTATTAGATATCTTTTACCTTATTATCTTTTAACTGTTTGAATAAAAATCGCTAGTTGGAACGTTAGAGGGTTGAACGACCAGGTCCGTCAAAAAGATGTTAAAGATTTTGTTTTCTCTATTGGTATTAACGTCATATGCCTGCTTACAACTAAAGTTAAAATTGACAACATTATGCATATCATGACCACCATGCTACCTTTTCGGCGCTACGTCTCAAACCATAGTTGCCATCATCTAGGTAGGATTTGGATAGCTTGGAACCCAAGCATTTTCCAAGTCACTGTTAAAGACACCACTGCCCAAACCCTTCAATGTGACCTTTATTGGACTACCAGAAATACCTCCTTCCATCTCACTTCTATGTATGGCTTTAATGACCTATCTGACCACCTCCCTCTTTGGAGCACCCTTTGCTCTTATGGTCTTAGAAATTCCCCCTTCCCTTGGTTAGCCATTGGGGATTTCAATGCAATCAGGAACCCTCATGAAAGAACTAATGCCGACCTGCGCTAGAGCAACTCTATTGACATGTTTAATGATTGCTGTCGGAGGTGCTGCCTTGACGACCTTAATGCGTATGACTTCCAATTTTCCTGGTTTAACCACCAAGAGGATAACCCCATCTCCCTCGGATTGACAGATCTCTTGTGAATGCGGTCTGGGATGACGTCTTCCCTAACTCTTATGCGCACTTTGATCTCCCCAGAACCTCCGATCATACCCTAATTATCGTCCATCTCACAATCTCTTTTATATCCTCCCCCAGACCTTTTAAGTTCTTTAATATGTGGAAATCCCACCCAAATTTCCATAATCTTGTTTCTGATAACTGAACTCTCCCCTGAGCCCCATGAAAGTTGTCGTTTTCAAGCTGGCCAGACTCATTCTCGTGCTCTCATCGCTAAACAAGACGGAGTTTAGTGACATCAGACATAGAGTCGAGGAAGCAAAATCTACCATTGCTCTCGCCCAAGAAAATATATTCTCTGACCCCTCAAATAGGACGCTTATATCCATTGAGAAAGAGGCGTCAAATACTTATATTTTTTGTAGTCATGCGGAAGAATCCTTCCTCAAGCAAAAATCCAGGAAAACCTGGCTTAAACTTGGGGACAGGAATTCAAAATTCGTCCATAATAGCATTAGGGCTTATAAGGCTCGTAATAAAATCCTCTTGATGACCACCCCAGGTGGTTCCTCGAGCTCAAACCCCCTCACCATCTCTTCCACCTTTCAAAATGATTTCCTCCACCAGCTCGGCTCTCCAAGTAAACCCAACTACCTTGAGCCGGGCAGAATCAAGGCCTTAATTAATTCTTCTGTTCCCCCTGACCTGAGTGCCGAGATGATTAAACCCATCTCTGAAGTCGAAATCAAATCGGCCCTTTTTTACATCTACAACGATAAAGCTCTGGACCCTGATGGCTTTAGCGCAGGCTTCTTTAAATCCTGCTGGCCCCTCATTAGCAAATATATTTGTGCCAGGGTCAAGCACTTCTTTGAAAAACGAAGGATAACCCCGGATTGGAACAAGACCCTAATTTCTCTCATCCCTAAGATTGACTCCCCCTCTCTTCCCTCGGAGTATAGGCCGACTGCTTGTTGCTATTGTTATTTATAAAATCATCTCAAAAATGATTGCCTCTAGAATCAAATCGGCACTGTCGGTGCTAATCGACCCCTCTCAGTCCTCCTTTGTTCTGGGCCGTTCCATTGTGGACAACATCCTTCTCACCCAAAACCTCTTGCATGGCTATCAATCTAACCGTAAAGGTCCCAGATGCGCCCTCAAGATCAACCTTATGAAGGCCTTCGACAACATCAAATGGGAAGTTGTTCTTGATATCCTCTTAGCCATGAACTTCCATATGCCCATGATAAATTGGATTATCCAATGCATCACCTCCACCTCCTATTCGGTTTGATTATTAATGGTGAACCGATGAATTTCTTTCCCGGGAGAAAAGGTCTTCGACAAGGGGACCCTCTCTCGCCATACCTCTTTGTTATTGTTATGCAGGTCCTCTTGAGAATCCTCCAAGAGAAAAGTCAAAACCCTTCCTTTGGATTCCACTGGAAATGCCACAAGCTCTAGATCATCAACCTCTGTCTTACGGACGACCTCATGATCCTCTGCAGGGCCAACCTCCAATCTATTGATCTAATCCTCGAAGGTCTCGCTGAATTTGCGGCAATTTCCAGCCTTCATTTGAACCCATCAAAAAGCACCATCTTCTTCTCTGGCACCTTCCCCAACACCAAGCTCAACATCCTTAACCGCATAAATTTCAAAGAAGGTTCCCTCCCAGTCATATACCTCGGCATGCCTCTCATTTGGTCTCGCCTCTCCTACAACGAATGTTGACCCCTTTTCTTGAAAATCACCAACAGAATCAACTCTTGGACCTCCAAGCATCTTTCCTATGTCGGTCATCTCCAACTTATTAATTCAGTTTTCTTTGCTAGCCAGGTCTACTCGTCATCAATCTTTATCCTACATGCGCGAGTCCTCAAAGAGCTCTCTCAATTGCTCAGTCGATTTCTTTGGTCAGGACCTGAAATGAAAGTTTCTGGTGCCAAGATATTCTGGAATAAGCTCACTGGGTCCAAAGAGGAGGGCGGCCTTGGGATCCCAGATCTAAAAATCTGGAATCAGGCAGCCGCCCTCAAACTCCTCTGGTCCATTCTTATTAAAAATAAGAACTCCCTATGGACACAATAGACTCTAATGGAAAAAATTAAATCTAAATGTTTCTGGACCCTCCCAACGCCCTCGTCTGCAAGCTGGAGTTGGAAGAATATCCTAAACCTCCGGAGCAAAGCCTCAAATATCTATCGCGTCATAATTGGAAATGGATCCAACACTTCGATTTGGCACGACCCATGGCTATTCTCTACATCTTTTGTCAACCGCTATGGCTCTTCAATCCAGAACCTCTCCAAACTCAGAAACTTAAGAAAAGTTGAAGATATTTGCAGAAATGGTACCTGGGCCTGGCCCTCCCATGCCAGAGCCCCCAACCGCCACCTCCAAGATCACCTGGGTGAAATCATCTCAGCCCTCAGAGATCTTCCGCGTACCACCTCCCTACCTAATAAATTCATCTGGATCCCGAACAACTCAAAACCAACCTTTTCTGTCAGCAGCACTTACACTACCCTTAAGCACTCAAATGCAAAGGTCAGCTAGGCAAACCTAACCTGGCATAAATACTCTATTCCCCGACACTCCTATATAACCTGGCTTGCCATTCACAGCAAACTCTCCACCAGAGATAAGCTTTTAACTTTGGGCCTAGACTGTCCGGCCTCCTCTGTCCTCTATAACAACATGCCCGAAACACTAGATCATCTTCTCATCCTCTACCCTTACTCCTCTGCCATCTGGGAGCTCTTATCCCAAAACTTTTTTTTATACCGGATTAATCTGCGGTACATCTCATAATTTGTTTTTGTTAATTTCTTTTTAGTTTAAAAAGTTACACCAGACAAAGTGCAGCTTTGTTTGACCTATTTTTATTGGAAAAAAAACTATCAAAACCTAGATCTCACTCTGTGTTTAGATCGGAACCTTTCTTTATTACTTTTAGTTTATGTTTTGGTTTGATATGATAAAATGGATAGAATTTATGGATTTGGACTTGATGCATCTATTGTAATGTATCGTGCTAGAATAAGGGAGTGCAATTTTATTAAATTAAAAAAATAAAAAATATTAAATATATCAGATGAAATGTATAAAATATTAAAATATGTATCTTATAAGATCATCGACTATATGAATCAAAAATAATTATAAAAAAATTGATAATAAATTTATATTGTTTATTATTTATTTATTTTTAATTTTATAAAACTAAGGAAAGTATGATAATAAGATATTCATTAAAACATAAGAATTTATTCAATACTTTCTTATTAAAATGGTAAAGAAGGAATGTAAGATTTTATTGAATTTAAAAAATATAAAAACTCTAAATATATTGAACTGAAGAATAAAAGGTGATTATTAAAAGTTTGATTTGACCTAATTTAAAATTTAAATAGTTTATAAATTTATAATTTATTGAATATTACAATATTTCTTTTATTACGATATATAAAATTAGAATTTCCAAAATAAATTATACTAACTTATATATTTAGATTTAATGTCTCAGTTAATATATCAATATTTGTATTTAAAATTTAATGAATATAATCAATAATCAAGTAATTTTAAAATAGTATTATCAAATAAATATTGTAATTTTTGGCTTTTCATAAATTTTATTTTATAACTATTTTATTTTAATAATTAAATTATATTATACAATATTTTATATATATAAATGAAAAATCATTATGTTATTTTATGATAAAGTTCTAAAGTTTAACGACTTAACAACTTATATGGGTGCTTTTGAGCTCTTCATCTTTGGTTTCATTTTATTTGGATTTGTCTTTGTTCAATTTTGTTTGTTTACATTAATTTTGTTGATGTTGCTATTTAATTTAGGGTTAAATTCGTAGAGATGAGACAGTATACGAAGAGGCAGATATTATTCTATTTATTTTTACAGATTTTAATTTAGTTCCAAAATTAGGTTGGTGGTTTAATTTTTTGTTCATTGTTGTTGGCGGTTTATTTAATTTTTTTGCTCATACTCATGCATGAATTGCAGGTATGAATTTTATAATTATTCTATTTCATAATTTTCAATAAAATTTAATTTATTCTGAAAATTGTATTACTTTCTAATTTTCAAATGGAAGAAGATAGACATAAACTTTTAATACATAATATTATTAAAAAAATATGTAACTTACTTTTAGCTTGAAAATACTGGTTTTGGGAATAAACGACAAAGTCTAAAGTTAATTTTGGTCTCCGTAAAAAATAAAACTAAAAATTGAGGTTTGTCGCTAAAACAACTGATTCCTAAATACCATATCGGAATCAGTTGTTTGTCGCTAAAACCTGCAGAAATTAAAGTTTATGATTAAAAATAAAAATAGAATAACTATATCATTTCATTTACAAAAAAAAATAACATGTAACTTTTTTCAAATACGGAGAAAATAACATATTTGCTGGATTTCACCCTAAACAATAATCTACTAAAAAAATATAACAAACTATAAACTATAAATTACTAATATGTCAATAATCTCGAACATATTATGATACGTTCAATTATAACTATAATCGATTAACATGTCAATAACAATTCCATATGTTAAGCTATTCGAGATTCAAATTATAATCCGTCAATTACAAATTATAATCTACAAATGTGTCGATAACATTTTAACTATTTGTGTTTCATATTTTGAGTTTAATAATAAAATAATATTTGTAATATTTTATTTATCTATATGTAATATTTTGTAAAAGGATTATTTGTAATTTTTCCTTTACATATGTTTTCTTTGGTAATATCTAACTTATATTTTGTTTATATATATAACCCGTGACAACACGTATGATATTTTCCTAGTAATAAGTAAAAGAAAGTATAGTAGAGTTTGGGTGTGGCTAAACTTTTATCTTAAAACTACACTATTTATCTTAGTTTTTTATTCTTTTGATTTTTTACAAAAGAAATTATATTTTTAAATTTTTTGTTTTTAAAGAATTTAGTGAAAAGTAGGTTTCTTGTTTTAGAAACATAAAATTTAAATACAAATAATCTACATTTAAATCCAATTTTCTTTTAATCACCATTTTTTGAAAACAAGTCTTTCTATTTGTATATCAAAACCAAGTCTAATTTAAACCCCAAAAGGTATGAAATTTTTATACCGCTGCTAAGATAGTACACCAACGGTATCAAATTTTCAGATACAAAAGATTCGCAGCTGTATTAAAAAGTCGCGAAGATACGAAAAACAGGAAAATCCTAGAATATTATTTGAATGCAAGAGATTTGGAACGTATACGAAGTTTGTAGACCCAAAATATCTTAAAAAGAAGTCTGCCGGAACCAAGAAATGTGGGTTTCTTTTTAAGCTTAAAGGAAATATAATAACTTATGAAGAATGGTCATTGGAGGCCGTGTGTAGAGTTTATATAAAACTATGAACTTCGGTAAGGTCATTCGTACTTGTGAAACTTTTCTAAAATAAGAGTTGGAATTTGTTCTTAGTTCTACCAATATGGGAACTCGTCTTTGTGGATTTTGGATATAGTGAAAATGTCGAACCCTAAGAATTCATCGCCCATGCGCACAATATAAGTGGTCAGCTAAAAAACCGAAAGATCGAGAAGAACAGCTGCTCGTCGTTGCAATACTTGTTAGTTGAACTCAAAAATTCAAATTATTATGAATGTCATAGACCAAGCGAAGACAAAATTCATATCACAATTGAGCTTTTATTCACACACTGGTTAGTTTCGATTTGTTACAGACGTTTCCAAAAGTGTTAATAATGGGTAACACCTACAAGATAATAAGGTACATGATGTTGTTGTCTGAGGTTATTGGAGCCACTCGTACTAGTATTTATACATCAAATTTTCATTTATATTTTGCGGAGAAATTGACAACTACAAGTGGGTATTTGAATGTTTTCAATCGTTAATGGTAATAACCTCATCGAACAAGCATCCATTATTTTGACGGATCGAGACTTAGCGTTGATGAAACTGGTCAAAGAATTTTTCCCTAATGCAGCCCACATGATATATCTATAGCATATTAACATGAACGTTCTAGGAAAAATATTAAATGATAGAGAAGTCTCAAATTATTTTTAAAATATAGAATAAGATAATGACGTCGGAGAATGAACTCTCGTTCACTAACCGTCGGTCGGAAATGCTCTGTAACTTCAACGATTATTAGAAACTAATTGAATACACCGACACTTGGTTAGAGCCTTACAGTGATAAGTTTATCACGTAGAAAACTAACAAGTTCTTGCATTTCGGTAATCATACTACAACCGCGTGAATAACGCTCATTCCACCCTTAAATTTTCTTGGTAAAAGCAAAGGTAACTATGATTCGTTTTAGTTTAAGATGCATAGTTTTCTCAAATTTCAATATGAACTAATTAGATAATCATTTAAAAATAGTTGACTTATAGCCCAATATAAATTCACAGATAAGGTGTATGCCGAGCTCAGATGTAACGTTTCCCATGGTGCTTTAGAACAACTCAAATTGTACTTGTGCTATACAAACAATGCACTATATGTCATACGGAACGAATTTTTTATTTTTTATGTAAAGAAATAGTGGTACGTTTAGACTTTTTCAACGATCATTTGAAGAGATTAGATATAGTTTTCAGTACTAATATAACGACGATAGAGCTATTGAAATAAAAAAAACTAGGTAAACAAGTTTATGATGTAATGAAAACCAAAGATGAATCACGTATAGAGCATGTGTACAAGATATGGTTTGGCATAATCTATGCGGAAACATCTTATGTTTGAGATTCTTCAAATAAAGTAAAACAACATGGCCTTCCAACTTCAAAATGTATTTTCGCATCTGCATCTACATCTGCTAGTAAACGAGATAAATCATATCACGAACATGTTCTCGATTCGGTGATATAATCCTCATAGAATCAGTACTTTGAAATATGATGGGGATATGCTTTGGAACCAAAGAACCCAAAAAAATTCAAAGATCAAAAGATGTGGATCGATAGGTCATATTGAGGTTATGGAAATGTATATTATATTTCAACGGATCTTTATTTGGATATGACGCACCAAATAAAGAATGAGTTTTCTTCTAGATATTACATACCATCAAGAGAAGGACAAGATTTACGAAATTTTCATAATAAAAGATAGTATACCATTTAGAAACTGAATACAAAGTTATAAAGGAGAAAGAACAAGCCTTGAATAAAATTCAGACCGTTCTTGGAAACAAAAGTCTTGAACAAAATTCAGACCGTTTTTGGAAACAGAAGCCTTGAATATTGAAAATACAAATTATTAATGATAAAATTTGAAATCAGATATTTCAACCTCTTCCAAAGATGTGATTATTATTGGAGAAATGGCCTTGGTCTTTTCATCTCAACAAATATGAAATGGTGAAGTAAAACAATTACCTCATTAAAACTTTGTCAATAAACCAGTGGGACCAAAATTGAACAAGAGAAAAAGAGTACAATTGAGAAATTTTCCCATTTATTGAAATCGATTAGCTTGAATTAAGAACAAAGTGGTTTGACAAGCTTTACCTTCATACTTGATGTTTTGATGACATGTTTAGCTCTTGATTGAGTTATTGGACCAACCAATATAACAAAAACATCCTTAGCTTCAAGCTCATTCTCTGGTTGAGTTACTCCTCTATGTTTTGCTCATTCCCACGTTCTAAAATACTTGTGTCATCTAGGATTACATCTTCCTCTCCTACTTCAAAAGAATTTGACCTTAAATTTGTTTCATCTGCAACAAAATGAACAAAATCAGAAACATTGAAAGTAGGACTTAGTTTATACTTACCTCGTAGGTCAAGTTGATAAGCATTATTTCTGATCTTTTTTGTTACTTCAAATCATCCATCGAATCTAAGCATCATTATCGACTTCCTGTATTCTAGAAATATTTCGTTTTGTAAGTGTATCCATATTTGGTCTACAATCACAAACATTCTTATGTCTGCCCTTGTTTGTTTATTTAACATACTGCTCAATTTTCCTTTCTATGTTTTTCCTTGCATTCTCATGGATCTGTTTGACAACTTCAACTTTCTTTTTCTCATCTATGAGAGTTTTTAATCAAAGGAAAAAAGATTATATCCAAATTAGATATTGGGTTAAATCCATAAACAATCTGAAATGGAGAGTACATAGAATCATAATGCGCATAATGATTGTATGGAAATTCAACACGTGGAAAACAAACTTTTTAAGTTTTCAAGTTCTTTCTAATGAATGCATATCAAAGAGTGGACAAACTCATATTTACTACTATGTTTGTCCATTAGTTTCTGGGTGACATATAGAACAAAATAAAATATTAGGCACCATGGAGTTTTATAAAAGTAATTAAGAAACTTAATACACCCATTTGCAACTACCATCATAGGCATGTCATGCGAGCGAAATATTTTTTCAAACAACAGATGAGCAATGTACAATTCATCACCACTTTTATGACAAGCAAGGAAATGCGTCATTTTAGAGAATTAATCAACAACCATAAAACTAGAATCCTTACCATTCCTAGTTCTAGGCAATCAAACTACAAATTCTATAGATATATCCTTCCAATAATGCGTAGGAATAGGTAAATTAGTATAAAAACTTGATGAATTTATTAGGTGCATTAGTCAACCCAAATGACATTACTAACCATTCATATAGTTCATACTTAGTTTTAAATGCAGTTTTCCATTTATCCTCTTCTTTCATCATAAATTGATGATAACTACTTTCATTGTCAACCTTAGAAAAGATGCTAGAACCATGTAGTTCATCTAACATATCATTTAATATAGGTATATGATGACTATACTTTATTATCATGTTGTTAATGGCTCTACAATCAACACACGTTTTCCAACTTTCAGATTTCTTAAGCACAACTAGAACTGGTACAACACAAGGACTCATGTTTACATGGTTATGCCGTTTTTCTATCAATTCACTAATTTTCCTTTGCAATTCTATTGTTTCGACTCATCCTTCTGCTCCTTGATTTGGTGAAATACTTAAATGGCCCGAGCACCATCAATTTTCTTTATCATAGTTAGGTAGGCCTATTGCTCGGACTTACACCATACTCGGTCGCTTCATATATTTCGAGTGGGTTTGTTTGCTCGGTCTCCTTCTTTCCTACCAGTTGGAAAAATACTCCCTCATCAGGGCACCCCCTAGTTCATGGATTGTGCGCGGTAAGTTAACTTTTAACAAGACGAGAAGACAAATCGACCTTGTAGAATATCCAAGTCTAACGGCAGAGTCATAACGTCGACAGTTCTTTTGAATTTTGTTACCGTTAACGACACGTGACTGGTTTCCAATTCAAACGTGGGATTTCGCGGTTCTAACACCCAACCATTTTATGAAAATTACGATTGGGTTTCGATGATGCGTGCTTAAGGCTTAATGTCTCTAACACTTGCTTATCACATCCCACGTGGGTATAAGGTATATTACAAATTTTCCACTTGCTTTTCCATTATTTATAATCTCATTCCACTTACTTCTTTCTTTTTCGTCATTCATTGTTGCTTCAAGACTACTCTTCCAGAGATTTTTCTCATCTTCAAACTCTAACATAGGTATGTTGATGTTATTCATCTATTTTTGTTTCTTGTTCTGGGAAACCCCCGGTTTTAGGATGAGTAATGAACCCCTTAGATACCCAATCGAAAACCATATGCACTAGGTGTGATATTCTTCCTAAGTTGCCTCATCTTGTAATTGTTTGTATTTTTCGTATTGGCTCATTGCAGTTAACAAGTAGATACAGTGGCGCCAAAAAAGTCAATAAAGAAGAAATTGGTGAAATCTATTTCTGTCGTTATTCCCATAAATATGGATATCTGGATGATAATGGGTTACTAAGATTTAGGGCTAGGTATGGAATACCCGAGGATGTTATAGTGATGGTGTCATCGGTTGGTGAACATCCTTAACAGGCTCAGGAGCATGAAACCTGCCTATTTACAACTGTCTTTGATTGGGGGCTTGATTTCCTTTACCTTCGTTAATTCAAGATTTGTTTAGCGTAATAGGTATATGTCGTACCCAATTAGCTGTAAATGGGTGGAAGATGCCTCTTAGTTTATTGTTGAGCTCACACTTGTTAGTGATTAAGGTCTGATTGGCCGATTTTCTCTTAGCCGTCGTGAAACTTGCCAAGTCTCATTTCTTCTATACCCAATTGACCGGGATGATGAAGGTTGTCAAAATCCTTCATCAGATAAAAATTGGAAAAAATCATTTGTGTTCGTGTCGGCCAATTGGGAGCATGAGAAACCAAAAATGAATCTTCAGTTAGAGAGAAAGTGGAAAGTGAAGTGTAAGCATTGTTAATAAAGTTTATCCGATTAGCTGGCCAATCTCGGTGTTAATTATCTTTGACTTGTTTGTGCAAGTGAAAGACTCATCAGGATTCGTGTAAGGAAGACCTATCGGAAGGATACAAGAACCATTTAGTTCAAGTTGACAACGTTGCGAGCTTGACTTGGTTTCAAGAACCAGCTCTGCTATTTACGCATGTAAAATATCTGAAAGTTGGTCTGTGACAAGTGCCAGAGCTGAAAATTTCAAAGGACGGGGAAGTGACTATGGCAGATGATGGTGAAGTGGCATTGGTGGAGCACATAAGGGTTCTAATGGAAAAAATATACCAGGAAAGGAATAGTATATAGGTTTGGCTAGCGATGCCTCAAACCTAAAGATCAAAAGAGGCAGAAGAGTCTACATCAATGCCCTGTCATAATGAAGGTGGATGAGGTGTAGTGGAAATAAAAGGGGCTGGCAAAGTAGATCAGCAGAAAGATGGTGTTTCCCCTGTTAGAGGCGATGTAGTGGAAAACTGAATACGGAGTGTCTGCAAAAATGAAGAAAAAATGGATGATTTTGTAATACCCGTGCAGAGAAAATTGCGGGTGATAGTTGACGTTGTTTCTCTTACAACAAGAAAGTTGCAGCTGGTAGATGAGGACATTGGAGATGGTGTTAAACTGCTATAGAATCCAGCTGACCAGGTTGAGCATGAAACAACTAACCATGATCGGGAGAAAGCTCCTAAGGTAGTTGTTCTTGATGGAAACCAGGCGGATGACCAGACGGGTAGGGTAGAGGATAATGATGATAAATTTAGGGAACAAAGGAAGCCAATTCCCGAGAAGATAGCTTAAAGAATGAAGGTGTTTGTGAACTCATCAGGTGTACGTCCTTCAGCCTCGTTAGTGCATGGGGTAGGCACTGGACCCTCCTCTGCTAACATTGTTACACCAAAGCAGATACCAACTGGCAACAGACGGGTCGAGTCCAGCGGATGGGAAGTACCCATGAAGGAGCTACTACTGACAAGAATCGTTATACCTCGTCCCTCAATGGTGATGTTTGAACAGCTCAAACGATGTCCTGAAATTATCATACTCTGATGATATGCCGATTAGTGACATCTTGTAATGTTAAGTAGAACTGGAGATTAAGGTAAAACATCATATATTTGACTATAAAATTGATAAATCGATCAAGAATTAATATGATGTGGCATGCAAGTGCATCACAATTCGGTTATGTTGTCCTATCGTCAGATGTCCAATTCTGACTTATAGGTCATAGAGAAGTGAAAAAACCGGAGCCTATGTTGTTTTAACCGACTAAGATTTTGATTGCCGAGCTCGTTCGATTTAAGCATGCATACGAATCTACCAAGGCTTCGAAGGACAAAGCGATTGAAGTGAGTGAGGGATTTTGGGTGGAAATTGTTGCTTTGAAAGGTTCACCAGCCTCGAGTGAAGATGGGTGTAATGATTTTTTGTTTGGTAACTCCGCTCTGCTTGCCCAAAATAATGAGCTGGTCGATGTGGGGCAGCGGAAAAGCATCTTGGGGAATGCTTGATTAAGGTCGGTGAAGTCGACGCACATGCGCCATTACCCTCATTTCTTCTTAATTAGGACCAGATTTTCCACCCATACCGGATACCTTATCCGTCTGATGTGTCCTAAGGGAAAAACTTGGTTACCTCCACCAATATAGCTTCCTGCTTCTCGGTGGAAAAAGATCGCCACATTTGTCCCCCCGGTTTAGCATACAAATGGATTACCAACTCATGACATATAACCGAAGGGTCAACACCGGAAATGTCACTTGCCTCCCATGCAAATACGTCCAAATTTTAAACTAATAACTTAATCAAATATTTCTTGAAAATAAAAGTTAACTTATTACCCAAGCGTAGCGTGCGCTCCTCTATTATTACCTCATCAACAGACTCTAGAAGGATTTTTTCGGGCTAATCTACTTCTCATGGGTCATCGACCGGGTCAGGCGAGGGAAGGGGGGGGGTACTGATTCCCTCCTTTGAACCCCCTCGTCGGCTAGTTGTTATCTGAGTGATTTGGTGAGGTCAACAGTTACTGCGTACCATGTCCTCGTCGTATGTTGGTTCCCTCGAATAATACCGACTGTACTTCCCAGTGGGTACTTTACATATTGTCTGAAAGACATGGGGTCGCCTCCATTATGTGAAACCAAGGCCGACCAATTATCACGTGGTATGGGTTGGATGCATCCGAGATCATAAAAAATGTTTTTAGGCCACGCTTAGTGACTCCACAGCTGACCTTAACCATGAGCTCTACTTCCCCCACGCACTGAGATGTTTTCCCTTGATACCCAATCAAGGTTTGTTGAGTGGGCTTGTATGGTGGAACCTCCTGCATCCGATCATAACGTTTTATGAAAATGATGTTGGCCGAGCTGTCTCCATCTACCAGTACTCGGGTGACCATGATACCTCCAATGTCTATGTGTATTATAAACACATATTCATGGGACGTGTTGACACCCCTTAGGTCCGTCGTCTTGGAATTTTAAATCTGTCACAGGGTCTTGATAATTTCGCTAGGACGTGGCATCGATTTTATACACATCAAGATCAGTTTGCGCCATTTTACCGAAAGTTGTTCCTTGCGAGACCGCTGAGTTTCCTCCGGTGATGGTGAAAAGGGATGGGCCACTATGCTGTCTTACAAAAACGACATTGTTGGCAACCTCAAATCCTTCTCTAATCATATGGGGATGGGTGACAACGTGACATCATTCTTGATTACAATAGAGTGTCCCCCTTCAATAGCGAGTAGCCAGTGTTGCTTGTCTGCCTCATCTTGCACATTATTTCTTGGCTTGTCTTCAAAAATAGGGTGCGCATCCTCCGACTAGTGTCCCGTCGAAGGGGCTCCTTGACCTTCTTTCGCTCGGGCGGCCCACTCTTCGATTCATAAATGTGTGTGTCAGATGAACCCCC
The DNA here is from genome assembly GCA_036936605.1 of Limnanthes douglasii subsp. nivea. Lineage (NCBI taxonomy): Eukaryota > Viridiplantae > Streptophyta > Magnoliopsida > Brassicales > Limnanthaceae > Limnanthes > Limnanthes douglasii. The sequence continues at coordinate 162,007,990 of JAUPFV010000002.1, forward strand.
TTTCCGAGCATCGTCCATCCTGATAAACGTGTCTGCACCGACGAGAAGATCTCCCATCATTTTTATTGGGAATTTGATCAGTTCGGCGTACAGCTCCCTATGTCGATCAAGACCTCGCTTGAGTGAGACCATCTCTATATTATCCTCTAAATACGAGAGAGCATTCATAGCATGAACAAAGCGTCTAATATGAATTTTAAGTGACTCACCTCGCCTCTAGTAGAGGTCCATGATCGAGTCCCCCTCGCGCCTAAGCTCCTTATTGCCAACGAACCTTTCCCTGAAGGCCTTGCATATACCGGAAAAATCGTGAGTGGATCCTTTAGGCAGACTGCTGACAAGGGGATCATTCAATTCCTTATTTATATATTTTTATCACCGTTTATTGGCGGTTATTACATTTATTCCCACTAACTACATGCACAATTATATTTATATTATGGGGCCTATATTTACGAGCAATGCGTTAGTGGTTTGACTAGTTCCATTACATTAGCATTAAATCGTTTCCTTGGCCATTTCTCTTGTGAATTGAGTTCGTTCGACTTCATCCGCGTGCCCGGCCGAGCGTGATCCAAATGATCCCTTCGTCTGCGTGCCTAGCCGAGCGTAATCTATACGATCACCTTTTACTCGTTTGGGTGCCTCGTTCGGTTCACTATTCGAGTCAACTCATCCTTCTCATCCTTGAGTTGGTGAAATACTTAACTGGTCTGAGCGCCATCAAAATTCTTTATCATAGTTAGATAGGCCATGATTTCTCGTGCAGTTTGTAGTTTAAGTTCAGTATCTTTTTCCTCTTTGCCTACCGCTCATATTTACACTGTACTCGGTCGCTTCATATGTTGCGAGTAGCTTTGTCTGCTCGGACTCTTTCTTTCCTGCCAGCCGGAGGATACTCCCTCATCAATATTCGTCGCTTCGGACCCAAATGTATAGCGACTGGTGAATTTATCATGCATAACCAAGACTATATGACTAGTATCCATTGGTAGAACACAACACCGGACTTCATCTTCATACTTGCCAATGGCTAAAGAAACAAATACTTGGTGTTTAGCTTTCATTTCTCCACTATCATTAATCCACTGAAGCTTGTAAGGTGATGAATGCTTCTTTATTTTAAAACCAAGCTTATTTATACTTGACACATTAGTGTTCTACTTCTATCAGTAATAAGGTTGCAATCTTTGGCTTGAAAAAGACACCTAGTATGAAACAGATTCTCCATGTTCCGTTGTTCTTCTTATTTTGTTTAAGCATTTAGAGATCTTCCAACTAACAATAGATATCCTTTAGTATGTTGCTTTATATTTGTTAGTCGAGTGCATTTACCTCTCCTCATAATGTACCATCCTTTTGCACTTGAAACACTTAATATCACTTGTTCAGGTTATAACCTGTTTAACTTGGCTTTGTTATCATAGATAATGGTGTTCTAGATTTTTGGTTCACTTGTGGATAACTTCCTTTTTAATAACTGGTCTTCTCCTCTTCTGATAACTTGGCTTATTTGTCACTGCCGTAAACCATATTTGAAGAGGTATTTATTTTCACTTGTTGCTCGAGTAACAAAACTTTGTGTATTATCTCTTCTAGTTTAACATATTGTTGAATTTCTAATATACCTTGAATTTCTCTGTTAAACCCTCAAGAAACCTTGACATTGTTGGCTATCTATCTTTTGAAATATCAGCTAGTAATATTGAGGACTCCATTTTCTGATAATACTCTTCAAATGATCGAGTTTCTTGTGCTATTCTCATTAGTTTGTGATGCAACTTACAATGGTAATGACTAGAAACAAATATCTTCCAAAAAATAGCTTTTATTTCGATCAATGACTCTTCATGATGTTCTCTATTACATCTTCTTGAAGTAACTAGTTGATCCCACCAACTGAAAGCGTAATCATAACCTTTGTAGCAACAACTCTTCCCTGATTGGTCTATGTAGTCTAAACATTGAAAACAAGTTCAATCATCATTTCTAATTTCAAATATGAATTTGGATCATTTTTCCCATAAAATGGTGGAATCTTAAGCTTGAGACCTCCAAAATTGTCTTGCATACGTTTGTTGTCTTCTCTTGCACATTTATGGTTCATTCTGTACAAAATCGTTTTTAGGAACTGTTTTGAAATTTACCTTTTCATATTCCTAAGAAAACAAATTCAGATATATTCTAAGGTTTTAAAAAAAATTAGGAACTTTCCAAAGGCTTGTTACTGGTGATTTTTTTTTTGCTTTTGCAGAAAAAGATGTCTCATCCAGATGGTTGAGAAAATAGTAACTTATATAATAACAAGCTTCTAAATAAAGTTATGACAAAGTTACTAGACACAAAATTAAATGCCTTTGGCCAAGAGCTTCAATCATCCACTGGTCAAGAGCATAACCGTTCACGATAAGAAAACAATCCATGAAGAAATCATGGGGGAGTAACGCAATCGGTATACTCGGAACCATGTTCAAATAATCTAACCTGATGGTGACTTCTTCACGTCCGCGTAGTCGGGGCATCATACATGTTAAACACGTTGTATGTACCGATGATTTACTCGTTTACGATCATTTTTTATGATTTGTGTTTATGACCTGTATGCCTGTTATGATATTTTCTTATGACTTGTACAAATTTTGAAGTTTATGATCTTTAATCTTTTTTATGACTATTGATGTCATTGATAGGTTGGTACGGACTAGATAAAAACAATGCACTAAAAGAAATAAAGATGATCATAAACTAAAAAAACATAGAACATACATAAGATATAAATAACAAATACAAAGAACATAAACTGAAAGATACATTATAAATTGAAAAACTTTAGAACAAAATACATAGAACAAAAAAACAACTACATAGAACATATACTGAAAAACATCATAACCTGAAATGCGAGAACCAACTTATTACAAACATTGTCCGCGAATGTGATACTTTCAACTCTAATTGTTTCAGACGTTGTTCGAGAATGTGATCATTTAAATAGTCAAGCATATATTGTTTAATGAAATCAAAAATACGAAAACCATATATCATATTTGTCGCTTCCGTATCATCCTCTGAAGATTTGAAACCTGAATAGTTGGAACCATATTCAAATAATTTTACATGATAGATTTTTCACGATTGTGTGAAGGTTGGTTGGAAGCTTCATGACGTCCATACTTGTAGTACATTGTGAAAAATAATTTCATTAACAAACCCGTCGACATTATGTTTTAACTTTTTTTTGTTAACAGATTTGACGGCTTTCAGCAAGTGGTCGTCTTCTCGAATGCTTTATTCTATATCTTACAAATTATAATTTTTAGTATTCTAATATTGATTAGATAAACTAATATATTGTGTTTTTGAAGCTATTTATAGAAAATAAAATAGTGGTAAACATTAGTGGGCATGAAATTAATGTTTGAGGGAGAAATTAGTCGAAAAAAGTCTTATTTGGAAAATATTTATTGTTCGGATAAGATTTAGTGAATGAAAAAATTGCATGCAATCACATAATCCATGTGATTTGTAGTCCAAAATCGCATAGACTAGTTTTTCCTTTGGCCGCACATAATGCACGACTCAATATAAAACAAATAGCCTCTTAAAGTGATATAGGACATTATATCACATAGATGGCTCAATTTTCGGATTCCATGGTACATCTGTTATGCGATACAATGTTACATTTCTGTTTTAAAGACCTTTGTTTCTTTGGATCTCCCATTATGTTCGAAAAGTTAGCTATATATCGTATATATGGGGTGATATATACAATCAAATGAAAATTTGGACCAAATAATCATACATTAACCATAAAATGAGATAACATTAAACATAAGAAGAAAATACTTCAATAAACTCTCAATACAAGTTGAGATTAACTTGCGGAAGTAACATTTAATATAATTATAATAAACATTATAACTTATTAGTCAAAGTCATATTCGAGTAAGCTATCGCATCCGCTTGTTCAACAAGATGATCCTCCAAGTAATAAAATCAATAATTTTAAACTACCACACGTTGAATGCCTATTCCCTTACTTCATATGCCAATTTGAACAATTAAACTGATGGTTTTGATTTCAAATGATTGTACCTGATAGATACTTATTCACGAATGCATGGAGGCAGAGAGGAAGATCCTCCACTATCATACATGTTGTACAAACTTAACAGCTTGAAGTAAGTGGTTATCTTCGTTTGTGCTCCATTCCATACCTGAGATAGTTCACATTTTTCTACGGTATGATATTTGGTAGGAGAATAAATATGGCATGATTGAATAGCTATATATATATATGAGTATAATATGAGAGAGGCGGTTAATATTACGAAAAGTTTTACTAAATGAGAAATCATAGCGGGAATTTTGTAATTGGCACGTAATTAATAAAAATTAATACAAACATAAAAAGTAATTATGTTGCAATGTAACACCTGATGTACAAAGGCAATTCCAATCTCTAAAATTATTGTGGAACGAGGCGGACAACCAAGTATTAGTAAATACGTTAAATACGCACTTAAAAAATATATGATAAACAAGATATTGATATCAAATGGCTATCACCAATTTGATATTGAGAAATATCATCCAATAACTTCTTTCTGAATTATTTTTGAACCAATATAATGTATGTAGTATACCATCTAAAACATCGACTGAACCATAAATATCCAATCGTAAAGATCGATTTCCATTTAATTTTGAGATTAAATTACATCTCAATAAAAATCAATTGTCCTCTTTACCGTATATCACTCTCGACATGGTCCAACAACCGTATCTTCCGTTTGGAACAACGTCTACCAATATACTAATATAAAGATGTAATAATGTTGGCATGCACCTGATGTCCATATTTAAATATCTGTTGTTAGTAGGTTTTTTGGTCGACCTATTTTCTTTTTGGTGGTAAGAAGTTTTGATACTAAAAATAAAAGAACTTTGAGGTATTTGTGCTACCTAACGTACCCATTGGTGTACTAGCACTCTCAGTTTTTTTATGTTATATTCCCAATGACTAAGTTTTTGTTTAGTCGATCGTTCCAGATCACATTGTTTCCTACCTATTGTAACAACCGGTTCTTTAGGCTCTACAACGTCACTCCTTTCAAGTCTTAGAATTTTCAGAACTCTATTGATAATATTGATGAGGAAGAATAAAAGACAAGGGCCAAATTGTAAAGAAGAAACTTGATAGGAGAAAATAGCAAGGGAAAAGTATGATAGGAGGAAAATGTATAGAAATAAATGTATAAGGGCGAAAATGTATATACTGTAAAGACATTGCCAAAATAGGAAGAAAGCAAAAAGCAGGGACCAAAAGATGTAATTAGACCATATTAAAGTGTGTGGGGTCCGCAATTGTACTATAAAAGGACCACACACGCTTCACAAATCCCGAGATGAATAGTACGAGACTTTCTCTCTCTACGTTGTTTAGCAAGTAACACTTTCTCTCTCTAGATCTGACACTGAAACATTTCTCTATCACAAAATCCTCTATCAACAAATCTTCGCATAACAAAATCACCCTTGGACCACCTTTTAACTCTTCAGTGGCGCCGTCTGTGGGAAACGAAAATCGTTATGTCGATAATCGCTTCCTGGAAATAATTCCTGTTCCGAGGAGAACCATGGAAGGTCGAGGGGATGATTTGATCAATCATTGCGAGGAAAACATGGAGGCGGATGATTTTCAAAACGACTTGGAATCCGAAGGAGAAGGAGGTCGGCGAGTCGAGAACATTTTCGATGACTCCGCCCTCTTGGCTCAGAGGAATGAACTGCTGTTGGAAATCGAAAGGTTGAAGGCGGAAAAGGAAGCCGCAGAGAAAAATGTTCGATCTGAGATAAGGAGAGAACCCGTCGATGAAAGGGAGGAGCGCGGCGTCGAAATATGTCCCAGAAAGAGAGATGACAGATATCGGAGGCGTGAGCGACGGTCTCCGAGGAGGAGAGAGAAATACCGTTCGAACTCGGCTACTTCAAGCGACTACTCGTGGTATAGCACTTCTGAATCATCTCCTCGGAGATACCACAGGAGGAAAAAGCGTGATCATAGGCAAACTGATCTCCGACGGGGAAGGAGTTCGGAGAGGAAATCCTCGCGGGAAAAAATTCGCCACGATCGAGTTGGTGATCGATCTCATGAACAAGCAAAGGGCCCTGGAAAGAATGACATGGGCCCTCGAAATTCAGAGTGGCAGCAGCAATATACTTTGCCCTCCGAGGAGGGGTTGTACTTCTCAAATAACGACAATCTGAGATCCAACATTTATCGTACGGGACACAATTGGAGAGCTTCTCCGCTCTCCTCGGAGATTCTAGTGGGGAACCTCCCAAAGCATTTTGACATTTCGAAGCTAGAAAAGTTCGATGGGACACAGGACCCGGACAATCACATCGAGCAGTTTAAGAATTTTATGATCAATTTCGACGACGATGATAAGCTTCTCTGCAGAGCATTCTCTCAGACCTTCAAGGGAGTGGCATCTAAGTGGTACAATAGGCTACCTCAGGGCTCTATTAAAAACTTTGACATGTTCTGGAACATCTTCAGACAACACTTCGTGGGGAGCAAGAAGTTCCGGGCCAACGGAGACACCATAATCTACTGTCGACAAAAAGTGGGGGAGAGCCTCAAAAATTATACCAATCGCTTTGTCAAGACCAAAACGGATATGGAGTACTGTAAGGACTCGGTGGCGCTTGCAGCGTTCAGGATGGGTTTGCTCCCCGGATTGTTGAAAGATACAGTGGCAGAAAGTCAGGCAATGACCTTCGGAGCATTATTAGATCAAGTTGAGAAGAGAATCTTGGTGGAAGAAACCCAGGCCTCGGAGAAGGGGTCAGGAGAGCAGCTGGACCATAACCAATTCCAAAGGACTGAGCCAAGTGCCCAGGGCCCTCGGTCGAATGCTCAAGCTAAAAGCACGGGTTAGTACCCTCCGAGGCAAAATTCGAACCAACAGTACTATGGCAATCAACAAAACTACAACCAAGGAGGAAGATTCATGTCGAACAAATGGGTTCGACCAGATTATTTTGCGGAGTTGACGGAGAATGTTGCTGCAGTATTTGATAAAGCTAAATCGTCGGTCACGTTCAGAAAGCCATTTCCCATACAGACGCCGAGGGAAAGCAGAAGCGTCAACAAATATTGCAAGTATCATGAGGATGTAGGGCATGACACCAAAGATTGCATAGCTTTGAAGAAGGAGGTGCAAGCCCTGATCGAGAATGGAATGCTGTTGGAGTACGTCAAAAAGCACTCCCAGAAAAATGCTGTGGTAAAAGCTGTCTCAAAGAATACTGACACAGCCATGGTGATTTCCGAGGGCGTCGACGATTTCGACATCGAGCAAGAATATTTGGACCCTAAAGTGGGGAGGAACAATGTCAACCTGGTAGAGGAGTAAATTCCGAAGAGAGGAGTGGACAGCCTGTGTGCATTTTTCGATTCTCTGGCAATTTTCGGGGGAGACACTATCGCGGGAAATTCTAACAGTTCTCGCAAAAGGCACATGGTCAACTTGACCACCCAGATTGAAGCGGGAGTCTCTGCGCAAATGCATCGCTCGCCTTCTCCAATTATTTGTTTCGATGATGATGACATGCGGATGTTGCAGGCCCTCACGAGGACGCTGTAGTGATCGCGGTGGGTATCGCGGGGGATCAGATTCATAAAATACTCATCGATACTTGGAGCTCGGCGAACATCTTGTTTATGAGTACTTACCGCCGCATTTCTGACCCACCGGTTATCCGAAGGTCCGACCGGACAATAGTGGGCTTTACTGGTGCCACAACAGTTGTAGTGGGAGAATTTCAGTGTATGGTCGAGCTAGGCCGTGGACCGTTCAAAAAGGAGGTGGAGGTACTCTTTATTGTGGTTGACGCGCCAACCTCCTATAATGCTATCTTGGGTCGCTCTTGGTTATTCCGGATGCACGGCGTAATCTCTATGGTGCATCAATGCCTAAAATACGTGATCGGAAACAATATTGGGACAATCCGAAGTAGCCAGAAGATGGCACGAGAATGTTACCAGGTCGCTCTATCCTCTAAGGGGGTTCGAGGGGGGCTATCTGACCCAACGTAGCAATTAAAGGGGGGCCTCCCCGAGGTCATCCCATGTGATGATCCGAGGGAGGCCCCCGGATTTCAGGTCCCAGAGGACGACTCTGCGACACACGAATTTGAGACTGGCAAAGTTCTGAAAATAGAGGTCCACCTATCTCCAGAATTTAAAGAGAAGTTAATTGCTTTCTTATCTGATAAACTTGATATGTTTTCTTGGTGTGCACAGGATGTCACTGGTGTGCCGGCGGAAATCATGTGTCACAAACTCGCGATACGATTAGATGTCCGACCAATAGTCCAGAAAAGAAGGCATGTCTCTCCGGAAAAGGCCTTAGCGATTTTGTTGGAGGTCGAACGGCTGTTGAGCATAGGTCATATTCGAGAGTCGTATTATCCCGTATGGGCGTCTAATCCGGTGTTGGTGAGAAAGAAAAATGGCAAGTGGAGAATGTGTATTGACTTTACAGATTTGAACAGATCTTGCCCTAAGGATCCGTTTCCTGTGCCTCGCATTGATCAATTAGTGGACTCAACCTCCGGAAATCGATTGTTATCTTTTATGGACGCTTATTCGGGATACAACCAAATCCGACTGGCTGCCAACGATGAGGAAAGCACTTCTTTTATTACTGGACAAGGTTTATATTGCTATAAGGTCATGTCGTTCGGGTTGAAAAACGCGGGGGCAACTTATCAGCACCTGGTTAATAAAACCTTCGAAGGACAGATTGGGCGAAACATGGAAGCCTATATCGACGATATGTTAGTCAAAAGTGAGCAAGACGAAGATCATTTTGCTGACTTAGCAGAGACATTCCACAATTTAAGCAGGGTCAATCTCAAACTCAATCCGGAGAAGTGCATTTTTGGGGTAAGGTCAGGGAAATTCCTCGGATACATGATCAGCGAAAAAGGCATCAAGGCTGACCCCGAGTAGCTAAAAGCCATGATCTCCGTGACTCCCCCCCAAAATATTAAAGAAGTCCAAATTCTGACAGGAAGATTGGCTGCTTTGAATCGATTCATTTCCCGCTCGTCGGATAAGTGTGCCCCGTTCTTTAAAGTATTTCGGAATGCGAAGCATTTTTGTTGGACTGAAGAATGTTCGACCGCTTTTCGAAAAATTCAAGAGTATCTGGCCTCTCTGGAAATCTTAACTAAACCTGTGGTAGGGGAGACGTTAATTGTCTACGTGGCAGTATCCGAATGTGTTGTCAGTGCCATTCTCCTCCGCGAAGACGATTCTCTTCTAAGGCCAATTTATTATGTCAGTAAGAGTTTGCTGGACGCCGAGAAGCGATATCTTACTTTGGAGATGGTAGCTTTAGCATTGGTGACGGCAGCACGAAAGATGAGGCCTTATTTCCAAGCTCATCCAATTGTTGTTCGGACGACTTTTCCTTTGAAGAGTCTATTACAGAGGCCAGACATCTCTGGTAGGATGACTAAGTGGTCCGTGGAGCTGGGAGACTTCGACATAACGTTTGAGCCTAGAACGGCGATAAAGGCACAAGTTTTAGCTGATTTTCTGGTTGAGTTCCATTCGGACAGAGAAGAGCAGGAGGAACATGACGCGGTTGTCGAAGAGGAATGGGTAATACGGACGGATGGCGGGTCAAATATTTCAGGCAGTGGGGCAGGCGTCCAGTTGATATCCCCGCAAGGGGTAGCTATGTTCCAAGCCATTCGTTTCGGTTTCAAGGCTACGAATAATGAAGCTGAGTACGAAGCTGCTTTAGCGGGCTTACGGTTGGCTCAAATATGTGGTGCTCGGCGAGTAAAGTTGATCAGTGACTCTCAGTTGGTGATAAATCAAGCTTCCGGGGAGTCCGAGGCCAGGAAGGAATCGCTGATACAGTATTTGAAGCTGATGAAAGATTTGACATCTGAATTTGAAGGAGTTAAGTTTGAACATGTTCGACGAGAATTAAATGTCGTCCCGGATTCTCTCGTCTCCGCTTCACGAACAGAAGGATATCCGTGGGTGTTGGTTCAGGCATGCCCTTCGATCTCGATTGGCGAAGAGCATGCAGTGAATATCTTGGAGGAAAGCCATGTGATTACGCCTGATTGGAGAGCCGCTCTCATTTATTTTTTAGCTCATAACATTTTGCCCGTCGACAAACATGAAGCCAGAAAAGTTAAATTCAAATCTCACGGTTATATTTTGTTGGGAGGATTATTGTATAAAAGATCTCTGAGTCGGCCCTTATTAAGGTGTTTGAGTTGCTTTGAATCACAAATTATCCTCTCCGAGTTACACGATGGTGAAGGGTCTTCTCATTGTGGATATAAGGCTCTAATCCGTAGGGTATTCTTGGCAGGCTATTATTGGCCAACTATCACGGCCGACGCAAAAGATTTGGTCAAACGTTGCGACATGTGCCAACGCTATGCCAATGTAATTCACAAACATGGGGTATTGATGGAAAGCATATCAGAGGCAGTTCCGTTTGACAGGTGGGGCATTGATTTGGTTGGGCCTCTACCCATGGCTTCTGGAGGTAGGCAGACAATAATTGTGGCCGTCGACTATTTTTCTAAGTGGGTGGAAGCTGAGCCGCTCGCGGGAACAAAGGCCAAAGACGTAATCAAATTTGTTCTATCTAATATTTGTTGTCGTTTTGGTGTACCATTGCAGATTACCACGGACAACGGGCCTCAATTTGATAACAAAGAATTCCAGAGCTTCTGTGTATCAAGGGGCATACGACAATGTTTTTCGGCACCATTTCACCCTCAGGAAAATGGGCAAGTGGAAGTAACTAATCGTACTATCCTCGACGGTTTGAAAAATAATTTGGAAGGCAAAGCGGGGAAATGGCCCGACTATTTACAGGAGGTGTTGTGGGCATACCGAACGACCCCACCGAACAGCCACCGCTGTGTCTCCATTTGCCTTAGTCTATGGGATGGATGTCGTGGTCCCTCCGGAGATCCTTTTCCCTTCACATCGAATAGCAACTTATGACTCAGACACAAATGACCAGAGTAGAGCATTGGCTTTAGACTTGGTTGAGGAAAAGAGACAGCGGGCACAACTGACTTCCCTCCACTATCAAACTCTTATGAGGAGTCGATATGCATCCAAAGTAAAACATAGAGACTTTCAGGTGGGAGACAAGATCCTACGGAAAGTTTTCTTGCACACTAAAGACAAGAGTTTGGGGAAGTTGGGACCTAACTGGGAAGGCCCTTATGAGGTCACCGAAAGGATAAAGCCAGGCACATATCGGTTGAAAGATAAAGACGGGCGCTATCTCCGCTTACCTTGGAATATTGAGCATTTAAAGTTGTACCTTGATTAGCAGAGTCAGATAGCATTGTATTTCTTTTCGCTTTCTATGTATCCCTTGGAACAAATTTTGGTGAGGACACACTCTTTCCTACCCTGTTAGGCACAGGAAGGTTTTAATGAGGTGTTTCGATGATCCCCTTAAATACAAAGTTTCTTTGCCTTAACTATTTTTTGAGTCACAGTAACACGTGCTTCGAATTATTGTCCCTTCGAACTATTTTTTGAGTCACAGTAACATGTGCCTCGAATTGTTGTCCCTCGCACTATTTTTTGGGTCACAGTAAAATGTGCCTCGATTAGTTGTCTCTTCGAATTATCCCTTGAGGTCGCAATAACGTATGCCTCCACTTTTATTGTTACTCAATTTATTTTTCGGGTCACATTAAGGTGTGCCTCGATGTTTTGGGACCTTTGAACTATTCTTTGGGTCACATTAAGGTGTGCCTCGATGTTTTGGGACCTTCAAACTATTCTTCGGATCACATTACGGTGTGCCTCGATGTTTTGGGACCTTCAAATTATCCTTCGGATCATATGATACCGTGCCTCGAATCCACTCTCGGTTGTGAATCAAAATATCATCTCCTGAAATTTTTCGGAGAACCTATAGTTGCTCGCAGGCCAGTGCCATTGGGATTCGAAGGCCTCATTACAAGTGTAATACTTGTGAACTTGTCCAAGTAAAAATCGTTCGAAGACCAATCAAATTGGGATTCGAAGGCCTCATTGCAAGAATAATATTCGTCAATTTATCCAAGTAAAAATTGTTCGAAGACCAAGGAAATTGGGATTCGAAGACCTCATTACAAACATAAAACCTGATGAATTTATCCAAGCAAAAATTGTTCAAAGACCAAGGACATTGGGATTCGAAGGCCTCATTACAAACATAAAACCTGATGAATTTATCCAAGTAAAAATTGTTCGAAGGCCAAGGAAATTGGAACTCGAAGGCTTTATTGCAAACATAATACTAATGAATATATCAAAGTCAAAATTGTTCGAAGGCCAATGAAATTGGAGTTCGAAGGCCTTATTTCGTAATATGTGTGAATATTAACTAACTAATAATCTTTCGAAGGACAACACAATTGGATGTTGGCAGACCTTGTTCCAAACATAATATATATGGAAGTGAATATTCATTGTTCTTACAAAACTTACCCTATCTCACATAAATGGAACAATACAACATATTCAGGTCATTACAAAAAAAGGCCCTATTGGGCCATGCACAAAAAACAAACTGACTCAATCTGCATTTTTCGAGGAGTCACTCCCCTCACCATCTGAGTCTTCACTCTCACTAACGACTATTTGGGGAGGGCGAAGTTCTGGGGGGACAAGCTTCCAAAAAGGCCCCAGGTTATATTCAGGGTGTTCAGCATATATCTGGGTCAACAAGCCAGCTCGAGTAGCAGCATCACGGGCCTGTAAGTTCTTCGAACATGTTGCTGCATAAGCATCCATAGCCTTTTCCTTCGCCTCCTCGACCTCTACAGTGAAACCTTTGATATGTCTCTCCAACTGATCACGCTCTGCAACTACCTTTCCAAGAGCTTCAGTACATTGGTTGAATCCATCGCAAGCCAAACGATGCCCTTTTTTGTATTCAGCTATCATTAGCTCCTGGGAATCAGTCTTCTCCTTGTACAAATCCCTCTCCTTTTGACAACAGTTCTCCAGCATTATCACATAACTCTCAGAGGCAGAAAGACACTCGTACAAGGCGACAGCTTGGCCCTCGATCACTGCATATTCCTTCTTGGCCTCCTCGAGCTGAGAGGCAGCTAGTGATGCCTTGAACTTGTAGTAATTTTTGCGTTTTTCAAGATGCCGCATCATTTTTCCTCTGTTCACTGAAGTGTGTAGCAGTCTCCGAAGACTCATTGAGAACTCATCATCCAAGGGGACCTCGAAAGAGCTCGAAGGGGACCCCAACGTTGTAGAATCAAATTCGGAAAAGTTACCACAAGCAACATCTGGAGGAATGAGTAGTGGAGGGTTGGTTCGAGGAGCAGGGATAGGAGCTAGTCTTGGGCTGTCTTCGAGGGAAGCTGGGTGAGAAGCCTCAGTGAGAGGAGAGTGCAAGGATTGATAGGAAGTTTCCCTGGGCGACTGGCCACCCCTATTTTCAGCATCATTTGCACTCCCATGGACTTCTCTTTCAAGATTAGTCTCTTCATTGTTGTCAGGGGTTTCCCCTCCCTCGGATTGTTCTTCGATGGGCTCAAGAAGAATGCATTTTCCCTTCAAATCTTTTTTCTTGCCATCTTTCCTTGGAGGGAGGATGGGAGCAGGGGGAAGAGGAATGGAATTTCTTTGAGCAACAACACTTGGTGGAGGGACTTCAGAGTTCGACGTCCCCGCATTGTCCGAGGAGTGAGGCCTTTGAGTGTTAGTGGGCATCTTGGGATTCAGTGGTTGGGTTGGCACTACTTCATCTTCTGGAGGTTCCCCCAAGTGACTCTGCGAATGAGAGCGCTTGGGTAGATAGATGGTGGCATCCTTTTGGCTACACCGCTCCAACACTTCCCGTTCCGAAGGCGGAGTCATTAATCCTCTCATGCTAATACGATCGAGGGGATTCAGCCTCCATAGTCGACTCCTCGCCAGATTTTCATCGGTAAAGCAAAGACGAAACCGGTTATCCCACTGCTCATTTGCCCACAGGCGAAGATTGGTGAACACAGTCGTAGCTCCCTCGGCATAATCAGTATAATGTTTGGATATGCCGGTCATAGCTGCAACAAATAACTAAGTTTTAGCATGTTTACAGCGAGCATGTTATTCAACGACAAGTTTGTTTCAGGGAAGAATATTATTCGAAGACAAGTGTGAATTCGAGGGAGCATATTGTTCGAAGACAATTACGTTTTCGAAGAAGCAATCTACTTAGAGAAATATAAATTTTGAAGCAAGTTTACAATTCGAGGGAACATATTGTTCGGGGACTATAAAATTCGCGGAGTAAAAAGTAGAGCCAGCACTTACATTTCATGGTCCATTTCAAAGAGAGTTTGTGAGGATTTGAAGGAGTGTTCTGATCCGGTCTCCCAACAACCAGAGAAGAAGAGAAACTGCTGCCTCCACTTTTTATCAGCTTCAAGTAAATCTTTCAATACCTTTTGCCCTCGATTGAATGTCAGCGAGTAAAAGGGAAAGTATGGATTTCGAGCCAAGCCGGCAAGACCAATGAGTTGCTCTAGCAAAAACTCTTGACCTGAGAGCCTCGAGGCCATTATGCAGGCCATTAAGGTAAACCACATATTGGGCCCAACCTGTGAGGGGCAAAGATCTATCTTCGAGAAATATTCAATAAAGAAGGGGTCTAAGGGATACCTTAACCCCCAGTTCATGATCTCTGTGTAGACCACCACCTCGGTGTCCCTCACAGATAAGGGTGTCTCTCCCTCGGCAGGAAATCTGATATTGATATAAGTGGGGATTCCCCATCGAGCCCTCAGCATCGTCTCATCCTCCCTCGAGAAGTACTTATACCTAATATTGGCAAGGGCCACCATGTGTTTATTTTCAATGCCTCTAATATTATTGCCGGCAATGTTGTCTAATTCCAAGGGCAGCACAATATCCCCCTTCGATTTTGGAGCAATCCGGCGAGCTTGCTCCTCGGATATTGTCGTGGAAGAAGATGTTGCAGCGTTCGCAGGACCCGAGGAAGAGGTGATTGGCAATCTTTGTTCGAGGGGCTTGTTTAGAGGCCTTGTGACTTTGGGGTCTAAAGTTTCCTCATGTCTAATATGCATGTCTTCCTCGGTAATAAACGTCCTCGAGGGGGAGAACTGAGTTCCATGAATGGTCATGGATGGAGTGGAAGGCAGACTAGACACATCTGTTCCTTGTCTTCGAGGAGGACTACCCGAAGTACGTTGAGGGTCTAGGTTTCGAGGAGGACTACCAGAAGTACGTTGAGGATCTAGGTTTCGAGGAGGACTACCAGAAGTACGTTGAGGGTCTAGGTTTCGAGGAGGACTACCAGAAGTACGTTGAGGGTTTAGGTTTCGAGGAGGACTACCAGAGTTTCGAGGAGGGATAACAGAGTTTCGAGGAGGGCTCCTCGAAGTCTTTCGAGGACTTGCAGATCTTTGGGGGAGGTTTTCAACATCGGTTGGGACAGTTGGTTCTCGAATAATTAGGGGAGCTTCCCTGACCCGTTTTCGCTCGTGAGAGCCTTTTCTGTCTCTGTGGGATTTCTTCCTCTTCGAACCTGACGAATGTTTGTGTGATCTTTCTTTACCCATTTCTCTGGGGGGGGGGGGGGGGTTCGATTCGCTGAGCAAGCTTTGTCGAGCTATTTCGCGGGGGATAATGGCAGTCGAGTTGTTCGAAGGAGGCCACGGACCAAAAAAGGTTGTCGTCGATGGTGGGGGATGAGGCCTTACGTCTTCACCAGCGGCAACCCTCTCTTCGAACCGTTTACTAATCAGCAACCACTCAGGAATTCGACGGGGCTTGTTCGCCAGCTTTATCTCTCTAGAAATAATTGAACAGAAGTTGCATTAATGAAGAAAGATGCTTGGTATTTATAGAGACTAGTGGGCTTTTTTGCCAAGTGAAGCATGGGGACATTTTCATGATGTTTTCCTAGGGGTACGATGGTCCACATAGGTGGATATTGTTCTTCCAACTAGCTATAGAAGAAGGTGAAGAGTTTTGTGTCAGAGATTGTCAGGGGAAGGGGAAGCGTTTTCTGACAAAAATGTCAGAAGAATTGGTAACGTTTCTTAAGAAGTATGCTGACACAAGTGTTTATGCAATGACGTCATCAATCCTAGCACCCTTTTTCGCCTAAGTATGCAATTATCCGAAGATCACTTTGCTTAAAACGTTGCAAGGATTGAGGGGGCTACTCGGTTAATAACAGAAGTTCGAAGAGGCCTTGTAGATCTTCGAGGAGGTTTACAAATCAGTCGAAGAGGCTTGTAAATATTCGAAGAATTCAAAAAAGTGGTTTATGGCCCTGACAGTCCGAAGGGTTTTGTAGAGCGACCTTTCGAGGAAGGACTCATGAAGTTCGGAGAAGAAACGATTTTGGCCTGTCAGGAGAATTATTCAGTCTTAGCAAAACGATTTTTACTAAGACTGGGGGGCTACTGATGAGGAAGAATAAAAGACAAGGGCCAAATTGTAAAGAAGAAACTTGATAGGAGAAAATAGCAAGGGAAAAGTATGATAGGAGGAAAATGTATAGAAATAAATGTATAAGGGCGAAAATGTATATATTGTAAAGACATAGCCAAAATAGGAAGAAAGCAAAAAACAGGGACCAAAAGATGTAATTAGACCATATTAAAGCGTGTGGGGTCCGCAATTGTACTATAAAAGGACCAAACACGCTTCACAAATCCCGAGATGAATAGTACGAGACTTTCTCTCTCTACGTTGTTTAGCAAGTAACACTTTCTCTCTCTAGATCTGACACTGAAACATTTCTCTATCACAAAATCCTCTATCAACAAATCTTCGCATAACAAAATCACCCTTGGACCACATTTTAACTCTTCAAATATGATCTTTATATTTAGGCTTGTAACCACGTGCATACATATCTGTAATGGATAGTTATTTTAATAGAGCATATGCATGCATGATAATGACCAAATTCTCTAAAGGAAAAGACGGACCAATGAACTTCTGAACCCAAAGTTTACTTTATGATACTGATGTAATAAAGATGTAATATTATGTATTTATATAATAATTGGCTTGGATTATTTGGAAATTGGGTTATATAGTCTTAGGTTTCCAAAATGGGCCCATAGACCATGTAAGACCACTATGCCCATTATCTACATATAACATTGTTTAGGTTACATAAAGTTTAATAAACATTTCTTACTCAATCACTTTTTCAAAGCTTCTCTTCTTTATACTTATACCAAGCTACTAAATTACCTCTCCAAAGCTTATCTAAATTTTAAATATGTCATTCCCTTATTATGAAGATACCCTTCAAAAATATCTGGCACCATTATTGACAACCAAAATGGGAGCTTAGATAGGTACCCGAATAACAACAGCAAGAATCTATAGTATTTTAAGTTAGTCTTTGGAATATATTGAATGGTTAATTTTAATATGCGGGTGAATCCTGCCAAGATGACTGAGAGAGTCGTGATCGTTGAAGGATCCGATCAATTTCTTGGGAAGCTCAACTACCGCATATGAATGATGAAACACGTGAATAGTTACTCATACAAAAAGATCATGACCAATTATATGAAGAAATCGAGGCGATGATATCTAAAAAAGAAGCAATAATAATCCTATCATGTAATTTCCTCTAAGAATTTCAAAATATTAGAGAACAAGAGGGATCCAATGAAGAAGTTATAAATTAAGATATTCAACACAACCGATAAAAATACCAAAAATTTCAATCACACAAAAGCCACCATTCCTTGAAAAAGAAACGAATGACCATGTATCACTACAGTCCTTCAGAATCTAGTGAATATTCAGTGTCTGCATCCAAGGACTTTTTATCTTCCTTGAATATGATCACTGTCATTAAAGGAAATAAATTATGATGGTAAACATTAGTCAAAAAGACATTGTTATCGGCATTAAAACTGAGAGTGGGGTCAAAGGTCAAACAAACAACACCCCTTCTTGGATAAACAAGATCCTCATAAGGGAAAACAAAATAAAAATTAAGGGAAGGTCCGAACAACAAAAACCAAACCAAGAAAATCCAGCTTTGAGACAAGGATGTTCGGGGAACTATACTGTTGACAATCAAGCGAATAATAAATTTATGATTCACTCAAATCATGGTATTTATGAAGCAGCTAATGAGGGTCACTAATATAGTGAAGGACATAATTTGAGACAGTCTTCCCATTCAATCAAAATGATTTGACTTATCTAAGATGAAAAAATTTGATGAGAGTGTAGATTCGGATAACCAGATAGAGTAGTTCAAGAACTTTATGATGAATTACGATGACGATGATAAGTTGTTGTGCCACGTTTTCTCCCAAACTTTCAAAGATAACGCTTTTAAATGGTACAATCGGCTGCTATAGGGTTCTTTCATGAATTCTAATATGTTTTGGACTGCACATGAAAGGAAATTTATGAGAAGCAATGATATAAGAGGAAACAATGACACGATGATTCAGTATCAGAGGTTGATTACAGAAATTTTGAAAGGTTACACTAAACGCTTTATACAGACTAAGAATAGTTTGGATGATTGTTATTGGAAAATTGTTAAAGCTTCTTTCAATCAAGGGCTTATCCTGAAGAATTAACTGATAATGTGAGGAGGAAAAAGTCTTGTCTTTCAGAGGTTTGTTAGCATAGGTTGAGAAACAAATTAAGGCGGATTAGTCGAAGAGATTAAAATTGATCCTTTTACAAATACATGCTCCACAAACTTCTGTCTCGAGCCATCAACAACAACAAGCCCACAATTTTTAACACGAGAGAGTCACCAATTTCCGTCTGAAGGACACAAATCAAAATCCACCTTGATATAGGGTAAATCAACACCCACAAGGGCAGCAGTAGAGTTCTACGATAAATCAATGGGTCCAACCCAAATACTATGCAGAGCTAACAAAAAGTGTTGCTGCTATCTTTGACAATCCAAAGTCCAAGAGAAAATCAGAATAACCATTTTTGCAAATATCATAAAGATGTGGGTCATGATACAGGGGATTGCATCGCTTTAAAGTAAGAGATTCAAACTTTAATTGAGAATGGAAAATTTATCACTTATGTCAAAGCCCAATCATGGGGTCGGTCGGAAGCTCCAGTTGACATATGTTGTAAGTTTGTATATGAAGTATTTCAAGAGAATCGGTAAGTATATTCTTGACCAAAAATAGTGAAATCATGTAAATGATAAACATGTAAACCACATTAGTCTTAAATTATGTCGATATACCATTTAAATAATATTTCAAATTAATTATAAGATGAAAAATACAGTGTGTATGATTGCAAGTTGGAAACAAATTAGTAACAACACTAACAACACCTAAATGATGATCATTAATAAATGTGTTTCGACGAACCAAGCAAATTGGGTTCTGAAACCTCTAGAAACCATAATTACTTATCAGAATCTTATGCCTCACCCATAGCATGTACAACACGAAACATACCTGCAAAAAGTTATTAAAAATATAATATGAATCACACTATTATTAGTGTATCTCGCGTCTGAACTTACTCTTAAAATTTCATGAAAGACAATATGGGATATCTAAAGCGTAGTTGGTTTTATAAATAATTTTACACCTTTACGCTTCAAAATCTTCAAATAGACCAAGATCACGGATTGCAATTTCATCATTTATTTTAATAATACCTAGTCAAGTTTTAGACATAGTGTACCTGTATTTAATAATTTAAAAAGTGAAAATAAATATGTGCCTCGCATCTATCATTGAAAATTACCAAAATTTTCTTATCTTTATTCAAAAATAAAAAAAAAAGTTTTGCATGCGAAAACTAACAAAGTGTCGCATCTGTCATAAAAATATTAATGAAGTATTACATGTGAGAATAAAAACAATTTCTTGCATCTATCACAGAAAAATAACAAAAGTCTTGCATGTGAGAATTAAAAAAGTCTTGCATCTAGCATCGAAAGATAACAAAGTTTCGCATGCGAGAATTAAAAAAGTCTCATATTTATCATTAAAAAATAATCAACTCCTGCATGTGAGGATGAACAAAGTCTTTCGGGACTTGATCTTCATCAAGAAGCTTACTTAAAACACATAATTAAATCTTACATCTACATGAACCTGCAAATCGAATAAAACCTACTTAAAACCATAAAATCAAACTAAATTAAACATTTTTGTATAAAAAATGGTTTTTCTTTACACTGAGATATCTACAATTATTTGTATTAGTTACAAAAGACCCTTTATCTCCATATTTATTATCTATTCGTTACATGTTTAAACTTTCTATCGTACCTTAAATGTTAGTATTGTTTTCTTAAAAATGCATAATAACATTTTCTCATAAATGTTCCTTGTGATTTATCACTATCTAGGTATTATATACATAATATAGCCCTATCAGGAGCCTCTCTTATTCTTTGAGCTAGAGTCTAATAAAATGTAAGGACGAAGCAATGGCAAATTATCCAAATAGTGTAATCCTTAAGCAATTTCCTTTTTCTTTTTCTGAAGCTTGTACTTTTTGTTTTGTCAATTATCGTGGCTCCATTTTTTATGCTGGAGATATTATACATGTCGGCTAGACTCCTAAATGTCTTAGAGTTCGATTATTTTGATTTTCCTAGACAAATGGTTATCAGATACGTCTCTATCTTGGTTTGTACTTAACTCTTCATGTCTAGTTAAAATCTTTTATCGGCCGAAATATCCATTGAGGATAAAAAACTATATTTTTCTGAGGGACAAAGTACATATGACAATTAGTACGCTGTTAGGATGTTACCTATTTTTTTGGCATACTTTGATTCTTTTCTTGATATGAATGAGTAACCTCTGGTCTTTTTTTGAAAGAAGAGTAAGGACTATTTTTAGCTTTATCATCCAGCTACCTCTCTTATCTATGTTTTAGATTTGTACATGTAATTTTCATGTTTCAAGTCGTCATACTCCAAGTCATCATACTACGGGTCGACATACTTGTGGTTGGTATGCTTCAAATTGGCATACTTCAGATCGGCATGCTTCAGGTTGGCATGCTTTGGGTCAGAAATATCTCAAGTAGGTTGACATTGATGCAACTTCATCTCCTTGTATTTAATGGTTAGTTTGACGAAATTGATCTGAATTAGATTCTCTATTTGAAAAAATTATTTCTTCATAAATTTTTTTATCTTAACAATATACTTATTTTGGCAACATATTTATTTTATAAATATATTGATACTTTCTTTCATATACGGGGGGTCGGTATATATATTGGACTAGTTTGTCAGAGTTTAGTTTGAACATTTAGGTAACCGCATGAGCTTGGTTTATTAACTATGTAGCTATTTGACTAATTCGTTAGGGTTTAATATGGCCAATTGTATAACCTCATGGTGTTTCCACCTCGGGTTTGGTTCATTAACTATGATTGAAATTTCACTAGAATTCATGGTTTAGTATGGCCAGTTGTGACACCTGATGATGTTTCTAACTCGTGCTCGGTTGATTAAGCATGATAAGTGTACCCACTTGCATAACAATAGTGTTTTTCAATCTCAAACTTGGTTTATTAACCATGTTCGCTTATGTTTGATGAGGAATTGATAATCCAAAGGGCACTTTGGATGGATGGGTCATTAAACCAATATTTATTTTATATTAGATAAATGGAATTATTTAAGTAAATGTAATAGTTAAAAGTATTTAATAGATCTTGGGGATAAACAGGTGTAGGTAATAAGAATAAGTTCATAAACTCTTTTTTCACATTAGGCCCACTAGCTTGATTTTCCTAAAAATAGGCTTTTACACCAGTAACGAAGGTTGATGAAAAAAATTAAGTCTAAACCTAATATATATTAAATCTTCTCTCTCTAAATTAAATCCTAAACAACTCAATACTCTCTCTCTATAGTATATTAAAAATTAATTGTTTTTTTGTTTTATCACTCAAATACCTCCAAGAATTATTGACACCAATAGTGGGGGACCATAGTGGGAGTTTCAAAAGAGGTTTTCCATATTTTCTTCAGAACATACACACTCATGGATTTTAAAATGCAAAGAGATCTAGCCACATACCGCATGTGATTGACAAAAAGTAAGAACGGTTGCTCATGTAAGATGACTGTGACCAGTTACGAGGAGAATTGAGGCATTAACATGTAAAAACAAAGTTGGAATAACTTATTTGGGAAAAATCTGATCGGAAGTCCAAAGACCTGAAGGACAAAAGGGTTTTGATAAACGACTTGTAAATCCAGATGTTAAGCACAGTCTAAAAAATGGTAAAGTGATCGATCCCAAAAATACCATCATTCCTCGAAAAGAAATCGTAAAACTTGGGATCATTACAGTCCCACAGATTACAATGAGGATTCGGTGTCTGAATCTGAGGTATCTTCCTCCTCTTCGAGTAGCGATCACTGTGATAAAAAATGAAAAAACATCATGATAAGCGTTATTCGATGAAATGTTTAAATCAATATTATAGGTCGAGTACACAAAACATCAAAGAAAAAAACAGAGATTAAAATAAAGGTAGGGGGTTCGGGGAGCCACAACGCTGATCATCTAGTGAGTGATTAATTTGTTATTCAAATTGAACCGGGTATGTTTGCAACAGTCAATGAGGGTCACCAGTTCAATCAAGTACATAATTGGAAGCAGTCACCTCTTTTCGCGTAGATTCTCTATGTTCATCTACCTTGGCGGTTTAGAATTTTGAAAATGGAAACATTTCATGGAAGCAAATATCCAGACAACCACATTGAAAAATTCAAGAACTTTATGATAAATTTTTATGATGACAACAAATTGTTATATTGGGATTTTCTCAGACCTTCAAAGATAATGCTTTGAAGTGGTATAATCGACTCCTACAGGGGTCAATCAAGAGTTTTGACATTTTTTGGATGGATTTTAGAAGGCAGTTTTTGAAAAGTAAAGAAATAAGATAAAACGTGAACACAATCATTCAGTGTCTTCGGTTTACGAGGAAAGGTTTAAGGATTACACCGAGTGTTTTATAGAAGCCAGAAACGGTTTACAAGATTGTTTTGAACAAATGCCTATAACTTCTTTAGACATGGGATTCTTCCCCAAGAATTGGCTGATAATATCACCATGAAAAAATAATGTCCATAGGAGGTTTGTTGTTGTAGGTTGAAAAACAAATTATAGTAGAAGAGACAAAGGGGCTAAAATTTCTTTATCAGCAGAAGAATCATACTTTGGCTTCTCAATAACAAACACACAGGGTCGTTAGTTCCCGTCCAAAATTAAACTAGTATCCACAAGGACAATAATATAAATCCTAGGAGAATTAGTGGGTTTGGTCTGATCGTTTTCCTGAGTTAAGAGATAGTGTTTCCATCATCTATGATAAGGAGAATAATTATGCACAATTTAGAAAACCACCATCCATTCAAACTCCAAAATAAAATTGAAATACTCGATTTTGTAGGTTACACAATAATGTGGGCCATGATATGAAGGATTGTATTTCTTTAAATCAAGAAATCCAAACTTTAAATGAAAACGGAAAATTGACTAAGTTTGTCAAAACACAGTCAGGGAGTAGATCACAAGCGCTAGTTGTTGGTCTAATTTTTTCCCAAATGGAAGTGATAAAAGTGACCCGCAAAGAATAAAACATTATGGCTATTGTCCGGCCATATAATGAGTTCGTTGAAGATTCGGAATATCTAGGCCATATTATGATGATAAATTAGTTAGAAAAGAAAAGGAATGGTTAAACGTTTGTCCCAATTTTTAGAATTACTGACCTATTTTGGGGGATAACGTGTCAGCACCCTAAGGTTTCTTTCGAAAGAGACATCTAGTGAGCTTGTCAACCCAATTAGAAGGAAAAATATATGCTCATCTTTATCAAGATCCAATTTTATTCATATTCGATGGTGATAAGTTAAGACATGTTACTAGGTTACATGAGTATTTGTAGTAATCGAGGCGACAATTGAGAGAACTGAATTTTGAAGGTATCTAATCGACACAAGTAGCTCAATAAATATTTTGTTTTTATCTACCTATAAATAAATGAAAAGACATTCATTCACACTCCAACGGAAAAAAAACCATAGTGGGATTTATAGGAAATATTGTAGATGTAATTGGATAATTTGAAGGTGAAACTCTTCTCGGTGAAAGACCCTTAAAAATATAGCATAGATACACTTTGCAGTTGTCGATGGCCCAACATCCTACAATACTTTGTTTCGTAGGTCTTGGTCATTGAGACTACACAGTTTTGCCTCAACGGTCCAGCAGTGTCTAAAATATGATGTTGGGGGCCAAGTTGAGGTTATTCGAAGTAGTCAAAAAGTGGTCAGGGTATGTTATGTTACTAATTTGGATCTTATGACACTATGGACCGTAGAAACTAAAAAAGTAGAAATTACTTGAGTCATCTTCGAAGTCTAGAAAGGTGGATGATATGAGGGAGACTCCTAGTTTGTAAACTCTAAATGAAGATATCGATTTATATACTTTCCCAGATGAAAATAAAGGTAAGGATTTGGAGCCGAGTTTCCACCAATCGTAAGGGAACAATTATTATCTTTTGTTTACAAAAATTTGCACATGTTTGCTTGTGTACCTAAGATGTAACAGTACAAGCTAGCAATATGACCCAATGTATACCATATTATCAAAAACAAAGAGCCTTTTGTATTGAAAATTTTAAAGCTATCGTTAAATACATAAATTGATTGACAAAAATGGAACCTATTCAGGAATCTTAGTATCTTTTGTGGCCTTCAAATCCATTGCTGGTGAAAAATAAAAATAGAATAGAAAGTGGCGTATGTATGTGGACTTCATAGATCTAAAGAGGCATTGTCTGAAGCATCTCTCTTATGTCCCTAGAATCTATCAACTGATAGACTCCACTTTTGGCAATAAATTTTTATCATTTATGGATGCATTTGCATGATACAATCAGATACAGATAGATCCAAAGGACCAAGACAGTACCAAGTTCATAATAAGCACATGCCTTCGTTGCTACAAAGTTATGTCTATCGGTTTGAAAAATGTTGGGGCTATCGTTCAGTAAATAAAACTTTTGATAGTCAAATTGGAAGAAATATTAAGTTTACATTGATAATATATTAGTAAAAACTGTGAGGGATGAAGATCATTTCTCCGATCTAAAGGGAACGTTTTCGAAACTAAAAGCTATAAATTTGAAATTAATTCCAGAAAAGTCTACATTCAGAGTACGGTCTGAAATGTTTTAAGGTGTATTATCAGTGAGAAAAGCATTCAAGATGATCCAGTAAAATTAAATGCATTACTTACCATGGCTCTTCCCCGATCTACCAAAAAAGTTCAAATATTAATGGAAAAATTGGCTGCTCTGAACAGATTTATATCAAGGTCATCAGATAAGTGTGTACCATTTTTCCAGGTATTAAGGAATGTGAAAAATTTAGTTGGACTTCAAAATTCAATGAAGCCTTTACCAAAACGAAGACATTAACTAAGCCAATTGTGGTGGAAAAAATATATATTTAGTTGGCAGTATCCGATTATACATGAAATACAGTCTTGGTGCGGGAATTTGAAGGCTACCCTCGCCTTGTTTATTATATAAGTAAACGTTTGTTAGATATTGAGAAAATATACTTAAACCTATAAAAGTTGGCTTTATCTCTAGTAGTAGAAGCTCAAAAAATAAGAGCCTATATTCAAGCTCACTTGAACTCTGTTCGAACTTTCTTTGCACTCAAAACTATGTTGCAAAGACCAAATGTATTAACTCGGGTGACTAAATTCTCATTACAATTTATACATTACGATATTGGATTTGCTCATCGAACATAAATTAAGGGACAAGATGTGGCATATTTCCTGGCTGAATTCCATTATGAGCGACCAGAGCCCGAACTATTATATGAGAGGCCTATAAGTAATGGACAATTCAGATAGATGAGGGGTCAAGTATTTCAGGTTGCGGGGTAGTAATTTAATTAGTATCTCCTTTCAGAGATTCACTGTACCAAGTAATGAATTTTAGTTTTTAGTTATCGAATAATGAAGCTGAATATGAGGCAACATTGGCATGGTTAAGGCTTACACAGACTTACGGTGCCAAAAATGTTAGGTTAATAAACAATTCACATTTTCTTATAAATCAGGCTACATGGTAATCTGAAGCTAGAAAATATCATTGGGGGAAACTACGGTTTTCCTCAAGCATCACCAGTACGAACACGTTCCCCCATGCTGAACTTTTTATGGCTCATTCCTTGGCTACTATTATTTATACTAAAGGACATACATGGATTTTGATACAAGAATACCCATCCATATTAACAGGATCTAAGTTTGGATCAAACACTAAAGAAGATTTCCAAATCTAAACTGGTACAAATAAAGATTGAAGGTATGAGATCAAAGATGATATGATCTTAGATCACACAAGGAGCATAGAACGTGGAAATGTGCAAGAACCAGATGAGCAACTTGAACAAGAGGATGAGCTTGGAAGTTGAGAATGTTCTTAT